>JBBGZY010001374.1:0-1431250 GCA_037952925.1 Lithobates clamitans | reverse complement strand
AACAGGGTATAGGTGGAAGGGAGTTCATTTGGAACAGTGTTTATTGGTGACCACTTAATTAGTACAGCCTATATGATAAATGGATCTTTCAGTGGGGTCTTATTTTATTCAAATACATTTTTATATGGACTATAATATTTTTTACAATGTACATTAAATATAATGTTTACTACTAATATTAATTGAATATTGTGTTTAGATTGGTTGTTATTCAATATGTTCCAATCTGTGTACAGGGTTGTAGGGCATTTTGAATTAACTCAATGAGATTGTTATTAATGTTGTTATTGTTAATCCCATGAAGGCATATGGCTAGCACTTACACCGTCCTTGTAATATTTACAAATGATCTGAGTATATTTAAATCAATTAGGCATGAGATCACTTAGTATCCATTTGTATCTAAAAAGCAAGACAGTATATTAATGGCGCTCAATCTGTCGTGCTGCGTTGTATGTCTTAAGAGATGCAGCACAGGGCTACAGTAAAATGGCGCTGGTCTAAAATACAGGCAAATGGCCGCAGTTACTCCCTATATATTTTTGTTCGAATCACCTGTCTAATACCAATCCCCCTGAGGAAGACACGTGATACACATATACGGCTGTACGACTTCATCTGGGAATATACAGTGATTGTATGATTGGTGCGTTGCAAGCACCCACAAAGTGTGAGTACCTCTATTGACTTTTAAATAAACAGATGTGGTTTTAATCAGTGCTGATTGACCAAACTTAAATGTGAGGTCACATTCCCTAAGGTGAGGATAACTCCGGGGGGGGGGGGCACGAGAGTGGTGGCACATTAAATATGTTTGGAGCACTATCACATGGATTTAATTTAATTTAAAAGCTCACCAAGGACACTGTTTGATGGACTTGAAATTCATGGCACTTTTAAGTGGATGTATTGGGAAGAAATTTAGCCTCACTTTATTACCATTGGTTCTATTTATATATATGCTATTGTAATGTTTATACACATGTTGTTTTGATTCAATTCACTGGATACATTTGAACGTTAGATTCTAGCGCGACACTATATTTTTTGCTTTGAACAAAGAGGCCTCTGTCTGTCTCAGGTACAAGTGGGTCTGGTACAACTCATTTGGATGAGTGTACAAGGATGAATTTAACAAACTAACACCACCTTTGGTCCATAGTCTGAGCCTGCAAGCACTAGACTTAGTTTCAATCATCCACCCTTCTCAGCTTCAGCAAGCGCTGCAATGGGTAATTGCTAATGACACTATGGCATATGTGCAAATTCTCAAGCTCCAGGCTGTGGCTAAGAGGGAGGCTTCAGAGTGGCAGACTAAGAGGAAAATTGTCCACTGGCATGAACTGGAGATGGCTAAACACCAGCAAGAGTGACAAGATTGGCCCTTTGGATCCCTTGCGCGTGGACAAGCACCTTTTGTTTTCAGCCATGCAGACAAATTTCAGACAGTTATGGATACGGATAGTGACTCATTTGCGATCCTTTGAGAAAATATGTTTTCAGTACTACTTGCAATAAATGTAGAGGGCTGGTGTCTAAGAGACATCTTTGTGAAATTGCCAACTGAGAAGGATAACGTTTATAAAGGCTAAAAAGGATGAAGTACCAATTGAGGTCTACTGCAAGAAATTCGGGTCACTTTACACGGATGTGGTAAACTGCCTATGCACCACATTCCAAAGTGGACTAAAGGACTGAAAAAAGACTCCTATGAGTCCCCAGAGGACCTGATAATTCATAATTGATAAGTCCATCAGTTTGTGTAGGAGCAAAAGTCAGAGCCTGGACCAAGGGAAGTGGGTTGGATGGAGGTGCACAGTTCTCCTAGGGGACAGGGACAGAGTAATCACTGTGTATACACAGTTACTCAGAACATATATGTCTGATGCAGAAAATGTAATTTCTGAATCTGATAATGTACTGCTGGTGTTAGTGGTCACTCGAAGTGCTGGGATGGGGCCCATAACCCCTTTCCATGCTCTGACCCAGTGGATTCAGCCTTATCTGTGGTCCTTATTTGCCACAGGACAGTTGTCTGGCACATGTAATGACACATTTGAAGAAGCACTGCAGACTGACCCAATTCTCAAGTAGCTCAGAAGCCTCCTTGCTTTCAGTTCTCCTGCAGAGGAAGAGAAACAGTTTCCAGGCCTCTACTGCAACTGTCTTCAGTTCCTGCTTGTTCTTGGGGCATTTTCCCTTCAGTTTTGTCTTCAGCAAGTGAAATGCATGCTCAATCGGATTCAGGTCAGGTAATTGACTTGGCCATTGCATAACATTCCACCTCTTTCCCTTAAAAAACTCTTTGGTTGCTTTCGCAGTATGCTTCGGGTCATTGTCCATCTGCACTGTGAAGCGCCGTCCAATGAGTTCTGAAGCATTTTGCTGAATATGAGCAGATAAAATTGCCCGAAACACTTCAGAATTCATCCTTCTGCTTTTGTCAGCAGTCGCATCATCAATAAATACAAGAGAACCAGTTCCATTGGCAGCCATACATGCCCACGCCATGACACTACCACCATCATGCTTCACTGATGAGTTGGTATGCTTTGGATCATGAGCAGTTCCTTTCCTTCTCCATACTCTTCTCTTCCCATCACTCTGGTACAAGTTGATCTTGGTCTCATCTGTCCATAGGATGTTGTTCCAGAACTTTGAAGGCTTTTTTAGATGTTGTTTGGCAAACTCTAATCTGACCTTCCTGTTTTTGAGGCTCACCAATGGTTTACATCTTGTGGTGAACCCTCTGTATTCACTGTGGTGAAGTCTTCTCTTGATTGTTGACTTTGACACACATACACCTACCTCCTGGAGAGTGTTCTTGATCTGGCCAACTGTTGTGAAGGGTGTTTTCTTCACCAGGGAAAGAATTCTTCGGTCATCTACCACAGTTGTTTTCCACGGTCTTCCGGGTCTTTTGGTGTTGCTGAGCTCACCGGTGCGTTCTTTATTTTTAAGGATGTTCCAAACAGTTGATTTGGCCACACCTAATGTTTTTGCTATCTCTCTGATGGGTTTGTTTTGTTTTTTCAGCCTAATGATGGCTTGCTTCACTGATAGTGACAGCTCTTTGGATCTCATATTGAGCGTTGACAGCAACAGTATCCAAATGCAAATAGCAGACTTGAAATGAACTCTAGACCTTTTATCTGCTCCTTGTAAATGGGATAATGAGGGAATAACACACACCTGGCCATGGAACAGCAGAGCAGCCAATTGTCCCATTACTTTTGATCCCTTAAAAAGTAGGAGGCACATATACAAACTGTTGCAATTCCCACACTGTTCACCTGATTTGGATGTAAATACCCTCAAATTAAAGCCAAAAGTATGCAGTTAAAGCACATCTTGTTTGTTTCATTTCAAATCCATTGTGGCGGTGTATAGAGCCAAAAAGATTAGAATTGTGTCGATGTCCCAATATTTATGGAGCTGAGTATATATATATATATAATATATATATAGGGGATATGTGAAAAAAGACAGTGTAAGTGAGTTGCAATAGTGAATATATAGGGTTGGGGGATGTAGATGGATGAAAAGAAATGGGAATGGAAATCAAATAAAAAACAGGAACAAAAACAAAACCAAAAATCAAAAACAAACACAAAAAAAGAAAAACTTGGAAAGTGAATAATAGAGAAGGGTTTGTACCTAGTGTTGACAGATAGAAGCTGTGATCCATCGGCGTGCATGTTGTCCAAGGTGAGGAGAGAAGAGTGATGTGTATGTGAACCGACTAAAGAGGATGCCTATATAGGTGCACCGCCACAACCCAGCCCCCAACATCACACAGGCATGCACAACAATGAAGAAAGGAACTCTTTCACCTGGGCGGCTCAGCGATTAGCGCCTACCTAACTCCCCAGTGTGCTAGCCGATATGTAACACTCCCCCAACGGTACAGTGCCACAAGGACATTAATGCGTTAATGCGTAGTGAGGTGGGGAAAAGGGGGAAGCCCACAGTGCAATGCAGCTTATGGATTGGAGGCAAAGAAGCATGGCTCAACAAAACCAATTACACAGCCACCAATGCGCAGATGCCGACCCAAGATGAAACAGCTAAAGGTGTATAAAAAAATAAAAATACACTAGTCTATATGATAAACCTACTCAATAGAGGGGAAGGGGAGAAAGTTTAACTAAAAAAATATCACAAGGCCACTTCTATCAACAATGTGGAATAAGAAGTAATTACTGCGCTAAACCCCAAACAAGTAAAGGAAGAAAAAGCAGCTACATAAAAATGTGACAATCATGTGAATACAAAGAATTGCAAAATGTAGCGCTGACAAATATACACAAATGATGACCACCATGTGTGAAATAATAATAAAATTAAACTGGGTGGTGTATGCAAGCGTCCATCTGCAAACAAAACAATATGTGTGATACACCTCAAATCGGAGGATAATCAAAAAATTGTGTCCAAAAGTGGAAACAGAAAGTCCAATAAAACAAATGTTGGTGCAGTGAATCAGGGACACAACTCTATCCGTGATGGAAACATCCAATGGGAGGATCATCAAATATTGAACGAGATGTGGGTGCTCTTACCGGATAAGGTGGACTCTAATGCCGGCAGCATAGAGTCAAACAGGCAATGTGCCACATCAGGTAAGTATGTAGATGGCCTCCAGGGTAGGATCCCAGGGGACAATAGATGACTTC
The DNA here is from genome assembly GCA_037952925.1 of Lithobates clamitans. Taxonomy (NCBI): domain Eukaryota; kingdom Metazoa; phylum Chordata; class Amphibia; order Anura; family Ranidae; genus Lithobates; species Lithobates clamitans. Next base: position 1,426,574 of record JBBGZY010001374.1, on the reverse strand, counting down.
CAGGTCGACCCAATCTCAGGACCGTCAAGGCTGGATCTTGATGATAGGTTCAAAGTACAGACATCCACTCACATCCAGACGATATGTGGGAAAAAAGGATATGCTTTCACATTGCAGGTCAAAAAAGGCTGTTTATTGCTAAAACCACCATACAGATAAAAGTGATCACAAACCATAAAAATGGAAGGCAATGTAGAAATTGACAACGGCCCATGCGTTTGCTCAAGATAGTACATTAATTGACTACTGCCATGTGCTTCCATTCCTAATAATAATATTGAAAAGGAAAGGGACTTTATATGAAACTTGTGTCATATTCTTCATTTTTTTCCCGGAACCTTAGTATGAGTTCCACCACAGAGACCTCTGGACCAACAATTTTGCCCTTCCAAATCTATCAGATTAGGTCTGAAGGCCCTCTCACTTGTCTTCCATTGACAAAGTTAAAGGTTTAAAAACCTGTGGATTCCTTGGGTACCTCTCTTTAGGCAAACAGCAAGTAAGAAAAATAATGTTGTAGTAGAGAAAAAGAAAGGAGTTTTGGGACTTTATATGAAGCAAGAACCTAAGGGGTACCTGCCTCCATCCCTATCATTATTTTTATTTGTGTTTAGTACTATATATTATCTATGAATGTCTATTGGATTGTGGATTATTATGTAATTTATGTTGAATGTGATAAAAAAAGTTTATTGTTCCAGAGGTTTTATGCCCACAAATGTTATAAAAGAGATCATACAATATAAATGTAGCGCTTGGATTTTTGCCATCTAATTACAGGCAGTATGTAATGCTATTAGATTAGTAGTTGGCTCCCTCTAGTGGTCAGCTCATCTCTGTGAATAAGACTGTTGTTCCTCACATAAGAGCATGGACAAAACAGAAACGGGAAGTGACTTCAAAATTTTGTTTTACAAAGAACTTGCTTACCCACTATGCCCACTTACCTACCCAGAAGGCCAAGTTGCAGAATTGCCTGGTGGGTAGGGCTTTATAAAGGACATGGGTGGCACGTGAGGCTCTTTTCTTCCTGGGACGCGAGACCTGTCTGCAGGGACCTGTGTGGGAGTGTTCAGAAGAGCGCGGCCTGCTTGGCGCGGAACGGAGTTGATGCCACCGGAGAGGTTTTTGAACACAGTGTGCTGGAGGTGCATGTGATCGGGTTGGAGGATCCAGGGAGCCTGAAGGAGCCTAATGACAGCCATTGTTCTTCTGACGGAGCGGTGCAGTGTGCCGGAGCCCACCTGGAAGCGGGACTGAGATCACAGAAACGTAGCAGTACAGCTGTCCAGACCTGGTGTGGTGAGAGGGCTGTTGCCCAAGATTTATATAAAGCACTTAACACGGTATAGACTAGTTTCGGAGTGTTCCTGAGACCTGCAGTTCTACGTAGCAGTCTCGTTAAAATAGACCGCGTTTAACCAAGCCTCAAAGCCTGTACTCCACTAGACATTGACTGACGGTCCGGTCACATTCTCCCAAGAGGAAGGTTACAAGTGTGTTGCATATTTGAGTTTGCCGTTACCTACTACTTTATATTACTTTGACATCTGCTCACTCACTGGAATACAAATACTGCAGTATAATATGGCTAGCTGAATAAAGAAGATAAGAGACTATACCATTTATTATAAGGCCCTCTAATCCTGTTACATACTTTAAGAGCTGCATTGCAAGGCAGGGGGAGCTCTTGAGCATCTGTACTGTATTGTATTGTTCCCTAGTGCTAGATAGTGTGTTTGTGTGGTTGTGCTGGAAGTGGGAAAGTGCCCAGTGTCAAGGTCTTACCTCCCTGAGCATCAGTCCCACTTGGAGACGCACCTGCCTACATCAATGTCTGAGTGATATTCTTTTATATTATTATTATTATTATTATTATTATTAATAAACAGGATTTATATAGCGCCAACAGTTTACGCAGCGCTTTACAACATGAGGACAGACAGTACACTTACAATACAAATCAATACAGGAGGAATCAGAGGGCCCTGCTCGTTAGAGCTTCCCATCTATGCATTTGGTTTATTATTGTTCTGAATCTGTGCACCAGGATTGTTATTAGAATCACCGTCTTAAACCTACCTTCAGTAAACTCACAGTCTGATTAAAGTATAAATTGGTGTGAAGTTTGTGCATTCTCTAAGCAGGTGGAACAACGGATACCCAGGTAATAATAGAGGTACAATATATGGTTATATTAATTACCAGCAGCTCCTTAGGGGGTAAGTGCTACACGTGGGGGCTCGTCCGTGATCCTGTTACTCTGCAATCAAGCTCACCTAAAGGAAAACCCTCTTGGCACCAGTATGGATCCCCTCACTGTGATCCAGTGGTGCAAAGCAGAAGGCGCCCACTCAGAAGCGAGTGTGGCAATTGAGTGCCCAGGTGAGGCCTGGAAGGAAGAACAAGTCAAACAAGTGGTAACAGCCCTGTCCCCAGACAGAAAGGCATGGGTAATTGCCGTCAGACCAGATCATGGGACTTCTCGCACCTATGCGTTGTTGGAGTGGAGAACTGGAGTCCCTGAAAACTTCAAAGGCACCAGTGTGCAACTATCTGACAAAACCAAGTTTTACCTGACACGCCCAGAGGGATCAGGTGAAAGCCCTACCAGCTCTCGACAAGTAGAGTCAGTGACACGGGAAGTTAGTTTTGGGTCAACTCCAAGCAAAAGTGGGTTAGGGCTCCCTTTAAAGAAAAAGAGAGCCGTTGTTGAAACACCCAAGACACACCAGAGAGGTTCTCAAGCGGGACAGCAGTTAGCCGATCTGGAGCAACAATATAGCAATATACAAGAGAGGATCCAGGAAACCTCTAGAATAATTGCGGAGCAGATTAAAGAGCTAAATACTACATACAAGGACTCGAGTGGCAGTCATTCAAAGCCAAGGCCAGTCGCAGTCATGAAGAGATTTCCCTGTGGTATCTTACCAGAGGTGACGGTCAGGAAAGATTTCAAGATTGAAGGTCAGATAGGTGAGAAGGAGCAGAAAGACAAGCTGTCCTACACCAACCTTCTGCACCAGATCGACGTGGGATTTCACAAAGGGTATCCTGAATCCGAAATTGTGGAAGCTGTGGTCAATGCAATCAGTCCCGGCCTGAGTCTCAGAGGTATGCTGGAAATGAAAAATGGACTGACCCTAGTACAACTCAGGAGAATATTAAAAAGCTACTACAAAGAGGAAAATGCTTCTGAACTGTATAAACTGATAAACATTGCGCAGAATAGTACAGAGACACCCCATTATTTTTTGTTTAGAGCTATCAAGTTGAAGGACCGCATGTTGTTTGTCTCCCATGGAGAAGACTCGGATGAACACTTCGGGACTGAGCTGATACAAAAGAAGTTCTTAAGGTCGGTGGGTACGGGACTGAGAAGTGACCACATCAAGTTCCAATTAAAGCAATATTTGGATGACCCTTTCATTCCAGATGAGGTACTCATAGAGAAGATCAATGAAGCCACCAACATGGAGATGGAAAAGGAAAAGAAGAAGAGTTAAAAGTCTGAATCTGTTGTCGGAGTCAGGGTGGCCAGCACAGCTGATAGAGATTCAGAGATTGGGGGTCTGAAGACTCAGATATCTAAGATGATGTAAATGGTGACTGAGTCATTGGATCTCATGTCTGAGATAGCCGCACTGAAGGTACAAGTGTCACAGATGACGGAGATGATTAATCAGTTGACAGCAAAATGTACTGAGTTGTCTGGCCAGAGACCTACGAATCAAGATGTCTGTCTAAACTGTAGAGGTGTAGGTCACTACCAGCGAGTATGTCCGAGTCCACGACGGGGGACAGAAGACTGGCGTGGATCTCAGAGAAGTGACCCAAGGATGGAGAGAAGATCTGGGCCTTCATGGGAACAATGGAGAACACCTGCAGTTTATGCCGTCTCAGTGAGAAGGGCTCATCGGTACCCAAAACGACGGCCGAAACGGTACCCTCAAAGCTGGAGGCTGAAGGAAGCACGAGTCCAGTCATGCCAACCTACTGTTTCAGATGTTTCCAACAGGCCTCCTACTCAGTTGGTAGGACCTCTGCCTGTTGTGCCTGTTCTGGTTGAGGGGATTTATACCAGAGCCATTCTTGATTCAGGTGCCCAGGTTACCCTGCTGACCAGAGACTTTTACAAGAGATATTTGTTATACATGCCCCTGAAAAAGTTGGAAGATATAGAGATCCAGGGCGTTCAAGCAGAAGATTACCCTTGTGATGGATATCTGCAGATCAAGTTGTCGTGTGATCCATTGAGGGCTGGGAAGCCTCAAGACTTTGAAACACTGGCTATTGGCTGCCATTGGCTGCCAGGGTCCACAAGAAGTTAATTGATTGTTGGGACCAACACAGATCTGGTGAAGCAGCTGTTAGCCCCTGTTGTCCCCAGATGCAATTCTTTATCTCCCCTGCCAGAAGAAGGGTTGGAGGTGTCCCCTTTTCTCAAAGTGGGTGAAGAGGAATACAAAACAGAAGTAGTTGAACAGAGGGAGAAGGCTAGTGAGCCTACCGTGTCTGAGTCAGTGAATCAGAGGAAACGAAGAGTCATTTCCCAATTCCAGAGACCAACCTGTGAGGTGTTGGATGAGAGTTTCAGAGAAGTTATCCTCACCTCTCAAGGATTGTGAGAAGGTCAGGCTCAAGAGAGCCTGACCTTCTCACCACAGATTTGGTGAAAGGCAACCCCACCTCACCCCTTGACACATCTGTACAAGACACCATGGTGTCAGCTGAGGGTGTACAGAACAGTCCCCCATCACACGATAATTGGTAGGAGGCTCCTCTGTCAGTATTATGTCATCGCTTAGAGGCAAAAATGTGTAACAGAGCCAATATTTTGACTATCTTTAGCCTGTACTCCACTAGACACTGACTGACGGTCCGGTCGCATTCTCCCAAGAGGAAGGTTACAAGTGTGTTGCATATTTGAGTTTGCCGTTACCTACTACTTTATATTACTTTGACATCTGCTCACTCACTGGAATACAAATACTGCAGTATAATATGGCTAGCTGAAGAAAGAAGATTAGAGACTATACCATTTATTATAAGGCCCTCTAATCCTGTTACATACTTTAAGAGCTGCATTGCAGGGCAGGGGGAGCTCTTGAGCATCTGTACTGTATTGTATTGTTCCTTAGTGCTAGATAGTGTGTTTGTGTGGTTGTGCTGGAAGTGAGAAAGTGCCCAGTGTCAAGGTCTTACCCCCCTGAGCATCAGTCCCACTTGGAGATGCGCCTGCCTACATCATTCCGGTAATGTCTGAGTGATATTCTTTTATATGCATTTGGTTTATTATTGTTCTGAATCTGTGCACCAGGGTTGTTATTAGAATCACTGTCCTAAACCTACCTTCAGTAAACTCACAGTCTGGTTAAAGTATAAATTGGCGTGAAGTTCATTCTCTAAGCAGGTGGAACAACAGATACCCAGGTAATAATAGAGGTGCAATATATGGTTATTCCTTGTTATTGGGTTTCACACCAACCCTGTTACACAGCTGTGTCAAGTGGGTTGAGCCAATTCATTGGGGGTGGAAAAGCAGAGTACAGGCCCGATTAATTACCAGCAGCTCCTTAGGGGGTAAGTGCTATATAAATAAACATAACTTCTTAGTCATTATACTTCTTTATTTGCTGCTGTGTGCTTCATATAAAGTCCCACTTCTCGCTCTCTTCCTTTTTTAAAAATAATGATAGGGATGGAGGCAGATACCCCTTAGGTTCTTGCTTCATATAAAGTCCCAAAACCCCTTTCTTTTTCTCTACTACAACATTATTTTCCTTACCTGCTGTTTGCCTAAAGAGAGGTACCCAAGGAATCCACAGGTTTTTAAACCTTTAACTTCGTCAATAGAAGACAAGTGAGAGGGCTTTTAGACCTAATCTGATAGATTTGGGAGGACAAAATTGTTGGTCCAGAGGTCTCTGTGGTGGAACTCATACTAAGGTTCCGGGAAAAAAATAAGACTATGACACAAGTTCAGGCTAAACAAAAACAATTCTGTGACCTTAATGCTAGAGAGCAGACATACAATGTGGGTCAAAAGAATAATGAGAAAAATGTAGGTAGAATGGGAGGGGCCATATCCAGTCACAAAACTCCTGATATGTTGTCACTTATGCAGTAAATTTTGAAGAATAAGATGGAAGACAGAAAGCTTTCCGTGTAAGCATGCTTAAAGAACAACATATGTAATGCCAGTTTGCAGCCAGCCCAAACAGGAAAAAGGATATCCACTGTTAGACTTTTTAGCTGACATTCAAGAGTTGGAATCAGACCGCAAGTTCAACCTACAAATTTCTCCCACATGGGAAATAAGTTACTGCAAGTGCTTGTGGCATATCGTGACCATTTCACAGGAAACTTGATAAGGACAGACCTTCTAGTCAACACAGTAGACACAGGGGCGCATCCTACACTAGATCTGGTGTCTGCCTAACACATCTTGCTGGAGGTGCATGTAGACACTGAGAAGCAGATTGTGGAGGTGCTACAGTCAGGGGTCATTCAGATGTTCATCAGTGCCTGCGCCAGGAGTTCTGAACTTCTAACTGGATAAGGCGACTAGGTTCTGCGTGTACTACAGAAAGCTGATTACCATAACCACTGCTAATGCCTACATTATGCCCAGGGTCAATGCTAGATAAGCAGATTGACCGCTTGTTCTCTAACAATCATGGACCCGAGCAGAGGGCAATGGTAAATTCCTTTAACACCTGGGGCTTAGGAAAAACCAACTTTTATCACCCCAGTCAGATTATTTGAGTTCACAAGAATTCCAAGAACATGCTAACCACCTTTCAGAGGGTTGTAAATTACCTTCTTAAAGGCCTGGGAGCATTTGCAGTCCCTTTCCTTTATGACATGCAGTATTCAGCAGTATCTGGAAAGAATCTCTCACACGACTGTTACAGATCCTGCACAAACTGTCAGATGCTAAAACCCAGTAAGTGTCAGGCAAGACAGAAGTCCAGTACTTAAAAAGCTAGGTAGAAAGAAGGCACCCCGAAACCTGAGACAGGTAAGGCCATCCTAGCCTGGTCTACCCTCAAAGAAGAAGATTATGTAATTCTTGGGGACAGCCGGCTACTATAGTAGATTTGTAAACAGCAATAGTGTCTTGGCAAAACTCCTGCCTGAGCTAACCAAGGCAAAACTTCTTGATGTCACGGATGCTTGTACTAGGCCTTAAAGGAATAACTCTCTAGGGCCCCTGTACTACAAGCTCTGGATTACAAAAGTCAGCTTTTTGATGCAAACCAATACTTTTGCCTATGGCTTAGGTGTGGTCATGAGGCAGGTGGATCAAAAAGGAGAGAAACATCTCATCATTCACCTGATCAGGAAGCTACTTTCCAGGGAGGTAGTGTATGCCACCATCAAGAAGCAGTGTCTTGCGATCATGTGGGCACTGCTGAAGCATCAACATTACTTGCATGGTCACAGCATCAACAGTAATTTCACTCAGATGGTTTTTGAGGAGAACTCAGAGCTTGATTCTCCTGCAATACAATTTCACCTTTTAAACAAAAAAATGAATCAAGTAACCATAGCAATCTTGAGGGACTGTCTTACCAAACAGAGGCAGCAGAAGTATGTCAGTTGGAAGAGAACTTCTATGTGACCTCCTAAAGAAGACAGGTGATATGATAGTGGGTTAGGATGAACCTAAAATGGTGTGGATAGGATGGAAAAGTAATAATATACACAGTACCTTCATTTTCCCAAAAATTCTCAAGTTGATAACAGTCAGATTTAAATGTAATGTCTATTCTAGGCAGAGGTGTGCTATGTGGTAAGTGTGACAGAGTAATTACCAAGCTCTGGATTAAAAAAATTAGCTTTTGATGCAAACCCCAGGGAACAAACCCTTAATGACAACTATCCTGGGTGTATCTACGGTATATTTACATATGATAAGGTTTCACAACCCAAAAAGCAGCTTGTTACTTAGCAGAATTAAATTATGATTTGTTATATACCACATATAATAAAAATCTGATGTATAGTTCTCTTAGGAGGTATAATTTGTTTTCTTAGCCCCCTGGACCATGTAATATAGGCATTTGTGGTGCTTGATTGGTATCTTCTTAAAAAACATTGTGGCCACTGCCCTCTGCATAACCGCCCTGCTGGGAAATTTCCTCTCGATCAGTGCTGCAAGCTATAGCCTGTAGTGCTGATCTGTGTATTCTAATGACAGGGAGGTCTCCCTGTTGTCAGAATGCAATGATACCGTAGGGAGGATTCCCCCATCCACCTCAACTTGCTGGTTCTTCTATGCTGGATTGTGGTTTGTGAAATGTGTCACGCACACAATGTGGAACGCACGCCCTTCACGGAGGTGGATGCGGCACGGATCCAGCTTATTCACATGTGACAAGCCAGCAGCCCCAGTGCCGGGATTGGCACTTTTTAATGTAAGGAGTCATTTTTATCTTAATGTTTTAATAAACGGTATCACGCTATGGATGTTCTTTGATTGTTTTTGCATATCCTGCCTTATACTCTGAGGAAGAGGTTCCCTGTGCATCTCCAAGCTTCATATATATATGCGAGCAGGCATTATCCTGCCAAAGCGATATTTGACTCTCTTTTTAATCAAAGAAGTCAAATACATCTGGTAAGCAGCCATTCCATATGCTCACGTTGGGTGTATGTTACTGGTGTGGTGAAGGATTGTTCACTATCAAGCATAGAAAAGCATAGGAAATAAGATTACCTTGCAACCAACTCTCTGTAATTGGACAATTGTTTTTTTTTCATTGGGACTGCGTTTTTCTTAGCACTTGTTTATTTGCACATTTTTTCAAGATCTTCATCAAAGGGATCTATCACTGATTGTATTTCTCATGGTCTTTCTTTGTTTTTTTGTGGTTTAGCTATACCACCTTCATTCACTCTTTTTAATATTCAAATGTGGATGATCTAACTAGCGCCCCCTTGTATCATGTGTCATCTAACATGACAGCCTAGCATAGACATTAAATTTTAAATCTGACTATTTTTGTTACCAACTTGTGAAATTTGGGAAAATGAGGGAGCCACAGTGTTCAGCACTACTCTTCTGTTCTCTCATACAGATTGGGATTATGTTAATTGCTGTAACATGTTCTTGTATGAAAAAGTATCCTGTTTTCTTTATTTTGCTTCCATTGTGTGAAATACCTGGTGTTCCTGCCAGTCCTTCTGTTTTCCTATTGAAAACTGACCACACTCAAAGGGGGGATGTCCTGCATACCTGGTATTGCTGTCCCAGACTGGTGGGGTTTTGGTCCCAGGTCTTCGACCTGCTCCAGACCCTGTTCCATCCAACGGTCCGCAGGGAAGCTAAGTTGGCACTTTTGCATTGCCTTTATATGCGGCTTATATGCAACCCAGCAGAAGCTGGCAACGTACAGTAGCTTTTTATCTCTGCCAAATGGATCATAGCACAGGACTGAAAGACCCCCCATGTTGCCTTCCAAGGGGTGAAGACACGGATGACCCTTCTAACTGGACGTCCAAGAACAGATGTCCAGTATTGTGAATGATTCACATTCCAAATTTCTCAAGATCTGGGAACCATGGATCTCTTATGAATTTCGCACTCTTCAACTGGCTTGTTTGGGCCTTATCTGATTGCCGCTGGTGAAACTTGTCTTAGTCTGAGTTTTCTTCCTTTATTTTCTTACCCTTTCTCTAGATCTTATTTTTCCTCTTGTCTTTTCCACTTTCTTGCTGACTTCTCCTCCTTCTTGCTTATACAATCGCTGTCCTCTGGGGTTGATTGAGGAGTTGTGCCAACCCCTGGGATGACTGTGAATAGGCTGTGAAAATAGCCTTTTTTATTATTATTTATTATTCAGTGGTTGCTATGTTTGTAGTTCTTATGGAATCTTCTGTAATACTTAACCATTTCTTAGCCCCTGCAAGGGCGACTTATATGCTTGCATTGGATCTTTTGCACTGAATTGTAAAACCAAAAAATTCATTGAAACAGAAAAGCTGACCACCCTAGGAATGGGAGCACACTGTGGTCAGTTCTCTAGCTGTGCTGGGAGCTAATCCAATGATCAGGCTTGTGCTGACATGTCCCTAGTACAAGCTGAGATTCAGAGAGTACAACTGAGCAGAACAGGGAAGGCAAGTAAAGCTGAGCAGGAGGCAACAGAAGCAGGAAGGACAAGAACAGCAGAGCAGAGGGCAGTAGAAGGAGATCCAAGAAGCAGGAGGAACAAGTTCACAGGAGAAGAACACAGAGAATGAAGGAAGTAGAAATAATATATCCTGTGACAATGAATAACAATGAGACCGGAAAAGGATACGTTTCACTGGACCCATGGCTTGCTGAAGAGTAAGAAGGGCATGTGAGAAGGACAATTGACACACTGTGCATGGAGGAGGAATGACTATGGAATAAAGGAACACTATGTAAATTTTAGCTATGTCCATGAAGCGCTACCCCCTCAGGAGCCACTGAGTATAATTGGTCCCCTGTTCACTTCTCAGCCCCAGGTGAGGCATGGCCCCTGCTGACACTACTGTAAAACTGTAATCAAATGTCACCTGGAATATCACAGGAAGGATTAACACACCACTTTTGATGAAGAAAATATTTGGTCTATGTAAGATTTAAGTAGGCATTAATATCAACAAAAAAATGCAACGTATGATTGTACACAAAAGAAAGTCACAAGTAACAAACTAAGCAATGAAGCATATAACAGTACCACCTTAAATAGACCCAATTGTCCTGCTCAGAGTTTAAACATAGCCCTCCTACTGAGAGAGAATTTTCCCCAAACAAGCATAAAATGAGGGAACAAAGAATGTTAGGCTAACTCGCTTGTGGGCTTTGAGGGCTTATTCTCTAAAGCCTCATACACACGATCGGACTTTCCGACAACAAAACCGTGGAATTTTGTTTGAAGGGTGTTGGCTCCAACTTGTCTTGCATACACACAGTCACACAAATGTTGGCCAACAATTATGAACGTAGTGACGTACAAGACGTACGACGTGCCGATAAAAAGGAACTTAAATAGTCATGCACCACCCTTTGGGCTCCTTCTGCTAATCTCGTGTTTATCTCGTGATAGTAGAAGTTTGGTGAGTGATCATTCACGCTTTTCAGCCTCCTGCTTTTCAGTTTGTTTCTGCTTTTCAGGTTGTGCTTGTCGGTTCATATCTGTTTTTCAGTGCGTGCTTGCCAGGTCATTTCTGTTTTTCAGTGCGTTCTATTTATAGTTCGTTTCTGATTTTCAGTGCGTGCTTGTCCGGTCATTTCTGATTTTCGGTTTGTGCTTGTCAAGTCCTTTCTGATTTTCAGTGCGTTCTGTCAGTTCGTTCTGAGCAGCCGTTCGTTTACTAGCCATGTGATGTTCTCGTCTGAGAGATCGTTCTGTTGTTGGGCTTGGTTTTATTGCTTTGACCCAAGTTCAGTCCATGAACAGGGGGAGGAGGAGTTCTTGGACCTAGAATTGGTTGCTTAATCGTGACCAATTCTGTCATATGCCTTTGCTGCGAAAGCTCCAGGAGAATTTTCCTGATGATTTCAGGAATTATCTCCGGATGACGGACCCCCTCTTTCACTGTCTGTTGGCTTTGCTGTCCCCTTATATTACTAAGCAGGACACCTGCATGCGGCAAGCCATCTCTCCCGAGCAAAGGCTCGTTGCCACCTTGCGGTACTCCAGGACCTCAAGTTCACAACCATGATCTCCCCCCAGGCTCTGGGAATCATTATTCCAGAGACCTGTTCTGCCATCATTCAAGTCCCGCAGAATGACTATATTCGGGTACTTTTTATCCTTTAACATCGCATTCTATATATTTAATGTTTGCTAATGTATTGTATTAATTTCTTCATTCCATAATTACGATGATTGTAATATGCTGTAAATGTCCTCTTTGTCCTCATGCATGCTGTAAGCTTTTAATGCTCCTTTTTTGTCCTTCATGCATATTTGCCTTCACTAACCTTCCCAGCATGCTATCCAGGGCCCATACACACCTAGCCTAGTAACTTAACAATGTTTTTTGTCAGCTACATTTTAGTGCTCACCTTAAACACCCCCTAAAATGTGTCCAAATGTTATTGTTGGCCTTAAATTCAGGCAGAGTGCAAGAGGCTATTTTTTTGGGGCCCAAACTCATTTGGAACCCCGCCCCCCCACAACTGCTAAGTTTACCGATACCAATATTCTATCTGCTGACTTTGCCAAACCCATACACACTATATCTACCTCTTTTGTGGTTATATTTATGGATGAATTCGCCAAAGCATGTAGTGCAAGTGCCTGCCTGAATACTTTCAAATGGTAATGTTTAAAGTTTTGTTGTCCTATTATCTTGATAGGTTATTGCAGAATGTAAAAATGTGCTTTAATTTGGTCAGTGTGTATTCATATTTTTGGATTATGACACTTCTTACCTGTCCAGTGGGCTGCCAGTAGTGTAAGTAAGGAGGGGCTGGCCAAAGTAACACACATTATGTATCCATTCAGCTCTTCCGGTGCACGTCTGATTCCAGCCACTCCCTAAGTGGAAGTGGGAAGTGGGAGTGGCTGGAATCAGACGTGCACCGGAAGTGACGTAAGGAGGCGCCGAAAACGCCGGTTTTAAATTTTCTTGCCTGTTTTTATTGTCAATCATGTAAGAGTCCACCCTATTGACCCCTAATAAACGCACCTATCCCATTTTAACCTACTACGCTATTGGAGGCATTTTGTTTTTCTGTTTCCCTCTTTGGCTGTACTTATCATTGGAGTATATTGGGACGGCTCAGTGGATGATTCTTATAACTCGAGAAGCTATCCTTGGCTCCATGACTAGTGTATGAAAGCTGGAAAAGGACCAAATTGGATATGGTGAACTGTCTCATTTACTCCTTGATGCCATTTACTATCATGCATGAGGTGAGAGTTCTGAGAGACTGATGTTATAGGAAGATATATATGGAGTCATTTATGGACATTTATGGTTGCTGATTTGTATATGCAGCAGTATACTACCAGCGTTCACTGATTTATTTCCCCTTGTATGGATATCTATGGTTACTGATTTGTATATACAGTAATATACTACTAGTCTTCACCGATTTATTTCTCCCATATTATCTATTCTTCCCGGAAGATTTGAAAATGTTGATTGATTCCTTTTTGTGGAGAATTGTTTCATACACTCATTTATTGATTTTCATCACATTTGCAACTATTTGCAAATGAACTGGACACTCGTTAGTACGTTTTTGTATACATTTTTATGCACCTTTGTGAAGTCATTGTCAATTGCACTTTAAGACTCTTTTATTTGCTATGAGGATTACACTTTGATCATTGTTCTGCATTTGCACTTTATATTTCTGCGCAAGATCACTTTATATTTATTGTTGAGAGTGATTGCCTGGGTTCGGTGTGGTCTGGCAAAAAACGCAAGCTGTTGGAAGACCACAGCCTCAGGCCTTAAGGGATTTGGCAAGAAAGAAAAATGTCCCATATAGAACCTATCACTCGATGTGGGAAGAACTCTTCTGGCATTTGAGCTCTTTACATTGTCGCACATTGGAGGTGTAGTCCCTTTGTTTGATAAAAAGATGACACTTCCTCAGAGATAATAACACAGCAGGCAGAGTTTCCCTTTTTTAAAGGTAATAAGCTGGGAAATCAATTTAAAGATGTCAAGAAGTTGCAAAAGGTTATTCAAACTGAAGAAAGGTAAGGGCAGATTTTAGAAGTAAGGTTTCCCTTTAAGTGTAGAACTTGACTTGTGGAACTTGTGGCTTGCTTGGATGGAATAGGCCTGAGGTAATAAACATTCACAATCCCTGCCTAATCAGGCAACAGAAGGCATTATGAATGATATCCTGCGTGCAGTACTTCAATGGATGGCTAGTGTAGATAGGCCGCAGCAATGTTTGGGCTACAGAGCCTGTGTCTTTATGTGGCAGTCTGTGTTGTGAAAATCTTGAATTCGATTAACTGGCAATAAAAACTAGTGAGCTTGTAGCATGTAGTGGTGTGGTATGCGTTAAAAACCCTCCCACCCAATCCTTTATGGTAATGGTGCGAAATGATAACCTTGCAGCTGGGGCCCCCCTCTCTTGATATCCTCCACAGATGTAGTGGTGCTGATGACTGATCTGTCTGCCTGCAGCATCGACTATCCTGCCTCTCAGTACTATCAGTGATCTGGCATCCTCTTCTCCGCTCTCCAGCTCAATCAGTTCTGGCCTGTGGTCTCCTGGATAAGCCTCCACTCTCTCACACGTCCTATCCCGGTCTTCTCCTCTCCTCCCCTTCAGGTTCCCGGGCTTTCCTTTCTATATGCTCCCGCCCCCGTTGCTTACCCACATGGGATTTTTAGTTCTCTTCCAGCTTGCTTGAATAGAAAGATCCTGACTGCAGCATACAAGTTCCAGCTGTCTTAGCAAGGCAGTATTAGTTTCTGTGTTGACTAAATTGCAAAGCACTACCATCTTGTGGTCATTTTATAATCTGCAATTAGTAACAATGCAGTGTGTTACATCCATTTTAACTACGGTATGTCCTAAAAGTACAAAATACGCACAGTCCTGTCCTGTCCTGTCCCACAACACAAGCTTTGATACGTTGACTAGTAAAAAGAAACCTGTACTAAGAAGAATGGAAACTACCACTAACCTCTACTTCTGAAAATACTAGTTCCCTGGCTGTCCTGCTTTTTCAATGACTACACTGCGTTTTCAGTCACTGACCTAGAAAAACATTTGAGTAGGAGTTCTGAATTCTTTGATCGCATGCTAGTTCTGGGTGATTCTCTTAGAAGGTTTTGAAGCCAGAGACAGCCAGGTAACTGGAAATTTCAGAAGGAGGCCCACAATGGCAGCCACTATATTTTTCCTGATTCAGATTTCCTTTAACATGATCTATGTTCTTTGTAATGTTATGTAATATGCCCATGCTATGTAAGTGTTATGTAAACGTGTTGTGTAAATACAGATATATGTAGAGCAAATCAGTTATTTGTCCATGTAAGAAGCCCTAGCAACTTAGACCTTACAAAAGGCTAAGAATTCTTTCCTTGCCCCCATCTGTCAGCGCTGGGTGCCTGGGCAGCCAATAACCAAGCATCAGTCCAGTGCTGCCACTTTGGAAGAAAAAAGCGTTCCCAGATATGAAAAGCATATTTCTTAATTCCTGATTTCTGAATGCAGCAGAAAGGACAACTGGGGAGAGCCCTGCATGGGCACAGCACAGATTTACGTGAAGGTTTTCTTTATGATTACTAGGCTTACGTAAAAAACACAAACAATTTTTAGATTTATCTTTATCTTATATAAATTGCAGCCAGAGAATAATATATGTAAATATTTTTTGTTTTTTTATTTTACTCTAATTTAATCATTGGAAAATGTATTTTTTTCTAACAGACTTATTTACATTTTACTATCACAAATAGAAATTAGGCTTCCAAAAAGCTGTGCTGAACTACTGGCTGTAAAACATAACTGGATAATGGCCATAAACAAAATGTGCTGTATTAAAACATGGAAAAAATGTTCCATATACAGTAATTGATAAAAAATGTCTCCTAAGCTTGTATGCCTAAAAGTCTCTCTGCTGAAAACACCAGATCTGAATCATTCAGTTTAAGCCACATGGAATGTACTTTATAGCTTTAATATTGTTGCTTTGATGTTTATGGTTCATGTAAAAATTATTGTTGAAATTTGCTTTTAAGGCTTTTGTATTTCAAGGCCAGCTGCACAAGTCATTGACATACACTGTCTGTTCCTTACCTTGAAATGCTGTAAGCTAGTTGTTCTCTTTTCGCTATTTAGGAGGAACTAGGAAAAAGGACATTACAGAATGGTGTAGGTTTTAGAACCTATATGTAGATGGGCATAGGGGCAACATGGGAGTGTTGCAGTTTAGGTTTGTATGTTTAAATTAATAGTGGTAAATCCTATAGCGTTAAAGAGGACTTAAAGTATATAAAAATAAGAAAAATTCTTGGACAGCCTTTCTCAAATTTTGTAACATGGAGGAATCCCTAAAAAAACTTTCCAATCTTAGTAATTACTATATCTACAGATCACGATACATTCGTGTGATTGTCATTGGGAAGAACGCTCCTAACATTTGTGGTCATTGGAAAGAGTCCCCCTTGCAGATAGGTAAAAACATCTTTGTTGCCAGTGGTTAATTATCTGAGAGGCAGAAACTGCTGATTGCTCAAGGAAACCCAGCAACCTCTGAGGGAACCCTAGGGTACCCATCAAACCCTGGTTGAGATGAGCTATTCTAGAAGGTAGGGTCTTTTGGTAGTAGAGATGTTGTATCACTGCTATCTTTTAACATCTGTATGTACCCCCACTGTCAATTTTCATTGTGGCAGGTAGTGTAATAATTTTACTGATAATGTGACCATTCATCGATGTTCAAAATACAGTGAGGTACTCCTAAAAATAACCTCCAAGAATGAGCAGGCTCAGTTCTACTGCCAATGGCCTTTAGTGAAAGTGTCACCTCTGAAAAGATGCAATATTCTATAATGTGTATGTGTGGCAAAAGAAAACATATTCAGTACTTACCTTTCCCCATGTTTTATGCCTTTAAGAATTCAACAAGAAAAGAAAAACATGTGGGGATCCTGCCAGAAAACCAGTGAGCTTCTAACTTTAACTTTCTTAGGTTGCAGTGCATTACCAAAAGTAGTGCATGCACTTCTTTTGCATGTGAATCACACAGGAACCGCACAGCGTTCACTATATTCGACAATATTTACCTGTAGCGTAATTTAGAGGTGGAAAGGGAGGTTTGGGGTAGATTTGGGCCATTCCTATTCAAATACTTTTACTGATTGTTTTAGAAAATGGAAAATTGTTGTTTCCAATTAATAAATTAATTTTTAGTTCGGTTTCCTAGCTCAGGAACATAGCAAAGCTACTGTTTTTGTCTTCAATCATGCAACTGTGAGAGAAAGGGGAAAAAAACACAAAATGTTTTGCAGTTGCAGCCAAGAGGTAACAAAGAAGCCATCTGGAGCAGTTCATATCATGAAAAGAAGCCCAGATTTGCAATTTTAATAGACTCTGTAATAAATAAAGTACTCTGTTTACGCATGTTTATTCTTTTTTTAGCTATTTACCATGACTACATACAGACTATCTATCTATCTATATATCTATCTATATATTACTAATATGTTAATTTAATCTCAGTTAAAGGAATCCTGTGTAGCCCTTTTTTTTGGGGGGGGGGGGGTGCAGGAAGATAAAAAAAAACCTCTAGCCTTTAGAACCACTTTGATAAAAGTATTGAAAAAATACTTTAAAAAATAAAAAAAATATTCTGGTTGCAACATTTAACCACTTGCTTACTGGGCACTTGAACCCCCCTCCTGCCCAGACCAATTTTCAGCTTTCAGCGCTGTCGCACTTTGAATGACAATTGTGCGGTCATCCAACACTGTACCCAAATGAAATTTTTATCATTTTTTTCCCCACAAATAGAGCTTTCTTTTGGTGGTATTTAATCACAGCTGGGATTTTTATTTTTTGCTAAACAAACAAAAAAAGATGAAAAATTCGGGAAAAAAAAATCATGTTTCATAGTTTGTTATAAAATTTTGCAAACAGGTAATTTTTCTCCTTCATTGATATGCGTTGATGAGGCGGCACTGGTGGGCACTGATAGGCTGCACTGATGGGCACGGATAGGCACAGTTAAGGTGGCACTGATAGGCACAGTTAAGGCGGCACTGATAGGCACAGTTAAGGCGGCACTGATAGGCACAGTTAAGGCAGCACTGATGGGGACAGATAAGGCGGTACTGATGGGCACAGATAAGGCGGCACTGATGGCCACTGATGGGCGCTGATGGGTGGCACGGAAGGGGTGGTAAGGATGGGTGGCACAGATGGGTGGCACTGATGGGCACTGATAGGTACCACTGATGGGGGGCACTGATGGGGGGCACTGATGGGGGGCACTGATGGGTGGCACTGATGGGCAGTGATGGGCGGCACTGATGGGCACTGGTAGGTGACACTGATGGGCACTGATAGGTGGCACTGATGTGCAACACTGTTGTTGCACTGATGGGTGGCACTGTGGGCACTGATGGGTGGCACTGTGGGCACTGGTAGGCGGCACTGCTGCCTATTGCTGTGTCACTGACAGGGGGCAGATGATCGCCGTGATTGGGATTGATGTCCCTCTCACGGCCGCCGGTGATCTGTTTTTTTTTTCCTCCTCACGCTGTCAGCGCGAGGAGGAAAAATAGCCGATTACCGGCTCTGTTTACATCACATGATCAGCTGTCATTGGCTGACAGCTGATCATGTGGTAAGGGGTCGGAACCGACCCCTTACTCTGATCTGTGATCAAGTGAGTCTCATAGACTCGCTGATCACCGAGCGCACCCTGCGCGCCCTGCAGGGGGCGCGCAGGCCGCTTGTGCACGGGACGACGTCAATAGACGTAGTCCTGGCAATGTAGATCCGCGCTGTTGCCGTCATAGCGCGGATCTGAAGAGGTTAAACATAGAAGCATATCAGTAGTGTTAAGCATTCAGACCAGACCAGATAATATTAAAAGGTTGCTTAAAATGCAGGTTTCATGAACATGCACATTTTTATTGCCCGAGCATGTAATAATGTGCAATAATCTATTTAGCAAAAAGTCACATGACAAGAAACAAGATAGTAGCCTGATTATTTTATTTAGTCATGAAACATACTGGAAACATACAGAGCAAATAAAGGGAGTAAAGTAAGTAAAGTGGAAGCTGTTACTATAGGACTTATTCAGAAAGCCGAAAAATAAATGATTCATACCAAAAGGTTAGATTTTGCAACTATTATTTTTTTTAATAATCAGTATTTATTTTATTAAAGAAAACACATAGCTAGACATGTCTAACAATCTTTGATAAGATATACATTCTGACCTCGCAGGGTCTCCTATATTGTACTAATTCAGTTAAATAGGTTGAACAGAGGTACTTATCACAATAGTAGACTTATTTGGTCTCATAAACAGGGGATTAGGTCAGAGAGCGATCCAAGCGTACCTGTGTATCCGAAGGAAGGTTGGTCTATGTCCACATCGAGTGCACCACACCAGTTCCATCTCCCTCTCATGTTTGAATTCTATTGTCAAGGCATACCAGGAGGCCAGGTCACTATCTTTTATGATTTCATTGTTCTACGGGTTGAGAGAGAGAGGGGTCCGCCAACTCTAGTAGAGCATTATCTAAGCTGGAGGGAACCTGGTTAGGGTCGGAAACAAATTCATTCCAAGGTGCCCAGATCATGGAGTACTTTTCTCGGGAACCCCGGCAGGTTGCTATCCAGTCCTCAGCCTCTCTCACTGCATTTACCTTAGCAATCCACTGTTCTCGGGTAGGAGTACTGGATTTTTTCCAGTGAATTGGGAGTAGGCGCCTTGCTGCGTTTAGCAGGTGAGGTATCACAGTTCTTTTATAATGGCAAAGTGAAGTTGGAGGTATATGCAGTAGAAAATGCTTTGGAGAGAAAGGAACCTCTATCTCTGTTACAGTTTTTACTTGGTCTCGTATATCCACCCAAAAGGGTTTGATTAAGGGGCATTCCCACCATATGTGGATAAGTGTTCCTCTTTGACCACAACCTCGCCAGCATTGTTCTGATACAGCTGAGTATATACGGGCTAGGTCCGCCGGCACACGGTACCAGCGAGACATTATCTTAAAGTTTGTTTCTTGAGTTTGGGAGTCTATGGGGGATGAATGGGTAAGGTAAAACAAATGGTTCAGTTGTATTTCCGTGAATTCCTGTCCTAAGTCGTTCTCCCACCGTCGGATATAGGCAGGTTTAGTTTGATGGGCGGCAGAACCTAGGATTCGGTATAGTTCTGATACCATATGAGGGACAGGCTCCTCTCCAGTGAAGAGGCGTCCATATGGTGTAGAAGTGAAGGGATTCCTAATCGTGTGGCCATTTTTCTCGAAAAAATTATGTAGCTGTCTGTATCCCCAGAAGTTGAGTCGTGGGCCCTTACGTCCTACTGGTAAGTCTTCGTATAGCATTAATTTGCCGTCTCTCATGAATTTACCACAACTGGCGTTCCCATCATCCACCCATGGCTCAAAAAAACCCATCTGCTCTCCCGGAGGGAACCATTGGTATCCACCTAGTGGCGCCAGCGGGGACATAGGGGGGGCCAAATTCAGCAAAGGATTAATTCTGTCCCAAACTGACAACACCTGTGTCGTCAGTGGGGAGGTCGTCTCAGATAGCCCCCTATATCCTCGGGGCAACCACGGTGCATAAGCTAAGTTCCTGCCTGCCAGGGATCTCTCTAGGGTGACCCAAAGTTTCGAGTGTGTGTGGAAACGCCAGTTTAGTATCCTCTGAAGGACTATGGCTCTGTAGTATCGTTTTATGTCGGGGATACCCAGGCCTCCCTCCCGCTTCGAGCGTTTAAGTGTCTGTAAAGCTATTCTAGGTTTGTGTGCGTTCCAGATAAAGTCAGATAACATGTTGGACAGACGATCAAAGAAGACTCTGGGAAGGGGGATCGGTAACATTTGCAAATAAAAAAGTACCCGGGGCAATATATTCATTTTTATAATGTTCACACGACCCAGCCACGTAAAGGCAGTCCGTGTCCAAATCGAGAGGTCCTCTTTGACCGTGGTCAACAGCTGGGGATAATTAGCCGTATATAAGGTATCAAAACGATCTGTGAGTTGCTCACCTAGATACCGTAAGGATGAAGTGGTCCAGGCGAAGGGAAAAGCAGCTTTAAGGCTCGCGATCAAGTGGGGAGGCAAAGAAATAGGGAGAATTTCAGATTTTGTGAAATTAATTTTGAAGTTGGAAATTGACCCAAAAACTTCAGTTCCTTCATTAGATTGGGCAATGATATTAGGGGTTTGAGAGGTGGAACAAAACGTCATCAGCATATGCCGAGAGTTTGTGTTCCATGTTTCCCACCTGAAGTCCCGTGATGTTCTGGTTGGCTCTCAAAGTGCGGAGTAGTGGCTCCAGCACTAGAGCGAACAACAGGGGCAACAGGGGACACCCCTGCCTCATTCCGTTTCTAATGGGGAAGCGGGAAGAAAGTGTCCCATTAACCTTAACCTGTGCACACAGCGTAGAATATAGTGTCAGCACCGATGTTAGCATTCGCGGGCCTAGGCCTAGTGATTCGAGTACTGCTTTCAGATATGACCAGTCAACGCAGTTGAACGCTTTTTCCGCATCTGTTGATAGGATCAAGTAAGGTTGTGGGTCTGGATAGGAACGGGCCCAGTGGATAAGTCGGACTGCTCTAAGTGAATTGTCTCTAGCTTTCTCTGCCCGTTATGAATCCTGTCTGGTCTGGGTGGATAATTCCTGGTAGGAGGTGTTTAAGTCTGTTAGCTAAAATTTTTGCCAATAGTTTTATGTCTAAATTAAGGAGTGAAATAGGGCGATAGCTTTGGGGGTGATGTGGGCCAACAGGGCCTCTGAGGGGATGTCTTTACCTGCTGCTATGGAATTGAAGTATTTGCACATAGGAATTGCTAATTGGGGGAGGAAAGTTTTATAATATTCCTTAGTGAACCCATCTGGGCCAGGGCTCTTTCCGTTGGGCAGGGAATCCACCGTCGCCTCTATTTCGGCCATCATGATTGGGAGTTCTAAAGCTAAAACTTGGTCGTCAGTAAGTGAAGGAAGGCCAGCTGAGGAAAGGTACTTCCGTATTGCATATTGTCTAGCATCACGTGTGGAAGAAGGAAGCTCGGAATCCAAATTATAAAGTGTAGCATAATAGTCTCTGAACCCTGAGGCAATCTTAGAAGACTGCAACATCAGCTGTCCAAAGGTAGAATGCAATTGTTGCACATATGTCTGTGCTTGTCTCTTCCTGAGTGCCCGCGCCAACATCCGTTCGCATTTGTTCCCCTGTTCATAGAATTTGTGGGACGTAACGGAATTGTTTCCTAGTTTGTCTATCTAAAAGGCGAAGGAACAGTTCCCGTAATTCCGTAAGTTTTTTTAACGCTTCGGGGCTCCCATTTGCTTTATGTTGGAGTTCAGCTTTTTGTAAAGCTGTGTGTACTCTTATGAAATCAGCTTGGCGTTCTTTCTTAAGTCTTGTCCCTTGGGAGATTAATTCTCCTCGAGCCACGGCCTTATGGGCTTCCCATATTATCCCTTCATTTATGTCGTCGGATAAATTCTCTCTGAAGTAATGAGTTAAAGTGTCCGTTTTCACTACCACTTCATCATCTTGCAGATTGCCGTTCATTCTCCATGTCCAGGTCCTGTGCCCGCTCGAAGACAGGACAAAGGCTGCAGAGACCGGGGCGTGGTCTGAGATAGAGATGTTCCTGATAGACGCTGTTTGAAGGAATTCCAGAGCATGACGGTCTACATATAGATGACCGATGTGAGTATAAACGTCATGTATTTTAGAGTAATAACTATAATCACGGTCTGAAGGGTGTAGTACCCGCCAGCAATCTATTAATAGATGAGATTGGAGGGTCTTGCGGAAGTGTTTGAGGAACGCATAAGAATGTGGGGATCTCACGTGGGACGTGTCCAGCAAGGGGTCTGGGCTTATCTTGAGCCAGGGTCCCGAACCCTGGCTCAAGATCCAAATGTGGATCAATACCCTAAATCAAAGAAGGGTGTCCTACTAGGGGATACGCGGCCAACATAGGAGAAGGGTGAAGGGGTCCTCAGCCCCGCCCACTACATCTAACAGTATGTGGTGTAGGTGGGGATCGAGAATGTTACCCCTGACTGGGAAAATTTAGGGGACAAGGGGACAATTAAGTTTCTTATATATGATTAGGGCAGCAATGGGGTATATGGGTCAACATCCTTTCCTGCCATCCCGAGATTAACAATCACAAGATGAAATCTCTCCATCCTAGAGGATTGCTCCGCTAGTCTCTAGCAGAGGTAGGGTCAGCCGAGGAGTCGGATGGGTGCCGTCTGCGGTCCCGTCTGCGGTTCCGACGTTTGGCAGACTGCCATGGTTAGGGCGGTGGGAGCTTGGCGGAAGAAAAGTCAGGTATTCCTCTCCAATCGGGGAAGTCTACAGGATCCAAGTCCAGGGAGAAAAGAAAGTTCGGCAAATCATCCTTTGTACGGAGAGTTACAGTCTTATTTTCCTTTGTGACTTGTAGAAAGAAGGGAAAGCCCCATCTGTATTGCAGGCCTGTGTCTTGGATGGCTACCAGGAGGGGGCGGAGAGACCTACGCTGCATCAAAGTGCGTCTGGAGATGTCCTGGTAAAAGGCCAAATGTGCGCCATCAAAGTCGAAATAGGGCTTACCACGCATTTTCTGCATTATGCGGTCTTTGAGAGTGTATCTATGCAGTTTGCAGATAATGTCTCTTGGATTATTGACATCTTGAGAAGGGGGTTTTATGGCCCTGTGAGCACGATCAGTTTCTATTGTAGCTGTGGCAGGCAATTTTAAGATTTCCCTAAAGATCCCTTCCAGGGTGAGAATAATGTCCCTAGCAACAGTTGCTTCAGGTAGCCCCCGGATTCTGATGTTGGCCCTGAGACTGCGATTCTCCATGTCATCCAACTGACAGAGCAGAGCTTCAATCTGGTGGTTCTGAGTGGTACACTTGTCCTGCAGCATAGAGATGACTGGGAGTGCTTCCTCAAACCTCTGCTCCAAAGATTCCATTCTGCCACCTAGATGTGATGTATCAGCTTTAAGCTGTGCAATGTCCTCTTTGAGGGCCTTCTCTACCCTGTCAGCGAAGCGCTCCAGATCAGCTTTTGTGGGCAGAGACCAAATATGTCTACATCATCCAGGGGGTCTGGAACTTCAGGATCGCCATCAGGTGATGAAGGAGCGCCCGGGGAGGTCGGGGAGAGCGATTCACTTACCGACCCTGGTGATGGTATGGGTGAGCAGGCCGGCTGATTAGGACGTGCAGCAGCACTTTGTGAGGCCTTGGATGCTTTCTGCGCCTTTGCAGTCGGCGCCATCTTTGAAGCCTCACGGTCCCGGCTGCCCCTGTCTTGTGCGATCGGTCCGCTGCGGTTGTGAAGATGCCCGGCTCCTCTGTGACATTTTGAGCCGTGGATGGGGTCGGATTCTCTCCCTTAGCGGTGCTTATGAGCGGCGGTGAGATGGGGCTGCGTCTTCATCCCTCCATAGTCAGGACACGCCCCCCACTATTATTTTTTTACCAGTTTATAAATTATCCAACAATACAATAGGCTGCACAACCACTATTTAATACACTTTATTATAACATGTTCATTGAGTCTCCCTCTGGACTCTACTCTTTTACTGACATGTTTTACCATATTTAGGGCTTAGAGGTTATATAAATGATATACAGTTTGGGGAAAAAAATACCATTTCTTTTTTAGCCAGTGTCACAAAGCTATGTGGTGAAATACAACTCTTTTCATGGTGTCTCAGATTAACCAGCTGACCTAGATGCACTGGTGGACTGGGCAACTCCTTAGAAAATATTTAATGTTGAATGTAAAGTTATGCTCCTAGGGGCTAAACATACAAGCATCGTGGTAGGCCATAGACTTAATACCAGCATGTAATGCCAATCTGCAGCTTCTAGAGTGAGCAAGCTACTTTCCTGTATTAACAGAAGCATACACTAAAGAATGAGAGAGATAATCTTTCTTCTATACAAACCTTTAGTTAGGCCTCCTCTTGATCGTGCAATTCAGTTTTAGGCATCAATTCACAATAAAGATTGTAGAGAAGACCCCACCACACCAGCCACCTCTAATACTCACCTGAGCCAACATCTCGATCCAGCGATGTGCAGGAGAGCCTCGGCTTTCCCGGGACTCCCTCTCCTCATTAGCTGAGACAGCAACAGAAGCCATTGGCTCCCACTGCTTTCAATCACCCTGAAATCGTATGTATATATGTAACTATTCTATAAGACACTCAAATTTACATTATAGAATATAATGCGTGGCTCAAAAAAGCTCAGTAAAAAAGTTAGTTACTTTACTGTCATTTTAGTGAAATACATGCTTACATTAGTTGTTCCAGTTTCTTCCATTTAGAAAAATAATCATTGTCTGTTGCACTAGTTTTATTGAATAAACCTGGAACTGTAGATGTGGCATGTTGTAATAAAACCCACATCACCGAAGAATGAGTTTATAATCCACTATGATGACACATTGAGATGACTCATCTGGACCATTGCAAGGCCACTATGGACATTAGCTGCTAGACCACAAAGTTAATATTTCAGAGTCTATACACTTTAAATAGGCACTTAGCAATCAGTATTGAACTGTGAGGTTCACAAATCAGCCTAATTGGATTTCCATTTGCTAATGTTCATTGAATCACTAAGTATGTAAAATTGGATGTAGAAGCCATTCTTTACACTAAGGTTAAACTTATTAAAAGGAATGAAGGGGGCTGTATCACATACAGTAGAGAAGAAACCCCATAGGATGGGACAGGAATCCCCTTAAACTGTTTATGTGGTTTAGGAGGTTCATCCAATGTAATCCTCTCAGTGACCAGCTTGTTTGTTTTGGTGGCCTCAGTATCCAATCACCTGTATGGATGCATCTGCGTGCGCCTTCAAAGAGCCACCATCTGATTGGATGGCTCGAAGGGACTTTCAATGTGTACTGTATAAGCAGTCAGTTTGGCAATCGCTGATGAGAGGTAGCAACTCTCACTTTCATGCTACTTTCCCGCTTTCTTCCCTTTTACAGTTTGTCAGTACTATTGCAGGCTTTTTATTGGGGGGATCACATCTAGTAAAAAACTGAATAGATTAACTATAGTCTTTTACCTAACTGATTAATTCAGTTATTTTAATCTCCTGGCGGGTTAGAATAGACTTGTGGTTTAGTCATTAGAGGTATTTACATTTTGGTAGAACACAAATATACTGTACGTATGCATGCATAATACAAACAGAGATTTCAGTGCTAATACCCATATGGTTCAGCATCAGCATAGCTCACAGGTTCCTGATCCACAGTCGCCCATCTGAGAGTAATAGTCCGTAAAGGCGATCTGCACAACCGCTATTGCTCTAAAATCTTGCTTTTTATTCAGGAAACCACAGTGTACAGTACGCACATGCAATCAGTTGACGCGTTTTAGCCTACATGGCTTTAATCATAACTACAAGAAGACATGAAACTTTGAGATATATAGTGGCTAAAGTATCAATGGCTCCACCTACTAATTGGGTTAATTGATGGACATAATTGCAAAAAACTGAAACAGCTGATGCAAATAGCAGAGGAGCCAATGTGAACGCCACTATACTTCACAAACAGACATCATGGAAAAACAATATACAAAAAATATATGAATAACATTTTTTGCAATAACAGCATGATTGAATAGTTGTCTATTAAAGGGAGAGGTAAGGAGATAATAGACAAAAGCATACTGTAATTATATGCAGAGGAGGAAAATGGGAAGAGAGGCAACCTAATGTACATGCAGATCCAGATCCCATCTCATGTTTAACCCCTGAGAAGATCTAGTTTTTAATCTAAAAATCCATCAGGCCTCTCTTCCCAAAAGCCTTCTTTCTCTATCTCCTACTCTAGGCAAGTGTGAAAGCCTCTCTATTCCCCTAAATCTAAATGAGGAGAGATCACCTTGATGACAATCTCTGAAGTGTCACGTCACATTAGAGGTGTGCTTAACATTAGGATTATTTGTATTACAATAGTGTTCTCCTATTCGGATCCTTAGAGAGCGTGTGGTACACCCCACATAATGCAGGCTGCACATGATTGATGCAAGTAATTAGGTCGACTACATATTTTGTGCCACAATTTATATATTGCTTTATGGAAAATTCTTTACCTGTAGCTATCGAGGAGAAAGTCTTATCTAACATATTAAGATGGCAGTACCCGCAAATCTTTATGTTACATGGAATGACATGACAGCCAGGTGGATTGGCATTTTTTGGATGAGGAGAAAAGACTAGGTGATAGCAAATTGCCTAGAGTTGGCGCTGATCGACTCAAGAAGCGGCAGCCCATTTTCATTGTATATAAAATTGGCAAATTCTTTTTTATCATCTTAGTTATTTGATGATAATCCTTGGAATATGTGGTGACAAAAGTCATCCTAGAGTTAGAGCCATTAGGAATATCATTTAATAATTCTTCCCTATTTCTCATCATGACTCTAGCTTGACCTTGCTGGATAACAGAGCTATTATGGCCCCTTTCCTGTGAACGGTTAAAAATGACCTGACATTCCTGTTGAAAGGCATACACGGTAGAGCAGTTCCGTCTGGCACAAATAAATTCCCCATATGGGATAGCATTGGTGATGTGGGATGAGTGAAAACTGGCTGCAAAAAGAGTTGTATTACCAGAGCATGTCTTCCTATAGGTACTAGTGAACATATTTCCCATCATTGGATCACCGAGTAAGGTAATATCAAGGAAGTTAATGCTCAAGTTGGTGTATTCGATAGTAAAATGTAGATTTAGCTGGCTGTCATTAAGATACTCTACAAAGTGATGCAAATCAGAACTGTCCTCACACGATTAAGAGGTTTGCACACTTAGCACATGTAGCGCACGACCCCCGTAGGAGCTGCAGTTTGTGTGTTCTATCCGTAAATCACATTTACCACCTAGCACATGGCAGCCCATAGAAATAGAAACAGTCCATATTGTAATTTTCTCTTGCTTTTATTTGTATAACATAAACTGGGATAGGAAAAAGGGTTTTCTGAGATGCTCTTTTGCTGCTTTATAATCTTTCCTTTGTCTTTTTATGCAAAGACTTAGAACAATGCAGATAATGAAAAGTCACTCTGAATAACTTTTCTTTGGGAAGATGGGAGTAGTCTGGTCTTTGAGAACAATGAAAGCGAATAGCAAAGAGCCACTCTGAATAACTCTTTGCATATAGACTTAGGTAGATTTACTAGAGAATACATAGGCTGTTGTAGTAAAGGGTCACTTTGAATAACCTCTTCACCCGTAGACCTTTTTAGAACAATCTGTATCTCTGTTTGTGCTCGGAGCTCTACCGCCACCTTTTGACCACTACTTCCCGTCTGTACAGTACTTCCAAGTTGAGCTAAAGAAGAGATTACTCTGACTAATTCCTCCCGCCTGACTGATTGGAATCCCGGGGCATTGTTGAACCCAAAGTCACAGGCCATTACCACCTGTCTCACTGACTTGCGTACCAACATCCCTTAGCCTCTGGTAGTACCATTCCTCTGGGCTTTCACTCACTTGATGAACAGTCCATGTGCCACTCACAAACGGTCGATCGCCCAGTTTTCTTCCGCTTAGTTGCTACTTCTTCTGAATGGTTTCTCCATTCCTTCTCTCCAGTCTGGTACACTCCCCTCCCCACAGGGGCGTTCAGCGACACCAGCGACTACATGCTGTGCGGTGTCACTAGGGAGGGGGGCTCTTCTTTGCTCCCCGCAGGGGGCTCTCTCTCTCTCTGGAAATCTCCAGCAGCATGTGACCCCAGCTTATATAGGAGTCCCGCCTCCTGCCAAACAAATTATTGATTGGCCAAAACTCCACACAAGAGCTGCCTTTCACTCAGATCCCAAGTCTAACCTCTCTTCCAGAAACATTTCCACTGAAAGCAAGAGGAGGCATCTCTGGGTCCAAGCACAGGTGGCCACACCCTGCACTACACTGACACTCCCAGTTCTCAAAATAAACAACCAGGCCTGGAATCACAATGCAAGCCTGCCCTAAATTTACCTGAAACCCTACCTTGTCATTTAACCACAGAAAGCTCACCTACATGAAAGTAGGTGACCGCTACACACACATGAATACATACATGAAGAATCTGCATAGGAAATGACTATGAGTCCATTAATTAAGTCCATACTGGGAAATGTATCATGCAGCTCCTTCAAACAGATCTTGGGATCAATTAAGCTGAGGCAGAAAAACAAGGCAGACAATGGATCAAGAATACATAAAACATATCTATAAATTATTCATATAAGAACAATATCTTAAATCAAGTTAACCTGCATCCTTCCTAAACAACAGAGACCCTTGGAGAGACCTGGAGACCAAAAAGAAGCACACAAGGTGGATGATAAGCCCTGGTATCATCTAAAACATAATGGGATTGGCTTTAGGTACACTTCAAAGTGGACTCATGGATTAGGAACAAGCAGGGCTTTTTTTCAGGGGGAACTTGGTTGAACTCAGTTCCACCACCTCTGGCTCAGACCCTTTGGTGCCTGCTCACCACAATCACTTGTAAACACAGAAGTCTGGTTTCTGTGTATACACGTGACAGCTCTGCACTCTGTATGTAATGCAATCCTGGTATTTAATGCCCCTTTAAGACCCTCCTACTGTTTTCGTGAAATTTGACTGAACACACCCATTATTTGATGTGATTTGGAGGGTGTGTGTAGGGGGAGGGGTTTTGTGGGGCCAACAATGGTATCTACGTTCCCATTGTATCCAACAGCAATTGTTTGAGAAATATCTGCTCAAGCCAAAACCTGACAGTAATCTGACTTAAAAAACCAACTACTATTGTATTATTGTCCCATGTAATGTTATGTCTGATTATTATAAAAAAAAATCATATTTTACCAAACGCAACTCCTGCAAGGTAATTGTTAGGATTGAAAATGTTTTTATTTAAGAACAACATTCCAATAACGTAAGCATGATATCAAATAGTGAAGAAAGGGACAGCGAGGCAGCCCAGTGACTATCGCCTATAGCTGACCTTGTGTCAATGAACAGTAAGACAGGAAGCATTTTGGCAGGTGTCATAATAATTTAACAGTGTAGGGGAAAAAGTTGTTCCATATTACATAGGGAGAACAAAAATAAAAATAGAAATAAAATTAACAATGAAATAAAGGAAAACAAAACAACATTATATTAAAAGGGGGGAGGAAGCAAAGAAAAAGTAGAAGACAAGATTAGTAAGAATAGATGAGAAAAAAGGAAAGAGAGAGGGAGGGATCTGCTGGAGAGTCATATGGAGAGAGAAGTAACAATGGACCCGAAGTGAAAAACCATTTCTAGAAGCCCTGAGCCAAGACTGAGGTGGGGACGGTCCTCTAAGGGTTGAGAGCATATTAGTAAGGGTATAAGAGGAAGAGAAGCAGAGCCAAATAAACCATAAAGCCTAATATTTATAAAAGGTATCAATATCTAATGCTAGCATTTCCTCCATTCTCATAATATCGTCCATTGTGGAAACTCACAATGACAGAGGTGGGGTAGTGGTAGTTTTCCAATATAGTGGGATGAGGTGCCATACTGCGGAAAGAAAGAAACGGAGAAGGTTTCTTTTTTGTGAAGTCATAAAGCCGGGGAGGATAGAGAGAAGAGCAATCTCGGAGATGGCGTCAGGGGTTCGTTATATACATTACTATATACTTGAAATACCTGACTCCAAAAGGGACAGGTCCTCTCCCATTCCCACCAGACATGGAGGATGTGACCCATAGAGGATTCAAGGGGAGTATCTAATAAGGATTGGGAGATTAAAAAGTAGTCAAGTCTGCTGTAAGAGTTGTGTGCCACTAAGTAGTGACTGTGCAAGGTAATTATTAAATGAAAGGTTAGTTCCCTAAACATTTTTGCAAAATTAAAGCCTAATGTATATAATGTATAAGCAATTTACATCTGGGATCTTAAAGATGTAACACCCTGCTCCAGACAGGTTAAATTTAGTTTTTGCCACTGCTGTACTCAGTGGAGCAACAATCTATTTTCTAGGTCTAGCCATGTTTCCTTGAGCATGGTGGTTAATTGCCCCTGCCGGTCTCTGGAAGGAGTTTCCAGAAAA
The DNA here is from genome assembly GCA_037952925.1 of Lithobates clamitans. Classification (NCBI taxonomy): domain Eukaryota; kingdom Metazoa; phylum Chordata; class Amphibia; order Anura; family Ranidae; genus Lithobates; species Lithobates clamitans. The sequence continues at coordinate 1,395,803 of JBBGZY010001374.1, read as the reverse complement.
ATAATAAGAGTGTCAGCCACTGGGTTATGAATATTTTTCTTACCTCAGCCAATCCCTGGGAGGGGGCACCCAGAAGGTGGCTGGGAGGCGGGTACATTTTGGGAGGATTGTTCAGAGGGGTCTTCTATTTTGGCTGTTGCCTCTGGAAGGCAGCCTGTGTAGTGAAGAGGTGTTGCTAGACTTCAGCGTGTGCTTGGCTGGGGGCCTGGAGGAACTTGGATGGAAAGACATTTGCTGGAGCTGGAGTGCACTAACTCGGGGAGCTGGGCTGGACATGGACCCTTTTCCTCTGAAGAGTGTTGCATGGAATGTGGTTGCCTAGGACTCCAGGGGTGCATGTGCTTTGGGGTTGAAGGCCAGATGTTGCTGTAAGAACTGGAACTGCTCATATAGAGTCTCAGATTACCTAGCTAACCCCTTTACCTCCAGCAAAAGCTGCTACTAAAATATTTGTGCTTGGGAATCTGTTCTCCTATACCTGTTTTGCATTTTGGAGTATCCTGTACCCTTCTCTACTGTGTAAGCACTGAAATAAATCTACAAAAAGATATCCCCAAGACTGAGCCTGTGTTTGTCAGTGTGCTTTGGAACTGATACCTGGTCCTAGCAGCCTCTGAACAGGTAAGGGAGACCCGGGTCATTTCCAGTGACCCCTTTGGGGGTAAGTGCTACAAATACAACAAAAAAACATAAATATGAAAAGAGATGAAGAGTCAGTGAAGTTTCTTCCTCATGCAGTGCTATTTATAATTACAAGTTCATGATGGTGCTATATATTTCCTACATACCAGCTTATAGATTTTGATTTGACATTTACCAGGCAATCCAGAGCAAAAGAGAAAATGTATACTAATTTACCTTGAGTAGCATTTTCACAGAATTACATTATAGGATGGAAAAATTCCCCCCGGGGCTAACAAAAAAAAAAAACAGCTATAGAATGTAACACGAGTTTGATGTAATTTGTTGAGTTGGCAGGAGATGATGTAGATACAGTATGTTAACTAAACATGTGCAAATGGTCTGTGCATTTCATATCTTTTGATCTAGGGTCCCACTGGGTTGCGCACTAACTATAACAGGAACATTGTGAAAGTTACAGAAATCTGGACTTGGTTGCGTGTTAAAGGATATGTTGTTTTATTGGTAACCCTAGCAGCAGAAATCTTATATAATAGCTTTAAGATTTAGCTTTGCTGAGTTATTCCTAACTTCATTAGCCTTATAACAAAGGCTTGTATTCTCTCTTGCATTAAACTATACTTCAGACTTAAACCAATCATTAAAACATCAACTCTAGGTTAAAAAAAATAAATACAAATCTGTGAGAAAGAAAAAAATCTGATAGGACTTCAAACCATTCCCTATTCTATACAAAATGAAAAAAAATGTTTGGGCTATACATGCTGATTTTTAATACAATTAAAGGCACATCATGAGATTTCTCAGAAGGACCGCAGCCTATGGCCCCATGTACACTGCTGCTGCTAAACGGATGTTCAGAGGCAGTTGGACACTTTTTTCAATTGCCCCTGAACTCATTCAATGTTATGTTATGTGTACATGTACACAGGTTCGTTTACTGTCGTTTTTAGGCAGTTGCATTTGTAGGCCTTTTTTTGAAGGCAAAAAAATGAATTCAGACGCCGAAGTTTCCAACGTTTCAGACCCCAAACGCATCTAAACGCGTTAACCCGCGTTTCGTTTATAGGCGTTTTTCGTTTTTGGCCATTATAAAAGAAAAAAAAATTTTTTTTAGAAACGCTTCTAAAAGCAAACGTGGCTAAACGCGGCATGTAAACATGGCAAAACGGACATTTTGAACGTGGCTATCTGTCATCTGCTAAAATCGTTCAGGAGAGGTTGTAAAAACGTCCCGTGTACATAAACTCTTTTGTCTGATTCTTTGATGTGCAACCTCCCTCTTGTGCTACAGCACGTGCTACAGCGTGTGTGAATAAGGCATTAGCGCTATCAGGTGGTGTTGGAAATGGTAAATCTTTTGCTTTTTTGCAGGTTCAAACTATAGGAATTAAGCTGCAGATAAGGTCAGCAGCATAAGAGGAATTTTTGAAAGTATACATTCACCTGTCATTTGTCAATTAATGGATTGGATCTTCAAGGATGATTTATAGTTATATTCATATTATAATCTATGGCATTGACAAAAGATATATTATTTTATTTGTATAACAGTCTGTCAGCAATTTAAAGAATCCCTGGCATGTAGAAGTGCACAGCAATAAGTGTTGAAGTAAATTTTATGTCACATTTGAGAGGATACCAGAGAGTACCTTCCGCCAATGGGCTCTACTCCTGCACAGACATCTGGGGTAAAAGTTTCATCAGATTGCTTTATAGATTCACCCTAGCTATTCTTTGTTATTGATGGGACAGCACAAGAGAGTGGACCTCACACCCTGCACTCTCACCTGTAAAAAGGTCAATACACAGAGAACAAGTGTGCAGATGTGGTACAGCAGGAGACAGGAATCCCTCTTGGTTAGCGGTCATCAGACGATTAGCCTTGGTGAAGCTGGTTACTCCTTCAAACCTGAATTATTAGCACTTGCAGTCAGTAAAGGTAAGATATGGGCTTGCTTGTAACTGGTCAGCCATGCCATGCCAAGATGTCATGTCAGACATGTACATTCATGGAAGATCAACACTTTAGAAACAAGCCTACAGTTTATAGAAATAATAAAAAATGTGTAGCTAAATTGTTAGAAAAGCGTTCCAAAAAGCACCTTTTCATGGCTGTCTGTTCATCATTCCGGGTTGTACATTGTCTTACCATGACTACCTTACTAATCTACTGTAAAAGAGGATGTAGAATGTGATGGAGCATACCTAAGGACCAGAGGAATGAAGGTTGCATTGGACATTGGACCATGAATATCACTGACGGAGGGTAGGGAATGCTAATTGTTGGAAGCCGCAAAGTCAATTAAAAGACATTAATTTCTCTCCAGTTATTTTGGTGATATTCATGATTTTTCATCAAGATATGTTAGTGAAAATAAAAGAGATGGCACACAAGTAAACTGGTTACAATGCTTTGTGTTTGCAGTGCATCAAGTAATAACTTTCTTTCTGTTTACTGTAAGCAGAATTACCTAAAATGATGTGGATTTTTCAAAAGCCCTCCACAAATATCACCTTTTATACAGTATATGCAGCCATCCTCTACAAGGGTCCTGTGGAACCCTGGGGTTCCCCCAGGGATAGCTTTGGCTAACTGACCTCCCATCTGATGCCACCTGTATAGTTCCAAATTCAATGCAACTTCAAGCTTCAATGCAAAATTCAATGCAAATCAATGCAAAATTCAAGCTGCAAGATTGTAATTGTAACTGAGGCATTCTTTCTAACACCGATGTAAGGGGCATTTTCCCAATGACCCTTGATGGACCAATCTTACAGGAGTTTCCTGAGACCTGAAAACTATTTAAAGAATTCATCTGGTGTAAAAAGTTTGAAAAAGTCTGGTATATGGTTTAAAAAGATCAAACAAATACTGAAGTACATTTCGGAGTGCACTGTGTGCATTAAATAGTGTTCATAAAAAGATTATAAGCCCAGACTTTAGAATGGCTTCTACAAGTGTTTTTCTCTACTAATAATAGTTCCCTTTTTAAACTCCTAGCCCTTCTTTACTCTACCCAAAACTATTAAAAACAGGCTTTAAAATACACTTTAAATACTGTACACAAGTGTGCCTTTTAGGGACAAAATTAGCAGTGTTCTCTTAAGCAAATGGACTTAGCAAAATTAAAATGATTATAAACAAATATAGCCAGGGCTAGGCAGATGGGCATGATGAAAATCAGTTACCAAACATACCTATCCTTTAACCAGATAATTTACAATGGTTGCATGGTAACATAGTAACATAGCTGGCAAGGTTGAATAAAGACAACAGTACATCCAGTTCAACCTGTGTAGGTGTGTGTGTAGAAAAATAATTTCCCATATCCCCTTAAATTGTTTACGTTAAGATGCACGTCCAAGAGTCTTTAAAAACCATCCATATTTCCTGCTGACACCACCAATTGTGGAAGAAAGTTCCACATCCTTGCCGCCCTGACAGTGAAAAACCCCCTACACATCTTAAGGTTAAACCGCTTCTCTTCCAGTCTCATCGTATGGCCCCGTGTCCTCTTACACTCCCTGAGACTGAAAAGTTTCATATTTATGCTGGGATCACCTGTCAGGTAACCTGAGGCCAGGTGACAGATGCACACCATTGGGGTCCGGAGTACACCGCTAAGGTAGTGGACCCAACAGCTGACTGCTGCGGATATAGCTATGGATGGTTCAGGAAAGCTGGTCCCCTGGAGCATCAACACGGATGACACTGGGCGCTACAGCATGAGGTTCCCCAGGGTGCGGAGTCTAAGAGCCAGCAGGTGTTCACCAGGGCCCCTAATGGTGGGGATGGCCTTCGCTGCAACTGGCTCTAGGTCGCCGTCCCCAGCTCATTCTCATGGTAGGCTACTGGAAGATAGAGAGGAAGCAGCAGACCGGAACAACAAGGGATAGTCAGGAGATGAGCCAAAAGGTCAGGGCAATGAGCAGACAGGAATAGTCAAAGAACACGCCAAAGGTCAGGGTATAGTCAAGAACAATTCAAGGTTGGTAAACAGAATCAGATGTAGAGCACACGGCAAGAAACTCATAGGAAGCCAAACACACAATATTGCTTGGGCAAGGCAGGCTTGGAGAGCGCGGTGTTAAATAGTGTATCCTGTAGAGGCTAGGGTGGAGCCATGCAGAGGGAAGATTACTTAACCGTGCAGGTGTGAGAGTGCAGGCCCTAAGACTGATACACAGACCAGAGGTAAGCAGACGGGTCATGAAAGTTTTACTGCAGATTCATGACATCACAATTGAGATATTTGTACATCGCAATCATATCCCCTCTCGAGCGTCTCTTCTCCAGGGAGAATAAATTTAGGGCTTGTAGTTGTTCCTCATACGTGAGGTCCTCCAGTCCCAATAATAATTTAGTTGCCCTTCTCTAGAATCTCCAGCTCCAGCACATCCTTTCTGAGGATTTATGACCAGAACTGGATGGAATGCTCCAGATGCTGCCGAACCAGAGTTTTATAAAGTGGCAGAATAATCTTTTTATCCCTGGAGTAAATTCCCTTTTTTAATGCATGCTAATATTCTGCTGGCTTTGGAAGCCACAGCTTGACACTGCATGCTATTGCTCAGTCTGTTTTCTACTAGGAACCCTAGATCTCCATTCTGGAAGCCCCTAGAGATTCTCCCCCCAAAGAGTAACTTGTGTTTATATTTTTACCACCCAAGGGCTTTACCTTACATTTACCAGTATTAAACTTCATTTGTCATTTAGTAGCCCACTCCATTAATTTATTCAGGTTCTCTTGTAAAGTTTCTATATTCTTATGTGTTATTGCCCTGCATATTTTTTGTGTCATCAGTAAACACTGAAATCGAGCTATTTATTCCATCCTCTATATCATTTATAAATAAACAGAATTGGTCTCAGGACAGAGCCCTGGGGTACCCCACTAACCACTCTAGACCATTCTGAGTACTCGCTATTTATCACAACTCTTTGGACACGCCCCCATAGCCAGTTTTCTATCCAGGTACATACCCTATGGTCCATGCCTATTTTAATGGTGCCATTAAATTACTTTCGATTTTTATATATGTAAGGGAAATTTACCTTAGACCACACTCTGGATCAAGCAAACAAAAGGACAGATGTTTGCTCATTGGTTCTGATCCCTATGACCCGTGCAATAGGGCAGCATACATAGAGTTCAGCCTTATGGGCTCCTATCTGAATTGTCTGTATAACAATTGTAAAACTTGCATTTATATACCTTTACAAGCCATCTCTCCTATACCTTTACTTAGTCATCTCTCCTAGATATGACTGGTTGCTAAGATCTACATCAATTTAACTAACCATAAATATGACACCTGTTCTACAAGCAGACAAACTTATTCATTCCCAGAATTCCTATATGTTTATCAAAGTGATTTATAACTGGTTTTGTCCAATTAAAAACACCTGTGTAGAGACAATATGGCACCCAGCTGTGTTAAATAAAACCCTCCTCGTCCTGATAAGACTTCACCAACTTCAAGGATAACAGATTTACAACTTTGGGAGAATGAACTTTCAATAACCCCACCTTATGTGTTATTATTATTATACAGGATTTATATAGCGCCAACAGTTTACGCAGCGCTTTACAATATAAAAGGGAGACAATACAGTTAAAATACAATAAAATACAGGAGGATTAAGAGGGCCCTGCTCAGAAGAGCTTACAATCTAATAGGGTATATGTCACATATACACAAATATATATATATATATATATATATATATATATATATATATATATATATACACAAAGCCAACTACTTTTTTCAATATTGTCTAATTATTAATATATACATACACATCAGTGTTTTCTTATTCAATGTATTTTAACAGTTTTAACGAGGGCACAAGTAGACCTTTGTTTGACCCTGTCAAACTTAATTAAGGTACTGTACATAACTTTCCCATATTCCACATAATTATTTCTAAACCACCTGTATAAGATGATCTATCTTATCAGGCTGTAGTTCAACTGCTGTCAAAAGTTTCTTTTCTAATTAGTGAACTAAAAATGAACTATCTTATCTCTGTGATTTATATCACTCTGTAACTTGAAACTATTCTACTTCTAAGCAATCTTTTGCAAGCATGCATAAATGATTATAAAATAAGCATCTAATTTCTCTAACAATACAGATTAGAATTTTTGAGGTTTGAGGTCCCATTGCATTCATATTGTTTGGATGATGTTGTATAACATATAGAATATAAGTACCATTTATTGTAGGTAAGGTATTTTAATTTTGTGCCTTTTAAGTTATTTGTGCAGTCAGATTTTGTGTAAACAGCTTTTAGTGTACCTCTAGTCAAAACTAGATGGGGACAGACAGAAATATAAAGTTAACAACCGTTCTAGTCTACTCCCACTCTACCAATAAAAAGTGATTTGTATTGCCATTGTGCCCCTATTAGATTTCCCTTTACTTCCTGCTCTATGACAACAGGAGAGGAAATGAGGTGCCACCTACCCAGTGATGCCACTAACAGCAAAAAAATTGGCATGGATTTTAACTATTTTTTCTCTGTCCAAAACACAATGAAAAGTTTTGGCTTGAGATTCACTTTGTGCGTATCTATATTCAGATTTTTTTTTTAGTAAATTATATTTATGATGGCTTGGTAAAACATAAGATCTGAGATTAGCAACAGTGATTGATGATCAAAAGAACTTTGCATAAAACAGTCCAATTTATGTAGAACTGTACAAAAATCTGAAGATGTTTAAGCTCACATAAGGGCAAACACATTCATAGAATTTGTAATTGTATCAAAAAATAATTGGATAAGTTGTAATAATATTTTTAAACTGAAGCAGATTTTAAGACTGACCACACAAAAGTCAGAAAAGTGGAACTTCACTTTCAATCAACATTGACTATTCTAAACCCTTATGCTGCTAGCATTAGTATATAGATAGGAAGGTATAGTATATTGACTTGTTTTAAACTTTTTTTTTTACATTTCTTCAGTTACTTACTGGTTTCCAGGCCTAGGCAAATTATGTCATACATTCCAGGAGACTTCAGGAGGGGGAGGAGGGTTTTCCTCAGCTAAGCACATGCTCCTGCCTGAGCTAAGGATAGATGGATTCTATGAACTAAATGCTACATGAATCATCTGCCCTTATTTAAAATGGCCAACAGCCAAAAACTGGAGGAGGGTGTTTTTCATAGTGATTTCTCAGCAAAATAAAGCATGGAGATGTGGATGGATGGACAAGTTTGCTCTGAATAATTAAAACGAAATAAATAGCATTTGTTGTTTGTGGTGCTCAGATACAGTGTAGTTCCACTTTAAGGTACTCAGCATGAACAGCAAGGGACAGAGAAGAGAGATGCTTTGTATGTCATATAGTCTCAGGGGCTGTGAGAGGACACAGGGCCACATAATGAGATTGGAGGAGAAGAGGTTTAACCTAAAGCTGCACACAGGGTTTTTCACTGTCAGGGCTATAAGGATGTGGAACTCTATTCCACAATTGGTGGTGTCAGCGGGGAGTATTGATATTTTTAAAAGACTCCTGGATGTGCATCTTAGTGAACACAACATACAGGGATATGGGAAATGATTATGGACACCGACACACATGCACCAACACAGGTTGAACTGGATTGACTATTGTCTTTATTCAACCTAACCTACTATGTAACTATATGTAATAGAACATTTTTGGGCACTGTGACTAATAGAGGGTTAGAAAGCACAGTGGTGGTGAATTAACAAGGACTGGCACATGGTATACTAAAATGTCTTCTTTTCTTTTACTTTCTGCTGGACCTTGCTGGCCATTCATACATGTCCTCCTCTCCTCACTGCAGTGCTGGTTATCATTATCCTTTTCTTCCTCACTACAGTATTTACACCACTGTGGTACTAGTGTATATTTTAGAACTGTTTATATGTTACAAATTTGGTGCAAGTGCTTCATTATTTTGGGGCCTGCAATCTGACATTTATAGACATTGTCCCATGGCACTTTTAACATGATTGGGTATGGCTGGTGCAACACTACATAGAACAGATGCATTTTCCTTTGTTAATTCCCATATATATATATATATATATATATATATATATATATATATATATATATATATATATATATATATATATAATACAGAGTAAAGAGTGTGACAGACAGATAGGTATGATGCACTGTGTGTAATAGAGAGATGTATGAAGCAGTAAAACAACAGAGAAACAAAGAAATGCATGTAATACAGATGTATGGGTTAGGAGACACTATATATAAAGCAAAAGTATGAAGCACTGTGTGAAGCAGAGATGCAGTAGAGATGGCATGTGGCACTGTGTGTGGTAAGGTATAGAAAAGAATCACCCCCTTTTAAATTATTCACATTTTGTTGCTTTGCCTCCTGAAATGAAGACAGATATCGTTTTTGTTTTATCCAGCTGTATTTACTCAGTGCAACTTATAACATCCAAGTGAAATATATAACACCAACATGTCAGAGAAAAAACTAAAAAAATAAATTGAAAAACAGAATCACTTATATGCCCTGCACACACGGACGGATTTTCCGACGGAAAATGTGTGATAGGACATTGTTGTCAGAAATTCCAACCATGTGTGGGCTCCATCACACATTTTCCATCGGAATTTCCGACACACAAAGTTTGAGAGCTTGCTATAAAATTTTCCGACAACAAAATCCGTTGTCGGAAATTCCGATCGTGTGTATACAAATCTGATGCACAAAGTGCCACGCATGCTCAGAATAAATAAAGAGATGAAAGCTATTGGCTACTACCCCGTTTATAGTCCCAACGTACGTGTTTTACGTCACCGCGTTCAGAATGATTGTATTTTCCGACAACTTTGTGTGACCGTGTGTATGCAAGACAAGTTTGAGCCAACATCCGTCGGAAAAAATCCATGGATTTTGTTGTCGGAATGTCCGATCAATGTCTGATCAATGTCCGACCGTGTGTACGGGGCATAAGTTGGTAAAAGGATCATCCCCCCTTATGTCAGTTTTTGTTGAACCATCTTTTGCTTTAATTACAGCCTTTAGTCTGTTGGGATATGTCTCTACTAACTTTGCACATCTAAACTTTGCAATATTTTTCCACTCTTCTTTGCAGAACTGCTCAAGTTCAGTTAAATTTGATGGTGACCATTTGTGGACTGCAGTCATTCCACAGATTTGCAATGGGGTTTAAGTCCGGGCTCTTACTAGGCCATACAAGGATGTTAAACTTTTTCTCCTTCAACCACTGTGTGGTCATATTTGCTGTGTGCTTTGGGTCATTGTTGGACGAGAACTCCTGGCTCGCAGTCTCAGCTCTAATGCATCCCAAAGGTGTTCTATCGGGTTGATGTCAGGACTCTGTGTGGGCCGGTCAAGTTCCCCCATCACAAATTTGCTCATCGATGGCTTTATGTACTGGTCCAAATCATTTGATGGAGGAGGGATTATGGTGTGAGGGTGTTTTTTAGGGGTTGGGCTTGGCCCCTTAGTTCCAGTGAAGGGAACTCTTAAGATGTCAGCATTCCAAGACATTTTGGACAATTTTATGCTCCCAAATTTGTGTGAACAGTTTGGGGATGGCCACTTCCTGTTCCAACATGACTGCGCATCGGTGCACAAAGCAAGGTCCATAAAGACATGGATGATCGAGTTTGGGGTGGAGGAACACCTTTGGGATGAATTAGAGCGGAAACTGCGATCCAGGCCTTCTCGTCCACATCAGCGCCTGACTTCACAAATGCGCTTCTGGAAGAACACACTCCTAAACCTTGTGGACCGACTTCCCAGAAGAGTTTAAGCTGTTATAGCTGCAAAGGGTGGGCCAACTCAATATTGAACCCTACGGACTAAGACTGGGATGCCCATGAAGTTCATGTGTGTGTAGGCAGGTTTCCCAATATTTTTGGTAATACAGTTTATGTGTGCTGGGAGTCTGATCTCACGATTGCATAGATACTAAGGAATAAGCTGTGTTTTCTGCGGGGCAGATTTCACTTGTGACATGGATCATCACATTGGTAGTGTGGATACTACAGAGTGAACTGTGTGTGCTGAGGGAAGAGCTCACTATTCATTTTCATTTAGTGAGCTGTGTATGCAGTCTCTCCTTCAGCATTTCACTGTATGCAGAGGAAATTAGTGAGTCCTGGAAATGTTTGTACTATGGAGATCAACATACAGCGTTGGAGACAGCATCAGAATTAATTTTCATCTAAAAAAGTAGTTGTAAAATAGAAGAAAGTGAATGCAAAAATATCTTTCACTTCTAGCCTACTGTCCTAGGCATTGTGCCAGATATGTATTATGGCACTCTCAGCACCGTCCAGTGTTTGTAGTCTGTGTACAGTTCCTAGGTGTATTATGAATGTCCTTAGATATCCCTTTGCTGTGGTTTGTATCCAAGCTTCCACTTAGATGTTCAGATTTTGTATCAGTACACAGTATTTTTCAGCTCTGATAACATGAACATTTTTAGAGTACCCTGGCCTTAAAACTGTAGAAGAGATTTTAGTGAGCTATAGCATGCTATTACTTTCCCCTCATAGTACAATATATAATATAGGGGGCACATGAATAGCATTTGTTAGTAAAGTTTCTTATGTTACCTTTTAGGCTACAAGAGATCTTTTTTTTTTGTCTAATAAGAATGCATTTCAATGCCTTTCACAGCTGTAAAATCCTATATTCTGTTAAGATTTAACATCCATTTTTTTTTCGTTTGCTAAGCTGTGACACACTGCACTTGGCTCATGATACTGAACATCTGGAAACCAAATGTTCCATTGGATAAAAAAGAGCAAGAACATAAAGTAAGTCCCACAGTCTGCGCCAGCAGCAAGGACAACATGATGCTGTTACTGCTTGGTGTTCTGCTGCAGCTGGTGGTGGCAACGTGGGCACAACATGATTATTATTACTCACATCATGACTACTCAGATGATGGTTGGGTTAATCTTTTCAGGCAAGGATTCAATTTCCAGTGCCCACACGGACAAGTTATGGTTGCAATAAGGAGCACATTTAGCAAAAAAGAAGGATCTGATAGACAATGGAACTATGGATGTATGCCAACACCTTTTGAGTTTGGGGAACCTACAGAATGCTGGTGGGAAGAAATCAACAGAGCTGGAATGGAATGGTAAGAAATCACAGAAATAGAGCTCTAAAATGATTTTGACAAAAGAAGAGGGTCCTGGATTTCAACAATTGCACTCTAATTGTTCTACTTTACTATTTTAAAGTGATAGTCACACTACAGTCATGCTTGAGAGATGATCTGGGGTACATGGCTACATTAGTTAATATTGAAACAGAAACAAAGAAAAATATGGTGTTTCATCTGGTTTATCTTCGGGTAGGGTTTTATTAGCCAAAAGTGGGAGAAGATTTTAGATGTAAAAAGTACATTGAATATAGTTATGTGTAGTAGTGGTTGAATACTTTCAAGGGTCCAGATATGTAAGAATTGCTTAGATATATATTACAACAAAGCAATGATTAACCCCCCCCCAGCATCCAGTGCAATGGAACCTAATGTGTGGCTTGATGCCCATAAGAAGTTTCAGAACAAGGGGCTTTTTTGTGACATGTTGCAATAAAATGAAGGGGGACTACTTGATATGTCCATCTTTACATTGAAGTCTCCATCCACGTAGCTTATCAGACAGCCAGACTCTTAACATGAAACATCAGTTACCAATTATTCAATACCTGCAAATGCAAAAGGTTCTTATCGTGACTGTTCTGCCTGTGGCTTGTGCAGACGTATAAAGACAAAAATGGGTATAGGCAAGGTTGAGAATGTTTTTAGCCTAATTAGTTTCCAAGGGCATCAGCGTCCCACCTGAATATAAACAGTCACGGAATGCAAAATGTGCAAATTAGGAGTATTTGATGGAGTCTTGGGAATGTCTGACAAGTGTTTATAGCTAGGCCATTTTTTTCTAAGTACCCATTAAAAAAATAAAACGTTGCAGTCTATCTTACTGAATAATTGTATATCAATAAAACTAGTTCCCTGACTTAATGATCTATCCACGTTAATATTTTGCAAACTGAGATAGCATTCAAGCTTTGACCTGCTCAACACCTTCAGGTTTCATTTGCCAGGATTTAACACATGCATTCTGTTGCCTTGTCTTCCTTCTGGGCAAATGCCTGAAACACTGCCTTCAGTGGTTACTTATGTGGGCCTTCACATATATTTGTCTACCATGTTTACTGGACTTAATTTTATAATTTGCACTATATGTAAAATCCTAACTGCTTTATAAAAGGAATGTATTTTTAAAAAAATCCTGATTTAAAGTAAACCTGTGATAAAGCCACAGCAATGGCTTTACCTCTTGTTGCTGTACCGTATGCCTGTAAATATGGCTTCTTTCCTGAAATATGGGCTCAAATTTTATTATGCTAAAGTGATATACCCTAAAGGGGGTAATTGTGCACTAATTGTCCACAATCCTCCTTGTATGAGATTATATAGCTTCTGTCCAGCAGCCTATGGATATAACACAGATATAATAAAAGGGTGACAACACAGTAAGAGTTATAGCGCAAAAAAAAAAAAAAGAAGAAGAAATGAGGAAGACCTTTAATAAAATATGAAGACTAATGCTTTGAATTAAGAACTGCATTTATTTTTGCTAAGTGCTACATATTTAAAAGTTGGAAAATAATTTGCTTTAAAAATGATTGTGATTGTGAATAATCCTTCTGTCCAATTTTAATGAACCCCTCAAGAACTCCATTGATCAAAAATGATGTAAGAAAGGCATGATACAGTATATCCTAAACACACGTAACATACCTTTTACATTCTTTTTTATTCAGTATTTAAATAAACTCATACTTTCTATATGGAATATATACAATATCAGCAACATATACATATATATTATCAGCAATATAAGCACTTTAAAAAATATAAAGATACTGAAGCGCTGATACGGTTTAAATTCAAAATGTGAAAAACTATTTATATATAAAAATGGGGAACAGCTGCAACTATTTAAACTGTGTTCTGACACCACAAATAATGATAGTATAACAAAAAGTAGTGCGCTAAACCTCACATACATAATTATTATTAAACTCCAGTGAATAAGTGAAAATAATAGTGACCAATAATAAATATAAAAATATACGGAAAGTCCACATGCATAAAATTATATATATCTCTTGAATGCTGACAAAACGTGAATAGAAATCACTCCATTATCCGTGACAGTCTCTGCAGGATATATGTGCTGAAAATAATCACCACCACCTCAGTGTGCAATGCCTGCTCAACTCAAAGGAAGACCACCTTGGGTCTATTGGCACTTTCAGTGACACTCCAAAAAGATCAGCCAGATCAGAAAAGGATTTCAAATATTGGTTCGAGGATTAACAGAACTTCTCCTCATAAAATTAATTTCTCCAGGTTCAATTTCTCAAAGCAAAATAAAAATCATCATCGCGCAAGATTGAATATATTCCTTGCTTTTTATTAATAAAAATTCCTTAATCGTATGCACTCACATTTCATTAGTGATAAAAACGCCTCAAACGATCAGTTTACAATGGGACAGCTCTCCTCCTCATTACGCTTCCTCAACTACGAGACACCAAAAGTGTTGTCACTGGCTCATCCCGACGCGTTGCGTCACAGGTCACGTGACTTTCTCAAGGGAGATGAAATTTTATTATGCTAAAGTGATATACACTAAAGGGGGTAATTGCACACTAATTGTCCACAATCCTCCTTGACTGAGATTACATAACAATAGCTTCTGTCCAGCAGCCTATGGATATAACACAGATATAATAAATGGGTTAAATTTATAGCACAAAAACAAAATAATGAGGAAGTTTTTTATTCAGTATTTAAATAAACTCATATTTTCTATATAGAATATATACATTATCAGCAACATATACATATATATTATTATCAGGAATATAAGCACTTTGCCATCATGGTGTTATTTAACAAAAGGGAAAACTATAGTTTTACTTAGAACAGCAATAGGCTAAAGTGCTGACTGACGTCTTTAGGAAAAAAAATAAGAGAATTGTAAGATAATTATATTTGTTGTATTTTTTAATCATTTGATCTTGGATTAGTTATTTTCTAACCATTGGGTTTTTCCATTACAATAGTAAAATACACAATATTGTCAAAAGTATTGGGACCCCTGCCTTTACATGAACTTTAATGGCATCCCAGTCTTAGTCCGTAGGGTTCAATATTGAGTTTGCCCACCCTTTGCAGCTAAAACAGCTTCAACTCTTCTGGGAAGGCTGTCCACAAGGTTTAGGAGTGTGTCTATGGGAATTTTTGACCATTTTTCCAGAAGTGCAATTGTGAGGTCAGGCACTGATGTTGGACAAGAAGACCTGGCTCACAGTCTCTGCTCTAATTCATCCCAAAGGTATTCTATCAGGTTGAGGTCAGGACTCTGTGCAGGCCAGTTAAGTTCCTCCACCCCAAACTCGCTCATCCATGTCTTTATGGACCTTGCTTTGTGCACTGGTACGCAGTCATGTTGGAAACGGAAGGGGCCACCCCCAAACTGTTCCCATAAAGTTGGGACCATGAAATTGTCCAAAATGTCTTGGTATGCTGACGCCTTAAGAGTTCCTTTCACTGGAACTAAGGGGCCAAGCCCAAACCCTGAATAACAATCCCACACCATAATCCCCCCTTCACCAAATTATTAGGACCAGTGCACAAAGCAAGGTCCATAAAGACATGGATGAGTGAGTTTGGGGTGGAGGAACTTGATTGGCCTGCACAGAGTCCTGACCTCAACCCGATAGAACACATTTGGGATGAATTAGAATGGAGACTGCGAGCCAGGCCTTCTCATCCAACATCAGTGCCTAACCTCACAAATGTGCTTCTGCAAGAATTGTCAAACATTCCCATAGACACACTTCTAAACCTTGTGGACAGCCTTTCCAGAAGAGTTGAAGCTGGTATTGCGGCAAAGGGTGGGCCAACCCAAAATGAAACCCTATGGACTAAGACTGGGGTGCCATTAAAGTCCATGTGCTTGTAAAGGCAGGCGTCCCTAAACTTTTGGCAATATAGTGTATATAATTTAACAAACAGTAATTAACCAATAAAAAAATGGTTATTATAATGTAGGGAAAATACAGGGGGATATCTGTCCATTTATAATTACACTTAGCAATAGAAACCTTTGGAATACCATCTTTGATTATTTTAATTATGTTATACCGATGAAAGCTGAAATTTGATTGGCTGATCTAGGTAACTTTACATCTTTGTAGTTTGGCCCATGTAATTAAGCAAAATGCATGGCAGACAGGATAACATCAACCAAATTAAAGCAACCATCGCATTATGAGGGTTTTATTACTGGTGTAATACACAATGTAAATTATGAGGCCCAATAGCAAAATATTGGTGGGACCCTCTGGCTAACCATCTTTGTAGTAGTTGGCAAGTCAACTATGACAATATGTGCCATTTAGTTATTATTTAAAATAAAATCAAGGCCTATAACTAAATCAAGGACAGGCAGCAGGAGCACTGTTAGCATAGTTAGACTATTAGAGACCATTGCTTTGAATAAAAGTTATAGCTATAGTAGTAATACTAATAATAACTATATTGATCATTTATATTATGAAAAAATTAGTAAACACATATAATGTATATGTAGCGCCCTCTTAGCTAAGCAAATTTTATTTTTTACTCCTGCTGTAACAAGAGGAGCAGTAATTGTTTGGTCTGTTCTATTCGGGGTCTCACAGGCTGGGAGTTTGATTGTCCCCCCTGCCTCTAAAAGCATTTTCTAGAGTTTAGAAGGGGGGGTGGGGAGAATGCAAATGACCAGTCTGAATATTGAGCAGGGTCTAGCAAACCCCTAGGGGTGTGCCCAGTAGGTAGCTGGAATGCTGTTAAATAGTCTGGAGGCATGAGGAGATTGTCTTTTTCCTTCCTGAGGGAGCTGAGATGATGGGGGTTGGTTGTGCCTGGTGCTCTTTGGAGTGGATGTTGAGTTTCTTTGCAAGGGGCTGCACATATGGACTGATCTTGCTCCAGGATTTTGTGAGTAGAGCCTCCTGTCTGTGCATCACCATAAAGCTACTTCATGGTCCCCAGCCGTGTACCTGTCTAGCTGTACCTGTGCTAAAGCTACTTCATGGTTCTCAACCATGAACATATCTAGCTGTACCTGTGCTAAAGCTGGTTCATGGTCCCCACCTCTGAACATATCTAGGTATACCTGTTTTGAAAATTATCTTTTGGTTCCCAGCAGGGAGCGAGGGTGAATAACGTCACTGGCATTCAACGCGTTTCCTGAGCATGCACGCGGGTAACACGGCAGTCCGCGCTCCTTTGTCAAGCTGACTTGTGGAACTACAGGTGCAGCAATATAAAGTGTAATCAGGGGAGGGGCCAGTACAAACATTCATTGATAACACGAGGAAATACTTTAAAAACGTAAGAATGTCTCTATATCTAGAACATTCATTAATAAAACGACAATTAAATGGGATTATTAAACCAGATAAATAGCATGATAGGAAACATGATGTACACAAACATATGAAATTATAACATTTAAAACCACATGATTATCAGGCAATACCATAATGGGACTAATCAATATTAATAAATCTTTTATTTTAAGGCATAAAATGTGTTGAACCATATTAGGCATAACGGATCAGGAGATGAATATCAATGCTCAAAGGGGAGGGGGAAGGGGAGAAGGACATAGGGAGTGGAGTAGGGGAATTTACAAACAATAAATGCATAGCCACCATGACAGGAATCATACTCTGCATGATGTGCAATAATAAAATTGTAAAAAATATAGAAATATTACAATTATTAATTATAAAATAAATCAAATAATCAATTGGAACTTATATATGGAATACATGTATGTGTGTACATACACACATTCTCAAAAGCACACACACACACACATGTATACATAAATGCAAGTCATGGGTTTCCTGAAGGTTGATCATATTACTATACCAGGAATGGTCACTGGTCAGGACCCTAAAGTGAACCTAAACATGTATTGTAAAAAAATGTTTTGGAAAAAAGGGGGGGGGGGAATTATTTTCCTAGGCTATACTGTAACCAATGCTTACATACCCACCACCCCCAGAGAAAGACCATGAGTGAAAGACTGTGTTGCTGCTGTGTAAAGAGAGAGTTGAACTCTGCAGAGTTGCACTCAAGCATTTTGGAGTATTCCACACCAGCCCAAATCCCTTTCTAAGTTTCTACATGCAATAAAATACAAAAAAGACAACCCCCTAAACTAGTGATGGCGAATCTTGGCCCCCCAAGATGTTTTTGAGCTACATTTCCCATGATGCTCAACTACACTGCAGAGTGCATGAGCATCATGGGAATTGTAGTTCCAAAACATCTGGGGTGCCAAGGTTCACCATCACTGCCCTAAACTGTTTAATGACCTGGAGTGAGTAAACTGTTGCTATGTGCCTGGCTGCCTCTGTACTTTTTTATGAAGAACCTGTTAATATCTAATCGGCTATAAAACTACTATAAAAATGGAATTTAGTCTCAACCCCTGAAAATGTATTAATAGAAAAAACTTCTAATATATAGATAATCCAGCACCACTTAAAGGGAATGTAAAGGTACATTTAAAAAAACAAACAAACATGTCTATCCTTACCTACGGGAACCTCCTCTTATCGGGTCCCCCACCGATGTCCTAGCCCCTCCTCTCTGGCCAGTGCCCCCATGGGAAACTGCTTCCATTGACACAGACAGCGGGACTCGGCCCCACCCGCCTCTCCCTCGTTACTGACTTTGATTGACAGCACTAAGAGCCAATAGCTCCCGGAGCCCCAGCAAAGCCAGCTAAACCTGGAAGTGAAGGAACAAAGATTATTCATGCTCAATTGTTACTCTTTGGTAACAAGGTCCACCACTGCATTGAAGGTTTTACCCTATCCTGCGTACAGGGTATCTCTGGGGGATGTCTTTAGGCAAATTTCTTGCCTCACTGTGTGCAGCTTTGTACAGTACCCTGCCTGCCCCTCCATGAGTACATGAGGATTACACTCAATCTATCTTCTAAGATGTTGTATTGATGTTCGTCATGGTAATATGCTTTATTAGTATTTCAAATGCTTTTCACGAATGCTGTAAGAATTGTAGGAACCTTGCCTTAAAATGTATTTCTACTTTTTGCAGCCGACTAGGGATAATGCCTACTTTACATTTGTTACCTGTTCTCATTCACATAGCAGAACTTAAAATAACATTTAAAAATGGCACCTTACATTTTAAATGTTCTGGAAATTCCAGCACTTTAACTACTTCAGCCCCAGAAGATTTGGCTGCTTAATGACCAGGCCATTTTTTGCGATACTGCACTGCGTCCTTTTAACTGACAATTGCATGGTCGTGCGACACTGTACCCAAACAAAATTGATGTCCTTTTTTTCCTACAAATAGGGCTTTCTTTTGGTGGTACTTGATCATCTCTGCGGTTTTTATTTTTTGCGCTATAAACAAAAAAAGAGCGACAATTTTGAAAAAAAAAAAACACAATATTTTGTACTTTTTGCTATAATAAATATCCCAATTTTTTTTTAAAAAAAGCTAATTTTTTCCTCAGCTTAGGCCGATATGTATTCTTCTACATATTGTTGGTAATAAAAATCGCAATAAGCATATATTGATTGGTTTGTGCAAAAGTTATAGCGTCTACAAAATAGGGGAAAAAATGTATGGCATTTTTATTATTTTTTTTTTTACTAGTAATGGAGGTGATCTGCGATTTATATTGGGACTGTGACATTATGGTAGAGAGATCGGACACTTTTGACATATTTTTGGTACCACTGACAATTATACAGCGATCAGTGGTATAAAAATGCACTGATTACTGTGTAAATGTCACTGGAAGGGAAGGGGTTACCACTAGGGGCGATCAAGGGGTTAACTGTGTTCCCTAGTGTGTGTTCTAACTGTAGGGGGATCGGACTGACTAGGGAAGAGTACAGATCCTTGTTCCTAGCTAGTAGGAACTCATGATCTGCCTCTCCTCACAGAACAGGGATTTGTGTGTTTACACACACATGTCCCTGTTCTGGCTCTCGTGCTCGCGAACGCCGGCCACGCGCATCGGCACCCCTGCAGTTCAACGGGCATGGGCGCAACTGCTATCCCACTTAAAGGAACCGACATACAGCTACTATGGTTCATGGGATCGTGCCGACCTGCCACAGTATAATGATGGCGGCTGATCGGCAAGTGGTTAAAATCTCTTTGTTTATCAGGAGGCAGGATAGCGGAGTTTATTATAAATCACCCTGTCTGCCCTGTGCACGCGGATCCTAATTATCAGTCGAAAAAAGTTTTGAACAATGTTTGTCCTATCAAAGGGTTAAAGGTTTAGAAGCTAGGCTTCTTACATTGCATTTCAATGAGGGGAAACGCAGCCTGCCCTTAGGACAGCCTCACTCTGTCATGTGTTCAAAAGTCCTTGAGTCAACCACAAGGTCTTATCCTGAGAAATATCTAAAAAGGTAAGATTTTGTTTTTCATTTTTTGGTATGCTGTATGAATGGGAACACATAACAAACATATAGTGTTTTTTTTTAAATTTGGCTGCAAAAGTGGAAATACAAGTTGGGCTGGATTGTCCCTAGGCTTTAGCCAACCTGAGCATGTTTATGTTGTTATCTTGGTTTGTTAGAGTTCTCCTAAACCCAAAAACATTGTATACTTGTGCCTGCCACTGACAAGTGTTTTCCAGTGGATATTATGGGAAGATGCAGTTTATTGGATTATGAATGGTCAATCAATGTGGGCTTTATGCCAGTGATGTGGGACAAGGGAATAGAATAAAAGACCATCTAAAAGAGTCATTGCCTCCCAGGCTTTGTCTGGTAAGGATGTGTCTCTAGTCCTTCCCTACAAGGCTGCTGCCTGGAGGGATTTAGCTCCAGAGAGGTTCAGTCTTTAACTTTCTGGCTCTTTGCCTGGAGGATGAAGCCCGTGCCAAAAAATAGTTGTTTCCTAGCTGCCAGTCTGGGTCTAGAGTGTCCTAAACTGGCCTGTGGTAGATGTCTGTTGAGTCCTAACCTGGTCTGTGGCAGATTCCAAGGATACCTAAAGCAGTACTATAGGCAAAAAAATGGCATATATGATCCAGTCTGTGACTAAAATTAACAAAGTAGTTTTTTTTCCTCACATCCCCCTGTAACTTCAGTTTGTACCTGTTGACCCTGCTGTTATTTTTCAACTTTCTTTCAGGCCTTTAAACTTTCTGGTCAACCTTTATTCATTTAGTGAAAACCTTTACCATAAAAGAACAAAAAACTGTTTCTGTAACTTCTTCAGAATTGTTAGCTGGAGTTAGGCCTTCATTTGTTAGTCACTTATGTTCCATCTAAATGCCCTAGTCTAACAACACCCTATCCAGACAGTGCTGCTGTCCAAGGGTGTCACCGTTTCTCTTCCATAGACAGAGGAGCCACTCTAACATGGAAGTGTGCCATTGGCTGGGTCACCAAGTAAAAATGGAAAAATGCAAAACAGAAAATGAATGAAGCAATGACATGTAAAGATTGGTAAGCTGCAATATATCAAATGTTTGTTTTTGGGTTTAGATATTCTTTAAAGGCAGCCTCCATCTGGGCCTACAGAGTTCTACATTAGGCTGTGCCAACAGAATAAATGTACTGAAAGATAGTAGCATGTTGGGCCTAAAGAGTTCACTGGGAAGTCTTCTGAGCATTGTGCTGCTGTTTTTAGGTATCCTGTACCCCTACCCCCTCGCTGAGCCATTGAGCCAATAAATGGTAAAGAAAAGGACTGAAGGATCAGAAGTCTCTCTGTCACTGTTAGTGGGTTGATGAGTTCTTTAGGTGCAGTTACAAGGCAGGCCACCAGTAGGAAGACTGGAGAGCCCGAAAATCCATCAACTCCTGAATAACTGCTACAGAAGAATTACAGGAATATAATAATTTGCAATACAGAGAGGAAATGCTACTAAAAAAGTGTCACTTTCTGCAATCGCCATAGCTTTCAGACATTTGTTTTCCTTTCCTTTCATGTGAATTATAGATGTCCATGTAAAGCTTTGCTATTTGAGTTTGCATTTCTAAACCTTTTTTTAGGTACACTAATTTACTAGGTATACGTTTTACTGAGCGTTTGCATTAGGCTGTGTACATTATTAAACGGTTTCATTTTCCACTATTCTTAGCTGCTTGCACTCCATATTTATAGAAAATTATTATTTTTGTGTCTATAATAGGTTGATACTGTTATATATTGCTTCCGACTAGCTGCTTTGTATTCTAGACTGGTAGGGAGTAAAAAAAAAATAAGATTAAAAGGTTGTGATGAGATCCGCAATGACTCAGAGGAGAAGGAACATTGTCAGGCATATCAGATATATTCAATCCTCAACACTGCAAGCCTCACTATCAGTGTTAAAGTGTATGTAAACCCTAGCCATGAACATCCTAAATTTTCTTGCTTTTGCTTTTTTAAATCTGAAGTTTAATTTGCTTTTATTTTTCCTTTTTTAAGTCCCTGTTCAACAGGCTAATAAAAAAACGTATTTTCACTTTTATTACATACTTTATTTTAAACCCAGTGACATCATCATTGAGTCTCTGTGCTTCCCTACATAATGTAGGTAGATCATGGCTGGTTGGAGGGGTAGGCAGGGTGTTAAACATAGCTTCCTGAAAACATACCAGAATTCTTCTTCAGTACTCCCCTTAAGAGCCCACAGCTCTGATTTAAAGCAGACCTTCACCCTCTTTCACTCCACCCCTCCCTCCTTCCATCCTCTCTATATATCGTGCTGTTTTTTTTTGTTTACCTTTTTTAGGAAAAATATCCGGCCCCGCCTCCCCATGCACATTTGTCACCTTAATCAAATGACATGCACATTGCCCGCTGTGCCTCCAGGGATATGCACACCACATATCCCAGGAGGCATAGCCTTCCATTCAGTAAAGCAGAAGGTTGTGGCCTTCTGGCACACCATCAGGAGGCCCACCCGCTGAATCAGGGAGAGCTGGTGGGCCTCTCAATGATGTCAGAAAGAGCATGGCATCATGAGAAAGAGCTGTGTTCGGGCATGAGAGGATCTCAGCATGACATTGCTGGATCCTCTGGATGGGTGAGTATCTGAAATGTGCAGATACCACCTTAAGGTAAGTAGGGGTGGAAAAAATGTGGCAGGGGGGTGGGTGCAGATGCGCCTTAAGCACTGGGCTGGCTCCTGGGAGGATTTGTGCCAATGTTAAAGTATATGAATAGGTGGGTGTCAGTTTAGAGGATTGCAGTGAGGTAGAAAGAAATCCTGGATAGCCGCACTCTGGGATAAGGACATCTTTATTTCAATAAAATCCAAACATACAGTCAATTGCAGAGACGTACAGGGTGGTAGACTGCTAACGCGTTTCACATCATTTGGATGGTTATTCGTAGCTAGAGAGGGATAGTAGTAGTGTGGTATAAATAGAAAAGTGAAAAAGTAAAAGGGGGGGGGGGGGGCGGGGTATGCATGCCGGTAAAACAACCAATCACCGTGCTGCATAGCAAACCCACCCTCTCAGTGTGATTAAAACAATACTGATCCCATTAAAAAACTACACCTGCTAAAAGAGGAGAGAAAACATCCATTGTTAACCTAACCAAAATGCATAATGAAAAATAATATCTATGGTATTCCTATAGCGGGCCATGGTGTTCTGCAGCACGAAAAGTGACTGGGAATGGCAAGCTGCAATATGTCAATTTTTTGTTTTTGGGTTTAATAACATGTTACGTAGGATACGCAACTTTAGCTATAAATTTTCTGTATAATCAATATAAAGCATCAAAAGGGGCCCCAAACATGTATTCTGCACAATGGCCTTGAGTGCTGTTTCCATTAAATATACTTTTACTATTTATTTAAATAATATGGAAGTATTGTAATTGTGCACATACTTCTTGCACAGCGTCTCCTTTGACAAATATTATGTTCGCTCTCCATGGGAAAGCTTAAACAGTTACATTATATTGCCCATTAGGATTGTATTTATGTGTAATATAAGTGTTTACATATTCAATTTTTAATGTACTATCAACATATTACAATTTTAAATGGAAATGGTATGTTGAGTGTTTGCTTCAGTGGACTGGAATTTCACCACAAGACTGGTTCTCATACACAGAAACAATGTCTCTCTGTCACTTATGTAATCTTGCCAACTGTCTTTGATCACAGAGCTTGCAAGGAGAGTCTGAAATAATTTCCAGGAGTGAAAGCTAGACTAATTCATTTAGTGTGATTATATTGCCAAGAGATGTCAGGAACCAACTGGAAACGTTCTTTGTGTACAAGAGAGGGATAAACAGTGAGGAGACATGGCTGTGCATGGAGGGATACTTTCTGAAAGGAAAGAAATATAGTTCTGCTACAGAAAAAAGGAATATGGTTGTATTCGCAGGATAATGGATGACAGCACAGCTGTATATCACCTAAACAGAAGTGTCTGTGAAACTAATAGCAGCTAATCCATTCCTTGTTTTCTTTTCCTCTCCACAAAAATGGCAGCAAGCACCCTTTTGGTTGTTATAGCCAACACAGACATTACCTCTTATGCAGTATACATACAGTAAACTATTTTTGTTAAAGGGGCCTTTTTGTTGTTGCCACAGAAGTGCATTGATCCTGAAGCATAATTAAACCCAGGAGAAAAAAAAATAATATATTACAGCTTACCAGGCCTTAGATGTGATGGTTGCCTTAGTTTTCTTTTTGCAAGGTAAGAACATTTTCAAAAGGGACAGAAAATACCTGCTGATCTTGCTCTTCTTTTGAGTTTACCTGGAAGCATAAAACAAAGTTATCTTATTTGTGTAAACTACTAATCCTGTCACCTAAGGTAGTGCAGATAAACACAGTCCAACATGTTTGAAGTCCAGCCTGGGTTTTGGCAGGTGGAACTTGTGATCCCCTTTAATTCTTAGGACACTCCCTTATTGTGTCACTTCCCCTGAGTTGACCTGGAAGCATAAAACAATGTTATCCTATGCATGTAAACTACTAATCCCATTACCTATCACGTAGTGGAGATGAACAAAATCCAACATGTTTGAAGTCCAGCTTAGGTGTTGGCAGGTGAAACTTGTGATCCCCTTAAAGGGTAAGTTCACCTTTACAGAAAATCTGTAAAATGAACTTACACCGGACCCCCTCCCCAACCCCCCCCCCCCCCCAGCTCCTGCTAAACCCGAGGC
This sequence comes from Lithobates clamitans, assembly GCA_037952925.1. NCBI lineage: Eukaryota > Metazoa > Chordata > Amphibia > Anura > Ranidae > Lithobates > Lithobates clamitans. The sequence goes on along the minus strand of JBBGZY010001374.1, from coordinate 1,370,890 downwards.
TGCCGATCACCCACTAGGAGACATCGGTTCGCCACTTCACTGGTCCGGGGATTTGAAATCCCTGCAACTTAATCTCCTAAATGTACCTCGTAAAGGTACATATAGGAGGCATTCTAATTGGCACTGAGCAATCAGAAGCTGCTTAGCCCGTCCTGTCAGCGGGGGAGAAAAAGAGAGAAAGAACAGAAAAACGGGATTTAAAATCCTCGGACTGGTGAAGCGGCAAACTCAGGTACATCCCCCAGGGAGGATGGGGAGGGGGTCCACTGTAAGTTCACCTTACAGATTTTCAGTAAAGGTGAACTTACCCTTTAACGGGATCACAAGTTCCACCTGGCAACACCCAGGCTGGACTTACAATTTAAATTCTTAGGCCATCCTTATATTGCATCACTTCCTCTAAGTTGACCTGGAAGCATTAAACAATGTTATCTTGTTTGTGCAAACTACTAATCCCATCACCTAACACATAGGGGAGATCAACAAATTCCAACATGTTTTAGGTCCAGCCTGAGTGATGGCAGATGGAACTTGTAAACCTCTTTAATTTTTAGGATATTCCCTTGCTGTGTCACTTTCTGCAAATATTAAATTCTGTTATTTTGTTCATGTAAACTACTAATCCCATCATTTAAGACATAGTGAAGATTAACAAAGTCCAACACGTTTGAAGTCCAGCCTAGATGTTGTCAGGTGGAACTTGTGATCCCTTTAATTCTTAGGGACACTCTCTTTGTCACGTCCTCTGAGTTGACCTGGAAGCATAAAGAGATGTTATCTTATGTGCATAAACTACTAATCCCATCGACTGATACGTAGTGGAGATGAAAAAAGTCCAACATGTTTGAAATCTAGCCTGGGAGTTGGCAGGTGGAACTTGTGCTCCCCTTTAATTCTTAGAACCTTATTGTGTTACTTCCTCTGGGAAGGCTCCTCCTGTTACCTATAAAAGGTTTGGGAGAAGTCTCCACAGTGTCTTTGAGACTTTTTTTTTTTCCACAGACCACTGCCGCTAGTCTATTTCATTCCCTCTACTGACCAGCAATGTATAGAACCCAACGTCAAATACCCGTGACTGCTTCACTCTGTACTGTACCTTACATAGTCCTGAAACTGTACCTGCACACTGTACATTGTATGTTAACTAGAAAATGCATTTCCTGGGGAAAATGCGTGGGAATGCTGAATTGCTAAAACGGCCCCCAGCAAAATTGCCCCCATCATATTGCCATCAAAACTGTCCCATCATATTGCCACCATCAAAACTGCCCCATCAGAATTGCCTCATCAAAACTGCACCATCATATTGCCACCATCAAAACTGCCCCATCAAAAAATATTTTTTTTTTTCAAAAATTATTTTTTTTTTTCAAAAATATTTTTTTTTTAAAAATATTTTTTTTTTCAAAAAATTTTTTTTTTTCAAAAATTTTTTTTTTCAAAAATGTTTTTTTTTTTTTCAAAAATAATTTTTTTTTCAAAAATAATTTTTTTTTTCAAAAATAATTTTTTTTTTCAAAAATTTTTTTTTTTCAAAAATATATTTTTTTTTTTCAAAAATATTTTTTTTTTTTCAAAAATAATTGCTGAATAGCTAAATTGCTAAAATGACCGCCATCAAAACTGCCCCATCAGAATTGCCACCATCAAAACTGCCCCATCATATTCCTCTATTATAATCAGTACATGGTGTGTCTGTCCCCGCCCCCCAGGCTCTGTAATTAAAGCTGAGATGCTCCAGCCACCTCCCCCCCTTCTGTGTATAACAGAAGTTTTGGTAATCATGGTAACAAAACACACACAGTACACTCTGATTAATGGCAAAAATTTCCTGAAATGACCTCTAAACAAAAAGCTTTTTCTCAAAAACTGTAAAAGATATCAAACTGAAAAGATATAGCCAGATAGCTGAATATTTTGTGAACATTTTAAAGTTTGTTTGGTGTCTCTAGGTGAAAGTATGAAGGAGCTGAAACTTTTGGGAGCGGAAGAAAAATTTAAGGATTTCAAGCATGCTCCCATTGACTTCAATGTTAAAAAAAGTGATAAAAAGCTTAATATTTTAAAAAGTATAAATGGTAGTAAAAAAGTTGAAAAAGAGCACACCTCAGCTAAAAGAGACGAACATTTTGATAGTTGAATGGTTTTAATAGCTGAAAGTATGCAGAAGTTACGCATTACCGAAAAACGTACGGAATAAAATTAAAATTAAAATTATTAAAAATAATAAATAAAATCGAATAACAATAGTGGGACTGCTAAAGCATTCCCACTAAATATGCTACACCAACGCTTTATGCCCCACATTGTAAATACACCTGACCCCTGTACTCTATACACCATGTTGTAAATACTCCCCACCCTTGTAGTCAATACATGTTCTACATACTCCTGGCCCCTACACTCTATAAGCCATGTGGTAAATACTCCTGACCCCTGCATTCTAAACACCATGTTGTACATACTGCTGGCCTCTTCACTCTACGCTAAGTTGTACAAAATACTGACCCCTGCTCTTTATACGCTAAGTTGTACATAATCTTGATGCCTGTACTCTACAGTATATCCCATGTTGTACACAGTCTTAACTCCTGCACTGTGAAGGTTATGTTGTACATACCATACTCTATACACTTTGCTGTACATACATTTGCCTCCTACATGCAATCATAATTAATTATTACTAATCACTATAGTAAAATGATGGCTGGGTGTGAGCTTTCCTATCCCAGGTGTCCACTGGACACAGCGGAACTAAGGGATCAGTACTGAGGCGCTGTGATTGTCCCGGGTACCATGTGATCACTGTGACAAATTACAGCAATCACATGCTCACAATGTAAATAATTATCATGAATGGCAGCCATTTAAGATTCATTATTTACTATGGTGATTCTGTGATTGGTCACAGTAATCACATGGTGTACAAGGCCAATCACAGTGTAAAAAAAAAATAAAAAATACCCATAACCTTCCCAGAGTAGTACAGTGTCACTATGGTTGCTGTATGTAAAAAAAAATGTAAAAAAAATATAAAAATTGTTAAAAAATAAAAACTATATATAAAGTATCTCACAAAAGTGAATACACTGCTCACATTTTTTTTATTATATCTTTTTATGTGACAACACTGAAGAAATGACACTTTGCTACAATGTAAAGTAGTGACTGTACATCTTGTATAACAGTGTAAATTTGCTGTCCCCTCAAAATAACTCAACACACAGCCATTAATGTCTAAACCACTGGCAACAAAAGTGAGTACACCCCTAAAGTGAAAATGTCCAAATTGGGTCCAAAGTGTCAATATACTGTGTGGCCACCATTATTTTCCAGCACTGCCTTAACCCTTTTGGTTGGGCATGGAGTTCACCAGAGCTTCATAGATTGCCACGGGAGTCCTCTTCCACTCCTCCATGATGACATCACGGAGCTGGTGGATGTTACCATCAGTTATCGTTCAGTTTGAGGATGCCCCCCAGATGCTCAATAGGGTTTAGGTCTGGAGACATGCTTGACCAGTCCATCACCTTACCCTCAGCTTCTTTAGCAAAGCAGTGGTCGTCTTGGGGGTGTGTTTGGGGTTGTTATCATGTTGGAATACTGCCCTGCAACCCAGTCTCTGAAGGGAGGGGATCGTGCTCTGCTTCAATATGTCACAGTACATGTTCATTGTTCCCTCAATAAACTGTAGCTCCCCAGTGCCGGCAGCACTCATGCAGCCCCAGACCATGACACTCCCACCATCATGCTTGACTGTAGGAAAGACACACTTGTCTGTGTACTCCTCACCTGGTTGCCGCCACACGCTTGACACCATCTGAACCGAATAAGTTTATCTTGGTCTCATCAGACCACAGGACATGGTTCCACTAATACATGTCCTTAGTGTACTTGTCTTCAGCAAACTGTTTGCGCTCTTTCTCGTGCATCATCTTTAGAAGAGGCTTCCTTTTAGGATGACAGCCATGCAGACCAATTTGATGCAGTGTGCGGCGTATGGTCTGAGCGCTGACAGGCTGAACCTCCAACCCTTCAACCTCTGCAGCAATGCTGGCAGAACTCATACATCTATTTCCCAAAGACAACCTCTGGATATAATGCTGAGCACGTGCACTCAACTTATTTGGTCGACCATGGCGAGGCCTGTTTTGAGTGGAACCTGTGCTGCAGCTCAATTTCAGGGTCTTGGCAATCTTCTAGCCTAGGCCATCTTTATGTAGAGCAACAATTCTTTTTTCAGATCCTCAGAGAGCTCTTTGCCATGAGGTGCCATGTTGAACTTCCAGTGACCAGTATGAGAGAGTGAGAACAATAACACCAAATTTAACACATCTGATCCCCATTCACACCTGAAACCTTGTAACACTAATGAGTCACATGACACCGGGGAGGGAAAATGGCTAATTGGGCCCAATTTGGACATTTTCACTTAGTGGTGTACTCACTTTTATTGCCAGCGGTTTAGACATTAATAGGTGTGTGTTGAGTTATTTTGAGGGGGCAGCTAATTTACACTGTTATACAAGCTGTAAACGCACTACTTTACATTGTAGCAAAGTGTAATTTCTCCAATGTTGTTACATGAAAAGATATAATAAAATATTTACAAAAATGTGAGGGTTGTACTCACTTTTGTGAGATACTGTATATATATATATATGTGTGTGTGTGTGTGTGTGTGTGTGTGTATGTGTGTATGTGTATATATATATATATATATATATATATAATATATACACATACACACACTATATTACCAAAAGTATTGGTACGCCTGCCTTGTACGCATGTGAACTTTAATGACATCCCAGTCTTAGTCCGTAGGGTTCAATATTGACTTGGCCCATCCTTTGCAGCTATACCAGCTTCAACTCTTCTGGGAAAGCTGTCCACAAAGTTTAGGAGTGTGTCTATGGAAATGTTTGACTTCCAGAAGTTCATTTGTGAGGTCAGGCAATGATGTGGACGAGAAGGCCTGGCTCGCAGTCTCTGCTCTAATTCATCACAAAGGTGTACTATTGGGTTGAGGTCAGGACTCTGTGCAGGCCAGTTAAGTTCCATATTGGCCTAAATTGATGAAGAAATTAGAATTTATTACATTCTTTTATTGTGTATATTTTATAGCAGAGCGTAAAAACATATTTTTTCAAAATTGTCGCTCTTTTTTTGTTTATAGCGCAAAAAATAAAAACCGCAGAGGCCATCAAATACCACCAAAAGAAAGCTCTATTTGTGGAACAAAAAGGACAAACATTTTATTTGGGTACAGCGTCGAATGTGTGCGTGATTTTCAATTAAATTAACGCAGTGCCGTATCGCAAAAAATGGCCTGGTCATGAAGGGAGGTAAACCTTCTGGAGCTGAAGTGGTTAAAGCATATGAGATCTCCCCTTAAAAAAAATTTTTGAGGCACCCCCATCCCCACATATACACAGGTATGAACATAAACGCACAAGTCAGGGTGCCTACACATGAAAATGTCGATTGCAATACACATATCTTCACAAATGCTGGATTGAGAGCAATATTTCAAACCCCTGACCTGCTCCATGACACTAAACTGATGACCTATAGGGGGCTTTCAAAGCGTTGCCTATGGAAAATATAAGGTATGAAGTTTGTTGTTATTTCACAGGTGCACGCAAATTTTGACATGTTGGGCATCTATTTACTTGGTGCAACCTCATTTTTTATATTTTACCAAAAAACTGGGTAATATATTGCGTTTTTGTGCCCTAAAACTAACTTTAGTGTATTTTTTTTACTGAAATTTGGTGTTTCCTAGATCTTTGCTGTAATATCGTGTAACATCAAATTTGAACTACCACTATTTTATTCTCTAGGGTGTCTGCTTTCAGAAAATATATAATGTTTTTGGGGGTTTTATGGATACTTCAGGCCTAAAATTATTTTTTAAACAAATGCAAAAACAGTTCTGGCAGCGAAAGGGATAATAGTACTTCACTGATATATTAATAAATAAAGAGCTACATTAATTTGAGTCTTTTATATCGTCCTGAAGTTCAGTGTAAGTAACCCTCCATTTTTAATAACAATATAGTAGTGCAATTTGTGAGAACAGGCGAGACATTTGAAGATGGAGTGTGATAAAGAGAAAAGATAATTACAAAGAATATGGATCCTTCCAGCATGGTAATAATAACGCTATTAAGAGCACAATTTTTTCTTCTTTTTTTTTGTTTGCTAATTTGATGAAAGCCTTTTTTGTGGTTTAGTAAAGTGGAATAATGGGTTGTATTAAAAAGGTAGATAACAAAAGCAAAGTAAATGTCCAACCCGCATTATCAAGCTGTACTTACATGCAATAAGTAGAGACACTTGGTATCAAGGTGACCTTCCATAGGAGGAAAGAACCGGATATTCCACTTTAGCAACTTTACTCCCATATAAACACAGGTATAAGGTGAGAAGTACATACTTTACAGGTACATCAATATTTTATTTGTATAAAAGAAAACATTGGTAAAGTATGGTTTTCCTTCTGCACGAGTGCCAGATTAATTCAGAACAGTAATTTCATAATAAATGAATGGACAACTTCCTGGAAATTATGATCTTTCCATGCATCAGAGCAGTTACTAATTAAGCAATCAAATTGTTTTAACTTGCTTCCTTTGAATGGAGCTTTGCCCCTTTATAAAATGTAATCTGATTAAAGTGACATTTAATCCATTACTGCCATCTAGTGGAAGACAGAGAAATTTCTTAAGCATTACCAATTGCCAGCCTAATTAAAAGGGTTTGTAATAGTTTTCTGTTAAAAGCTTATTGGAGGGTCAAATTTCTCCCCTAACACCTAAAGCGTAAGTGACTGGTCAGACGTTTGCATAATATGAATGTGCAATATTTATTATTTACCACAGTAAAATAAATATTTTTCAAAATGTAATTTAGTCCTGACTGTAACAAATAAAAAAAACCAAAAAAAACAAAAACAAATAAAACCACTATGCAATTTATTTAAGTGTGATATGTTGGTTTTCAATTAATATATCAATCAAATAAAGAGCCAGCAAATATATGTATGACCAATGAAAGAAAATACTCTCTGATCCCCCCTACCCTCACTGCCATAATCTTCCAGTGCTGTAGGGGTTTTTAGAGCTGATGAACCTGCCATATGCACTCATCAAGAGTGCCGACTATGCTTGTCCTTTCCATCCACCTTCTTCTTTCACAGAAGCTATACTATAACTTCTATAAATGGTGGGCCAATGGATGAAAGGTCTCTCACCTCTATTAATGGATACTTTTTCATTTATAGAAGCTATAATACAGTTTCGATGAATGGAGGAGGTAGTCAGGCACTGAAGACCTGGGTCATAGGTGGTTATTTATGAAAGGCAAATCCACTTTGCACTGAAAGTGTACTTGGAAGTGCAGTCGCTCTAAATCTGAGGGGAAGATCTGAAATGAGTGGAAGCTCTGCTGATTTTATCATCCAATCATGTGCAAGCTAAAATGCTGTTTTTTATTTTCCTTGCATGTCCCCCTCGGATCTACAGACTTTACATCCAAGTGCACTTGTAGTGCAAAGTGAATTTTCCCTTAGTAAATAACCCCCATAGTATAGTCATTCCTAGAGTACACTCTAGCAGTAAAGTACACTGGTTGCAGGAAAGTTATTGCAACACTACCCATTACTGCAGTTAATGTTATCTATGCCTTTACTTTATGCTAATTAGTAGGTTATTAGGTACATATCAATTCAACTACCGTATATTGGGTTTCACACCAAACTGCTACAAGCTCGTAATCATACCATCTAGTGAATTGTGGTTGAACTAATTCTCAATTTGGGCATTTATGAATATATTACCATTTACTTTAACTCATAATAATATCCCAAGTTCTGTTTTCACTAATCAGTTTGGTGTCTTCTTCCTGATATTGAGTTATAGTCGTGTGCAGAGTATCTATCTTTGTACTCTCAACAGCATTGCAATCTCTGTCTGCTTAACCTGGTGTGTCAGAGGAGCTGAGATTCTAAAAAGTCGAGGTAAAAGAAAGGAACAGAGAACCCAAACTATCAGCAGCCCCTTAAAGTGTTTGTTAACCCAAAAAAATAATAATACAGATTCCAGTCCTTTAAAGCAGAATAAACAGCACAGTGCTTGTGCTGTGTAATCTGCCCCCCACTAAACTGTAAAAAGAAAAAAACCTGAATCTGTCACTTCCTGTATGGCCTCTCTATTCTGACCACGAAAATCAGGGCTACTCAGCCCTGATCACTGTGGTCAAAGTGCATCTCTCTGTCATACGCTGCCCTGCTCTGCTCTCCTCTCTCCCCCCTTACCCCCTCCTTCCTGCCTGTCAGCAACCTCTCTGTTTCTGCTCCACCCCGCCCCCCGCCGCTATTATTGAAAATACAAAACCTAAAATTGTCACTGCCAGCCTCTCTATTAGAGGTTGGCGCACAACACTGTATAAATCCTTTCTAAAAATGAGCATTCTAAATAGCTATTTACGGCTGTCTTCAAGCTGGTCGCATTGCTCGCGCCCACTTTACGCTCAGACATTGCTTCTGCGGGAGGAGACAAGCGGCCAAGTGATCCCCCTGCTGACGTCAGAGGGAGATCACGGTTCCTCCTGCAGTAGCCGAAGCTGAAAAGCGCCCGCAAGTCACGTGAATGGCCTGAATACAGTTTTAAATAGCTATTACACTGCTGGTTTTTAGAAAGGATTTACACAGTGTTGTGTGCCAGCCTCTAATAGAGCAGCTGGCAGTTTTTTAAATAAAGGCTTGACAAATACTTTAAGAAAGAACTGTTTTCCCAGAGCTCCACTTTAGCTATACTATACTAGTAACTCCAAAAGAGCAACCCATAATATTTTACCCTAATATGTAGCCTTATAATTATGCTCTTTAACACTTCCATAACAAACCTTTTAATGGATGTGTGTACTCATAAGGCACCCCTTTAATCCTACCCCTTACCTGAATCCTTACCTCTAACTTGAATATTGGGTATTTCTGTGCTGGGATCATTACTGAAAGCACCCACTATCTGTCTTCCATAAAATTGAGATACTGAATAGCTGGTTTGGAATTTGTGAATTGTGAAATAACGTTATAACATTCATACTATGTGACAGAAAAAAAAAAAGGAAAAAATGACTACTTATTATCCTGTTATTTTTCATTTTCAGGTATCAGACCTGTTCTAATAATGGCTTGGTGGCAGGAATTCAGAGTCAGTACTTTGATTCAGTACTGGACAGGGAATGGCAATTTTACTGCTGCCGTTACAGTAAAAGATGCTCGTATGCCTGCTGGTAAGTACAAATACATTTAGAAATCTTTTTCACAAACATTTAATACACTGTAGACTTGCTGAGAGCAGTGAAAGGTTCAGATTTTTAGGTCAGTGAGATCTGTTTATTGAGAACAAAGACAGCGCACAAAATGCATTTACACATTTGTGAGTTTTAAGAGGCACTAAAAGTAAAGATATAAGAGAGTGCTTAGAGGAAGAAGCAGCTTGCACAAAAATGGCAACACATCAACCTTATATCAAAATAAAACAAAAACAATGTGCAGCGTTCCAATATAAAGTGCAACAGATTAACATATGAATACAATAAAAATTAAACTATTAATAATAAAGCACATGAATTACTGGAACATTAAATTACATCAACCAATATGGTGTGCTACAATATACATAGACCATCTAATGTGCAAACAAAGTGATCTTTAAAATGCGAGTGCTCTATAATTGTCCATTGATTCATAGTCCCCAAATCCACATAAGAGGATCCTTGAAAAATAATGTCCCCCAGTGTGAAAAATGCCTCCACTCTGTCACCAGAAGTACAGTGTTCCTCCACCTATATGCACTCACCGAAAAGGTATTAAACATTAGCATGTAATCACAGCCTTTCCTGCGAGCACATGGAATCCACCTTAAAACTCCCACTTCAGATCGCCAGAACGGGGTCTAAGAAGGCCGCCGATCTGAGACCTAGAAGCAGTGGCGTGATGTCAGCACGTAAGGCCCCACTCAATGCGTTTTGTGAGCATGCACATCCTCAGGGTATACGCCTACATGGTTACTTACACAATTCCCCAGGGATAGACCAGGCCTGAGAGTAAGTAGGTTGTTTTGGGGCTTTACTGTTGCGCTGGACTGCCCTTAAACAATTGCACCCACTCTGTCTGCATTTAGTCACACTCACTATCACATGGAGGCGACTCTTGTACTAAGCAAATTTCTTCATAGCAGCCAAACATTGTGCATATGTTCACAGAATGTTTTCTGTGCCACAAAGAAAGTATTGTCCCAAATCAGTGGTAGCATTAGTCCCAAATGCAGGGATAATGTTCAGAAACTGACGGCAGAAGATTGACAGTGCTGATATGCAAAAAATGATGAAAAAGGTAAAACAGTATTCTATTAAAAGAAAACATGACAATTGTTTATGATACATGATAATTTAGCAAACAAAATGTCATTAAGTTAGAGTTTACATTTACTTTAATGGTTCACCCACTCTGGGTCTAAACATGTAGAAGCAGACTGCCGGCATAGTAGAGTTTGCCTACTATTCTAGTTCTTGATTCTAAAGCTGACCATACACACATAGATTTCATAGACTGAAAGAAAATAACAGTTTTCTCCAACCATACTAAATAGTGCAAATGGGTGAATTTCCTGCTGCGGCTATTGTATTCTGACAGCCATTGCCACTGGTTGTCAAGGTCCCCAAGGAGCAAATTTTGACTAGTTCATCAGCAACAAGGTGAAATGTATTCTGTGTGTGGCCAGCTTAAGCGTACTTATGCCCTGTACACACAACCGGTTTTGCCGTCGGAATAAACTCTGAAGGTTTTTCCGACGGAATTCCGCTCAAGCTGTCTTGCACACACACGGTCACACCAAATTCCGACCGTCAAGAATGCGGTGACGTACAACACGTACGACGGCACTAGAAAAAGGAAGTTAGCCAGTGCACCACCCTTTGGGTTCCTTCTGCTAATCTCGTCGGAACAGAATACAGACAAGCGTTTTTTCCGATAGTAATTTGTTCCATCGGAAAAATATATGTTCTCTATCTAACTCCATCTGAATTTTCGACGGAAAAAGTCCAATGGGGCATACACACAGTAAAACTATACGATGAGAAGCTCCCATCTGACTTTTTCTGATGGAAATTCTGACCGTGTGTACGCAGCATAAGGCAGAGCAGGATTCAGTCAATTTGTCCCCAGCCAAATCTTGTGAGGTTATGACCACCAGCCTAGTTTATGTGATACTAAGACTATCATGTTAACTAGGGAGAGAGGAGAGGGATTCAAAGTTGGAGGGGGGATTTGAGGATGTTTAAAAGCCAAGAAAGTTGGCCTAAAAGGACAGAAAGTATACATCAAGCTTTGCTAGTGAGTCCACACCTATTTTTGCCAGCCGACCCTGTTACAATCACACAAGCTCTGAATACAAATACTTAATGCCCTTTTTTAAATGATTATTTATTCACCCTTTGTCATTTTTTAGAATGTTAGTATATAATGAGACATCTTTTTTGAAGTGGCTCTTCTCCACCATATATGTAACGGCCAAAAAGTCTATGCCTGGAAACAGGGAACGGCCATTTGGAAAAAAAAGATATTGTGCCTAAGGTCTATTCAAGAACCCTCCTAAGAAGAAGAAAATTATGTTACTGTGATGTCTAACCTGTTCACTACAGGTCAAACAATTGTTGGTGTAGCTTTACCCCTGCAAGGACTGTTGGAAACTGGCTCCCCTATTCCAGCACAGCCAGGCAACATGCATTTTCCACTTGCACTCCGACACTAGAAATCCGTCCCTGGGCTTGTTTTTGTTGTTTTTATTAGGGATAACAACTTGGATAGGGAAGTGGGGTTCTGGGATGCCCAACTTGACTGAAGCAACTGATGGGGACAACTTCCTTCCTATGTACAAAGAAAAGATCCTGGAGTTCTCCTTCCTGCACACAATAATTCTTTAAGGATCAGTGGCAAAAGTCCCTTGCGGACTAGGAGCTTATAGTCCCCTTTGGAAAATAGTGTAGCACCCTGATATTTAGACAGGGTTGCAGTAAATTTATTTGCCAAGTGATGGTTGCTTTGGCCAATTTATAGGAGGTCAATTAATTTCGCCCTAATTCTGGAATTGCTGCACTTATCTCTTCTTTCACTAGATGGCTGGGTATCTGGTAGCATTAGATAAGACAAGGGCATTGGACAGATTAGGAATGAATGGGGTGTCTCAGCCAATGGGCAGGGATTTTCTTAGGTCCCTTGGCCTGCTGGGAGAACCTATTTATTTTGGTGAGGTAAGGTGATTGGGGGTTCTGTGCTACCTGGACGGCTGTCTGGGTGGACGTGTGTTGTGCTGCCCTGGGCTGCTAGGCCAGAACCTGAGGCCTAGCCTGGGACATCTGGCTGCTAGGCTGTCTGAGGGCCTATCCAGAAGCAAGAGAGCAGCGTAGGGTTGGGATTGCGGCTTGCAGTCCAACCAGAAGTGACGGTTCTGCCGACCGGAGAACCTGTCGTGGTCTGAGGTAGAGGGGAAGGTGTCGCCACTAAGGGACCAACCACCTTGTTACCGGAGACCATTGTGAGTAGCTTAAGCAAGCTTCAGAGCAGTATTCTCACCAACCAGGGACGTGGAGGTGATGCTTGAGGAAGATACTGAATGAGAAGATTGGAAGAGCTATGGGGATCCAGTGGCAGTGGATCAGCAAGTCTAGTGAAAGATTTGGTGCTCGGTTGAGTGAAGATCTACAATAGGAGATTGCAGAAGAAGTGAATAAGTTCATTACAACCATTGTTAGAATCTGTTTCAAGATTGTTGCCATAGGAGACAGCGGTCCTACTCATGCAGATGTAGTGTTTTGCTGGATGCCTTTCTCTGCATGGCTGTCTGCCTATAGAAGTCTCGGAGTCTGCAAAATTAACATTGCAACTACTAAAGGGTTTCCTGGTCCTAAACCTCTCTCCCACAGTTCTGTTTAAGAGACAATAAATCTCTTTGCATTCAAGAAGTGTCTTGCGCCCATTAATCTACCTTGCACTGCACCCACCATGCCTCGTAACCCACTTTACACAGAATGAAGTCAGCTGTCCCTAACTCTGGAGGTCACCATTAGGCCTGGAGAGGCCTGGGACTTGGCTACAATAGCACAAAATGTGGCAAAAGTGCATGCAGGAGTATCTCCTCTCCTCTGTCGAACTGCTCCCAGCTCCACTGCTTGTGGGTACTACAGCCCTCCTGGCTACCTGTCCACCAGCCCACTTGGCTGCTTTGAAGATCTCCTAGGACAAGGTATAAAAGGGTTAAGTACAACAATGCCCTTCGAAAGCTTGCTACATGTGGCAGTTTCTCCCCTTGTGAATCTCTGGGTGTGCTAATGTACTCACTCTGTCCTCCTTGCTCCCTGCTGCTCTGAGGCAAGAATCCTTCTCAAATCGGACCCTGAAAGGATTCTTACCAGCCAGCCTGATCCCGGCCTGGAGGCAAAGCCCCCCTAGACCCAGGAGACCCCTCCTAGGCCACCGAATGCCTCCTCAGCACTTCATCTTCCACATAACTATCCTGCTAGCTAGGCTCTGCCATATGTAAGGGCTGATCCATCCACCCTGCAAGGACATTTTGCCTAGGGATTGACTTCCAGAAGTTTCTACAAGCTTTTCGATCGGGGGGGGGGGGGGGTACCAGAGACCTGCATCTGTAGAGCCATCCAGGCTGACCTACAGTAACCCAACCAAATTACAGACACACAACTTACCATGAGTCATAAACTTAAAAGACAAGTAAAGTTTTATTTTTTTTCCATATTCATACTCATATTCATCGGTGCGATGCTGCATCTGTCCCCTGGTGCCTCTACACTGAGAACTGAGCGATGGAACACCGCCGATGGCTCGGTTCTCACAGCTCCCCGAGCAGTGAGCTGCAAACTGTCAATCAGCAGCTCTCCGCTCTGCTCCCTCCTCACTCACTGGAGCACTGAGCTGTGGAGGGATGGGTAGCGCCCAGTTTAGGCTCTCAGAGGCTCGCTGAGTGGGATGATGCGGTGCCTGGACTGATTTCTGTGACGTCAGCAGAAAGCGGACTTCACTTCACTCTCTGCTGAAAATGTGTCACAGGAGTGCAAAACTAATTGCACTCCTGTGATCCATAGGAGAAGTTCAGCCAAACGAGCTTTGGCTGGACTTCTCCTTTAATTTTGCCTACCCTAACACTAGAAGCACACTAGAGGGTGCTATATTGGCTTTGCTGAAAAGCAGTTACATTATTTTCCACTTTTAATTGATTTAGTGAGGAATGGCAAGGGGGAACAGAGCCTAGTCCTATATTGCACTGGGGCTTCATTCACATAATATTAAGAATGATAACTTGGATAAAAACATGATTCTGCTAGGAAACAAAAAATATGCTATTTCAAAAGGTCATCAATAATTAAACAAATGTATAATCAATAAAAAGTTAACCAGTATTCTCATACAAAATTCAATATGCTATACATTAGAGAAGTCAAATAAAGTAAAATATAAGGTAATTGATGAAATCCCTAAACTGATTTTAAATATCTGAATAAGACCTATGCCAGCACAAAGACAAAAACCTATACTTGGGTGTGTTTTTTTCCCAATAAATATATGTCTGTCTGAACCTATGTAAATGAACATAAGTGGGGAAAAATGTTTTGGTACCCTTATGGTTTTTAGGTTTTTTGCTGAAGTTTGATCAATTCCCCATGTAGCACTCACACCCGCAGGCATTCCTGGTAAATGATGGGTCCTTCTAATGTTTCTAATTATGACCCATTCTTTGGATGGACCCAACAACACACCGACACACCAATGGTAAAAAATGGGCTTTATTGAAACTGGCAAAAAGCCTTTAAGAAGAGCGGTGGTTAACACAAAAAACAATACATCTTAACCGGGCGCTATCCAAATACAGTGGTTCAATACAACACAAAAGCATGGAGAAGTAAATTGAGTTAGTGTTCATTCTCCTTTATAGAAAGTAAAGGGCCTTGCCAAAGCACACTGGGCAAGTGGAGAAGGACATTGCAAAAAGCAATAAAAGCAATCAACATAGCACATATCTTTTAAAACAGATTGATTGCAACAAAAATTGGCTAGCTACTGGGGCTTAACTGCTATCTTTGGACCCCAACTAGCTACTGATCAGTGGGGAGAGTGCTCATTACTCTGACATCTGTCATTCTGGGTGCAGTCTGACCTTGGGTGGCTGCTCCTTCAATCCAGCACCTTCCTCTGGCTTGTGTCCTGGGATTCCTCACACTTTTCCCCCATGGCACATTGCGCTTCCCAGCTCCTATTCTAGCCTTCTCACCACTGCACAACCTGCACAATGCATCTCCCAGCCTCACTCTCTGACTGGCAGATCTCCCCTGCTCCTCGATTCTAACTTCCACCAGCCGATCAAATTCCACCCTGGCTGCTGAGGCAAGGCAAAGTTCCCCAGTTCCTTTCCACTTCCTGTACGAGGGGGGCGATGTATGGTGAGTTTGTGATGCTCAACTGGGTGGCTTAAAGGGCTTGCTAACCAGGGCTACATCCCTCCTTGTCATAATAATAAATTAATATTTATTTTTTAACAAACACACAAACACATACAACATTGCAAGACCTAGCAAAGCTAAACATGTAATGAAACACGTATGTAAGATATGTTCTGGTTGGTTCGGGCCCCAGCAAGTCAATATCACTCAATAAGAATAAGATTCACTTACCGAAGTTAAGATGTTCTATACGCGATTAATTAAGATTATAACTCATTTAGCTGTGTGTGTTATCTAGTCCACCTCCGAATCAGGTGTTTTTCAGGAAAAAACTGTTAAGGGAGATCTTTAGTCACAGCATATACTTTCATTTTATAACATCAGCATTGTAATAGCAATACAATCGATAGTTATTTTTGACAATCAAATATATGGTAAGCTTAAGTGAAAAATCTTTTAGCTGCTTTTCTGATCATTGCTTTGGTTTATTTTTAATTTGTAAGGACTACTTATCACATGGTAAATTGCTGCCTGCAATCAGTGATTCCTGTTCTGACTCCATCTCCTGAATTTTTTTCCATTTTTTTCTTTTCCTCCTAAAGTCCAGAAGGTAGATGTAATGACACCCCGAGTATGAAAGGGGTTAAAGTCGTTTAGGACATTTCAAACCCAAACACAAAGGCAGCTACCGAACACTCCAATCAGCCGAACAAGGAACCCATACAAATAATCCACCCCAAAAACGAGACACGGCTCTGTCTTCAGGTTCCAAGCAGGAATGAATCTTTATTCAAAAAAAACACATGTTATACAGATCCCACTTCAAAACATTTCCCCCCCACCCTTGGAAAACAGGGCGGGTTAAACTGTCCAATAACAATGGACACACAGGTCAGGTGTGCTTAACTTCTCATCCGTAAACAGTCTTAACAGGGGGGCTGCTGGAGGAATCCCCCCTCCCTCTTTCCTCACAGCAATACACATCCTGTGATCCAAGGCAGACAAACACAATAGAACATTGGAATACAGCCCCACCCCAAAGTAGCACAGCAAACAGTACACAACACAATGAGACAGCACACATTATATATACACACATATACAGCATTGAGTCTCTGACTAGCACAGATCATAGTGGGGTTCTCATTCACCTTGTGCCCCTATTAGTGACTCCCATCACAATGGCATATCCAGGGTCCCCAGAGTCTGTGTGTCTTGGGGAACATGGACCTGAATCTAAAGTAACGCCACCTCCAGGGTCCCCAGGCATACAGCTCACAAAGAGCACTGTCCCCCCTAAATGCCAGGGACCATAATCGGTTTGCAGGAGGCTGGCATTCAGTCCCCTCCAAAAGCCTCTTTTCCGGCTAGGTCTGTCACATTTCTCCCCTTTCGGCAGGAGACTAACACAGGAGGAGACCCCAGACGGGTTGACTCCGAAGTTAGTCAGTAGTTCCAGTCCTCTAATGCTGGTATCCACACCGTACCCCAAACAAATTGTTCCAAACAGATAATTACTTACCCAGCCAACCTCTGCCTCTCTCGGAGAACACGCCCGCCGCTGGGGAGAGGCCTGGACTGGCCCTTCTCCCTGTAGTCTTTTCAGCTGCTGGAGAGAAGACAGGGTGACTGGGCTCACGCCATCATGTTGGGGATCTGGGCACGGGTAGTCACTCGGTTGGCTTCAGCGGGGCCTATCGGGGCATAAGCAGAAATGAGGGGGGCCAAATCATTCCCCAGTAGTACATCCACTGGCAAATCCTTCATCACCTCTACATTCACGTGTCCCGAACCAACCCCCCAATCCAGGTGAACACGGGCAACGGGTAGCCGGAAAATGGTGCCTCCTGCTACCCTTACGACTACAGTGTCCCCGGTGTGTTGGCTCTCTGGGATGAGGTTCTTCCGTAGTAGGGTCATGGTGGCACCAGTATCACGTAGGCCATTGGCTACCTTTCCATTAACCCGGACGGTCTGCCTGTGTTGCTGTCGGTTGTCCTGGTTAGCTGCTTGTACTAGATCAGCCTCATGCAGGACGCCCCAACGTTCTTCCTCCTCAATGCAGTGAGCCGCAGGCATGGATGTGCGGGGATTCCCCCCTGCTGGCTTTCTCCACGAGTCGGACTGCCTGGCTGGATTCAACGGACAGTCTGGCTTTTTGTGCCCTAGCTGTTTACACCCGAAACACCTGAGGGGTTGTGAGTAGTCTTGGGAGTTGAACCTGGGCTGCCGAGAATAAGTGGCCACTGGAGGTGGTGCTGTAGGGCGGTACAACTGTGGTTTGTAGGCACCAGCTGGAGGGGGTGCCGCTGATCGATAATCCACCCGAGCTGTTGTCTTTACCACATGGTTATCCAGTTTGCGGGCGTCTGTGTATTCGTCCGCCAGGCGAGCTGCTTCAGACAAGGTGCAAGGTTTTCGGTCCCGGACCCACTCTCTGACTTCTGTGGACAGCTTTTCAAAGAAGTGCTCCAGCAGGAACAGCTGCAGCACCTCTTCCCCAGATACTGCTTGGCATCCAGCGACCCAGTGTGTTGCCGTGCGGTGCAGGCGGCATGCCCACTCGGTATATGGGTCTCCAGTTTGCTTGCTCGTCTCTCGGAACCGCCTCCGGTATGCCTCTGGTGTGACGGCATACCTGCCCAACAGTGCTTCTTTTACCAGCCCATAGTTCATAATATCCTTGTCTGGGATGGCCCTGAACGCTTCACTGGCCCGGCCGGACAATTTCCCAGACAAAATGGTAACCCATTCCTCTGTGGGCACCCGGTGTAGGGCACATTGCCGTTCAAAATCGGCAAGGTACCCATCAATCTCCCCTTCTGCTTCAATGAAATTTTTAAAAGCAGCAAAATGTACCTTTCTCTTTTCAGTTGGTGCTGTTGTGACTCCCGCTGCTGCAGCACGTCTTTGCTGTAGCCAATTTGCATCCACAGCCGCTATAACTCGGTCTATGATCTCCGCTGTAGGGTTAGGGCCATAATGTGCCAGTCTTATTTTAACAGCCCGATCAAAACTTTCCTCTTCGGGTGTCCTGTCTGTTATGCTGGGTCTTTCGGTTATGTTGGGTCTTTCAGCTCTATCCATTTCAACTAGTTCTTCAATAATGTCCCTCTTCTTATGGTTGTTGACCGGTCTCCGGTTGTAGCTGTCCTTCTGGGCTGTGGGAATGATCCCGCTGCTTGCCACCAGTGTAACGACACCCCGAGTATGAAAGGGGTTAAAGTCGTTTAGGACATTTCAAACTAAAACACAAAGGCAGCTACCGAACACTCCAATCAGCCGAACAAGGAACCCATACAAATAATCCACCCCAAAAACGAGACACGGCTCTGTCTTCAGGTTCCAAGCAGGAATGAATCTTTATTCAAAAAAAACACATGTTATACAGATCCCACTTCAAAACATTTCCCCCCCACCCTTGGAAAACAGGGCGGGTTAAACTGTCCAATAACAATGGACACACAGGTCAGGTGTGCTTAACTTCTCATCCGTAAACAGTCTTAACAGGGGGGCTGCTGGAGGAATCCCCCCTCCCTCTTTCCTCACAGCAATACACATCCTGTGATCCAAGGCAGACAAACACAATAGAACATTGGAATACAGCCCCACCCCAAAGTAGCACAGCAAACAGTACACAACACAATGAGACAGCACACATTATATATACACACATATACAGCATTGAGTCTCTGACTAGCACAGATCATAGTGGGGTTCTCATTCACCTTGTGCCCCTATTAGTGACTCCCATCACAATGGCATATCCAGGGTCCCCAGAGTCTGTGTGTCTTGGGGAACATGGACCTGAATCTAAAGTAACGCCACCTCCAGGGTCCCCAGGCATACAGCTCACAAAGAGCACTGTCCCCCCTAAATGCCAGGGACCATAATCGGTTTGCAGGAGGCTGGCATTCAGTCCCCTCCAAAAGCCTCTTTTCCGGCTAGGTCTGTCACAGTAGACTTTGTGAAATGTGACAAAGCAATGTGTATACACAAAGCATATTGAATACTGTATGTGGCGCAGCATTCAAGGAAGTAAATGTACATGATTCTTCAAAGGGCATGTTTTTATAACTTTAGGATCATTCAGATTAAGAGGCGTAGGCTAGAAATAATTAAAATTCAATGTGGAAAAGGATATATGACTTTTAATTACGACCATAGAAACACTTTGAAAGAGCCCCAGGAAACTAGTAGAGAACACCGGCGCTCATCTGAGTGCAGTATATTAAAATGAATAATGATGAATTTATTAAGATAAAAAAAAAAAATAAGAATTAACTCACAGGGTAAGGGCTAGTCACAAGGGGAGGCTCGCTGTGTAGTCCTGATCCAGATAGCCGGCGGTGTGGACTGCTGCTACTGTCTCACTAGCTGCAGGGGTTTCCAAGGCTCTCAGTCAAGCTGGCAGTTGTCTCCCCGTTGGCTGTGACGTCACTGGATGTGGGGCACAGGGCCAGCAGGCGTGTGTTAGGAGCATGCGTGCTCCTTTTTTCAGGCTGTAATAAGGAGTCCCCTTGTGACTAGCCATTTTAACCCTTACCCTGTGAGTTAATTCCTTTTTTAATTT
Source organism: Lithobates clamitans (assembly GCA_037952925.1). NCBI lineage: Eukaryota > Metazoa > Chordata > Amphibia > Anura > Ranidae > Lithobates > Lithobates clamitans. Next base: position 1,350,792 of record JBBGZY010001374.1, on the reverse strand, counting down.
TCTTATCTTAATGAATTAATCATTAACCAGTTCAGATCCACGCTATTGATGAATGACGGCAACAGCACAGAGCTGCTTTGCCGGGACGACGTCTATTGACGTCGTCCCGTGCTCGAGCGGCCTGCGCGCCCCCTGCAGGGGGCGCACAGCGAGCTTGGTGAACAGCGAGTCTATGAGACTCACCTGATCACAGATCAGAGTAAGGGGTCAGTCCCAACCCCTTACCACGTGATCAGCTGTGAGCCAATGACAGCTTATCATGTGATGTAAACAAAAAAAGGGAGGGGAAAAAGGATTTTATGATCCAAAAGACTCAGCTTATTTCATTGTAGAAGGTAACAGATGAGGGAAGTACCCTAACAACATCTGCATATAAGTAAAGCTAATTGCAGGACACCCGGGGGATCTAATTAGGATAGCAGGGTGTGTTCCTCTGAATTAAAGGCATATCATAAAAAGAGGGACCCAAAGGGGAGGAACGGGACAGATACCAGTTCCACCCAGGGAAAAAGAATTCATCAACAAGGAACCAGCAAATTAGCAAAAATATGACAAATTTAATATAGAAATTGAATAATTCCACATGTACACCAAACACAAAATCAAAGAATATGACAATAAGTGAACCCAAAACCTGACACTAAGAAAATAAAATAGACAACGTTGTCTAAAAACAGAAAAACACACAGATGGCCACCACTAAACACACACAAAGACACCCAGCTGAATTAATGAATGAAAGAAAACATAGCATAACATAACATAATTATGTTATGCTATGTTTTCTTTCATTCATTAATTCAGCTGGGTGTCTTTGTGTGTGTTTAGTGGTGGCCATCTGTGTGTTTTTCTGTTTTTAGACAACGTTGTCTATTTTATTTTCTTAGTGTCAGGTTTTGGGTTCACTTATTGTCATATTCTTTGATTTTGTGTTTGGTGTACATGTGGAATTATTCAATTTCTATATTAAATTTGTCATATTTTTGCTAATTTGCTGGTTCCTTGTTGATGAATTCTTTTTCCCTGGGTGGAACTTGTATCTGTCCCGTTCCTCTCCTTTGGGTCCCTCTTTTTATCATGTGATGTAAACAGAGCCGGTAATCGGCTATTTTTTCTCCTCGTGCTGACAGCGTGAGGAGGAAAAAAAAGCCGACCACCGGCGGCCGTGAGAGGGACATGATTCCCTCCCACGGCGTTCATCTGTGCCCCCTGCCAGTGACACCTAGCAATAGGCAGCAGTGCCGCCTACCAGTGCCCACCAGCGTCACCCATCAGTGCCCACAGTGCCACCCATCAGTGCCCACAGTGCCACCCATCAGCGCCCACTGTGCCACCCATCAGCACCCACAGTGCCACCCATAAGCACCCGCAATCAGTGCCACAACAGTGCTGCACATCAGTGCCACCTATCAGTGCCCATCAGTGTCACCTACCAGTGCCCATAAGTGCCCATCAGTGCCGACCATCAGTGCCACCCATCAGTGCCGCCCATCAGTGCCCCCATCAGTGGTACCTATCAGTGCCACTCATCCGTGCCACCCATCCGTGCCACCCATCAGCGCCCATCAGTGGCCATCAGTGCCGCCTTATCTGTGCCCATCAGTACCGCCTTATCTGTCCCCATCAATGCCGCCTTATCTGTGCCTATCAGTGCCGCCTTAACTGTGCCTATCAGTGCCGCCTTAACTGTGTCTATCAGTGTCGCCTTAACTGTACCTATCCGTGCCCATCAGTGCAGCCTATCAGTGCCCACCAGTGCCGCCTCATCAGCGCATATCAATGAAGGAGAAAAATTACCTGTTTGCAAAATTTTATAACAAACTATGAAACATGATTTTTTTTTTTTCAAAATTTTCCATCTTTTTTTGTTTGTTTAGCAAAAAATAAAAATCCCAGCTGTGATTAAATACCACCAAAAGAAAGCTCTATTTGTGGGGAAAAAATGATAAAAATTTTATTTGGGTACAGTGTTGTATGACAGCGCAATTGTCATTCAAAGTGCGACAGCGCTGAAAGCTGAAAATTGGTCTGGGCAGGAGGGGGGTTTAAGTGCCCAGTAAGCAAGTGGTTAATCATTTTAATATACTGCACTCAGATGAGCGCCGCTGTTCTCCACATTACATATCTACAGAGCTGTTTCGTCTTCCACAGCTGGCTGCTCCTCTAGAGCACTATATACATCTTTAACCCATTGAACTTGTTCCTAACCCATTCAAGCCTGAACTGAACTTTCCAGGGTCCAAGCTACCCCCAACCACTGGATTTTATTATCATAATCATCTTTACCTATAGTTTTGTTTCCCAGCCATCCATCTCTCTCCAAGAGCCACTATACCCCCCCCTCCCAAGGAAACTAGAGCTGTTGCTTAAATCTCACCACTTGCTGGCTTCAATTCATAAATGATATACATATTATATATGTGTGCATGTTTTAAAATGACCTGGTTTAAAAATAAAAATTTTATAGGTCTAAACAACATAAATACTAGAGACAGTATATACTAAAAAAACACATACATTCTCATATGTTTTTATTAAAATTTTTGAATAATATTTTATGTTTCAGGTTGACACAAGACTATCCTGCACATTATGGAGAAGAGGTGGACATGGTTCTGTATTCCCATGGCTACTACATCAGAGGGGCAACCACAACCTTTTCTGGAGTGGAGAGGTTAGATCAGTCTCTTACACACTATTCCAATAATACCTTTTTGTAATTTATAAATCACAGTAAAAAAAAACAAAAAACTAGTCTACTGTCCAGATATTTACTAAGACAGTGCAAGGAGCAGTGATACAAAGGGTACTACATCTGATCTGACAATATTCATCACCTTAAGGCAGACATTTTCATGGAATACAGTTACTGATTGATAGTTCTACTACATAACTGGGCTAAAACATATAAACACTTCTAGCACATACAGTTCTGCCTCAGAGTCTACTTGGGCAGTGGATCATCAAAAGCAATGGAATAACATCATTCTTTCATGTATACTTAGTCAAATGCCACTTCTCAGATCATGGGAATCTAGTAGACAACTGTAAAAGAGCACACAGAAGGATGCACCTGCCTAGTGCATTACCAAAGGTTTATTGTATCAAACAAAATATACAGCCAACATTCCTGGCCTGTCATGGACACTGAATTACCCAGTATATGATGAATTACCCAGTATATGATCAAAAATTGTGCACACCTCCCAACACGCTTTTTTGAGCTTGTTGGACAACGAATTCCCAAATTCCCACAGACATAAATAAGGAGGCTCTCCCTTCATTGCAGCTATGCCAGTCTTCATTCTTTTGGAAAGTCTCTCAACATGATTCTAAAGTATGTCTGTGGGCATGTGTGCCAATTTAGCCAAATAAGCATATGTGAGGTCAGGTACTGATGCTGGACAATAAGGCTTGACCCGCAATTGGCCTGCCAATTCATGCAAAAGGTGTTCAGTATGAGTACTCAGGTTCTTTCCCACCAAGCCATATCTTTATGGGCCTGGTTTTGTGCAGAGGGCACAGAAAGGAGCCTTCCATAAACTGTTGCACAAGGTTGTAAGTGCACAATTGTTTTAAATGTCTTTGTATGCTGTGGTATAAACAGTACCTAAAAAAGATAAATCTGATCTTGATAATTTAAAGCAGTGTCCACATATTTTTGACCATATGAGTGTAGGTGTGATGGCCAGGTGTCTAATAGAGATGAGATTCAGGTTCAGAGCCACCTTGGGTTTTAGGTGGATCTCACAATTTGGTGGGATTGACCACAGAGGTAGAGGGTGGCTCAGTCAAGCCAGAGGCAGGAGACAACAGGCAGGGAGCAGCTACAAATGGAAAATATGCAGCAGATGGAGCTTAATGTGAAGTAGTCTCCAGTGAGGAAGAGGTGATGGGGATAAGGCAGCAGACCACATATAGGTAGTATAGAGGGGAGAGGAGGAAACTCAAAAAGATGCAAATAGATCACTGAGGGAAAAAGTTGTTGAACAGCAGGTGCACAAGCAGGCAACATCCTTCCAAATGTTTCTGGCGGCACTGCCCCAAGGCACAGGTCACTGTTTCCTCAGTCAGGAGGTCAGTCCAGCCTCCTTTGCAGTGTGTTTTTTCTTTTCCTGTGTGTACTGCCATCAATAGGTACATAGGTTGGTCTTAAGAGACTTTTATTTTTTGTGTCTTTTTTCAACCTCAATTTTGAGGTCTAGGTGAAACATGTGTTGTCTTGTCTCTTTTATTTTAAGGCCATCCACCATAAACTCAATAGCAAAAGCTTATCTGCTTGCAGGCAGAGGCTGCTGTTCAAGAGTGTTGTCGGCAGCAGAAAGATTGAAAAAGGCCAAAACTGCTGAACTGTGTGGACCCAGTTTGGAGAGAACATTTGCTTCTGTGTTTGTGTTAGTACTGTCAGATGTTGCCATTATTAGCTAGAGAAAAAGGTAGGTTAGGGGAGTGTAGGTGATAAGAAAGGAAGACGTTTGGGGAGCTTTCCATACTGCCAAATCCTGGACATAACTAGGATGAGCAGTCGGAAGAAATATTTGCTGGTAAAACTACACGAAAAAGTCTTAAAAAAGGTAGAATGAATCAGACCGGTGTGCTTCTATATGTAAGACACTTACATACACACTGGTCTTAAAAAACAGCAGTTCTTTTGGCAGAATAAAACTCTCATATAGAGCATTTTTGTCCATGCATTCGCTGAGCTTAAAATATGTCTCTAAATCTCCCAATGTGCATGGACACAAACAGTGGGATAACATTGAGCTGCCTAAAAAAGGCTGAAAAAAAAAGTTAAACTCCAGAAGCAGCAGCGTTTTTTTTTTAAGTTCAGTGTGTATGGTCCCTTAAAAGCAAACAATTCTACAGCCAAACATGCACTGCCAAACTATGCTTTCTCTCAGGCTGTCAATGAACATTGTGTGGTTCAATAAAACCATGTACAGTTTTAACACATCCCACAAACCTGTAATTTAAAGGATCTGTATATCTTCAATACAGACCTCAAAGCCACATAAAAAGGCCCTCTCTGCTGTATGCTATCTTTTTTTTTAATTGGCATTGGTACATTGCTTTCTATGCCTCTTTTTTGATGATTGTTTGTTTATTAGCCCACAAAAGGAGTAGTTTTTTATTTAACCTCAGAGACTTCAGTGAGGTTTGGAGAAAATTTGGGATTTTCCCAAATTTGAGATCATTTTGCAAAACTGGCTGTGAAGCAAACCCCTTTAGATTTGCTCATCCCTAATGTCCACAAATCTTTGTCCATGGATATATAATCAACCCCAGAGTTGCAATAAGAAGAAAACGGCAGACAAAAGTAAAGAATCAATCAAATAGGTCTTTATGGACCTTGTTTGTGTACTGGTGCGCAGTCAAGTTGGAACAGGAAGGGCCCATCCCTAAACTGTTCCCACAAAGTTGGGAGCATGAAATTATCCAAAATCTCTGGGTATGTTGACGTCTTAGGAGTTCCCTTCACTGGACCTAAGGGGCCAAGCCCAACCCCTGAAAAACAACCCTACACCATAATCCCCCCTCCACCAAATGGATTGGACCAGTTCACAAAGCAAGGTCCATGAAGACATGATCGAGTAAGTTTGGGGTGGAGGAACTTGACTGGCCTGCATAGAGTCCTGACCTCAACCCGATAGAACACCTTTGGGATGAATTGGAGTGGAGACTGTGAGCCAGGCCTTCTCGTGCACGTCATTGCCTGACCTCACAAATGCGCTTCTGGAAGAATGGTTAAACATTCCCATAGACGGGGGGCGTGGCCTGGACATGGCTGAATGAAGACGCGTGGTGTCTGAGCTCCCGGCCGTTTCACCCCCACTCTAGCTAATCCAGCTGATATTCCGAGCTATGCACTCCTCAAGAAAGAGAGCGGTAAAACAGAGCAGTAGATCAGCTAAATCCGCTCCACAACCGCCCTCATCTAGCGAACTCAGACGGCGATTCCAGCTCTCCCTCCTCGGCTCGCCGGAGCTCAAGATGGCGACGGCGCGCGGAGAGCACCAGGAGAGACAGACGGCGCGAGGCTCCCAGTCACCGCTAGAAGACACACTGATCACAGACACATACGCTGGCTTCCCTCCGGATCTCCGCGCTGGCTGCAGTGAGTTGTCACAACCCTTTCCCCAAGTGTCAGGAGGAGATGCAGAGCTACGCTCTATTCTACTGGCATTGCCCACTAAAGCAGACATTACTGCCCTCATAGCTACGGTGGAAGCCACCCACCGTAGGGAGATGAAGGCAGTCAGAGCAGATGTTAATGCGCTGACCTCTAGACTGGAAACAGGGGAGAGCTCCCTAGCAGCATTGGAACGCCGAATGTCGGCAGTGGAGGAGACACAGGACACACAGGCAGAGGCACTGCAAGAGCAGATACTGCGATTAGAGGAAATGGAAGACCGAAGTCGCAGGAATAATCTGCGACTCCGAGGACTCCCAGAAGCCACGGGGCCTGAAGACCTAGCAGACACAGCAGTGGCAATCTTTCGTAGCCTGCCAGGTATAGATTTGCCAGACCGCATTGTGATTGATAGAATCCACCGCGCCTTGGGCCCTAAACCCACCGACCCTCTGAGACCTAGAGATGTCGTTTGCAGAGTCCACCATTATATACATAAGGAGCAAATCCTGCGCAAGGCCTGGGAAGCAGACGACCCGGAATTAGATGGCGCCACGATCAAGATCCTTCCAGACCTTTCTCGTGCAACCTTACAGCGACGTGCGATTCTAAAACCACTTCTTGACCTGGCTAGACGGAAAGGAGCCACGTATCGCTGGGGTTACCCCTTGTCTGTTACATTTAGACGAGACCAAGGATCCTTCACCCTACGTAAGCCAGACGCCCTGCCAGCTCTTTTTACTTTTCTCGGAGCAGAGCCAATAGATGTCCCGACCTGGCTGGGCCCTCTCCCAAAACCGCCCATGCAGAGAATGGGAAATAATCTGCCACCAAGACCACAAAGAAACCGTCGCCGGCCTGGAGTACCTTCACAGGAGGATGCACGTGAGTCTTGAGCTTCTGTAATGCCGCATTATTTTCAAGATCAGAGAACTGATGCACAAGTTTTAATGTTGCTAACTGTTTACGTTTAATCGTTCTTTACCTACACTAATGGCTACTTGCCCACCTCAATATCATAAGAGTCTGGAACTTACCTGATTCTGGCTGTAAAAAGCAGATCTTCAGGACAGCTACATCAAGTAGACGGAATTTTCAGTCCCACCCCTACAGGTACTATTTCTCAGAAACACACTTTACGGGCCGGAAGCCCTGCACCAAAGGGGAGACGAGACACTACACAGAAGCCACAGCAATAAGAAACTGCTGTAATAACCTGAGGAATAGATGAGTAGAAGGACAAAACAGTCACACCCTTCTCCCAAGATCTGTTGCGAAGATATCTACAGAATGTCCAATAACCTGCACAGATTAAAAGATCAGCAGTAACATTGATAAGGTTACATAAATGTGTCATTCATGATCATTCACCATCCACAGGCTTGGTTTCAGAAGGGGTCTGCAGAGCCTTATTTTAGTGGCTCCATGGGGACGCAAATTGACTCCTAAACAGTGGAGTGACAAAGTGCTTACCCCGCAGCCCTAATACTATGACTAAAGAAGCAGGTTCTCGTTTAGAGATATGCTACATAGTAACGAAAAGAAGGGGTTATTGTCTTATGTTGTTATGTATCCCTGGCCTTAATAATAGTAAAGATCCACTAAGTCATGATAACTAAAAATGGATCAACACATTAGGCAAGAAAAGACAGGACATTACCTTATCTCTTAGTTAGTAACATTGTAAGGAGATGTTCATACTACCTGTTCGGTTCACATTATAGAGTTTATATGTTATATTGGTTATAGAGTCGCATAGTACTTTCTATAATTATGTTGATCAGATATGCTGGAGTGGGGGGACTGACGGGAGACTCTATTTATGAGCCTTGTTCTTCCTCCCTCCCAATTAGGTTCATATAGACTCCTAGGGGGCAAAATTCTGCCACCTGAGAGTTATATGCAAAATAAAATCCCCACTGTTTTAGGGGAACGTAGCAGACAAGACACTAGGCCTTGTCTGTATCTCACAATTCTTTACTAACTCTCTTTCTGTATTTCCTGTTCTTTTTTTCTCTCTTTCTTTCCCCCTCCCCTTTACCCTTCCTTTGACTCTTCCCCTCCCCCTTTTTCCCCCTCCCCCCCACCCCCCCTCCATACAATATGGCGGCCAGTAAAATTAAGGTGATGTCCCTGAATGTAAAAGGACTTAACATACCAGAGAAGAGACGTATGCTAATAGATGACTTAAAAAGAAACCATACCGATATAGCCTTCATCCAAGAGACACATTTTAAGACTAATAAATTACCATACTTACAAAACAGACACTTCCCTGTAGCCTACCATTCCATGAACCCAGACTCCAAATCCAAAGGAGTCTCCATTCTAATTTCAAGTAAGATCCCCTGGCAACACCAGAGCTCCATAATAGACCAGACAGGAAGGTACATCTTCCTGAAGGGCACAATTGGCACTGTCAAGGTAACGCTCGCAACTATATATGCCCCTAATGAGCAACAGGCCACGTTCCTACGAGAGACATTAGAGAGACTAAATGACTACAAAGAAGGACAACTGATTCTAGGAGGGGACTTCAACACTCCACTAATCCCCTCAACAGACACGTCGTCGGGCAAAACATCGATCCCGCCAAACCAACTCAAGCGTATAGCTAAAACACTGTACAAACTACAATTAATAGACGTCTGGCGCTTACAACACTCAGGAGAAAAAGACTTCACATTCTACTCCCACATGCATCAAATATTCACCAGGATTGACTATTTTATGATCCCCCACACACAACTGCATGCAGTAGAACAGACTTCAATTGGAATTAGGACTTGGTCAGACCATGCACCTATATTCCTGAGCTATCGCCTATCAGACACTTCCTCTCCCAGACATCGATTCTGGAGGCTTAACGAAAGCCTCTTACAAAACTCAGAAGTTCTGACAGAAGTGACTAAGGCACTAAACCTTTATTTCCAGGAAAATGACCTCCCAGACTGTGACCCGGGGACATTATGGGAAGCCCACAAGGTAGTTATGAGGGGGATCCTCATTTCTCATGGGGCCCGAATAAAGAGAGAGAGAAATAAAATGCTGACGCAGCTCTTAAAGGAGCTTACCACTACGGAAGCAAAACACAAACACGCCCCCACCCAATCATCGGAAACCCAATTGTCCACCCTTCGTCGCAAAATCACTGATCTTTTACATTACAGGGCAAAAGCGGCCCTACAATGTGGTCACAAAAAAGCATATGAGTCAGGAGATAAGTGTGGGAAATTGCTGGCTAACATAGTTAGAAAGCACAAATCAGTGACCTATATCCCTCATATCATTACGATGGGAGGCAAAAAAGTAACCCTGCCCACACATATAACTGAGGAATTTAGACAATTTTATGCAAAATTATACAATCTACCAAGGAAAACTCCCCCCACTACTGTATTAGAAGATTATATTGAATCCTCCCAAATGCCAACTCTCGCCCAGGAGATCAGGGACGAGTTGGACTTACCTATAACTCTGACGGAAATACAAGGCGCCATAAAAACAATGAAACCAGACAAAGCCCCAGGCCCTGACGGCTATACATTACAATATTACAAAACTCTCCTACCAATACTGGGACCCCGCATGACCACGCTATTTAACAAGCTTGGAACGGGTACAGCTTTCGCTAGGGAAACATTAGGGGCCCATATCTCAGTAATTCCTAAAGAAGGGAAGGATCCAGCGGCATGTGGGAGTTACAGACCTATATCTTTGCTAAACCTAGACCTTAAGATATTCACTAAGGTTCTTGCTACTCGGCTGGCGCAGCACCTCCAACAACTTATCCACCTAGACCAAGTTGGATTTATTCCTTCTAGAGAAGCTAGGGATAGCACTACAAAAGTGCTAAATTTATTACATATCACTAGATCCAGGAAAACCCCATGTGTCTTTCTCAATACTGACGCGGAAAAGGCCTTTGACCGTATCAGCTGGCCATTTATGACTGCGGTACTCAGACACATAGGCCTAGGGGAGGTGATGCTCAACCGAGTGGCTAGTATTTATTCCACTCCCACAGCGCAGGTAAAAGCGAATGGGGTATTGTCAGACCCCTTCCCAATCACGAATGGAACGAGACAGGGCTGCCCCCTGTCCCCTCTCCTATTTGCCCTCTCTCTCGAGCCTTTTCTCTCCAAAGTCAGGTTGAACCCTGATATACACGGAATATCAAACGGCCCCATGCAGCATAAAATATCAGCATATGCAGATGACCTACTTTTCTCACTAACTAACCCGGTAGTGTCCTTACCCAACCTCCTAAAGGAATTTGAAACATACGGGAAGCTGTCAAATCTAAAAATTAATTTTTCAAAATCGGAAGCGATGGGTATATCCATACCACCTAATGTCCTTACAAATTTGCAATCAAATTTCCGGTTTAGATGGACCACCTCTGCCTTAACATACCTGGGCACGAAGGTACCGCCGGACCCAACATTACTATATGACAGCAATTTCCCCCCCCTATTAACCAAAACCAAACTGATATTGGAGGATTGGAATAAGGGATTACACTCCTGGTTTGGGAGGTGTAACTTAATCAAAATGTGCATATTACCCAAATTCTTGTACCTCTTCCAAGCTCTACCAATTAAAATACCACCCACATACTTTAAACAAGTGCAAACTCTTTTCACTCGCTTTGTATGGGCGCATAAAAAACCTCGCATCCCCAGATCGCAACTATCCCTATCCAAACATTACGGTGGAGTGGCACTCCCAGACATACGGAGATATTACTACGCAGTACACCTAGGCAGGATGATAGATTGGAATCGACATAAAGAAACTAAATTATGGGCTCAATTAGAACAACATCAAACGAATATACCTCTACAGTCCGCACTGTGGTGCTATGACTCACTTCCATTAGAGCTAAAAGCACACCCCTTCATAGGCAACACTATAAAGCAATGTCTTCAGGCTACTTTGCAAGCTTCATTAACGACCACGGAATCTCCTTTGACCCCAATCTTGGGAAATCCTAAATTTCCTCCTGGGATAAGTCCTGGACGGTTTCAGACATTGAAGAGTGTTGGACTTGACAGAGCCTTGCAATTTGTGAGACAGGACAGATGGCCCTCCATTGAGGAACTAATGGACCCGGTAGGTCCATTCGCACTAACATTCTGGAACGCAGCTCAAGTCCACCACTTTCTATGGACGATTCCGAATCCTAAATCTTACACTAGACCCTTAACAGAGTTTGAGGAATTATGCTCAGACACAGAACCGTTGTCACAAGTACTGTCCAAAATGTACACATTAGTTAACACACCTACACAGCCACCCGACCTGCCATGCATCACAAAGTGGGAAACAGACCTTCAACGTACCTTTACAGCAGTCCAGAAACAAAACATGATAGATCTTTCCCAGAAATCTTCCATTTGTACTAAAATACAGGAGATGAATTTTAAAATCTTAACGAGGTGGTATTTAACACCTAGTCGCCTACATATTATGTTCCCTGAGGCATCTAAATATTGCTGGCGCTGTCAGAAAGAAGTGGGAACGCTTCTACACGTGTTTTGGTCATGCCCCGGCTTGACAAACTTCTGGACTGTGGTACGTTCCATTTCTCAGAAATTCACTGACTTTCAGATCCCCAACGACCCGGCATTTTTCCTACTTCATGTATCCTCCATACCACTTAAAACCTATAAAAAATCCATCCTACGACACCTAACAAATGCAGCCAAGTCCTGTATACCCAAACTGTGGAAACAACGTTCCCCACCAACCATAGCAATGTGGTTGAGGAAAGTAGAAGAAATAAACACAATGGAAGATCTAATAATGACAGCCCAAAATAGACAAGCAAAATATCAAAAGACCTGGTTACTCTGGAATATGTTCAAATACTCAGATGAAGGCAAAACTCTCTTTGAGACCTCAAATTAATAGACCTAGCAGATAGAAGATAACTCACAGAACCAATGACCTTAGTTTACCCACATTACTCCCCACCCATTTTTCCCCTCCCCCCTCTATCCCTACTCCCACCTTTCCTTCACCACCCTCTCCCTTTCTTCTTTACTATTTATATTTTTATGTCTTTTCTTCACCTGCTGATCACCGCCTTCTAAATGCAGGCACCTAAATCCTACATGTTTAAGCAATGACATACGAATGGCGACTCAGATTGAGGATTGCTATATACAGTCATGATAATTATAACTCTGAGCTGTAGTAACCTGGTTAAAGGTACATATATGGACTCTAGTTACATAAAACGGAACTTGTATGTCAATATTCGAAATATGCTATGTATCAATACGATATAATGTTGGGAGGCTGCGACCCCCCCCCCCCTTTTTTTTTTTTTTTTTTTTTTTTTTTTTTCTTCTCTTTGTCTGTATTCTTTGGGCTTTGCCCCCTTTTTTCCTCAAAATTAATAAAATATATATTTGAAAAAAAAAAAAACATTCCCATAGACACACTCCTAAACCTTGTGGACAGTCTTCCCAGAAGAGTTGAAGCTGTTATAACTGCAAAGGGTGGGCCAACTTAATATTGAACCCTACGGACAAAGACTGGGATGCCATTTAAGTTCATGTGCGTGTAAAGACAAATACTTTTAGTAATATAGTGTAGATAAAAGATACATAGGCAGGATTCTATGTCATATACAGGTGCATCTCATAAAATGTGATTATTATAAAAAAGGTAATTTATTTTAGTAATTCAATTCAAAAAGTGAAACTCATATATTTTATATAGATGCTTTATACACAGAGTGATATATTTCAAGCTTTTCTTTCTTTTAATTTTGATGATTATGGCTTACAGCTAGTGAAAACCCAAAATTCAGTATCACAGAAAATTAGAATATTACATAAGAGCAATAAAAAAAAAGTTAATACAGAAATGTTGGCTTACTGAAAAGTATGTCCATGTACCATACAGTATGCACTCAATACTTGGACAGAGCTCCTTTTGCATGAATCACTGCATCAATGCTGCGTGGCATGGAGGCGATAGCCTGTGGCACTGCTGAGGTGTTATGGAACCTCAGGTTGTTTTGATAGCGGGATTCAGCTCATCTGCATTGTTGGGCCTGGTGTCTCTCATCTTCCTCTGGACAATACCCCACAGATTGTCTATGGGGTTTAGGTCAGGCGAGTTTACTGGCCAACCAAGCACAGTGATCCCATGATCATTAAACCTGGTATCGGTACTTTTGGCAGTGTGGGCAGGTGCCAAGTCCTGCTGTAAAATGAAATCAGCATCTCTATAAAGCTGGTCAGCAGAGGGAAGCATGAAGTGCTCTGGAATTTCCTAGTAGAGGCCTGTGCTGACTTTGGACTTGATAAAACACAGTGGACCAACAACAGCAGATGACATGGTTCTCTAAATCTTCACTTACTGTGGAAACTTCACACTGTACCTCATGCAACTTGGATTCTGTGCCTCTCCACTCTTCTTCCAGACTCTGGGACGTTGATTTACAAATGAAATGCAAAATTTTACACAGTCCATGATGATACACATACTGTAGCTATTGACTTTTATTATTAGGACACTCACCTGTCCTGGAATCCAGCGGTGCTGGCACCCCAGCCAATGTTTCCATCAGCTCTCGAGTGCTGCCGCCGTCAATCATGGTAAGGGGAACCGGCAGTGAAGCCTTTCGGCTCCACAGATGGTTCCCTACTGGGCAAGCGCGTTGGCTTACTGAATGGCACGGCAGTGGGGGAAGGAGGAGGGGGGCCGAACTTTCGAGTGATCCCGCCGCGGTGAGATCTCTCGAAAGTCGGGACGGGTACCTGTCAAAAAGAGGTACCTGCTCCCCTCTCCCTTCCGAAAGGTGCCAAATGTGGCACTGGAAGGGGGGAGGATTCAGCTAAGTGGAGCTTCCACTTTTGGGTGGAACTCCGCTTTAATACATCATTTCATTTATTTTTCTTAAATGCAAGCTGTATACAGTAAGTACCTGTATTAGACTTGGCATCAACATCTTGCAGGTCCTTTACAGCAGAGCTGGAGTGTGACTGGAAGAAGGAGCCAATCAGTTCATGTGCCCTCAAAGAAGCATGCTGATAGCATGAGAAAGCAGATTGAGGGAGATGAGCTCACCACTGTGCTGCATCTCCTTTCTTTGTCCATTTATAGGCTAAGAAAGGACTATAACAGCATGGCCTTGGAGAAAGTTGGTTCAATGATTCTGGCCGCCAGAATGGATATATTGGCATAAAAAGTTCTGCGGGGGGAGCTCTGGATTAAAGGTGGATAATATAGAAAAAACTAGTTCTATTAATTTAAAGCAGAGTTCCACCCAAAAGTGGAAGCTCTGCTTATCTGCCCCCCCCCTCCAGTGCCACATTTAGCACCTTTCAAGGGGGAGGAGGAGCGGTTGCTTGTTTTTGACAGGTACCCATCCCGAATTCCGAGAGCTCTCGCCACTAATGTTATAGGGAAACTGATTGCAGTAAAAAATAAATAAATAAAAAAGCTATACTTTTAAAGCCACATCAAATATTGATATTAAGTACATACTGTCCATGATTTACTAAGGTGTAGAAAATTTTCGCTTTCAATGTGAAAATTCACTTTGCAAAGAATACCCAGTCATGTGCAATGGAAATGTAAAAAACTTTTCTTGCATATGCTTGAATGATTGAAGACAGCACAACTTCACCCTAATTCACTAAACATAGTAAAAATTCACTTTGCAAAGAGGAAATTCACTTAGCTTAGTAAATAAGGTGAAATTGTGGCAACTTCAGTCATCCAATCGTGCAAGAAAAAAAATTATGCTTTGTTATATTCCTTGCACCTGACTGGACGTTGCAAAGTGAATTTCTTACATTTCTTTTATGTCAAAAAATTAAAAATTCAATTTAAAAGTGAACATGCTCTGCTCCTTTAGAAAATCAAACCCAATTTATATGCATTACCACTTGCTGACCAGTTGCCGTCATTATACTGCGGCAGGTCGGCTCATTCCCACAAATCGGTGTAGCTGTACATCGGCCCTTTAAACAGCTCTAGTAGGCGAGTGTGCGCCCACTGCATGGAAGAGGACCCAATGCGCGTGGCCCGCGGCTGTGATGTCCGCCGGCCACATGCGATCGCAGGCACAAGAACCAGAACGGGGATGTTTGTGTGTAAACGCACGAATCCTCATTCTGTCAGGAGAGGAGAGACAAGATCGTCTGTTCTTAGTAATTAGGAACAGCGATATGTCTCCTCCTCTAGTCAGTCACATCCCCATACAGCTGGAAACACATATAAAGGGACACATTTAACCCCTTGATCGCCCCCTAGTGTTAACCCTTTCCCTACCAGTGACATTTACACAGTAATCAGTGCATTTTTTATAGCACTGATCGCTGTATTAATGTCAGTGGTCCCGGAAATGTGTGAAAAGGGTCTGATCTGTCCACCGCAATGTCGCAGTCCCGTTAAAAATCACAGGTTCACCTCCATTACTAGTAAAGAAAAGAAAATAATAAAAATGCCATAAATCTATTGCGCAAACCAATCAATATATATGCTTATTGCGATTTTTTTTTTACCAAAAATATGTAGAAGAACATATATTGGCCTAAACTGATAACAAATTTTTGTTTTATACATTTTTTTGGGGATATTTTTTATAGCAAAAAGTATAAAATATTGTTGTTTTTTTTCAAAATAGTCACTCTTTTTTTGTTTATAGCGAAAAAAATAAAAACCGCAGAGGTGATCAAATACCACCAAAAGAAAGCTCTATTTGTGGGAAAAAAAGACGTCAATTATTTGGATACAGCGTCTCATGACCACACAATTGTCAGTTAAAGCGACACAGTGCCATATTGCAAAAAATGGCCTGGTCATTAAGGGGGAAATTCTTCTGGTCCTTAAGTGGGTAAAAGATGTATTCTCTGAGAATACCTGCTTGAGGTAATTGTAGCCGTATTAGTACACTTGTGACATAGACAATTGAGTACTGTTCATGATACTTTTTTTATTTGCACTAACATACAATTTTTCAGGACAAGCTTTCGGGGTATGCCCCTTCTTCAAGGTCCCAGCAGTACTGGAAGGGGGCATACTCTGAAAGTTTGTCCTGAAAAATTGTATGTTACTGCAAACAAAAAAAGTATCTCAATTGTCTCTGAGAATACCTGTAAGGATTATTGCAAATGGTAGTAAAAAGCCACATATTTTACTGATCGGAAAATATAGATTCATTGTTGTCTTATAGAACAATGCATACAGCTGTGTAAAGATCAGTAATGAGTACAGAGCCTAAAAACAAAAATAGAAAATTTTACATTTGAGTGCAGCAATTTATGTGCACGTGTGTTTGCGCATTGTAGCAGGGTGACCCCGTGCCACTGGGTAAAATGGTAGTTTACATCAGATTTTGAAGGAAGCGGGCACACTAATGGCACAGGTGTGTGTTGCCTTCATATGAGATCCAGAGATAGAGCTCAGAGCCCCACCCACCAGAGGAGGTCAGTGTGTGAAGGGAGCCATGAGAGGTGCTGGTGTGCACCATGGTGTCCAGGTGGGGACAGAGCAAGGCCCAAGCCTGAGAGAGAGTCCAGGAGGGACAGAGCAGCTAGGAAGTTTTGAAATATTACACCATGGGAGTACATTTTTGATTCAAATGAGGTTAATGGCGGCCGAAGGAGGATTGCAATTTTAAAAAGGGTCATACAAGATTTATCCAGATAAAAGGCATTCGCATTAAGGAAAGCGGAGGAAGCAAGGAGTCTAACAGTGAAGCCTGGTTGCATATACCCCAGCAGTAGAAGGCATTTTTGGACTTGGTAACAGGTCTTTATTGGAGGTGAGCGCACTGGTAAAAGGTAGTGCAGCAATTTATGTGCACATGTGTGTTTGCACGTTGTAGCAGGGTGACCCTGTGCCACTGTGTAAAATGGTGGTTTACGCCAGATTTTGAAGGAAGCGAGCACACTAAAGGCACAGGTGTGTGTTGGATTCATATGAGATCCAGAGATAGAGCTCAGAGCCCCACCCATCCGAGGAGGTCAGTGCGTGAAGGGAGCCATGAGAGGTGCTGTTGTGCACCATGGTATCAAGGTGGGAACAGAGCAAGGCCCAAGCCTGAGAGAGAGTCCATGAGGGACAGAGCAGCTAGGAAGTTTTGAAATATTACACCATGGGAGTACATTTGTGTTTTAAATGAGGTTAATGGCGGACGAAGGAGGATTGCAGTTTTAAAAAGGGCCATACAAGATTTATCCAGATAAAAGGCATTCTCATTAAGGAAAGCGGGGGAAGGAAGGAATCTATCCAACAGTGAAGCCTGGTTGCATATACCCCAGCAGTAGAAGGCGTTTTTGGTATTGGTAACAGGTCTTTATTGGAGGTGAGCGCAGTTGAAAAAGGTAGCGTGAGCCACAGTATATTATTCGTATAGAAGAAATCACAAGGGTGAAGGATTTAAGAAGATTGGCACAAGGTGTACACTTTAAAGAAAAGTTTTTTTATTTGAATGGAAGAAAGATGTGTCATAAATAAACTGTATATTCACATATGAACTTTATATGTTTTATTTTGAACACATGATGAAATGGATTATGTCACTGAATATTTACATTCATTGATGTTTATTGTATATGCACGTATATGTTACTCTTTTATATTTTCAGGGATCGTCAGTGGAAGTATATTGTTTGCAGACTGACGGACTTTGACTGTGAATTTGAAAACTTCTAGAATGGCAAAATCAGAACATTAGCACTGAAGCCTTCGAATTTCAGCACCTACTTGACTGGATGATTCACTAACACATGTAAATCTTAGTTTTGGATAAATGTACCAGTGCAGTTATGCATGTAAGTGTCATTGTTTGTGCACCTGTTTAATCCAAACTGTCATGACAAGAACAATGCTGGCTAAAATGGTACCCACAAGATGGTTCACTTTCATTTATACATTGCCTTGACATTCACTTTAAACTTTTACAGAGAACAATGAATAATTAATGTAAGCTCTTGCCTCTTATCGAAGTTTGTCATGCAATATCCCCTTGACAGTCATAGGCATGTGCAGTCTAGAACCAGTTTTGGAAACAAAAAGTTTATGGCATAAAATATGTGTTGAAAATACCCAGCAAAGGGGATTTCATTTCATTCTAGAGCTGCACACCATTTCTGAAGGACAAAAACAGCTTTATTGTACAGCACATGCACATGAACTCCAATGTGTTTCACCCCCTACTGTGGACTAATCTTAGTGTACTGTGATTAAGTCCCAGTAGGGGGTTAAACGCATTGGTGAAAGGTCTCTTAGTGTAGTGCCTGTGCTGGTTAATAAAGCAGTTTTTGCCCTGTTAAATTGCTATGCAATGTTTTGTGGCATGTGAAAGGAGCTTACCAATAAGGATGGGGACCTGCAGACTGGAGATGAGGATTACTGCGGTCTAGGGAATGGTTCTGTTTAAAGCGGAGTTCTGCCGGCAAAAAAAAATAAAGGTCAGCAACTACAGGTGCTGACTTTTAAAATAAGGAAACTTACCTGTCCATGGCGCCTGCGATGTCCTCACCCGACCTGTCCCTTGGCTCCTGGGTGGAGGCGCCAGCATCTTCAGTAAGGGAATCAGGAAGTGAAGCCTTGCGGCTTCACAGCCTGGTTCCCTACTGCACATGTCGCGCTGTGCGTTATGAGTGGTCCCTGCTGTCTTCTGGGACCTGTGTTCCTCCCTGAAGGGACCAGACATGGCGTAGATGGCGGCTGATATCTTTCGCCGGAAGTGGGAGCAAATACCTGTATTAGACAGGTATCTGCTCCCCCCCTGAAAGGTGCCAAATGTGACACGGGAGGGGGGGGAATCCGGACAGCGGAAGTTCCATTTTTGGGTGGAACTCCGCTTTAATGAGTGGGGCAATTCTATGCCTGAAGTTGTGCATCACTGAAAAAGAGCTAAATAGATCCAAAAGCTCTGAGCACCTCAAGTCTGCTGTCAGATAGTTAGTCAATGGCTATGCAACCCTTGGGCTAAGCTGTACATTAGTCCCAAGGCTACAACAAAGTACAATTCTTTTCCAGTTTTTTGTCTCCCTGCCCTTTTTCCCACTTCTAACTAAAAGGCCTCATTTACACGGGTGGACCTATGTGTATACCCATGTGAAGGGTCCACTTTATCCACACGAGATGTATAGGTGTTTTGTATGTGTCCAGATGCAGGCAGTCATATTCATGTCTACTGGGAAGCAGCAGCTAAAGTATGTATTCGGGGACACGCACCCGCACAGATGTCAAATTGTAACCAGCGCCTATGTCCATGCAGTCCCTGTGTCCCAATAGACATGAATGGGACTGCCTGCATGTGGACACACAGAACACCCCAGCAACTTGTGCAGGTTAAAACAGTCCTTTGCAATAGTGTATGCATAGGTATTCCCATGTGAATGAGGCCAAAATGTACAGCATACATACCTTTATTTCAGAACTGTTCCAGATGGTCATGCGACAGCAATGCCCTCTTGCTCTTCAGTGCTGGGCGGTCTTCAATGCCGCAAGGAAAAGTGCTCAGGCTGTGATGTGTGACCTCCTTTCTATGCAGCATTACGCTGTGTGCCCTGGCTGAGTGATTTTACTGAGTCAAGGGGATGTGTCATTGACTGCCCAGGGACAATACAAATATTCCCTGGCATACTCTCTTATCTAATTAGCAAAAAAGGCTTATTTACACTTTTTCAAATTTTTTGGTTAAGAACAGAGCTTTCTACTGCTTACAGTTGCAAATAATTGTTAAGCCACGCTGCTGTGTCAAGGCATCACTGCAAAGTCTGGTTCTTAAAGTGGTATTAAAGGTTTGGCTTTTAAAAAAATGTCCTTATCTGCTCTGTGCAATGGTTTTCCACAGAGCAGGCGCAGTCCTCTTCTTCTGGGGTCCCTCGCCGGCGCTCCTGGCTCCTCCCCCATGACCAGTGCCACCAATATTAAGCTGCTTGCTATGAGGGCACTGGTGCGTGCTCCCTCCCAAGCCCTGCGGTATGCGTCCATAAGACACATAGAGCTGCAGCTCAGCCCCACCCCCACTCTCTCCTCATTGGCACACTGGCTGTGATAGACAGAAGTGGGAGTCAATGACTCCAGCTGTTGTCTCAGGACAGCCAAGGCTCTCGTGCACAGCACTGGATCGAGAGGCGGCTCAGGTAAGTATTGGGGGGGACTGTGGAGGGAGCAGCACACAGATGGTTTTTTACCTTTATGAATATAATTCAAGTAAAAAAACCTTTAGCCCTTACAACCACTTTAAAAAGTGTTAAACCCAAAATGTAATATATGGCAGTATACCAATCATTAGATGTGGTGGCTGCATCAGGTTTTTTTTTTTTACTTTTTTTCCCATCATTTCTCACCTGGTGCTCTGGCCAGTAACACACCTCTTTAGGGTACCTAATAGCAGTATTGTCAGTCTGGGTGGAGGGTAGTGTTAGATGCACTAGCAGGTTTAGATACACTAATAAATTGAAGCCAAAACCACAGCTAACACCTTTAAAGCAATTACAGTAACAGTTTTGATCATTTAAAGATAAAGTATTTACATATATAATATTCTTGTACTCTCGAGGCATACTGGGGGTGCGCTAATGTTTTTAAAAGGTATATACAGCACCTTTCTGACTCCTCCCACCAGCACAGAGGCTCAGAGCTGATGTCACCGAGTCTAAAATAAGCTATGCTATCAAAAAATAAAAGGTTTTATTTAAACATTTTATTAGCATGTGGTAGGGTGGGTTGGGGAACCAAAGAAAGTAACATTTAAGCCAATTAAAATTCTGATCTAAAATAATAAAAACTAAAGTTTGGCCTTAAGCTCACTCTTCATGGCTCTAAGCTATGCCTCTATCATTTAACTTCTACTGCCCGGTAAAATGCTACGTTTGACAGATGAATAATGGTACTTAGGTCAACTTGGGTATGAGTCCAAGCTCCATGTACTGCCAGTATCTGCAATGTAAAGGGCTCCATACATGTACAGGGATGGGATTAAAGGCATACATAGCAACTTTCCTGCACGTCAGCTCCATTTGTTCCATTTTAGGCCAGACACGTAATAACCTATTCTACAGGTATAAACTTCAAAGTAAAGCTTCCATGAAAGAAGTATGCCAATAATTATGCTATTTCTGATCCCTTGAAAATTTATAGTTCAGGGACCAGCAACTAGCATTTTAGGAAGGGAAGTCAGCAATGGCAGCCATCCTGTTTTTCTCATGCTAGGTTTCTTTGCAAACAGCTCAGCTTTTAGCAATACAGTCAAACTACAAATATTATATAGAGATAATTGCCTATTGTGGACATAAAATAGTATATCTTTTTAGGTGCAGATGATTCTGTGTGGTGACTTCCTAAAACGTTGGCTTCTGTTGTAATCTGTCTTAAACTGGCCATACACGGATAAGATTTTGAACAAAAATTCTTAGGAAAAGTCATTTGAAATTTTTCAGGACCTTCTCAGAACTTTCAAATGTTGTTTAAAAGAGTTTACTTGATTTTGACATTTGGGACTTTACTGAGTGAAAACACTGTTAGAAATTTGTTTCATTCGAGAAAACTTTTCCATCCCGCTCCTTTGAATTTTCTTCTCACTGTGGTCAAATACTAACGTCCATTTGACCCCACTTATGTTTAGAAAAAGCAACAAACTTTCTTAGAACATTCTTTTATTGCTGCTTACTGCCTTAACAATTTTTATAACAAAGATAAAAATGTGTAAAAGGTTATAAACACTCTTTACTGACTATATGTATGTAAGATATCAGTAATTTTATGCATGCAAAAAATCTTTGTTCATATGCCTTTGTGTATATATGTCAAATCATTAAATCACATTTCAATAACATTTGTGTTATATGAGTGATCCTGTCATATAAGTGTGGACTGAAATTTGAAAAGTAAGGTGACAAAATTATATAATCATTAGATATCAAATATCACTTGTCCAATGAACTGCCTATATCCTGAACCTGGGCCTGGGCACAGATGCTCATTCTGGTAGAATGGATATCTCCTGAAGACTGATGGAGAGAATAGACATGTCTACATACACAGATCAGTCATAACATTATGACCACTGACAGGTATAGCAAAAACCATTGATTATCCTATTACAATGACATCTGAAAGTGGGTGAGATATATTAGGCAGCAAGTGAACATGTTGTCTCTGAAATTGATATGTTGAAGACAGAAAAAAATGGGCACGTATAAGTATTCGAGTGACTTTGACAAGGGCTAAATTGTAATGGCTAGATGATTAAGTCAGAGCAACTCCAAAACTGCAGCTCTTGCAGTTGCCGGTTTGCAGTGGTTAGGACCTACAAAAAGTGGTCCAAGAAAGGAAAACCGGCAAACCAGTGACTGGGTCATGGATGGCCAAAGGTCATTAATGCACCTGGGTTGGGAAGGCTGGCTTGTGTAGTTTGATCCAATAGAAGAGCTACTGTAGCTCAAATTGCAAAAAAAAAAAGTTAATGCTGGTTCTGAAAGAAAGGTGTCAGGACACACAGTGCATCACAGTTTGTTGTGTATGGGGCTGCGTAGCCACAGACTGGTCAGGGTGCCCATGATGACTTGTGTCCACATCAAAAGCGCCTACAATGGGCACATAAGCATCAGAACTGGACCATGGAGCAATGGAAGGAAGTAGCCTGGTCGGATGAATTTAGGAATGGTTTGAGGAACACGTTGGAGATGTTGATTTGGCCTCCAAATTCTACTGATCGCAATCCAATTGGGCATCTGTGGGTTGTGTTGGAAAAACAAGTCCTATCCATGAAGACCTCACCTCCCAACTTACAGGGTTTAAAGGATCTGCTACTGATGGCTTGGTACCAGAGCATATCTTCAGAGGTCTAGTGAAGTGTATACCTCGACGGGTTATGGTGGGTGTTCATGATGGTATTACTTATCAGTGTATGAAAAAAAAAGTTACCTGAACACCTGGTAATGAAGATAAAAGCTGAATCCATCTACACTTTATAGGTAAGTATTTTGGACAAAGAAGGATTAAGTGTAAAGAGGAGGAGGGTATAGTGTTATGGAAAATTTAGCCCTGCCGAAAATGATATTTCTAGGGAATCCAACCACCCATTTAATTTACTGTATAGTAACAGGTACATTCATTTATGGATTTAAAAAAATAGATTTGAGATATATTCCTAAGTCATACTGCCTCATCAAAGCTCCTTTGTAAGGTGTGGTCCTGAACCTTAGAGTTGAAAGTATTCATATTGGACAATATACAGTATAGCAATGGACAAATTAAAAGCAGGTACTCCTGGGGGCAGGCCAATCCTTCTTAGAGATTAACTCCACTTTTGTTGAGGAAAGAAGCATTCCTCTCTGGGCAATCTATGTACATGGCAGGGATTTTAACATATGGGGGGCTATATTGGGGAAAGTGCCAGGGTCTGCATCAATTTAGATGTGATTTCCCTTTGGGAATATCTCACCAAAACTGATATTTTTGTTGCAGGAATGCCAAAATCTGACTTGCACACTGTGAACGTGAAGAGCAGGGACACATTTGAAGCCCAGCAAGAGCAAAATGCCAGCTGAAGCTGTCCAATGTACCTCTACGCCAATTCCAGAGTGCAAAACATTTTATTTTAATAAAAAAACAAAGGTTTAGCATCACTTCAATCTGTATTTTTGCATTTTTCTACTTAAAAGCATTATTTCACATGACACTTGCATGCATGCCAGAGTAAGAAGCCCTTCACGTACTGTCAAAAGCATTGTATATGCAGTAGACTGCAAGTTATGTTCAAGCAGTAAGCTTTCTGGCAACAAAAGTGCTTGTGTTACAAGCTTAACAGCATGGTGATCAAAAGTATCTGTATCAAAATACAAACAAGGGGGTTACGTTCTAATTTTACATGAAAAATCAGATTAATACATGGAATGACACACTATGACAGTGCCACACGAATTTGGAGCACCTCCAAAGAAGATGCACCAGGTCTCATTGGTCCCTACCACATATAATACAACACTGGTTCTCCTGAAACCCTGCAGCATACAAAATTTAAATTTACCTTGACAAAATAGCTGTGTTATCATTGTGATACCAATTTTCTGTCACTGAGGGGAAAGGAAAGAGCTTACCGTATATACTCGAGTATAAGTCGTTCCGAGTATAAGTTGAAACCCTAATTTACCACAAAAAAAAAGGGAAAAACTTATTGACCCGAGTATAACACGAGGGTAAGAAATGCACAGCTACTGTAAGTGGAAAAGAGGGTCAACAATGCCCATTTGCATGCCTCACTGTGCCCATTTGCAGCCATAGGTCCCCCGAACTTCAAACTCGGTAGTTAAGGGTTCCTAGATGTCCCCTAGCTGCAGTCTCTGAACCCAAAGGGTCCCGAAATGACATTGCTGCAGATGGACAAAGGTCACTTAGTGCTAGGAACCCCAAATTTGGTGTGCAAACCCAGTGGAAATAGCACTATAAAATATCCAAAGCTGGGGTTTCTAGCACCAGGTGGCCCTGAGATACAGGGCCCCAAAAATCGGTTCAGAAAATGTCAAGCACTTTTCTGCAGCAGAGAATGACATTTTCCGAACCGATTTTGGGGCCCTGTATCTCGGGGCCACTTAGTGCTAGGAACTCCATCTTTGGATATGTGGTGGGACCAGCTCCATTGGGTTTGCACACCAAATTTGGGGTCCCTAGCACCAAGTGGCCCTGAGATACGGGGCCCCAATATCGGTTCGGAAAATGATTTTTTTCTGTAGAAAAGTGCTTGACTCGAGTATAAGTCGAGGGGGGCACTTTCAGCACAAAAAAATGTTCTGAAAAACTCGACTTATACTCGAGTATATACGGTATCTACTTCTGGAAGATACTCATTAGACCATATTGGAATATGCTTAGTAATATGAATAAGTCTCATTATATTTCTTTACTGCATTGCATACTCATCCAATCAGATATGAAGTAGGGAGGCATATAGGCAATTTAATACACCTTCTTGACTCCAGTGAGTACAAAGGGCCATGCTCAGCAAAAAAATTGTAGCTTTTCTTTTACAAAGGTTTATTAGCATGTAATCAAACATATCAGAACACTTTTTAGATGGTTACATTGCATGATAGGCAAACAAAGAGACAAATAGCAGAAAATACATAATGATATAAAAATAAAGCATGAGCAAAATAAACATACAGGTAACAGACTTAATGTCCCATAAAATAAAGCAGAAAGAAGGAAGACCAAAATTATCCTGCCCCTGGGAGAACAGGGTATTCATAAACAAAATGTCCACATTTGTAGCCTGAGCATATGCCAACAAAATTTCGTGGCCAAGAGCTTCCCTATTAAGTAGGATATAAAAAGGTAAATATATTCCTGCGCTATTATGTCAATATAAGTACAAGAAACTGCTGCAAACATCGAATGTGGGTCAATCCAAACCCATACACAAGAATATAAAAAGAAATGGCTGGTGCTGAGCTGTTAATAAATTAGTATAAATGACTAAAGCTTCATAGACTAATAAAAAACACTGTGCGGTAATGCTAAAGGTATACGTGCAAAATAAATGTTGACACGTACAGTAATGTATAAACTCTTCCAATAATACAGTGACTGGTTTAAAAGTGCAAAGTGACAAAGTATTGCAAAGTGCTAGAATTAATAATAATAGTAATAGTCCTCTTCCATAAATGGAATGGAACCAAGTGCAAAGTGCATATGAATTGTGCAAAAAATTAATAAATCTCTTCTTCTGTGCATGAAACCACAATGTACAAAGTGCAGGAATAAAGATTTCCTTAAAAGTAAAAAAAATCGTGCGCATCAAATCTATCACCATATAGTCTGAATAGTGACTAATACATATATTGTGAAAGGGAAGAACAATGAGCCACTGTTCAAAATAAATAAAATATCTTGGTGACTGGATAATCAATATTATAAAAGTGCAAAGTTCATAAGTGACAAGGTGGATAAGCTGGGATCAGATGTGTAGGAAAGATAAATAGACGTTCATGGCAATCTTCATATAGAGAGTCCTGATGTTATCAGGCTCTCAGAACTCTCACCTTAAAGTGAATATATTCAGGCATCAATGGGTATCTTTTGTTGACCCTGTAAACTTTAGAGAGCTCCATTCAGGCGGTGCCACTACTTCACCTGCCAGGAGGACAGAGAGCTGCCGAGAGCCGGGCAGATGCAAGATCCCGATCACCACCACGCCACAATATACAGGGTCAACAAAGATACCCATTGATGCCTGAATATATTCGCTTTAAGGTGAGAGTTCTGAGAGCCTGATAACATCAGGACTCTCTATATGAAGATTGCCATGAACATCTATTTATCTTTCACATTTTTATCTTTTATTGCTATTGGAGTGTAATGTGAACACTTTTTGATTTTGCTGCAGTCTTATTAGACATTATCACACCACGTTTATTAACACATTTTTATTTGAATTAGTTTTGTCATTTTGGTCACCATTCCATTACTTCTCGCTATTAGCGCGAAGGACACTTTCACTAATAAAGATTTCCTCTTCGTGCAAAGACACACTAATAGCAATGGCCTCTTACCTTGCAGGTTATGAGGCAACCGCAAGTGTGTAAAAAAATCAGGATCTGTGTTTATATTGCTGGTTTCTTCATGCCACACTCCTGGGCCAATAGCGTGAATCTATTATTGTAAGTGGACTTTTTCTCCCAATAGATGCGTAACAATGTAGGAAAGAAGAAAGGGGGAGGATTCCGCATAGTATAGTATATAACCAATTGACTTTTATTTGTTAAAACAGCAGGGAACGTACTCACATTTCATTACTGGTATGTAAACAAAAGTCCACAAGCGGCGAGCTTCTATACGAACGCTAATCCGAGTGCCTGTCCGTCCCTACGCGTGTCGTCACGGTCACCTGACTTCATCAGAGTATACTATGTAAAAAGTCAACACAAGAGAAAAGCATCGTGGAAAACAACGTTTTAAGAATAACCATCCCAGCCTGGATGGTACCTGGTGGCCTAATAAAGGTATGGATTTAATGCATAAAACATGGCGAACAGAAGAGAAAGAAATGTCAAAAGGTAAGAAGAGGGAAAGTCCAGTCGAAAAGAGAAGAGTGAGTAAAAGGGGAAAGATAGCAAGAGAAGAGTCCACGGGATGAGCATCAGATCAGGAGAAGTGTGCTGTCAAATCGAGAGGGTTGGATGTATGTGATCCATTGCTGTCAAACTATGAGAAATTTGGCATGCTTGTCTAAAAGGATGGCAGTCAGCTTTTCGTTTACCATAACATCATTCATATGATTTTTAACTGCTTCAAAACTGAGTGCAGGTGTTTTCCAGGCTTTTGCAATGGTTCATTATTATTCTTTTAATAGTCTTTTTATTGATTTTCAAAAAGAGAAACCAAAAAGAGAACAAACACTTAAATATACATTGATCTTACATGGTGTCAATGTGATCCTTGCAGGAATCACGCTATCGTCTTATCATACAGAAACATCAGGTATGGAAAACATATTACGATAGTGGTTATAGCGGCACAGTTCGCTGGGTCATAAGGTGGTGCTATGCATAGTTGTACATGATACAGTAACATATTATAGGTTCATTGTGTACACTTGGTATCCACTTGGGAGCTATTTCGTGAACGGGATCTACTAAGAGGTCTCTGAAGCAGTGGAGGGATCTGCTAGCCATTTATACCAGACTTTACCGTATTTGTTGGGGCAGCCTCTGTTGTCATATGTGTCTTTATACAGAGGTAAGCTATTATTAATTAATTGTTTCCACAGGGAGAGTGGAGGGGGGGTTGGTTTGCGCCAACTAAGGGCTATGGCTTTACGGGAATAAAACAGGAGCAATCCCACCAGTGTGCATCCTACCACCGTAGGAATTAGTTGTTCTATCGGTCCTAGTATGCAGATTGACATTGATGGTTGTAGTGGCACAGAGGTGATCTGTGTGATAAAAGTCTAATATCTCTCTCCAGTATCCAACAATTGCCAGACAGGTCCAGAAGATGTAGTGAAGTGCCCAGGAGTCCCACCACATCTCCAACATCCGGGAGGGGAGTCGGGGTTCATTTTGTGTAGTGAGGGGTGAAATATGCCCGATGGACTATCTTAAATTGGATCAGGCGATCTCTCAGAGAGACCAGGAAGCTATACGGGAAATCCCATATGTCATCCCAGTCATCGTTGTCAAGATGGGGAATGTCACTGGGACCATTTAGATCTTAGCTTTTCCAGAGTTGGGAGGTGATATTCAGGTGTGAATATAATTGAGAAGTGGGTTTTTTTGCACAATCTGAACTAAGAAGGTCCTCTAGTGAAGATTGAACTAGTGGAGGAGAATTGGCAGCCGAAGGCATGGGAGAGTTGAAAGAATCGGAAAAAATAGGACTGCGGTATGTTAAAATCCGAGCTCAGTTTGGAGAGCGGGACTAGGGATTGATTAGCGATAATCTGTGTCACCGTTTTGATGTTAAATTTGGTCCAGGCATGGGGCTTGGGCAGTTTATAGATGTGCTCCAGGGTTGGGTTTAGCCAAAAGGGAGCATTGGGTGAGATTGCCTGTTGAGGGTATTTTTCAATTTTGAGACCTGCCCCCCATGCACGCAATGTGATGCGCATGGAAGGTGTCAGTGAATAGGGGGCTCAAGGGCCTCGAAAGAGCAAAAATTTGAGCGCCTCTAGGGATCCCAGCACTGCCGTCTCGACCAGGGTAGCTGGGTTGGAGATGTCCGGATTGAGCCACCAAGCAGCCGTTACTAGCTGGGCGGCTAGATAGTATTTGTATAGATCTGGACACGCCAAGCCACCTTGGGAGGTTGGGCGTATCAGTGTGGTCCAGCTGTATCTGGGGGTTTGGGATCCCCATATGAAAGAGGCGAGGAGGCAATGTAGACGTATGAAAAAAGATTTGGGAATCCAGTGTGGCGAGTGGCGAAATAAGTATGTGAATTTGGGGAGTATTTTCATTTTAAACAAATTAATGCGTCCCAACAGTGAAACAGGCAATGATTCCCATGCCTTCAGCCGTTGCTGAGTCTCCTGAACTACCGGGACAAATTTAGGGGTAAGCAGTCAGAGGCCCGTCTGGAGACCACCACCCCAAGGTATTTAAAATTCTCGACCCATTGTAGAGGGGTGTCAGTGGGAGCTGTGTCATGGGTCACAGTGTCGATGGGGAACAGGAGAGATTTTGTTCAGTTAACTCTGAGGCCCGTGACAGAGGAAAAGGAGTTGAGGACCTGTAGGGCTACCTCGGGTGATGGACCCGCGTCATTGAGGAAGAGTAGGAATTCATCTGCGTACAGGCCGACCCTCTCCTCCAGCCAGCCAACCCGCAGCCCCCTAACGTGAGGAGAGGTGCGAAGGGCCTCCACAAGTGGCTCCATCGCGATGGCAAATAAGGCTGGAGAGAGAGGGCAGCCCTGCCGCATTCCCCTGGACAGATGGAAGGACCGTGGCAGGCCCCCTCCCAGCTTAATGGCCGAGGTGGGGTCACGGTAAAGTACCTTCATCCATTCAATGAAGATTAGGGGGAACCCCATTATGCGGAGGACATCCCAGAGAAAAGGCCACTCGGCCGTGTCGAAGGCCTTTTTAATGTCCAGGGAGGCCACCACCCTAGATGCCTCATTGAGATGTTGCGCGTGTATGTTGGTGAAAAGGCGCCTCAAGTTTACGTCTGTCGCTCTATTGGCCATGAAACCAGTCTGGTCAGTCTCAATGATAGATAGTAGTAGGGGCTGTAGTCCCGTGGTTAGTAATTTGGTGAGGATCTTGAAGTCTGTATTAAGTAGGGCGATTGGCCTGTAGGAGGCGCAGGATGTGGGGTCTTTAGACGCTTTATGGATGAGAATGACATGGGCATGACTCTTGGAAGCCGGGAGGGTACCATCAGCCAAACATTGAGAATAAAGCTGGGCCAAATTGGGGGCCAGTAGGTCTCCATGAGTCTTGTAGAACTCAATAGGTAATCCCATCTGGGCCCAGAGACTTTCTCGCGGGGAAGGACCTAATCGCCTTCAGTACCTCCTCCGGGGTAATCAGCCTCACTAGGGATTCTCTCTCCCCATCAGACAACCAGCCAAGTGCCAAGGGGTCCAGCCAGGGCACGAGGTCCGGTGACCGAAAGTCCGAGGGTAGCACTGAGGTATAGAGAGAGCTATAGTACTGGCGAAAGGCCTCTAGTATGTCTGGCAGGGAAGAAGCCGATTCTCCTGAAGGGGACACCACACCAGGGACCACCGTCAGGGGTTTGTCATGTTGTGCCAGCATTGCCAGAAGGCGACCGTTGCAGTCTCCTTGTTCAAAGAACCGTTGTTTGTTTTGGTACAGGTCAAGTCTAGTAACCTCGGTGAGGTGGAGGTGTAACTCATGTTTTGCCGCATTGTGTCAAAGTGTGTGTCAGTGGGGTCGGCTGCATAGATATCTTATTGGGATTGCGCAGTGGTCTGTAGGGCAGTAGTGGTAGCTGCCTGCTCTCTCCGGATCCCAGCAATAGAAGAGATGTATTGCCCTCTGGTAAAAGCCTTAAAGGCATCCCAGGTCACCGCTGTGGAGGAGGACCCCGTATTAAGATCCCAGTATTCCGCTAGGCGTGGTGGAATGGTATCTGCCAGGTCAGCATGGGAGATCCAATGGGTCCCCAGGCGCCAAAGGGATGAGGAACGGGAGGACGGGTAGCGAACTGTAAGGAGCAGGGGGCAGTAATCTGAGAGTCCGCTGGGCAAGTATGAGGCATCTAATACATCTGTCAGCATAGTCGGGTTGGCAAAGGCGAGATCGATGCGGGATGAAGTTCTATGTGTATTGGAGAAACAGGAGTATGCTCTGGTCGTGGGATGTTTCCATCTCCACACCTCAGATACACCTAGCACCTCTGCCCATGAACGCAAGTCAGTAGAGAACTGTTTGGGGGGGTAGGACTGTCCAGATCCGGGGCCAGAATGGCGCTGAAATCGCCCATGAGTAACAGTCTGGCAGTATGGAGTGATTTTCTCTAAAATGGTGTATAAGGTGGAGGAGGAAAAGGGAGGGGGGGATGTATACTAGACATGTGCATTTGTTTTCGTCCGAATACATTTCCGTCCAAATTTCAGGTATTTTCGTTATCATTTTAACAAACGATAACGAAAGTGCAGAATACGAAAACCGAAACATCCGATATAAACAAATGCTTTATTTTAGTTTTTGTTGCGACAACAGTTCGATATAGATAGGAGATTCGACATGACGCTGACAATAACAATCTGTGTCTATCGAACCTGTGGTCAAATGTGCCTAACCTTAACTCTATTAGTCCAAGATTATTCTACATAGAGAGAACAGATTTGATATAAAAAGAAAAGATTTGACATAGAGAGAAAAGATTTGAATTGCTGGAATTGGGTGGGGGAAGTAAAATAAAAATAATGATGATGATGATGATGAATGTTATTGGCCGATTGTAACCAAAGAGGAGGGGCAGTAAAATAGCTAGAACTAAGTACACACGTACAGCCAACTTACTTTCACTTACGATTTGCTAGCAGAGAGAAACACACACACTGAATCATTTCAGAAGTTAGTCAGTCAATCTTAGCTGGTCCGTTTGTCAGAGAACCTGAATTTTTTAGCAATTAATCATAAGCACAGCAGCAGAACAATAGTGAAGCAAGCTACAGTTCAACTTAACTTTTTCATAATAATCTGCTGCTATTGTGTTAGCGTTGTGAACTTGATAGTGATGCTAGTGTTGCTAGTGTTGTGATAGCCTCAGAGGCTGCCTGTGTTGTGGGGGGGGATTTATTATTATAGATTCTATATTATAATGCCATATCAATATCTGACACAACGTCGGATGCCGCGCCCGCCATTGCACTTGGAGATTGAGAAATGAATGTGAAACTTGGCTGACTGTTGGGGTTGAGTAGACCATTCAACATGAACGATGAAGATTCGACAAAGCAACAAAAAACATACAAATGTCGAATCTTTGGCTTATGGTGTCTGTCGAAAGTTCTAAGAAGCTTCGATGGAGCAGCTATACTGTACGACGCTGCAATCGTACATTTCCGGTCAAATGCATCCGCCCATAGGCTATAGAAAAATTCTAATGTTGGTTGACTAGTAAAATAATTAATAAATATAATTATTACTAGTCATACAACATTAGAATTCTACTACAGCTAGCTTGTAGGCGGAAAATTCGACCGGAAATATACACGTACAGTTTAGCTGCTCCGTCGAATCTGCACATGTCTAATGTATACACCTACCACAATATATTGGACACCCCAGACAGTGAACACTATTAGTACATATTAACCCTGGGGGTCAGTGTGAACATGTTCCATCACACATGGGAAGGATTTACTGATCAGGATTGTGACCTCTCTGGCATATGTGGAATAGGAGGCGTGGAAGGCTCTCTGGATCTATGGCTTTTTCAGCGCCTGTAGTTTGCTGCCCATAAGGTGCGTTTCCTGTAATATTACCATATGCGGGGAATGCAATTTGAGGTATTTGAAGAGCACCGCTCTCTTAAACTTAGAATTGAGCCCCCGGACATTCCAGGACAGCGCACTGAAGGCGGGGGCATCACGTCCTGTCATTGTGCGGAGGTCTGATGGGGAAAGAAAGGAGGAGTAAAGCAGGTGCGCGTGCACATCTCAGGAGCAGCATAGACCCAGGGAACCTGTACCAGGTGGGATTATGACCCATGAAAAGACCAAATAGACGAACGAACATGAATGTATACATAACTAATAAACAATACCCATGATGACACCGAGGTGTCAAACCTGCCCTCATCTGATGACATCTCTAAAAAATGAGGAGTGATCAGATCGGGCCTATACCCAAAACTCAAAAACAGTAAACCCTTAAACTTTAATTAGCAACAGTTCAGTGTTGTATTTCAACACTTGTGGAAGCTCTTAGGTAGGAGAAGCAGGTTCCAGACGGTAGCACAGTCAATAAAAAGAAAAAAAGAGGGAAAAACAAAATCGGTGGTTGCCGCTGGAGCTCCTCAGACAGGAGGAGTGGGCGGTAGGCTATGCAACAAAGGACATTGAACAACCCATTGGGGTAATGGTGGATTAGAGCAGAGAGGAAAGTTCTAGGGATGGATAGGGAGTATTTAAAGAGCAGTTTGGTATTTTCGTATTTAATTTTAGGCATGGCGCGTGCCGCTGCCAGGATGCGATCCTGATCGCGGTCATTTAACAGCCGCAGCAGGAAGGGTTGAGAAGAGGCCCCTGGTCTTGGGGGGAGCGAGGAGACCCAGGCTGAACAGGGTGGACAGTATTTGTTCAGTAAACTCAGCTGGTCTGGGGCCCTCAGCTCTCTCAGGTAATCCAAGTATGCGGATGTTATTCCGCCTGAGGCGGTTCTCAGTGTCTATAGCACGCTCCTGGAGTGCTTTCACTTGGAGCTGCAGGGCCCTCACCTCTCTGGAATCTGCTCAAACTGTATCCTCCACTGTGGAGACTCTGTCCTCCACCTACGCGATGTGGGACTGGAATTTATCCATATCCTGGCGGATGAGACCAACATCTATGGTCAGGAAGTCGATCTTGGTTGTCAGAGTTTCCTTGCACGCTGTACTGGCCGCCAGGATCTCCGCCCCTGTGGGGGCCACTGCCGCCCCCGGCTCCATGACCGCCTATGTATTTGCCGCCATCATGGTAGCGGGCCACCTCACAGAGGAGATGGTCGCCGTGGGGGGGAGGGAAAGGAGAAGCCTTCGGACCAGATTTTGAGTAGTGGGTCCTAGGGTGACTCATCCGAGGTTTGCCCCGCGATGAAGGAGGTTCTTAGGGGGCCTGCGGGTAGGTATCGGGGTCCGCGGAGAAGGATGGAGGATGCGAAGGTGCTGACGGAGGCGAAGTACCTGCAGGACGCGTCTACCTTCACAGGCTATCCACTTCCCCAGCTGCAGTAAAAGTCAGTCTTTCCCCCCAGGGAGTCTGGCAGGAGGGAGGGAGGAGAGTACGGCCGTATCACAGTGCCAAAGCTGGAAGGATGCTGCTGGTTCTGCAGGCCCCAAGATGGTGGCGGGCTGCAGATGAGAGGAGTCTGCCCTCAGGGATCCCCAGACAGCCCTCTGATGGCACACTCCTGGACTACCCCCTCTAAAGAAACTGCCCCATGTAGATGGGGATGGGGCTGCCGCTCGTCTCACGGATTGTGGCACTCGAGAGCGGAGTATATAGGCTGTCTCATAGGCCGCAAGATGGCGGCGGGTCCAGGCTGTGTGGAGCCGGCCGCGGGCCGGATAACTACACTAGCAGCCGGCCGGGATCCACAATTCAGGCTGTGATCGAGTCAGGGGAAGCCCAGGGACCTATGGGGCAGACCTGGAGGCTCACCAGATTAGTCAGTAGATGGCGTGGAGGATGCAGGCGGCCCCGTAGGCCGCAAGATGGCGGCGGGCCGCTGGTGCGGAGAGCACGTCCCCGGGGATCTTCAGGTGGCCCTCCGATGGCTCACTCCCGGTCTACCCCCTCTGGAGAAGCTGCTCTAGATTGATGATGGTGAGGCCGCCGCTCGTTCCGCAGATCGCGGCACTCGAGCGTGGAGGATGTATGTGGTCTTGTAGGCTGCAAGATGGCGGCAGGTCCCGGCTGTGTGGAGCCGGCCGCGGGCCAGATAACAACACTAGCGGCCAGCCGGGATCCACAATATAGGCTGTAATTGAGGCAGGGGATGGAACTATGAGGCAGATTTGGAGGCTCACCAAGTTGATCAGTGCAGAGGATGGCAATAGATAGTATCAGGATGTGCGGAGCTCCACAGCAGCATGTCTTTCTCGGCTCACATCCGGACATGCCCCCCCTGCAATGGTTAATTTAGTTGCAGTAAAGAGATGTTGAGCTAGCTGCCATTCGGGGCGTAGCAATTCCACAATTGGTTTACCAAGAAGGGCTTCGTAGGGGTCCCTTTTAAGGTTTATATGAAATAAATTACAAAGAAGGGTATAAACCCTGACCCATAACCTGCACACCCTCAGGCATGACCACCATATATGTGCCATAGAGCCTTCTTGTGAGCATCCTCAAAATCAGAGAGGAGAATGGTGTGTAGTACCACCTGTAAAACACTTTACAGGCATTCTCCGATATAAGGACATTTCTCGAGCACTTGGAAAGGGCTATGGTCATAGTCTGCCAGTCCTCTGGGTCTAACTGTTTCCCCAATTCCTTTCCCCATTGAAGATGGTAGGGTCTCAACAGAGGCTTTTTTGCTGAAATTATTGATGAGTATATAAACGATATTATGCCTGGGGAGTGGGG
This sequence comes from Lithobates clamitans, assembly GCA_037952925.1. Lineage (NCBI taxonomy): Eukaryota > Metazoa > Chordata > Amphibia > Anura > Ranidae > Lithobates > Lithobates clamitans. Next base: position 1,315,412 of record JBBGZY010001374.1, on the reverse strand, counting down.
TCTAGCTCTACATAGGCTCTCAAAAGGAGTCAGAGTGTATGGGGTAGGGTGGGATTTGATAAGTTGTTGGAGAAAGTGTCTCAATTGTAGGTAGCTATAGTGTTCTCTCAAAGGGATATCATGGGAAGAGAGTAAGGCGTCAAATGTCAATTTCCTAGTAGGGGTAAACAGGGAGTAAACGTCTGTAAACCCGTGTATTGTCCACATTAAGAATTGAGATGGGTTTTCACAACCTGGAGGAAATAATGGACAATGATAGAGTTTCAATAGTGGGAGATGAGGGGAAAACAAACCCATGGAATATTTGACTGAGTTCCATACTTGTAAGAGTGGGCTAAACATGGCCGCAGGGGCGTTGCTAGGTCTGCAAAAGATCTGGGGCTAGAGCTCATAGCAGCAGTCACCAACCTTTTTGCATGCCGGCAGGGGGGGACCGGTGGTAAGCAATTTTTCACAGGCGATGGCTGGTGTTGGCGCTTCAATGGCACCATGGTTGATATGGTGTCAGGGTAATTGAAGTGCATTATTTCTATTGTTACATTCTAATATATAATGAAGTGGTTCAACTCACCATACTGCAGAATCAGTGGGAGCCCTGGGCGTGTCACTTGCCACATCTCCTGTCACCAGATGCAGCGTGTTACTTGCCACCGTCACCTGCCACTAGATGTGGATTGTCACTTGCCATGTCACCTGCCACCAGATGTGGATTGTCACTTGCCACTTTCACCTGGCAGCAGATGTGGATTGTCAATTGCCACGTCACCTGCCACCATTTGCAGATTGCCACATCACCTGCCACCATTTGCAGATTGCCATGTCTCCTGCCACCATTTGCAGATTGTCACTTGCCACATCACCGGCCACCAGATGTGGGTTGTCACTTGCCAACTGATGTGGATTGTCACTTGCCATGCCAGCGATACCAAATGTGCATTGGTGGCAGGCTGACAGCACTGGTTCATTTAGTGAGAGCAGAAGAGCGGTGATGCGGGGCGGGCAGTGAGAGATGATGTCATCTCGCTGCTCCCCGCCGCACCTCCGACAATGAAGCAAGGGGGTCTGGCTGCAAAGTGGAGCTCCACGATGACAGGAAGCAAGTGACTTCTACTCCACTGTGCTGTGAGGGCAGAAGAGCGCTGATGTGTGGCGGGCAGTGAGAAATGATGTCATCTCTCTGCTGCTCGCCGCACCTCGCTCCCAAATTGAAGAGGCCCGGCTGTGAAGAGCGCAGATGTGGAGCGGGCGGAGAGAGATGTCATCTGTGCTCGTCCACACGCTCACTTCTCTCCTCTCCTCCACCTCTCTCATGCAGCCAGCCCGCCGCAGCAGCCTCAACCCGCTGGTTAGGCAGGGACCCTGCAGCAAGAGATTCAGGGATATGGGCCCCAGATTCGGGGCTATAGCCCCAATAGCCACCCCCTAGCAACGCCCCTGCATGGCCCTATCGTTTTTGGACGGTGAATATGAGGGAGCCATGGTAGAGAGGAGACAGGCATAAGATCGGAGTCGACAAGATCTATTGTGGCCCATAGCGGCATCTGATATGTTTCATGGAGAGGGGAAAGTGGGGCTATGCTTGCTGGCGTAAAAAATAGCCTGCAATTTAGGGACCGAAAGGCCTCCATTGAGCCGTCGGGTGCACAAGACATGATTACTGATTCGAGGATGGGTAGATCCCCATATAAATTGCAAAAGCTTGCGTTGGTGGATGCGTAAAATATATGAAGGGACGGGCACAGGCAAGACCTGAAAGAAGTAGTAGTTTAGGGAGGTAAGACATTCGGATTGCAGTTATCCTACCAAACCAAGACAATGATATGCTGTCCTGCTGGTCCCACCTATCAGACAAACGTTTGAACAGGGATGGGTAGTTGGCCTGGAACATTCCCGCATATGTAGGAGTAAGGCAGATTTTGAGATAGGGTAGAGAGGAGTGCCACTGAAAGGGAAAGGATGATTTCAAAACTTATCAGTACTGGGTGATAAAGATTAACCGTCGGGGCTTTAGATTTGGAAGGGTTAACAAAAAGTCCCAAGAGAGAAGCAAAATAGTCTAGAAGAGAGAATAAATGTGGTAGGGAGATTCTTGGAGAGGTTAAAGTTAGAAAGATATCGTTGGCAAATAAAGATATTTTATGGGAAGAGCCTGCAACATCAATATCACATATCTGGGTGGGAGCGAACCACCTCCGCCAATGACTCCAAAGCCAAAATGAACAGCAGTGGTGAGAGTGGGCACCCTTGATGCGTACCCCTCCCGATGTTGACCAGGGGTGACTCAAATCAGTAATATTTAAGTTTCGCACGGGGGAAATCATAGAGGGCTGCCATCCATTGAAGGAATGAGGCACCAAATCCATAAAGGCGAAGTACAGACATAGGATAAGGCCATGAAAAAGTATCAAAGGCCTTATTCACATCTAAGGATAGAAACATCGATTCTAACGAACGGTTGTGTGTTGCAGCTGAAAAATTTGCCAGACAGCATCCTCTGCCTGCGTCTGTGGTACAAAGCCAACTTGACCCTTTTTAATTAAGCGGGGAAGGAAAGAGTTCAAACACCTAGCCAGAATCTTGGTCAGAACCTTCATATCTATATTGATTAAAGAAATGGGTCTGAATTTAGCCCAAGAGGAATGATCACGGTCAGGTTTGGGAAGCATGACAATATTAGTGGTCAATAGGTCCAAGGTGAAATTCTGGCCATTTTTAACAGAGTTTTTTTTTTTAAATCAAAACAAAGTTTATTGAGCATGATATTCAGAGCATAGTACAGGTAATAAATGACAATATACAGCATTTTTCTGGATTCTGGATTCAGGGGCGTTGGTTTCTGCATGGAAATTTTTGGACAAGCATTCACAAGCCGGTATCAGGGTGCACAGCTCAGTTAGGTTACTAGGAAGTTGGTAATAAGTAAAGACAGATGACACTGTACCATCGATCGTGATAATGTTATAGAGTGCTAGTCTGTGCATGTAGAGGCCTCATTCAACCATCTATCCCATATTTTGTGGTATTTAGTGGGACAACCACGGTGAGAATACAAAACTTTTTTATACGGCAAGGTGAGATTCACCGCCCTCTTCCACTGCTGTACTGTTGGGGGGTTAGGCCGAAGCCACAGTTGGGCAATCTGCAATCTGGCTATGAACAGGGTCTCCTGCATAAAGATAGATAGGTATTTCTCTTCCTCTGAGACTGTGAGCAGGCCCAACAAACACTGGCGAGGGCACAGCGTCAGGGGAGAGCCCATTTGATCATGGAGGAATTTGACTATTTGTAGCCAGTAGTTTTGAATAATTGGACAAGTCCAGATTAGATGGTAGAAGGTGCTTGAGGTGTCACCCCAGCGTGGACAGGCCGAGGAGGCATCCTGCTTGTACTTGAGTATGCGTGCAGGGGTGAGATAAGATCTGTGAAGAATGTATAGGTGGGTGAGGCGGTCTGATAGTTTCGGGGATACTTTGGCACTAATCCCGAGTATGTCCCCCCACTGGTCGTCATCCAAGTCTCCGGTGTCAGCCTCCCATTTAACCCTTAGGTTTTGTGTGTGGTTAGTGGCAGCAGGTAAGATAAGAGAATTATATAGGGTGGAGATCAGCTTTTTGGGGTCGTCGCCCAAGAGAGTGTCTGTGATGTTCACCACTTCTAAGGCGGGGATATTGTTGTTGAATTGGGATTGAAGGGCGTGACGGATCTGAAGATATCTGAAGAACATGTGGTTGGGAATGGCGAATTCGTCTTTCAAGGTTTGGAAGGGCTTGACCTCCCCTCCCGCTATGACCTGGTATAGATATATGACTTTATAGATGATCCATAGTTTAAAGTCTGGGATGGTCAAAAGTTCAGGGAGCTGGGGATTATTCCATAATGGAGTATGAGCGTGAATAGGAGGGGCGCCTATGATTGTAATTGCGCGATGCCAGACTTTACTGTGGTGCTGTATCAGTCGATTCCCACCCACAGAGCCGGAATTACCCCTGTGTTTGCAGAAAAGTATCTGGAAGGGGTGAGCCACCACGTCAGAGGCGTGTGTACATACCAGGATGGTGTATCGGAGTCTGTTGTGCTTGTTGAGGTAGTAGAAATGGGACAGCTGTGAAGCTAAGTAGTATAATGTTAGGTCGGGGGTGGCCGTGCCCCCCAGGTGGGTCGGGCATTTAAGGGTCTGCCATGAGAGCTTATGTCTGGATGTGCCCCATATAAACGTGTTTAGTATAGATTCAAGGGATCTGAAGATGTGGGCTGGGATATATAGCGGGGCCTGCCAGAATAGGTACAGCAGCTTGGGAAGAAGGATCATCTTCACCAAGCTGTTGCGACCCATCACCCCCAGTGGGAGTCTGGACCAAATTTGCATTTTGTTTTTAAGGTATGCAAACATTGGTTCTATGTTCAATTGTATATAGTCAGTTAAGGAGCGCGAGCATTGAATGCCTAGGTATTTAAGTTGGCTGGTCCTAATCAGTGGGAGGGACATCTGAGTGTGCGTTGGAGCAGAAATATCAAGGGGGAGTATTTGAGACTTAGACCAATTAATTTGTAGCCCCGAGAAGGTCCCATGCTGCTGGATAAGCTGCAGAGCCGAGGCCAGTGAGGGGCCAGCGTCCGATAAGTAAAGTAGCATATCATCAGCGTATAAGCTGAGCACCTCAGTCAACTGCCCCCGGCGGAGGCCCTTGATATCCGGGTGCGCTCTGATGGCTATGGCCAGTGGCTCGACAGCTAGAGCATACAACATGGGGGATATTGGGCAGCCCTGACGCGTTCCCCTGGACAGTGAGAATGGGGTGGACAGCTTGCCGTTGACCCGGATCCGAGCAGTGGGGGCCTGGTAGAGAAGCCGAAGCCATTTGATGAACCTGGGGCCAAAGCCGAATCTATGGAGGCACTCCCAGAGGTAGTCCCACTCCACAGAGTCAAACGCCTTGGCGGCGTCCAAGCTGACCACCACCCTGGACCCAGTCTCATCGTGCGTGGCTTGTAAGTTTGTGAACAACCTTCTCAAATTGAACGCTGTGTTCTTGTTGGGCATGAAGCCTGTTTGGTCGGGGTGGATTAGGCTGAGGATGACCTTGTTGAGTCTCATGGCAAGAATTTTGGCAAGGATTTTCACATCCAGTTGGAGGAGAGAGATCGGGCGGTAGGACTCAGGTTGGAGGGGGTCTTTGCCAGGTTTGGGGATAAGTACAATCAGCGCCTCACTCATAGTGCGTGGGAGTGTCCCTGACGTATATATGTGTGAATATAAAGCCTCTAGCCTAGGAATAAGGACCTCTTGGAATTGAGAGTAAAACTCCAGGGGGAGGCCGTCCGAGCCCGGGGCCTTGGACAATGGGAGGTTTGCCATTGCCTCTTTAATGCACTCTTCGGTTATGGGTGCCTCCAGAAGCTCTACCTGGGTATTTGAGAGGGAGGGGAACTCCACACTATCAAGGAGGCGGTGCAGTTCGTCCGCAGGCTGGCCAGCCCTAGAAGTGTACAGATCAGCGTAGAATCTTCTGAATTCGTGGGCTACTTGTTCAGGGTCCGTGAGCATGGTGCCATCCTGCGAGCAGAGTCGGACCACCACCGGAGGTGTGTGATCCAAATGAGCCATATAGGCCAAGAGTCTCCCAGCCCTCTCACCATGCTCAAAGATCCTTTGTTTTCTAAAGAATATTCCTTTCTTTGCTTTCTCAAAGTGTAAGCTATCAGTGAGCCTAGATTGCAGGCGTAGTTGGGCAGAGTTGGAGGGTGTTGGGTTTGACAGGAAAGCCTGTTCGAGGGAGCCCAAATGCTCCTCGGCCTGTAACAAAATATTGTTAGAGGAGGCTTTGTGCCTATTGATGTGTGTAGATAGGATCAGGCGGGCATGGGCCTTGAAGGCCTCCCACACTGCTCCAGGTGGGGCCGACCCTTGATTGGTCTGGAAGTAAAAAGACCACTCGCGCTGTATGATCTCAATGTCCTTGAGGGTTGTCAGCCAAAATGGATTCAACCTCCAAAGGTGGGATGGCGCGGAGGACGGTAGCCTAAGGGTGATCCAATAAGGTGAGTGATCTGAGAGAACTCTCACGCCGAACCCCGCTGCAAGAAGACTCGGAATGAGAGTGGGGGAGAGCAGAATCATGTCTAAGCGGGACATTGTGTTTTGTGCGGGCGTGAAGCAGGAGTATGCGGCTGTGTTGGGGTATCTGAGCCTCCAGCTGTCAGAAAGGGCGAACTCCGAGAGGAATCTGCCAAACCTTGTGAGAGCCGGCTTGTTCTGCGGCGTGTCTGATGGGTGGAGCCTGTCCAGTTTGGGGTCAATCACCATGTTGAAATCCCCCATCCAAATCGCTGGTGTCGTGGGATGTTCAGACATGAAGGCCAATCCCTCTTTGAGGGCAGTAAATTGAAAGGGTGGGGGTATATAGAAAGCTAGTAGGAGGGTCTCGAGGCCCCCCACTGTTGCATGTAGGAACAGGAATCTCCCCTGCGGGTCCGACCTTAAGTTGTGTAGTTGAAAGTTGACCGTCTTGGCTATAAGGATAGCTATACCTCTGGAGTTGTTGGTGAATGGAGCTTGATAGCTCCAGCCCACCCACGGTTTTTTGAGAGCCATTTGAAGCTGTCCCGTGATATGGGTCTCCACTAGCACAGAAATATCTGCGCGCATGCGCTTGAGATGAGACAGCGCCGCGAGACGTTTGGATCTATCACAAAGCCCCCTCACATTCCATGTCACTATTTTTAAAGAGGCCATCATTTATGTGGAAGGAATGTGATGGCAAGTCGGACCAGCTGGGGGAAACCCCCCATCCCGTTCACCAAAACCCAGACCCGCACAAGGCATAACAATGAAATGATAAACAGTTGTCATCACATAGGTCCCATTGGGGAGGTCCCGCAGTCTGGCTGACCAGACCCGCGAAGCGGGTCCTGCCAGTCTACGGGAGGCCCCGCATGCATGTTGGACAATGAACACAGACATATTTAGATTAGTTGTGGGCTGTACTGCATGTAATGCAAGACATTGCTCGTATGCAAAGAGATCAATACCACTTACAAATAAAGTAAAAACAAAACTGAAAAAAACAACTAAAACTGTGCCAACTCTGGACCAGCGTGGCCTATTAAACTTGTGGCAACCCTCCGCATCCGTGGGGGCTGCTGCTGGCCAGGGAAACATTTCTTTGTGCGGCTGCGGAGGAGCGCCCGATGCAGGTAGCATTTTAAGTAGGGTTCTTAGTTGCGTGTTTGTGGTTAGGACGGGCGCCATCCCGCAATCCGCTGAGGGCGAACAAGAGTTAACTGAAAAACAACATGGCGATGCTAAACAGTTCAGCATTCGAACGTCTGAGGGGGGTGCTGCAGAGTACTTGTGCCCGGCTGGGCATGTATTTCAGGGGGGGCTGAGAAAATGATGTGATGGAATGGCAGAGGCGGATGGCTATAAGCCGGACATGTGGGATAGGAGAAGGAGGCAGGTAGTCAAGCGGTGTAGGCTTCCACCGAGTTAGCGGGGAGTTCAGGCTGGGTGTGGGGGAGGGAGAGTGAAAAGAGTAACTCACTGTTTGTGCGGTAGATGACTCCGGGGTGGAGGGATTCTGTGTGCCACGGGACGAAGGAGCGATGATTTCGGTGTTCAGTTCTTGGTGTCATCTGTGTGAACGCGACTCAGCCTTCTAGCCAGGAGAGCACCGCCGAGGGATCCTCAAAGAAGTGCGTCTTGCCATCCCGGACCACTCTGAGGCGCGCTGGAAACAGCATAGCGTAGGCTAGATGGCGGTTGCGCAGCTGACGTTTGGCCTCTGAGAATTGTGCCCTCTTCTTCTGCACCTCGGCGGAGAAGTCGGGATAGACTGCCACATGTGCATCTCCAAGCGGGATGTTGCCCTTTTCCCGAGTAAGGCGCAGGATAGTGTCCCTGTCACGAAAATTTAGCAGTTTCGCGATGAAGGTTCGCGGGGGGGCTCCAGGAGGGGGTGGCCGCGCCGCCAGCCGGTGCGCACGTTCCACTACAAAGGTGGAGGAGAAGGCCTCCCTGCCAAAGTTAGTTATCAGGAGGTTCTCCAGGAACGTTGGGGGGTTTGAGCCCTCCACCTTTTCTGGAAGTCCCACGAAGCGGAGGTTACAGCGGCGCAGTCTGTTCTCCATTTCGTCCTGTTTACTGAGGACTGTGTTCAGTTGGTATTGCAGTCTCTCCACGCTGATTTGCAACGGCGGGATTTCATCCTCAGTTTGGCCGATCCTGTGCTCCGTCTCAGACACTCTCTCCCGGAGCTTATGGATGTCTTGTCGGATAAGCGAGATATCCATCTTAACCTCTTCTATCTTGGAGGTGAGGGTAGTTTGGCAGACTGAGACCGCCTCTAGGATCCAAGCAGTGTCTCCGGATGTCTGGGCCTCTTCCCCTGATGTCGAGGGGGCGCCATCTTCGGTCGCCGGTTCCCGCTCCTCGTGGCGGTATTTGTCAAGTTTCCCAAGGGTGCCGGTGTTGCGTTTGGGTGGCGACATGGTCACGGGAGTCGACTGGGTAGTTTGTGGTATCTGTAGCCGAGTTTAGAGGTGATTTAGCCCCGCAGGATGAGTTTGTAGGATGTTTGTAGCCGGAGCTCTCACGCCGCACACCTTACTCCATGAAGCTTCAGGCCACGCCCCCCTTTTTAACAGAGTTATACATAGCTGTCAGATGTGGGGCTGTCCGGTCCTGGTCAGTTACCCACTTTCAAATCTTTGATACATTGGAGGACCTCCAAAACTTGAATGTCCCGGTCCATGAGGGCCAAGTGAGCCTCTGTCAAAGTGGGGAGTGAAAGACGATCGAAGAAACTGTCTGTGTCCCGACTACCCGATTGATCATGCCCGAATACAATTTGGTTAAATGGTAACGGAATGCCTTCAGAACCTTAACTGGTTGAGTACATTATGACTGGTATGCAAAGTGATAGGGGTAAATTTAGGAGCAAAGGTACGAAGCCTGTTAAGCATCTGATTTGGTCTGTTCGCTTTAGCATACCACTTCTGGCGGGACCAACGCAGAACACGCTCATCTCCATCTGTGAGGCAGAGGTTTAGCTCTGAGCGGGCCTAATCCAAGACGTTTAGCAGTAGTAGGGGATTGTTTAAATGCAGTAGAGAGTAATTCCAGATGGGTCTATAATTCTCATTGCAGAAGAACGCGTTCCCGTTTAGAAGCTAGCTATATGATGTGGCCCCTAAGAACCTCTTTGTACGCCTCCAATAAAGTTACAGGAGATTAAACTGAACCCATGTTGTTACGGAAATAATCCTCAGAAGCTTTCAGAATATCATCCCGAATCTCCTTGAAAGATAGAAGCGAGTCATTAATTACCCAGGGGGAATGAGGTGGTTAGAGAATAGAGTGACATACTACCAGAACGGGATCATAATCTGACCATGGGGCAGCTAAAATAGAAGTGGATACCACTAGGGGGAGATGTTTCCTCAACATAAGCACATGATCTATTCTAGATTGAGAATGGTGGGGGTGAGAATAGTGTGTGTAATATTTACCTAGGGGATGGAACTCCCTCCAAAAGGTCAACCAGGTCATGGATTTGTAAGGAGCGAGCATTTAATCTTTATATAGTTTGATTTTGGATCGGGTATTCAGGATATTTTTTTTAGGTGCAACAGTCATTTACATATATAAAACTAAGTGCGAGGTGCTTTTATATACAGTAAATCCAGGTAATAATTTAAGATGTGTAGCCAAGGAACTGGTATGTAAATGTACAGGGAAACTACGGCCCTGAACCTATATAGCACCCAGTTGCTAATTCACTTGTTGCACCACATATGCCGTCCAATGAAGTTTGAAAACATTTGGGATGCCTGGCTGGAAGCGCCTGGTTGGTCCCCCTCCAATTGGTCCAAACTAGAATACTTGGTGGCAGGACATAGCCATCCTCTCCCTCACTGGGGGTTGTTGGCTGATTAAACAGAATGAGTGACCAATTGGACAGATGCACTGGGACTCTAAGTAAGGATTAGTCTGAAACAATATTTTTGATGTGGTGATGTCTTGCTCTGCAGTGGCTAGTTATATTGTTTCGTTTTATGTGATAGTTGATATGTGGACACTGTGAATCCCGCCCCACTATTTAGGGGTGGTACACACCCCTACCACATACCAGGGTGAGTGCCAGTGGTACTCAGCCTCAGTCCTCAAGTACCTGCAACAGGCCATGTTTTCAGGTTTTCCTTTAAACTTGCACAGGTGCTTTAAATCAGAGTCAATGGCTTGGTATTTTGGACAGCTATTTTATCTAAGAAAAATTCCCAAAACGTGGCATGTTGGGGGTACTTGAGGACTGAGGTTGAGAACCACTGCTCTAGCACCTTACAGGATGGCTCCACTGTTGTGGGGTCCAGGTACAGTTCCCAAGATGTACATCAGCATAATTGCTCTGGGAACTGCTAGTGAGCCATAAGGCAATAAGCAGTCAGATTTTGGCTGAAGTGTCAGTTGAATAAAGGAGGAAAATTGGTGGAAAATGGAAAGACCTAAAAACACTAACAAAAAACTGGGATTCTCATGGAGTGGGCATGATTTTATGGTTATGCTAGGTAGTTTACAGCAAAGCTTTTGCCAGCATCCAATCACCTGAAGGTAGCATCATAAAACCCATTATCTAAGAATGAACTCTAGTGTCCTGTACGATAAAAGATGAAACATTTTAGGTTTAGAAAATGACCCTCCCTATTTCAAAGGTTTTTTAACCAGCCAACGGACACACTAGTGCCCAACAGCTAAATGACATGGACATGGCTGCACTTTGGCACAGTTATTGCCTTTGGTACTTAAAATTAAGCAAACTTGGTCTTCAAACAGTACATCTGTATCTAGAACAGATAAACCATGATCTCAGAATGAACTCCAATTAGTTCAACCAAAAAAAAAAAAAATAGAAAACCTTCATACACACAAACCTATAACCACCCAATAGAGCATGATCCAATTTGCTCCAGTGGGGAGAAATGCATTGGTTGAACTGAAGCAATAAGATATAAAGCAAATTGCCATATCTATGCATTTGGCAGTGACTAGTGAATACAGATGCAATTTAAAGGCTTGTGTAAATAGTGCTCAAAACATCCTATAAACTGGACATACCTATCTAATCCTGTAAAGAAGAAATCAGCATACATACCTTTTTTAAGCTGATCTGCTCTGGTCTCCAGTGGCGGAAGCTCTGCTGAGAACACAGCTGACAAGGGCTTTGAAATAAATGGAGAGTGACGTCACCCACAGACTTACTATGGGGCTTCCGTTGTTGCCTGTGTCCTCTGCACCCGCCTCCACAGCGAAGGAGGCACTAGATAGGTTAGTGTTAGATCGTGGATGTCTGTAGATGCAGGGATTTTAGTGTTAGGGTGGACTTCTCCTTAAAAGGTTCCTGTCCCATTAAAATGGAACATAAAACTGTAATTTATTGTGTGCACCACATTAAGGAAGCAGATATACCCATTTCATGTCTCTCTGCTCCACCCGAGACAATTTCTATTTCAGCATGAAATAGAAAACTAGCAGGCTGTTCTAAAAAAAAACAAAAAAAAAAAATATGGGCACCATGGATAGACTCTCAGGATACTAGTGATTCCTTGCTTCACTTAGTATATGAACCTACTCTGATCTTTGTTGACCTAATATTTCCTGGCAAAAAAATTGTAACATGGGTGAGCACCAGTTACTGTACAGTAATGTGCTATCTGTAGTTATGTACCCCGTAAAAGGGTAACATTAATATATATATATATATATATATATATATATATATATATATATATATATATATATATTTTATAAAAACTGACGCAGGGTCCACTCCGCAGGAAGCTCTCATCCGTCTCCCTGCTCAACAGTAATTGCACTGCACAAGCTGAGTCTGCGGTGTTATTGACCCTTCACATCCCTTCCTCCTGCACTCAGCTGAGCAGGATGGGGAGGGGAATTGGAACACGCAACTCCGGCTGAATTTGTCTGTGCTGTAACATAGCATAGAACAGGGAGCAGATTGCTTCTAATTACAAAAGGGACTTATGCCCTTTTTTTTAATTAGGTGCAGCATCTGCTCAGTCCTCTAGGCTTAGAAGAGTACCGCTGACATAAAACATGTGCCAATCAAATTCCCTAGTATATCCCTACCAATATATCTTTAGATAGTCTTGATTTAAATCAAATCTATTTAAATCAATAGTAAAAAGGCTTGATTGAAATCAACTCGATTTAAATCATAATTTTTAAAGGGCAAGCGTCATCTCTGTCCCGCTGCGGCTCCTCCTCTGACCCGCTGTTGACTCACCGACAGTCCCATTCACTTTAATGGGATGGATGGTGATGCGGCAGTGACACAACTAGGTGAGGGACGTGGCTGCAGCAGGTGAGTGGATGCCCGCTAAGAGGCGCTACCATGATGGATCTGAAATGTCTGTGCTCTTTAAATGTAAAGACTCATTCTTGCTGGTAGTTAGAAACTTTAATATTTGCAAACAAAATAAAAGTTTCCTATTTAGAATATTAAGCTGTCAGGTTAGTAAATATTCCCAAACTGGGTCTCTTTTACAGCCTGCTGCCATTTTGCTCCTCAAGGGAGGAGTAAAGCACTTCAAGCTATGTGCAGAAAGATCAAAGTTTTTAAGCTGCTTAAAAGGTTTCACTTTATTTTTTACTGCTTGCCCTTCCTCCTCACACAGCCTGGTACAAATGCATTTCTCTTCAAACAATAATACAGTTGTTAGTGTACATAGATTTGCAAAACAATGGGATAAAGGAATATTCCTGAACTTTGTTTTATCTTTTGGTTACTGTGAAATTGTGTGAAGGCATCAATGCAGTGCATGTTATCTCAGCTTGCAGAGCTTGAATTCATTGAATGAGTTTAACAAAAATGTAAATATTGCAGAATATACAGCCGCATGCTACATAACTAAGCTCAATTTCGTTCAGAATGAACAAAATTATTAATGTATGTTAAATAAAAAACTATCATTAGATAGATTTTTACTCCAAAAGCATTTTATTAAAAAAAAAATCTGATTAGATAGATAATGTGTATATATCTATATACACACACACACATACATAAGTGCTGAGTTCTCTATTACTACAGAGACAGCTGCTAATTGGTGTGAAAAAAAACTGTTTGCTTTATAATGATTTTTATTAATAAACACATAAGACTTTTTTTATTACTAAATGTGTTTTATTGAAACTAATACAGTCAATTTGAAATCAATACAAAATGTGTATTTACAATTCTGTACAAAAAACAAATGCATAAAAAAAGACAATTTAAAAGTATATGCTAAAAAAATTGGCAAATAGTACAAAATGCTAGAAAAAAAAGGCATGGAAGCAAAAATGCACCAATACTTAGCTACACAGTTCAGTTCCCAATGCATACTAGTAGGAGGTTATAAACAAATACATGACCATATGAAAAAAACATACTTATATGAATTTAGTCACTAAGCAGAACACCTGTGAGAAGTTTGTTTCAAGCTGCCATTTTCTGACCCCTGAGCTGCATAACCGTTTCAGGGCAGTGAGTTTACTTTCAGTGATGCAGAATATGTTGAGTTTTACGGCTACAAACTAGTCTGCGGCACGAGTTGAGAACAGATGCATCATCAAAAGTTTCTCGCAGAACATTTTTAAAAAGCTGACTCAAGCAGCCTAATGCCAGTCTGCTCATTTCAGATGCTGCATATTTTAGACATGTGAGAGCAACCCATTCTGTGCATGACTCAGAGAGCAGCTCATGTCATAAGCAGATGAAATCAACCCCTTGAAATGACTAGCAAAGAAAAAAAATACTGCATTCTGATAAATGTATAATATTAATAGCATAAAGAGTATGAATTTTTTTCACATATCTTCATTTATATTTTTCTTTACGTTTACATGCTGAGCAAGCAAAAACACTGCCAGCAGCTGCGGTACCAGTTGATTCTGATTCGACAGCTGCAGTATCAGTTGATTCTGATTCGACAGCTGCAGTACCAGTTAGTGCTCATGCACGCTATATTTTTTCGGTTGCTCCTAGGGTTTTTTTTCCCTGCCTCTAAATGCCCCTGCAAGTTAACCTTTGTGTTCATGCACCATTAAGCTTTTAGAGGAGTTTAGAGGCAAAAAAAAAAAAAAAAAAAACCCACAACCAGTGTGTCCAGGAACAGCAGAGTTGTTAGAAAAAAAAAACGCTTGACACGCCTAAACACACTTAAGTGTTAGGCACATTTATCACTGGAGCGTTCAATGGCCGAAATAAATTATTATTCTGGTCAATGCAATGAATTAACACTCAAACGCTTGATGCACCTAAATGCATTACATGACTTTACAAGCGTCTTTTCTGCCAAAACTCTGCTGCTAGGAGGAAAGGAGTTTAGGAGAGTAAGCAAAATGTCCAGTGTGCATGAGGCCTTAAACCTAGTACATACTACGCCGACTGACAGCTCAGAGCTGTACTAACAATTTGATGTTGGTACAGCGATCTCCCCTTCTGTGTTATTGTGTCCTGACAGGGGGACGGCCCCCAGCGAGAAGACTTCGGTCAGCGCTCTAAGCCATTGGTTGAGACAACTGATCTGGTTGAAAGATCTTATTCGGTCATGACCCTTTGACAGAAGCCAACCCAACGGCCGGCTTCTGTACACATGGGCCAAACGTTGGCCTGTTTCTGTTGAACCGGCCGATGCTGTCCAACATTCAGCCCATGTGTACTAAATCCGAAGACACTTATGAAATAAATCAAATTTAAAAAACACCAAAAATGCCATCACTATATATCATAATAGCATACAGTTATCAGAATACATTTTAGTAAAGTGAAGGGTGGAGGGGGCAGCATTCATTTTTTTTTAATATTAGTGTTTTTGTTCCCCCCTAACACCAGTGGATTAAAAGGAAAAAAAAAATTATATGTCTGCATCCACACAAGCGATGTGGATGCAGGGATCTCCCCTGCTGTGCTATTGTATTCTGACAGTGGGGACTCCGCCCCATCAGAACTCACTGATCAGTGCTGCCGCCATTGGCTGCATGCACTGATCAAATGCTGTTTTTTCCAGCAGGACTGTTCAAAAGAAGCCAGCCATTAGGCAAACCAGTCCTAGGGATAAAAGAACGGGAAGAGTGTTTTCAGGTGACCAAGTCCCCTGCACATCAAAATATCCAGGACTATTTCCCAGTCTGTCAGACATGGCTTCTGCCATGAGACTTTTCCAGATTAGTGGGAGGAGGAATTTATTTACAGCATCTATAAGACCTAGCTACTCCCAAGTGATGGGTTGGTTCCAGCTCTGACTTCTGAAGGTGCAGGATCTAGCTGAACCTTTAGGGAGTCTGAACATTGTGGTAAACATGGGTTTATGAAGTCTGTGTCAACTGGTTCCTCAATAAGAGTTCATCAAGGTATCTCAGAATGGGGATACCCTGAGAGCCAGCACCTTGGTAAACACTTGAAGTGCAGAGAACAGCCCAAAGGGAAGGTCAGCAAAGTAGTGTTTTATGCCAACAGCAAACACACAGGAACATTGATGTCCTGGAAAATGGGGACGTGCATGTAGGCATTCTTGATGTTCACTGAGGTCAGAAAGTCTCTCGGAAGGAGGGAGACAATACCTGACCAGGTAGATTCTATAGAGATTATTTTTTTACAAGAAAATTGTTTTGTGCTTTCACACCCAAATGGGCATAAAGACACCCTTTGCTTTGAGAATGGTAAACAAGTTGGAATAGAAACCTTCATTGCTTCAGAATAGGAAGAATAACTCATTGGAAAGGAGTTTTGCCAAGGCAGCAAGAAGGAGGGAAGGTTAGAAGACATTTTGTAGGTAGCAGCAAGTCGAACTGACCTTCAAACCCTTGTGGGGTACCAGTGGTGCTTCAACTAAGACCAAAGAGTGGGAGCAGAAAAAACAGGCACACTAATATGGTAGACATGACACATTAAAAAAAAAAAAAAGTGTTGCATGTTCCACATGCATTGTGTCGCAGCACTGTATTCTCAGCTGTCCCTCATAGGGGACATACCAGAAATTGAACAGTACACGCCCAGGTGCTTTGACACAGTAAAAACGGGTACAGTTTCAGTCTCAGAGTGCTTGCGACACTGGAATATAACACTGGACAACAAAGAATTTTTTTCCTGAACACTTTTTGGTGGATTTCTTAGATTTTTAAAACTGCTAATCACAAAAAAAAAAAAAAAACGTACTTTAACCTTTCACATAATGTTTTATAGAAATCATCTTTTTTTTGCAATTACTTCACTTAATTTTATATATATATCAGTTTACTAGTATTCACTTGTGTTATAGGATGCTTTATGTAGCTCATGAATGTCCTGGCATACTGCATACCATTTGTGGAGATAGTAGAGTTTGGGCATGCTTATCCTGGATATATATTGCTTTAAATGGCTATAAAAGAAGCTTGCATGCACAGATGCTGCTCATTTTGTTGATATCGGTTTCCATGTATTTTGATGCAACAGTTTCAAGGCATAGTATTGTCTATGTACATGTAATTTACATAACAAGTAAGCTAGTTATAGACTTGGCATAGGACAATTGGTGACAGCAAAAATTCTCACTGTTAAAACAATTGTGATATGTTCTGCTATATTTGTGGAGAGTACACACTTAAGTCTCAAAGACATCATGGCTGGACTTGTTAAAGCGTATAAAGTGTACTCTGGTTGTAAGATTGATGATCAAGTCAAGGCCTGGGCTCCTCATTTTTGTTGTGCAAAATGTGCTGTTGATCTTAGAGCTAGTCTCAGAGGAACTTAGAAGCCAATTCCTTTTGATGTCCCAATGATTTGGCAAGAACAGAATGATTATGTGACAGACTGTTACTTCTGTGTGACCAATGTTGCTGGTTTCTCTGCTAAATACCCCAATTTGCCTTCAGCCGTGACACCAGTGCCACATGACGACAATCTGCCAGTACTGAAGCCACTAAAGAAATGAAGCTTAGGGTGAAGCAGATGAAGATGCTGCAATGCACCAGCCAGGCACAGATGGTGACAATGATCAGGATTTTAATTCCGATAGTGTTAAGAGATAAGGCTCACCAGACATACTGTACATAGTTCAAAGTAACCTAGTCAGGGACTTATGTTTGTCAAAATCAAAAGCAGAACCACTGGGTTCAAGACTAGAAGGATGGGGTTTGCTATCACAAGGTAAGAAAATGTCTGTGTTTTGAAGCTGCCAAGGTGGTTCAAGAAATTTCTTAGTACAGAAGCGAGGTTGTCAGCCTGTGCAAACATTGATGGTTTGCTCACAGCTTTGGGTTATTAGCATGACCCGTGGAGCGTCGTGGTAGTTCATTGACACTTCCTGTCAGATTGTATCTGCTCGTCCTTATGGGATGTACGGGCACACAGATACACTGACAGATCTGAAGGAGACCAGCATGGCACCTGGTGCTATGCCTTACAGGCTCCAAAAAAAAAAATGCTAATTTTTTTTTACTTGCAAAAAAAAAGTGCATTTGTTAATTTTTCTAAAAAGTGAACTTATTCTTTAAACCTGCACACACACACAAACTAATCTTTTACTGGAATTATGTATTTCCCAAACTTCAATTGGAAATTCAGACTTCATATTTATAACACAGCAAAGTTTACAGAGACAAACTTTGATCAGTTTAAGGGCCAATTTACACTAGTAGGGTGACAAGCATTTGTCTGCACTGTAGAACGCTAGTCACTACTAGAACACATAGAAACAGAGCTGTGCTGCAGTGATCTGAGTACAATGAAGCATGGATTTCACTGTACAGTTACATGAATGAACTGTCACTTTTGTACACTTCAAATAAAACTGTGTTAAAAAAAAAATACAAAAATTTGCATTTAGGCATTACCAGTACAAGTAGCACAAATGTTATTTTTAGAGGCTCATAACTAATTTGTACAAAGACCTGGTATACGTAATCATGCTTGCTCATCTCCGCAAAATTATTTTTGAATGATAATTGCTGCCAGAAATTTTGCACAGTTACACTATAATTTCTAAATAGCTGGAGTGAGTGCTGGTAATTAAAATTTAGTTCAAGCACAGTTTGTGTATGCATTTAATCTACTTTCTATAAATATGCCTCTGCAAATTCAGATTTCCCCATTGCTTAGTGGAAAGGCAGGCTGCATGTAGAAGGAACAAAGCAGACTGTGAATTGAATAAGGATGTCTGCTGTAGAATGTCTGACAGGAGGTCAATTAAACGTGGCCTGTAGGGACACTTCACCAATTATTTAAACAAAGCACTGCAAATATTTGGAACATGTAGTTCTTAATTCTAGCAATACTGCTGGCAAAGGCACTAAAAATGCATATAAACACTTTACATCAAGAATTGGTAACATACAGCTATTAGAACATGATCCATTGACCCTGCGCTGGTATACCGAACAGGACCTGACAGCTTCTGTCCTCTACATATATCGGCTGGCTATATATTAATTAGCTCAGCCATGTGGCACTTAATTCTGATTATGAACACAAATTTTTGGTGTAAATATCACACACACTAAAACATGCTGTCATATTGCTGCCCAATACTGATATAGTTGTTTAAAACTTACCTATAACTATACAAATGGTTTCTGCCCCCTCCACCTTTTTCCCTCTAAAATCCCTTCAACTACTCTTGTAATGAAAAGAAAAAGAAAAAAGTACAACAAATACAGAGGCGAACCAACACTGTTTCTTTAAAAATATTAAATGCCTGGCAGTAATCCTACTCTGGTGTCAATGCTTTTTTAGACAATGACCTGGAACAGATAAACTCAGAAATTTGAAATTCACTGGTAGCGCTCTTGTTCTACGCCAGAGACTCAAATTGCTGAAGAAAGTCAGACAGACAACTAGCAGTTTGCACAAGGTGGCCAACAATGGCAGAAAATACTTTTTTCTCATGACAGATTTTCTGCAGACGTTTTGCCCAACTCACTGAAATGTCAACTGTAAAACTTCTCCAAGTTTAGAACAAGTGTACAATATTCCTATAAAACCAAACCCAGGCAGAGTACAAAACAAAATTACTGTTTCAAAATACAATCCATATAAAACTACTAGTAAATAACACTGCGCATTCACGACATTTCAAGGTTTAAAAAGGAGTGGTGGAAATGGTCCCCTTTAACATTTACACATTTCTCTTTGAGCCACAACAAAACACCATTTGGGATTCCCATTACTGTAATATTCCATAACTTAAAAAGTACCATTGCATACATATATTGAGAACACAATGTATTGTGCTCCATGTATATAAATATTACGTGACATTGCACATAATTCAGAAAAGGTCATGCATCTAAGAAAAATCATTTGGAACGTGATGCATTATGTGACAACCTACAGGTTCAAGAAGCCAGTAACTTTGGCTTTGAGAAAAACAAAAAAAAATTAACATTTCTATAAACCAGAAAATTGATTGTATTAGCGAATTCCTTCCTCAGCTGCTCACAATCAGCATTGCTCCAATATAAAGCATGCCTGTGACAACATCTCAATTGTGAGAGAATTTAGGGAAGAAAAACACTGCAAGTTTAAAGTCAAATCAATCACAAACTATCATACTTGTCCAAGATTGCAAGGCAAACTCCTAAAACTGCTGGAAATTCTTTGCCTTAAAGCGGGGGTCCACCTATCTATCGTTTTTTTTTTTTTTTTAGTTCATTCACAAACTTTTCTTCTCAGCATTACATACTCACATATTGTGTGTAATATGTCCGCCTGTGTCAGATTTCGTCGGAAAGAATAACTTATATTATTCACTGCAGGCGGTTTCCATCTTCATTGTGGGCATTTGAAGCCCACAAGCATTTATTTCCTGGATGTGGTGAATGCTGTGCTCCCAGCATTCACCGCTCGTTCCCGCACATGCTCAGTGGCATCCTGGGAAGCATAAGACTAGCTCCCAGGAGTCTGGGAGAGGCTAGAAACACGCCTACTCCCACGGGAGGAGAACCAGGAAGTGCAAAGAAGAATAGAAAAATAAAAGGTAATTACGGCGATTTAAATTTTTTTAAATGGCATGTCAGCATCTAGGCAAGGAAGAGAACACATACAGATATTGTTCAAAATACGGGTGGAACCCCGCTTTAAATAAAGGCAGCCTCACTTGCATCAATTATGTACTTGATTCTGTTGGAAACCTGCTTCATAAATCTTCCTAAAAATGTGAGAAATAATGAAGGATTCCAACATGATTCATTTATATCCTTTTTCACAAGTACTTTTATAATATGCCGATTTGACATTTGCTATCTGGGCATGCTCTAGCTATGCATTTTCGCAATACTGATATAAAGCATAAAGCTACTGATAGCACCATGTGAAAAAAAGCGCAAAGTAATACTCCTGAATTACTTAAAATAATTTGTTGCATAATACATTTGCTTAGTATAAAAAAAAAATGCACAACACCACCTTTTTCAATAGGCACATTCAATGTAAAAACTAAATATATAATAAATACATGTAAACAAGATCTAGTGCTATAAAGAAAAAATATCTAGTGCTGTATACAATCCAGCTGCAAACTTAAGAAAGTATGCTGTAGTTATAAAAACAGATTAACCGTACCAAAAGAAAAAAATCCAATATAAAAAGGAATATCTTCTAAAAACAGTGTCATCAACAGTACCTGTATATCGCATCTAAGGCTTTACTTAAAAGGTTAGTCCATCAAAGACTGATAAGTCAGTCTTGAGTACATGGTCGTGGTTAGGTGAAAGGATAAGTTCAACTTTTAAATAAAATTATAAATGCACTTTTTTTGCAGGTAAAAACATGACCGGGGTGCGCCTCGGCATCGCCTCGCCTCACCTCCCAGCATAGCTGTCTGCTCATACCTCATACGGGCAGGCAGTTAGTTACCTGAGAGTAGGAAGATCAGTGGACTACAAGAGCGTTCACCAGCACCTCAACTAAAAACTACAAGCTGCAATGGCTGATGGTACTTGTAGGCGTTCCTTCACAGGAAACTGTGAATTAATGACATGGCCTTGTGGGCGGAGCAGATGCTGGAACATGTTCCACTCTAAAAACGGGTGTAACATGTAACATGTTCCAAAGGTGAACTTATCCTTTAAATACTGTTTTCTTAAATCTCTGCGCAACTCTGCAGCAAGATTTCCATATCTAAATTCCAAGATATAAGCACCTACCTTGACTACTACAAGGGTGCCTCAATCTTCCTGGTGTAGGCTCCATTTATTTAACATTTGAGAATGCAGCAGAATTGGCAAAGACCCAGCTACAATAGAAGTAGTGAGAATACAAGGAAAGGAAATGTGGAGGCCAAAAATAAGGAGAGGATATCTTCTCTCCAAGGAATATAGGAAAAGAGCCAACCAAACACTCAAAGTCCACCTATGGATGTACTGTAATATCAGCATTTGATGGACTGACACTTTAATAACATGCACAAAAGTAAACAGTCTGCATGGACCCATGACAGTAAGTAAACAGTATTCAACTTACTTTGGAATCTATCACTGTAACTGCATTTTTGGCTTTAATATATCTGCCGATTAGTATGGCAAATACAAGCAAATCGAGTTGGGTTATTCAGTAAGGCAGTGTAATGCCTAGTACACACAATAAGAATATCGGATGAATGATCGTCTGTTTTTTTTTTTTTTTTTTTGCATGCTAGTCTCATATCGAAAACCAATAGGTTACTAAAGTTATGAAAATTCTCATATGATAGAATACAACTTCGGAAGTGATGTGTTGTATTGTATTGCAATGTATTCTTTCATTTCCAAGCATGGGTGTTCTTGGTCACACAATTTTTTTCATACAAATACCATACTAATTACACCAAAATCGTTTATTCTGTTATCGCACAAGAAATTTTTGTTGTGCTTGTCCGTTCTGATATTTTTGCATGAACTATTGTGATCGCCTTTCAATAGCTGTGTACTAACCATTAGATTATCGTACGATCGCTCCAAAAGCGGTATTTTTTGTCCGATTTTCTCATTGTGTGTAATAGACAAAGTGTTAAGGTGGTTTAACAATGTACAGCAATTACCCACATTTCAGTTTACTGCAAAAAGGATTTGCGATTACTGTACTTTGCTGAATAAGCAGCGTTTCCATAACCCAGCTAATAGTCGTGGTTGGATAGCAAATGTATTGCAAACAGGCAGAAACATAGTTTCACTAACAACATAGAAGATTCTGATTGCTTATTCTATGACAGGATATAGATGATATGACCTGCTACTAGCCACAAAAAGAGGAAAAAACACTGCTTTGGAACACTGTGCGAATAATTAATAAAACATTACAACAGCAGTGACATTCTTAACAGTGGTTAAAAGGGTAGTGAAATTGTCACGTCACCTGTAACAATGGCTAGTTATTGTTCCTTTTGCATGGCATAATGCTTTAAAATTAGTTTGCATCACAGCACTTAAAATGGTTGTAAACCTCAGAAATGAAATATGAACAAAGCATATACCTCTATAATGTGCACTTGTCTCAATTAAGAGTACTAAGTGGCTGCTTTGTTCCTCTGCTATTAGCATGAATCACGTCTGACAAGCTTTCCTGACACCAAGAGAAACATGGTGACAGGGAGGGACCTATAGCTGACTGGCAGCCTCAGCTCTGTCCCTGTGTGTTGTGTGAAAGGGGGGGGGGGGGGGGTGTCCCTTCCCTCCAGCTCCCCACACCCTATTTTTTGACAGCTCGGGCAAGCTTTATAAATTATGGACTGAATGGATGTAGAAAATAGAGGACTGCAGATAAACAGGTGCAACTTATGTAGGAGGATTTGTTGAGGCCAGTCGCTTCACTTAATATATGTAAGGGTTTACAACCACTTGAAGGAAAAAAACTCTGGTCACTTTTTTGCTATAAATAAAGAGGAGAAAGGTAATAAAGTTTAGAGTTTTAATACTGTGTCTGCTTTGAGAAGATTTCCTGTCAATTAAACTTGAATCAATAAGACAGGAAATCAGGGGAATTTTTCTTCAACATCTGAAAAGGTAATGACATTTTCCCAATAGGGGTACAGGGTTAGAATAAAGCTTGAAAGTTTCTAACCCTTGTCCACTATATACAAATCCAAAAAAAATAAATAACAAATTTTAGCGGGTGTCTGCACCCATTCTAAATTCGGCATTAAATACACAAACTATGATGTATTGGCCAAATTGTTGAGAAGCCCAAACACAGATCTGAGTGATTATAAGCATGAAAATTGCAACCTCAAATAGGCCCTTCGTCAATACTCTGCAGGACAATTTTTTGCTTTTGGATTAAATGACTCCTGCCACCTCGGCTTGTACCAGAATTCCCTGCAATGGCTGGCGCAGAGGTTGGATGCATTATTTCCTCTCCAAACAAGCACATTTTTGCATCCATTTCTATTGCTTTAGCCAAGTTAAAGGCATAGGATTCCAAAGATGAGCTTGACACATTTTCCTCTTCCGATCCTTTGCTGACATCTGTTGAAACTAAAAACATTCTCATATTAGAAACATAAAATGTTGTAAGAATGGTTCTAAATCTGTAGATTTTCAAAAAGTAAAATACAGAATATACAGAAGGCTTAGACATGCAAAGTCAGTGACATAATGGACTGCTTCCCAAAGCACTCCAAGAATCAAGTTTGTTGAGAAAGTGTATATACACAAATTTATTTATACTGGACACTGGTTCGGCCACCCCATCATGGGTGACTAGGGGGTTATGTTTGAATTCACTGCTTCTATGGGTTCTCAGTAGATCTAGTGGGTTTGAAATTCATAGTCCCAGCAAAAAATGTGGAAATTCACCAGACAGAATTCTTTGTTACCACAATGCACCGATAATAACGGTACTAAAAAGCAAATATTTACAGTATTACATTGCAGTTTACCAATTAGATTTGATTGCTGAATTACTTTTCTTTTTTAGCCAGTAAATCTATCTACTACTGCAGATATAGCAGTTACAAGGATGAGACTTATACTCTTACAATGGTCAGCTTTTATTTATTATAAAGTCTTTAACCCAAAAGAAAAAAAAAAGGAAATGCTGTAACTGCCTATAGAGCAGGGGTCTCAAACTGGTGGCCCTCCAGCTGTTGCAAAACTACAAGTCCCATCATGCCTCTGCCTGTGGGAGTCATGCTTGTAATGGTCAGCCTTGCAATGCCTCATGGGACTTGTAGTTCCGCAACAGCTGGAGGGCCGCCAGTTTGAGACCCCTGCTATAGAGTATTAGCTGGAGTTTGTCTTCAGTGTGTTAGTGTATTTAAATTTACTAGTCCATCTAACACTCCCTTCCCCCCAGACTGACAATGCTGCTGTCCAAATGTGCCCCATGTGCTCCTTCATCCACAGTGGAGGCACTCTAATACAGGAGGTATGTTACTGGCCAGATCACCAGGTGAAAACAGAGGGGATAAAAGGAAAACTAACACAGCCACCACATCCAAAGAATGGTAAGCTACAATAAATTAAATTTTTGTTTTTTGGTTTAATACTGCTTTAATCTTTCAACTATGGGCAGCAGGGTTACAATGGCCAATAATGATGGCTTTTCATGTGGTATCCCCCTCCCTATTAAAGGGTGGGTTCCGAGCAGCCATGTTTCAGTGGGTATTGGAATAGTTTAGAGATAGCCAACATCTATAGGTAGGGAGATTTCGTTCTAACAAGGTGCTATAGTGCAATCAATTACTGTGAATTGCAGGGTGGTGGGCTACATATTTTTGTGTAACCACATAACCCCTCCCACTTTATGTTCACAGTTCAGAGAACCAACAATTCTTTCTTGGGACTACCTTTTTGTGTGTGTCAACAAAAACTGTAGTTGCTGTTTAGCTGCTGAACAGAACAAGGGGGAAACTCATTACAAAGCCACCTGCAAGATCTTCTGAACCTAACCATTGTGACAACCCTTAGGCAAATTAAACAGGGAATCAGACTGTTGAAACAAAGCTATAGACTCTCAGATAAATTTGAACAATTGGAACAATGTCTAGAGAGAAGCACCTTCTCCTTAGGATGCTTTGGATTAGGACAAAAGGATGGCAACACAATGTTCTGATTCAAGAGGAATGAAGAAGCCACCTTATGTAAGAAAGAGGATTGAGGTCTCAACACCAACTTCTTTGTGAAGAACCAGGATAGACTTTAAAGCGGAGCGCCACCGAAAATTTTTTTTTTAAAAGTCAGCAGCTACAAATACTGCAGCTGCTGAATTTTAAAACATGGACACTTACCTGTCCAGGGCGCCCGCGATGTCGGCACCCGACGCCGAATCGTCTCTCCGTCTTCGGGTGCTGCCGCCTCCATCTTCGGTAAGGGAATCAGGAAGTGAAGCCGTGCGGCTTCACTTCCCGGTTCCCTACTGCGCATGCGCGAGTCGCGCAGCGCAATACGAATGGTCCCTGCTGCCTCTGGGACCCATGTGTTTCCCAGCAGGCAGCGGGGAGGGAGCAAGAAGGGGCGTAAATAACCGCAGATTCTGCGGCTATCTATGCCGGAAGTGGGTACAGATACCTGTAATATACAGGTATCTGTACCCCCCTCCCCCCTGAAAGGTGCCAACTGTGTCACCGGAGGGGGGGAGGAATCTGATGAGTGGAAGTTCCACTTTTGGGTGGAACTCCACTTTAAGGAAAGCACAGCCAATTCGATAAACCGGCGACTGGTCAAAGCCAGTGACTGTAAACCATGTTGGAAGATTGGACAACAAATCTGGATGACCCGGAGGAGCCCATGGCTTGTCTGCCAAGAGATTTAGAATGTCCACATACATTGTTCTCCTTGGCCAAGCAGGTGCAATTGGAATCAACAGAATGCCCTCCACCTTTATCCTGCACAACAGGCTGGGAAAAAGCAGCAGTGGCGGCAAGGCATAGATCAGAAAAAAATTGATGCCAAGGAGTCACCAGGGATCTACTGCAAATGCCTTTAAATCCCTGGATTGAGGCATAAACCTGTCCAGTTTGTTGTTGAATCTGGGCACCGAGAGATCCATATCTGGCACTCTCACCACAAACAAATCTCTTTCAACACCTCTGGGAGGGATGGGTCCATTCTCCCAGGTTCAGCTTCTGATGGCTGAAAAATTCTGCCCGCCAACTTCCCCCACCTGGAATGTGGATGGTAGAGAGGGTCGAAATGTCAAGTTCTGCCCAAAATAGGACAACAGTCATTTTCCCAATTGGCACAACTTCTTGTCCCTCTTGGATGGATGATGTATGTCACAGCCATAGGGTTGTCCCACTGCACCCTGACAGGGAGACTCAGAAGGCAACCAGATAAGTGTAGAAGAGCCAGCTGAAATGTTATAAGTTTTAGGAGGTTGACTGTATATTTCTGCTCCAGGTTCCCTAGAACACCTCCTAAGCCCATTAGGCTGGCATTCATTATTAAGACCTTCCAAATCATTGGAAGGAAGAATTTCCCGGCATCCAGCATCTGCATGGACACCCACCATTACAAAACCAATCTGGTCTTGAAAATCAGATACATAGGCAGATCCATGGACTCCTGATGTTCGTCACATACTGACAGGCCACTGAGCTGAAAGGCTCTGGAGTAAAACTGGACATAAGAGGACCACATCAAATGCAGGTACCATCTCCCCTGCAACCTCATACAGGATTGAATCAAGGGAATTTCCGAAGAGCTTAGGGACTCCACCTGGGATTAAAGAGACAGGCATTTCACCTGCAGAAGCCTAAGTACTCCAGATTCTGTGTCAGGACCAAGGAAAACCAGTTCTGAATGTTCAGTACAGTCTGCCGGACATTTGACACCAGCATAGGAATCAACCCTCTTCCGTGAGTTTATAGGATGCGGTATACCACAGTGGAGGGTACAAAGCTACCATTAATTTGCCCAGAAGGCCATTCCTGCACTCCACTATTTAGAATGAATGGTACCCAAATGCTGATTGCGCGTTTTGCACCAATTGCCATGCAATTTAAAATGGTTGGCATAAATAAGGTTCCGAATCACCAAGTGTGGATAGGGCCTAAATTGACTGGTCATGCACCAGTCAAGAGAAACTAATGAATGACAACAAAGCTACCTGTCTCAAGGTCTAGTTTCACTGAAATGCAACTAAATGAATAGTGATATCGTAGGAATAATGTATAGTTGTATACGTATGTTGTATTTAGAAAATCATGACAAACATTTCCCTCAAAGAGGCATGACTAAAAGGGCCTCACAGGTGTCAAGTATAGTAGCGGCTAATGCTGATCTGTTTTTAAAAAGGTGCAGGTCCAGCCTTTTCATTCTGAACTTGGCCTCAGTACTTAGTTTAACGCTATCTTGAAACAGACAGGGATTTTTAAACTTTATGGCTGCATGCTTGACCCAAATCAGTGCTTCACCACGCAGTGGAGCAAAGATGTGAAAGAAAGCCTGGGGCCAGTATCGTAAAAGAAAAAGTAATGACAGTCATAATTCTATCCTTGGGGATTTATTTTAAAGCTCCATTTCATGCAGATATAAAAATCTCCAAAAGAATGCATCTCTGTAATAGTTAATATATCATTAAAATGTATACTTTTTAATGCAGGCAGTGCAAGTACCTGAATTTGACTTGTTAACAACCTCCTATAGACTTCCGGTTTCACAATACCACGGCAGTGGAACGTATGCCAGTGACCGAGCGGAGGCTGAGAGGCTGCGGACCTCTTCTCTATTGGTGTTTTTTTTGTTATTCCTAGTGCTGGGACAAGACACTACAAAATGTGAGCAGCCATTTTTGGCATTGTTTTTATACTATTGTTTTTAATAAACAAGTATTAAGTATTACGCTATGGTCCCCCTTTATGTTTGTTTCATAAAGGTAAACCTATGGTGGAGAGGAGGATCTTAAAGGTTTCCAGCTACAACTCCATTGGCAGACCAGCAAGCCCATAGTTATATATAACACACAGCCTGTTATGACCTTCTTTTTAACTAAAGAGGTCATGTCTATCTGGTGAGTAGGCAATTTACTCGCAATCCATCGGGTGATATTCACAAGATTTGCCTTGGTGATGGTGTATGGGTAAGATTCACAACACTCAAAATAATTATTGATGGACTTTGGATTGATTGTTTGATATATGAATTATATTATGAATTATTTTTATTTTTGATATATTATTATCACAATGCACTTTAATATATTTTGATTCATTACTAATGTATACAGACAGTCCCCAAGTTATAAACACCCAGCCTCAATGCCGGCAGCTTGTGCTCCACGCTGGTCCTGGATACCTCGAGCAGCTATCTTGCCACATCCCACACTGCAGTACTACATGTACTGCATGGCCAGAAGAGCCCGGAACATCCCACATCCATGCACAGGTGGAAGCCAGAACATTCCACATCCCTGCACAGGCGGAAGTTACACTTACAAGCAGTGTTACGACTTGCACACAAATTCCACTTATGAACAAACCTAAAGTCCTTATGGTGTTCGTAACTCGGGGACTGCCTGTATTATCTAATAATAATATTTTGGTTAGCTCTATTAGCGCCTCCCCCTTAATCACTACAACATTTAGGCCCCTTTCACACTGGGGCGGTGGGGGCGTCGGCGGTAAAACAGCGCTATTTTTAGCGCTACTTTACCGTCGTTTTTGCGGCGGTATTCGCCGCTAGCGGTGCGGTTTTAACCCCCGCTGGCAGCCGAAAGAGGCATATAGTGGCATAGCGCCACTATAGCCGCGGTATAGCCGCGCTGCCCCATTGATTTCAATGGGCAGGAGCGGTGAAGGAGCGGTGAATACACTGCTCCTTCACCGCTCCAAAGATGCGGTTTGCAGGAGTTTTTTTTTTCTCCTGCCAGCGCACCACTTCAGTGTGAAAGCCCTCGGGCTTTCACACTGAAGAAACAGTAGAGGCAGTTTTAGGTCGGTTTGCAGGCGCTATTTTTAGCGCAATAACGCCTGCAAACCGCCCCAGTGTGAAAGGGCTCTTAAGTCGGCACCTTGTACTTTCAGGGAAGCAGTTTTAAATTAAATTCAATTTAGCACTTTTTTTTCATAGAGCGAGGTTCCCAACACAATCACAATCAGTAATTTAAAGTGTCAGCACAGGTTCACTTGACTGTACAACATACCTGCTAATGTGACAACTGCAGTTTCTTCAAAAAGCTGCAACTTCACTGCTCTCCTGGCCACTGCAAGTATGAACACACATAAGTGTGTATGAAAATCTGTTCCCACCCTCCTTCCACCCCTTGCTGCGATTTCTTCCTACAGCTCGTAAGTGTCTACGACACACGTGAGATGTCAGAAACCACCACCAGCATTGAGGGAGCAGGTATTCAACCCACCCGACTGGTCAAACACTTGCAGAGAACAGTGAGTAATGAGTAATCGGCCTTTCAAGAAACAGACTCCTGGATATCAAGTCTTTGTATTACCAGGTATTTGAACATACAGGTGGGTTAACAGAGTGCTTTTAACTAACAAAGATTAATCAATGGTCCTGCCCTGCTAGACAGAGCTGTGCTGGGTGGACAGAAGGGAAAACAGCTCTTACATGCATTTCATATACATACACTGTTTACCAGGAGTGCATGTTTAAATATTATTAAAAAAACATTTAAAGTACCAGTTTTTTGTTCAACTTCATCTTCAAATGTAACAGAACTTTTCCTTCCTGAATAGAGAACACGTGGGTGCTGGGCACTATCAGAGCTGAAGTCATCAAGCAGCATTACATCAGTACCTACATAGCAGAGAAGTACAAACATTAGAAGTAAAATCACATTTCCTTTATCCCAAAAGGAAAAAAAAAAACTGCAACTGCTTATAAAGTGTTAGCTGGAGTTTGGCCTCAATATGTTTTGTTAGTATATCTACATCTACTTGTACACCTAACAATCCCCCCACCACCACCAGATTGGCAATGCTGCTGCTGTCCAAAGGTGTCTTTGTTGCTCCTTCACCCAGAGTATAGACACTGTAGAGCTGGATGTGTGGTAGGGTTTCTTTAGACAGGCATTGAATTTTAAAGCAGCCTTAAAGTGAACCGCACCTATGGCATTAAAGGGGTTGTAAAGGTCAGTGGTCATCAACCCTGTCCTCAGGGCTCACTAACAGGCCAGGTTTTATGTATTACCTTGGGGAGATGCAGACTAGAATACCGCAATCAATGAGCAGCAAATGATATCACCTGTGATGTATTTCAGCTATCTTGCAAACCTGGCCTGTTAGTGGACCCCGAGGACAGGGTTGATGACCACTGGTACAGGTAAATTAAAAAAAACACAACAAACATGTCTATACTTACCTACTCTGTGCAATGGAATCGCACAGAGCGGACAGGAACCTCCTCTTTTCGGGTCCCCCGCTGGCGCTCCTTGCCCCTCATCTCAGCCGCTTCCCATGGGGCACTCATGCGTGCTCACACCCGAGTCCTTCTGCTACATCTATTGACACAGACAGTGGGACTCAGCCCCACCCCCCGCTTCCTCGTCACTGGCTTTTATTGACAGCAATGGGAGCCCATGGCTCCCGGAGCCCCAGCAAAGCCAACGAGACCCGGAGGTGAGGGGAGAGAAGATCTGCAGACATGCATGGCACTGGATCGAATGAAGGCTCAGGTGAATAAAGCGGGCTGAGGGGCGATGCTGACACCTTAATATTTTTTACCTTAGTGCAAGGAATGCATGAAGGTAAAAAATTTTTAGACTTTACAACCCTTTTGCTGCCAGGCCCTGTGCTCCATTTTGTACACTCAGCTGGCCAGACTATTTTGGCAATTTTTCCTTTGCTTTTTTATTTTTCACTTAGAGCTTTCAGAGTTTGAAAAATACACCTCAAACCATATATTTTCTGAAAGCACATGATCAGTAGAATAAAAAGAAGGTGCTACTGATTTTTTAGACCCTGTGGTATATGCGCAAATGTTTATCAAACCAATATATTTGCAAAAAATACACTAAAACCATTATTAGCAGATAGACAGCAAATTTTACAAAATTCCTACTAAATATAAAATCTTAACTTGTATTGCGTTAAGAAATAACAAATATTTGTAATTTCTAAATTGCGCCTTTTTGCGAAATGGTGAAAAAGGAACAGACAAAAGTGTAAATATCCAATTTTCCCCAAAAATATGAAGGTTTTCATTTTTCCCTTACAGCTTCCAGAATTTCTGAAAGACTCCCAAAACTAAATATTTTCTGAAAGCATATGACCTCTAGAATAAAAAAAAAAGGTGCTACTGATTTTTTTAGACCCCGCGGTATTTGCGCAAATGTTTATCAAACCAATATATTCACAAAAAATACACTAAAACCATTATTAGCAGATAAAAACACAGCTTATTTTACAATTTCCAGCTAAATCTCTACTAAATATAAAAGCTTAAACCTGTATGGAGTTAATAAATAACAAATATTTGTAAACATTTCTATAAAAATCTGGAGGTTTTCTTTTTTCACTTGCAGCAGTGGAGAGGCTTGGGTCACAGAAGCGGCAGCATGGGGGGAGGGGGTGCCTTTCACATTAGGGGTTAACCTCTGATCAGCGGGTTGAAATTTGCTGATCAGAGTTATAGAATTGTTCAGCAGAGTGAGCTAGTATGTTATGCATACTAGCTCATTATGCCTTTGTCTTGCAGGTGTTTAGTTTTTGTTTTTTTTAAAGTGGGTTTACAACCACTTTAACTGACAATTGCGCAGTCGTGCAAAGTTGTACCCAAACAAAATTGATGTCCTTTTTTCCCACAGAGCTTTCTTTTAGTGGTATTTAATCACCTCTGTGATTTTTATTTTTTGTGCTATAAACAAAAAAAGAGCCACAATTTTGAAAAAAAAAGCTATATTTCTTACTTTTTGCTATAATAAATATCCCCCAAAAAAATATAAAAAAAAATAAAAATTTCTTCCACAGTTTAGGCAGGGAAGGGGTTAACACTAGGGGGCGATCAAGGGGTTAAATGTGTGTCTTAGAGCGGAGAAGGAACTCCCCCTTATGGGACTTTAATGGCCCAAGTAGTAGTACACAAAGAGTAAGTAAAAGTACAAAGTGTATTGAAATATAAACAATAACATTTGAATCAATAGGTGGCTATAGACATCTGAATTACATAGCTATGGCAAAAAACAGAAGAACAAATCTCTAGAGAGGTCCAGGAACTACCTTGATAAGGTCACCATGGCAAGTCGCACGGACCACACACAACGCGTTTCAGGAAACTCCTTCAGGGGTGTGTATAGCAATTTCTATAGTTTCTATATGTTGCCAAGATAAATGCAAGTACATGTCACAGCCACAGAGTGATTCTGTAAAAACCAGACAGCCATGTCCCAACAACGATCCGATTAGTGCAACCAGAGGCCTCCAGATCGGAACAGCAGTGAGCAACCAGCGAGACCAGCATAGGATAAAGCACAACCACAAGGGGCACGCAGGTACTTGGAAGGGCTTCTTATAACACTGAAGAAATCATCATGCTCTGATCAGGAAGGCGATTGAACAGTGCAGGTTAGCCCCCCAGGAGAGGGAGCGAACAGCATAGATGTAACCAGGCAAGTGGGAGATGGACGGGAATGTATGTCCTAGGGAGTGATTCTAACTGTGGGGGGGTGGGACTGCCTGAAGGAGGAGACCGATCGCTGTTTATACTTAGTATGAACAACAGATGTGTCTCCTCACCACTGACAGAGCAGAGATCTGTCTGTTTACATTGACAGACCTCCGTTCTGTGTCTCTCAGAAGTGATCGCGGGTGCCCGGCGAACATCGCGGCCGCCCGGCGAACATCGCGGCCGCCAGCCACGTGCATCGGCTCCATCGTTGTGCCCCCTAGTGGTCTTAAAGAGGCTGATGTATACCTACGGCGATTTTTCCCAGGCGAGCCAACCTGCCGCAGTAGAATTGCAGCGGCTGGTCGTCTAGTGGATAAGGTCGCCCGATAGTAAATCTGGGCATTGGGTAGTCCACTGCCACCCAGCTGTCTATGTTTATGTTGATGTGATAGAGCTACCCTGGGTTTTTTCAGAGCTTTTTTTGATCTTCAGGAAACTTGGAGTGGAAATGTGAACCAACTCCATAGAGAATAATCAATTTTTTTCTCCTCCAGCATTTCGGAGCTTCAAGCTAGAAAACACTGAGGTGTGAATGGGGTAGGTACCGACCCAACTTCTCCAGTCTTGGTCAACCTCTCGGCTGTTCTTCACTGTAAGCAGGATAAGAGTGTAAGTTCGTATCAGACAGCACATACCACACGAGGAGACACTGGTGTGCACTGTCCTGTTTTAGCTTACACTTATTTTTAGCGCTGGGTGAGCACTTGGAAAATGTGAGTTTTATGATTTTTAACTAAAAAATTTCAATAAACGCAATTAGTACTAGTACTATTAGTACTCTTAGATTGTAAGCTCTAAGGAGCAGGGCCCCCTGATTCCTACTGTATTAAAGTGTATTGTATTTGTACTATCTACCCTCAAGTTGTAAAGCGCTATGTAAACTGTTGGCGCTATATAAATCCAGTATAATAATAATAATAATGGATGATTCCCTAATTTGCCGTATTATTGATTCCTGTACACTGCTGGAGTTGGAAAAACAGAGATAAGAGAACGAAGGTCCTTATGTTATATGGAAAAACTCATATGCGGGGTTGGAGTGTTTTTAGGTGGAGGTTGCCACAAGGTGAAAGCTTGGAGACGAAGATGGAAGATCTTCTCGAACATATTGATCGCTGCGCTTTATTGAAGAGTGGTCATATACAGGCTTGTTAAAGTCTATTGAAGACTTTTTTTATTTGTGTACTTGTACAAATTAATTTTATTCAGATCTGACATGGACAATCATCTATGCCCTTTATATATACTATATAGACACTTAAAGTATAACTAAAAGCAAAACTTTTTTTTTTTTTAGTTTTGGATAGAGTAGAGGGATTTGAACACCTGTCAGTTTTTATCGCTGTCTGTGCACCCATTAGGCCTGGTTCACACCTAAGCAGATTGCTTTTGATTTGTTTCTGCGGTGCTTTTTTGTGGGGCGTTTTTTATGCTTTTTTTTGGCCAATCTATTGGGCAGATTAAAACACACAAAACGCACAAATCAAAAATGCACTACATCCTTTTCCCCAGCATCTTTACTGAAGTATATTGAACCAAAAATGTATTGTTTTGTGTTTAACCACTTCAGCCCTGGAAGATTTAGCTGCTCAATGACCAGGCCATTTTTTGCGATTCGGCACTGCGTCGCGTTAACTGACAATTGCGAGGTCGTGCGACACTGTACCCAAACAAAATGGTATTTGATCACCTCTGCTGTTTTTATTTTTTGCGCTATAAACAAAAGAAGAGCGACAATTTTGAAAAATAAAATAAAATATCTTTTACTTTTTGCTAGAATAAACATCCCAATTTAAAAAAAAAAAATTCCTCAGTTTAGGCCAATATGTATTCTTCTAAATATTTTTTGAAAAAAAAAAATCGCAATAAGCGTATATTGATTGGTTCGCGCAAAAACTATAGCGCCTACAAAATAGGGGATAGATTTAGGGCATTTTTATTTTTCAGCAATTTTTATCAGGGCTGCGATATTGCCGTGGACACGTCAGACACTTTTGACACATTTTTGGGACCAGTGACAATTATATAGCGATCAGTGCTGTAAAAATGCACCATTACTGTATAAATGTCACTGGCAGTGAAGGGGTTAACACTAGGGAGCGAACAAGGGGTTAACTGTGTTCCCTCACTGTGTTTTAACTGTGGGAGGGATGGGTCTGACTAGGAGAGATGACAGATCGGTGTTCATATTCAGTATGAACACACGATCAGTCTCTTCTCCCCTGAAAGAACCAGGATCTGTGTTTACACACACAGATCCCGGTTCTCGTTCTGTCATTAGCGATCGTGGGTCCCCGGCGTTCATCGCGCCCGCCGGGCGCTCGCATTGGCTCCAGCCTCGCGCCCCCTAGCAGTGTTGCAAACTGTCAGTATTTTTACTGGCAGCCAGTAAAAACTGCCACTTTTCTCCTGCCAGGAAATGCCAGTAAGAGAAAAAAAAGTTGCCCAGTAAAAAATATGGCTGTGACGCTTGGCTCGGAACTGGGCATGCGCAGCTCGGGTCCTGAGCCAGCTAGGACCATCCAAGTGCCTGCTACAGTGTGTTCAGGTGGTACCGGCGTGGGGCGGATCTGGCGGAGATGGTGCCTGAACATGTCGTGTGATGTCAAGGTGCAAGGGAGCTGAGTGGAGCGAACAGAGGCTTGTGTGCAGGTCTGTAGGACAGGAGCAGGGCAAGCCGGGAGCGGGACTGTCAGCACTGTTTGGACTGGAGGGGACTGAGAGAACTACCTGGCATTGAGAGAGACTGGCACTGTGACTCAGGATGGGACATGTCAGTAATCTGTGACACTGTGAGAGTTCATTTTATGGGCGTGCTTTCGCCCATTCTAATTTCCTGCCCCCAAGTCCTGTCCCTGAGCCACTTACTTACTATATTGAGAATAAAATAAGAAATATGCTTTTTGCCTTAAGAGCCGGTTCACACTGAGGCAGCACGACTTGCAGCGCGACTGCCTCAGGCGACCTGCACACGACAGCAGCGGCGACTTGCAAAACGACTTCTATATAGAAGTCAATGCAAGTCGCTTCAAGTCGCCCCCAAAGTCGTACAGGAACCTTTTTCTAAGTCAGAGCGACTTGTGTCGCTCCTATTAGAACGGTTCCATTGTACAGAACGGGACGTGACTTGTCAGGCAGCTAAGTCGCCTGACAAGACGTCCCAGTGTGAACCGGCTCTAATATCTACCTTAAATCACATTGCTAATTGCATAGTGTACTTATTTGTATTGCCAATGCCCGTCCCAGTGTGAAAGAGCCCTTACTCTATTCAAAATAAATACAAAAAGGTTTTGCCTATAGTTACACTTTAATGCACGTTGGTTTGATATGGATTTAGTCACAGGTTGAAACAGTATTGTGATTGATTGTAATATTTATTTACGTGCACTATTTTGCACCTAATAGATTAGAGAACGATACATAAATAGAGAAGGGGCGTGCTATATATGTTTTGACCATTTGATCACACTTGAGTTCTCTGAAAAACCATAAGTGCCTGTTCACACTGGGCAGCTTCAAAGTCGTCCGACTCTACAGCGCGACCTCAGCATGGCTTGCAAATGACTTTTTTAATAGAAGTCTATGCAAGCTGCTTCAGAGTCACCCCCAAGTAGCATAGTACAGTCGCTCCCATTAGAACGGTTCCATTGCACTGAATAGAGCGCGACTTGTCAGGGGTTAAGTGGCCTGACAGGTCGCCCCAGTGTGAACCGGCATTTAGAGGAACATAAAGCAGGTGGATTGGAGTTCAGAGTGGAAAATAAAATAATCCAATGCTGAAGTGTCTTCGGATTCCAGCTATTGCATAAAATTACAATATTCTCAGTTATTAGCTTTTAGGCCTCATGCATACAGCCGCTTTTTTGAGCGTTTTTTGCAGCTTAAAAAGGCCTGTCTATGTTAGTCTATGGCTTCATGCCCACCTAGGCATTTTTGAGCTGCAAATGGCATAGGCGTTTTTAAGCTGTTAAAAAAACCCAGGACCAGTGGGTTCTGAGAGACGTTTTTCAGCTGTAAAAATGCTCTAACGCTGATAAACACTCAAAAACGCTCAAAAACTTCGTTCATCAACGTTTTTTAACGTTTTTGATCCATTGAAAAAAAAAAGACGCCAAAAACCGCTAACGCGGAAAAACGCTCAAAAACACTAAAAAACGCTATTGCAAAAACGTTGAAAAAAGCTGAAAAAAGTTTTAAAAAATCACTGCAAAGATACTGGCATTTTCATTATGTTATTTTAACATCCCATGTGCATGAGGCCTTACGAGTAAACATGCTAGTGCAAAAAACATCAAGGCACTTTGGTGCTGAATACTAGTGGTATCTTTGTAGTTTGGGTTTGCTACAATTGGATAGGCTGGAGTCAGATGGAGCCAGTGTTGGGTTCCCCCCAGGCAAAAGTAAATTATGTTTATTGATTTGAGGCTGACTGAAGCTGTATTCAAAAGATTGAAAAAAACTTCTTACAATATTAGCTTGGCTTATAACATTTGCTCTATAAACACATTAATCAGTGCAATATTCTTTAAATTATTCCAGTATGCTCTGCTCCAGAGGAATCATTATTACCATTTTATTATAATATGTAAATGAAAAAAGTACCATACCAGAATCATTTGAATAGCTGACTCCAGTATTTGTTGTAGTACTTTGATGATCCGAGTCTTTCCCGCTAGCCATCAGCGCAGTTAGATGTGGAGATAACCCAAGATCTAGAAAATTAAATCGTAACATTATTGGAACCAAAATAACCCACAACATATCTGCTTTGGTAGTTTTAGACTTCCAGTTTTGGCCTTGGATGGATTCCTCAAAGTAATAACACGGAGTCCTCACCACAAAGATCTGTTACAACAGCTTTGAGATAGAAGCACCATTATCCAAAGGGTGTGTCACAAAATTAAATTTCATTAGCAAATATCAGTAAGTCTTGAAAAAATAGGTCAAAAGCAAAGCGTTCCTCTTTCAAATGGTAACTACAGTTTTGTGCAGGATAAATACAGCAACTAAAAGAAGAGGAAGATTAGAAGGAAGAGGATGAAAAGAAAGAGTAATATACACCTGTGCGCCCATTTTACATGGATGCACCATACATTATATTGCAATGCTTCATTTCATTTGTTTATTTTCACATATATCTTTATATACAACGTATTAGGTTTCACGTTATTGTTTTCATTTTTAAGTATATTTCCATTTCACATTGAAACCTTGGATTTTTCTTGTGCACTGTTGTGTTTCATCTGTTTCTAATTGATCCATGTTTAACCATTTAGCGATTGCCAGACCAGGTGAGGCTTTGCGGTTCTTGGCTCCCGATTGGTCTGCTCCATGGACTTTTTGCTACAAATGAACACACACACATTTGGGGGTATTTTAGTGATGAGTAAGCACGTTTGTGTGAAACACATCCACTGAGCACCTATTTGAATTAATGTACAGTTGTGCTAGTTACTCTAGCAGAATTTATCATTTATTGCCCATTTTTTCAAACTATATGAATAACAAAAATACCACAAAAGACTTCAAGCTGTCATTGATGTTAAAGGGAGCAATACACGGTATAAACCGGTTCCCGACCGGCCGCTGCAGTTATACTGCGGCAGGTTGGCTCCCCTGGGCGAGCTGCCGTAACTGTACGTCAGCCCTTTAAAATGCTGTAGGAGGCGGGCACGCCCGCAGCGTGTGCCCAGTGGAATGATCACTTGTGACAGAGCGAGAACCGGAATCTGTGTGTGTAAACACACAAAACACACAAACTAAGTATCAACATACTACGTATACTAAGTATGAACACCGTTCTCTCTCCTCCCCTAGTGAGTCCCATCCCCCCTACAGTTAGAACACACCCAGGGAACACAGTTAACCCCTTGATCGCCCCTAATGTTAACCCCTTCCCTGCCAGTGATATTTATACAGTAATCAGTGCATTTTTATAGCACCGATCGCTGTATAATTGTCAATGGTCTCAAAAATGTGTCAAAAGTGTCCAATTTGTCCGCTGCAATATCGCAGTCCCGATAAAAATCGCAGATCACCTCCATTACTGCTAAACAAAAAAAATAAAAATTATAATAATAAAAATGCCATAAATCTATCCCCTATTTGGTAGACACAATAACTTTAGCTCAAACCAATCAATATACGCTTATTGCGGGTTTTTTTCACAAAAATATGTAGAAGAATACATATCAGCCTAAATTGAGGAAAAAAATAGTTTTTGGTTTTTTAAAATTTGGGATATTATAGCAAAAAGTAAAAGATAGTGTTTTTTTCAAAATTGTCGCTCTTTTGTTTAAAGCGTTATTTAAATTGACATTTTTTTGTTTATAGCGTAAAGAATAAAAACAGCAGAGGTGATCAAATACCACCAACAGAAAGCTCTATTTGTGGGGGAAAAAAGTACGTCAATTTTGTTTGGGTACAGCGTCGCACGACCACGCAATTGTCAGTAAAAGCAATCACAAAAAATGGCCTGGTCATTGAGCAGCCAAATCTTCTAGGGCTGAAGTGGTTAAGAACTGGGGTATGTAAACTTTTGATCAGGGTCATTTGGGTAGTTTCTGCTGTCATTATGATTTAAAGTGGTTGTAAACTCTTTACAAGCACTTTTTACTACAAGAAATCAATTTCTTTGACTCATGGTTAGTGCTATTTATTATCAATCAACTGTGTTTACTCTTCTTAAAGTGGTTGTAAACCCACTAACTTACAAAAAAAAAACAAAAAAAAAAACACCTGCAGGACAAAAGGAATAATAAGCTAGTATGCATAGCATACTAGCTTGTTATGAATTACTTACATTAGATCGAAGCCCCCGCAGCGGTCCTTGTACACTGCTCCGGCCGGCGACATCGCTCCCAGAGTTACTTCCAGGTATCGCGGGCTCCGGCACTGTGATTGGCCAATGCTGCAATGACGTCACTCCCGCGCATGCGCGCAGGAGCTACTGGTAATGGCACACTAGCCGTTGCTTCAGTGTGCATGTGCCGATAATGTCGGCACATGCAGATACAGGGGATATCTCCTCAACCGTGCAAGTTTAGGAGATATCCAGGGTAGCTACAGGTAAGCCTCGTTATAGGCTTACCTGTAGTAAAAAGTGGTTGTAAAGGGTTTACAACCAATTTAAATCATAATGACAATAGAAACTACCCAAATTACCCTGATCAAATGTTTACATACCCCAGTTCTTAATATCGTGTATTGCCCCCTTTAACATCAATGACAGCTTGAAGTCTTTTGTGGTATTTGTGGATGAGGAACTTTATCTTCTCAGACGGTAAAGCTGCCCATTCCTCTTGGCAAGAAGTCTCCAGTTTTTTGTAAATTCTTGGGCTGTCTGGCATGAACTGCACTTTTGAAATCTTCCCAGAGGGGCTCAAAAGATATTGGGGTCAGGAGACTGAGATGGCCACTCCAGAACCTTCACTTTAATCTACTGTAGCCAATGACAGGTGCCGCTGCCTTCATCCCAGTGTGAAAGCCCCGAGGGCTTGCACACTGGAGCGATGCGCTGGCAGGACGGTAAAAAAAGTCCTGCCAGCAGCATCTTCGGAGCGGTGAAGGAGCGGTGTGTATACCGCTCCTTTACCGCTCCTGCCCATTGAAATCAATGGGACGGCGCGGCTATACCGCCGGCAATGCGCCTCTGCAGAGGTGCTTTGCGGTGGTATTTAACCCTTTCGCGGCCGCTAGCGGGGGGTAAAACCGCTCCGCTAGCGGCAGCATACCGACGGTAAAACGCCGCTAATGATAGCGGCGTTTTACCGCCGACGCCGCCCCCCGCCCCAGTGTGCAAGGGCTCTAAGAAGAAACAAGAGCAATGCTGGAGGCAATTTACAGCACACACTCATTTTGGTAGTATAATTATTGTGGGTTTATGGATCTTGCTGAAGAACATTATTTTTTATCAAGTTGTTATGAGTAAAGTTCTGCTGTAAAGGAGGAGTGCGGGAAGAAAAATACAAACATGCATATTCATCTATATGGCTGCAGCATCGATCTGATGCTGCAGCTGTATCCCGTCAGCTCTAAGCCTGAGAACTGAGCAATCACCTGACTGCTAATTGCTCAGTTTTCGGGTCTACTCAGAGCACAAAGTGTTGACTGTCAATCGGCACTCTGTGCTCTGTCCCTTCAGCACTCACTGGAGCGTGAGGCTGTGGAGGGGGTGGTAGCGGCTGGCTCAGCATGTCAGTGGTGCACTTAGAGCTGCACAATTAATCGTTAAAAAAATCGTGATCTCGATTCAACCCCTCTGACGCTATCTATTGCAGATTCTTTCATATAAACAAGTGGAGAGACTTATTTGCTCACTCAGCTGTCAAAAGAAAATATTCCAGGCGGTCTGCCAAGTTTTTAACATGAAACATTGTAACGAACTCTTCTGTCTTAGATCAAAGTGATAAACTTCTGTGTAAGGAAAATATCCAGGCAGTCTGCCAAGTTTTTAAACAACGTGTAAATGCAGGAAGTTTAACCACTTAAAAGTCTAAATCTTTTTCTGACACTTGTTTCTTAAGTTAAAATCAATATTGTTTGCTAGAAAATTACTTGGAACCCCCAAACATTATATATATATTATAGCAGGGACCCTAGGGAATAAAATGTCAATTGCTGCAATATTTTATGTCACATTGTATTTTGCCCAGCGGTCTTTCAAACGCAATTTTTTGGGAAAAAATTCACTTCAATGAATAAAAAAAAAAAAAAAAAAAACGGTAGTTAACCCAATTTTTCAATGTGAAAGATGATTTCACGTTGCGAGAATCGTGATCTATCTTCTAAGCAAAAAAACTGTGATTCTCATTTTAGCCAGAATCGTGCAGCTCTAGGTGCACTTAGAGACTGAGCCAGCTGCCGATCAGGCATCTGAGTACATCCTGACATTATTTTCGGGATACATCCAGACACTGGAGTGACTCTGTGGCGTCAGCCAATAGCTGACTTTAGCCCTCTGTTGGCTGATTCTGGGTCACAGGAGTGCAAAAGTAAGTGTACTTCTGTAACACACATGAGAAGTATGACCAAACAAGCTTTGGCCATACTTCTCTTTTAAAGCCCTAAACCAGGGGTCAGCAACCTTTTTCCACTTACGGGCCGGATTCAATGTATGTGAATGCATTGAGGGCCGCATTCACCAGTTAAGAAAAGAAGATAATAATCTGGATCCCTTTACCTTACACAGCCCCCGCACTTCTGGACCCCTTTACATTACACAGCCCCGCACCTCTGGACCCCTTTATGTTACACGGCCCTCGTACCTCTGGACCCCTTTACATTACACTAGGGCTGCAACTAACGATTATTTTCATAATCGATTAGTTGGTCGATTATTGTTTCGATTAATCGATTAATCGGTTAATAACCTTAAAAAAAAGTGTGGTGTATAATTTAGTTAATATGTAAAGTTTTTTTAAAAAAAAAAGCAATTTATTCTTAAATATCTCTATGCAGTGGTAAATATAAACAACTATATGGTTAGGGAGCAAAATATTGAATCCACTGGGAGAATAACAGACAGAAGAGATATACTGTATACACTATTAGAAGAGAAATACAATTTTTTGGCCATTTTGTTGTTGGGCAGATTAAAAAATACAAATTGCTGCAAAAATGCATTACATGCTTTTCTGCAGCTTCTCTATTGAAGTATATTGAACCAAAAAAGCACCGTTTTGCCTTAAAAAAAAAAAAAAGTCCTTGACCGTTTCCAAATACGCAGCGGCTGAAAAAAAGCATAGATGTGAACGCGTCCCATAGAAGACAATGTTAAATGAACTGTAGTGTGTTTCTGCAAAAAGCACCAAAAAACACACAGATGTGAACCAGGTCTAAGACGTTTAGTAACATAATGGGGTTAAAAAAAAACTAAAATGAGCCCTTTATAGTACAAAAAAAGCAAATAATCGCTACTGTAAGGGGTTCATTTTTTTACTGTAGAACTGTGAAAGTAATATTTACAGTAGCAATTATTTGCTCTTTTTGTACTATAAAGGGCTAATTTTATTATTTTTAACCCCATTATGTTACTGGCCGATTAATCGATTATGAAAATAGTAATCGATTACTTTCATAATCGATTAGTTGTCGATTAATCGATTAGTTGTTTCAGCCCTACATTACACAGCCCCCCCGCATATCACACAGTCCCCTCCACCAGTCCCCCGCTTTTGCGCATGAGTAACGGAGG
The DNA here is from genome assembly GCA_037952925.1 of Lithobates clamitans. Classification (NCBI taxonomy): domain Eukaryota; kingdom Metazoa; phylum Chordata; class Amphibia; order Anura; family Ranidae; genus Lithobates; species Lithobates clamitans. Next base: position 1,272,642 of record JBBGZY010001374.1, on the reverse strand, counting down.
GATGGGGCGCTTTAAATTATTTACTTTTTTCTTTATTTTATTTTTTTATTTTTACACTGTCCCTTTAAAAAAAAATTCTGATCACTTTTATAGCTGTCAGAAGGAATGTAAACATCCCTTGTGACAGTAATAGGCAGGGACAGGCACTCTTTATGGAGGGACCTCAGGTCTACAAGACCCCAAATCCCTCCTTTGCACTTAAAACCATTCAAAACGCCAAGTGGGGCTGTTTTGAATGCTGTAATTTTTTTAAAATTTGGTGCCTTTAAGTGTCTGTAAGGGTCTCTGGCCAGCTGGCGGACGTCCCGGCTGGTTGTTTGGGCCTCCTGGTGGGACGGGAAAGCCGCATAAGGCGTTGGGGGGGTGCCCCCTCCCGCTTCTTGGAATAACAGCCGAGCGGCTTCTTAGCTGCATCGGTTGTTATCCCAAGAAAGCTGACCGGGGTTAAAATGTCAGCGGGCCGGGTGCATGTGAATTCATCACGTGTGCTGACATCACTCTTGGGCCCCATTCACACATGAGCGTAGCGGGAACACGCGTTCCTGCTCACGTTTTTTGAGTGTTAACACATGTTGCGCATATACGTAGTGCAACATTCAGTGAAAGTAACTGGCATGCTTGTGGGGTCAAGGCACTCTCCTGTGCAACTTAGCTACAAAAAAGTTCTGTTTTGTCAGTTTTTGAAGACAAAGCAATGCAATTCATTTTACCACAAGGTGAGATGCCCATTGGATGCAATATGTATATCCACGGAAGGATGCCTTTTATTGTTCAATTTTAAGAACTTAGGTATGAGTCAGGCATAAGAACTAGTCCTCACATTCTTAGAAAATATTTTCACAATGGTCAAAACTTACATAATGAAGTCTACAGGACCTACCTGTTATCCGATTGGAAATACTGAACATTCGTGAAGTCCTATGCTGCTGATGGAATGGATCTCTATACTTGTTGCCAAAACACATGCTTAGAAGCTCCTTACGCACAGTCTTATTCCAAAGTCCATAAATAAGAGGGTGACAAATTGCACTTGTGAATGATAGCCAAGTAGCTAAAGTCTCCACTATGGGAGAAACACTGTTTTTCCCCCATAAGGCCTCAGTGCTTATGACAATCATGTAAGGCCCCCAGGTAAGCACAAAAGCACCAATAACTACTAATATTGTTATAAAAGCTTTACACTGGTTGGCTGAATAGACAATACTTGAAAACCCATTTCTCCTGCTCCCCGATGAAGATGTAGAAGTACTGGAATTTTTTCTCCCATTCTTCTGAGGAGCTTCTTGAACGATAATGACAGTTCCACAGTGGATCTTTCTAGCTTTTATTCGGGCCACTCGAAATATAAAGCCATAGCAAATCATCATAATGATAAAAGGCAACAAAGCACACCAAATCTGCCAAAAGGCAGTATAGCCAGCCTCTTTGTGCCATGCAGCAACACACATCCACTTAAAGTTATCAAACTCCAGTGAGGACCATCCAAAGAGCGGAGGAAGACATCCTATGAGAGAATGGAGCCAAACATATGCTATAGCCAGCACTGCGCGATTTCCTGTAATCTTCATAGGGTATACCATTGGGTAAAGGACCGCATAATACCTGCAAAAAAAAAATACATAAATAAATAATAAAAATAAAATTAATGAAAAAAAGTACTTATTTTAGTTAGAATATGAAGCCGCAGTAGTTGCAGCCCGCTGAAATGAATGGGCTGTCTTGATGCAATGCACAAAAACATGACGTGTGATGTACAAGTGTGAATGCAGTCAAAAGCAGCAATACTATAAGATTTAAAGTGATAATAAAGATATGTTTTTCTTTTTTTTTTTTCAATAACAAATATGTTATACTTACCTGCTCTGTGCAGTGGTTTCGGACAGAGCACCCCCCATTACTCCTCTTTTCAGGTCTGCCCTGGCACTCCTGGCCCCTCCTCTTCGCTGCTTGTTATTAGGGCACTTGTGTGTTGCCGCTCTCCAGCCCCGCTCTGTGTGTCCATAAGACACACAGAACAGAGCTTGGCCCCACCCCTGCTCCCTCCTCACTGGCTGTGATTGATAGCAGCAGGAGCCAATGGTTCCTGCTGCTGTCTCTCAGCCAATCAGGCGGCAGAGACTCGGGTGAGCAGCTGCTCTCATGCACATCACTGGATCTGGCTCCGGTAAGTATTAGGGGGGACTGCGAAGGGAGCTGCATACTGAAGGTTTTGTACCTTCATGCATAAAATCCATGAAAGTAAAAAACCTTCAGCCTTTAGAACTACTATAATGTTGTATTTATCAATTCACAACCCCGATGTCCAACCTGCGGCTCTTTGGCACCTGTTGGGTGGCCCTTCAGTCTGTTTTTCATACCTAGTTGCTTACTTAAAATCGAGAAGTGTGTGTATATGTATATATATATATATATATATATATATATATATATAGTTTTAAATACCAAAGAGACATACTATATCGCTTCTACATTACAGGCCAAGTTCACCTTTCAACATAATACACCCATATTTAGGTTGTAACATGTTCCACCTTGTGCCCTGCTCACCCCCTTCAACCTTCCACTGTTACAGCAGGCAGGAGATTCTCTCCATGCAGCCTGTCGCATTTTTAAAAATTGGCCACATCTACTAATTCATAGCAATCTGTGAATGAGCAAACTTAAAGTGAGACAGCTTGTAGTTCTCAATGGACTGCTAGGGAGCTGATGAGCCTCTTCGTAGTCCAATTAGTCTTCTTCCAGCTTTGTAACTGAAAGCCAGTATGGAGGTACGGCACAAAACGGGAGAGCATGCAGGTGCCTGACATTGCACCTGTGATCCACTGAGACAACGCTTTGCAGGGTCCTGTAAGAAATAATAAATGCACATTTTGTTCTACAAAAATATGTGCATACATTTTTTTCTAAAAACTGAAGTTATCCTTTAAAGTATGCCTAAGTGCTTGTTCTACCTATACACTGAACAGCACCCAGCTGTAGAACTACATTCACTGAATATTTTGTGTGGCTCATTTGATGAGGTCGGGGGTTTTACTTAAAGAGGTTGTAAACTCTTGCAGTTTTTCCCCTAAAGCATTAAGGTGAAAAACCTCCTGTGTTGTAGCAGCGCCCCTGTGCCCCCCTTATACTTAGCTGAGCCCCGTAATTCCCACAATGGGAACGAGCACACCAGCTCTGGCTGGTGTCTTGTGTCCTGATTGGATATTTTGCTAGCTGCGTAACCATTGACTTCCGCTGCTGTCAATCAAATCCAATGACGCGGGCGGCAAAGCCGAGTCCTGCTGTCTGTGTCTACAGACACAGCAGCAGGACACGGGAGCGGGCCCCCCCCACGGGTGTCCACAAAGAAGAGCGCTTCTCTGACAGGGCACTCGAGAAGAGGAGGAGCCAGGAGGGACCCCAGAAGAGGAGAATCAGGGCCACTTTGTGCAAAACCAACCACACAGCGGAGGTAAACATGTCATGTTTGTTATTTTATTTTTTAATTTTTTAAACCGAACTTTTACAACCACTTTAAGACCCTCTATATCATGAAATTTAAAGTACAACTAAGGGCAATTATTTTTTTGGATAGAGTGGAGATGGATTAAAAAAGTTGTTGTTGGCGAGGTGGGGGGTCCTGGGTAAGTTCACCTTACAGATTTTTCTGTAAAAGGTGAACTTATCCTTTAAGCACAAATTTGTCCTATTTGTTAAAAACCTGATCATTTATAGTACTCCTCATTTTAACAGCACAACACAATGGTTACCAAAAAATGCTTTTGATCATTTAAATGCATTTCGTTGATTCAAATTTACCCTACATGCCATAGACAAAGCTAAAAAAATGAAAACAGTTGTGGCTTGTGAAATCGTGCCAGTGAATTCTACCCTAAGAGCCATTTTTTTTAAGAATGTGGTAAGAATGAAGCAACAAATATATCTGATCACCATTCTCCCAACAGCTGAACTTCTACTTCCACTCTTAGCAAAACAAACCTGACACATAGCCATACACGACCAAGCTGCAACAACAGTTTATGTCAACTGCTGAGAGGCAGCAGCTGTGCAATCTAACTCCAAGAGCAGAAAGAAGTGTCTCAATGTCTCCTTTTCTTAGGGAATGATATTTGGCAATTGTGCAATAAATATTCAATAGAAAAGAAGTCTATGTAACAACAACTCCACATCAAGCTAAAGCTGAACACAATATTTCCACATGTAGAAGGTTAAAGTGATACTAAACACACACTGTTTAATTTGCATTATGCCTTCTATTTCTGTATGTGGATGATTGTACTGTAATTATTTTAATTAAAAAAGAAAAAAAAAAAAAAACAAAAGTACCATTTTCCTAATCGATTTACAGCTGTCACATGACCCAGATCTTTCCCAGCCGGTTTACAGGGAAACCTAGGCAGGAGGATCTTCTAGTCCTCTGGTGCTGGTCACATGTTCAAAAAAATAAACAGTATTTGAAATACAGAGTAAAACTTCAATATCAATAAACTGTTTAACCTCTTCGCGCCCGCGCTATAGCCGAAAGACGGCTGCAGCGCGGACGCTAATTGCCGGGAGGCCGTCCCTGGACGTCCTCCTGTTTACTTCCGCGATGCGCGCTCCCGCGGGCATGCATTGGGGAAGTTCTGTGCTGGCCGTGTCCCTTGGACACAGCCAGTCACGGATCGCTGAAAACGGCCAATCATAGCGGCTGTTTTCAGCGCGATCGGCGGTGCCAATGGGAGATGATCTCATATGTAAACATATGAGATCATCTCTCATCGCCAGCTCTCCCTCCTCACACAGAGACAGTGTGTGAAGAGAGAGAGCGAACTGCTGCAGCGGTGAGTGAAGAAAAAAAAAAAAAAAAACGAAAAAAAAAGTCACATCAGTGCCATCCGTCCCCACTGCCATCTGTCCCCACTGCTACATATAAGTGCCATCTGTCATCAGTGCCACATATTAGTGCCATCTGTCATCAGTGCCACGTGTCATCAGTGCCACGTGTCATCAGTGCCACGTGTCATCTGTCATCAGTGCCATCTGTCATCAGTGCCACGTGTCATCAGTGCCACGTGTCATCAGTGCCACGTATTAGTGCCATCTGTCATCAGTGCCACGTATTAGTGCCATCTGTCATCAGTGCCACGTATTAGTGCCATCTGTCATCAGTGCCACGTATTAGTGCCATCTGTCATCAGTGCCACGTATTAGTGCCATCTGTCATCAGTGCCACGTATTAGTGCCATCTGTCATCAGTGCCACGTATTAGTGCCATCTGTCATCAGTGCCACGTATTAGTGCCATCTGTCATTAGTGCCAGGTCAGTGTCACGTGTCATTGTCCTGGTGCTCCAGGGCCTTCAAAAGTGTAATAGGTAGTCAACAAGTTAGATGTGTAATTTATGCTCCTAGAACACGTGATGGTGCTCCCTGTATGTTGGGCTTCTCTATGTGGCCAGGCTGTGAAAAAGTCCCACACATGTGGTATCGTAATACTCAGGAGTAGCAGAATGTATTTTGGGGTGTTATTTGTGGTATATACATGCCCTGTGAGAGAAATAACCTATTACAATGACAATTTTGTGGGGGGGGGATCTTCATTTTGCAAAGAATTGTGGAAAAAAATTAGATAGGCCTCAGTAAATCAAGTGTGATCAATTTTTTATGATTTGCACCACAGCTTGTAGACTCTCTAACTTTCACAAAGACCAAATAATATCCACTAATTTGGGTTATTTTTATCAAAGATATGTAGCATTATAAACTGTGGCCAAAATTTATGAAGAAAAAATAATAATTAGCAAAATTGATCAAATACCACCAAAAGAAAGCTCTATTTGTATGAAAAAAATGAAAAAAAATCATTTGGATACAGTATTAAATGACTGAGTAATTGTCAAAGTGTGAGAGAGAGCTGAAAGCTGAAAATTGGTCTGGTCAGGAGGGGGGTTTAAGTGCCCAGTAGGCAAGTGGTTAATCGCTTCAGCCCTGACAGATTTTTTCCCCCTTTCTGACCAGAGCACTTTTTGCAATTCGGCACTGCATCGATTTCACTGACAAGTGCGCGGTCGTGTGACATTGCACCCAAACAAAATTGAGGTCCTTTTTTTTCCCACAAATAGAGCTTTCTCTTGGTGGTATTTGATCACCTCTGCGGTTTTTATTTTTTGCCCTATCAAAAAAAAAAAAATACATTATTTTTTACTTTTTGCTATAATAAATATCCCCCAAAAATACAACAATTTTTTTTCCTCAGTTTGGGTCGATATGTATTCTTCTATATTTTTGGTACAAAATCGCAATAAGCGTATATTGATTTGTATACGCTATAACTTTTGCGCAAACCAAATAGGGGATAGTTTTATGGCATTTTTATTTTTAATTTTTTTTATTAGTAATGGCGGCGATCTGCGATTTTTATTGAGACTGCGACATTGTGGCAGACACATCGGACACTTTTGACACTATTTTGGGACCATTGTCATTTATACAGCGATCAGTGCTATAAAAATGCACCGATTACTGTGTAAATGACACTGGCAGTGAAGCAGTTAACCACTAGGGGGCGATGAAGGGTTAAGTGTGTCCTAGGGAGTGATTCTAACTGTGGGGGGTGGGCTTTAAGTCACATGACAGCGATCACTGCTCCCGTTGACAGAGAGCAATAATCTCTGTCATGACACAAGCCAGAACGAGGAAATGCCTTGAACGGCACTTCCCCGTTCTGAGGCTCTGTGACACGATTGCCGGGAGACCGGCGGGGACCCCAGGCACGGTCACGCTGTACATGCGCACCTGCTATCCCTGCTTCTTAAAGGGGACGTACAGGTACACCCATTTGCCCACCGCTGCCATTGTGCCAACGTATATCGGCGTGCAGCAGTCGGCAAGTGGTTAAAATTGTCATACAAATATATATTTGAAATCAAATCTTTATTATTTTTAACAACTTCATGGTGTGGGTGGATTTCGGCCAGTCACAGTCTGAGTCACCCCCTCCAGCCCGTTTCATATAAGAGGGAGGTGAAGCCTCCATTAATTTACATGTAATATCCAACTCCCATTGTGTTTAGCTGGATAGTGGGCATGGAGGAGGGAGGGAGTGGGTTGCCATTCACTACTGGGTATACGCCCACATGTGTGACTCTATAGTCACGTGGGCTGCTCAAATTTTATAGGAGGAAATGTTCAGCTTAGAAACTCACTGAAAACTGAGAATGTGCAGAGCTGCCAACACTGCTCTTCAAAATCCCTAGCTGAATTGGGGACATAAACAGAAAGTGGAGATAGAAAACAGCAGAATCAACCAGGTTTTTTGCAGAAAACAGACAACGAATCTCATAGTGGTTTAGCGAGTATGAACAGCATGTAATATGCCTATGCATGTGCAGGTGTTCATCATCCCAGCGCACTGGGACCGTAATGTTTGTGTAAAATGATCTGAGCATGTGCAGCTCAGCTTACATACCACACAAGACTGTGAGCAGGCAGGCCTGCCTGCTCCTAAGGTTTGGTATGATGCCTTTAGTTTGGATTTAAACCTAGGCCCAATCAAAAATCTATGTGGAAAGACGCTCACTTTAGTAAACAACAGTATGTTAATGGTTAAAACGACTTACCTGTCTATTGCTATTATGCCCAAAGTAAGCATACTGGCAGAGCTGATCAACATATAAAGAAGGGCAGAGAAATTGCACCACACCACTCCGAATATCCATTCCCTTAGAATAGAGCTGACAACAACAAATGGAAGCACCAGCATAGACAGCAGCAGATTGGATAACGTCAGGCTAAACACAAACTTGTTGCTGAGGGAAAGCAAATACGACTTCTTGTACAATACGATCACAATGACAAGATTGCCCAGGCATATCAGAATGTCAATGATGATAATAGCAATGGATTCGGCTACTATAGTAGCCCCATTTTCTGCAGCTTCACTTCCCACGCCATTTTCTCCAGAAGAGTTGATGCTCATTGTCAAACACAAAGCAATCCGTTTTGAAACATGCTGGGAACCTAGAAGAAGAAAACAAAATGGAATTATAAAAATAAAATCAATAAATGAAGTATTTTAAAGGAGTGCTATCTTTTTTTTTTGGGGGGGGGGGGGGGTGTGCAAACACTCTGCAAAATGATGTGTTCTGTTGCTTTTTCTAGGTCTCTCAGCACCTGTGCAGGCATAGTGAGAACCCGGGTATCTCTAAGATCTATTGGTTTCAGCTCCTCTGGCTACAATGCCTAGACTCCATAGGCTTTCCGCAGCCCCCTCTTAGTTATTTTTCTTGTTTAGCGTGGGTAGCCCTACCTTTCCCTTTACAGGCTGTTATGAGAGGACTATGCAGGGAATGCATATCCTATCTTGTGACAAAAAGCTAATATGAAGTACAAATACTCTTTACACACTACGTAGAAATACTTGAAGAGCAAAGTGTAATCTTTAGTTTAATCTGGTTTAGAAAAAAAAAAAAAAATGGTAAGTATTTATTATTAAAACAAAATATATATGAAACCCTGCGAGCCACTTACGGATAAATGCCTACAAAATAATAAGTGAACAGTGGAGACCAGCTGCAAACACTCAGTCACGTTCCATATTCGTGCAAAGTATTAAAATAAAAATAAAAAAACAATGTGTCTGCGCTAGAAAAAATCGCTGCACTCAAAGTGCAGTACCCCTAGGTGCTAAAGTATAAAGTGCACAGTGCTATGTGAAACACAGCAAGTGAGTGATCAAACAAAACAACATATCCATTAAAATATCAAAATAAAATACAAGAGGATATAACAAACAGTGAATAAATGAAGTCCAAAAACGTGTATATCCAATGATATAAAAGTGCCCAAATAAATTAGTCCAAAAATTTGGTGAATTTCACATATCCTATCTTCCAAACTGTGCCACCAAAAAACATGCTGTGGTGTCTTCCAGCCGCCCCCACAGGTGTATATGCTCACCTTCCTGTGTGTGACACAGCGATTAGACTATGTCAAACAAAGCCTTGGAGCCACTCCTGTGCTCATTAGGAACCAGCTGTGCAGACTTCCAATGTTCTCAAGTGGAGATGGTTTATGCAAGAGAAAAAAACTCCATAGCGCAATATGTAGGTATAAAGGATTTTAATCAAATAATCAGCTCCCCTCACTGGGGTACTCACATATTGTGGGTGCGTGAGTGCACCATCCTTAACAAGCATAAAACGGTCAATCTCTCGGTGTGGTGTGCGGTGCGGCGTGTGTAACGAAAATCTCCTGCTCTCTCTCTGCTGACAGCTCCGTCCAGGCCCCTCCCCTACGCGTGTTCGGCACCGGGACCACGTGCCTTCTTCAGGGGGAATCTGATTGGACGAGAGCTCCAGAGTGAATATATATAACTCCGGCGGCCATTTTGCCTAAGACCGCAGACACATCTGTGTCTATAGCGGCCATTTTCCCTTAGGCCATGGATCAGGCTGACACCAGCCGTGTCAATCATGGCAGCCATTTTGCCTAGGATCACAGATGTAAATCCTAATGGGCAGTAAAGGTAACTACAGCGGCCATTTTCCCTGAGACTACAAATCTGCTAAATAGCAGAATGTGTACTATTAATAGCAGGATCTCACAATAAATGATCTAATCAGATGTTGTGCATAAAAATAATCTACAATGATATATAACCATGTATTCTATCTTAATATAATAATATTATGCAGGACGGAGCATTTATATAAGTATTTATTATTAACTCAAAAAAGTATCTTATTGCGCTCAGCCTCCTTCACATCTCCAAATTTCTCTTTCTTTTTTTGTTTCCTGCGGTGATCTGACTTCCTGTTGGAGGGTGGCTGCATTCATTCTCCACGATCCCACTGTATGTAGGAACATAGTTATCCTCTCTTGCTTGCTTCTGAGATGGATTTGGGACTATGGATTATGGGGTTTGTATTGTACACAGAGAAGTGTATATGACCGCAACGTTGACTTCAGTACTGTGCTCACTGGAGCCGATCCTTTGGATCCCCAGTGCCGTCATCTTGGAAGTGGCAGCCAGCTGTTACTTCCTGCTTTTTCACAGCCAAATCCCCACTGTGCAAGTGTGGGATTGTGCTGTGCTGGTCCCGCAGCCTCCTGGGGTGTGTGATGTGTCAGAAGGCTGCGGATGAGCTAGCTAATGTAATTCTCGCATAGGCGAGTACCTGTCAGAAAAATGCCCCCAGAAAAGAAAAAAAAACAAAAAACACACACCAATTTTGTTGGGGGGGGGCAGAACTTTCTTTTTAAGTGAAGTTCCACTTTAAAGGATACGTACACCTTTGTTAGGATGTTACAACCATGTTACCAAAGAGCACTTGCTGGCACCCCTCCGATCCCCTGCTCTCTCCACACCCGCTGTCACAATTTAAAAAGAGTGTGGTCCTGCGGGGGTTCCACCCACACGGCCACATCATTCATTCACAAAGTTCTGTGAATGAATTAACTACAACCTACAACTACTGCCTGCCACAGACAGCTTGTACTTCTCAATGAACTGCGAGGCCACTGGTGATCGCTCTCATAGGTAATTGATCTTCCTGCTCTCCAGTAACTGTCTGCCCAATATGGGGCTAAGGACAGATACATTGAGGGGAAAAAAGTATTTGATCCCCTGCTAATTTTGTACATTTGCCCACTGACAAAGAAATGATCAGTCTATAATTTAATGGTTTATTTTAACAGTAAGAGACAGAATAAACAAACAAAAATATCTAGAAAAATGCATTTCAAAAAAGTTATAAATTGATTTGCATTTTAATGACTGAAATAAGTATTTGATCCCCTATCAATCAGCAAGGTTTCTGGCTAGCAGGTGTCTTCTATACTAGTAAGGGTCGGTTCACACTAGGACGACTTGGGATCCGACTTGTAAGCCCTCAAGTCGCCCCAAGAAGAGATTTACATTACAGTTAATGGGAGCGTCTTAATTGACACTACTGAAGTCGCTCCGACTTCAGAGCGTACTCCTTGTACTACTTGGATCCGACTTCTAGGCGACTTGTACCATTCAATTCAATGGAAGTCGCCTCCAAGTCGGATCTCCATCTATACTGAAGCGACTTTACAGTTAAAAAAATTAGTTTGCCCAGGTAAACCCCTCCCTCCCAGAGAGCTGATTATTCTGTGATTGGCCACAGCCAAAGTCGCCTGTCCTGGAGGCGACTTGAAGTCACATTGTAAATTGATTAAAGTCTCACTGAAGTCGCGTTGAAGCCGCGTTGAAGTCACCGTGCAAAGTCGCGCTGAAGTCGTGTTGCCCCTGTGTGAATCGAGCCTCACTCTCTTAAAGGGAGTGCTAATCTCAGCTTGTTACCTGTATAAAAAAAAAAAAAAAGACACCTGTCCACAGAAGCAATCAGATTTCAATCTCTCCACCATGGCCAAGACCAAAGAGCTGTCCAAGGATGTCAGGGACAAGATTGTAGACCTACACAAGGCTGGAATGGGCTACAAGACCATCGCCAAGCAGTTTGGTGAGAGGATAATGACAGCTGGTGCGATTACTGGCAAATGGAAGAAACACAAAATAACTATCAATCTCCCCCGGTCTGGGGCTCCATGCAAGATCTCACCTTGTGGAGTTTCAGTGAACACGAGAACGGTGAGGACTCATCCCAGAACTATACGGGAGAATCTCGTCAATGATCTCAAGGCAGCTGGGACCATAGTCACCAAGAAAACAATTAGTAACACACTACGCAGTGAAGGACTGAAATTCTGCAGTACACACAAGGTCCCCCTGCTTATGAAAGCACATGAATAGGCCCGTCTGAAGCTTGTTAGTGAACATCTGAATAATTTAGAGGAGAACTGTGTGAAAGTGTTGTGGTCAGATGAGACCAAAATTGAGCTCTTTGGCAATAACTAAACTCGCCGTGTTTGGAGGAGGAGGTGAAATGCTGCCTATGACCCCAAGAACACCATCAAACATGTAGGTGGAAACTTTATGCTTTGGGGGCGTTTTTCTGCTAAGAGGACAGTACAACTTCACAGCATCAAAAGGGGCGATAGATGGAGCTATGTACCATCAAATCTTGGGCGAGAACCACCTTCCCTCAGCCAGGGCATTGAAAATGGGTCATGGATGGGTATTCCAGCATGACGACAATGACCCAAAACACACAGCCAAGGCAACAAAGGAGTGGCTGAAGAAGAAGCACATTAAGGTTCTGAAGTGGCCTAGTCAGTCTCCAGACCTTAATCCCATAGAAAATATTTTGCGGGAGCTGAAGGTTCGAGTTACCAAACATCAGCCTCGAAACCTTAATGACTTGGAGAGGACCTGCAAAGCGGTGTGGGACAAAATCCCTCCTGAGTAAGGATGAGCTCCGGCATGTTCGCAAGCTGCACATGCCAATCCCGCAAGGAACTCGGCACTGCACAGCAATAATCACAAGCAGTGAGACATTTCCCAGTGTGCGGCTGCAGAGATCGGGAAATGTCTCACTGACAGCGATTAGGGCAGCGCATTGCCGACTTCCTGGCGAGCTTGACACGTGCAGCTTGCGAACACGCCGGAGCTCATCCTTACACCTGAGATGTGTGCAAACCTGGTGGCCAACTACAAGAAATGTCTGACCTCTGATTGCCACCAAGGGTTTTGCCACCAAGTACTAAGTCATGTTTTGGGAAGGGTTCAAATACTTATTTCACTCATTAAAATGCAAATCAATTTACAACTTTTTTGAAATACTTTTTTTCTGGATAATTTTGTTATTCTGTCTCTCACTGTTAAAATAAACCTACCATTAAATTATAGACTGATCATTTTTTTTGTCAGTGGGCAAATGTACAAAATCAGCAGGGGATCAAATACTTTTTTTCCCTCACTGTAGCTATACTGAGATTCTGCAGGAGCCTGACATTGCAACCATGCTCTGCTGGCAATGCAGGCAAGGTGAACTTAGCCTGTAGCCCACCTGGCGGTTTTCCCGAGTGTGGCTCGGGGTTAAAATTCAGTCCCATTAGCGGTAACCCTGAGCCACACTCGGGATCGCATTGCAGGATCCTGGGGCGGCGTTACTTACCTTGTCCCCGGGATCCTGCGATGTCCCCCGCAGTGTCCGTGGGCTCCGTCCTCTGCCCAAAGCCTCTCCGTGCCAGGCTCCATTCCCTGCGAGCGTCGCGACACACGGGGGCGGAGCCTGGTGGCAAATTCAAAAAACTGTAAAAAGCATAACACATACAGTACTGTAATCTTACAGATTACAGTACTGTATGAAATTATTTCACATCCCTTTTGTCCCCAGTGCTTTGGCCCATGCCCTGCATGCAGTTTTATATTATATATACTGTTCTTTCTGCCTGGAAACTGGAGATTGTCCATAGCAACCAAAAAGTGTCCCTTTACGTCAAAAATGGTTTTAGACCAGCTAGAAAACAGCGATAGTAAATTAGAACACTTGCAGAATTGAGCGATAGTGAATCGTGGGGAAATTTATTTTATTATTATTTTATTTTTATTTTTTTAATTATTTATTTTTATTTATTATATTATAATTTATGTTTTTGTGTTTCAAACGTTATCATACCCGCGATATCTACTAGACTCTTGTTTGGACAGATTTAAGTGTGTTATTGTTAAGAATTACAGACCTACAATATAAAACGCCAAATTTCCATGCAAAATAATTGTACCGCTTTCAGCACCTAAAATCCGAAATAATCATACCGCCAGGGAGGTTAAGTAGAGGTTGTGTATGGATTATATTTGGAAAACAAGAATATTGTTTAGTGTCACTTTAACCACTTGCGGGCCGAGCTATAGCTGAAAGACAGCTACAACGAGGTCAGCAATTTCGGGTAGGGCATGCATGGACGTCCTCCCAGAACTGGGACCCCCGGGATGCGCTCTATAACCGCGGTGTCCACTGGACACAGCTGATCACAGATCGGGGTAAAGGGCCAATCACAGCTGGTCGCAGGTAAACAGACTTGCCAGTTATGGGAAGTCCCTCTGTGTGAGGAAAGGAGAGCCGATAACTGGCAAGGCTCTCAGTACATTGTTTACACTGATAATCAGGGCACTGAGTTACAGTGCAGCCCCATCAGTGCAGATCAGTGCCCATCCAGGCAGTGTTGCTTCATCAGCACGTGAAGAAAATTTACTTTAAAGCAAAAGTTTAACAGAAACTAAGGCTGGCCATACACTTTACAATCATCTTGTACAATTTTCCTTTAGATTTACTAAAACCATATAATATGAGGTCAAACCTAAACACTTTCAATTTGTATGCAATCCGGCAGGCTCTTGTACTACATAGTTGAAGGTAAATCTAAAGGAAATTGAATAAGAAAATTGTATAACGTATGGCCAGCTTAAGAAAATCTTTTTTTTTTCCTTCAGAATCTTTAGCAAAAAATAAAAAACCCAGTGGTGATTAAATACCACCAAAAGAAAGCTCTATTTGTGTGAAAAAAAAAATGATAAAAATGTCATATGGGTACAGCATTGCATGACCGCGCAATAGTCAAAGTAGGCAGGAAGAGCGTGAAAGTGCCCGGCATTGAAATGGTTTCTACTCACCCATCCCACCAATATTCACTCTCATGAAAGGACACCGAGGCTGAAAAAAATTCAGCATCTGACATGAATGAATGTGTTGGATACCTGACCCCCCCCCCCCCCCCCGTTCTCACTATATGACGGCCCCTATGTGAATATACATGCTTTTCTATGTGATCTTACAAGAATAAAAAAGCTCTGCACATTGTTAAATGTGCTGGCGACAGATTTGATCTACATGAATACAGGACAGCGGTGTCACATAGGGGCTCGTGGAAGCAAAGGGGCCCACCTGGAAACAAAGAGCAGCAGCACCATTTATTAACACTTTCCCTTGCTGGAATGTCTTTCTTACAAGATTCTTTAACTAGTGACAGAGACACTTTAAAAAGCATATAGAGGCATGAAAGCAAAAAAACCCCCAAAAAAACAAAAAAACTTGTGTTTATAACGCCTCCTACATTAAAAATGTGCCTTTTTTTTAATAAACCCCAATTGTCAATGCTGCCACAGCAGTGTCATACAGTAGCCAGGCATGCTGCTTGTTCCATACAATATTTAAATAATAGCAAAGCATGCAGAGCATCCCTACAATCACAGCACCGTCCTCTATGTGAAGTTGTGCTCGGTAGGAACGCCTAGCCTTCCCCATTGTTATATAGACAGCACAGACTCTAGTCCACCAGCTTTACCTTTCTCTACGCATAAGCCTTACACCACGGAACTACCGCCGTGTTACACAAAGCACATAGTTCCACTTACCTTTTGTTCCTTGGCTACTAATACTGCAAAGATTCCATGCCTAGAGCGAGCGGTCCAGGTAGACCCGGAACTACAGGCCGGTGTCTTCTGCCACTTCCTGTACGTGGAACGCAAGGGTGCGTCTCACTGCTGTCTACCACTTCCGTGTGATGCTGGTGATTGATTAGCAGTAGTGATCTGTATGACAAAATCACAAAACCTGTTATAGAAAAATATACAATTTTATATTTAATATACATGTATTAGATTGTTATAAAAAAAAAACACATTCAATGTGTGTTATTGGCCATAAAAAAACTACTGATATCTTATGTAGTTGCACGTTGTCACTGATTTTCATCACATGCAAAAAAAAACTTTTATTTTTTTTCTTTCTTGCATGTGGTTTGGTATAAGTAGAAGATGAGCTGGGAATAGGGTTGCCACCTTTTCTTCAAGCCAAACCCAAACACTTTTGCAGCCTGGAGCACCTTTCGCTGCACCAAGGAGAGTAGAAATGCAGTGCGCATAGCACGCCACAGCAAAAAGTGGGTGTGGCCAAATTGTGATGCCAACCTGCCCGCTGACAGCCATCAGCAACTCCCAGGCAGCAACAAATTTGTGTGTGACTATCTTGGATAGTCTTGGGGAGCCACAGCCCGGTCTGAATAATGTGAGTTCAGATACGGTTGAGTTTGAAGCATGCCCCAGCTAGGGTTGCCTCCTGTCCGGGATTCACCCAGACAGTCAGGGTTTTTAATCATGTGTCCGGGTTTCAGGCGGACAGAAACCCGGACACAAGTCAAAACCCTGACTGTCTGGGTGAATCCCGAACAGGAGGCAACCCTAGCTGGGGCATGCTTCAAACTCATCCGTATCCAAACTCATGTTCCAATGAGGAGGCTGGGTAATTGAGGGGGCTCTTCGGTAGGGGACCATTCCACACACCTTTTTTGTGTGACACTGCACTGTGTGAAGCTGACACTGCACACCGATAATCACAGGCAGTGAGACATTTCCCGGTCCGCGGCTGCACAGATCAGAAAATGACTGCCTGTGATTATCGGTGTGCATCTTCCTGGTGGGATCGGGCAGGTGGGTTGGGACTAAGATCCCGAACACGCCTGAGCCCATCTCTAGTGTGTACTTGTCTCAATTAGTAGCACCAAGTGTAATTCATGTCTGCTGCTTTTTTCCTCTGCTATTAGCATAAATTATTATTATTATTATACAGGATTTAGATGCTGACAGTTTACGCAGAACTTTACAACATAAGGGCAGGCAGTACAATCACAATACAATTTAATACAGTAGGAATCAGAGAACCCTGCTTGTTAGAGCTTACAATCACTTCTGACAAGTTTTCCTGACACCAAGAGAAAAATGGTGACAGGGGAGGGACTTCCAGCAGATTAACAGCCTCAGCTCTGTTCCTGTTTGCTGTATGAAGGGGGAAGTTGATGTTCCCTCCAATCAGCTCTCACACATCTCACTGAGCTTTGCAGAGTGTAGTATTGACAAGCTTTATAAACTCAGCACGTTGCATGGATGTAGAGAAACGAAAACTGCAGATAAATAGGTACAACTTATGTAGGAGGCTTTGTTTCATCATGTGTATCACCTGAAGATAGTAACTTCACTGGGTATATGGAAGGGTTTACAACCACTTTAATTAGAACAACATCATGAGTTCTTGCGCACTGCACCATGGACTTGAGGCATGAATTAATTCGAAAAAAAAATCCTGCCCTCCACCTAAAAAACGGAATTTTTTATTTTCCCCACTAGCTCATTCCTCACAGTTATTACGTTCTGTACCACTTGCCCCTCCTTATTAAATTGTAAGCTGTTATGTGCATGAACACTTATGGCCCGTACACACAATCCGAAAAAAAAAACGGACCACAGATCATCTGTTTTTCTTTGCATGCTAGTCGCATATCGAAAATGAAGAGTTTACTGAAGTTACGTAGAGTTCTCGTAGAACTGAATACAAAATTGGAAGTGATATAACGTGTTGTGTATTTGTATTGTATTTTTGAATGACAGCTGTACTGATTAACCACTTCAGCTCTGGAAGGTTTTACCCCCTTAATGACCAGGCCATTTTTTGCAATACGGCACTGCGTTACTTTAACTAACAATTGCGTGGATGTGCGACGCTGTACCCAAATTGATGTCCTTTTTTCCCACAAGTACAGCTTTCTTTTGGTGGTATTTGATCACCCCTGCGTTTTGTTTTTTTTGCGCTATAAACAAAAAAAAACAACAATTTTGAAAAATATATACAGTATATATTTTTTACTTTCTGCTATAAAATATATCCAATAAAAAAATGTAAAAAATCAAATTTTTTTATCAGTTTAGGCAAATTTTTATTTTGCTACATGTGTTTGGTAAAAAAAAATCCCAAAAAGCGTATATTGATTGGTTTGCGCAAAAGTTTTAGCATCTACAAACTACGGGATAGATTTATTGACTTTTTTTTAATTGTTTTTACTATTAATGGCAGCGATTTTTTGCAGGACTGAGACATTGCGGCGGACAAATCTGACACTAAGTGACACTTTTTGAGGACCAGTGACACCAATACAGTGATCAGTGCTAAAAAAAAAAATGCACTGCCACTGTATAAATGACACTGACAGGGAAGGGATTAACATCAGGGGCAATCAAAGGGTTAACTGCGTTCCTGGGTGTGCTTTCTTACTGTGTGGGGACCCGCTGATTGGCTCCCACTGTGTCCAATCACAGCGGAAGCGCGGTGTACACGCCCCAGAGCCGAAGGAGGAAATCACGTACAGGTACGTGATTTTGCACTAAAGGACCGCCCTGCTGTAGTACATGTACGTGGGGCGGTCCTTAACCACTTGCCGACCGGGCCATAACCGAAAGACGGTTGGCTAGTTCTGGGTGGACGTCCATGGACGTCATCCCAGAATCCTGCTCTCGCACGCCGCCTGGGGCGCGCATCCGAGAACTTCTGTGACCGCCGGGTAGCTGATCGCGGCCCTTTACCATGTGATCGCTCCATCAAATGACGGAGCGATCACATGTCAACAAACCGGCGTCATGTCATGATGCTGGTTCCTCCCTCCCCTCTCTGTACCGATCGGTACAGTGCGGGGGGAGAGGGGGAGGGATCGGATGGCAGCACCGCTGTGGGCTGCATGTGTAGTGCCCACAGCGGTGCTCAGTGACAATTGCAGTCACATCCATCCATCCCTCCATGCTCAGCCATCCCTGCAATATACCCTGCAATACTCTGCAATATGCCCTGCAATACCCTGCAATATACCCTGCAATACTCTGCAATATGCCCTGCAATACCCTGCAATATACCCTGCAATATACTCTGCAATATACCCTGCAATATACCCTGCAATATACCCTGCAATATACTCTGCAATATACTCTGCAATATACCCTGCAATATACCCTGCAATATACTCTGCAATATACTCTGCAATATACCCTGCAATATACCCTGCAATATACTCTGCAACAGAGGCGGCTCTCTAATTAGGCAAATTAGGCGGTCGCCTAAGGCCTCCCACTCCCAGGGGCCTCGCAGCCGCCTAATTTGCCTACCGTGTGTGGAAGTGAATGTCCCCTGGTCCCCTGCTCCGCCCTCAGAGCCTTTAATGCGGGGCAAAAGCCTGCGGTACGCACAACTAGGTTTTCCCCGGCCACTTGAGCACTGCTTGAGAGCCCAGGATCACGAGTGGCTGCATGTAGTCCCCTCCTCTGGCTCCTCCCCTTCTGCCACGCTTTGAGGATCTCCTTCTCCGACCATATGCACTTGCAGACAGAGCTCCGATAATGCACGCAGCGGCTGAGCAGCTCCCTGATCAAATTCGTAATGGAGCTGGCGCCTGCCGATCATCCGGGTCTCAAGGTACTACACAACACTCCTTCCGGACACTAACAGCATTCTATGACCGGCGACCTGAAAATCACCTCTGCCAGCCACCTGTGACCTCACTCAGACACAGAGCAGTGCACTGATGATATGTTTGCCATCCAGCATATGATGCCAGCTACTGACCCCTGTCATTATCATTATCCTTTTCCTGGCATCCTATCATCATACTTCTTATCATCCCACCTGCACCCCTCTGCCAGTTTCCTACATCCCACCCCCTATCATCTTCACCCCCCCTGCACCCCTCTGCCAGGTTCCTTCCACCCCTTCCCCTGTCATCTTCATCCCCTCTGCCAGCTTCCTATCCCCCATGTCATCTTCATTCCTTCTGCCAGCTTCCTACCTCCCCTCCCCCTGTCATCTTCACCCCCATGTACCCCTCTGCCATCTTCTTACCACCCCACCCCCTGTCATCTTCATCCCCCCTGCACCCCTCAGCCAGCTTCCTTTTACCCCACCTCCTGTCATCTTCATCCCCTCTGCACCCCTCTGCCAGCTTCCTACCACCCCCGTGTCATCTTTATTCCCTCTGCCAGCTTCCTACATCCCCATCCCCTGTCATCTTTACCCCATGTACCCCTTTGCCAGCTTCCTACCACACCACCCCCTGTCATCTTTATCCCCTCTGCACCCCTCTGCCAGCCTCCTAACACCCACCCCCTGTCATCTTCATCCCCCCTGCGCCCCTCTGCCAGCTTCCTAGCACCCCACCCCTGTCATCTTCATCCCCTCTGCACCCCTCTGCCAGCTTCCTACCACCCCACCCCCTGTCATCTTCATCCCCTGTGCCAGCTTCCTACATCCCCACCCCCTGTTATCTTCACCCCCCTGCACTCCTCTGCCAGATTCCTACCACCCTACCCTCTCTCATCTTCATCCCCCTTGCACACCTCTGCCAGGTTCCTACCACCCCCTGTCATCTTCATCCCCTCTGCACCCCTCTGCCAGCTTCCTACCACTCCACCTCCTGTCATCTTCACCCCCTGTACCCCTCTGCCAGCTTCCTACCACTCCACCCCGTCATCTTCATCCCCTCTGCACCCCTCTGCCAGCTTCCTACCACCCCATCCCCTGTCATCTTCATCCCTTCTGCCAGCTTCCTACATCCCCACTCCCTGTCATCTTCACCCCCCTGCACTCCTCTGCCAACTTCCTACCACCCCATCCCCTGTCATATTCATCCCCCCCACCCCTCTGCCAGGTTCCTATCACCCCACCCCTGTCATCTTCATCCCCTCTGCCAGCTTCCTGCATGCCCACCCCCTGTCATCTTCATCCTCCCTGCACTCCTTTGTCAGCTTCCTACCACCCCACCCCTGTCATCTTCATCCCCCTTGCACCCCTCTGCCAGGTTCCTACCACCCTCTGTCATCTTCATCCCCCCTGTACCCCTCTGCCAGCTTCCTACCACTCCACCCCCTCATCTTCATCCCCCCCCGTACCCCATCTCTGACATCCTATCACCCCACCCCCTGTAATTTTCAACCTCCCCCAGTACCCCTCTGCTAGCTTCCTTCCACCCCCCCCTCGTCATCTTCATCCACCTGTACCCCTCTTCCAGCTTCCTACCACCCCACCTACTATAATCATCATCATCCCCATACCCTACTTCTGACATCCTACCACCCTGCCCCCTGTCATCAACATCCCCATCACCCCCCTGTACCCCACCTCTAGCATCCAACCATCCTATCCCCATCATCATCCTCATCTTCATCCCCCCTGTTCCCCACTATCATCATCCTCCCCCTCTGCTGACATCCTACCACCCCACCCCCTGTCATCATCACCCTGTATCCCACCTCTGGCCTCTTACAACCCTGCCTCCTGTCATTATCATCCACATCCCTCCTGTACCCCACCTCTGGCATCCTATCACCCTAATCCCTATCATTATAGGGGAGATATATCAGCCTCTCATCTCATTGCTGCCACCATCACCCTAAACTGTATCCTGTCATCCAACCAACAGTACCCCAACAATTGCATCACACACCACAATACTGCTCTGCCACCCAGTGAGCGGTAATTATATGCTGTAGCCCCTATCAAACAATCAGTGAGCATTTATAATGTGCAATAACCTCTAGCAACCAATCCGAGAGTGATAATGATAAGCAGTAACCTATAACAACCAATCAGTGAGCAGTAATGATGTGCAGTAAACTAAAGCAACCAATGGGTAAGCGGTAATTATGCGCAGTGACCTCTAGCAACCAATCAGTGAGCGGTAATGATGTGCAGTAACCTCTAGTAACCAATCAGTGAGCCTGAAGCAATAAGTGAGTGTGAACCAGATATTTATGTTTACATTATTAACATGTTTTTTTTTTTTTAGATAAGTCATAGTTACATAGTTACATAGTTACATAGTAGGTGAGGTTGAAAAAAGACACAAGTTCATCAAGTCCAACCTATGTGTGTGATTATGTGTCAGTATTACATTACATATCCCTGTATGTTGCGGTCATTCAGGTGATTATCTAATAGTTTCTTGAAGCTATCAATGCTCCCCGCTGAGACCACCGCCTGTGGAAGGGAATTCCACATCCTTGCCGCTCTTACAGTAAAGAACCCTCTACGTAGTTTAAGGTTAAAGCTCTTTTCTTCTAATTGTAATGAGTGGCCACGAGTCTTATTAAACTCTCTTCTGCGAAAAAGTCTGTGTGTGTTTTTTGGGATGTTGGGATGGAGAGCGAAATTGCTGGGGTGGGGGCAGGAAAATGTTTGCCCAGGGTCCAATCAATAATAAAGATGGCCCTGGTGTCCCCAGGCTGGTGGGGTGAGCGGGCCAACACACTTGGGTAAAGCCATGGAGGTTACAACCAGCTGTACCACCCCCCCCCCCCCCTCACACGAAGAACATCTCATCAGCTGCAGGCAATAGCAGGCTCTACCGCCATCCTAACCTTCACCCAAAGCCGGAACCACATTGCATGGCAGGAGTTGTAGTTCTTCACACCACACACTAGACTTGGCCCTCCAGTGCCTACGCTCTGCAGAGACTACACCTCCCAGGATGCACTGCAGGGCGCCAAAAGCGAATATTTTAGCTTCTCCTGGTTTTAGTAGGGGACAGAGGGGTGTATAGAGGGATTATCTTTCTGCACTGTCTGTGGAGGGATTGTCTGTGGCCCTAGTGTTGGGTGGCTGCTGTAGCAATGTGGCGTTACCGTGTTGTATCATGTCTGCAGCCTCTGACCACCTCTTGTTTCATGTCTGCAGTCTCTGACCATCTCTTGTATCATGTCTGTAGTCTCTGACCTTCTCTTGTATCATGTCTGCAGTCTCTGACCATCTCTTGTATCATGTATACAGTCTCTGACCATCTCTTGTATCATGTCTGCAGCCTCTGACCATCTCTTGTATCATGTCTGCAGCCTCTGACCATCTCTTGTGTCATGTCTGCAGCCTCTGACCATCTCTTGTGTCATGTCTGCAGCCTCTGACCATCTCTTGTGTCATGTCTGCAGCCTCTGACCATCTCTTGTATCATGTCTGCAGTCTCTGACCATCTCTTGTATCATGTCTGCAGCCTCTGACCATCTCTTGTATCATGTCTGCAGCCTCTGACCATCTCTTGTATCATGTCTGTGGTCTTTTCTGCAGTAATTTCTATCGCTCGAATATTTTTTTCAGTTATGGGAGTGAGTGGGGCCTCATGTCTAAGGTTTGCCTAAGGCCTCACAAAGCCTAGAGCCGCCTCTGCTCTGCAATATACTCTGCAATATACCCTGCAATACTCTGCAATATATTCTGCAATATACCCTGCAATACTCTGCAATATACCCGGCAATACCCTGCAATATACCCTGCAATATACCCAGCAATATACCCTGCAATATACCCTGCAATACTCTGCAGTATACCCGGCAATACTCTGAAATATACCCAGCAATACTCTGCAATATGCCCTGCAATACCCTGCAATATGCCCTGCAATACCCTGCAATATACCCTGCAATATACCCTGCAATATACTCTGCAATATACCCTGCAATACTCTGCAATATACCCTGCAATACTCTGCAATATACCCGGCAATACCCTGCAATATACCCTGCAATATACCCGGCAATATACCCTGCAATACTCTGCAATATACCCTGCAATATACCCTGCAATACTCTGCAGTATACCCGGCAATACTCTGAAATATACTCATCAATACTCTGCAATATACCCGGCAATACTCTGCAATATACCCTGCAATACTCTGCAATATACCCGGCAATACCCTGCAATATACCCTGCAATATACCCGGCAATATACCTGGCAATATACCCTGCAATATACCCTGCAATACTCTGCAGTATACCCGGCAATACTCTGAAATATACTCATCAATACTCTGCAATATACCCGGCAATACTCTGAAATATACTCAGCAATACTCTGCAATATACCCGACAATACCCTGCAATATACCCTGCAATATACCCGGCCATATACCTGGCAATATACCCTGCAATATACCCTGCAATACTCTGCAGTTTACCCGGCAATACTCTGAAATATACCCAGCAATACTCTGAAATATACCCAGCAATACTCTGCAATATACCCAGCAATACTCTGCAATATACTCTGCAATACTCTGCAATATACCCTGCACTACTCTGCAATACCCCGCAATTTTTAACCAGTTCCTGCCCGCCGTCATATGACGTCCTTGACTTTGAGCGGGGATATCTGAATGATGTCTGCAGCTACAGGTATCATTCAGATATCAGCTTTTTCAGCTGGCGATTTCCTACACCATAAGAATGATCATAGCGGCTGTTCCACTGCTTGATCGTTCTTATGGGAGGCGAGAGGGGACGCCCCCCCTTCCCGCCACCCTCCGGTGCTTCTACCGACTCACCGCTACGATCGAAGCCAGGATCGTTTTTTTTTTTTTTATTTCAGGCTTCCCAGCCTAGAGGTGAGATGTGGGGTCTTATTGACCCCATATCTCACTGTAAAGAGGACCTGTCATGCCATATTCCTATTACAAGGATGTTTACATTCCTTGTAATAGGAATAAAAGTGATCAAAAATTTTTTGGGGGGGAAAAAAGTGTCAAACTAAAATAAATAAAGTAAAATGAACAATAAAAAAAAAAAAAATTTTTTAAAGCGCCCCTGTCTGTGTGCTCGCATGCAGATGCGAACACATACGTAAGTCCCGCCCACATATGAAAACGGTGTTCAAACCACACATGTGAGGTATCACTGCGAACGTTAGAGTGAGAGCAATAATTTTGGCTCTAGACCTCCTCTGTAACTCAAAACATGTAACCAGTAAAAAATTTTAAAGCGTCACCTATGGAGATTCTTAAGTAGCGAAATTTGGCGCCATTCCACGAGCGTTTGCCATTTTGAAGGGTGACATGTTAGGTATCTATTTACTCGGCGTAACTTCATCTTTCACATTATGTAAAAACATTGGGCTAACTTTACTATTTTGTTTTTTTTTTAAGCACAAAACTGTTTTTTTTCCCAAAAAAACGCGTTCGAAAAATTGCTGCGCAAATACCGTGCGAGATAAAAAGTTGCAACAACCGCCATTGTATTCTCTAGGGTCTTTGCTAAAAAAAATATATATATATATATATATATATATATATATATATATATATATAATGTTTTGGGGTTCTATGTAATTTTCTAGCAAATAAATGATTATTTTTACATGTAGGAGAGAAATATAAGAATTGGCCTGGGTGCTCCTAGAATGCCTGATGGTGCTCCCTGCATGTTGGGCCTCTGTATGTGGCCACGGTGTATAAAAGTCTCACACATGTGGTATCACCATACTCGAGAGTAATAGTAGAATGTGTTTCGGGGTGTAATTTGTGGTATGCATATGCTGTGTGTGAGAAATAACCTTCTAATATGACAACTTTGTGAAAAAAAAAAATCTTGATTTTGCAAAGAATTGTGGGAAAAGATGACAATTTCAAAAAAACTCACCATGCATCTTTTCAAATGCCTTGGAATGTCTTCTTTCCAAAAGGGGGTCATTTGGGGGGTATTTGTACTTTTCTGGCATGTTAGGGTCTCAAGAAATTAGATAGTCCATCAGTACTTCAGGTGTGATCAATTTTCAGATATTGGCACCATAGCTTTTGGACTCTCTAACATTCACAAAGACCAAATAATATACACCAAGTTGTACTTATTTTTACCAAAGATATGTAGCAGTATAAATTTTGGCCAAAATTTACGAAGAAAAATTACTAATTTGGTAAATTTTATAACAGAAACAAAGAAAATTCATTTTTTTACCAAATTTTCAGTCTTTTTTCTTTTATAGCGCAAAAAATAAAAAACCCAATGGTGATTAAATACCACCAAAAGAAAGCTCTATTTGTGTGAAAAATAGGACAAAAATTTCATATAGGTACAGTGTTGCATGACTGAGTAATTGTCATTCAAAATATGAGAGCGCTGAAAATTGGTCTGGTTAGGAAGGGGGTTTAAGTGCCCAGTGGGCAAGTGGTTAAGCGGTTAAAAGAAAATCGTATGATCTGATATCGTATAAGAAAAATTTTCCTGCTTGTCCAATTTGATATAATCAGATGAACTGTTCTGATTGGCTCTCGAAAGCTGTATACTAATGATCCCATTATTGTATGATTGCTTCGAACGCGGTATTTTTCATCCGATTTTTGGATCGTGTGTATGGGCTATTAAAGTGGGGCAACCTGTTTTAGAAAAAAAAATGAACATGTAGCTTCAGCAAAAGCCAATAAAAAGCTACTTTAAAGAGGAGCTCCACCCTGAAGGGGAAGCTCCGCTTATTTGCCTCCTCCCCCCCTCTGCTGCCACATTTGCCACCTTTCGGGTGGGGAAGGGGTATCAGGCATCTGGTTTCACCTGCGGCAAACTCATTCAGAAGTTTGCCCCCCTCCTCCTTCTCCTGCCGCCGGGCCATCCACAAAGCGCAGCGTGCTTCGAGCATGCGCAGTAGGGGAACGGGCTGTGAAGCCGCAGGGCTTCACTGCCAATTTCCCGTACCCAAGATGGCAGTGGCAGCACCCGAGAGCCAATTGAAAAATTGGCTCAGGTGAACATACCGCTGGATTTGTGGACAGGTAAGTGTCCTAATATTAAAAGTGAGCAGCTACATTATTTGTAGATGCTGACTTTTCATTTTTCCTGAAGAAGCCTGGAGCTTGGCTTTAAGAAAAATCCAGTGTGTCTGATGAATTAAAACGGATTTCTTTAAAATGAATGCTATGCATGACAGGCTGAATGCTTAAGTCAGTCAGTAGTAATCAGATTATATATATAAGAAGATTTTGCATACTTGCAAACAGCACCATACAGCAGCAGACTTATACTGTACAGTATATCTTCTTCATCGACATCCAGCAGGTCATGCATACATGGGATGAAAAGAGGTGAGGAACCTTTTTATTTATACCGTAGTGTTAGAAATTGAGGACATATTTTTAAGGTATGCTTTAGGGTTGCTCAGTGTTTTTTTCTGTGCATCTTGGTCCTACATTAAAGAAGAATTTAAGTGGAGCTGTGCTATATAAATCTGTAGGCATTGCCGGGACAAGGTCATCTAGAGCCCAAGGTGAACATGCCAAACTGCACCCCCCAAGATGTATGAGCATAATGTGTCAGCAAAAATTCCCCCCCCCCCAAAAAAAAAATTGAGCACTAATCTGCATGCTTACCCCCAAGCATAAATGCCCCCTCCTCCCAGTACAAATTCGCCCCTCTGTGGAAACCCACCCTCCCCAAATCCCCCAAGCACAAATGACCCCCCCCCCCCAAAAAAAAATGGCCCTTCCTAGCACAAATCCTCTAGCCTTCAAATTTCCCCTCTGAGTACACATCCTCTCTCCCCCTTCCAGAACAAATCCCCCCCCCCAGTCCCCACTCCTAGTACAAATCCCCTCCCCCTCCCCTCCTAGCACAAAATCATCTCTACTAGCACAAACCCCCCCAAAACAAAAAAAATCCTTTCCTAGCACAATTCCCCTCCCCCTTTACCATATCACCTCTTCTAGCACAAACCCCCCTCCTAGCACAAATGCTCCCCCCCCCCCCCCCAACACAGATTCCTCCAAATCACTACTCCTAGCACACCCCCCCCCCTAAATTTCTCCTCCTAGAACAATTCTTACCCCCTGCCATCCCCCAATTTCCCCTTCCAACACAAATCCCCTCGCCCTCAATCACTTTTGCAGTGCTCCCCACCTCACATGATGATGATACGACATCAAAACTCCTTTATAGCAGGGGTCAGCATCCTTCTTTACTTTAAAGTGATACTAAGGGCAATTTTTTCCCCCTAAAGCTAGTCTAAAGACCTACACTATGTTACCAAAAGTATTGGGACACCTGCCTAGACACACATAAACTTTAATGGCATTCCAGTCTTAGTCCATAGGGTTCAATATTGAGTTGGTCCACCCTTTGCAGCTATAACAGCTTCAACTGTTCTGGGAAGGCTGTCCACAAGGTTTAGGAGTGTGTCTATGGGAATGTTTGACCATTCTTCCAGAAGCGCATTTGTGAGGACAGGCACTGATGTTGGATAAGAAGGCCTGGCTTACAGTCTCCGTTCTAATGCAGGCCAGTCAAGTTCCTGCGCCCCAAATTAACTCATTCATGTCTTTATAGACCTTGCTTTGTGTGCTGGTGTGCACTCATGTTGGAACAGGAAGGGGCCATCCCCAAACTGTTCCCACAAAGTTTGGACCATGAAATTTTCCAAAATGTATTGGTATGCTGACATCTTAGGATTTCCCTTCACTGGAACTAAGGGGCCAAGCCCAACCCCTGAAAAACAACCCCACACCATACCCCCCCCCCCTCCCCTCAATCAAATGATTTGGACCAGTGCATAAAGCAAGGTTCATGAAGACATGAAGGAACTTCACTGGCCTGCACAGAGTACTGACCTCAACCCGATAGAACACCTTTGGGATGAATTAGAGCGGAAACTGCGACCCAGGCCTTCTTGTCCAACATCAGTGCCTGACCTCACAAATGCCCACCCCTTTTCCTGGCTCTGTCTGTACGACTACATGGTAGCACATGTAAAACTCCTTTATAGCAGGGGTCAGCATCCTTCTCCACCTTAAAGTGATACTAAAGTCAATTTTTTCCCCTAATGCTAGTCTAAAGACCTACACTACTGTAGCACACCCCTGAATTCTGTACGTAGCACACCCCTGAACTCTGCACTCTGTACGAAGCACACTCCTGAACTCTGTACGTAGCACATCCCTGAACTCTGCACGTAGCACACCGTGAACTCTGCACTCTGTACGTAGCACACCCCCGAACTCTGCACTCTGTACGTAGCACACCCCCGAACTCTGCACTCTGTATGTAGCACACTCCCGAACTCTGCACTCTGTATGTAGCACACCCCCGAACTCTGCACTCTGTACATAGCACACCCCCGAACTCTGCACTCTGTACGTAGCAGACCCCTGAACTCTGCACGTAGCACACCCCTGAACTCTGAACATAGCACACTCCTGAACTCTGCACTCTGCACGTAGCACACCCCTGAACTCTGCACGTAGCACACCCCTGAACTCTGCACGTAGCACACCCCAGAACTCTGCACGTAGCACACCCCTGAACTCTGCACGTAGCACACTCCCGAACTCTGCACTCTGTATGTAGCACACCCCGAACTCTGCACTCTGTACGTAGCACACCCCTGAACTCTGCACGTAGCACACCCCTGAACTCTGCACGTAGCACACCCCTGAACTCTGCACGTAGCACACCCCAGAACTCTGCACGTAGCACACCTCTGAACTCTGCACGTAGCCCACCCCCGAACTCTGCACTCTGTACGTAGCACACCCCCGAACTCTGTACTCTGTACGTAGCACACCCCTGAACTCTGCACGTAGCACACCCCTGAACTCTGCACGTAGCACACCCCTGAACTCTGCACGTAGCACACCTCTGAACTCTGCACGTAGCCCACCCCTGAACTCTGTACGTAGCACACCCCTGAACTCTGCACGTAGCACACTACTGAACTCTGCACTCTGTACATAGCACACCCCTGAACTCTGCATGTAGCACACCCCTGAACTCTGCACGCAGCACACCCCTGAACCCTGCACGTAGCACACCCCTGAACCCTGCACGTAGCACACCCGTGAACTCTGCACGTAGCACGCTCGTGAACTCTGCACGTAGCACACCCCCGAACTCTGCACTCTGCACGTAGCACACCCCCGAACTCTGCACTCTGTACGTAGCAGACCCCTGAACTCTGCACTCTGTACGTAGCAGACCCCCGAACTCTGCACTCTGTACGTAGCACACCCCTGAACTCTGCACGTAGCACACTCCTGAACTCTGCAATCTGTACGTAGCACACCCCTGAACTCTGCACGTAGCACACCCCTGAACTCTGCACGTAGCACACCCCTGAACTCTGCACTCTGTACGTAGCACACCCGTGAACTCTGCACTCTGTATGTAGCACACCCCTGAACTCTGCACATAGCACACCCCCGAATTCTGCACTCTGTATGTAGCACACCCCTGAACTCTGCACGTAGCACACCCCGAACTCTGCACTCTGTACGTAGCACACCCCTGAACTCTGCACGTAGCACACCCCTGAACTCTGCACTCTGCACGTAGCACACCCCTGAACTCTGCACGTAGCACACCCCTGAACTCTGCACGTAGCACACCCGTCAACTCTGCACTCTGTACGTAGCACACCAGTGAACCCTGCACTCTGTACGTAGCACACACCCTGAACTCTGCACTCTGTATGTAGCACACCCCTGAACTCTGCGCTCTGTACGTAGCACACCCCTGAACTCTGCACTCTGTATGTAGCACACCCCTGAACTCTGCACTCTGTACATAGCACACCCCTGAACTCTGCACTCTGTACGTAGCACACCCCTGAACTCTGCACTCTGTACATAGCAAACTCCTGAACTCTGCACTCTGTATGTAGCACACTCCTGAACTCTGCACTCTGTACACAGCACAACCCTAAACTGTGCACTCTGTACGTAGCACACCCCTTAAACTGTGCACTCTGTATGTAGCACACCCCTGAACTGTACACTCTGTATGTAGCACACCCATGAACTGTGCACTCTGTACGCAGCACACCCCTGAACTCTGCACATAACACACCCCTGAACTCTGCACTCTGTACATAGCACACACCTGAACTCTGCACTCTATACATAGCACACCCCTGAACTCTGCACTCTATACATAGCACACCCCTGAACTCTGCACTCTATACATAGCACACCCCTGATATCTGTACTCTATACATAGCACACCCCTGAACTCTGCACTCTATACATAGCACACCCCTGAACTCTGTACGTAGCACACCCCTAAACTGTGCACTCTGTACGTAGCACACCCCTGAACCTTGAACTCTGCACTCTGTACGTCGCACACCCCTGAACTCTGCACTCTGTACGTCGCACACCCCTGAACTCTGCACTCTGTACGTAGCACACCCCTGAACTCTGCACTCTGTAAGTAGTACACCCCTGAACACTCAATGTGGATTGGGGAATCCTCCCCGCTGAGCTATTGTATTCCAACAGTGAGGAGGCTTTCCCACCATCAGAATACACTGATCCGTGCTGTCAGATATAGCCTGTGGTGCTGATCCATGAGGGAAAATCCGATGGATCAATTGGTAGATCAACTTCTGTACAACCTCCCTACCCATTCATGCATCTAAATTTGTCCAGTCTGGGCTGAACCGACTGAATTTTGATCCATGTATGTCTAGCTTTGAGGTGACAACTCTCACACACAGTACTGTATTTATAAAGGAGCAGTGTTGTCACCCAAAGACGGGAAGTGTGTTACGACTACAGAAACCTCCCGTTCTTCACTTCTCTATAAAATCGATGAGAAAGAGTTCTGCAGCCCTCAGATTACTGTGAACAATAATAAAGGATAATAGCACAGCACAGGGTAGAGAGCACAGGAAGTTAGTAGCTTACTAGATTTCTGGCATCAATGGGTAGTTTTTTTGTAGGAATTTTTCCTCTATTTTCGCCTGATGATCCTGCCAATCCTGTCAGCTCAGGCAGGATACAGAGGTGAGGGCCCCCTCAGTCACTCACCTCCCCTGTACCCCCAGCCGCCATCTTCTCACCCCTCCCCCCACTATTCAGTCACACACACCACCCCACTGAGGGGGCATGACCCGCACACCAAGGGGCGGAGCTAAGGTAATAGCTGGGTAAAAAAACAAAAAAAAATCTCTCCTCTAGGGGTGGGGTGATTATCATTTGAGAAAAAGCTCCTCAGCCTTCAGGTGTGAGGAGGAAGTTTATGGGGTGTGGTGAGGGGTACAAGCAAATTAAGCCAGTAGAAAGCAGATCGAGAAGAGCAAGGAGGAGTTAATGTTAATTGTTTTTAATATTAAGACCCCTTTCACACTGGGACGTTTTTCAGGCGCTTTAGCGTTAAAAAAAGTGCCTGTAAAGTGCCTGAAAGAAGCCTCATCTGCAATTCCAATGTGAAAGCCTGAGTGCTTTCACACTGAGACCCCTTTCACACAGGGGTGCTTTAGCGTTAAAAAAAGCGCCTGTAAAGCGCCTGAAAAAAGCCTCATCTGCCATCCCAATGTGAAAGCCCGAGTGCACTTGGGCTTTCACATTGGGATGGCAGATGAGGCTTCTTTCAGGCGCTTTACAGGCGCTTTTTTTTAACGCTAAAGCACCTGAAAAACGCCCCAGTGTGAAAGGGGTCTTACATAAGCAGAGGCGGCTCTAGGCTTTGTGAGGCCTTAGACATGAGGCCCCACTCACTCCCATAACTGAAAAAAATATTCGAGCGATAGAAATTACTGCAGAAAAGACCACAGACATGATACAAGAGATGGTCAGAGACTGCAGACATGATACAAGAGATGGTCAGAGGCTGCAGACATGACACAAGAGATGGTCAGAGGCTGCAGACATGACACAAGAGATGGTCAGAGGCTGCAGACATGATACAAGAGATGGTCAGAGGCTGCAGACATGATACAAGAGATGGTCAGAGGCTGCAGACATGACACAAGAGATGGTCAGAGGCTGCAGACATGACACAAGAGATGGTCAGAGGCTGCAGACATGATACAAGAGATGGTCAGAAGCTGCAGACATGATACAAGAGATGGTCAGAGGCTGCAGACATGATACAAGAGATGGTCAGAGACTGTAGACAAGATACAAGAGATGGTCAGAGACTGCAGACATGATACAAGAGAAGGTCAGAGACTACAGACATGATACAAGAGATGGTCAGAGACTGCAGACATGAAACAAGAGGTGGTCAGAGGCTGCAGACATGATACAACACGGTAACGCCACATTGCTACAGCAGCCACCCAACACTAGGGCCACAGACAATCCCTCCACAGACAGTGCAGAAAGATAATCCCTCTATACACCCCTCTGTCCCCTACTAAAACCAGGAGAAGCTGACATATTCGCTTTTGGCGCCCTGCAGTGCATCCTGGGAGGTGTAGTCTCTGCAGAGCGTAGGCACTGGAGGGCCAAGTCTAGTGTGTGGTGTGGAGAACTACAACTCCTGCCATGCAATGTGGTTCCGGCTTTGGGTGAAGGTTAGGATGGCGGTAGAGCCTGCTATTGCCTGCAGCTGATGAGATGTTCTTCGTGTGAGGGGGGGGGGGGGGGTGTTGCAGCTGGTTGTAACCTCCATGGCTTTACCTAAGTGTGTGTTGGCCCGCTCACCCCACCAGCCTGGGGACACCAGGGCCATCTTTATTATTGATTGGACCCTGGGCAAACATTTTCCTGCCCCCACCCCAGCAATTTCGCTCTCCATCCCAACATCCCAAAAAACACACACAGACTTTTTCGCAGAAGAGAGTTTAATAAGACTCGTGGCCACTCATTACAATTAGAAGAAAAGAGGTTTAACCTTAAACTACATAGAGGGTTATTTACTGTAAGAGCGTCAAGGATGTGGAATTCCCTTCCACAGGCGGTGGTCTCAGCGGGGAGCATTGATAGCTTCAAGAAACTATTAGATAATCACCTGAATGACCGCAACATACAGGGATATGTAATGTAATACTGACACATAATCACACACATAGGTTGGACTTGATGGACTTGTGTCTTTTTTCAACCTCACCTACTATGTAACTATGTAACTATGTAACTATGACTTATCTAAAAAAAAAAAAACCATGTTAATAATGTAAACATAAATATCTGGTTCACACTCACTTATTGCTTCAGGCTCACTGATTGGTTACTGCACATCATTACCGCTCACTGATTGGTTGCTAGAGGTCACTGCGCATAATTACCGCTTACCCATTGGTTGCTTTAGGTTACTGCACATCATTACTGCTCACTGATTGGTTGTTATAGGTTACTGCTTATCATTATCACTCTCGGATTGGTTGCTAGAGGTTATTGCACATTATAAATGCTCACTGATTGTTTGATAGGGGCTACAGCACATAATTACCGCTCACTGGGTGGCAGAGCAGTATTGTGGTGTGTGATGCAATTGTTGGGGTACTGTTGGTTGGATGACAGGATACAGTTTAGGGTGATGGTGGCAGCAATGAGATGAGAGGCTGATATATCTCCCCTATAATGATAGGGATTAGGGTGATAGGATGCCAGAGGTGGGGTACAGGAGGGATGTGGATGATAATGACAGGAGGCAGGGTTGTAAGAGGCCAGAGGTGGGATACAGGGTGATGATGACAGGGGGTGGGGTGGTAGGATGTCAGCAGAGGGGGAGGATGATGATAGTGGGGAACAGGGAGGATGAAGATGAGGATGATGATGGGGATAGGATGGTTGGATGCTAGAGGTGGGGTACAGGGGGGTGATGGGAATGTTGATGACAGGGGGCAGGGTGGTAGGATGTCAGAAGTAGGGTATGGGGATGATGATGATTATAGTAGGTGGGGTGGTAGGAAGCTGGAAGAGGGGTACAGGTGGATGAAGATGACGAGGGGGGGGGGTGGAAGGAAGCTAGCAGAGGGGTACTGGGGGAGGTTGAAAATTACAGGGGGTGGGGTGATAGGATGTCAGAGATGGGGTACGGGGGGATGAAGATGAGGGGGTGGAGTGGTAGGAAGCTGGCAGAGGGGTACAGGGGGGATGAAGATGACAGAGGGTGGTAGGAACCTGGCAGAGGGGTGCAAGGGGGATGAAGATGACAGGGGTGGGGTGGTAGGAAGCTGACAAAGGAGTGCAGGGAGGATGAAGATGACAGGGGGTGGGCATGCAGGAAGCTGGCAGAGGGGATGAAGATGACAGGGGTGGGGTGATAGGAACCTGGCAGAGGGGTGGGGGGATGAATATGACAGGGGGTGGGGTGGTAGGAAGTTGGCAGAGGAGTGCAGGGGGGTGAAGATGACAGGGAGTGGGGATGTAGGAAGCTGGCAGAGGGGATAAAGATGACAGGGGATGGGGTGGTAGGAAGCTGGCAGAGGGGTGCAGAGGGGATGAAGATGACGGGGTGGAGTGGTAGGAAGCTGGCAGAGGGGTACAGGGGGTGAAGATGACAGGAGGTGGAGTGGTAGGAAGCTGGCAGAGGGGTGCAGAGGGGATGAAGATGACAGGGGGTGGTAGGAACCTGGCAGAGGTGTGCAAGGGGGATGAAGATGAGAGAGGGTGGGGTGGTAGGAAGCTGGCAGAGGAGTGCAGGGGGGTGAAGATAACAGGGGGTGGGGGATGTAGGAAGCTGGCACAGGGGATGAAGATGACAGGGGGTGGGGTGGTAGGAAGCTGGCAGAGGGGTGCAGAGGGGATGAAGATGACAGGAGTGGGGTGCTGGGAAGCTGGCAGAGGGGCGCAGGGGGGATAAAGATGACAGGGGGTGGGTGTTAGGAGGCTGGCAGAGGGGTGCAGAGGGGATAAAGATGACAGGGGGTGGTGTGGTAGGAAGCTGGCAAAGGGGTACATGGGGTAAAGATGACAGGGGATGGGGATGTAGGAAGCTGGCAGAGGGAATAAAGATGACACGGGGGTGGTAGGAAGCTGGCAGAGGGGTGCAGAGGGGATGAAGATGACAGGAGGTGGGGTAGAAGGAAGCTGGCAGAGGGGTGCAGGGGGGATGAAGATGACAGGGGGTGGGGTGGTAGGAAGATGGCAGAGGGGTACATGGGGGTGAAGATGACAGGGGGTGGGGAGGTAGGTAGCTGGCAGAAGGAATGAAGATGACATGGGGGATAGGAAGCTAGCAGAGGGGATGAAGATGACAGGGGAAGGGGTGGAAGGAACCTGGCAGAGGGGTGCAGGGGGGGTGAAGATGATAGGGGGTGGGATGTAGGAAACTGGCAGAGGGGTGCAGGTGGGATGATAAGAAGTATGATGATAGGATGCCAGGAAAAGGATAATGATGATGACAGGGGTCAGTAGCTGGCATCATATGCTGGATGGCAAACATATCATCAGTGCACTGCTCTGTGTCTGAGTGAGGTCACAGGTGGCTGGCAGAGGTGATTTTCAGGTCGCCGGTCATAGAATGCTGTTAGTGTCCGGAAGGAGTGTTGTGTAGTACCTTGAGACCCGGATGATCGGCAGGCGCCAGCTCCATTACGAATTTGATCAGGGAGCTGCTCAGCCGCTGCGGGCATTATCGGAGCTCTGTCTGCATGTGCATATGGTAGGAGAAGGAGATCCTCAAAGCGTGGCAGAAGGGGAGGAGCCAGAGGAGGGGACTACATGCAGCCACTCGTGATCCTGGGCTCTCAAGCAGTGCTCAAGTGGCCGGGGAAAACCTAGTTGTGCGTACCGCAGGCTTTTGCCCCGCATTAAAGGCTCTGAGGGCGGAGCAGGGGACCAGGGGACATTCACTTCCACACACGGTAGGCAAATTAGGCGGCTGCGAGGCCCCTGGGAGTGGGAGGCCTTAGGCGACCGCCTAATTTGCCTAACTAGAGAGCCGCCTCTGTACATAAGACGGTGAAGGCAGAGTGCAAATTTAATTACAAAGCTAAAAAGTTCACTAAGTAGAAAAAAATAATAAAGGGGAAAGGTATACAAATGACCCTCTAACTACAGAGCGCATGCGTGAGCCAGCCTGACTTGTTTACTAGATTTGCAGCAACGCGTCTCCAGTGGACTGCGCAGCGAGAAGAGTGCGGATGTGTTTACCTGGATCGCCCGACCACATCGGATATAATGCCGATTGCTTATAAATCCCATCTCCTCATCTAGAGGGGAATACCGAGGTCTGTCTGTGTGCAAAGTCCAGTCCCGGGTAGGTATCCAAAGATATTCATGTGCCACTATAGTCCCTTCTACAGCCCTCATATTATCATATACAAGGAGCTTCTTGCCTTACTCTATCTGAATGTGAGTGTCTGCAATTCTTTTTTGTTTCCAAAACAATTCTTTACATTAACCACTTCAGCCCCAGAAGATTTTACCCACTTCCTGGCCAGAGCACTTTTTACAATTTGGCACTGCGTCGCTATAATTAATAATTAATAATAATTATAGTTTAGGCCAATAAATATTCTTCTACATATTTTCGCGCAAAAGTTATAGCGTCTACAAACTGTGGGAAAGACTTGTGGCATTTTTATTATTTATTAATTTTTGTTATGGTAATGGCAGTGATCTGCGATTTTTAGCGGTACTGCGACATTGCGAAGGACAGATCGGATGCTTTTGACACATTTTTGGGACCATTGACATTTATACAGTGATATAAATAGGCACTAATTACTGTGTAAATGTCATTGGCAGGGAAAGGGTTAACACTAGGGGGCGATCAAGGGGTTAAATGTGTGTTCTTACTGTATGGGGATAGGACTGACTGGGGGAGGGGACATATCGTTCCTGCTTATTAAGAACAACTTTATGTCTCCCCCCCCCTGACAGCACAGGGATATGTGTGTTTACACCCACAAATCCCCATGGCCGGCTCTCGTGCACATGATCGCATGTCCTCTGGTGGCACTTAAAGGGAACCCTGTATATGGAGAAGCTGCAGAAACGCATGTAGTGCATTTTTCCCATGATTTTGCTGCGATTTCAGGACGATTTTGCTGGGATTTGAATTTAGCATTTTTTAATCCACCCAACAAAAAATTGGGCAAAAAAAAAAGAAAGAGCAAAAAAAAACAAAAAAACCTAATTGCATCAACAAACGCACAATACATTTGTCAAAAAAGTGTGTGCACACAAAATGATGGTTTGAAATTTGGCCAGTTCAGCAGGGATTGGCTGAATTTTGATCAGCGAGTGGCTGTCCCTACTCAATAGAAGTCGATTGATCAACTTCTGTCAAAGGGACGTGATGGAAAACTTCTGTCGTTTAGTGGCTGCAGCCTCTGATCAGTGTATTCTGACAGCAACAGCATTGAGTTTTGCTGTCAGAATAAAATGTCACGGTGAGGGACATTCCTCTCTTTTTTGGAATCAGTTTGTTTTTTGTTGTTCAGACTGCAGTGCTGGCTGAATGAAAAAAAAAAAAAACGAATCATCAAGCCAGCTTTTTTTGTCTTGCTCAATTGATGTCCGAATCATTTGTTTTTACCAATCAAACATCGATTGTTCAATTTTTTCGCACTGTTTGGGCACCATGTGGGTCTATTAGGAGCCCAGACGGAAGAAATAAGAGAAGTTCATTGGTAAAATATAACTGTGAAAGTGAAAACGTTTTTACTATTTAGATCAGCATACCCGTCAGGTTTTTATTGCAGTCTATGTCCCACTATGGAGCTTCTATTTGTCCTGGTGACCGTTATCACCAGGAACAGCAAAAGAAAGTCAAATTGTAGGTTGTCACCAGAACAGGAATAGGAGAGAAATCTTCCAAACGGGACACTGGCTCTGGTGACAACCAGGGATTTCCCCACTTTGGAGGGCTTTCCTCACTTCCTGTTGTGGATATGAAACAGGAAGAGAGGGGAAATCTCCCCAATCGGACACAGGTGGCAACAACAACAACAAAGCCCTGGCAGGGGTTATAACAGTCTCTTTTATATAAAAAAAAAATTGCCATTAGTTCTAATTTAAACAGTAACTAAATCTTAATAGTGAATTGTACAGCAGGTGACAAAAGCTACAATGTCTCATCTATACAAGGGAACAACATTTTTAGATTTGTTGATGAGAAATTCTCTGGTATTTAATTTATTCAAACGGTCTGAAACAAAGGAGTCCTCCCAGGATCTGTAAATGTACACGGATGGAAGTGAGCAGGGACAGATCAGCCTACACCATGTTCTGTGACTAGCCAACCAGAGCTGTCTTGCGCCCCTCCAATGGGGTTGAGGCGGAGGCGGGGGCGTCTGCTGGTCACATGACCTGTAGTTGTCCGCCTGACTCGGGAAACAGCTGGAGTCTCCATGGCTGCAGGTAGTAGAGAGTGAATAGGGGCTTGTTGTCGCCTGTGTCTTCTAATTGTCACTGATGTCGCTGACATATGCAGTATACTCCATGGCAGTGTTCCTGGTAATCGGGGCTGGTTAGGTGTGTGTGTGTGTGACTTGTCATGTATGGCTGCTATTGCATCAGGTCAGCTGTACTCATGCGTTGTTCTTCTATGGGCAGACTGGACGGCTGGGATTGGGACAGATTTGGCCATACATGTTTGTGATCACATCTGGATGTTTGGTGCTTCATAGGCTGGCAGGGGTCTCAAACTGGTGGCCCTTCAGCTGTTGCAGAACTACAAATCCCATCATACCTCTGCCTGCGGGAGCCTTGCCTGTAAATGTCAGCCTTGCAATGCCTCATGGGACTTGTAGTTTTGCAACAGCTGGAGGGCAGCCAGTTTGACACCTGTGGGCTAGAGCCTGCTCAGATCATATACAGTCATCATAATGAGAAATACCATACAAATCATCTTTGCTTCACATGGTGCATGGGGGATATAATTATATTTAAAGTAGGACTAAAGGCAAAACATTTTATTTTGGCTGGAGTAAGGGAGGCTTTTTTCCCATCTATGACCCATTGGGGAGAATTCCTTTCACTTCCTGTCCCATAACCAAAACAGGAAGTGAGAGGAAATCCCTTCAAAGGGAGGATATCCCTGGTTGTCACCAGTACTAGTGTCCCCAGTGGACAATTTCCTTTCTATACCTGTTTTGATGACAACTCAATATTTGGGATTTGCTTTCACTTGCACTCTCTCTGATAATGTTATACAGGACAAAGAAGGTGAATCTCCGTAACGGGGGGGGGGGGGGGGGCACAGGCAGCAATAAAAACCTGACAGGGGTTCCAATCCATCCAGAAAAAGTTCTAAGAACAGTTTTGCCTTTATACTTTAAAACAACCTGATCTTCTGCACTATGTGGACAATGTAGGAGCATTATTGTCCAAAGCAGTGGTGATCAATTTATTTGTTATAGGGTACCCCTAGTGTGGCCCCTGACATAACCAAAGGGTCAAACTTATTTATTTTTATTTCTTTTACAATAACAAACGTGTCTATACTTACCTGCTCTGTGCAATGGAATTGCACAGAGCAGCCACAAACCTCCTTCATTCGGGTCCCCCGCTGACGCTCCTAGCCCCTCCCCTCTGTCTAGTGCCCACATGGGAAGCCGCTTCCAATAGGGGCACTCATCCGTGCTCGTACCCAAGCTCCACTGCTGCGTCCATTGACACAGACAGCAGGACTCGGCCCGCTCCCTCGTCACTGCCTTTGATTGACAGCACTGGGAGCCAATGGCTCTCAGTGCCCCAGCAAAGTCAGTGAGACCCGGAAGTGAGGAGAGAGAAGATCTGCAGATGTGCATGGTGCTGGATGGAATGAGGGCTCAGCTAAGTAAATGGTGAGGGGGGATGGTGATACCTAAACAATTTTTTACCTTAATGCAAGGAAAGCATTAAGATAAACATGTTTATTCTTTACAACCCCTTTTAATATTCATTATATGTAATGGAAGCTTAGGTTCAGGCTGGACCTGGTAGTAAGCTGTCAGTCCTGGGCCAATCAGCAGCTAGTGAAAGGTTCCCCAACCCTCTGCATTGAGGTATAAAAAACATTTATGATCAGCACCCCATCCCCCTCCCCCATATCTACCTGATCATGATCCAGCACTGTCCCTGAAAGCAACAAGGTCTCTCTCTCTCATTAGCCAGTGGGGGCGGGGCCGTGCTGTGTGTGTCAATAGACGCACACACACACAGCTTACTACTATATATATATATATATATATATATATATATATATATATATATATATATATATATATATATATATATATATATATATATATAATATATATAATGTTTGGGGGTTCTAAGTCATTTTCTAGCAAAAAAAAACAAACTGTTTTTAACTTGTAAACACCAAATCTCAAAACGAGGCTCTGTCCTTAAGTGGTTAAATAGAAAATTATATTTAGATAGATTTTTACTCCAAAAGCATTTTATTAAATTTGATAAAAAAGCAAACAAAAAAAATCAGATTTAAATAAAAAAAATCAAATTTTGTAATTTTTTTTTTTTTTTTTAAATCATTGATTTTATATCCACCCTGTCCACGGAGGAATCTACTTGCCCAAATAGATCTCCTCCTCGCTGCTCCGACTCCCCCCCACTTCTCTAATGTCTGGGCACCCAACTGCAAGTCTAAACAAAGCCTAAGGCCTCATTCATGTTCTGCATACTATAGCAAGG
Organism: Lithobates clamitans; assembly: GCA_037952925.1. Taxonomy (NCBI): domain Eukaryota; kingdom Metazoa; phylum Chordata; class Amphibia; order Anura; family Ranidae; genus Lithobates; species Lithobates clamitans. The sequence goes on along the minus strand of JBBGZY010001374.1, from coordinate 1,231,866 downwards.
CCATGTTTAGCTGCATAGGTGTTGTGTGCATCCCTGTGCAGTAAGTCCCATTGATGTCAATTAGGACACAGCGGCTGCATGGTAACGCACAGTTGTTCCATGTATTCCTGTGGAGGCAGTCCTATTCATATCAGTTGGGCCACAGCAGCTGCATCAAGACATACACTGCTCCTAACTTGACATCAAAGTGGGTGTATGTCCCTGAACTCTGCGTTTTGGTCCATGCACCTACACGAATGTCAGATCTGTCTTTGCAACTGCTGGCTGCACAGGGATGTACAGAACACCTGCTCATCCGCGGGTGGGTAAACACGGCCCTCCATGGGCATACGCTGTAGCACACCCCAAGGCCTTAGTAGGAATTTAGCAGGAATTTTGTAAATTATGTTGTGGTTTTGTGTGAAGATAAGAATTTTAGTGTTTTATTTGTGAAAATAGCGATTTGATAAACATTTGCACACATATTGTGGGGTGTAAAAAAAAAAAATCAGTAGCATCTTCTTTTTATTCTACTGGTCATGTGCTTTCAGAAAATATATGGTTTTGGGGGGTCTTTTACAAACTCTGAAAGCTGTAACGGAAAAATTGCAAAAGGGGTCTGGCCATCTGAGTTTAAAAGTGGAGCGCTGGGTCGGGCAGTGAAAGGGTTAGAACTGCTTTAAACCTGGAAGGCTGAAGACGTCTTGTGGCAGAGAAGTAGTACTACAGGGGGCAGCTCCAGCTCGACAGTGAGGATAGCAGCAACGTTTTTTTCCTTCTTCCTTTTTTTTTAATTTTTTTATTTAGCAAATAAAATAAAAATCTTGGAGTTTAGTGGCTCAGCTTTAAGCACAGTATGTGAATTCCTATACTGGTGTAGGATCTTTTATACTGAAATATAAAATAACAGAAAAAAGGTATTTTTGGAATGGTTTCACAATGTTAATGCATTATGTAAAATACACACACACACACACACACACACACACACACACACACACACTAAATACAATAAAGACATATCATATATATACAGATTTCTTTTTTGCAGAGGCAAAAGAAAGTGAGGAGCTCAAACCCAAGGTGGAAGAATCAGAGGTACACAACTCACTGACCCTTTGAAACATGATATAAGTTGTCTGCTCAGTATTGTAATGATAGACTTGTTATTTTTGACAAACATAAGAACGAATAAGTGCTAACATTGAAGTCAGGAAGCTATTTGCACAGAATCTGCATGTTCTCCCTGTTCTTGCATGGGTTTCCTCCAGGTACTCCAATTTTCTTCCAAACTTCAAAGGCATTCTGGTAGGTTAATTGCCTCCTGTCTAAAGTGGCCCTAGAATGTGTGCATGTACGCATGTGAGTTAGGAATCTTAGATGATAAGCTCCTAGAGGGCAGGCACAGATGTGACTGTACAATATGTAAAGTGATGTGTCAATTGTCAGCATTTTATAAAACCTTTACCTTTTAATAAGTAACAAATATTTGATTATTTTTTAGGAATCAGATTCCAGTGAAGAAAGCAGCAGTGCATCAGAAAGTAAGCTATTTATGTGTGAGTGAAAAGTTCCCCTTTAGTGCATACATAATATAATTCAAAACACATATCAAATTAATGATCGATCCAAAAAATAAATGTATTGACTTTATTGGATAAGTAAAAGATTAAATTAAAAAAAAAGATTAAACTCGCATGTTAGTAGACAATAGTAGGCATGTAGTGTAGTCTGGAGCGCCGTCCGGAAGCTCACAGACAGCCCGTCCTACTGGAAACAACAGCAGCAATGGGAGGTGACGTGTTCTCGGTGGTGGAACAAGCACGCTTTTCTCTCCTCACAGCAAGAATTTATGTTTTTTGAAACTTATTCGAGTTTTTGATATATACTTTACATCACTTGGGTGACCTATTTTTTGTACATGGACTTTTTTTTATAACTTTGAACATTTATTTTTTGGATCGATCATTAATTTGATATGTGTTTTGAATTGTATTATGTATGCACTAAAGGGGAACTTTTCACTCAGTTCTAATTATTTGGTTTGGTGGTGATGTGTATGATCACCAATCAGTTCTAGTGCGATTCAACCCCTCTTTTTTCTCTTTAATTTCACTGTGTTTGTGTTGCAGAGATAAATCGCAGTTATAATTGTCACTGTTTATATGATTGTCACTGTTTATGCATTTCACTGTAGCGCAGTTATTTCCCCCATTTTTTTCCTAAGCTATTTATGTGTGTCAGTTAGGGTTGCCACCTGTCCGGGGTTCACCCGGACAGTTCGGGTTTTAAATCGTGTATCCGGGTTTCAGCCCACCTGAAACCCAGACACAATATTCAGACAGGAATGTGGCTCAGAACAGGGCCTGATAGGAGGGTGAGGGGGCACGATACATGGAACATTATCGTTCTCTTTGGAGCACACAAAGGTGTCCCAGGTCTGCTACAATCCTATAGTGTATGTTAAAAAAAAAAACATTTTGCTGTGCACCACTAAAGTGTTCGGGTTTGGCTTGAAGAAAATGTGGCAACCCTAGTGTCAGTCAGGGTGGCATATTAAGAAAAAAAGAGACCTGTTATAAAAATGTTATTTTGCACTAAGGTTGTATGACTTTTCTAATCAGAAAATTAAGGATTAGGAATTGCTTCTTGCTGATTTTTTTTTTCTGCCCTAGGTTTTTAGGGCATGCTGAATGAGGAAAAGACGTTAAAGTATAATTAAAGACAGAGCTTTTTTTTTTTTTTTTTTTTGGACAAGGTAGAGAGGAATTAGAACACCTGTCAATTTTTATTGCCGTCTGCACCCACCATTAAGGAGATTCACCCTCTATTTGTACTGTTTACTTTTATGATTGAAAGTAAAAGAAAATTCAAAATTTTGGGTTGTCCCCAGAAAAGTAATAGAGGGGAAATATTCCAATGGGGACACCAGTTCTGGTGACCTAGGGGTCCCCAAGGAATTCCCTTAATTTGCAGGGATTTCCTCTCACTTCCCGTTTGGCTATGGGAAAGGAAATGAAGGGACACAGATGGCGAAAAAAAAATCTGACACTGGTTATAACCCTCCCTTGCTCTATCCAAAATGGGAAAAAGAAAAACAGAAAATTGTATCGTACTTACCGTAATTTTCCTTTCCTGGTGCCTACCATATGTATGCTGCCTTTGAGGCACCAGGAAAAAGTTTTGCCTATAGTTCTACTTTAAAGGAATATTCCTGACAAAACTGAAAAAAAGCCATGCGGTACATACAGTAGATATAGTACAGATTTACTTGCTCGGTATTGAGCTGGTCATTTGCCAGTAGATTTTGAAACAAATGTTCGTATGGAAATTCTCCAGTGAATTCCCTGACTTGACAAATGCTGTTCAAAAGGACTTCAAAGGTTTGCTTTTAACAGTCAATTTTGGATAAAAAGGAATCTCCTGAACAAAAACCACATTTACACAAGTTTGTTTGAGAAAACCTTTCCATTCTGTTCCCTTTGAACTTTCCTGCCACTGCAGTCGAAAATGAACTTTGTTTTGACCCAACTAACCAAAAAAAAAGAAAAAAGTTCTTAAAAAGCTTGTGATGCAGCAGAACTGTTTTCAAACACATCTATGGCAGGCCCCATGCTGTCTCTCACATACAGAAAGCTTCACGCATACGCTGTAGCACACCCCGAGGCCTTAGTAGGAATTTAGCAGGAATTTTGTAAGTTATGTTGTGGTTGTCACGCCGCCTCCCTTCGTAAGTAGGAGTCGTTCGCAAGTCGGAGGTTCGTAACTTGGGGACTGCCTGTACTTGTTTTACTCACTGAACTGCAACTCCATTTATAACATTTGTATCATGTGTTTTTTCTCTACTTTTGGTTCGTATTCTGTCTCTATCATTTTAAAATACATCTATGATAAATGATAGACTCTTCATATCTTTGTACGTAGGCAAACTTACAAAATCTGCAGGGGATCAAATAATCATTTTCCTCACTGTATAGCACAGGCTTCAGGAAATATCCTTGCAGAGATTTTTTGAGGAGCTAAAAAATTAAAGAAGCTATATACCTGTAGTTCAAGTTAATAAAAATACTAGGCTGTATAAGAGAGGCTGGTAAACCCTGACCTCCAGGGCTTTTGCTTCTGCAGGGATGGTTTTACTCAATTCAGTACCCCCAGGCCGATAATAAATAAATATATATATATATATATATATATATATATATATATATATATATATATATATATATATATATATAAAAATGTACTTATCAGAAGCATGTACTCGCCATCTGTTAAGCAATAGGAGGAACCTGCCCTATAGCCTCATGAAAATAAAATGACAACTCTCTGGAGAGTCTGTGACACAGAGAATATAGCTGTAAGTGCAGCACAAAGCAGCAAATTAACTTTATGCCCCCCGCCCCATACCTTCTTATCTTCCCTTCCTTCCTCTGCTGTCCTGTTTGCCTATAGGGGCAAAGAGAAGAAGCTCTGGGTTGGCTCTGACCAAGTTGATTACGTCAAAACCCCCATAGGGCTAAGAACTAAGGCTAGACATACATACATAAACTTCTTTCCTGTGGGCCTGAACTAGAGAAACCATTTTGTTCATCTATACCAGACGGCACGGATGGAGGAATCTCACATGCTGGCTATTATATTCTGACAATCGCTGCCCCCTCGCCTATCAGAATACCTAAACTGCATTTGCATCTGGCATTGGCTGCAGTCACTGATCAGGCAAGAAATGTTTCACCTGGCTCCCGTGTGTACAGGGCATTGTAGTGTACATGAGGGGTTAACGTCACAAGAGCTAATAGCCCTTCCCCCTTCACACCTATATGCGTATATATCTGTCTGCTGCGTTGGCTGCCTTGACTTTGATAAAGCGCAGGAGCGTGAAACGTGTAAGTCACGGTCGCCACGGCTACTTTGAGCTTGCGATCCGCCTAGCTTCCTGGTACTCCTCGTTTCCGGCCCTGGCCCTGACCCTGCCTCCCGGCTTCCAGATTCAGTGCGCGCCATCCAGAGCACCCTCCAGCATGCCAGGTTCCAGCCAGCCTGATCAGCCAGCTTGACCGAGGTCGTTCAGGGGCGCGTTCTACAATCTACCTCCTGGATCACAGATGGTCTGATAATTTAGTCCGGAATACAGCCACTAAGTGCACCTTAGAGAGCGGTGTCTCTCCACCTGTTTTTCTCCCTGCACATTGAGCCATTGGGTCTGACAATTAGGATTGGAGCTTGGAGCACACTTGCTGACATTAACCCCTTGTCACCTGGAAGTCATGGTGGTATACTCATTTTCAGATTACCATGAAAATGAGTTGTGCTTACGAAGTCTAACAATTTTATCAACTCATTTTATCATTTGTTTATCAGTTGTTTTCAATTTCAAATCTCAGCATGCATCCAATAAATGAACTTTATTGATTATACCATCAGCAATAGTTTTTTACTATTGGTCCCATTGATCGCTGCATTTTTGTTTACTTTTGTCTACTTTTGTCTACTTTTCTTCCAGAAGTTTGCAGCTGCACTGGTGTCCAGCTATTCCTTGCATAATTGTTATGTCATGACAGAAGTTTCTAATGACTGCCAGTTTTAGTGCTTTAGAACTCTTTTTGTTTTCTCTCTGGTACAACAAGACTAAGCTGGAAGTTAGGATCAAATTCTTTGAAATTTCACTATGCACTGTTTAGAAAGTCATAAATGATCACAGCTATGAGTTTTTATATGGCAGTGTTAGTGTAAATAAATAAGATCATGACTGAATACAAGTGTTACCTGAATGTCCAGTGAAAATAATGTTAAATAATCTGCACGAGAAACTGATTTGTTAATCGTTAATTCGTAAAATAAATTTTCTTTTTGTTTTTTATTTATTTTATTAACATCAAATATGAAAGCATTTTGAAGTTATGGTATGTTTGGAACTATTTCCATGTTAATATTGTGGAAAGCTTTTGAAAAATGATGGAAGATTTTTTTATTATCTCTTTGAAAGCGGAAACCCCATTAAGGGCACTTTGACCGCTCCACTTAGCCAGCATTTTTTTACTTTACATACCTGAATTGTACCATATCTGTGGTTCCAAAACCCTACAGAGGGATTGAACAAGTTACTGTTTTGTTTCAGTGGATTTCCTGCGCGATCTTTTTTCCCGGACGCTGGGCATTGGCACACCAGAAAAAGTCCTCGATGAACTAACCCTTGAAGGAGTAAGCAAATTCATGCTTAGTGAAAAATGTAAGTTACATATTAAGATTTTTGTCATAATGTTTTAGAAACAATTTTAAAAGCTGTATTATATTTATATTTGGTAAGGGTTTTCACAGCTTAACTACTCCTGCTGTAAAGAACTCTTTCCTATACTATTGGTAGATCCTTTTGTCTTTCATACACAATAGAGGACAATAGGACCCCAGTTGCCTTTATAAAGCAGAGTTAAAGCCCAGTTGCACGTTCCTTATCTATCACTATAACATAGCTGGTGGCAAAAACAGTAAAAAAAAATGTGGTGATATTTTAGGTTGTTGAACACTGAAAACTGTTGCAGCAAGGGTTAAAATACTCTGTGCTGCCAACACATAGGAGCATTAGACTACTGCTCTCTCGCTGGCTGAATGCTAGTATAAACAAGGAGGGTTTTGACTAGCAATGTAAGAAGAGTTCTTTTTGGTAAGAGTGGTTCAGCTGTAGCATACTCTGCTGTAAGGGACAATAATAACAATATCATTATTAGATTTTTTTTTAAATGACTCGATGCTTGTGCAGTTATTTACCAACTGCATATTTTCAGGGAAAAAAATGCACTAAAATGAATTTTAGTGCAAACAAACTCAATATAATACCCAATTTTTTGGTAAAATATAAAAGATGGGGTTGCTTCAAGCAAATAGATACCAAACTTGTCGAGTCCTAAAATTGCGCACACCCGTGGAATCGCAACAAACAATGGTACCCAAAATTCTCTATAGCGGATGCTATTTTTTTTTTTTTGCCATCACAAGGGTATTTGCAAGCCCCCTATGTGTAGGCATGCGCGGGTGACAGATACTCTTTGTAGAGCCATTGTGAGACTCCCAATGTCTCTCCTGCACTCTGATGCCACTAAACCAGCACAGATCGTGCTAGAATAGCTGTATCCTCGGCTACACTAGCTGAGGAATGACACCTGTGACCCTGAAAGGGACATAATATAGCTGGCAGGGGCATATATAATAGCTGGCAGGGGCACTTTAAAAGCCATGTAAATTTAATCGAGTGGCTCTAGAACCACTCAATCACTTTTATCGGAGAACCCATTGCTGGATCCTAAACCTGGTATCAAGTTTACAGCAGCTAATTTAACCACTTTCTTGCCATGCTATTTATAAATGTACCTTGGTAAACAAGTAGTTATAGCTTAAAGAGGTGGTCCAATCTGTAAGAAAAAAAAAAATAAGTCAGCAGCTACAAATCCTGTAGCTGCTGACTTTTAATAGCTCCGTCCTCACCTGGGCTGGTGCTGTCATCCTAAAGAAAGAGAACTTCCTCTTGGATCGCCTAGGTGATCCAAGTGGAAGTGGGAGCCGGTACCTGTTAGAACTAGGGAGGATGCCTTAAAGCGGAACTTCGCCTTTTGGATAGAGCTCCGCTTTAACTAAAAAAACTGAAAATAATTCAAATTTGTCGTGATATTGGATACTTTACTGTTGTATTGTAATAGCATATTTTATAGTGTACTCTTTTGTACCATTCTGCTACCGTATATTTGTGGCCATATGTTTACTGCACTCATTTATGACTTACCGTATGTTTAGATCATTATATAATCCCTATCTGTGAACTTTGCACTGGATTTTGCACTCTTAAGTTTTAAAAAATCAACCCCATAAAGTCTGCAACCTTCAGGGTATGCTGTCACCTGCAGCACAATTGGACATTGGGAAATATGAAACTGTAGCCCCCTCTTACTACACTCGTCCCAGTTTTTTCATTAGTTTCCTGGGAAGATGGGTGCCTTTTCTTCAGTTCTGCTGTGTTTAAGACATCTTTTCTGGTAGCTTTTTTTCTGGTACCCTTTGATCGCCCCTGATGTTAACCCCTTCCTAGCTAGTGTCATTAGTACAATGACAGTGCATATTTTTTAGCACTGATCACTGTATTAGTGCCACCGGTCCCCAAAAAGTATCAAAAGTGTCAGGTGTCTGATTTGCCTGCCGCAATTTCGCAGTCCCACTATAAGTCGCTGATCGCCTCCAGTACTAGTAAAAATAAAAAATTTAAAAAATCCCATAGTTTGTAGATGCTATAACTTGTACGCAAAACCAATCAATATATGCTTATTGGGAAGGAAGTGAAGGTAATTCTCCAAAATGGAGCACAGATGGCAAAAAATAAACCAACAGAGGTTATAATCCTCCCTTACTCTATCCAAAATGAAAAAAAAGTTTTTCCTATGGTTCTATTTTGAGATTATCGGCCAATTGTGTTATACATTGAAGCTAAAACAATACAATTCATAAATCAGAGGAAGATTCTATGCTAATCCCAGGGATCCCAGATCCTGCTACATATATGTTTGTTTAGGTTGATTGAAGCTAAAATACCTCTTATTCCAGTCCCCCAAGTAATGGTATACACCAGTGGCAACTGGTGCTTAATTTTTTGGGTGGGGTGGCAAACAAACCACCCACTTCCCCCATCCCCGCTCGCCCGCACTCAAGCCCACCAGCCCAGCACTTGACCTATCCAGATCCCGGGCGGCTTTCCCGGCGAATCCGATCTCAGGGCCCGCTTCCTGTTCTGAATGGCCGGGAGGTGAAGCGGGAAGACAATAGCGACTGTTAATTTGCTATTTTCACAAGTGGGTGGGTGCTCTGTGCCCCAAGCCCACCCTTTCTGAAGCCAATTAGAGCCTCCGGCTCTAATCATGTGCTTTGCAAGAAAAAAAAAAAACCTGTAGAACTCTTTGCTTCAAGTGCCCTGCATGGAGATTAGGAGCGCATCGAGATTAGGTGGGCTACTCCCCTTATGGACGGGCTGCCGCTGGTATACACTGTTTTGAAATTATATACTTTTAACCAGCTCTTTTTTCCATTGCAGGCAAAAATGTGGCATTTATGGTTGGAGCAGGTATCTCAACATGTAAGTATTTTACTTTCTGTGTTCTGTTTGTGTTTTGGATGATCCACCAGCACATTAGTGATCAGATCACTAATGTGTATGGTGGCTTATGTAATGTAAATTAAATGGGGGGGGGGGGGGGGCTGTAATGATGCTTGTGCCTCTCTCTGTGTTTTTTCGATTTCATCTGTAACTTGTACTTTTACAAAAAAAAATACAAAGGTTGTACATGTCCTCAGTGATTGTATATTGATCTTCTTCTAAAGCTGCAGGAATCCCTGACTTCCGTTCACCAGGCAGTGGACTGTATGCCAATCTTCAGAAATACAACTTGCCATACCCTGAAGCCATATTTGAAATTGGATTCTTTAAGGTAAAGTCATGTTGCATTTTATAATTATTGGTATATATACATGAAGCAAAAAAGGACATCAGTAGCTTACAAAGTAAAGGTATCAAATTAAAGGTAACAGATTGTAGAGTAAGCACTTTCATAGTAATTGAAAACTTTGAAGTGACTTTTGATGTCTTTCCTTGGAATATGTACATTTGTTATTATTTGAGCTCCTTTATTTTTTTAGCAAATTGGAGCATTTAAATTACTCCATGCACAGAACCAACATGAAAGGTAGATCTGTTGGTCTTATACCGTGTACACACGACCGGACTTTACGGCGTACTTGGTCCGGCGAACCGGAGTCCGTCGGACAATTCGATTGTGTGTGTCCAGCAGACTTTTTTTTTTCTCAAAAGTTTGACGGACCTAGAAATGAAACATGTTTCAAATCTTTCCGACGGACTCGAGTCCGGTCGAAAAGTCCGCTTGTCTGTATGCTAGTCCGACGGACAAAAAACGACGCAAGGGCAGCTATTGGCTACTGGCTATGAACTTCCTTGTTTTAGTCCGGTCCTACGTCATCACTTACGAATCCGTCGGACTTTGGTTGATTGTGTGTAGGCAAGTCCGTTCATTCGGAAAGTCCGTTGTAAAGTCCGTCAAAGTACGCCGGACAAAGTCTGCCAGAAAGTCCACTCGTATGTACGCGGCATAAGCCAGGGTTTAATGAACCCTACAGCACTCTTATTAATGTGAAACCAGAGTTCAGTGTAGATACCCCTCTGTACTGATACCTTTTCAGTACATTTTTACCCTACTGTTCATACTCAGGGACTTGGACAGGAAAATACCCTGCATGGTCTGGTACTCTACTTAGTATTCTATTCCCTGTTAATCTGTAAACTGAAACAAATACATTTAAAAGCTATGGGCTGATGATTCATATTCATAATTAGTTTTCAATTAATTTTAGTAAAGCTTGGCCACAGATGGAGCAAGAAAATCTCTTTATTCCCCCATTAACGCTGCCAGTGTTGATGGGGTAACCCGTCCCACAGAGCTATTGTGTTCTCCTGGTAGGCAGAGCCATCCCGGCAGGAGAACACACAGTGATAATCTCATGAAAAATCTGACAGGCTGGTTGTATCCAAGTTGAGCGATCGCTCAACTTGGGTACAATCAGCCTGCCCATACATGGTTTGAATCTATGCCAGTCCCTGCATCTATGGCCAGCTCAAGATGCTCTACAGTCACGCATCAAATCAAAAACAGAAAAAAGAGAGCCGAGGGGCAGCCTCTTCTGTTTGAGGCCAGAACCTATACTGTCAGACAGAGATTAATCTGTCTGATAATATAGTCTTTATGGTTCTGGTTTGCAGAAAGTGTTTCAGTGCCCAGAACCACACTGCCACTGTACTATACTCTGGTGCCCAGCAGGTGTATGACCCAGCCCAGGACAAGGCCCAACACACTCAGAGGGCCAGCGGGCCACTTCCTGGGTGCCCGGAATCTAAAGCTTACCTTCTTTGTTTGCCTCTGTTACAGAATCTTTTATTCTCCAAGACAAGAGGTACATTTTAAATAAGCATTATGTGGCTGATATAACTAGTTTTCCCTGGTGCCTAATAGCTGTTAAAAAAATCCTGGTCATCATAGTAAAACATTTAGCAATCTGCATAGAAGTTGTTAGTTTTTTTAGCAGCTGTACTGTGCTGTTACAAAAAGCATTTTATGTACTCCTACAATGCATAAAGCTAAAACACACCATACTCTGAAGACACAGCACGGCTGCAGAAAAAGTGACAGATTCTCTACAGATTGTGAGCAGCCCTTGCTGTTGCTAGAAATTCAGTAACCGTTTTAGACGCATGCAGGGAGAGGGGTTTCTGTGCACAGTAGTACATAATTTTTCAAATGCATGAAGCACTTTGGGGAGCTGTCAGTATTGGCACTTCAATGTGTAGCTGCTGCATACAGTATAGCTGAAACACAGGCATTGTACCATTTGGGACCTCTCTGTGCAGCTACTGCTCATGTTCAAAATACAGGAGACACTTTAAGGAGTTCAAATTTGGTGCTGCTGTTGGCTGTGAGCAGAACTGCAGGGACCAAAAAAAAAGACTATGCATTTGTGTGTCCTTGAGCCTGCTCCCCACCTTGTCACCATCTGCAATGCTTCTTAGTACAACAAGCACTGTTGCCTGTGATTGCACTGCAGGGACACAGAAGGAATGAAAACTATAATGGACTTGAAGTGCACATACTAAAAAAGGGCTTTATAGTGACACTAGACTTTTTTTTTACTTTTTTTATTTTTTATTTTTTATTTTTTTTTTTTTGCTGCTGTGTTTTTTGCTCCTCTTAAAACGTTTAATTCGCTATGCATGGTCCCACTGTATGTAGCCACTCTCTCTTGCTTGCTCTCAAGATGGACTAGGGGCAATTTTGGCTTTGTAGTGTGCATAGAGCAGTGCACATGACTGTGCACTGCTTAATTCAAACAAACGGAAAAGGGGAGGAAATTGAGTGGTTTGGTAGTTCACGTAGGATGATACAAAGAGGCAGAAAAACACAGTAGAAAACCATTTCATGAACAATGTATTACCAGGCAGTTAAATCGTGGATTTGTATGGATTATTTTTGGCGAATAGGGATATCATTTAGTGTTACTTTAAGGAATAGTACAGCCCCATGAAGCAGAGTACACACACTGTACATCATTAGATGAATAAAAAATAAAATTGCCTCTAGTAGAATATGGGCCTGATATATATATATATATATATTAGGGGTACAACGGATCAAAAAACTCACGGTTTGGATCGTTCCTCGGATCAGCAGTCACGGTTCGGATCATTTTCGGATCAACAAAAAAAATCTCCCCCACTGTAATATCCACAATCTCCCTATTGGCAGGGTATTGCAGAGTATTGGCAGAGTATTGGCAGGGCATTGCAGAGTATTGGCACTGCTGCTATCCGATCTCTCCCCTCCACTATACAGATCAGTACACAGAGGGGAGAGAGGAACCGGCGTCATGACATGACTCCGGTTTGTTAAAAGTGATCGCTCTGTCATTTGACGGACCGATCATGTGCTGAACGGCCGCCGCGTGTACCAAGATGGCCGCCGCTCCGGAGCTGTGTCCGAGGCCACAGAGCGCTCCGCGGATCGCGGGTGTCCCGTACGAATCAACCTCCGCGGATCGGATCGCGGATCGATGACGATCCGTTGCACCCTATATATATATATATATATATATATATATATATATATATATATATATATATATATATATATATATATATATATATATATATATATATATATTATTGGAAATATATAAATTTGTTAATTAATCTGTTTCTTTTTTATAGCAAAATCCAGAACCATTTTTTACGCTGGCTCGAGAACTGTATCCCGGACAATTCAAGGTAAGTACAAGAATGTTAATATAATATTTTCTGACATTAAAGAACCTACAGTCAGGTTCATAAATATTGGGACATCGACACAGTTCTAATCTTTTTGGCTCTATACACCACCACAATGGATTTAAAATGAAACGAACAAGATGTGCTTTAACTGCAGACTTTCAGCTTTAATTTGAGGGTATTTACATCCAAATCAGGTGGACTGTGTAGGAATTACAACAGTTTGTATATGTGCCTCCCACTTTTTAGGGGCCAAAAGTAATGGGACAGATTAACAATCATCCATCAAACTTTTACTTTTTAATACTTGGTTGCAAATCCTTTGCAGTCAATTACAGCCTGAAGTCTGGAACGCACAGACATCACCAGACGCTGGGTTTCATCCCTGGTGATGATCTGCCAGGCCTCTACTGCAACTGTCTTCAGTTTCTGCTTGTTCTTGGGGCATTTTCCCCTCAGTTTTGTCTTCAGTAAGTGAAATGCATGCTCAATCGGATTCAGGTCAGGTAATTGACTTGGCCATTGCATAACATTCCACTTCTTTCCCTTAAAAAAACTCTTTGGTTGCTTTCGCAGTATGCTTCGGGTCATTGTCCATCTGCACTGTGAAGCGCCGTCCATGGAGTTCTGAAGCATTTTGCTGAATATGAGCAGATAATATTGCCCGAAACACTTCAGAATTCATCCTGCTACTTTTGCCAGCAGTCACATCATCAATAAATACAAGAGAATCAGTTCCATTGGCAGCCATACATGCCTACGCCATGACACTACCACCACCATGCTTCACTGATGAGGTGGTATGCTTTGGATCATGAGCAGTTCCTTTCCTTCTCCATACTCTTCTCTTCCCATCACTCTGATACAAGTTGATCTTGGTCTCATCTGTCCATAGGATGTTGTTCCGGAACTTTGAAGGCTTTTTTAGATGTTGTTTTGCAAACTCTAATCTGGCCTTCCTGTTTTTTGAGGCTCACCAATGGTTTACATCTTGTGGTGAACCCTCTGTATTCACTCTGGTGAAGTCTTCTCTTGATTGTTGACTTTGACACACATACACCTACCTCCTGGAGAGTGTTCTTGATCTGGCCAACTGTTGTGAAGCGTGTTTTCTTCACAATTCTTCGGTCATCTACCACAGTTGTTTTCCATGGTCTTCGGGGTCTTTTTGTTGTTGCTGAGCTCACCGCTGCGTTCTTTCTTTTTAAGGATGTTCCAAAAAGTTGATTTGGCCACACCTAATGTTTTTGCTATCTCTCTGATGGGTTTGTTTTGTTTTTTCAGCCTAATGATGGCTTGCTTCACTGATAGTGACAGCTCTTTGGATCTCATATTGAGAGTTGACAGCAACAGATTCCAATTGCAAATAGCACACTTGAAATGAACTCTGGACCTTGTAAATGGGATAATGAGGGAATAACACACCTGGCCATGGTACAGCTGAGCAGCCAATTGTCCCATTACTTTTGGTCCCTTAAAAAGTGAGAGGCACATATACAAACTGTTGTAATTCCTACACCGTTCACCTGATTTGGATGTGAATACCCTCAAATTAAAGCTGAAAGTCTGCAGTTAAAGCACATCTTGTTTGTTTCATTTCAAATCCATTGTGGTGGTGTATAGAGCCAAAAAGATTAGAATTGTGTTGATGTCCCAATATTTATGGACCTGACTGTAAATGCTGATTTTATGACAAAGAAACCTAACTTTAAAAAAAAACCTTTCTTAGGAGAAACACGGAAGCTGGTAAAGATCCTTACATCAGAAATTAAGCTTTGGTGCCTTTACAAATAGAGCTTTTTTTTCAAAATGTAAAATTTCATATTCTGAAAAATCCATCCATATGTGTGCATGTGAATACACAAGTGCCATTGGTTTATGTGCATATAGCAGCGTGCTGCATATTCTCCAATACATGGCAATGTATTAAATTACGCTGCAGTTGTGGGTCCTCAGTGCTGCAAAAACAGGCAGATTTTACTCTGTACACCCGTTTGCGGCAAGAACAGCCAGGGGCAAGAACACTTGTACAACAATTACCTGTGAATGATTGACCCTGGGCATACAGCTGCAAATATCTATGGGTGCTTTTAGGATCCAATTGCTTATAATGGGGCTTCCTGCCCGCAGCTAATCACAGGGAACCCTGCTGAGTCTTCCATGGGTAATCGCAAACGGCCCCATTCACAAGTGTGAATATGGCCTTACTGCAAGTTTACATGATTAGTTACAGGTGGATTTCAGCAACAGCAGAAGCTCCCAGCAAGCGCCATCTGAGACAATGCTACAAATTTATGTACATCTTTCTGACAGGTACATGAATCTGTTGCAAGCAACAATATTTGTTGTTTTATTGATTACACTTGAACCACCATGAATACCTGCAGGCACTGTCAAGCTGAATGAATTAGGTGTGAATTAGGCCTAAAATACTTGAGAATCCGATCCTGAAATTCAATGTGTATAGGTGTGGTTATTAGCTGTCTATGCCCTGGCCTGTGACACAATTGACAGCTGCAGTACCACTTTGGTTTACTGTGGTGACATCACAGGTGAAGCTGTATGAGCAGGCCAAGTAGCAGTACCACAATTGTCAGTCATACCACCGACTTGAGCATTGACAACTAATCACTATGCTTCTACACATTGATCTGTCCACTATGCTGCATTTCAATACACATACTGACATACATTACACTTACATGGGTGGACCGCATCTATAGCGAGAGTGGTTTTATACTGAATGACAACTTAATATCAACTTGATAGACGGGTTTTAGTAACTGTTCTCTCATGAAGGGGACATCTACTGCTCTGTGTCCTTCCTGGCATTTTAGCATACCCTTCTGCTTGCAGCCTGTTAAAGTCTTTTGCATGTCAGGTGTTTTCCAAGTATTCATCCCTGAACGCACAAGGCCCTAAAAGCATGTGCCACTCGGGACATTGTTCAGCCCTGTCCAACTGCAGCCATCCATAGACTTTGCACTAAAAGGTGGTTTTAATTCTGGGAAAGTGACTGAGGCTTCCAGCAAGTACCAACTGGTACATTATTTACATGCACCAGAATTCACAGAAATGATTACAATACTTATAAATATACTTATTTACTGACCATTTCCTTATATGCAAAATGTTGGTGTTTACTAAAAGATAAGTTCACCTTTCTAAAAAAAAAAAAAAAAAATAATAATAATAATAAGGCCAATTTTTTTTCAGGTAAAAAAATGTGCATTTAATTTATTTTATTTTTTTTAGGAGCCTGTAAAGCATTGCACCCCTGATCAGCAAATTACGGTTGCTGTCTCAAGCTCTTGCAGCGTGTGTATCTGCTCGTACCTTGTATGCGCAGGCAGTTGCACAATGACACTATGAACTACCTAGAGCACTCAACAGCACCCTGGTAGTTTATTGAGAACTACAAGCTGTCAGCTGAATAGGCTGTCTGTACTTGTAGTTCATTGACATGGCTGAGTCAGCAGAGCCCCGCACAGGTGCATTCTTTTTAAATTGCGACAGCTATGCAGTGAGAAGATTCTCACCTTAGAAACAGGTGTAACATGTTCCCAAAGGTGAACTTATCCTTTAACCATTTAGTGCCAGCCTGCCTCTCCACAATGTACTGCGGGTGAGCGACCACTGTAGGCAAAGCGATGTACCCGTACGTCACTGCCTACTTCTGGGTTTAGGACACGCACATGAGCACCCCCTGCCCGGCACCCGTTTTGCACAGCGGGAGCCTGTCAGCAAGTCCTGGCCAATGATTCAGGGCTGGGACATGCTGATTGGCTGTGTGCAATTATAGCCCAGAGCTCTGTGTTGGTAAACACAGAGCTCTGTACAGAGGGAGTGATCTGCAAACCAGGGATGAGAAACGGAGAGATCTAGAAGTAAAAGCAGCACACTATACACATATTACACATAGGCACACATAACCACTTGATCTCTCTAGATGTCTGGACCCCTTTCCAGCCAGTGTCATTAGTACAGTAACAGTGCATAGTTTTAGTATATTAGTATCACTGGTAATGTCAGTGTCATTTATTCAGTTCCCCCAGCATCAGTTAGTGTCAGAATGCTCGTCGCCCATCGCCGTCCCATTATTAGTCGATCATCACCGCCATTAGTAGTATAAAAAAATAACAATTCCAGTATATAAACTATAGTTTGTATGTGCCATAACTTTCACGCAAACCATAATACAGTTATTGGGATTTTTTTATCAAAAACATGCACCAGAATACATTTTGGTAAAAATATATCAAGACTTTTTTTTTTTTTTTTTTTAATTGGCTATATTTTATAACAGAAAGTAAAAATATTGTGTTTTTTTTTTTTTTTCTTCAAAATTTATATCACATAAAATAAAAACCCAGATTCAGGATTTTATTGCATCCTTCTTCCTTTTTTTTTTTTTTTTTTTTTGCCAGCAAAGATTATTGATGTTTCTTTCTTTTTGCAGCCAACTATTTGTCATTATTTTATGCGTCTGATGAAAGAAAAGGGAATGTTACTTCGGTGCTACACTCAGGTATTACTGCTTGTGCCCCTTTGATTGAAACAGTTGGGAAAGAATTACATAACGTACTGTAATTACATAACTAGAGGTATTGAATAAACAATATAAATTATAATGTTAATGTAATCGCACCATTCAGTATTGTTTTTTGTTATCTTACTATTTTGGAACATTTTCCATATCCTGTTTGCTTCTTAGAACATAGATACACTCGAACGGGTAGCCGGTCTCTCTTCTGATGACTTGATAGAGGCTCATGGAACTTTCCACACCTCTCACTGTGTTGGAACATTCTGTAGAGAAGAGTATTCCCTTTCTTGGATGAAAGGTATCATCCAGATTTTCTTTATTTACTTTTCATAATAAAATCAGTATCTGACAAGTTACATTTGTTTGAATGGGCCAACAGCAAGCTGATCAGTTGGTCAGTGGTAATGGGAGTCTTTAAAATTTACTCAACGTTTCTTAAAGCGGAACTTTACCAATAACGGCTTGATAAAAAAGAATGTTCTTTAGCAGGAAACATACGTTCCACATTAATAATTATGCTACCAAAATGTGTGTGTGCTGTTAATTGCCTCCAGTGTTTTTCTTCTTTCTTCTTGCTCAAGGCTGCCATTTTGCTGAAGCCCAGAGACCCTGAACAGCAGTAAATCATAAAGCGGAAGTAAACCATCTATTTTAATGGTTTCAAAAAACAGTTACATTCCTGGAGTTGCTAACTGTCATATTTGCTTGTTTCCTTAACCAAACTGTCAAATCATCAAATGGCTGGTGTCATAACTGATCACATGTGCAGCATCATGACAGTTGCAGATCAAAAAGAAGCAGCTTCCTTGGTTATAAAGGATAGAAGGGTTTAATTCCGCTTTAAGGCTATCAGTAGATCGGCTTCTACAAACTCAGCAGTGCCTAAAAATGCCTAAAATGGGGAGAGCAACTGAGCATGTGCAGAGCAGGATGAACACAGTGTATTGCTGGATTTTAAACAGTATAGAAACTTATTTTTAATGTTTTACAAAGCTATAAAAGGGGCCAGCCAGAAGTGACCTAGCAGGACATAATTTTCTGTCTAAAGTTCCGCTTTAAGCACACCTAAATTAAGTTGCAAGTGCACTATAATCTGGGCAGAATCAGTTTTCTATGATGCTTCTAGTCCTCTGCTGCTGGTCATATGTTGAAAATAAAAATAAAAGCAACCTTTGGGATACAGAGTAAAAATAAATAATTTATATCAATAAACTGTTTTAAACCACTTCAGCCCCAGAAGGATTTGCCCCCTAATGACCAGGCCATTTTTTGAGATACGGCACGGCGTTGCTTTAACTGACAATTGCACGGTCGTGCGACGCTGTACCCAAACAAAATTGACGTCCTTTTTTACCCACAAATAGAGCTTTCTTTTGGTGGTATTTGATCACCTCTGTGGGTTTTTATTTTTTGCTCCATAAACAAACAAAAAAACAACCATTTTAAAAAAAAACATTTTTTTTTTACTTTCTGCTATAATACATTTACCAAAAAAAATATAAAAAAAGCACATTTATTCTTCAGTTTAGGCCAACATATATTCTTCTACATATTTTTGATAAAAAAAAATCGCAATAGGCATATATTCAATGGTTTGCGCAAAAGTTAACGCATCTACAAACTAGGGGATAGATTTAGGGACTTTTATTTTTTATTGTTGTTACTGGTTATGGCGGCGATCTGCGATTTTTAGCTGGATTGCGACATTGCGACGGACAAACCTGACCTCAAATGCCACTTTTTGGGGACTAGTGACATTACATTGATTAATGCTATAAAAATGCACTGATCAATGTAAAAATAACACTGGCAGGGAAGGGGTTAACACTAGGCGATCAAGGGATTAGGTGTGTTCCCTGGGTGTGTTCTAACTGTAGGGGGGATGGGCTTACTGGAACACGACAGAACACTGTTCCCGATCACTGGGAACAGTAGATCTCTGTCTCTGTCAATCTGGCAGAACGGGGAATCGCCTTGTTTTACAGTTCCTTGTTCTGCTTCTCCTCACCACGATCATGGGTCGCCGGCGGACATTGATTCTGCGGGCACGCTCCTGTGGCATGCGTCTGCTATCCCCTTGCACAGACCGAGATACAGGTATGTCGGTTCGCGCAGGAGAGCCGACCTGCCACAGGATATCAGTGCGAGCTGGTCGGCAAGTTGTTAAATCGTCATACAAATATTTATTTAAAATCAAATGTTTATTATTTTTTGGCAATAACCTGGTGTGGGTTGATTTCTAGTAGTCACAGGCTGTATCATGCCCCTCCAGCCTGTGTCTTAGTATATACGAGGAAGGTGTAGCCTCCGTCAATCTACAGTGGGGAAAATAATTATTTAATCCCCTGCAGGTTTTGTAAGTTTGCCCACTTACAAAGAATTGGTCTATAATTTTTATCATACGTGTATTTTATTAATATTTTTGGAATAGGGTGTTTTTGGAAAAAATATTCTTGATATTATTTAGGATGTAGGTACCCATATTTTAGTGATTTATGCCCTTCTGAGCAGCTATTTTCTATAGGTGTATTTTAAATGATAGAGACCAGAATATCAATCAAAAATCCAGAAAAAACACAATACAAATGTTATAAATTGAGTTGCAGTTCAATGAGTAAAATAAGTATTTGATTCCCTACCAATCAACAATAATTCTGGCTCCCACAGACTGGTTACAGTAGGTGCTCATGTGGTACACAGATTACTCCTGTCAATTTAAGAAGGTGCTCCTATCACAACTCGTTATGTGCATCAAAGAAACCTGTTCACAGAATCTCTTTCTTCTATTCAAACCTCACCATCATGGGCAAGACCAAGGCGCTGTTAAAGGATGTCAAGGACAAGACTGTAGACCTGCACAAGGCTGGAATGGGCTACAAGACAAGGAGACAACTGTTGGAGCGATTATTTGCAAATGGGTGTTGGGTCTGCGGGACCCGAAGGCAAGGAGAAAGCAAGCTGGCTAGACTCGGGACACAGGAGCGGTGGGGCATGTAAGGGTGCAAAAACAGCCATTCCTAATATGGAATGACATTTTTTCCCCAGCACTAGACTGTATAGCGGCATTATTCTGTCAGACTGTTGTTCAGCGATTTGTGCATTTAAATACTTCCTCTGCTCTTTGTGCTTAGGACTATGTCTGCCAAAAAAGACACCACAAAAATGTCATAAAAGGTACCAAAGATTTCACCCCCAGGCGCTGGGAACTCCAGCCGTGCCGCCACACTGCATCCTCGCCTGAAATAACAGTTGGAACAAGCCAGGGTGAGACATTGGTGGTGCAGCTGCTTCTCACATCTCAGCCTCTGTATACGTGACTGAAGATGCCTTTTCCTCCGCCATGCAGGGCCTAGAGGGAAGATTAGCGTCTTTAATCACATCCTCCATCCAAATGGATAGGAAGCGTGTTAGATCCCCCTCCCCCTTAGACCCTTTTCAAGGGGATCGGTGGGTAGAGGATGAGGTGTTACCCTCAGGCGATCAGGAGGAAAGACAAACTGATTTCGCATCTGCGGAAGTTACAACAGTAGATGAACCCTTTTCAGCCTCGCAATCTGAGAAATTGCTGGTACAATCTCTTACGCAGATGGTTCATTCCTCTTTCATGCTACCCCTAATGGAGTCAGCTGAAAATTAGTTTTCTTCCTTGGGTTCCATAAAACCATCACAGCCTTTGCATGCGTTTTCTGTCCATGCATTACTAGAACAGCTTATTTATGCTGAATGGGATCACCCGGATAAGCATTTTCTCCCTCCAAAGAGATTCTCAGTTCTCTATACCATGGAGGAGAAATTCACCAAAAAGATGGATTATACCAGCAGGTGACGCTGCGATTTCCAGTGTGAATAAAAGTCTAACTTGTCAGTAGACAATGCACAAATGCTTAAGGATCCAACAGATAAAAGGTTGGAAATCCCTGTTAAAATCCTCTTTGTCTTTAGCAGGTGTGGTTACTCAGTCCGCAGCTGCTGCAATAGGCATTTGTCAATCCCTAAAGGACCAGTTTAGACGGGCCCTTAAAGAGGTTCCTGCACAGCAAGCCCGGTATTTGGCCAAACTACCAAGAGCATTATGTTTGCCATAGACGCCATCAAAGATTCTATCTCCAGGCGTCCCGCCTTTTTCTTGTGCTAGTACACGTGCGTAGAATCCTGTGGTTTAAAAAGTGGTCAGCCGGAGCACCATGCAAAAAGCTCCTGATTGGTTTTTCTTTTCATGGGGATCGGCTATTTGGGGGATGATTTGGACAAATACATCCCAACTGGTATCAGTGGGAAAGTACTCTTTTGCTAGAATACACGCCCTCCACCGTCAGACTCTAGAGGAAAACCTCAGGGTCAGGCCCAGGCACAAATGAAGTCCTGGGGGCGGAAACCTGCAAAACAGATTTCTAAAGCCTCATTATGAAGGGACGCCCCCCCCCATCGCCAGAGTGGGAGGATGATTTCTGCAATACTCAGAAGTCTGGCAAGAGGAAATTCAGGATAGATGGGTTATCTCCACGGTGACTCTAGGGTACAAACTAGAATTTCGGGAGTTTTCATTGTTTTTCTGAGGTCAAACGTTCCCAAAGATCCAGGGAAAAGGTAATCTCTGTTTCGGGCACTAGACCGTTTACTGGCTCAGGGGGTGATCATAGAAATCCCCACAGAAGAGCAAGGTTTGGGGTTCTTTTTGCATGGAGTCAATCAGGTCAGTGGTTTCTAACCTACAAGGAAGAGAACTTCTGGCGTCTATCGACATCACGGATGCATATCTGCATGTTCCTATATTTCCCACTCACCATGGGTTTCTGCGGTTCAAGGTAGAACAGCAGCATTTTCTGTAGCCTTACCCTTCGGGCTAGCTACAGCACCTCAGTTCTGGCCCCACCTCTAGCCAGGTTAAGGGCGCAGGGCATAAGCATACCTAGACGATCTGTTGCTAATAGACCAGTCGGGGGCTCGTTTGGAGCAAAGCATGCGCATTACAGCCAAATACCTGAAAAATCCAGGTTGAATACTCAAACTAGAGAAGGCTGGAGTACTTGGGTCTGATCATAGACACGGCCCAGAAAAAGGTGTTCTTGTCTCAGGCAAAGATCAACGACATAAGAGAACTGGTGCAGATGGTCAGGTCAAAAGAGATTCCTCCATTCGCCTCTAGCTGTTCTAGAGCCTCAGTTGGTGCTCGGTATCTGGGAATCTGAAGAAGGAAAAAACCTTCATACCAGTTACCTGAAAAGTGGTAACGACAGATGCCAACCTTTAAGGTTGGGGAGCAGTACTGGAAAAGACAACTGTCCAGGAACAGTGGTCCAGAACCGAAAAAGCCTCACCCATTAACATCCTAGAGATTCGGGCAGCGCGTCTGGGTCTGAGGCCCTGAACATTCAAGTTACGGGATTTTCCTGTCAGGATCCAATTCGACAATGCCACAGCTGTGGCCTATATCAATTGCCAAGGGGGCACTAAGGGTCACGTAGCTCAGAGTGGTGGACCATATTCTAGCTTGGGATGTTCCTTGCCTATCGGCAGTCTTCATTGCGGGAATAGAGAATTGTCAGGCAGACTACGTAAGTCGTCAGCAGTTGTTCCCGGGTGAGTGGTTCCTTCACCCTGAAATCTTTCTGGCTATATGCCAAAGATGGGGGATCCCGGACGTAGATCTTTTGGCGTCCAGGTTCAACATGTAGTTGGTCAAGGGATCCACTCGCATGCGAGGCAGATGCGTGGTGACCCCATGGGGTCAGTTTTCACTAAATTAGGTTTTTTCCCTATTCAGTTGCTGCCATGACTTCTTTGCAGGATCAAGCTGGAAAGAAATACGGTAATTCTGGTAGCCCCAGCATGGTCCAGAAGGTCCTGGTATGCAGAAATCGTAAAGATGGCGGTGGAGGATCCATGGTCCCTCCCACTACGGCCAGACCTACTCTCACAGGGGTCGATGCTCCATCCTAACTTACGAACGCTAAATTTACTGGCTTGGCTATTGAAACCAACATTCTGAGGAGACGTGGGCTATCATAGGCAGAATTCTTGCCTTTCTACAAATAGGGGTAGAGATGAATTTGGCCTTGAGTACTATTAAAGGCCAAGTCTCAGCTTTATCGGTCTTATTTCAAAGACCACTTGCTTTACATTCTTTAGTCTGGGGTTTTTATGCAAGGGGTAATGCGGCTTAATTCACCAGTCAGACCTCCTTTGAACCCTTGGGATTTGAACTTAGTTTTGTCAGCCATTTTGCACCGATACAACATATTCCCTTAGTCCTTCTGACAAGGAAGTTAGCGTTCTTGGTTGTTATATCCTCAGCTAGGAGGGTTTCGGAACTGGCTGCTCTTTCTTGTAAGGAGCCATACTTGATTATTCATGAGGACAGAGTGGTGTTGCTCCTTCGTCCAGGTTTTTTGCCAAAAGTGGTCTCAGGTTTCCACCTGAACCAAGATATTATTCTGCCATCATTTTTTCCAAAACCATGTTCCAGGAAAGAGAAGCCACTACATTGTCTTGATGTGGTGAGAGCGGTCAAGGTCTATTTAAAGACGACTGCTTGGATCTGGAAGACTCATGTCTTATTTGTACTGCCAGAGGCACCTAAGAAAAGACAGGCAGTGTCGAAATCAACTGTCTCTAAGTGGATTCGGCAAGTTATAATTCAGATTTATGATTTAATGGGTAAGATTCCACCTTTTCAAGTCAAAGCACACTCCACCAGAGCGCTTGGTGCTTCTTGGGCAGTTCATCACCAAGCCTCCATGGCTCAGATCTGCAAGGCCACAACTTGGTCTGCAGTCCATACAGTCACTAAATTTTATCAAGTGGATGTAAAAAAGGGCATGAGGATATCGCCTTTGGGTGCAGTGTGCTGCAGGCAGCAGTATAGGTCCTCAAGTCTCTTGGCGCCCTACGGGTTGTGTCTCCCTCCCCTCACATAGCATTGTTATGGGACGTCCCACATAGTAATTACTATGCTGCTCTGTGTCCCATGATGTACGATAAAGAAAATAGGATTTTTATTACAGCTTAACTGTAAAATCCTTTTCTTGGAGTACATAATGGGACACAGAGGTCCCACCCCTCTGTTCTGGGGTATATGTATACATATATTGCTTTGCTAGAAAAACTGAGGTACTCCTGGTAGGGGGGGGGGTTATATAGGGAGACAACTTCCTGTTTAGGGTGTGCCAGTGTCCATCACCTGAAGGTGGTCTATAACCCACATAGTAATTACTATGCTGCTCTGTGTCCTATGATGTACTCCAGGAAAAGGATTTTACAGGTAAGCTGTAATAAAAATCCTATTTTTAATCACTGAACGGCAACTCTATCTATAACATTTGTATCATGTGTTTTTTCTGGATTTTTGGTTGATATTCTGGCTCTATCATTTAATATACACCTATGATAAAAATTCTAGACCCTTCATTTTTTTGTAAGTGGGCAAACTTACAAAATCTGCAGGAGATTAAATAATTATTTCCCCCACTGAATATGTAATATCCCACCCCCATTGTGTTTAGCTGGTTAGTGGGCATGGAGGAGGAGGGTGGGAGTGGGCTGTCATTTACCACTTTCTATACAACCACATGTGTGACTCTATAGTTACATGGACTGCTCAGATGTAATGGGGAGGAAATGCTCCGCATAGAAACTCGCTGAAAACTGAGCATGGGCACTAGTTGCCAACACTACTCAGCAAAATCCCTAACTGCAGTGGGGACATGGACAGATGGGGGGGACAGAGAACTGCAGGATCAACCAGGTTTTTTGCAGAATACATCAAATAAATCCCATAGTGACTGAGTGAGTATGAACAGCATGTAATTACACCATTTACTGATGGTTTTGAATGATGTGGGTTAGGGTTTAATAACACTTTAGGACTAGAATGTTTGTTTTTATCTTTGTTTGTATCAAAGTAACTTAATCGTATAGATGTACAAAGCTAAAACCTTATTTTAATTTCAGCAGATATTTTTTTATGATGTATTCTTTTTATCTTTTCAGAAAAGATTTTCTCTGATTTGATCCCTAAGTGTGAAAAGTGTAACAACTTGGTCAAACCTGGTGAGTTGTAAAAGATTGTAAAAGCTGGCCATACACTGATTGAAATTTTGGCCAATCCACCTGGGACCCCCCCAAATTTCGATCAGTGTGTGACCATCTACTCTCGGCAGGAGTCGATTTATTTAATTGATATCTGTTAAAGGAACATGTTGGAAAATGTTCTGAAGATCAGCAACTGCAGCCATCAAGCAGTGTATCAGAGGGTACTGCTGTCAGAATACAATGCTTCAGCCGAGGAGGGAATTCAATCATCCACCTAATTTTATGGATGGAGGAATCTGTTTTATTTATTTTTTTGCCCACTGATTGAACAAAGAAATACTTCACTGTGTATGGCCAGGCTTAATCACATCTGTGATGTAGTTATAAAATATGTTTAGTTGTGAGTAACGCTTTTTATTCAACCACTTTTAATGTTGTTAATTGCTCCTGTAGCCAACCGTGCATCTAGAAATGCTGGATTATTACACGGTTCCATGGTATGGATCTGTGATTATCCAGCATGCTAAAATAATTCTACCAGATGTTTACTCTGAATCCGAAGTCTACTCAAAAGTGGTATTTTAGTTCTAGTTGGAGTATGGTGGGCTGGGTTCACTCCTGGCTTCTTATACCACAGCAGTGTAGTCATATACATAGCCGCAGCAAGTATGCAGACTCAGGAAGTCAAGTGCAGAGATCCCACAATTAAAATCCATGTATGCAAAGCATGTTAGCACATTATGGCAGACTTGCCTGGCAAGCGATCCTTGTCACCCACGCGATGACAAGCGTGGGTCACAGGTGCTCTCCTGTTCGTCCCATGTTTTAGCAAGCTACACAGTGAGGTCTGGCAGGAGTGAGCACAGATGAGTATGGGTGAGTGCTGGGAGAGGGGAGGGGATTACTTAACGTGGTGTTCCGGCCAAAATGATACTTTTTAAATAAATACCCCTATAATACACAAGCTTAATGTATTCTAGTATAGTTAGTCTGTAAACTAAGGTCTGTTTTGTTAGTTTATAACAGTAGTTTGTTATTTTAGAAACTTACAGCAGGCCGTGGGCATCTGAAGCCAGACTGTATTTCTTCCTGGATCTCATCCTTGCAGATCTCGCACATGCTCAGTGCAGCACAAGCAGTGTAATAGGTTTCAGGTCAGGTCTCCATAGCAACGGCAGTGTCAGAGGAAGTTGCTGCCCCTTCCCAGAAGGCATTGCAAACAGGAAATGATGCGATGGTCCACGGCCAGGGAGGAGGAAGTGAAAAATGAATACAGCAGATATATAGTAGGTGCTGAGAAAAAATGTTTAAATATCCAATTCGTTTACAGTGCACAGTTTAGTGAGGGATGCTGAAGAGTTGTAAAAGTGGGTGGAACTCCACTTTAAAGGATAACGATAAAAAAAAAAAAAAAAAAAAGTACAGTTATTACTATTTATGCCTGTTACTACAAACAGAAAAAAAGATGATCTAAGTGGAACACTATGGCTAGATGTATTTGTTATTAAACAGATGTTTGGTCTTAGATTTGTTATCTTTAACCACTTGGCAACCAGCCACCCTCAATGTACTGTGGACGAGCGACCGCTGTAGGCAAAGCCATGTACCCATACTGCACTGGCTACTTCCGGGTTTAGGGT
The DNA here is from genome assembly GCA_037952925.1 of Lithobates clamitans. Classification (NCBI taxonomy): domain Eukaryota; kingdom Metazoa; phylum Chordata; class Amphibia; order Anura; family Ranidae; genus Lithobates; species Lithobates clamitans. Next base: position 1,204,808 of record JBBGZY010001374.1, on the reverse strand, counting down.
GTGCGCATGGAGCTTGTGGGCTGTGATTGAACACAGCCGATCGATAGGTCTTGGCCATGAATCATTGGACCTGCTGATCAGCTGTGTTTAATCACAGCTCAGAGCTGTGTGTTGGTAAATAACTCAGAGCTCTGTACAGAGGGAGCGATCTATCTGTTTCTGAGAAACTGACAGATCTAGTAGTAAAAGTAGAACACTTTACACACATTACACATAGGCACACATTTAACCCCTTGATTGAAAAATACTATCTTCTAATTACTATTCGCTTTATTATGGCTGAATTCACAAACACTTTAAAGTGGTTTCTTTTCATTTTAACCTAAAGTGGTATTCCCAAAACCAAAAATGTAATATATTGCAGCTTACTAATCATTAAATGTGGTGGCTGCATCAGTTTTCTTTTTTAGATTTTTACCCCCTCTGTTTTCACCTGGTGATATGGCCAATAACACACCTCCTGTATCAGGAGGCACAGCAGTCTGGGAAACAAGTGCGCAACAATTAAATAGGTGAAGATGATTAAACACAACCATACAAACTCATATAAAGATATATATATAGTATTGTGCAAAAGTGATCCAATAAAGTAAAAAAATGCTACCAAAAAATGCTACCAAAAAACGCCCATGTGAACAGTGGTGTGCACCATCAACCTGTTACAAGGACCTAAAGCAAAAGTACTCTGATATATACAAAATCCATTAAGGTGAGTGTATCTAAGTGATCAAAAATATATAAGCAAAGTCCTTAAAAATGACAATGTGAGTATGGAGAAACTTAATAATCAGGAGAGATGGGAATGAGATGTTCTTGCAGCCCAAAAACTTGTGATATTACTGCTGCTTACCAGATCAGTTGGACCTCAAATTATAGAGATCATGGGAGCCTGTTGCATCAGCCTGCTGGCATCGAAATCCTCCACCTGTCTTTTAATCCAGGGATCGTGAATACAATCACCCTCAACGACCGAAGCTAACTCCTCTCTCCTTTTGGAATCCACACACAGGAACAGTTATAATCACCCTTGATTCAGATGCCTCCGTTCCCAGTTGATGCCTTCTATGGCGAAACGTGTCGGGTGGAGCAGCTGATTCTGACGTTATCACATTTTATCCAGCTAATTGGTTTGATCCTGAGCTGTTGCTTCATTAGTTTTTCAACCGTTCCTGTTTTCGTTTTTATGATTGCTAGATTGCTGTGAACATTCGCTGTGAACTTTTACCAAAATTCTTTTAATTGCTGTGAGCTGCTGTGAAGTTTTTTGGAATAAAAAAACCCTTTTCAAAGTTTATCTGCACTATGGAGCTTTTTTCTTATCTCCCTTGAGTGTTAACCAATGCCGGCAGGCTGATGCAACAGGCTCCCATGAGCTCTATAATTTGAGGTCCAACTGATCTGGTAAGCGGCAGTAATATCACAAGTTTTTGGGCTGCAAGAACATCTCATTCCCATCTCTCCTGATTATTAAGTTTCTCCATACTCACATTGTCATTTTTATGGACTTTGCTTATATATTTTTGATCACTTAGATACACTCACCTTAATGGATTTTGTATATATCAGAGTACTTTTGCTTTAGGTCCTTGTAACAGGTTGATGGTGCACACCACTGATCACGTAGGGCATTTTTTTACTTTATTGTATCACTTTTGCACAATAATAAATATATATATATATATATATATATATATATATATATATATATATATATATATATATATATATATATATATATATAAAATATGAGTTTGTATGGTTGTGATTAATCATCTTCACTGATTTAATTAATGGTTGCATGCTTGTTTTTGACCTTTTTTGTATTTAGGCTTACACAAGTAGCTGCACTTTTTTCACTTAGCACAGAAATGTCCTTTATAGCTACAGCAGTCCGGGAGCATTGTCAGTCTGGGGGGAGGGGAATGTTAAATGCACTAGCTTTAAGTACACCAACAAAATTGAAGCCAAACTCCAGCTAACACTTTATAATCAGTTACAGCAAACAGTCTTTTCCTTTTTTAGGATTAAGGTTTTACATGAATAAATAAAAGCTGATCATTCTAAACACCCCTGCCAATGTTAAATGGTTTGTCTCATCCCTGTAACTGATACATCTGGAAGAGAGCTTGGTCTGAAAAAAAAAAAAAAAAGACTTACTGGCTGGTTTACCAGGTGAAAATGGAAAGCTTAAAGAAAACCAATGCAGCCATCAAATCTAATATTTGGTAAGCAATATAATAATAAATGTTTGCTTTCATAGAAAAAATTCACTGCCTAATTGGTGAAGTTTTATGTTTCAGATATTGTATTTTTTGGGGAAAGTCTGCCATCTCGCTTCTTTTCGGCTCTAAAATCTGTAAGTAGATAATGCAAAATTTGAAACTATATTGTAATTATAAAGGTGTGTATTTATCACGAATTGCTAAACAATTTCTTTATGTTCCTTATTATTATTCAGGATTTAAATAGCGGTTACAATACAATTCAATACAGCTGACCACAAACAAGTTCTGTTTTTTATTTTCTTGTTTGTTTTCCTGTTAGAGCCTAAAGGGAACCCATGACTTTTTTTTTGTTTAGTACATAACAAGTTGTTTTTATTCTTTTTAGTACATAAAGAGTTGTTTTTTAAAATTGCATTGGAGTTACTTATGTGGCCAGATTTAATGCAAATTATTCATCATCAGTTCTTTAAAGTGGTTGTAAACCCTCTGATATACCCAGTGAAGTGAATAACTTCAGGTGATAAAGAGATGAAACAAATCCTCCTTTATACGTTTTACTTGTTTATCTGCAGTCTTCTCTTCTCTACAGCAGTTCAAAGGGCATGTTAAAATCTTTCTTCCTCTGTCAGGAGCATAGAGGAGGGGGCGGAGAGGCTGCAGTTAGTGTGTGAGAGCTGATTGGAGTAAAGGAAAACGGCCCTTCACATAGCAGAAAACTGTGTTGTGAATAGACAAGCTGCCTGTTGAGCTCCTCCCCCACACAAATTTTGTGTGTTGGGAAAACTTTTTAGAAGTAACTCATGCTGAAACGGCACCTAGAACTTTGGAGATAGACATGTAAACACTACAGATACAAGTGCTTTGTTCAGATTTCATGACTGAGGTTTACAACCACTTTAAAGGTACTTTGCACACAGTACTGATATTTGAACAGTATTCCTGGCCAAAATTTCAGGCGCATTTTTTTGCGAATGTTTGCATGTGTACGTCCAATACATTCTAGCTGCCAGAATGCAATATTTTCTTTAAGGCCCCTTTCACACTGGGGCGTCGGCGGTAAAGCGCCGCTATTTTTAGTGGCGCTTTACTGTTGTTTTTGCGGGGGTCTTCAGGCTGCTAGTGGGGTGCTTTTAACGCCCGCTAGTGGCCGAAAAAGGGTTAAAATATCCCGCAACACGGCAGCGGCGCCCATTCATTTCAATGGGCAGAAACGGTTTAGGAGCGGTGTATACACCGCTCCTTCACTGCTCCAAAGATCCTGCTTGCAGGAGTTTTTTTAACGTCCTGCCAGCGCATCGCCTCGGTGTGAAAGCACTCCGGCTTTCACACTGAGACTGCAGGGGAGCCGCTTTACATGCGCTATCTTTAGCCCAAAAACGCCTGAAAAACGCCTCAGTGTGAAAGGTCTTATTGTATTGATGAGTGTACCGTATGCATGTAAAATACTGACTGGCAATGCAGATTTCTGTGTTTTGTTTTATTCCTATCTATAAACAGTCCATGTTTTTATGCCTGTGTAAAGGCACATTGAAAGCAAACGTCTGTATGCCTAAAACGTTGTGTTTGTAGGTAGCAGTGTGCCAGATGCCTTAAAGTGTTACTAAACCCAGTAATATGAAAATAGTTCATCCCCCCCTCCCCCCTGTGTCCACAGCTTATAAATCTTCTTTTTACATTAAAATACTTGCCACTATATACCTTTTTTGGATGATCTGTATACCACTGTCACATGATAAACTGCAAAGTTTCCCCAGTGCTGAGAGTTCAGGTAGTAGGAGATTTCCACTACAGCCTGTATACACGCCCACATGTGTGATGTCAATATCATGTGACTTGGCTAGCTCTGAGAACAAGTAAATGTTCTCCCCAGCATAAGAGACGCAACTAAGCATGTGCAGGTCGGCTACCCTGCCTGTGTTAGCTGGCCTTTAGGCTTATCTCCAGTTTTCTGTGATTGCTGGTATGTTTAATCACATGCTGTCTTCTTATGTTGCTAAACAATTTTAGTGGTGAGTAGAGATGAGCTGAGCTCAAGTGTGTTTGGCAGAAGTCTGAACCCACCGGGTAATACACCTTTGATAACAATTATAGACCCTTCACTAAAATGGTTTTCAGCCATTTTAGTGGACATCTGACTGACTGACTAAAATTTTATCCATGGGTTTCACAGGCCGGGCACTTCCCCTTGAAGATCTTCGCAAAGGCCTAGAGACATTGCTAGGCCCTGGTTCTGCATCCTCCTCATTCATTGAGTTTGATGTTGACCTTGATTCATCTACGAACAGTTCCTTGTCAACATTGTCTTGGAATTGTTCTTGCTCCTCCTCCTCCGCAGCTTCCTCTGCCTCATCTTCTGCTGCCAAACCCTGTGTGCTGTCTTTCCAGCTTGCTTGGGTTCTGAAATACAAATCACATATTTTTTAAGTAAGCATTACAATTTGATATGTACAATATGTAACATATGCCTGCTGATAACTTACTCTCGCATTTCCAACACTGGTTTCAAAAAATCAAGATCCCCGGCATGGGCATATGGGGCTAATCTTTTTGAGCCGGAACCACTCCTTCCTTCTTTTAATTTGCGTAAGTACCGGTTGTAGCAGTCTTTGAGACTTCTCTATCGAGTTTGTAACGAGTGCACTACAAAATATAAAGCAAATAATAAATTAAAACCAAAAACTTTAGTAACTGCCCATAGGTCATTCATTTGCTAGGCTGCATAATTGATATGGATGGTGTTAAAACAACCGCTAAATATATTACCCATGACACCTACATAATTTGACATGTGGAGAACAAAAAGCTGCGCTTAGGACACTATATAGGTGTGCTGCCTCCTTTAGAAGAGCTTCCTAAGAGGATTCTCTATAAACTAATGAATGTATGAACAAGGGTTGTGGCGCTTCCTATAGGGCAATGGGTGGGAGGGGTGTTAGTGCTGTACACAGGTGGTTCCCTCAGATGAACCCCAAAGCCAGGTACCTGGTATCTACCAGGAACAAACTAAGTAGCCGTACGGATATGTATATCTATAACTAGATATAGACGCATACATCCATATACACCCCCATGTATCACAAGAAAAATATATATATATGTTCCTGAGGGTGGTTCATTCAAACCTACTTAAAGAGGGTGTGGGCTGGTGCATTCAGACCTAATTGCCAGGTGGTGTGGGCTAGAGTCCCTTTGTCTGTGATGCATATACCACCACTAAGTAATCGTGTGTGTGTATCCTTATAAATGCTAAATTGTGAAAATAATCCAAAATAATCAAAACCACTCTGCTGCCCGTGTAAAGTGTACATACATAAATGAGCATACATAGAGTGTGTTACTCAAACATTGCATATAATAATCAAATAAACAAAAACATAGTATGATCAAGTTATGTGCTATTAGTCCATAAAATAAGGAACTTGTTCAAATCCAGTGTTCCAAACAATTTCGTGACTTGAGTGCTCTCGGGTAATTCCTGTGACTTTAGTGCTCCCCCTTCAGATCCCCACTCACCAGATGCAACAACCCCGTAAAGGGGCAACCAGCATAAGATGTCTCTTACACGATCTCTTTTCCACGCTGATCTGGCGGATTTTACAGGATGGTTTCCGTTGATTATCCCAATAGGTACCCAGATCCGGGTATGCAGGAGGCTTTCTGATAGGTAGAATGTTCACAAAGGCTCCCTCATGGAAAGGAAAAAACAGGAAGCTTCCATAGTGTAGTATGCAAAAAGTTTATTCAAAAAACTCCATCAAACAAACAGCGGAGCAGGTTAGGCAAGTAAGGCATAACCCATAAAAACCATAAAGAATAAATTTAAATATAAAATATATATGTGTGTAGGCTAGTTCAGACCAAAGCCTGAACACAGACCCGTACCGAGGTGGAAGCCGCTTGTCGCTGGTAAGAGCTGTATGCGCTCTGTTTGCGTACCGGCTGGTGCTCGTGTCCGGAAGCGGTATGCGCTCCACCTGCGTGTCAGGCTCGGGTCCGTAACCGGAAGTGACGTAGCGTGCGTGGCGTCGTTGTACGCGTTTCGTCATAGACGTCTTCAGCAACGATGCCAGCACGCCACGCGCTACGTCCATTTAAGGAGCCGTCAATTTCGATCCGCCCCATGATCTCTACCCTATCCAATCCTATCATACCAAGGCGGAATGACACTCCCACCTAAGCTGGAGTGTCAGCAGAGATGGTCGTACGCCATTTATATAATACAAACCCAACTACTGGGTGTATAATCTACCCTCCTATATAGTGAATAAAAACAAAATGGTTAGGAGGTGGGCATAAGGAGAATTGTACCGTAAACCTAAAGTTACAATGGAATTGAGTTTGATTAAAATTAGATTAAAATTAAAATTAAAATAAATTAAAATAAATTAAATAAAATACATAAAAATATATACCCAGACCGTTGTGGGACAATAAAATGGATTGGAAAAAATGGGATTGGAAAAAATGGGAAAAAAAGGAAAAAAAGGGGATTTCTTTCCTTTTTTTCCCATTTTTTCCAATCCATTTTATTGTCCCACAACGGTCTGGGTATATATTTTTATGTATTTTATTTAATTTATTTTAATTTTAATTTTAATCTAATTTTAATCAAACTCAATTCCATTGTAACTTTAGGTTTACGGTACAATTCTCCTTATGCCCACCTCCTAACCATTTTGTTTTTATTCACTATATAGGAGGGTAGATTATACACCCAGTAGTTGGGTTTGTATTATATAAATGGCGTACGACCATCTCTGCTGACACTCCAGCTTAGGTGGGAGTGTCATTCCGCCTTGGTATGATAGGATTGGATAGGGTAGAGATCATGGGGCGGATCGAAATTGACGGCTCCTTAAATGGACGTAGCGCGTGGCGTGCTGGCATCGTTGCTGAAGACGTCTATGACGAAACGCGTACAACGACGCCACGCACGCTACGTCACTTCCGGTTACGGACCCGAGCCTGACACGCAGGTGGAGCGCATACCGCTTCCGGACACGAGCACCAGCCGGTACGCAAACAGAGCGCATACAGCTCTTACCAGCGACAAGCGGCTTCCACCTCGGTACGGGTCTGTGTTCAGGCTTTGGTCTGAACTAGCCTACACACATATATATTTTATATTTAAATTTATTCTTTATGGTTTTTATGGGTTATGCCTTACTTGCCTAACCTGCTCCGCTGTTTGTTTGATGGAGTTTTTTGAATAAACTTTTTGCATACTACACTATGGAAGCTTCCTGTTTTTTCCTTTCCATGAGGGAGCCTTTGTGAACATTCTACCTATCAGAAAGCCTCCTGCATACCCGGATCTGGGTACCTATTGGGATAATCAACGGAAACCATCCTGTAAAATCCGCCAGATCAGCGTGGAAAAGAGATCGTGTAAGAGACATCTTATGCTGGTTGCCCCTTTACGGGGTTGTTGCATCTGGTGAGTGGGGATCTGAAGGGGGAGCACTAAAGTCACAGGAATTACCCGAGAGCACTCAAGTCACGAAATTGTTTGGAACACTGGATTTGAACAAGTTCCTTATTTTATGGACTAATAGCACATAACTTGATCATACTATGTTTTTGTTTATTTGATTATTATATGCAATGTTTGAGTAACACACTCTATGTATGCTCATTTATGTATGTACACTTTACACGGGCAGCAGAGTGGTTTTGATTATTTTGGATTATTTTCACAATTTAGCATTTATAAGGATACACACACACGATTACTTAGTGGTGGTATATGCATCACAGACAAAGGGACTCTAGCCCACACCACCTGGCAATTAGGTCTGAATGCACCAGCCCACACCCTCTTTAAGTAGGTTTGAATGAACCACCCTCAGGAACATATATATATATTTTTCTTGTGATACATGGGGGTGTATATGGATGTATGCGTCTATATCTAGTTATAGATATACATATCCGTACGGCTACTTAGTTTGTTCCTGGTAGATACCAGGTACCTGGCTTTGGGGTTCATCTGAGGGAACCACCTGTGTACAGCACTAACACCCCTCCCACCCATTGCCCTATAGGAAGCGCCACAACCCTTGTTCATACATTCAATAATTTGACATGTGCTGGAGGATGTTGACAGGGCCATCTTTAATATTATTTAATATTATTTGGACCCTGGTCAAATATTATTTGCTGGCCCACACACACAGATTTACTTTCCTGCAGCCACAGGTTACAGGAAAGTAACTATATAAATTCCACCATCAACACAGATAGTGTTGACAGGGGATTCCCTCCTGCCAAACCATTGTGATCTCCTGGCAGGAGAAGCGGTCCCCACCAAGAAAACACAGTGCACATTGTTAACACACACCCATTGGTTACAGAATATTTAAATAGGTGCAAGGAGCAAAGTGTTAAGCAGCATATATCCACCACGTTCTGTGGCTGATAAAGAGTCCCAGGTCTCATAATATATGCGAGCCACTTCCAACCATGCTCTCTCCTTCATTGCATGATCTTTGTAACCTGGATCTCTGAGGTCATATATTGCCGGACGTTGTCTGACAAGCCGAATAATTTCCTCATTGTCATGCACTTGTCGCTTATTTTTTCGAGCCCTGGGCATGCTTCCTGCTGTCTTCCACACTCACATACATCAATATAGGAAGTGATGTATTTGGGAGGAGCAGAGATCATGTGCTTCCGTAGACTTCCGTGGAAGTCGCAACGAAGTCGCGGTGTCAGACATGTACATATGACTGCATTGCGACTTAATACCTTTCTATGGAGAACAAGTCGCACCGAAGACGGAACAAAGTAGTGCAAGAACCTTTTTTCGAGTCGCTGCGACTTGAGTCGCACCAATTAGAACGGGGACCATTGAAATACATGGGTTTTGACTTGTCATGCGACTTGACATGTGTTAAGTCTCAAAATAAGTCGCACTAGTGGAAACAGAGCCTAAGGCCTCGTTCACACAATACATGCTAAAAACTGATGGAAAAAAATGCACATATGACTTACATAGCTCATTCGCACATGTATGAAAATCTGTGTTTCTTTTGCACTAGAAACATGCCAATCTAAGCAAGGGCACTCAGAAGACACTTAAATGCAGCCTTCAGGTGAGCTGTTGTGCAGTGCCAAAAGTTGCAATGTGACTGCAGTTTTCTGTCCCGCACTGCAGCTCACTGAAAGGATGCTTTTCTGTCTGCATTGAGCACATCGCTATAAATGAAAAATGTCACCTTGTGACATTTTAAATAAAGTGAAAATAAAATTAAAAACGTGAACATTACTATGTGCTTTAAAAGTGCAGTTCACTTCCATCCAGAACTGATAGAATCTGCACAGTAAATGCGTTTTTATATAAAGACCAAATGCAACCAGCACACCTGGTACAAAATAATAATGATAGTAATGATAAAAATGAATACTAATTTTGTTGCTTGCTCAAACACTGCGCAGGTGATTCCACAACACCTCTTACATATATCGTATAACCACAAAAATAGTGTAGCGCAACAATGGTGATATACTGTATACAACAAAAATGTATAATATACTAAACCTGTACAAAAGAAAAATAATAGTAATGATAACAAAATAAACACATTTTGTTGCTTGCTCAAACACTGTGCAGGTTCCACAACACCTCCTACATATATCATCATAGAACCACAAAAATAGTGTAGCCAAACGATAGTGACATATGCAACACAAATTATATAATAAACAAAATATCTCAGAATCAGTCCTTTATAGCTGTGAAACAACTTCAAACACCACAGTGCAATTTGTGATTTGGTATCTCAAATCTTCATCACGTGTCATGCGTGCCTCCACCAAAGAGGTGAAAAAACATGCTCACCTCAATAATAGACCTCATAAAAAGGTAATAACACACTCCTCACAATCCAAGGAAAATCTGTCAACTGTGCTTGTTAGGAAACCTCCTTCATAAATGATACTCGTCTGGGTCCAGATTCAAAGTAATCTTCCTGATCCAGTGAGGTCAGACATTATAAAATATGAGTGCCATAAACAGAAAAGCAGAACCATAGTGCTCTCTATTTATAAACTTCTATTTTGCACCCAAAAAGATTATAAAAACTTACAAGGTATAAAAGCAGCAAGGCTTTCAGTATTTGCAACAGTCACGGCTCACCACATAACAGGCAAAGATATCCGCGGGGTGACGTAACGTGCTCGGCTCCTCCCTCCTATACGCGTTGCGCCCTGTGATTGGGCTTCCTCAGTAGGTCTACTGACCTAATGTTGCACCATACTATTTTTGTGGTTATATGAAATGCAGCGTTTTACCATGCAGGCAGTGTGAACTGGCCCTTAACCGCTTGCCGACCGGCGCACGCCGATGTACGTCGGCAGAGCGGCACGGCTGGGCAAATGGGCGTACCTGTACGTCCATTTGAATGTCCCGCCGTGCCCGTGCGTGCGAGCCGCCGGCTGCGCTCACGCACGCCGGGCCGGGAGCTCCGTGAGTCGGGTCGCGGTTCCCGCGGACTCGATCGTCGTGGGGAGACCCGCGATCGCCTCACGGAGCGGATGAACGGGGAGATGCCGTTGTAAACAGCATCTCCCCGTTCTGCCTAGTGACAAGTGTCACTCGATCTCTGCTCCCTGTCATCGGAGCAGAGATCAGTGACGTCAGCCACACAGCCCATCCCCCTACAGTTAGTAATCACTCCCTTGGATACACTTAACCCCTCCCCGCCCCCTAGTGGTTAACCCCTTCACTGCCAGTGTCATTTACACAGTAATCAGTGCATTTTTAATCGCACTGATCGCTGTATAAATGACAATGGTCCCAAAAATGTGTCAAAAATGTCCGACATGTCCGCCATAACGTCGCAGTCACAATAAAAATCGCTGATCGCCGCCATTACTAGTAAAAAAAAAAATTATTAATAAAAATGCCATAAAACTATCCCCTATTTAGTAAACGCTATAACGTTTGCGCAAACCAATTAATAAACGCTTATTGCGATTTTTTTTACCAAAAATATGTAGAAGAATACGATCGGCCTAAACTGAAGAAAAAAAATTTTTTTTTTATATATTTTTAGGGGATATTTATTATAGCAAAATGTAAAAAATAATGCGTTTTTTTCAAAATTGTCGCTCTTATTTTGTTTATAGCGCAAAAAATAAAAATCGCAGAGGCGATCAAATACAACCAAAAGAAAGCTCTATTAGTGGGAAAAAAAGGACGTCAATTTTGTTTGGGAGCCAGGTCGCATGACCGCGCAATTGTCAGTTAGAGCGACGCAGTGCCGAATCGCAAAAAACGCTCTGGTCAGGAAGGGGGTAAATCCTTCCGGGGCTGAAGTGGTTAAACATTATTGAGAAAAAAAGGTGATGTACTTGAACAAATAACACGTAAAGTTTGTGTATTCAATCCTGTAATCTAAATGAAGTAAGTACATCCCTACTTTTGTCACAACTTTACAACCATAAGAATTAGAACCAGGTGTTCCAGAATAGGTGCCAATTATTAAAACTGGGAGTATGAAGGTGGAACTTGTCTTATTTACAGTATATCTCAGACATCTAGGGTTTGGTGGTTTTCTTTCTCTTTTGATGTGCGTGTGGTGTCGTCATGTCAAGGAGCTCTGTAAGAAAGTTGTGGATTCCCAGCAGTCCAAGGGATTTATAAAGATGGCCAGATTATTAAAATTTTATTTATTTCAGGGATTTATAGCGCTGACAATTTACGCAGAGCTTTACATATATACATTGTACATTCACATCAGTCCCTGCCCTTAAGGAGCTTACAATCTAAGGTCTCTATCTCACATTTATACACATACTAGGGCCAATTTAGACAGGAACCAATTACCTTATCAACATGTTTTTGGAGTGTGGGAGGAAACCGGAGCACCCGGTGGAAACCCGCACAGGAAGAACATGCAAACTCCAGGCAGGTAGTGCTGTGGTTGTGATTCGAACCGACAACCCTAGTGCTGCCAGGCGGAATCAATCTTTTCACCTAAAGGAAAATAATTTACAAGTGATGAGGGTTTTAAATGGCTATTTATTTGTACTTTCCTTTAAATCTTTCTGTATTCGACTATTCTAATGCAAGGTTTCCATGTTTCTGCAGGATTTCCCCAAGATCGACCTCCTTATTGTAATCGGAACATCTCTTCAAGTTCAGCCATTTGCTTCTCTTGTTGGCAAGTATGTATTTCTGTGTTCTTGCTCTCTGGTTCTGCATATTAATTATCTTTATTTTTTTTTTCTGTGTGTGATTTTTAAAGGCTGAATCTGGTTAGTTGCTAGAAAACTGACTTGTAAGTTGCCTTCTTATAACCTTTGAAAATTAATTGGTGAGGCATCTACAAGGTGCTCCCCATTGCCACAGCCATTAGTAAGCCAGAATATGGCATCATACTCCCAAAATGGATTTTCCATAATGTAGGCTCCCTATTTTATTAGGGAAATTCTGGAGTACACGGGACATTGGTGTATTATGCCCATTACACTGGCTGCTTAGCTGCAGCATTTTGTGCTAACTGTCGTTTTTCTCTAGTAGCTCTGCATACAAATTATTACAGTAATCCGGTCTAGAGGGTACAAATGCAAATAATATAGTTGTTATATTCTTCTAGAGGTCTAAGGTGATTGAACAAAATAATTAAAGTGTGAGTAATGCAAGGTATTACCACCATTCTTTCGAATGGGATATATGACCGCATTAGTGTGTGCTTGAGAAAAAGACTTGTTCATTTCATTTTCTGTTGTCCTAATGCCCGTTATGTCTATTGTTCCACCAGAGTCAGGACTTTAGGAGTAGTACAGAGCCTGTCCTATACGACATAGAACTACTTAAGTAAAACATGTACTGAAATTATGAGATATTTATGTACGTTTTGCAGGTAGATGTAAACAAATAGACTACGGGGTTGATTTACTAAAACTGGAAAGTGCAAAATATGGTGCAGCTCTGCATAGAAACCAATCGGCTTCCATTTTTTTTTTTTGTCATAGGTTAATTGACAAAGCTGAAGTTAGAAGCTGATTGGCTACCATGCACACCTGCACCAGACTTTGCCCTCTCCAGTTTTAGTAAATCAACCCCAATGTAATATAAAGTTTGTAAGTGTCTGACTCCAGTGTTTGCACTGAATGAGAGTGCACTAATATCTTGAAATACTTCTCCCCAGCCTAAATGTATCATAATACAAGATAGGTTGCAATCAACTGAATTAAAAAAAAAATTAGGTCAAATATCAAAAATCCCCTGCAATGGAATTATGAAATGCATACCTTAGAACAAAGCCCTCCAGTGGCGTGCTGTCACCACTGACAGGGCTTCCACCTTCTCCCGGTCTTCTCCCAATTCGTGGCCTCTGGCTGTATGAGTGGCAGAGGCCACGATGATGTCACTGCTGCGCAGGAGCCATTGGCTCCAGCACAGTATGCTGGACCTTCAGAGTGCATACGCCAGTAACCTCACCAGCTGCATACAGTGGGAATATTTCCTAAACACCACAAGTTTAGGAGATATTCAAAAGTCCAAAAAAAATTACTTTACTAACACTTTAAGCCACTATTAGAGCTAGAGCTTACAATAGTGGTCTCCAAACTGGAGGAGCTGGATGTGGCCCTTTGCTTGCTTTTATCCGACCCTTGGGGCAATCTTTCATTTTCTGAAACAATGTAGTATAATTCCCCCCGCCCCCCCCCCCCCCACCGACACCGACGAAGGGGCACAATTCCTTTCAATAACACCAATGACGGGGCATAATTCCTCCCAATGACACCAATGGTGGGGCACAATTCCTCTCCTTGTCTTAAAAAAATAAGCATTTTTTAGTTCCACTGATGGGTGGACATTTTCTTTTAAAGTTTTTAGTTTTTTTATTGTAATATGCAAAAAAAAATCAACAATCCAGGATATATGGGCATTACAAGTCCAGCTAACTGAAGCCATACAAAGGTAGTCTAGAACAGGTACATACCATATTCTACTAGGTAGAGTGATCCAACCAATAGACAAGTATAATAGTCTATGCTATGCACAAAATATGAATCTGATTTTAGTGTGGTCATTAAAAATAAGGTGGAGTTTCTGCCTAGGCATTGCTCTGCTGTCATACTCATTTTTCCATGTATTTTAAAAGAAAGAACAGTTGAGACAAAGCCCAATGACTATGGTGTATTGCAGCTGTAACAAATGTCAGGAGCAGCAAGCATCCTAAGAACGACTGGGTGTCTAGATTCACTCATTGGGCGCAAACAACCTGTGAAAGAGAAGAGTATCAGAAGTATGCATGCCAGGACGTTTTCTACTTCTAATGGCCACATTCTAGCCCCGTTAAGTCTGAAGGACAGTAAACTGGCCCTTTGTTTAGAAAGTTTGGAGACCCCTGGTTTAGAAGGTCACCTCTCAAACATCAGATGTAAACATGTCTGAGTTTTTGTGGGGACTTCTGGAGAGCAGGGTGTGAAGGAGATTTCCACTTACGTCATCCTTTAATTAACTGGTGATGTTTGTTCTTAAAGGATAAGTTCACCTTTGAGAACATGTAACATGTTCCACCCATTTTTAGGGTGGAACGTGCAACATGTTCCCACTCCTGCAGCCGCTATCCGAGCCGCTGCCTCTAATGACAGCGAGTCAGGGATTTTCCTCCCGAAATCAATGTCACTATTTAAAAAGAAAAATGCAACCGCGTCTTCACCCAACCCGGCTGTGTCATTCATCCACAGAGTTCTGTGAATAGGAGAATTACAAGTACAAACAGCCTTTGTACTGTGTTGGCTTGTAGTACTCCATGAACAACCAGGGTGCTATTGAGCGCTCTAGGTAGTCCATTGATGCCTTCTGTCCGTGCGTAACTGCCTGCCTGTATGAGGTATTAGCAGACAGCTTACAGGGATGGTCTGCAGGAGTCGTGCATGGCACCCGCGACCTGCTGATCATAGGTGCAATGCTTTCCAGGCTCCTAGTAAAAAAAATAATACACGTTGTTTTACCTGCAAAAAGATGTGCATTGATTATATTTTTTACAAAGGTAAACTTATCCTTTTAAAGAAGTGTTTTGAAAACATATTACACACAGTTCAGGCTTTGTACGACATCAAGTCCAAGAGGAACTAAAGCTGTTTTGAAGGAATACTGAGGCCTGTCTACATATTAGGTCCTTCATATAAAGCTAGATGGTTTGACGGGGCTCTTTTTTCTTATGTAAACACAAGTAATTTTATGTTCTCTTTCTCCAGGGTGCCTAGTAAGACACCACGTCTTTTAATCAACAAAGAAAAAACTGGTCAGGTACTATCACAATAAAATATATCCGTGTTGTGAAAAAATGTGGGTTTACTTGTCATCATTGCCTTACTGAATCTGTTTTGAAAAATTACAGGGAGACTCATTTTTTGGACTGCTTGGGTTGGGAGGTGGAATGGACTTTGATTCAGACAAAGCGTACAGGTAATTCTGGTCTTTGTTCTCTTTTAGTCTGGTAAATATACAACCGAATGTGTTTTGTTATAACTATTTGAATAGTGCCAAGAAAAAACTGCAGGTAATTACATTTTTGTGATTGAGTTTAGACATTTCAGGTAATCCTGACTTTATGTGATCTAAAAGTATTTGCAACCCTAGAAAAAAAAATGTATCCTGTTCACTTAAAGCATGTTGTTATTATTATTTATTATTATACAGGATTTATATAGCGCAGACAGTTTACGCAGCGCTTTACAACATTAGGGCAGACCGTACAATTACAATACAATTCAATACAGGAGGAATCAGAGAGCCCTGCTCTTTAGAACTTACAATCTAGGAGGGAGGGTCAAGTTATACAAAAGGTAATAGCTGTGGGGGATGAGCTAATGGAGAAAATAGTGCAGTTGTTAGATGGAGGCAGGATAGGCTTCTCTGAAGAGGAAAGTTTTCAGGGATCGCCTAAAAGTGGATACATTTGGAGACAGTCTAACAGATTGGGGTAGGGAATTCCAGAGGATGGGCGAGGCTCTGGAGAAGTCCTGGAGGCGGATTTAGGAGGAGGTGATGAGGGAGCTAGAGAGCAGGATGTCTTGGGAGGAACGAAGAGGGCGATTAGGTTGGTATTTTGAGATTAGGCTAGTGATGTAGTTGGGGGGCGAGTTGTGGATGGCTTTGTAACTTATTGTTAGTATTTTGAATTTATTTGTTGGGCGAGTGGCAGCCTATGGAGGGATTGGCAGGGAGGGGTAGCAGACACTGGGCGGTTTGTAAGGTGGATGAGTCTGGCAGCAGCATTCATGATGAACTGAAGGGGGGATAGTCTATTTAAAGGTAAGCCAATGAGGAGGGAGATGCAGTAGTCAAGACGAGAGATAACCAGGGAGTAAATCAGGAGCTTTGTGGTTTCATTGGTTAGGAAGGGACGTAGTTTAGAGATGTTGCGGAGGTTGAGCCGTCAAGCTTTGGAAAGTGATTGGATGTGGGGCCGAAAGGAGAGTTCAGAGTCCAGGATAACACCTAGCACCCTGACATGTGGGGATGGGTTGATGGTTGTGCAGATGGTTGTGCCATTGCTCTTGACAGAGAAATCAGGGGAAGAGGCACGTGGGGGAGGAAATATTATAAGCTCGGTTTTGGACAAGTTGAGTTTGAGGAAGTTGTGTGACATCAATACAGATATGTCTGTTAGTAAGTTAGTGATGTGTGAGGAGACTGATGGAGTGAGTTGAGGGGCGGAGAGATAGATTTGTGTGTCGTCAGCGTAGAAATGATATTGAAAGCTGTGAGAGGCTATCAGCTGACCCAGGGAAGAGGTGTAGATTGAAAATAAAAGAGGTCAAAGAACAAAACCTTGGGGGATCCCGACGGAGAAGGGAAGAGGAGTGGAGGAAGTAGAATTGTAAGTGACACTGAAGGTACGTTGGGATAGGTTGGATGAGAGCCACTGAAGAGTACAGTCACGGAGACCGAGGGAGTAAAGTTTTTTGAGGAGGAGGGGGTGGTCAACTGTGTTAAAGGCAGCTGAAATGTCCAGAAGTAGGAGTACAGAATAGTGTCCGCTGGTTTTTGCAGCTAGTAGGTCATTTGTGAGTTTTAAAAGAGCAGTTTCTGTGGAGTGTTGAGGGCGAAATCCAGATTGAAGGGGATCAAGATGGTTATTCTTAATGAGGTGGTCACTCAGTTGGTTGAAAACCAGGCGTTCAAGGAGTTTAGAGGAAAAGGGGAGCAAGGAGATAGGGCGTAGGTTGTTAAGATTGGTAGGGTCCAAGGACGGCTTTTTAAGTATGGGGGTGACCAGTGCATGTTTTAGAGCATTGGGGAAAATGCCAGAGGTGAGGAAGAGATTGAAGATGTGGGTTAGAGAGTGTAGGATGGAGTCAGGGCGACCGTAGTGTTTGAGAGGGAATAGGGTCCAGGGGACAGGTGGTTAGGTAGGCAATAGAAAGGAGTTTAGCAACTTCGTCTGTAGTAGCAGATTTGAATAAGGGGAGTGTCAATTGTACCTGTTGACATGGGGTCTTAACTGGGGGAGATACCTGTAGAGTGGAGATTTCATCACGGATTGTATCAATCTTGTTTTTGAAGTGATTAGCGATCTCCTGGGCAGTGAGTGAGTCAGTGGGTGAAGCCGTTGGAGGACCAAGTGTTATACAGCACAGCGCTTGTGCTGTTTAATTTGGCTCTTTGTATCACCTGAAATACCTGGCTGACCCTCCTGGTTCTGCCTACCCCCCCCCCTGTAAACTGATCACAGTTTATCATGGCTGCTGAGCTTTGACACCGTGGTCAGTTTATGTGCCTCCATCATCCGCAGCTCTCTTCTGTCTTAAACCCACCCTCCCTCCCCGCCTGTCTGCTGGTGCCAGTGCTGCTCTGCCCCCCCCCCCCCCTTCCCTTCCTGTTGCTATAATACCTGTTATATGTATACAATCCCCTCTGTTTAATAATGCTATGTGCCCCACAATATATGCTGTATAAAAACTATGCCGTCAGTGGGAGTTCTCGGCCCCCTCCTGCTGTAGCTATCAGACGGGAAGAGGAGAGAGACGAGCAGTCATGTGTGTGCCGGAAGGTGCACTGATATAAGGTAGAAATCGACATAGTTTTTAAAAAGCACATACTGTTTGGTACATATCGTTATTAAACAGAGGGAATTCTATGTTCCTGGCTTTGCAACCACTTTAATCAAATGACATTTTAACAACATTGTTATCCTGTTGACCTTAGTAAACTGTTGAAAGGCTGGCCATAAGATTTTTGTGAATAAAATATTTCAATCATTTTTTGTATTTAGGGATGTAGCCTGGCTTGGACACTGTGATGATGGTTGTCTTGCCTTAGCTGAATTCCTAGGATGGAAGGTAGGTAAAGATGTTTAAACTGGGAATTTCTCCTTATACAGTAAAACCTTGGTTTGAGAGTAACTTGGTTTGAGAGCGTTTTGCAAGACAAGCTAAATTTTTTAATAAATTTTGACTTGATGTACAAGTTGCATCACATCACAACTGAGTATAAAAGAGAAGAGAGGCACCTCTAAGTGTAGCAATATGGTTACATTTAATGGAGGTACAACATTTAGCAACTCACATGGTCGATGATTAAAATATGCACATCTAAGTATGTAGGCATCCGGGGTAGAGCTCCCATAGGCTCCCTTGCCCCATCGGTTGTTGGCATTCCCTCTTCTCCCCTGCAGCCTTCTCTGACTGACACTGAGTGGGCAGAATAATGGGACTGGACCGGAGCAGGCTGAAAGTGGTTATAACCTTAATGTTTTCTCTGCATTAAGGTAACAAAGCTTCTGTGTGCAACTCAATGACCCCCCCCCCCCAGCCCCCACTCATACTTACCTGAGCTGATCCCGATCCAGCACTGTCAATCACATCCTATGACAAAGTAATGGGGTGGGGCTGAGCCACTCTGTGTGTCTATGGAGAGCACAGAGCACGGCTCTGGATTGAGCCTGCACGTATGCCCCCATAGCAAGCAGCCTGCTATGGGGGCATTTGGCAGGGGAGAGAAGCCTGGAATGCCAGCAGGGGACCCCAAAAGAGGAGGATCGGCGATGCTCTGTGCAAAACTGTTGCACAGAGCAGGTAAGTATGACATGTTTGTTATCACAAAAAAAAATCACCTTACAATCACTTGACAAGAATACTCACCTATGCTCCAACAGTCTGATGCCCGTGAGGTCCCAAACGGGCAAGTACGTTTATTTTATTGCAGAGTAGACATTTTATATATTTCTCCTGCGATAAAGAGCCTGCCTACTTGCATTTTTTTAATTAAATACCTTTAGTTCCACTTTAAGTTGTGACGAAAGTTTATCTAAGCTCTGACCCGTAAAAAAATAGTTTTCTTTCCCAATCACATTTGTGACCTTTCACAGGCTGAGCTGGAAGAAATGGTGAAGAAAGAACATGCATTAATTGATGCCGCAGATAAGAAAACAGAAAGCCCCCCAGTGAAGCCAGAGGCAAAGGAGTCACCCAAGAAAACTCAGGAGGAAAAACCATCAGAATAAAAACTTTCAAAAGTCATAGCGATTTATTTTTTATTTTTTTCCCATGTTCATCAGTGCACCATTACCACTGCAGGTGCCATTCTCTGTATTTGCGTGAGAATTTTCACTGGCACTTTATGTACAGGTGTTAAGAGGATGATGGTTATTTTGGCAGAACTGATAGTAGCTACATTTACCTGCACTATAACATATTGCTTTTGATTTGATTGTGTAATGGAGGATCCTTCATAGTAGGCCTACTGGCATTGCTGGTTCATCATCCTTAGCAGTTTGTAATTCTGGACACGGATGGGGTGTCTACTTTTGGGCTGATCCAGCGATGACATGAGACAACCAATTTCTTGTCATTTACAATAGCCTTTGCATGTATATTGTATTTTTAAAGGGGCTGCGATAGGTTAAATGCACAATTTTAACTTTTATTTTTATTTTTTTGTTCTCTGACATGGGTGTTTGTATAACAGAAGTAAATGGGGAGTATATTTAAACATTGACAAAAACAGATTTGTCTTTTTTTTTTTTTTTAACTAGCTTTTTTATGTACTTTATTTTGGCGACGTACTCCAAAAGAGGATAAGAGTTCCAAACGAACAGGATGTATGCAGGCTGATCTGGAACAGTTTTACTGCTTTATTCTGCATGACTCGCCTATTTTTCATATACTGAAATAGTTTTCTGTATCCTTTTCCCTTTTTCACCCCTGTGTCTCTGTACAAGTTGTCATTTCCTATGACAAGGCTAAAGCGATTTTAAGAGAAGTCCTCAGCACCAGTTGTTGCTAGTTTCCTTACTGATCACAGTAGGTTTTGCTAGTTATAAGAAAAAATGTACAAAAATTGCACCCTCTTTTAATAATACTTCGCTATGACTCACTATTTAGCATAAAGACATGCTTCTCTTTTTACGGACAGAAAGGAAGCAAAAAAAATAGTAATACTGTAAAAATGACTTCCCGTAAAAGCCATTGACATTGACCAGCTGCCCTATATGTGCAGTTGAGGTCTTTAAACGTGTAGTTGGTTTACTGACATAGATTAAGTTACAGTTGTAAAAAAGGAACTAGGGCTTTAAGCCACAGTATGGCCTTATTGTGGCCAAATCATTGTTTTAAAAAAAGTAAAAATGAACATTTAAAAACCAGCAATGTGGTTTACATATGCACTTAACATTCAGAGTCCCAAAGCCACTTGAGTGTTATTAAAATCACTAAGGAAGAAAATAAGTGAGGACTCTATGGGGTTGATTTATTAAAACTGGAAAGTGCAAAATCTGGCGCAACTGTGCATGGAAGCCAATTCGCTTCTAACATCAGCTTGTTCAATTAACCGCCTAAAAGCTGCCTACTGCAGCAGGGCAACTCTATTGCACCAAACGACATACCTGTACGTCATTTCGTGCAATAGGCAGCGTGTGCAGATTGTCCAGAGGGGGAGCCAATCAGCGGGACCCACCGATTGTTCCCCAGAGAGGCAGAACAGCGATCTGCCTATGTAAACAAAGCAGATTGCCTTTCCGACAGGGAAGAACACAGTGATCTTGTGTTCCTGCTAAGCAGGAACACAGATCTCTGTGTTCCCCCAGCCAGTCCATCCCCCACACAGTTAGCAAGCACCTCCTAGGGACACACTTAACCCTTTGATCACCCCTGTGTTAACCCCTTCCCTGCCAGTGTCATTAGTATTTTTAGCATTGATCACTGTAATAATGTCACTGGTTCCCAAAAAAGTGTCAGGTGTCTGATTAGTCCGCCGCAATGTCACAGTCCCGTAAAAAATCGCTGCTTGCCGCCATTACTAGTAAAAAAAAAAAAAATACCATAAAAATATTCTGTAGTTTGTAGATGTGATCATTTTCGCGCAAACCAATCAATATACGCTTATTGGGATTTTTTTTTTTTTTTTACCAAAATATGTAGCAGAATACATATTGACCTAAACAGATGAAGCAATTTCGATATTTTTTTTTATATTTTTTTTATTGGATATGTTTTATAGCAGAAAGTAAAAAAAATATATATTTTTTTATTTATTTATTTTTTTAAATTGTCGGTCATTTTTTGTTTATAGCGCACAAAATACAAACCACAGAGGTAATCAAATACCACCAAAAGAAAGCTCTATTTGTGGGGAAAAAAGGACATCAATCTTATTTGTGTACAGCGTTACACGTCCGCACAATTGTCAATAAAATATAACGCAGTACCGTATCGCAAAAAATGGCCTGGTCATGAAGGGGGTTAAACTTTCTGGGGCTGAAGTGGTTAAGCTTTGACAAAAAAACAAACAAACTGGAAGCTGATTGGTTTCCATGCAGAGCTGCACCAGCTTTTGCACTTTACAGTTTTAGTAAATCAACCCCTATGAGACACCACAGGCTGCAAACTGTAGCCTGCATTTTACAAATGGTTAACAAAATACAGACTATGGTATGGCATTACCCTGCAAATGATCACTAGCTATCCGCTCTCCATTACAAATATTTTTTGATTGACAAATGGCGCTCAATACATGGTACACTGCTATATCTGTTTCTTTGGCTTTTGAATTTCAGCCTCCATATTAGTTGAACAGTAGCTTCAATATACTCAACAGGAGAAGGCCAGCAATTTAATTATGACAGGCAAATGAAAATTACATAACCCATCAACTAAACAAAAATTCCATAAATACCAAGGTATAACAATTGCAAAATCAATCCGAAATTTAAAAAAAACCCCAGAAAAACAATCAATATAAAAAAAATGAAAAACCTTTCATAAACCTGGCATAAGTCTTGTACACACAGCCAGCACAGTAAGGTTCATTCTTGGAGTTGTAGACCCAGGTTCATTTTATAATTTCCCTAATGGGTAATAGTGAGTACTGTAATACAGAACAAGTGATTACAATAAATAACTCCACACCAAAAATTCACATATGTAGCAATTGATATAGTATTGTGATGTCGTTTTATACATGTTTATATTAATGATTTTTTTTTTGGATTAATAAATTTATTTTGGGATTGGTATTCTGCAATGTTTATTTTCTTTACTAATTTCAGTTAAAAAAAAATATAGAGGCTGCCATTTCTGATTTTTTTTTTTTTTACAAAGAGTTTTTTTTTTTTAATATTCCAGAAGCATAAGTACAGGTAGGGCACACTTAGTATGTACATCATATGGATTACGAGTTAACGTATGAAAGAAGCCTTTGTTGATTTTCAATGAAATGCTAGTTATTCTGACTCATTGGCTTTAAAACGGTCTGAGTCACTGACTCAGGACAAGGACCCAGATCACAAAAACCTTATGGCTTTATCTATGAATTGGTTACTGCCCTAAAGTATTGAAAGCAAAAGGTCAACATGATAGCCATTGAACTATAATTTATAGAATGTCAGCCCATCATGTGCCTATTGTGAAACGTTACCTTTGATGAATTACTGTAACTTCTCCGTTGGTGCAGTGGTCACATGGAAAAGCATACACAGATATATACCAAGTATGGACAGCCTTACATGTATACCAAGTAATGTGCAAACTGGTATATTTTAAGTTCTTCTAAAAAGGAAATGCTGGGCTGGATATTTCAAAATTGACATCAAAGTATTTTTGCTGTAAATCATAAATTAAATAACCATGCTCTCACTTCCACAAATGTACTAATGCAAATAAACTAAAGTGCTTATAGTTCCAGTGAAGCCGTGTTGTACGGAGTTCCGCTGAAACGGACTTGCCCACACACGATCACACCAAAGTCCGTTCATTTAGAACGTGATGACGTACGACAGGACTAGAAAAAGGAAGTTCAATAGCCAGTAGCCAATAGCTGCCCTTGCTTCGTTTTTGGTCCGTCAGACTAGCATACAGACGAACGGTTTTCCCAATAGGAATTGATTCAGTCGGAAAGATTTGAAACATGTTCTATTTCTAGGTCCGTCAGAATTTTAGAAAGAAAAAGTCCTATGAAGCCCACACACGATCGGAATGTCGGACGGAATGGTTCTGTCGGACCTTTTCTGCCGGAAAGTCTGGTCTTGTGTACGCAGCATTAGAATATTATAAACTATATAGGTTGTCCTTTTCAAAAAATTCCAAGTGAATCCAACAACACCGCAGTAATTCCACACCGACAGTGACCATTAGTGTCTCCTCTTCACCAGCATGCAAGCACACAGCCCACTCACTGGAACTTTTTGACCCCTATTGCAGGCAGTCAAAAACAGTATTGGGTATCTGATGATTCCAATTGTTAATGGAACATCTCAGAACAGACCATCAGTGGCGGTACTCCTGTGCCTTTAAGTTCTCATACCAGAACATGCTCAAAAGGGAGGTAAAAGAGAAAAAAATCCAGATTTATTTATAATAAAGTTAAAATTACACTTACAATGAGTGGGTTAAATTACAGGATTCAAAACAACTTGGGAACACTGGTTTGCGCTCCACCTGTGTTCCAAGATGGCGGAAGTGATGTGTCTGGTTGATCCCACCCTATGCATTATCCCACCCTACGTTGATGACGATGACGTTGATCCCACCCTACACGTTACATCAGCATACGTCTGACTTCATCAGGGGTACCCCCAGCGGTGTTGTTGAATTCACTTTGGATTTTTTGAAAGGAAACTGTATATAGTTTATAATATTCTAACATGACTTTACTGGAACTATAGGCACTTTCGTTTTTCGGCATTAGTATATTTGTATAAGTGAGAGTGCGGTTATTTAATTTATGATTTACAACTTTTAAGCTATGATTAGCTTTCTAACGAGCAGCTCTCAAATTTACATGTTGTAAAATTAGTATGTATATGTGTATATATGTGTGTGTATATATATATATATATATATATATATATATATATATATATATATATATATATGTATGTGTGTATGTATGTATATATATATATATATATATATATATATATATATATATATATATTTATTTTTTGATTTATTTATTGCACAAAGTATTTTTGCTGCCTGTGGCCAGTCAAATTTCAGTTGTCATTTGCTAGGACATTCAGATCGTTAAAGAGGAACTGCAGGCATTTTTATTATTATTATTTTTTTTTTTTTACTGCGACATTATGGCGGACACGTCGGACAATTTTGACGCATTTTGGGACCATTGGCATTTATACAGCGATCGGTGCTATAAAAAATGCATTGATTACTGTATAAATGTCACTGGTAGGGAAGGGGTTAACACTAGGGGGCGATCAAGGGGTTAATTGTGTTCCCTAGTGTGTGTTCTAACTGAAGGGGGGAGGGGACTGTGTAGGGGAGACGACAGATCGCTGTTCATACTCTGTATGAACAGACAATCTGTCTCTTCTCCCCTCAGAGAACCGGAAACTGTGTGTTTACACACACAGATCCTGGTTCTTGATGTGCCCCGAGCAATCGCGGGAGCCCGGCGGTGATCGCGACCGCCGGGCACTCGCATCAGCTCCGTGGGCGAGCAGGGGGCGCTCGCACGCGTGCCCCTAGTGGCTGCATATGGAAACGACGTAACATGACGGTGATTCGTGCAGCTGAACCATGTTGCCGCAGTACAACTGCGGTGGCTGGTCGGTAATCGCTTAAATGTAAGGTTTTCTTTTAGATCACACTACTATTGGAAGCAATAAACCAAAAATTGTTGATAAACTAAGGTATCGTATAGGTTATTTGCTTTATAACTGTCAGGGATCTTCCTGGCGCATGGGTGTGCACACGTGCGTGCGCTCGGCCGCATACGCCAGTTTGAATGGTGCCAAAGACTCCTTATTTAAACACCTCAGCTGCCCAGAGACTTTGCTGTCTGATCTGCAGCTTGTACCTGTGAAAACCTGTTCCTGAGATCCTGATCTGATTCCTGTGTTGACCTGGCTTGTTCTGACTACGTTTGCTCTCTGTTATCCTGACCCCGACTTGCCTTGTTGACTATGCTTACCTCTTCACTACTTGATATACTGTTGTTGAACTTTTGCCTGCATCCTGACCATTCTCTGCCTGTCATTTTTATGTCTTCATGATCGTCTGTTACCAAACCCATTTTGTTTGATTACGCATCTAGTGTCTCCTCAGTTCTGCACATACCTGCTTCCTGCTTCTGTTTCCTGGCTGCTACAGCTGAACCGACTGCACCTGCCGTTAACCTGTTGGTCCACCCTGGTGACACATCCGCTGCACGGAAGATGATCCAGGCCCCCATACACCGCCAGGCTCTTGCGGCCACTGTTACAACATCGGTGGCCCTTGAACCGGGGTTGTACGCCAGGCCTCCCCACTGCACGTCGGGCTCACCTGTCAGGTACGTGACAATAACTTTTAATTTAGCATTCATTAACATAATCATTTAAATCATGTTGTTGCGTTTATGTTGTATTAAAATAATTGAAACATATTTTTTAAAAGCCTATTTTTTATTTATTTTTCTTCACATTGTCCCCCATCGCCACCACCTTTACCTGCTCTAATATCACTATAACATTGTGTTTCTGTTTTTGGTGTCTGACCTCTGCAGAGAGAACACTGCTTCCACACAGAGAGCAAGGGTCCTGTTTATGATGTGGGTTTAATTTAATCTAGCATGCCTCTGCGCTGTTTAGATCTATTCTAATCGTATCTGAGTCGTCAAGGTTTTTTTTTAACTAGAGATTTACATGCATTCCATAAAGAGAAAAAGTGTACTTGTGGGCTTGTTTATGGAGGAGCAAATTTGTCCTTTTAATTGACACTGAGCGCTATACTTACAATATTTGGTGTAGGAGTGCAGGAAGTAAAAAATATAAATAAAAATAACCTACATACCTATATGGCTGAAGCATCCGTACGATGCTGCAGCTGTCTCCCACCAGCTCTAAGCCTGAGAACTAAGTGATCATATTACCATTGATCGCTCAGTTCTCTTGTCCACTCAGAGTGTCAGTCACAGTGCTGTGCTCTGCTCCTCCAGGTATCAGTGAAGCATTGGGCTGGGGAAGGGGCAGAAGTGGCTGGCTCAGGATTTCAGTTGCGCACCGTTCAGGCATCTGGGTGGATCCCAACATTATTGTCGGAATCTCTGCAGTCTGTGATGTCAGCCGGCAGTGGACTGCCTCCTGTCATTTGATCCTGCGTCAAAGGAGCGCAAAAGTAAGTGCACTCATGTGACTCACATGAGAAATTTGGCTAAACAAGCTTGGGCCATATTTCTCTTTTAATCCTCTGCATTTTGAAGGGGGTGTTTGTAACTCAAACCTTTTCCAAATAGCTGTGTCCTAATCAAAAAGAAAAAAAGAGCAGATAGGCAAGTGCAGATTCTAAAACACAATCCTTTATTAAAGTATACGTTAACCCTAACAACTTCTTTTATATGCTCCCATTTTGCCTGCTAAATATACAAGTGAAAGTCTGTTGTTATATCTATTTGATAAGCAAAAAATATATAACCTAGCCCTGCTTTAAACTTCTCCACAACTTTATCCCTGACCTTTCTGGTGTGTTCCTTGGCCTTCATGATGCTGTTTGTTCACTAAGGTTCTCTAACAAACTTCACAGAACAGCTGCATTTATACTAAGATATTTAATTACACACGGGTGGACACTATTTACTAAGTAGGTGATTTCTGAATGCAATTGGTTCCACTAGATTTTAGTTAGGGGTATCAGAGTAAAGGGGGCTGACTAAAAATGCACGCCACACTTTTCACATATTTATTTGTAAAAATGTTGAAAACCATTTATCATTTTCCTTCCACATCACAATTATGTGTCACTTTGTGTTGGTCTATCACACAGAATCCCAATAAAATAATATATTAATGTTTTTGGTTGTAACGTGTGAAGAACTAGTATATAATGTAGGGCTTTAAGGACACTGCCACTCGTTGGTTCTTCTTTTAAAGGGCTTTATTTGCTGAACTTGCTTTTAATAAAAATGGGCAAACAAACATAGGTTTCCCTTTGCAGGGGTTTTCAGCATTCCTTTGTCCATCAGCAAAACAACATTCAACCTAGTTGGCTCTCGCAGCACTGCTGCTCTGGCCTTGCACTCCAGGCCCTTGTCTGTCTCGTACAGACTGTTTCACCAACCACCTTGGTGCATATAGCTAGCAGCCTCTTGCTGCACTGGCTCCCCAGTGGAGCCCTCCTGACTCCTGGTACTCAGATTTCCTATCTGCCGAGGTGGCGCCCAGAACTATGGTCAGGCTACTACTAAAAGCCCAGCACACATCTAACCAATCAGTATGCTGGCTGTTTTCAAAATCAGGACCCAGGACTGGGGATTTCATCCCACCCGGATGTTTCAGAAATCCCCAAGCTCCAGGTCCCAAACTGGACTTTTCTAAGAAAGGAAACTGAAAAGCCAGTTTCCTCTTCATGTTACAAACTTCCTGGAGCCCCTTAACCTGTCTGGTTGAGAACTCTGGGTCACAACCTCCCTCTAGACCCTGGCAGGGTAACGCTCTGCCACATAACTTCCCCCCCCCCCCGTTTCGACCTCGGAGGGGGCATAACACACCAGCCAAACCTCTTCAAATTGGCGCCTCGGTGCCAGCTATCACCCACAAGGGCTAACCCCAGTCCTATCAGGTGACTTTCCCTATGTCCCCCTGCTACACTGACTTGGGTACTACAAAGACACCCCGGTGACTTTTTACGGGTGTGCTTCCAAAAACGCCATCTGCCCATTTTCTTTGGGGCCACACCTTCAAACACTTTAACACTAGGGGACTTACTAAGGACTTGGACCTTTTTTCTCAACCTTTTTCTCTTTACTTCTAAAGTGGTCACATTTTTAAACACCTTTTTAGCCATAAGTGCGGGCACTTTTATTTGGGAAAGAAAACTCATTTAATGACACATTGTTAAGCTTTGGGCCAGTGTCCTCAGACCTTTTACTCTTGCAACTTTGGAGGTTCCTGGACCCCTGGAATCTTTCCCAGAATTACACTCCTGAGCCTGTAGGGGGCCTAATTCTACTGCACCTATTCCCTCTTCTGTGTCTGTCATACCATTATTCATCTTCCTGTATTTTTTAAGATTAACAGCAACCACTTCACCTTGACCATCAGGTCTACCCTTATTTTTGTTGTTCCCCATGGTAACCTAAACATTTACCAGTGCGTTGCACTTTTCCTCATTGTCCAAAATATCACCACATTTATCATAACTCATCTCACCAGTGTTCTGCAAGACCGTGTCTGGAGGAGAATCGCACAAAGTGGAGTTGTTGTCTATCATGGCAACGTCCCTACCCACCAACTCCGCTGCCACATGATCCTCTTCCAGCAACTGTCCTGATACCCAATCATCACCATCTAATTTCACCTTTGGGTTGATGACCCCAACCACATCACATATACTTGTGTCCTCTGGCACTTCCGCCCAGGCTTCTGTCCTGTCCAACAGTACCCCAGAGTGCTTCTCATACACAACCTCTGTATGACACAATCCAGCACACTGTGAGACGAATTTCCATATTAACAACGATTGCATTAAATGCTTCCAACATTGGCAATCTCTGCATAGTAGAGCCTGTAATATGCAGCTGCATTTATGCATACCCCATTGGTACAAGTTCTCCAAACACAGGAGAGGACGGCAGGATATACACCGGCTGTACACTTCAACATTCTAACATTTCTCTCAGCATATCTGTCATAAAAAGGCACCGTGATTCTACACCTAAGACCTTCCTGGGGTCCTTCATGTTCCTGGGCATGTGGAAAGACTCATTTACTGATGCCTTAGAGGTGGTGCTTCTTAAAGAGGCTTCCTCCCTGCTGGAGGTATCCAAATCAATAACCTGGTGCTCTCCTAGAGCGCAGCCAGGTGCGGGAGTCACAACAAAACTCTCAGGCTCAGTGTCAATGATCTGTTCCAGGTCTTCTCTATGGATAACATTAGTTTGGTATACCACACTAATAACTCCTTTTATGGGTTGTGGGCACAACCTATGCTATGTGCTCGATCTCTCTTGGCCCTTCCATCTCCTGAAGGAATTCCCTCTGCAACAGCAGCAAGCGAGCCCTTGTCTAAAAGCTGCTCTGCAGTCCCTCCATTTAGCACAGCTGAAATTGTCTACTCCACTGTTACACACTAAACCTTCTTTCAATAATACCTTCTCACCCATCTGTCCTAGTCTACTCATTCTGTGCTCCCATCAGAGGTACTACGCAGTACCAGTGAACATATCACTTTTGTTTAAACTAACCTGTGGCAAAACATTTTTAAACACAGCAGGCTGCAATACCATAACTTCACCACCTTGCTCAGGGGCGCTTCATTAAACTCATGAAGACTTTTGCTTTCAGCAGTGACAGACCACAGTAACCCATTATCACCACAAGTAGTTTCAGACATTTTAGTTGTCTAAAATTTTAGCTGTGCGCTGGCTTCATAATCATCCCAGGAATAGAGGTCAGTGCTCTAACCGGCAGACAGTAGTTCTGGCCTGGGAGCCAGTGCAGCACGAAGCTGCAAGCACAGAGGTGCTGAATGTCAGGTCTGGGGAAGACAGATCAAGGCCTAAAGTGTAAGGCCTGAGCAGGAGTACTGTGTTTTAGCCAGGAAGGCTGAATGCTGGTTCTGAAGCAGGAATGTAATGCTGAATACCCCTGCGAGGGAATCTGATGTTTATTTTTGAACTTTGTTTCTTTTGAATAAAAATGGGCTGTCATGCCCTTGAAAATGCAGTCGGGACTGACACAATTTCTTCAACTCGGATGCACCACTAGAGCTTAATCACCCCGGATCGTCACAACATGTTTATTTATGAGAAAATACAAAGTTAGGAATCTTTCACATGAACGATCCATTCAGGTCCGCCTGTCCGTTTTTTAGGACCCTCTAGACCTCTATGGAGCGTCAGATGTCAGCGGTGACATGTCTGCTGACATCCGATCCGAAAAAGTGTAACGGAGGAAAAACCTACGTTTCCATCTACGGTCCGTCATCATCCGATCCCCCATAGGTGAGAGCAGCGCTCTGACCATCTGCCTGCTCAGCGGGGATCGACGGAGCGATCCCCCGCTGAGCAGAGCGGGCTCCGTACACGGACACGTCCGCGTGAAAGAGCCCTTAGGGTGGAAACAAGCCACTTGGCAAATCTCCTAGCCAAAAGATGGTTTCATGCCTACGGACAATGAACCTTTGAAGAAGGTTGGTGTACAACTGTCTTGCGGTTGTGAAATCTGTTGCAGTAGGTTGGGCTATTTTAATTTTTGTTTTTCTCCAAATATATATATTGTGATAGATGGATAGTCTGCCACTGTGTAAAGATGCAGGTAACTCCTTATTCCAGCAGGTAAAGGGTTCCTAAACAAGGATTGAAGTCAGGTGTTACAAAAGAGAGAATTCTGTAGTCAATGATTGCTCCTATGTGTTGTGTGAGCAGCTGGAAGCCTGACACATGGGAAGTCCGTGTCCAGACCTGTCTTGCCTGTGCAGACAAGCTGCTGAGCCAGACTGACGTACAAGAGAGTTGAAGAGTGTGAAGGGACAGGGATAGTCCATGTCCGAAGAGACCAGTGTATGTGCTAAGCAAGTAGCAGTCTGTATGTGAGCAGACAAGAGGTCCAGTCTGGTGGCTGAAGAAACCAGGTAAGCAGAGGGACTGAGAATGGGGCAGCTCTGTCCTAGAGGGAAAAGGCAGAGCTGTATGACAAAATTGCCAGAAGGGTGAAATACATTTTGTGTTCATTATTATGCTAAACAACCCTTGTGTGCGCAGAATGCTGTGTTATTTTAATGTGTAGATAAATAAAAGTAGGCAAAAAGCCTTAAAACATGTTTTGCTGAGTGGACTATGTCCTTGGAAAATCTATATTTGAAACTGAATCTAAAAAAAGAAAATGGGTGTGTATACACGGTATATTATTTTCTTATTTAAATTAGAATTTTAGGGTTGGGGCAGCAAGAAAAATTTAATTTAATATTATGTAGCCTTCTAGTCATCAAGTGGAGCTTTAGGTACCTTTCACATGGGCCGGATCTGTTGGATCTGAATCGGCTGACAGATCCCCTGCTGAGCTGAGCTGAGCAGAGTGAGCTGATAACAGGTCCATGTCTGCTACACTTATGCTCTATGGGCAGTCGGATGTAAATGGACCGGCTGTCCGTTAACACCAGACTGCCCTCCTATCCGGCCAGATGGAGGGGAACAAATCCCCCTCCGTTTGTTTTTGCCAGATCTGTTTACATCCGCAGCTGCATAGAGGAGAATGGAAGAGCCAATTGGGATTGCCTGAAAAACAGACAGGAGGACCTGATCTAACCGCTTGTGCAAAAGGGGTTTTCGTCTCTTTTGCATGTGAACTATTATATCAGTCTAAAAAGAAATGGGCTGTTTATAGAACTCCATGAGTCATCAGAGCAGTGACTCACCCTTATCAGAGGGCTAAGTTTAGGTTTCCAACAGACAAACCACAACCTGAAAGCAATCTTTTGTCTGCTGTATTGCTTCTTAGCTTCTCCAGAGTGCTCTGGGAATTCTTTCAGAAAAATTCAGTAAAGCATGTAAGATTACCCATAAGGTAGGTATTATTGTGCAGAGTATTGCAATAAGCGCTGGAAGCTTCTTGGATGCAGTAGAAAAAAGGGGAAGTTTTGGGACTTTAAATGAGGCAGAGACCTAGTAAGGTCTCATGCCTCCATCCCTATCTACATGAAAAAAAGAGAGAATGGGCGGGACTTTGAATGAAGCACGCAGTCAACAATGAGAGGTCAAAAATTGTGTATTTGATATGTATCATAAAATTCATACAGAGTAATAATTGATGTCACAGTATATTTGATCTATATACATATAGGAACATGATAATACATGACAGTGTAGAGAAAAGTAACTAGACCACCTGTAGGACTTCTTATTACATTAAAAATTATTGATGATCAGAATAATATAACAAATATTCATTTAAAAAGAATTCAACACATGATCGGTTTAAACATTGCATGTACAGTGGTTCGACGCGTTTCATGCTTATATGAATATTTGTTATATTATTTTGATCATCGATATGTTTTAATGTAATAGGAAGTCCTACAGGTGGTGTAGTTACTTTTCTCTCCACTGTCATGTATTATCATGTTCCTATATGTATATAGATTAAATATACTGTGACATCAATTATTACTCTGTGTGAATTTTATTATGCTACATATCAAATACACCATTTTTGACCTCCCACTGTTGACTGTGTGCTTCATTCAAAGTCCCGCCCCTTCTCTCTTTTTTTCTTGGAAGCAGTATTACGGCTTTACTTTCATGGAGAAATATAATACATGTCTTACAGCACGGAGAAACATGAACAGGAAGCAGGAATATACAAGTACATGCACTGAGATAGACAATACATCCTGTTATATAATACAAAACATGAACTATACACTATAATACTACAGCACCACTTGCTGCATAGATAGGTATGATGCAATGCAGTATTGTCAGTTTATTAACAACTTTACATTACAAGCTGTTGTTCTTTTCCAATACCCCTTCTCAACAGCATGAGCTTTGTCAAATTATATTCAGCTTCTTCTGGAAATAACTATGACGTTCCTTCAACAAAGGTTTGGTGAGTGCATTATTACTGACGGGCAGTATTGAATGTCAATAACACCTTGCTCTTGATTATCCCTCAGTAGGTGATACTTGACGTCAACGTGTTTGGTCCTAGGATTGACCCTTTCTGATTGTGTAGGCTTTATACATCCCTGATTGTCTTTGATGTCCTCTCCGATGGCACACAGCTGCTCTGTGCTCTCTAGCATAGCATTCACGTGGTCACACATTTGCTGACCTTCTTGTAGTCTCATCTTGTACAACTTTCTTAGCAAAAACAGTTTGCTGTTTAGACTTGAACGCTCATGCAGCTTTTGTATTGAAGTCCACATACCTTTGGCTGTTTTCTCTGTTCTTATGTGGATAAGCTAGTCATCTTCCACTAGTAAGCTTATAATTGCTTTTGCCTGTCTGTCCTTCGTATCCCAGTCCTCCATCTCTCTGTCTGTGGGTCTGTCTGTATTCAGCACTTGCCACAAGTCATCCTTGGTGACAAACACTTCCAGTTTAAACTTCCACAGCTGGTAATTGGCATTTTTCAGCTTTGCAATTGCAGACTTCACATCTGAACCGCGTGCAATGTTTCAGTAGCTTGTATACAGTATTCACTGACTTGCTGTACTCAGAGTATTCTTTCCAGTGCCTTTTGGGTGCTGCTTGGTTTGCTGGGTGCCTGGGACCCATAACCTATTGTGCAGAGTATTGCAATAAGCACTGGAAGCTTCTTGGATGCAGTAATATGGCTTTACTTTCATGGAGAAATATATTACATGTCTTACAGCATGAAGAAACATGAACAGGAAGCAGGAATATATAAGTACGTGCACTGAGATAGACAATGCATCCTGTTATATCATACAAAACATGAACTATACACTATATTACTACAGTGCCACCTGCTACATAGATGGAAATAATGCATACAGTATTGTCAGTTTATTAACCACTTTACATTACATGCTGTTGTTCTTTTCCAACAGGTATAATAACTACCACCACTTTAAGAGCCTGCTGCTACGGCAACAACAGATTTTTAAAGAAGTACTGCCAGTTTGCAGATTAGGAAACTGATGGTAAAGACCTGCTCTAAACTGACATACATAGTGTTTGTAACCCTACTAAAAAAAAAAAAAAAAAAATGGATCCTGTTCTCCTTTAGCGCATGAACAGCACAGTGCTAGAGCTGTGTCATTTGGCCCCTTGTATCATCTAAAATACTTGGCTGATTTTGCCTGGTTCTTCCCTCCCCCCTGTAAAGTGACCATGGTTTATCATGGCTCCTGAGCCCTGACGCTGTGGTCAGTTTACATGCCTCTGTCATCCACAGCCATCTTCTGTCCTCCTCTCCCCCCTCCCCTCCCTGCCTGTCCGCTCCATCCGCTCCCCAGCCCTCCCCTTCTGCTGCTATCATAACTCGGTGTTCTTTCTACAATTTCCTCTGGTATAGTAAATTATGTGCCCCAGTGTATGTGTTTTTTTTTTTTTAAATAAGCTGCTGTGTACCTTTTTTTATAGCAGCGCTCACGTGACTGGCCACCTCTCTCCTCCCCTCCTCATTCCAGCTGACGTTAGCAGGGGATTCTCAGCCCCTCCCACTATAGCTGTTGGATCAAGAGAGGAGAAAGGCGGCCAGTCACGTGAGCGACGAGCGGTGCTATAAAATAAGGTATATAGAGGCTTTATTGTAAGAGGAGAAGATTGTAGCACGAACGCTCAGTGGCTTAACCACTTTAAGTGCAAATTCTTTACATATTGCTAAACTGTAAAACAGCTTTAACCCTTTTATAGCCACTGACGTATGTAATACGCAGGTCACTTCAGCGGGTTTTACACACACTCCTGGCAGCTGCAGCCACTGGAAGTGTGTGTAAATCTGAAAAGCCATCTGTTGGCTGTAAAATGGAAATGATCTGGTGCTGTGCAGTCGCCAAATTGCTTCCACATACTGCGGTAACTGCCATTTCCTTACCCCTGCATGCCCCCACCCTGTTTTCCAAGCTCTGTTTGACCTAGGAGCTGACCTCTCCTTCCTGTTACTGACCAGGAAGCAATGTGTAAAATGATATCTAGGTCCTGGTGTCACTGTCCTTGGCTGGGTAAAGAAGCTAATGGCATGCGATCTGCAATCCACCAGATTCATTGCAGGGCAGGTGAGACATCAGGGGTCTCCTAGACCTCTGATGTCTCATTAAAGAGAACTGATGACCTGTAGGGCTTTTAAGGTGTCGCCTATAGAAAATATAGGGTACTGAAGTTTGTCACCATTTCAAGGGCGCACGCAATTTTAAGGCTTGACATGCTGGGTATCTATTTGGTGCAATCTCATCTTTTATATTTTGCAAAAATGGGGTAATATATTGCGTTTTTGTGCACTAAAATTAACTTTAGTGTATTTTTTACTGAAATTTTGTGTTTCATAAACCATTGTGTAACAAAAAAATGTAAACTCTAGGGTGTCAGATTTCACAAAAGAGATATCATGTTTTGGGGGTTTTTGCAATCTTCATGTCTAAATTATTTTTAAATTATTTTTTTTTAAAGCGTGCAAAAAAATGTAAAAACGGCTGTGGCGGTGAAATGGTTAAAACAGTGTCTGACCTCCTCTAGCTGCCTGTACTGTGATGTAATTAATTCTCAATGATGACACACACAAAGTGGTGCAAACACCATTCTTGTGCGACTCTTCTAATATTAGAATGTAAGAAAAAAATAAGAATAATAAAAATGCCATAAATCTATCCCCTATTTTATAGACGCTATAACTTTTGAGCAAACCAATCAATA
Organism: Lithobates clamitans; assembly: GCA_037952925.1. Taxonomy (NCBI): domain Eukaryota; kingdom Metazoa; phylum Chordata; class Amphibia; order Anura; family Ranidae; genus Lithobates; species Lithobates clamitans. The sequence continues at coordinate 1,168,805 of JBBGZY010001374.1, read as the reverse complement.
TACGCTTATTGTGATTTTATTTTACCAAAAATATGTAGAAGAATACATATTGGCCTAAACTGAAGAAGAAATTTTGTTTTTTTTAATTTTTATTTTGGATATTTATTATAGCAAAAAGTAAAAAATATAGTTTTTTTCAAAAATGTCGGTTTTGTTTTGTTTATACCACAAAAAAAAACAAAACACAGAGGTGACCAAATACTACCAAGCAAGCTCTATTTGTGTGAAAAAAAGGACATAAATTTTGTCTAGGTACAGCATCACACGACCGCGCAATTATCAGTTAAAGCGACGCAGTGCCTTAAAATAACCTGGTCATTAAGGGGGCAAATCCTTCCGGTCCTTAAGTGGTTAAAGAGAGCAGTTAAAAAGCATAAGACCTTTAACTTGTACATTCTGTAGGCACTTTCCTGCCATGTGAGTTGAGGGCTCAAGTCCTGGAGCAGTAAGCAGAGAGTGTGGACCTAGTGATAATAGAAGTACAGATCAGATTTTTTTGACTAGTCTGTGCCAATAAGATTAGGTTCTTGATCACACATTTGATAAAAATGTAATAGAAAAAGATGCATACAGTATTTCAGTGAGCCATACCGAGTTATCTCAAGTAGTCTGAATAGTTGCCACTAGCTAAATTATTGTATGAGAAATATTTGGCATGAAATACGTGTTATTGTTCAGTAGATGGCACTGTTCCATGTGAATACATGTCCCTGTCCCCAAGCATCAGTTTTACTCCAGTAAAAAACAAATAGTTCATAAAAAAATCTTGTATATTTAGGGTTCATGCACACTGGAAATTTTACAGAGGATACTGCTATGGGGGTACAGAGGACAGTACAATTGAAAGGGTGGGGGGGGTAGATGATGTGAAGTTTGGACAGAGGACACTGTTTTTGGGGCACATGACACTTCTATAGGGGGAGGGGTAAGGGACACTACAGTGGGGAGGGGGGGGGGGTGATATGAAGGGGCAGAGGACACTACATGGGAAGTTGTAAAGGGGGGGCACTACAATGGGGAGGGGGGAGTGTGATGTAAAAAGATGCATGTAGTAATTGTGTGTTGGTTTTTTCAAAACTAAATGTACAGAATATCGACACCTGTTATCGGCTATCGGCCTGAAAGGCGGGCAATAGTTGCTATCAGTACTGGCCCTGAAAATACTATATCGGTCTATCACTAGTTCAGGAGCTCTTTCTTTCTCAACTGCATCCATTATAGATCCCGTCTTCCGGAAAATTGATTAGGCCTTGCTGCTGATTATGTTAAAGAGGGTGTAGAGACAGTTGGAGGAGGGAAGCAGCCATCAATTCTGGACCCATCCCTTGATGTGGCAGTGTCTGCATTTGGGATACCAAGCGAACATGTACAAGGAACTGCATAATTATTCAGATGAATTCTTTACCTTTACTCATGTCCGTTACTTCATAGTTTCATAGTTGAATAAAGACGCCAGTCCATCCAGTTCAACCTGTGTGCGTATGTTATTGTCAGAAGTAATTCCCATATCCCTTTTACATTGCGCTCACTAAGATGCCCATCTAATAGTTTTTTGAAACTATTGATACTCCCTGCTAGCATTACCACTTGCCACATCCTTACTGCTCTGATAATAAAAAACCCTCTAACCAGTTTTAGATAGTTTTAGTTTTAAACCGCTTCTCCTCCAATTTTAATGAGTGGCCGCGTGCCTTCTTAAAGTTCCTAAAACTGAATCGTTTTTTCCCTATGCTAGAATCACCATTGAGACATTTTGTATATCGGTATCATAACTCCTCTTAATGCCCGGTACACACGGTCGGACTTTGTTCGGACATTCCGACAACAAAATCCTAGGATTTTTTACGACGGATGTTGGCTCAAACTTGTCTTGCATACACACGGTCACACAAAGTTGTCGGAAAATCCGATCGTTCTGAACGCGGTGACGTAAAACACGTACATCGGGACTATAAAGGGGGCAGTGGCCAATAGCTTTTATCTCTTTATTTATTCTGAGCATGCGTGGCACTTTGTCCGTCGGCTTTGTGTACACACGATCGGAATTTCTGACAACGGATTTTGTTGTCGGAAAATTTTATCTCCTGCTCTCCAACTTTGTGTGTCGGAAAATCCGATGGAAAATGTCCGATGGAGCCCACACACGGTCGGAATTTCCGACAACACGCTCCGATCGGGCATTTTCCATCGGAAAATCCGACCGTGTGTACGGGGCATAAGTGTCTTTTCTCCAGCAGAATAAGTTTAATGCTTGTAGTCGTTCCTTGTAACTGAGGTCCTCCAGCCCCATTATTAGCTTTGTCGACCTACTCTGGATTTGCTTCAGTTCGAGCACATTCTTCCTGTGGACTGGTGACCAGAACTGAACAGCATACTCAAGATGCGGCCAGACCAGAGTCTTGTAAACTCTGTACACACGGTCGGACATTGATCGGACATTCTGACAACAAAATCCATGGATTTTTTCCGATGGATGTTGGCTCAAACTTGTCTTGCATACACACGGTCACACAAAGTTGTCGGAAAATCCGAACGTTCTGAACGCGGTGACGTAAAACATGTACAATGGGACTATAAACAGGGCAGTAGCCAATAGCTTTCGTCTCCTAATTTATTCTGAGCATGCGTGGCACTTTGTGCGTCGGATTTGTGTACACACGATCAGAATTTCCGACAACGGATTTTGTTGTCGAAAATTTTATAGCAAGCTCTCAAACTTTTTCCGTCGGAAAATCCCACCGTGTGTACAGGGCAGTAGAATTATAGTTTTATCTTGGCAGTAAATCCCCTTTTTAATGCACACCAATATTCGGCTTGCTTTACTTGCTGCAGCTTGGCATTGCATGCCTTTGCCGAGCCTGTTATCTACTAGGACCTCAAGATGTTTTGCATCCTGGAATCCCCTCTAGGATCTCACCCAAGTGAGTAGCTTATGGTCATATTTTAAGCCCCCAAATGCATTACTTTACATTTTTCAACATTAAATTTCATTTACCATGTAGTTGCCCATCCCTTTGTTATTGAGGTCTTCTTGTAAAGTTTCAATATCCTGCTGTGAAGTTATTGCCCTGCTTAGCCTTGTATCATCAGCAAACGCTGAGAATGAACTATTGAACTACTTTCTTTGATGACCTTCTTGAAAAGCTCCATGACTTACCAGAATGGGCGCCCAGATGAGGACGAGCGTTTTACCTGAGGAATGTCTCCTCATGACACTTGGGTATGTTATCATCATAATATTTCATTGATCCTATTTTTCAAAAAAACTTGTACATATCTATATATCATTTTTAAATCTGATTCCCCCCCCCCCCTTTTTATGCTTATTTCTCGCATGTTAAATTTTTCTCATTAACTTTTTTTTTACAGTCATTTTTTTTAATTATTCACCTATATTTTTTGCAAATGTTATATTATTGGATTTTTTTGGTTTTAATTTTGTTTTTATTTTTAACTTTTGTTCATATACATATTTTTTCTCTCATATGTATACTGTTTTGATGAAAATATGGTTTGTTATAGATTTCTGGCAACAGGGCAAACTTTCGCATCCTTGCACCATTATTTCCACATGTATCCACGGTGGCCAAAGTGAACTAGAAAACCTGCTTGACACATTGGGAGTAGTTACATGAAGTGGTGATGCCTGAGCCAAATAAAGGAATGTGAGACGCGAATGCGGAAGAGTTTGGGGAAAATTGCATTGCAGGCTTGGTGGCAAGCACGTCAGGGTGAAAGAGTCTCCTGATGCCGTGTACACACGGGCGGACTTTTCGCCATCAAAGGTCCGACGGTCTTTCCGACAGAGTTTTGACGGACTTTTGAATGACTTTCAAATGAACGGACTTAGCTACACATGATCACACCAAAGTCCAACGGATTTGTATGTGATGACGTATGACCGGACTAAAATAAGGAAGTTGATAGCCAGTAGCCAATAGCTGCCCTAGCGTCGGTTTTCGTCCGTCAGACTAGCATACTGACGAGCGGATTTTTCGACCGTACTTGAGTCCGTCGGAAAGTTCCAAATCTAAAGTCTGTCTGGTTTTCGACCGAAAAAGTCCGCTGCAGGTCCGATGAAGCCCACACACGGTCGGATTGTCTGACGGATTCGTCCCGTCGGACCAGTCTGGTGGAAAAGTCCGTCCGTATGTACACGGCATTAGTCTGGATCTCTTCACTTTAATTACAAAAAATATTTTTCCATCTTCCTCTTTGCATTGGCAGATGCAAACCCTTGCTTCATATGTGTGGATGTTGGATCCTACAGCAGCCTCCCACTGCGCTCCGGTCGTCTCCGTTGCTTACCGGAGACGTCAGTAGCGGCGGAGCCAATCGCGTCCTCTCCCCTGACATTAATTACTTTAAAAAAAAATATTTTTCTTTTTTTTTTTTTTTTTATTGCATTTAGGTGTAAATGTGAGATCTGAGTTCTTTTTGACCCCAGATTTCACATTTAAGCTGTCCGGTCATGCTTTTTTTCCATTACAAGGGATGTTTACATTCCTTGTAATAGGAATAAAAGTGACCCAAATATTTTTTTCAAAAAAAGACAGTGTAAAAATTTAAATTAAAATAAATAAGAAAAATAAAAAAATTTAAAGCGCCCCGTCCCACCGAGCTCATCTGCAGAAGCGAACGCATACGTAAGTCACGCCCGCATATGAAAATAGTGTTCAAAACCGCACATGTGAGGTATCGCCGCGATCGTTAGATTGAAAGCAAAAATTCTACCAAAATACCTCTTCTGTAACTCAAATCTGGTAACCTGTAGAAATTTTTAAATGTCGCTTATGGAGATTTTCAAGGGTCAAAGTTTGTCGCCATTGCACCAGCAGGCGCAATTTTGAAGCATGACATGTTGGGTATCAATTTACTCGGTGTAACATTATCGTTCACAATATAATAATTTAAAAAATGGGCTAACTTTACTGTTGTCTTTTAAGTCAAAAAAGTGTATTATTTCCGAAATAATTACGCTTGTAGACCGCTGCGCAAATATGGTGTGACCATAAAGTATTGCAACATCCACCATTTTATTCTCTAGGGTGTCTGAAAAGAAATATATAAAGTTTAGGGGTTCTAAGTCATTTTCTAGCAAAAACAACAGGTTTTGACTTGTAAAAAAACAAGTGTCAAAAAGAGGCTCAGTCCTTAAGTGGTTAAAGTATGTGTATGTACCAGAGCAAGTTGTGTGTGCAGACTCATTCCCTGCTCCTGCCCCCCCCCCCCCCCCACTCCTCACTGAGTGACTGAGAAAATAGTCTTTTTTTCCCTCTCTCTGCTCCCACACCTGCCGCTGAATGGATCTGTGTAATTCTCCACTCGATCACTGCTCTCCCCCCCCCCTCCCGGCTGGCAGTGCAGTGTGGATCCAGTCAAAGGGAGGAAGAGGAACAGCCAACAAATCCTCAAAGAAAACTTGCTGGGCAGAAGCAGTGGATTCTGGGAGTGTAGTTCTTAAAACGGCGCTGCACCATACTTGTCAATGGAGGCTTACCGGCGGTGAACTTCAATTTCCACAAATCCTTGCACCTGCAGCAGAAGCTTCACTGTTTTCCCAGGCAAACTGATCTTGATCGGAGTAGTCCTGGGAAGAGAACAATGGTTACAGAGTTTGTGGACCGAAGCCACTTTTTAGGAAGTTGCCATACAGAAAATGCGCAAAACAGGAAAAAAGTTGTAAAAATCAGGAAAAAAAAGGAACGAACGTTGGTAAAACTTCGGGATGGATGATGAACTATCCAATTGGGATCCCTGTGGAAATTGCGGACAATGGAAGCAGGGTTTTACATAAGAATGGGTAGTTAAGGGTGGGTGTGGAGGAGAAAAATCGCCTGGGGATTGGGGGCCATGGAAAGAGGGAACAGATGAAATTTCATAGGAATGGTAGGTGGGGGAAGGTGTAGAGGAGAAAAATTCAATGGGGATTGGGGGTGATGGAAGGAGGGAGAAGGTTCTGCATATGAATGGGTAGGTGGGGCAAGTCATTGAGGGATGATGGTATGAGCGAGTATATTTCGCTGAAGAAGTCCCGGGTACATGGGAGGACTTTGAAAAGCAGTGCTTGGATAGCTTGAGGGTGGCCAGGTACTCAGTTTTGCAGCACGGTACTGCATGGCAACAGCATACATGCGATCAATGCACTGCTTTTCAAAGTCCCCACCAATATCCTCCAGTACATGTGGCGACATTAGATGGCACATAACTTGCTTGAATCTAAAAATGCTTCCACACTATGCCTCTCCTGCCGCACTTCCTGCAGCAAAAGCATTAACCTCTCCTCAGTTTGTGAGGTCATTCTTCTCCCTCCCTGACAATGCCTACATCCGCAGCCTCTGATGGAAGTGCATGTGTCATTTTACAGCTCTTCAACATTCTGTAAAGTAAAACAAACAATTACAAAAATGCAGAGATAGATAAACAGAAAGATAGGTATCTGAGATTGTGACACATCTGTGCCTTCATGTGTTGATTGTGGTGATAGTTGAGCAGTAAGACCCCATACACACTATTCGATTTTCTGCAGATTTTTGTCTTCAGATTTACCAAAACCATACAATATGAGGTCAAACCTTAAGAGTTTCAATTTGTATGCAATCAAGCAGGCCCTTGCACTACATGGTTTTAGTAAATCTGAAGACAAAAATCTGCAGAAAATCTATTAGTGTGTATGGGGGGTCTAATGCTCGTCAAGGGAGTGGACCTTGCCATGGAAGGCTCCAACTGCTCTTTCACAGGTTCCTCCTCCTCCTCTGGCTTTCTCTTCTCTACGCCCAAGTTGGATGATGTCTTGAAAAGAGAAAAATATATCAAAATACATATTTCATTTAAAAAAAAATAGTTTTACATATAATACAAAATAAATTTAAAAAATTGAATATCATTTTTTTTTTTAAATGTTAACTATGAAAAATATAATATTCAAAATATCTACTTACTGTCTACTAGTGGAAATAATTGTTTACCAAAGAAAGACAAGTTGCATACTGTAAATGTGCTGCTTTCTTTGGGGAGCTGGGGCCCTGCTTCATGCTGCCTTCTCTTCTTCAGTGAGGTTGCGTCGCATCCCACAAGGACTGTTTTGAAGAGTTTTTACTAAAAAAAAAAAGGCAAAAAAGGGTTAATATGCTGTAACAAGATAACGTACGTATTTTAAAAATGCATGAATATATGCACTTCCTCCTCGTTTTCTTCCAAGTATTTTTTATGTGATCCCAGTTCAAAGTCAGATGGGATGTAATGTCCATCCACAACTTGGAATTTCTGATCTGGTCATTCTACAGACGGTACTCATCCCAGAGTTCCTGATATGCTTCAACTGCTGAAATAAGCTCAGTCTGTGGCACGTTGCTTTCCGTTTTGCTTGCAGCCAACTCCCAGGACCTCCACATGGCTCAGAAAAAGCAGCAAAGGACACTAAGAACTGTACATACAGGAATTTTCTGTATGCAGATGTTACCTGTGTCCAATAAGATGCATTAGCTCTTGTAAACGCTTTTTGGCGTTTTTAGAGCTGAACTGCTCTTCTTCAGAACTTACCTGCTCTGGATTCTTTTTCCTGCCTCTAAACTCCTCTAAAAGCCTATGTGTGCATGGACACATGTGTTTGACCATATCTCTCAGAGTAACGTTATTGTCTTATTGATTGATTGTACAAGCACATTTGCTAATCCTCTCTTAGGATGTGCTTGGCCTAATAAACACCTCAAGATGAGTCAGTGGGTGAGCATCTTCAGGTGTGCCGAAAAATCACAAAACAATCCAGCGACTCTTCTGGCTACACTTCATATACAAAAACCTCAGTCATGCTAGCATGATTAACTTCCTCGGAACACAACCTAAAAAAAAAGAATTATCAGAAAATAAAATCAACATGCCTTTTTTTTTTTTGTTTCATAAAGATTTTATTACACATTTCAAGAAATATACAACATAGCGTAACAATACAACAATGTAACAAAATGGGTAGCAGGTTCCCTTTGAAGTGTATCAAGCAATAGTTTACATGTTTGTAGTATTGTAAACATCTAGAGGATACACCTGATCCGTACAAATCCTATTTGTATCAGTGAAGAGGAATATATAAAAAAAGGGGGGAGAATTTGGTCAATGCTCTAGGGCAGGGATATGCAATTAGCAGACCTCCAGCTGTTGCAGAACTACAAGTCCCATGAGGTATAGCAAGTCTCTGACAGGCACAAGCATGACACCCAGAGGCAGGAGGCATGATGGGACTTGTAGTTTTGCAACAGCTGGAGGTCCGCTAATTGCATATCCCTGCTCTAGGGTGTATGGGCTCATCGGTGTAGTATGGCTCTTCATAGGTTGGATTATTGCTGTTTTAGGGTTTAATCGGAAACACCTGCTAGAGTATAGATATAATGGCTCAGCTTTACCCAATTGTCCTCATCTGTTGCTAGGGACCTGGGCTCAAGGTTGGACTCTACTGTCCACTCCAATCCCCAAGGCCATCTCTTTACGGGGTTCAGGAAATGTCAAGGGCAAGAGAAGAAGACAGAAAAGGAAGGGGAGAAGAAAAAAAAAAGGGGAGGGGAATACAGAGGGAAAAAAGGGGGGGTGAGGGAGGTTTGTGGAGAGGGGGTGGAATCCCACCTGCTACCCTCTCCATCTACTATCCACATGCCATGCTCACTGGGTCTCCTGGATCTCCGGGGGGACCATCTACGATTAATTTGCGTTATGGTAATAGGTTGCATATTTTGTTGCAATAATTCCTGATATGACTGGGAAGTTTTGTACGTAATCCAAGCCTCCCAGATTGCTGAGAAGCTCGAGATTCTATCTTGCGAAGTGAAGATCAGTTCCTCCATCGTTGTTATGCGATCAACACGTAGGGCCCATTCTTTTAGTGAAGGTGGTCGCGTGGACCTCCAATGTATCGGTATACAGAGCCTGGCGGCGTTTATTAAATGCATAACTAACGATTTGAAGTATTTTTTTATGGGAAATCTGTAGTGTACAAAAGTGTAGTAGGTATTGTCCTGGTGTAAACTCCAGTGGGAGTCAAGAGATCGCTGTAGTCACTTCATGTATTTTAAGCCAGTATCAACATGCCTTTTAACAAATCACAGTCTCCATATACTGTATGTTCATTATTTTTATCTGATTAACTTTTTGAAAATATGTTAAGGGGGTTGAATGGGAACATATGTTGTAGTAGGATGTCTTTTTTTTTCTATTTGTGCTCACAAATGATTTCAACTGTATAAAAACAAAAGCTGGAAAAACCCCCAACGCTTAAGTCAAAAAGGACGGAATGCTGGCATTCTTCTTTTTCTGGCAGATCTGTATGCTGCTTTTTCATTATAGTTCTAAACACTTCAGAGCAGCAAAAAGGAAATGAGAAGGTGTAAATGCAGTCAGTAAATTCCAGTAATATGTCATTTACTCTTTGACTTGGTTTATCTCACACCCTCCTATTCATGTCTTACGCGTGGCCTCACAAGGTAAGTCTTTATAATACTGGTGATGAAGGAAAATATCTTATTCCCAATAAGCTTGTTCCGATTGATATAATAAGGTAGCCTAGAATGTAATGCAAATCAGTGTGTAGGAAGAACTACATTGTATGCTTGACATGTTTCTGGCGTCATTTTACCTTTTGGGAACACTAGTAACTGGAATATACAAACATTAAAATTGATTAATACAGGAAATCAAAATAGGGTGGTACTAGCTTTTATTTGATGATTTCATTGTCGGTGGACAAACATAAAAGGGTTTTCAACTCTCAGCCTAAGTGGAATGTCTTTTTACCTTGAAATAGGGTTTCAACTTTGGGCAACCCATGAGCACAATTAATTTCCTTTTTTTTTTTATCTTTACTGTGAAACACCTGAGCAAAGATGAAATATAAGTTGATATGCTTCCCTGCTTTTTTCACATCATTTGGTAGCCTTAGAATTGTATTTGCGCAGTAGTGAGGATATTTCATTACTGGCTATTGTATATACAGTGACTTGAAAAAGTATTAATATCCCTTGAAATTTTCCACATTTTGTCATTTTACAACCAAAAACGTAAATGTTTTTTATTGGGACTTTATGCGATAGACCAACAAAAAGTTCCTCATAATTGTAAGGTGGAAGGCAAATGATAAATTGTTTTCAATTCTTTTTACAAATAAATATCTGGAAAGTGTGGCATGCATTTGTATTCAGAGTCAATACTTTGTAGAACCACCTTTTACTGCAATGACAGCTGCAAGTCTTTCTGGGTATGTCTCTACCAGCTTTGCACATCTAGAGAGTGACATTTTTGCCCATTCTTATTTGCAAAATAGCTCAAGCTCTGTAGGATTGTATGGAGAACATCAAGTCTTCAAGTCTTGCCACAGATTCTCAGTTGGATTTAGGTCTGGGCTTTGATTGGGCCATTCTAACACGTGAATATTCTTTGATCAAAACCATTCCATTGTAGCTCTGGCTGTATGTTTAGGGTCGTTGTCCTGCTGGAAGGTGAACCACCACCCCAGTCTCAAGTCTTTTGCAGACTCTAACAGGTTTTCTTCTAAGATTACCCTGTATTTGGCTCCATCCATCTTCCAATCAATGTAAAGGAGAGTTGGCAAGGAAGATGGGACTTTTCTTTTCCTTTCCTTCATCATCTTCCAATCAACTCTAACTAGCTTCCCTGTCCCTGCTAAATAAAAGCATCCCACAACATGTGGCCACACAAAATATCGACACTTTGGGCCCAATTTGCACATTTTCACTTAGGAGTGTACTCACTTTTGTTGCCAGCTGTTTAGACATTAGTGGCTGTGTGTTGAGTTCTCACACACAAACCTTAATATACTTTATATTCTTAGCGGCCAAAATTGCTATTGCAACTGCATGGAAAAGTCCAGTTATAGATATAGCTTTAATGAAACGTAAACTCATGTGGATCAAGTTAAATGACAATATTGTGAGTGTCTTGCGAGATAAACAATCCCTCTTTGAAAAAATATGGTCCCCCTGGCTTGCCTATTTGCAGACTCCAAGGATTGCTGGCGGAAGATACCTAGACGGACTCACCTCTCTTTCTCTTTTCCTTATTTTTCTCTCTTCTTCCTTTCTTTCCTCTTCAGTCCTGTTTCTGTTCCCTCCCTTCCTCCTTTCCCCTTCCACACCTATGTTACTTACGTGATTAGCTGTGGGGATTTGTGTCCCCCATATATGGCTAAGATGACGTCTGACAATGGGAAGAGCTTCTGATATCTTGTAACACAAGTTAAATGTTCTAACAGTTTATACAGTGATTTGCAAAGTAAAAGGATGAGCTGCATTTACCAGATATTTCAATACAAGAGGGTTACGAGGGTCCTGCTCATGAACGCCTACAATCTTAACAAACTGATACAAAAGGTAATAACTGTGAGGGATGAATGCATGGAGAAAGAAAATTACAGTTATTAGGTATAGGTGGGATAGGCTTCCCTAAAAAGATGAGTATTCAAAGATCACCCGAAGGCAGACAGCGTAGCTGGATAGATCACGGTAGGGAGTTCCAGAGCAAGGATGAGACTATGGAGAAGTCCTGGAGATGAGCATGAGTGGAGGTGACGAAGGGGCTAAAGAGCAGGAGATCTTGGGAAGAGCAAAGAGAATAGTTTAAAGTGTTACTAAAGCCAGGACCCTGCATTCACTATATCTGGTCTCCCACAGTGTCATGGAGTCTTGCGATTTCTATCAGTGTCTGGCTGAGCACTTGTAGAAGCTTGTAGAAGGAGTTTTCATTCTCCTCTGACTGTCCTATGAGGTTGCATGACCCCTGACCCTCTGTTTGGACAGCGCTGATTGGCCCTGTGCCAATCACCTGCACCCTCCCAAAGAAAAAAAAATCTCTAGGAATACACACCAAACTGAGCTTGTGCAGAATGCCCCCAAGGCTCTGTACTATCAGGAGATGGACTGGGGACAGTGGAAGAAGGGGAGGGTAAGAGAAGACAGGATCAGACAGCCTTTTTACACAATGCAGATTAACCCCTTAGGTTCCACATTGAGTATAACAAGCTTTCTTTACTGCATATACAGACTGATTTTAATGTTGTGGGTTTAGTAACAAGTGATATTTTGAGATAAGGCTGATGATGTAACTTGGGGCAGAGCTGTGGATAGCTTTGTAAATTGTAGTTAGTATTTAGAATTTTGCAGCTTTTGTGGTGTCATTTGTTAAATAGGAGAGGATTTTGAAAATGTGGTGGGGATGAAGATGACAAGATTTGGACAGTGGGGGCTAAAAAGAGACTGTGGAATCCAGGATTACATTTAAAGGGAGTAACTGATTGCAGTGCAGTTAATCTTAATGGAGAAGTTGGGGGAGGGGGCGTGGGGGGGAAGAAATATTATGAGCTTGGTTTTGGAAAGATTGAGTATGAGGAAATGGTGTGACATCCATGCAGATATGTCATTTAGCAAGTTATTGATGCGTGGGGAAATAGAATAGGTGAGCTGAGGAGTGGACAGATAGATTTGGGTGTCATCAGCATGCATGTGGGATTGGAAACCATTGGAGGTTATTAATTGACCCAGGTAGGAGGTGTAGATAGAGAATAGAAAAGGTCTGGGGACAATGCCTTGGGGTCTCCTATGGAAGGAGGCAGAGGAGATAAAGTTGTAGATGATACTGAAGGTGCACTGAGATAGGTAGGAGGAGAGCTAGAAAAGAGCAGAGGCTAGGAGGCCAAAGGAGTGGAGTTTTTAGAGGAGGAGCTAGTGGTCAATGGTGTCAGTGGCAAAAGACAGGTCTAAGAGTATGAGTACGGATTAGTGGCCATTGTTTTTGGAAGTTAGTAAGTTGCTTGTAAGTTTTAGGAGGGCAGTTTCTGAAAAGTGTTGTGTGCAAAACCCAAATTAAAAGGAGTGGAGATGGTTGTTAACATTTAGGGGGTGATATGCATTTTACAGGTCATAGTTAAACAGAACATGAGCATATTGGTTAGTATACACTGCACAAAAATAACCTAAAGCGGAACTTTACTCCTGACAACTGATGAAAATAATGTTCTTTAGCAGGAACATGCTTTCAACATCATGCAACTAAAATTAGTATGTGCTATAAATTGCCTCCAGCATTGTTCCTATTTCTTCCCTATTTCTTCTTGCTGAAGGCTGCCATTTTGTTCAAGCCCAGAGCCCTGAGCAGCAGTTAAAGCAGAACTAAACCCTATTCTTTTCAGCCAAGGAAGCTATCATCTGTTTAATCTGTAACTGCCATGGTGCTACACATGTGATCAGCTATGACATCAGCCATGTTTATTGATTTAACAGTTCGGTTGAGAACACAAACAAATGTGACAGATAGCATTCCTGGCATGCTGGCAAGTGAACTGTTTTTTTTAAAACTGGTAAGTCGATGGGTTTAGTTCCACTTTAATCCTTTAATCCTTAGGCTGTCAGCAAATTGGCCTCTACAAATGCTGAAAAAAAAGAGCACAAATGAGCATGTGCAGAGCAGGGTGAGAACATGTATTACTGGATTTTAAACAGAATAGGTACTTATTTTTAATGTTTTACATAGCTATACCTGCCAAAGATCCAGCCTGAAGTGATCTAGCAAGATTTCCTTTTTTGACTAAAGTTCCACTTTAAAGAGGAACTGCAGTCTGCTCATATAATTTGTAATAAAAACATCTTTGCCATTCTAAAGCTTCTCTCCAACCACTTTGTATATTATTTTTTAAACAGTATATTGTGATTCTGTACTTGCCAAATATGCTGCAGAAATCTCCCTCCACTGAGTCTGGCTGGGTCCATTTTAACTGTGGGCAGCTGAAACTACTGCCTGTTCACTTCCTGGATTTACACAGACACACAGAGGCACACCTCCAGCTCTGCAGCCCTGCAGCTTTCATTGGCCCTATTATGACTCATCCCCCCTCCCTTCCTGGCAAACTCTCATTTGCGTGAGTGAGAGAGTGAGATCTGTGTATGATGTCATAAGCCTGGGCTTTTTACCAGACAAGAAACAGGAAGCGGTCTGTATAAGGTATTCACTGGCAGAAAAAAAAAATGTTTTACTATCCAAAGTTAAAACAAAAAGGGCAGAAGATTTAATAGATGGAAAGTTAAAAATAATGACTGAAGTTTAAAGTGTTACTAAACTCAAACATTTTTTAAAATTAAAACAACAAACATGTTATACTAACCTGCTCTGTGCAGTGGTGTTGCACAGAGCGGCCCTGACCCTCCTCTTCTCGTGTTTACCTGGCAGCGATCCTAGCTCCTTCTCCTCTTCGTGTGTCCCCATAGCAAGCAGCTTGCTATGGTGCACAGTCTGTGTCCTCTTCACTGCATTTGATTGACAGCAGCAGGAGCCAATAGCTCCTGCTGCTGCTCGAGTGCTATGTGAAGAGGAAGAGAGGGGAAAAGAGATGCAGCCGTGCAAAGCTCTGGATCTCTTCTCCCCTCTCTTTCTCTTCACGTGTGGGGGGGGGGGGGGGGGGGGCAGAGATATAGAAAAGTTTTTTACCTTAATGCAAGGAATGGGGGCCAGAGAAATAGAAAACTTTTTTTACTTTAATGCAAGGGATGGGGGGCAGGGCAATAGAAAACTTTTTTACCTTCATGCAAGGAATGCATGAAGGTAAAAAATTATTTTAGCTTTAGTATCACTTTCATTACTGTGCTAAGTGAGCATTTCACAGATACACATAAACCACAAGACAAAGTATCATTTAAAAAAAAATGAAATCATTCCAGTCTATATGATTTCCTGCACTCATAAATAGACTTAGTATAACACCTTGTATCTGAACCTGTCTTTAAGGAGAAATTTTAATAGCTGGGGACTGCTTAGCAACCAGAAACTGCTGAGATTATAAGCACTTTGGTCAAGAGTATGTATAGCACTGCTTACAAGTACAACATAACATAGAGCAGTGATGGGGATCCTTGGCACTCCAGATGTTTTGGAACTACATTTCCCATGATGCTCATGCACTCTGCAGTGTAGTTGAGCATTATGGGAAATGTAGTTCCAAAACATCTGGAGTGCCAAGGTTCGCCATCACTGGCATAGAGTATTCAGTGTTCAGGACTATGTTATGTACAGCACAGCTTACAGAGTGCAGTCATCAGGACTATGTTAATGACATAGCATATATTGTGCAGAGTGGTTGGGAATATATATTTGTTCAGCACTACATACAGAGTAGAATGGTTCAATGTACAGTATGTAACATACAGCACAGCTTACAGAGTGAGGCTATCAGGAGTATGCCTGTATAGAACCTCACACTATTACATACCTACTGGAAATCTGGGACAGCCCTGCTTTTTATTGGTTTTCCTGCAAAGGCTGCATCTTGGGATCACAACATGAAGCTCGCTTTGTAATCCAGGGTAGCCGGTTAGGTGATTGGCAAGGGGAGAACACAAGGCATGAGGCTAACAGCTGGAACCTTTAGGGCAGTGGTTCTCAACCTTCCTAGTGCCGTGACCCCTTGATAAAATTTCCCAAGTTGTGGGGACCCCTAAGAGTAAAATTATTTTTGCTAGTCGCGTTTGCTGGCACAGTGGCGGCGTTTGCTGGCACAGTGGCAACAATTGATGGGCACAGTGGCTGCACAGTGGGACGTTTGCTGGCACAGTGGCTGCGTTTGGCACAGTGGTAACAATTAAAGGGCACAGTGGCTGCGTTTGATGGCACAGGTGGCGACGTTTGCTGGCACAGTGGCGACAATTTATGGGCACAGTGGCTGCGTTTGGCACAGTGGCAACAATTAAAGGGAACAGTGGCTGCATTTGATGGCACAGTGGCTGCGTTTGATGGCACAGTGGCAACGTTTGCTGGCACAGTGGCAACGTTTACTGGCACAGTGGCAACGTTTACTGGCACAGTGGCGACAATTGATGGGCACAGTGGCTGCCCTTGGCACAGTGGCAACAATTAAAGGGCACAGTGGCTGCGTTTGATGGCACAGTGGCGACGTTTGCTGGCACAGTGGCGACAATTAATGGGCACAGTGGCTGCGTTTGGCACAGTGGCAACAATTAAAGGGCGCAGTTCCTGCGTTTGATGGCACAGTGGCTGCGTTTGATGGCACAGTGGCAACGTTTGCTGGCACAGTGGCGACAATTGATGGGCACAGTGGCTGCCCTTGGCACAGTGGCAACAATTAAAGGGCACAGTGGCTGCGTTTGATGGCACAGTGGCGACGTTTGATGGCACAGTGGCGACGTTTGATGGCACAGTGGCGACGTTTGCTGGCACAGTGGCGACAATTAATGGGCACAGTGGCTGCGTTTGGCACAGTGGCAACAATTAAAGGGCGCAGTTCCTGCGTTTGATGGCACAGTGGCAGCGTTTGCTGGCACAGTGGCGACAATTGATGGGCACAGTGGCTGCATTTGATGGCACAGTGGCGACAATTGATGGGCACAGTGGCTGCACAGTGGCGACGTTTGCTAGCACAATGGCGACAATTGATGGGCACAGTGGCTGCGTTTGGTACAGTGGCAACAATTAAAGGGCACAGTGGCTGCGTCTGATGGCACAGTGGCTGCGTTTGATGGCACAGTGGCGACGTTTGCTGGTACAGTGGCGACAATTAATGGGCACAGTGGCTGCGTTTGGTACAGTGGCAACAATTAAAGGGCACAGTTCCTGCGTTTGATGGCACAGTGGTAGTGTTTGCTGGCACAGTGGCGACATTTGATGGCACAGTTGCAGCGTTTTAATGGGGGTTTTTTTCTGATTGTTTCAGTTTGCTTGCGCCCCCACCACTGATTTATATATAAATGTTGCGGTTGATTCCTCAAAAGTGGTTATTCCGTGCCAGTGCTAGATACACAAAGTGTATAGCTTCCAAACATGTATCTAGCACTGGCACGGAATAACTACTTTTGAGGAACCAACTGGGACGTTTATATATATATATATATATATATATATATATATATATATATATATATATATATATATATATATATATATATATATATATATATATATATATATATAGGACCATAATTTAAAAAATGTTGTCTTGTCAGCTTTTCCTGTGTGTCTGACTTACCAGAAGTCACAGGTGTTCTTCTTCTTCAGCATGTCGTGTTTCGTTGCCTCCCTCTTGGTACACTCGTCCGCAGCAAGCAGATTTCGGTGGGTGTACAAAGATGTCCGCTTGCCGACTTCTAAGTCTAAGCCTTACTGCGGACGAGAGTACCAAGATGGCGGCGACGGAACGTCACTTCCGGCAGTCCCTCCTCTCCAGGAAGTGACATCTCGCTGGCCGAGACGGACGGACTCAGGCAGTAACTTCGGGTCCGTCTCGGCCAGCATCTCGGCCAGCATTCGCGACCCCCTGGAGAATGGGCAATCGACCCCCCAGGGGGTCGCGACCCCCAGGTTGAGAACCGCTGCTTTAGGGGGAGTGATACTCAGTACTGAGTCATGTTGATATGAGCGCAGGCGACAGTGTTTGGTAGATTACAGAATCATGTACCTAGTAACTGTACCAATCTGTACATGCTTGCTGTGCTAAATGCTTAGACAACAGTAGTCACTGTTTATTGGGTGCTTTATTGCTAGCGGTGGCAAAGAAGCAGTGGGGTTTCAAAGGGGGTGGTCTGATTGGCAGAGCTTCATGACTGTGTTTGTGCTGTGAGGTTTGGCTTCTCTGCCTCGTTTGGCCTCAGAAAAAAGTATGCGCTAATGAAAGGAGCGCCACACCAAAGGATAAAAGAAACGTCTTGGAAATGTCTTTGAGGACCTACAAAAATGTTAGCAGTATTCTTCTTCCTGAGGTTGCAACATGATTTTTTCCCCACGTATAGCCGTCATATACATATCTTTGGCATAGCTTCCATATGCATCCAGGTATAGGCTACATATGCACCTCTTTGGCATAGCCTCCATATGCATTTCCTTGGTATAACCTCCATATGCATCCAAGAATAGCCTCTATATACATACAAGTATAGGCTAGATGAGCATCTCTTTGGTATAACTTCCATATGCATCCAAGTATAGCCT
This sequence comes from Lithobates clamitans, assembly GCA_037952925.1. Taxonomy (NCBI): domain Eukaryota; kingdom Metazoa; phylum Chordata; class Amphibia; order Anura; family Ranidae; genus Lithobates; species Lithobates clamitans. The sequence continues at coordinate 1,150,820 of JBBGZY010001374.1, read as the reverse complement.
CCATATACATACAAGTATAGGCTAGATGAGCATCTCTTTGGTATAGCCTCCATATGCATTTCCTTGGTATAACCTCCATATGCATCCAAGTATAGCCTCCATATACATACAAGTATAGGCTAGATGAGCATCTCTTTGGCATAGCCTCCATATGCATTTCCTTGGTATAACCTCCATATGCATCCAAGTATAGCCTCCATATACATACAAGTATAGGCTAGATGAGCATCTCTTTGGCATAGCCTCCATATGCATTTCCTTGGTATAACCTCCATATGCATCCAAGTATAGCCTCCATATACATACAAGTATAGGCTAGATGAGCATTTCTTTGGTATAGCCTCCATATGCATTTATTTTTGGTATAGCCTCCAAATGCATTCAAGTATGGTTTACGTTTGCATCTCTTTGGTTTAGGCCTTATGCACACAGGACATTATACAAAAAGCCAGTAGCGTTAGCTGTAGAAAGTTGTAGCTGTAGAATGAGTTTTTCAGCGTTTTTGCAGTAGAATTTTTTAACGTTTTTAAGCTTTTATCAGAGTTAGTGTTTTTACAGCTGAAAAACTCCTCTGGTTCAGGCCTTACCCCCACAGAGGTTGCAAAATATAATATTTTTCTTTCTCTAAGTACAGCATTTTAAGCTTGTATCTTTTCAGTTTTAGACACACTATTATTTTTATTTTCCTTTTTTTTCTTGATGGTTGCTAGATTAAAGTGGAAGTATAGTTCCACACATTACTTTTACCTATAGGTAAGCCTATAACAAGGGTTACCTAAAGGTAGTGTAAATTTCTCCTAAACGGGCACCGTTTAGGAGATATTTACATTACATGTTGCCAGTGACGTCACTGGCGCATGCACTCTGAAGGAACGGCTGGCCGTGCTGTTCCTTCTGAGCCCTGTGCTGTAATCGGCGACTCCTACACTCATGCGCGGGAGTGACGTCATCGCTGCTCCGGCCAGTCACAGAGCCGGAGTCCGTGAACCCGGAAGCAAGATGGGTGAAGATGGGATAGTTCGACCGTTTGTTCAGCCCCCCGACCACAATGCATTGCGGCGCTGAACAGTGCATTGCAAGCCTTGATTGGCTGAAGCAGTGAAAGCTTCAGCCAATTGGGGCACAGAGCACTGTCAGAGTCATGATTGGACACTGTCATCATGACTTTATCCAATCAAAGCTCATTCCCGCACTACAGTATAAAAGTATTCTTTCAATGGCAGCCATTTTCAGTGTGATTTTGGCGTGGAGAGAGATAGAACAGGGCTCTGTTCAGTGCTATTAGTGTGCTATACTGTGCTATTTTGCTTCAATTGTCAGTGTAGAATATTAGTTTAGTGTCAGTCTAGGGATAGTGTGAGTGTAGTGAGGAGGACCATCATTCAGCTTTGCATAGTGTGCAGCTAGAGTGGGGACAGCTCAGATAGTTTCACTGTAGTGTACTGAGACCGTGTCAGTAATCTTTACATTAGTGTATAGCTAGAATAGGGACAGTTCATATAGCGTCAGTGTAGTGACGGTTGAACACCGTCTATTTGATTGCGTTATTGCCAGTTTAACGCCATATAGTTTTGTGCGTTACTGCCAGTTTAAACGCCATTTACTTCTGTGTGCGTTACTGCCGGTTTAACGCCATATCGTTTTGTGTGCGTTACTGCCAGTTTAATGCCATTTACTTCTGTGTGCATTACTGCCAGTTTTACACCATATTGTTTTGTGTGCATTACTGCCAGTTTAACACCATATAGTTTTGTGTGCGTTACTGCCAGTTTAACGCCATTTACTTCTGTGTGTGTTACTGCCAGTTTAACCCCATATAGTTTTTGCGTGCGTTACTGCCAGTTTAATGCCATATCATTTTGCGTGCGTTACTGGCACTTTCATAGGCTTCGAAGAATTGGAAGACATGCGTCAATCTGTAAGCGATGGCTTTCCAACCTCAGGACCGTTGGGAGTAGTACGTCGCTGGGAGGAGAAAGTTCCAGATGCTGTCATCCTGAGTGACCCCGAGGAGTCTGCTTCTCAAGCCCCTACAAATTTGAGAAGCATGGGCAACCTCATGCTTCAAAGCCTGCGAAAGGACCCAAGAATACATGGCATAAAGGAGATTACTGGTTGGCAACCCTCCTTGACCACTGTTATAAGGGGAAGGTCAAAGAAATCATCCCGTCCCCACAGAGAGTGCAGAAAATAAAATCTCTTGAGGACACGTTAAAGAGAATTTTATTGAATGTTTTTCCTGACTCCAGTAGGTTACAGTGTCGTGGAAAACATCGTTTTGAGTCTTCTGTTGGTCAAGAGAGGAGCGTTGGAGAAGGCGTCTGCCTAAGTGAGGCATTTCGGAATTTTTTTAGTCCTCGCCGCCCAGGGCTGTTAGCTTCCACATCCCATTGGCAGCGTCTGCATCACATCCTCTGGGCCAAAAAAGAGATGGAGAGCTTTCCAGCTGACGATCCACTGACTTACTGGGTCATGAGAATAGACCACTGGCCAGAACTTGCCCAGTATGCTATTGAGTTGTTGGGCTGCCCTGCATCCAGCGTGCTTTCAGAACGGGCATTCAGTGCTGCACGAGGTTTCGTTACTGATCATAGAATGTGTCTGTCCACAGAGTCCGTAGCCCGTTTGACTTTTATAAAAATGAATCAGTCCTGGATTACCAGCTATGAAGCCCCTAATGCCGATGTGACTGATTAAGTCTTTTTGGGATGTGGAATCCCTGCAGGACTAGCTTTGAGGGTGTTCAATCATTTCATCTGGAAAAATGTTTTTGGTATAGGTTTCATGGGCACAATTAACACCCAAAGACCAATTTTTCAGCACCTGTTTGACAGATGCAAATCATTGCAATTTTTTACAGCAAGGCCAGTTCTTGCTTTCATCAAGATTACCTCTATAGGGTTACGGGGGGGGAGGCGCCACGACACCCAAAGACCAATTTTTATGCACCCGTTACTTCTATCCAAAGTCAAAGTGACACCAGATGGTATCCAAAAAAATTGCTAATCTTGTTCCCAGTGCACTACATTGTGGCGTCATCATACACACTGGCTCCCCAGCTGTTGATGAACAAAATAAATGCAGCTTGCAGGGAAAATTTCATTTTCTTTGGCTTTATAAATGCAATTATTGCTGCAGCAGATTCTAGACATGGTACAGATCTGCCACTTTACAGGTAGACTAGGGGACCCCCAGGCACTATATTGGAAGGAATTTTTCATTTTTATGCTTTCACTTTAAAAATCAAAAAATCACTGCTCATTTAAAAATGACATTTTATAAACTTTTTTTTTTATTGATACATGTCCCCCAGGGCAGGACCCAGGCCCCTATAACCATTGTATGCCCAATTGCCTATAAGCCTTCAAAATGGACACTTTTGATTTTTGACGTTCGGGTCCCATTGACTTTAATGGGGTTCGTTATTCGGGTCCGAACTTTCGCGGTGTACGAAAGTTCTGGTGCGTACCGAACAGGGATCCGTTTGGCCCATCCCTAGTCACAAAGCACTTTGTTGGATTGATGATCCACTGAAGCCTCTGTTGGTATACACCAGGAGTTGATCAGACCCTTTAGTTTAGATCAGCGTTGGGGTGTTTAAGATATTCAAAGAGACAAAGGACTCCAAATAGTGTTATATTGTCTCTTTTGAACAGTTTATTTGCAATGCTACAGTGCTGCATACACAAGCTAGCAGAGTTCAAACTGAGAGCGTGTCCCCAGTACAAACAAGCCAAATACTTCCTTACAGGTCCATAAAGCGATTGTGCATGCACAGAGCGTGTACGTAACATAAGGAAGTATTTGGCTTGTTTGTACAGTTTGAACTCTGCTAGCTTGTGTATGCAGCACTGTAGCATTGCAAATAGTCCTTTGTCTCTTAGTCTTAGCGTTGGGGTGTTTAAGATATGCAATCTAAACTTCAGGGTCTGATCAACTGCTGGTGTATACCAACAGAGGCTTCTGGGGAGAGACGCTCGGACACCTCTTCAGTGGATCATTGATCCAACAAAGCACTTTGTGATCCCACCTGAGCATTTGATCAACGCTCCACCTCTTCTCTATGGGATCTCTTCTGTTGAATATCAGCCACATATGAACTTTTTTCTTTTTTAGACTATTTCTTTTTTTATTCAATTTTAACTTTTTTGCATTATAAATGTGATCTAACATTGCACATATGTTTATAGCTGATTATTGCACATTGTATCACTGCAAACTTGCACTTTACAGTAATTTGCGTGTCATTCACATGCAGGGCGGATATAAATCAATGATTTAAAAGAAAAAAAAATCGGATTTTTTCAAATTTAAATCAGATTTTTTTTGGATTTGAAAAACGATTTTTTTTTATTTTTATCAAATTTTATCGAATTTATTTTAATAAAATGCTTTTTGAGTAAAAATCTATCTAAAGATAGTTTTCTATTTAAGATACATTGATCATTTAGTATATTCAACATGAAATGGAGCTTAGTTATGTAGCATGAGGCTGTATATTTTGCAATATTTAAATTTTTGGTAAACTCATTCAATGAATCCAAGCTCTGCAAGCTGAGATAACATGCACTGCATTGATGCATTCACACAATGTCACAGTAACCATGAGATAAAACAAAGTTCAGGAATATTCCTTTATCCCATTGTTTGGCAAATCTATGTACATTACAAACTGTATGATTGAATCGGTTCTGATATCACTGTTATACTAACCTGACAGCTTATTATTCTAAATAGGAAACCTTCATTTTGTTTACAAATATTAAAGATTCTAACTACCAGCAAGAATAAGTCCTTACATTTAAAGAGCACCTGTCATTTCAGATCAATCATGGTAGAGCCTGTTAGCGGGCAGCCACTTGCCTGCTGCTGCCACATCCCTCACCTTAATGTGTCACTGCCACATCACCAGCCATCCCATTAAAGTGAATGAAAGTCAACAGCGGGTCAGTGGAGGGGGTGCGACGGGATAGAGATGTCAGTTGCTCTTTAGAAATTATGATTTAAATCGAGTTGATTTAAATCAAGCCTTTTTACTACCTGATTTAAATCAAATCCTCCCTGTTCACATATATTGTGTTATTATGAATTGCACAGCTTTGTTCTAGCGCTGCATTACATTTTGGATTTTACTTTGTGCCCAATATCTGGGTTATAGTGCACAGCTGCTCTTTTTTTAATTATAATTTTATTCACTAAGCGCGGGTATAATTTTACACTTATGTGTACATGTATGAGTGTATATATGTATGTATGTATGTATGTATATGTGTGTGTGTGTATATATATATATATATATATATATATATATATTTATGTATTCGCGTATATGTATGTAAACCACAATTTTCTATGATTGCGATAGACTTTTGATTTTATCAGTCACCTTTACATTTATATTATGTTGTGTTGTAGCCCTGTAAGTGGAGGATTTTTCTGACCCCCCAAAGTGCATTGGCTGTTTTAGTAGTACAAATAAATGAATTTGAACCCTTATCCTTTGGTCTGATGGCCTGCCATTAGTGCATTTTTTTTTGCTAGAGGTAAGCCTTGTCTGTTGGGAGCAGCCTAACCTCTCTGAATGGTTTTTGTCCTCTTACTACTTTGTATGAATGTACATCAAAGTCTCAGCGCCTCTTTGATGCTTTTTTTTCTTCATCGGAGTCTGTTTGGCCTCAGGATTGCTGGACTTTGGTAAATGTTTTACTTTTAGTGGAGATGTACTATTTTGCATTGTGGCATATCTTAAGCCAGTGTAAAGAAAATGAAAGCAATAGCAACCACCTATGTTGTTAATCTAATGTAGTTAGGCATTTCAAAGACAATTTTCTGATTGCATGGTGCACATAACCTGGCGATTCTGCCATAAAGGTATTTGTCCTGACCCTTTCTAAAACTGGGAAGTAAGGGGATGTTTTGAGGTAGGCTGTATGGGGCCACACAATTCCTACTAGCGACCCTGCCAATACCTGTCACTCTCATGCACCAGCTACATACCCTGTTTCCCCCAAAAATAAGACCTAGCGTGATTGTTGGTGATGGCTGCAATATAAGCCCTACCCCCCAAATAAGCCCTACCCTTAAAATAAGACCTACAAGGACTTTAACTAGGGCTTATTTGGGGGGTAGGGCTTATATTACAGTCATCACCGACAATCAAGCTAGGTCTTATTTTCGGGGAAACAGGTTAGCCAGTACAGCAAAGGGATCTGGGCTTCTCCACAACTCATATCATCATAGCTCATGAGTAAACACCAGTAGTTACGGTGTGAAACATGTTATCTGTTTCCATTTCTTGCTGTATGGTTTTTAATCAATAAGGAAATTATTGTTGGAGTGCGGCCATCCGTTTCGAATTTCTCTCTACATCTCACAGCAGTCTGTACTCACAAGTGTCTTAGGAAAGTTGGTTGCCTCTTTCTAACACCCATTTGACACCTTTCTCCTGTGATGCCAAACTAGATCTTAAGACGACAGCCTCTCAGTCAGCTCTCTGTATCTTCAGCATCCAGTCCCTCAGGTTGCCCAGCTGAGGCCTCACGAACAGCCATCAAATGGCAGGGCTGCCTAGAGGGCTCGCTGTTTCTCTCCTGAAGGAAAAAACCCCACAGCTCTGTGTCTCAGAGTATTTATACAGACTCCCAGCAGCCTTCAGAGCCACCCTCCCTGGGATTGGCCAGGGCTGTATAAATATTCATGCTGCTATTTGTGCTGCTCCACACCTGTGTTCCAGAGAGTTCTATTGTTCTCTGGAAAGCAAAGGAAGCAATAAAACCAACAGCAGCTGAAACGCTAAATAGAGCTAGCTAATTAAATGCAGCTGCACTGATTAAAGTGAGCTAGAGCTAAATTTGCCTAATGGCTCGTACACACCATCCGAGTATCGTACGAAAACTGTCGCCCGAAGGAAGAATCGTACGATTTTCGGATCGTGTGTACACTACTTTCGACAGCCGATCACGACAGTCCATTCGATATTATTCGATCAGACATGCACCAAAATTTTCCTCGTATGATTCCAGATCGTACGATTTTTGTTTAGTCAGTATAGTTGTCGTCCAAAAATACAATACAAATAAATTACAACACATGACATCACTTCCGATTTTTTTTTTTCTGTTGTACGAGAATTTTCGTGACTTTATTTACGAAAAAGGTCGTACGATCTGTCAGACGATATTCGGATCGTGTGTACGGGCTATAACCCAGCATTTGCAACCACACTGATTATAGCGAGACAAGCTAAATTTACCTAACAACAATAATACAGCTCCACTGAACATAATGGGCCAAAACGAAATCTTCGTAATCTTGGCACCCATCGAGGAGGGTGCCACACACAGGAAATCGCATCTTTTTTTACACAGGTTATGCAGTATAGGTGGCCGGAGGGGGGAGGGAACATTTGTAAGACTGGTTAGTTTTAGGCTGGAGTTATACTGTAATAGTCATTGATGTACAATGAGATTTTACCTTTGCACAATACACTTCTGGAACTTCACATAATTTAGACTTCTCTGGCATCTGCTACCCTAATGCCCTGTACACACGGTCAGATTTTCCGACAGAAAATGTGTGATAGGACCTTGTTGTCAGAAATTCCAACCATGTGTGGGCTCCATCACACATTTTCCATCGGATTTTCCGACACACAAAGTTTGAGAGCAGGCAATAAAATTTTCCGACAACAAAATCCATTTTCGGAAATTCCGATCGTGTGTACACAAATCCGACGGACAAAGTGCCACGCATGCTCAGAATAAATTAAGAGACGAAAGCTATTGGCTAATGCCCCGTTTATAGTCCTGACGTACGTGTTTTACGTCACCGCGTTCAGAACGATCGGATTTTCCGACAACTTTGTATGACCGTGTGTATGCAAGACAAGTTTGAGCCAACATCCGTCAGAAAAAATCCATGGATTTCGTTGTCGGAATGTCCGATCAATATCCGACCGTGTGTACAGGGCATAACAGTTGTATAGTACATTGCAATTACAGCAAGCCTGAGGCCTCCCCTCAGACCACATCTGTTCAAACCTTAACACTATAAATAATAACATATTAGATTTTTCACTCCAGCAGTAGTATATAATGAGTTTGGAAATTGTAGAGAATGCATCACAATTGAACTACACCCACGTAGTCGACTAAAATCTCCAGTAAATACGACTAAAACTAAAACACTTGCAGAAGACTAAAATGGGACTAAAACTAAAATGTCATTTTAGTCCTAAGACTAAGGCTTCATGTATATGGTATGCTGAGGCAAAGTCCTCTGAACCTTTTTTTTTCTTTTTGACACCTTGAAACCAATGTTTAAAATGCCCGTTTAGCCGCGTTTTACCACGTTTGCGTCTAGAAGCGTTTAGTTAAGATAACATCATAAGACCCTCCCCAAGCTCAAAACACAGTATTATTTAACTATTTCAGCCATTTTGTGAGACCAGAGTGAGTAGCAGCAGCAGTGTACTTGTATTTAGCGTGCCACTTGCCACGTCGCCTGCCACACTTTGCGGCTTGTCCAATTGCCACGTCACCTGCCACAAGTTGCAAATTGTCCACTTGCCACATCACCTGCCACACGTTGCAGATTGTCATTTGCCACGTCACCTGCCACAAGTGGATTGTTCACTTGCAACATCACTTACCACAAGTTGCGGATTGTCTATTGCCATGTCACCTGCCACAAGTTGTGGATTGTCCACTTGCCACATCACCTGCCACAAGTTGTGGATTGTCCACTTGCCACGTCACCTGCCACAAGTTTCGGATTGTCATTTGCCACGTCACCTGCCACAAGTTGCAGATTGTCCACTTGCCACATCACCTGCCACAAGTTGCAGATTGTCCACTTGCCACGTCACCTGCCACAAGTTGCGGATTGTCATTTGCCACAAGTTGCAGATTGTCATTTGCCACGTCACCTGCCACAAGTTGTGGATTGTCATTTGCCATGTCACCTGCCACATGTTGTGGATTGTCACTTGCCACGTCACCTGCCGCATGTTGTGGATTGTCACTTGCCACGTCACCTGTCACAAGTTGTGCATTGTCCACTTGCCACGTCACCTGCCACAAGTTGCGGATTGTCATTTGCCACATCACCTGCCACAAGTTTCAGATTGTAATTTGCCACGTCACCTGCCACATGTTGCGGATTGTCACCTGCTGCATGTTGCGGATTGTCACTTGCCACGTCACCTGCCACAAGTTACGGATTGTCATTTGCCATGTCACCTGCCACAAGTTGCAGATTGTCCACTTGCCACGTCACCTGCCACAAGTTATGGATTGTCCACTTGCCACATCACCTACCACAAGTTGCGGATTGTCATTTGCCACAAGTTGCAGATTGTCATTTGCCATGTCACCTGCCACATGTTGTGGATTGTCACTTGCCACGTCACCTGCCACAAGTTGTGGATTGTCCACTTGCCACGTCCCCTGCCACAAGTTGCTTGTTCAAATCTAACAACATATGGGTCAAATTCCAATTATACTTCGGATAACAGCAATGCTAGTGGTGTATTGGATTGGATCAAGGGCTCATTAGGGGTTTATAAATAGTCTATGAATCATTGCAAGCAATTACAAGTTTTTAATTTTTTTTTAATGGTTTTTCATCATTTGCCATCATTTTTGAGATTTGTAAAAAAATAGGGTACCTTTAAAAACGCTTATAAAGGAAAACCACCGCGTTTAGCCGCGTTTGGCGTCTGAAACGTGGAAATCTTTGGCGTCTGAACTCATTTTTTTGCCTTCAAAGAAAGGCTGTTAAACGCAACTGCCTAAAAACGACTGTAAACGAAACTGTGTACATGATCACATAGGATAACATTGAATGAGTTCAGGGCAGTTGAAAAAACGTCCAACTGCCTCTGAACGTCTGTTTAACAGCCTCAGTGTACATGAGGCCTAAGGCGTTTTTTTAGGAGCAGTTGGGCGTTTTTTCTCCTCTGTTATCTTATTAGTACATGTACACAGGGTTGTTTGTAGTAGTTTCTAGGCAGTTGAAAAATGCATTCGGGACAGATGTTCAGAGGCATTTGCAATGCCAAACGATTGAAACAGCTTGTAAAGACGTGTAAACGCGGTAACTCGCGTTTAGTCGCGTTTCGTTTACAGGTGTTTTCTGTTTTTGACAATTTGAGAAAAAAACGGTCCTAAACGCAAATGCGGCATGTAAACGCGGCAAAATAGGCACTTTTAAACGTCGGTTACTATCTGTCAAGTTGAATCGTTCAGGAGAGGTTGTAAAACGTCCCACGTACATTAAGCCTTAGACTAAAACTGAATCGAAATTTGCTGCCAAAATTAACATTGCCTGTCCCCTTTATGCTATCACATGGGGGGCTTTTGGTCCCCTGTGTGATAGCAATAAAGTTATCCAAATAAATAAATAAGTAAAAAAGGTTTAAAACGTTTAAAGAGACACATAAAAAAACAACAGAATTTTAGAGTCCCCCCACATACACATACATACAGATACATACATACACAAATACATGTTTTGGGGCGCTTACTTAAACAGCGATTGCCCTACACACGTTATATATCACTGCGCAGACAGCAGTGAGATCAAGTTTGTTGTTGCTTCACTGGCGCAAACAATTTTAAAGTTTGACATGCTGGGTATCTAATTACTCGGAAGAACCTCGTCTTTTATATTTTACCAAAAACTTTGGGTACATTATTGTTTTTATGTACACTAAAATTAACTTTAGTGTATTTTCTACTGACATTTTTTGTGCTAAACAATTGCACTAATATTGTATAATATTGTGGAACTACCCCAATTTTGTTCTCTAGTATGTCTGCTTTCGGAAAATAATGTTTGGGAGTTTTAAGTAAGGCCTAAAATGATTTTTAAAACATGTAAACAAAAAATTGAAAAAATTGCTCCAAGTGGACTCCTTTATAATATGGTCTGGCTCTCCTTTTGTTGTTTTAAGCTCTGAATAATATTCCTTGACTGTAGCCCTGGTTGCATGTGAACCACCTACTGTTTTTCCGTGAAAATAAGCCCTACCACGAAAATAAGACCTAGCGTGAATTTCTGGGATGGCTGTAACATAAGTCCTACCCCGAAAATAAGCCCTAGTTAAAGTCCTTGTAAAATTATGTAATCCATTCTGTAAAAAGATTATATAATATGCAGTGTCTACTTGTGTAACTTTATTGTGGAAAATACCTTATTTACAGCTCCTCTGGGCACTCACGTGACCCGCCAGAGCTCTTCTCCTCTCCTCCTGGCTAACATCAGAAGCCTCAGCCTCTGGAGTGCTTGGAGTGGGCTGACATCCGCAGGGATCTCAGCCCTTCCTTCTGCAGTATTCGTAGTGGGGAAGAAGAGCTCCTGCGGATCATGTGAGTGCCCAGCAGCACTGTAAATAAGGTGTTTTCCACAATATAGTTACACAAGGAGACACACTGCACATTTTAAGGCAGGCCTCCTTAAATACCCAGGGTCAGCCCAGCTGGGGAAGAGTTGTTCGGGTGGAAGCTGGAGATGGAGTGCTAGGATGTCATGGCCTTCGAGGGAGCACCCCATTCTGGGGGGGGTGTGACCTTGGGCCTGGGTCTCAGGTGCGGACAGGACCCTTCTCATGACACATGAAGGTGGCCTGGAGAAGGTGGCACAGGAGCAAGAGAGGACAGCGGGAGAGCACTGCCAGGCAAAGTCTCCAGGAGAGGAACAACAGGTCACAGCCAAGAGGGCTGGTGGGTGACACACAGTCAGGAAAAGACTGGGGAGGCACGCCTGAGAGGACTGGGAGATGGGCGATGGGCAGTCTGGGATGGGTACAGAGCCGGTGGAGTGGACTGTGGTGGCACGGGCAGTGAAGAGAGGCAGCTGTAGCCAGGAGGACTGGCAGGGCCTAAAGAGGTTGTACTGGAAGCAGTAGCCATGAGGACAGCTCGCACTGGGACTGGCATTCACTTTAGACCTGGCTGAGCCAGTGTCAGGCCTGCAAATCAGTGCTAGCTGGTCCAGGAAGTGAAAGCAAGTGATGTGCTGGAGGTGTTAAGGAGAGATAGTCTGCAAGCAAGCGATGTGCTGGAGAGAAGAGAGGAGGTGTATATGCTGGAGTTGTATATAGTCTCAAGTCCCTGAATTGTTTGCTAATCAACTGGGCATCTCATGATATCCCATCCCCATCCAAGTTTACTCCCCTCAATAAAAATACGAAGTTTGAGGACTGGTTTTCTGCCTGAGGGTGAATGAGAACTATGTGTCTGGCTGGGCAGTGTGACAGACGGAACCACAACACTCAGCAGCCCCTACGGGGTACCGCTACATTTGAAAAACACAACAGCAAAGGGTACAATATAACCCACTAAGGTACCCCTAGGGTCAAACCCCAGCGTACACTGTAATACAAGGAGTGTCAATGGTAGCTCCGCACATGAGAAGTACCGCAAGTGACCTGAAAGGATTACAAAGTGGTGGTTCAGGCTAAGTCACTTGAGAGCTCTAAAACAAAGGGGCTAGGCATAAGCCTTAAAATTTTAACTCTGTAATACAAAACCAGTTCTTCCCCTAAGAAATAGAGCATCTAGGCAAGTCTTTTGTAAAGAGTATCTGCAGGCTACGTTGGGGCCCTTTAAAACCGCTGGTGGGTATACAAGACAATGAATCAAAGAGTAGCCTTAAACAGCAGTATACGATATACAGATTGGGCTCAGTAGATATGAGACTCCTGTATTTCAGCATATGCGAAGAGTGGAGCCAGCCCACTCATGGAAGCAGCTGGGGTAAAAGTAATTAGATTGTTATGCAGCAATAGGAGTCAAGTGGGAAGCAGAGCAAAGTCAGCTTTCTGGAGTACTAATGGCCTATGTATGGTTCTGATGGCCATGAATGTAGCAGCAGGTGTGATAAATCTCTAAATGAAGAATGTCAGTGGATAGGAAATAGCTTATTAATACGTCTAGGCTGGGAAAGAGTTAACAGGTGATTATAACTGGAATATGGGTCAAAAACACTCTCACCAGATTCCTCCCTAGGAAGTCCTCTGGTTGTAGCAGGTGCTCTGTATGGTGGGGGCCCCCTTATTCAGCAGCACTGCAGATGGCAGCCGATGCGATGGCAAGCGATTCTGGATGCAGATGTCCCAGGTCACTGGCATTGTTAAAGTCCCTCTCTGGATCGCCTCATAGTTTCATCATCCAGAACAGCAACCTGCTCTCTCCCTGGGCATGGCACATCTTGGCACAGCCCAGCTCTCTCTTTTCTCTGGTTGGCATGCTTCCCCCAATTGCTTAGCTCCTTCCCAGGCTTTTGCTTTTATCTCACCCCTCCTGCTTTTAGATGCTTATGGGCTTTGTATTTGCAGCCCAGGGATGGCTACAGTTGAAATACTTTTTCAAGACTACATCTCCCAGACTGCTCCTGTGCAACCTGTACAAAACCGGTTGAGGCCAGGCAAGGCATAATTGGCAACACCTTTTTGTGGACAAAGAAAGTTCTGCAATTCAGTAACATTGCCCAGTGTTACACGAGCCTTTCATTTTTTTAACCAGGTTTAGAATTTTGTGATATTGGGTAAATATGAGATTCCTGTTTTTACTGATTATGAAAAAATGCAACCAATGACTATGTGGCCAATGCAGCCAGAATAATTACTTTCATCTCCTTTTGTTTTGCTATCAGCAGAAATGTAAAGCATTACATATTTTCTCTAGGGTTGCTTTTATGTTCTTGTCAATGCAGGCATACTTCCTTTACAGAAGTATTCAGGAAATGCCCTTTGTATACAGGTTCTTAGATAAATGTTGTACACAGATTGCCTTTGACAGTCTGAATTGAATAATGCGTTTGGATTGTCAAAATAAGACCCATGGGCAGGCAAGTAATAACTAACTCACATTCTGTATGAATTAATATAATACCGTACATGCTTTTAAATAAAATTACCAGTTTAGGTATAGCCTGTTTCCCTGGTACTGACTGAAAAAAAATCCAATGGCTCTTTGCTATATTTATCATTTGAATGTACTGCTAGACATAAAGTGTAGAGTGAAGTTATACAGAGAAGTACATCGGTTTGTAGAGGAAATAAAGGGAGGAGAGAAAATGGACCTAGTGAACTGACCCCTTCCTGTTAGTGTTTGTAGGAAGTCTTGCAAAAAAGTATCACAGTGTTCTCCTTTTTAACTTGGCAAGTCACCTCTTAGCCTTATTTGTCAGGACACAACATTGCAGGAAGGTTGGGTAAGTGTGGAATACAACTTTTGCCAACAGAATGTGATCAATGCTATAGGGTTTATGCTAACGTTTTAAATTCTTTTATTTTATATAGTTAGGATTGGAGACAAACTGGTAGTAAACTAAAACTGAAAATTCGGCAGAGCTTTAAGATAATTAGAAATTCTTGCATGTACAGGTATGAAAATATATAGTTATATAAATAATACTATTTAGAATTTATAGTTATACAGATCTCTAATGCCAATGTACACATAATCCTTAAGAGGTGTCTTATTTTATTTAATAAATTAAATTTGTGTATATGTATAACATATGAATTGTTTTTTTTTATAAATTTTTGTTCTGATAAAATTGTGTTATTCTATGTTATCTTGCTCATTTTTTTTTCATGTTTAGAATAACATGTTAACTGACTTTGCTTATTAATGTTTGAACTTATTATAACATAAATCTTGATTACCAACTCTTGGATGGATAACTAAATGTAAAATAAGGGCTAAAATACTTTGCTTAATTGAAAACAGGGTTCTACCAGTCTCTTCAGTGCTACTCAGCAGATATCACAGACCCAATGCTTATTCTTTTAAATTATTGGCATGCTTTAAAGTGGATATTTGCGTTTTTTGGTTGATACTGAAGTAATAAAATACATGATAGTTTTTTTATTCATACTTCAAAAACTCAGCTGGTGTGATCTTTTCACTTAAGTTTCTGGTTTTGCACATCTGCTGTGGCCAATATGAGGGGTTCTCCCCCTTTTGGATTTTTTTCAAAATCTTTTTATTTACGTATAAAACATATAACGTGTACAACAACAGCTATGCAACGGTAGCCTGTCACAGCAGGGGTCAACTCAAGAAGGGGTCAATTGCAAGGTATCACCAATTCTTGCATAGATGCCATGACACAGCATAACCATATAGCGAACTTGGCTCATTCTCAATAGGAGTAACTCCAATAACTTGACCTGTAAATGAAGAGGGACATCAGGAGGGGGCCAGAAATAACCCCATCAAGGGGTGGATGTACTCTTATCTAATAACTCTTATCCACTCAAGCAGATGTTGCGGTGGATGGTTCAGCTAGCCATTTAGCCCTCTGTCATATTTCCTAGGGCAGCCTCTATTGTATGCAGCCTATAAGGGGTGACTTATGCCCTATGGACAATTTTGTATTGTATGAGGCAGTCTCTTAGTGAGACAAGAATTTTAAATGAAAAGTCCCACATGTCCTCCCAATCTTCAGAGTCCATCCCTGAAATATCATGCATCCAATGTTAAGGAAGCGCTGACAGTTCAGGAGAGGAGACCCTGAGGAGATGTGCGTAGAGGACAGAGGTAGGTTTCTCTGTGCATTCATTGCACACGACCCTTTCCAGATGAGGTTGTACCACTTGTGTTTCGTTGGGATGTAGTTGGCTTTTAAAAGCATGGGATAACCGCAAATACCACAATATAGGTATGAAGACGGAACATTATTATGACACATTAGATGGTTAAACGAGTATATGGAGTTATCGGAGGTAATATCGGAAATTAATTTAATTTTGTGCTTGCCCCAAATTGTGTTCCAGGCCCAAAGGCTTGTGAGCATGGAGTGAGTTAAATCACATGGAGCTTTGGGTCCTCGGAGGGGTAAATATGACAGTGCCTCCACGGAGCGCACCAAAGCCGCTTCCAGGCCTGATGCGGGGTTTGACGCATCCGGTACCAGCCACCAAACCACTGTGATCAGCTGGGCTGCAATAAAATATTTCTTACAATCTGGAAATGCCAATCCCCCTGCGACTCAGGATGCATAAGGGTGGTTAATTTGAATCGAGGCGGGCTCAGGCCCCAAGGGAATGAAGAGAACAGTTTGATTAGTTGCGTAAAAAAGGAATGAGGAATCCATTGTGGGGTCAAACGTTCGGCATCCGAATCAACTGCAAGCCGTTGGGACTTGAACCAGTTCACCCTTAGTCCTGTTACTCTTGAGATCTCAGTCAGAACTTGTAATGCCCCTTGTAAGGAGGAGTCCGAATTGTTCAAAAAGCGCAAAAGGGTTGTCCGCATACAGGGCTACCCTCTCCTCCAGCCAAGACAATTTTAGTCCTTTAATATGTGGCGACATGCGTAGTACCTCCGCCACTGGTTCCATGGCTATGGCAAAGAGTGCCGGGAAGAGAGGGCAGCCCTGCCTAGTACCCCAAGATAATAAAAAAGAGGAAGACACACGACCTCCCAATCGAATGGCAGCCTGTGGCGACTGATATATAGAATTTGCAGCCACTGGATAAATACCAGAGGGAATCCCATCCTCCGAGGGATCTCACAGCAAAGGCCATTCAAACAAATCAAATGCCTTCTCGATATCAAGAGAGGCGACCACTCTAGTGCCCAGGTTCTCATGATGTGCATGTAAATTGGTAAAGAGCCTGCAAAGATTAATGTCTGTGGACTTATGGGCCATAAACCCAGTTTGATCTGGGTCTATAATTAAGGGTAAAGGGGGGTTAAGTCTAACAGTGATAAGTTTAGACAGAATCTTGAAATCGATGTTGAGGAGTGCTGTAGGCCTATAAGAAGCACACAGTTTGGGATCTTTGTTGGGTTTAGGGATAAGAATAATATGTGCATCTGCCATGGTGGGTGGCAGGGCGCCATCAAGCAATATGTATACAGGGAGGCCAGAAGAGGAGCCAGGATATCTGCATGCACCCTGTAAAATCTCAACTGGCAGCCCGTCGGAACCCGGGGCCTTGCCTGTAGCTATGGAGTTAATTATTGTATAAACCTCATCAGCAGTGATAGGATTGACTAGGTGGGATCTCTCTGAGTCTGAGAGCCACCCAAGGGCCAGCAGGCCTAAGAGAGATGCCAGCGCGTCTGGGTCCATGTCTGGTGACAACGTGGTGGTGTATAGCTTTTGGTAGAAACACTGAAATTCTTTCAATATATCCTCTGGGGAGGAGATAGGTTCACCTGTGCGAAATGTAAGTCCGGGGATCAAGGTGAAAGGGGTATGATGATGGGACATAATTTCCAACAGTCTGCCATTCCTATCCCCCTGTTCAAAGAATCGCTGCTTGGTATGATAAAGGTCCAATCGTGTGACCTCTGTTAGATGTAGATGGAGGTTCCGCTTAGAGGCTTGCAGCATTTCAAAATTAGAGACAGATGGGTCAGACCCATAGCGGTCGGACGACAACTCAATCTTCTTTTCCAATAGTACTGTATTATCTTTTTGATGTGTTTTAACTGCCTTAATTGCTGAAATATAATGACCCCTTGTGAATGCCTTGAAGGCGTCCCAAACCATAGAAGGAGAGGATGACCCCGAGTTGGACTCCCAAAAGTCACGTAGAACTTGAGGAGTTTGCTCTGAGATTACATTGTGGGAAATCCAGTGTGCTACGAGGTCCCACATGGAGCCGCTAGGCGTGGTGTGGGTCCTTACTGTAACTGCCAGGGGGCTATGATCTGAGAGACCGCTAGGTAGGTATGTTGCATCTACAATATCATTCAACATAGAGGGGTTGGCAAATGCGTAATCTATTCTAGAGGAGGTTTTATATGAGGTAGACAAACAAGAAAAAGCTCTGGTGCTTCCACCTCCATACCTCTGCAACTCCTGCTGAAAGAGCCCAGCATGGCAAGTCTCCAGCAAAAGACTTAGGTGGAGTGCGTCTGTCTAAATCTGTGGAAAGGATAGTATTAAAATCACCTAGCAGCAGCAGTTTTGCTGGGCAGTACGGGGTGATCCTCTCCAGAATTGCATATAATATCTCTCATTTGAAAGGCGGTGGAAAATAAATAACAGCAATAATATAAAGTTGCTGCCAAATTGTATGAACTGCTTCAACAAGAGAGCTTTATGAATCAAAATTAAGACCCCCCCTGGCATATGTAGAGTATGATGCATAGAAAGCTTTCTGCACCCAGGGTTTTTTCAGAGCTAACAGCTTACTGCCCATCAGATGTGTCTCCTGCATAATTAAGTATTGAGGCGGGGTTATACGTTTTAACATACTGGAATAAGAGTGCCCCCCTTTTGGATTTTTTATGAATTTTACATTGTGTACAATCAATATGAGGAGGTGGAACATAAACGTTTTATTACATAGTTAAAACAAAAAAAGGGAGCAAAAAAAAAAAAAATCATACAATCTTATATACACAAGCCTTTACCCACAGTTGATCCAGAGGAAGGCAAAAACCCCAGCAAAGCATGATCCAATTTGCTCCAGTGGGGAAAAAAATTCCTTTGTGATCCCCCAAGAGACAATCGGCTGTTCCCTGGACCAACTTTACTTATAAATGTTAGTATCCAAGAAAGCATTTTGTTCTGAAAGCACACTTCCAAAGTTGCTTAAACCTGTTAAAAAGTTCTCTCGTTCAGCTCACTTGCTTCCCCCATAAATGCTAAACAGCATGGGTAGACAAGTCTGCAGTGCCAGCTATTGTATTGACAGTTGGAACCTGCATTTGTGAGGATACACAAACTGTGTGTGCATCTGATTGGATGCAGATGCATTCAGCTAACATTTTTCCATCCAGCAACTTTGGTTGAATTGGCCGAAATCTGGTATATGGCCAGCTTAACAGACATGTGTTCCTATTATTCTTTCTAAAAAAGGATCAAGGTAGTCAGAGGAATGCCCAGAAATTGGTAATAACAATTATTTTCAATGTTGGAAATGTTTTTTAGACCCTAAGATTTCCTCTACCTCTCTTTTAATGTCCTTTACTGGTTTTTCTCTCTACTTCTCTTTCCCATTTCACCATGGATGAGGCAGTGTTATCCATGTATGGTTTGCTTTAGTTCTCCAGGTGAGTCCTTTCATAAGCAGAGATATATTTCACAAAAAATAAGCCCATGTGTGGTTAGCTTAACTTTTCAATTCTCCCACTGGTTATCTTTGTACTATAGATGGAATTGTATACCTAGACCAGTAAGTCATGGCTTGAGCTTCTTCCTTTCCTGGTTAGTGCCACCCATAGTCTTTAAGCGTATTTTGGTTCAAAATGATTTTTTGGTTTTGGATACACTTGAGTGGTGAGGGGTTAGGACTTCTGTCCAGTTTTTATTGATTTTTTTGTCTTGTTCTGGAGATTCATCCTCTCCAATTATCTTGGTAACCATTAACACTGCAATAGAAGAAAAATCCAAACTTTGAGCTGCTACCAGAACAGGGATGAAGAAGAAATCTTCCAGTGGGAATACTTGTTATGCTGACAGCTGTCCCCTCACTTTGGAGAGATGTTCCTAAATCTCATGATTTGATTATACATTATAATGTATATTTCTGTGAAATGAAATTATTGTGCTCTGCATTGTGCAGAGCATTGTCCTCTGCATTGTGCAGAGCATTGTCCTCTGCATTGTGCAGAACATTGTGCTCTTGGACCAGGTGTCATTTATATTAAAAATTGTTTTATTGCTCCAGGAATAAACAAAAACAGCCATCAATACTTCGCTTTAGGTAAATGGCAGAAAACAGTTGATGGTATTGTTTGTATGTCTGCATTTTCTTATCGGCTTTTAAATAAGCCATGTTCAAAAATTAGGGAATTATGTCATACTGAACTTCCCTAAAATGCTTCATTAGTAAAAACAGAAGTAATAGAGCAATATCCTTTATAGCGGTTATTATTAGCTGCCTGTCCAGTTTCAGTAAAAAGAAAAAAAAATATGTATTTATATCCAGTTAAAAATTAAATTGAATTTAATATCAATAAACTGATTTGCTTGCAATGTAAGACATTGCTTGGTGTGTCGGCTTTCATACACTCCTTTTACAGTGCACTGCAACAAAGCACATCATATACCGGTATATGCATTGTGGTGCATTGAGGTCCATACAGTATATGTTGTTTAGTGTGTGGATATGCATTGGGGGTCCATTAGAAATAAATGGGTGCCCAACCAAAACATGTATGATGTGTATAAAATGTGCATCAACAAGCATGGCAACACACACACACCTAGGCGTATATGGCACCTCAGTGATCTGACCAATGCAAGCTGACTGATCACTTTGGGGTATGGTATTCTTTGAATTAAATTTTATTAGCTGTCCAGAAACAATGAATGTGTGATATGTATCATGGTATTATATAGGCTTTACTTCAAACTTCCCTATTCTAGCTAGTGAACTCTAAAATTGTAGAGCCCCATAGTGGTGTTATTTAGGCAAATTGTAAGATTGTTTCTAAATATACCTGCGACTAATACCTTTCTTTGTTTGTTGCATGGAAAGTACCGCTAATGCGGCTGTGTATTTAAAACGAAAAACTTCATAAAAACAACCTGATCTAAAAAATATATATAGGTGCGACTGTTTTATTGTCATGATTTAAGCTCTTTAAAATACTGACAGATGTGTCTAACCTTCAGGTAAAAATGTAATTTTGTCTCTATTTTATTCAGGGATTCTTTGGAAGTGTATATGCTTTCCCTACTGGATTTCCCCTTTTAGAGAATGAAACTGGATCTACCACAAAGCAACAAGTCGGCACAACATTACTGTTCGATACAAGTGACGTCTGAAAATGGAGCCCTCTGTATCATCAATCCTCTGTTTTTGCATGAACATGGAGACAACTGGCTTACACATAATTCACAAACCCGAGAAAAGGAGAAAAGAAAGAGTGTACTGTGGAGGATTGAGAAAGAGCATAGAGATATTAGAACTGGACCTGCTCTGGAAGGTGAGTGAAACCCATGTCTGAAAAATATTTTAATTAGTAATAAAGTGTATCTAAAGCAAAAACCTTTTTAGGGTTGGATATTGTACAGAAGGGTTAAAGGGTTAAAACCTCTGTTAGCTTTTCATAGCTGTTTGTATCCCTTCTGGGGAAATTCATTCTCTCTGCATGTCCTGATGTCACCAAAAAACAAAATAGTGGGCAAGTCTTCTAATGGAGACTCCAGTTCTAGTGATAACCATCTAGGTTGATTTCCCTTATTTTGGAGATATGTCCTCTTTTATCGTGTTGAGTCTTTGAGACATGAAGTAAAGATAATTCCCAAAGGAACAGATTTAAAACAAAATGCCTGACAGGGTTTTGTAGCCAGTAGTAGAAGTATCATGAGTGCCTGTGGATAGACACTACAAGGCCCAGTCCCAACCATACAAGCTAAATATCTGTGATAGGTTTTTAATATAATCATCATCATAGAATATAATACAACATGATCAATGTTATTGTATTATTCAGTCATGATCGATTTATAACTCTATTTATACAACATATTACAAAAAACATTGTGATATAGCGCTAAACTTGAAAATGAAATATTAGCACAATCAGAACTTTGCATAGCTTTAATGTTAACTGTATCTCCTGTGATGTAAGAATAAGTGTTTATTCTCAGTGTTACATTATGTCTGCAGAGATACATGGCAATGATGTTTGCAGCCCAGACAAGCCACCAGACATTTGTGAAGAATTATGTATGGAGGATCCTAATGTTTTAATCGATTACAATCAACACTTAAACGATTGCTGCGAAGGTCAAGAAACTGCAGATTCAAAACCCAGTACTCCAGAGCTGCACAGAAAATCTGTAATACGTGTACATACTGAAAAAAGGATGGAAAGCAGGATAGAATTAAATGAAACACAAACTTTGGGTAATAATTTCAATCATAGGAACACAACACTAAGGTTGTCAAAGGAAAAGAAACATGCTCAGTTTCCACACAGAGTGTCCTGGATTGAAGAGGAGCATGTTTTAAAAGCCGCTTTGAAGAAAACTAATTCGGACACTTCTCAACGTTCCTCTGACAGTTTCCTTCTCCCTCCTCTGCCAGAGTTGGATTCCGTATCCATAAGTAGTGTTGAAGAAGATGGAGAGGGTAACTCCTTAAGGCCAAAGAGACATCAGTCACATGGACTTGGAGATATAGTCAGACATAGTCTACTAGCAGTTAGCACTGCACTAACTGGGCTTGTTTCCCCAGAGAAACACCTGGGAAATAGAATAAAACAACTGTCAGAAGACACATCATCTTACCTGGGTGAAACCTTTCAAACATTTATGGTCCAACTACAAAAACGGTCTGTTGTGTATCATTCGTCTACAGAGATGCTACAAGCTATACGTCAACTGCTTACCAATTTGATGAACTATCTGCTGGAGAGCAATGAAACTTTGGAAATTCTGGACCGTCAAGAAATTGAAGAATTCAGAATTGGTAGGACATATACACTCTTTACTAGTGTGCTAAAAAATTAATGAAATTAGTTACCTGAAATGAGTTACTTGACATGCCATATAGTAAGACAGCAGAGGGAAAACAACAGTGGACAACTAGCTACACCTTTTCCACTTGTCGATCGCATAATGCCGTTATACAATGGCAAAGTGGCCCTCCTGTGCTGGATCGTGTACCTAGTACGCGATCCAGGACTTCTGAGTAGGGGACGCATGCATGTACCAGCTGTGCTGTGATTAGACACATAACAAGCCGATTGGTGGGTGCCGACCAATGTATGTCTGTCAGCACCTGCTTATCGGCGAGGAGGACAACAGGACAGAGATCTGCATATGTAAACAATGCAGAGCTCTGTTCTGTCAGTGGGGATGTGGGGGAATAAAAACTGTTACATCCCTTAGTAAAAGCACCTTACAGTAAACACATGAACACAGGTTAGGCACACATATAACCCTTTGATCGCCCTAGATGCTAACCCCTTCCCTGCCAGTGTCATTATTACAGTGACAGTGCATAATTTTAGCACTGATCACTGTATTAGTGTCACTGGTGTCCACAAAGCAACAGATTGTCCGCCGCAATATCGCAGCCCCGCTATAAGTCGCTGATCACCGCCATTACTAGGATAAATAAATAAATAAAAATTGCAGTGTATATATACCATAGTTTGTAGGCACTATAACACTTGTCTATACCAATCAATATACACTTAATGGGATCTTTTTTACCAAAAATATGATGTAGCAGAATACATATTGGCCCAAATTCATGAAGAAATTAGATTTTTGAAATACTTATTAAATGTGTTTTATAGCAGGAAGTAACACATATTGTTTGTTTTTCAAAAATTTCGGTCTTTGTTCGTTCATAGTGCAAAAAATAAAAAACCCAGTAGTGATCAAATACAACCAAAAGAAAGCGCTATTGGTTGGAAAAATGATATAATTTTTTTTGTGCACAGGGTTGCATGACCGCGCAATTGTCAGTTAAAGTAATGCAGTGCCAACAAGCAAAAATGGCCTGGTTATGAAGGGGGTTAAATCATTACACAACAATAAAATGGAACAGAATTTTAAAGGCATGCTGGTAGATCCTTGTTCTGTGTGCAGAATATGTCTAACATTTGGAGTCTCATTATGAAATCAGATAATCATCTGCACAATTGTGTTTGTTTTTTCCCACAATTGTAAGTATGATTTGTAGAGGATATGTGTTGAGAGCACTAGGGCTCATCGGAAGCTCATACATGTTTACATGTTGTAATATGCAGTGTGTGTGTGATGATGTAATTTCTTGATGATATCATCATCTACTAGTTACCAAGGTATTTCTTGCATTAAGCTGGAAAAATCAGAAGTACGTGTTTCAGCTACATTACTAAGAAAAGTGAAGGAAATATAAGGGAAGTAAATATGTAATTGCATGGCTATTTTGTAACATAACAATGACTGGGCCTAAATTTCTACTGTATTTGTTTCAGGTGTCATTAGAGTTTAAAAAGGGATTTTTTTAAATAAAGGGCTGAATCTTATCCAAGATTCACTGTGCATTGGTCAACAAATCATTCATCTGAATGAACTACATAAAGCCAAGTTCATTTGTTCTAAAATACAATAGTCTTTAAACTGATTTTTGTTGCTATGGAAAGCCTCTTGGATTCTAATCCATGGATGTGCATAGAGCCTCCACTTATGCCCATACAGATAGCAAGGCCGACCGTTCCCTGTGTTATGTGATTGTAAACCCTCACCTTGTAAACAACCCATTCAGTTTAAAATAGAAATGAAAGGTAAAACATTTTTGTATAGATAAAACATTCTAAATACATTTTTTCCATTTTTTTTAATAAGTGATCACGTACCCTCTGTTTTGAGCTGCATAAAAGCCAGGGGAGGAGAAACAGCAGCACACTGAGCTTCCTAGTGAAAGTCTGTGCGGGGGGGGGGGGCATGTCAGGACAAGTCTGATCATTGGAGGAGAGCACACTGAGTTCCCAGCATAGCTATAGAACTGACCACAATGTATTCTTCTGTACAAAGAGTACAGACAGGATACTTTTTTATACAAGTATATGGTACAGCAGGCACATATCAGAAATATATAATGTTGGGTTTACATATTCCTTAAGCCACCTCTGTCACTCAACTGTCAGAAATGTAGTTGGCAATGTTTGGCATTTTACAGTTGGATAACAAGGGGAAAAGCCTAATGCCAGGTGAGGACAGGGCCTAATCTATCTGGAGAAAAGCAAGGACACCATGTACAGCCTGGGGCTAGGCTCCATAAGACTAAACAGGATTGATTTCAATACTAAAATAGGAACTTCAGCCTTTATGGTACCTTAGACCAGTGGTTCTCAACTCCAGTCCTCAGGACCCACTAACAGGCCAGTTTTGCAAGATAAGTGAAATACATCACAGGTGATATCATTTGCGGCTCAGTGATTGCAGTATTCTAGTCTGAATCTCCCCAAGGTAATACTTAAAATCTGGCCTGTTAGTGGGTCCTGAGGACAGGAGTTGAGAACCACTGCCTTAGACACTTTTTTGAACCTTACAGGTTAACTTTAAATTATGGTTTCAATAACATCTGCTATATCCATTATTCAGAAACTGTTACAAGAATTTTTTGGACAAGAAGGCCGCCCTTATTCATCCTAAAGGTGTTCTGTCAGGTTGAGGCAGGCCAGTCAAGTTCTTCCTCCCCAGACTCACTCATCCATGTCTTTATAGACCTTGCTTTGTGCACTGGTGTGCAGTTATGTTGGAAAAGGAAGGGGCCATCTCCAAACTGTTTCCACAAAGTTGGGAGCATGAAATTGTCCAAAATGTCTTGGTATGCTGACTCCTTAAGAGTTCCCTTCACTAAAACTAAGGGGACAAGCCCAACCCCTGAAAAACAACTCCACACCATATTCCCCCCCCCCTCCGCCAAATGATTTGGACCAGTGCACAGAGCAAGGTCCATAAAGACATGGATGAGCAATTTTTGGGTGGAGGAACTTGACTGGCCTGCACCTCAACCAGATAGAACACATTTGGGATGAATTAGACCAAAAACTGCGAGCTAGGCCTTCTTGTCCACATCAGTGCCTGACCTAACAAATGAGCTTGTGGAAGAATAGTCAAACATTCCTGTAGACACACTCGTAAACCTTGTGGACAGCCTTCCCAGAAGAGTTGAAGCTGTTATAGCTGCAAAGGGTAGGTCAACTCAATATTGAACCCTACGTTTATGTGCGTGTAAAGACAGGAGTCCCAAAACTTTTGGTAATATAGTGTATTTGTATTGACTCACTAAATAAAAAATAGATCCCAAAGTTTACACAGTAGTATATAGTAAACCACAGATACAGTATCTCACAAAAGTGAGTACACCCCTCACATTTTTGTAAATTTTATTATATCTTTTCATGTGACAGCACTAAAGAAATGACACTTTGCTACAATGTAAAGTAGTGAGTGTACAACGTGTATAACAGTGTAAATTTGCCGGTCCCTCAAAATAACCCAATACAGCCATTAATGTCTAAACCGCTGGCAACAAAAGTGAGTACACCCCTAGGTGAAAATGTCCAACTTGGGTCCAAAGTGTCAATATTTTGTGTGGCCACCTTTATTTTACAGCACTGCCTTAACCCTCTTGGGCATGGAGTTCACCAGAGCTTCCCAGGTTGCCACTGGAGTCCTCTTCCACTCCTCCATGATGACATCACGGAGCTGGTGGATGTTAGAGACCTTGCGCTCCTCCGCCTTCCGTTTGAGGATGCCCCACAGATGCTCAATAGGGTTTAGGTCTGGAGACATGTTTGGCCAGTCCATCACCTTTACCCTCAGCTTCTTTAGCAAGGCAGTGGTCATCTTGGAGGTGTGTTTGGGGTCGTTATCTTGTTGAAATTCTGCCCTGCGGCCCAGTCTCTGAAGGGAGGGGATCATGCTCTGCTTCAGTATGTCACAGTACATGTTGGCATTCATGGTTCCCTCAATGAACTGTAGCTCCCCAGTGTTGGCAGCACTCATGCAGCCCCAGACCATGACACTGCTTGACCACCACCATGCTTGACTGTAGGCAAGACACACTTGTCTTTGTACACTTCACCTGGTTGCTGCCACACATGCTTGACACCATCTGAACCAAATAAGTTTGTCTTGATCTCATCAGACCACGGGACACGGTTCCAGTAATTCATGTCCTTAGTCTGCTTGTCTTCAGCAAACTGTTTGTGGGCTTTCTTGTGCATCATCTTTAGAAGAGGCTTCCTTCTGGGACGACAGCCATGCAGACCAGTGTGATGCAGTGTGCAGCGTATAGTCTGAGCACTGACATGCTGACCCCCCACCCCTTCAACCTCTGCAGCAATGCTGGCAGCCCTCATACGTCTATTTCCCAAGGACAACCTCTGCATATGACGCTGAGCATGTGCACTCTACTTCTTTGGTCAACCATGGCGAGGCCTGTTCTGAGTGGAACCTGTCCTGTTAAACCGCTGTATGGCCTTGACCACTGTGCTGCAGCTCAGTTTCAGGGTCTTGACAATCTTCTTATAGCCTAGGCCATCTTTATGTAGAGCAACAATTCTTCTATTTTCAGATCCTCAGAGAGTTCTTTGACATGAGGTGCCATGTTGAACTTCCAGTGACCAGTATGGGAGAGTGAGAGCGGTAACACCAAATTTACCACACCTGCTCTCCATTCACACCCGAGACCTTGCAACACTAACGAGTCACATGACACCGGGGAGGGAAAGTGGCTAATATGGCCATATTTGGACATTTTCACCTAGGGGTGTACTCACTTTTGTTGCCAGTAGTTTAGACATTAATGGCTGTGTGTTGAGTTATTTTGAGAGGACAGCAAATGTACACTGTTATACAAGCTGTACTCTCACTACTTTACATTGTAGCAAAGTGTCATTTCTTCAGTGTTGTCACATGAAAAGATAGAATAAAATATTTACAAAAATGTGAGGGGTGTACTCACTTTGTGAGATACTGTGTGTGTGTATATATATATATATATATATATATTACATAATATAGTAGTTCTAATATAATATCTATAGCAGAACATCGGTCTGGAAGGACAGAGGATGGCTACATATTATTACACTTTTGTGAGATATATGACCCTTTCCAACATGGCATATTGAAAATACTGGTCAAATGTGGAATTGTTCACCATCAGTCTTACAGTTCTTGAAATTGATGCAAGAGGTGATGGTTTTCATTGTAAGTGTGTATACAATTGCTGTCTGTCCTGGTTACGGGGAGACTGTTCTCAGAAATAGCATGCTTTTGTGGTTTACATTGTGAGCTGAAACTTCCGTTCCCACTTTAGTTCTTGCCTTAAAATGTATACTGTGGTTACACATTAAAGTAAAAGAAGAGGTATGCTATTACTATACTTAGGAGATCACACACCTGCCTCACGCCTCTATATAAAATACTTATCATTTTTCTACCTCCAGAATTTCCTATACTCGTTATGAGGTAGATGTTCCTTTATACAAGGAGTCAACTTATACCAGGGTAAAAACACACTATAATTTTATATAAAGTGTACTCAAGCAAACACACACACTGTAAAAATAAAGTTTGGAAACTATATTGTAATTGGACAAATGGTTTAACTACTCAATGGTAGAAAAAGTATTTGACCCTCACCTATAAAGTGAAAAGAGGTTTACTGGAGTTAAAGAGGATCTTCACCCTGTAAGCAAAAAAATAAAAGTCAGAAGCTATAAATACCATAGCTGCTGACTTTTTAAAAAACACACACTTACCTGTCCCAGGATCCAGCGATGTCCTCACCTGACCCGGCTTTTTATACCAGTCTAATGCCGTGTACACACGATCGGATTTTCCGACAACAAAACTGTGGATTTTTGTTCGAAGGATGTTGGCTCAAACTTGTCTTGCATACACATGGTCACACAAATGTTGGGCAAAAATTCTGAACGTGGGAACGCGGTGACGTACGTCGAGACGAGAAGAATGAAGTTCAATAGCCAGTGTGGCTCCTTCTGCTTGATTCCGAGCATGCGTGAACTTTTATGCGTCGGACTTGTGTACACATGATCTGACTTTCCGACAACAAAGTTTTGTTGGCGGAAAATTTGAGAACCTGCTATCAAACGTTTGTTGGCAGAAATTCCTACAGCAAATGTTCGATGGAGCATACACACGGTCGGACTTTCCGACAACAAGCTTACATCAAACATTTCCCGTCGGAAAATCCGACCGTGTGTACACGCCATTAGGGTGAAGGCGCTGGCATCTTAACTGTGGGTAGTCCACTGTGATTCCTTGCAGCTTCACATCCAGCTGCCCACTGCGCATGCGCGAGCCATGCTGTAGCCCATGAATGGTCTTGCGGTCTCCTGGGACAAGTATTTGGCAAGTACAGAATCACAGTATATATAAAATAGTATGCAAAGTGGTTGGAGGGAAGCTTCAGAATGGCAAAGATGTTTTTATTACAAATGATGTGAGCAGACTGCAGTTCCTCTTTAACGAGACCCAGAACGCCGTATGCTGGGCCCTTCAGAGTGCTGAATCATGACTGCCCCTACCTATCTTCTGCAGATTCTTATTGGCCAGTAAGGCACCAACATAGTGATGAGTCAAGGAATACTACAGGCATAGTATTATTAATAGTGTGAGACAGCAGGAATAGTACAGAATACCTACCCCTCTCTTCATCTCCATAACATAAGGGGAGGTGTTCTGTAGTCCAGCATAGGAGAACTGGGTACTGTTTGAGAACACTGCTTGGGGGTTTCAATGTAGCAGAGGCCAAGTTGTTGGCTTGATAGGGAGGTTAGGAGCTCACTATTTTTCTGGTGGACTTATCAGGTATTGTTTTGTACTTGTTTTTAAAAAGTTTTTGTTTTTTTAATTAGTTTTTTTGTACATGTATTTAAAAAGAAAAAACATAGCGCTACATTTCCAGTGAACATGTGAGGATATCTAAGATAATTGCAGTGTTGGTGAGGTTTTAGGAGAGATTTGAGAACTAAATTACGCTAATGCTGAAATATGGTACGTTTTATAGAAATAAAAAGCTGGAGTTCTTATTGAAAGGCCACTAAAAAAATGCATATATTTTAAGAAGATTAAAGCAGAAATGCAGCCAAAATATCAAGATAAAAATAAACAGCCTATTTGTAGATTAAAACTGAAATCTGTAAAACTGTAAAAAAATAATAAATAAAACTCAAAATTTTTATGATGGACTGTCTAATGTCTAAGCACTAGACTGTCAGTGATTGGGTGCTTCAGTCTTCTCCTGGGCTTCCTTCCGGGTTCACACTGTTTTGCCTATCGAATAGCTGGGCTGCAATGATGTCATTCCCGTGCATGCGTAGCAGAGTCACTTCATCATGGCACAAAATGGGTACTGTATATGAAGTCTGAGCTGCGCATGTGCAGCTCAGTGTATATTACTGCTGACAGTATACCACTTTATATAAAACCAGCTTTAGCTGCAATATTCACCTTCAATCCAGGGATTACTCTGGATTGGACTTTTTCTGCCACTAAAAGGCCACAGTCCGATGACCAGCATCCTTACACTCACTTCCTCCAAATCCAGGTTGTTCTAGCCCTGCCCCAGCCTGTGACTGGATAGTGAAAGGAGAAGTAGCACTCATCTCTCTGTCACTCTGCTGTCTCCTCCTATCAGCATCCTTGTTAGCACATAAACCAATTGGCTCCTTGTGCTGCTTCTTCTGATACGAGGACAAATTCAGGTACTTACACTGCTTGCATTAAAAAATATATATATATTTGAATGCTGTATTAATGATTACAGAACTGCATTAATTTGTGTCTTTTATATCTGCCTAGAGTTCAGATTTAACAAAACCGAGGCTATAGCAGTATCCAAAGTACTTTTTTTTTAAACAAATGTCTTCTTCGGTGTAGTAATACATGCTTATTTACTTTCCATTTAGCCTCTGTTATTGAAACCTCTCTGTACAAGTGTGTACTAAAACCCCTCCAAAGCACAATTTATTCTCAACTTCTGGAGATGCACAACAGAGATGGCTCTATGGAGAAGTTGCTGGAAAATCAGAAGAGGATGAAGACATGGAGCCTTAGTGAGCAGCAGCCAAGAGCAGGGATTCCTGGACTTGCCGTCATGGAAAAGATCAAGCAGAAACTGGCACTCATGCACAAAGCCTATTCCCCAGAAAAGAAAATACGCCACTTGCTGAAAGTCTGCAAACATATTTATGAATCAATGGAAGCATCCAGTGGGAAGAAAGGTAGGTTAGATGACCTATGGTTTTATGGTGTTTCATTCTATTTTAGATATATTCTAAAACTAGGGCTGGGGTTGCCTGCAGAAGCTTGGTGGTACGCTAAGGCCGGCCATACACGCTGCAAATCTCAGCCGTTTCAGCAGGAACCAGATTCAAACCATTAATGGGCAGGCGGAATGTACCAAATTGATTGATCAACTTGGGTACAACCAGCCTGCCGGATTCTCTCACAATTATCGCTACCAGCTAGCGGCTGGGGACACTGTCTTCTCTTGGTGGAGTCCGCTTCCCCCGCCTGCCCTTCACTGGGAGAAGACGGTTGCTTATTCCCCTGTCAGCACTGTCTGTGTTGATGGGGGAATCCTACGAATTTCTTTCCTGTAACCCGTGGTTGCAGGAAAAGAATTTGCACCATGCATGGCTGGCCTTAGGCATAGCAATCTTTATTTAGTCCATCCAAAATCACGTGATATGCATCTATAAGTACTTTGATTGTTTGCGAAATAGGTGTGCATTATTCAATGATCTGGGAGAGTCCCAATGTGGAACTTCTTTTTTGTATGAAAAGAGTAAAGTATATGAGGTTCCAAATGAAGTGAGTGTTTATGGGGAAGCTGCCGTTGCCAAGGAAGTAGGTCGTACGACAGACACAAAATATACTGAGGCATTTACATCCTTTATTTGGCCAATAACATAGAAAGCTTCAAGGAAGAGCTGAGTTAATCAGACTAATAAAATTTGGGGCTGGCCAGGTTAATTTTTCTTCCTTCATCTCCCAGACTGCTCCATTATAGCTTAACGTGTCACTAAACCCACTTCATAAAAAAGTATCATTATATGCTGTATTATATGCTGTTCATACTCACTCAGTCACAATGAGATTTATTTTCTGTATTCTGCAAAAAAAAAAAACTAGTTGCTCTCTATCTCCATCTTCTGTTCATGTCCCCAATTCAGCTAGGTATTTTGCAGCTGTGGTGGCAACTCTGCACATGCTCAGTTTTCAATGAGTTTCTATGCTGAGCATTTCCTCTCTATCACATCTGAGCAGCCCATGTGACTATAGAGTCACACATGTGGGTGTATACACAGCGGTAAATGACAGCCCACTCCCTCCCTCATCCTCCATTCCCACTAACCAGCTAAACACAATGGGGCGGGACATTACATTTAGATTAATGGTGACTTCACCTCTCTCTTATTAGACACAGGTTCGAGGGGCATGACAAAGCCTGTGATTGGTAGAAATCCACCCACACCAAGTTTTTTCCACAAAATAATAAAGACTTTATTTCAAATATATATATATATATATATATATATATATATATATATATAAAATATATATATTAATAATATATAATAAAAATATATTTTTATGCCATTTTCAAACATTTTATTGATATTATTTATTTATTTTTACTGTCCATGCCAAAAGCTGTTTTTATTTTATTTTGAACATGTGACCAGTAGCAGAGGACTAGAAGCTCCTCCTGCTTATCTTTCTCTACAGACAGGCTGGGAAAGATCGGAGTCATGTGACAGCTGTATATTACATAGGAAAAATGTACTTACATTTTTTTTAAATTAAAATAATTAGAGTGCCATCATTCACATACATAAATAGAAGGAACAATGTAAATTAAATAGTGTTTAGTATCACTTTAAATTATTGTAGCTAGTTAGAATATTGACAACCATTTTTTCATTTTTTTCTCCCAGAGGCTTTTGGTGCAGATGACTTCTTACCAGTTCTGATTCATGTTCTGCTGGGATGTGACCTTACTTCTCTTCAGCTGGATGTGGAGTATATGATGGAACTTTTGGATCCTTTACAGCTCCAAGGAGAAGGTGAGATACATGCTATTTCAGTTGATTGTCAAGAGATCACACACACATTAGCTTCTCTTTCTTTTCTTTTTTTTTATTAGTCTTTTTTTCTTTTTGGTTTCCCTGCATAATTCAAGTATAAGTCCAGCCTTTTTTTCACTAAAGTTAAGCGAGATTTACCTTCACTTGTGATAAGTAATTAAGGGAGGTAGAGTGGGTAAAAGTTATAACTTTTGTTGGATTTTAAATGCTTTTGGTGTCCACATTGTGGTGCTTTCCCAAAATGAATAATAGGGTAATCATCACAGGCAGTATTTCAAACTAAAAGAAAAATGACTGGACTGGCATTCAACTTTAAAGTTAATTTAGGTATTGAATAGACACTTCTTGAAAAGAAGAGATGGAAATCTTTCATGTTAAAGTGGTTGTAAACTCTGTTACACCACTTGTACCTGCAGGCAAGCCTATAATAAGGCTTACCTGTAGGTATGGTGAATATCCCCTAAACTTGCACAGTTTAGGGGATATTCAGAGTGCATGCAGCCGATGACATCTTAATCACATACGCTTACAGTGCTAGACCTTCAGAGCCCGTGCCAGAAACAGCAACTCCCAGGCACATGCGTGGGAGTGACATCATCGCACCCCTGGCCACTCATGTAGCCGCAGGCAGCAAACCCAAAAGGAAGACTGAGTGAAGATGTCAGTCGTCTTAGAGCTGACGTTGCGGTGCTGGAATGCTTTGTTCTATGGTAAGTCTCTCATATTTGTTCTAGTATGTGATGCATACTAGCACATTATGACATTGCCTTGTAGGATTTTTTTTTTTTTTACCAACAGCAGTTTACAACTGCTTTAAATCATATGAGTCATTGTTTCAGGAAGAAGTGTACAGTATGTATATTGGCAATGGCAGCACGCTAGTTCTAAGACCAGATTGTGTTGAAGGCTGTCCTATGACTCTTCACCTGTTCCTACTGACCCATAAAGTGACTCTATCACTTACATAAAAGTGCTTTAAAGTGATACTAAACACACACTGTTTAATTTACATTGTCCCTTCTATATCTGTATGTGGATGATGGCATTGTAATTTTTATTAATAAAAAAAAAAATCTAAGTACTTTTTTTCCTAAGTGATATACAGCTGTCACATGACTCATCTTTCCCAGCCTGTATGTACAGAAAGTTAAGCAGGAGGAGCTTCTACTCCTCTACTGCTGGTCACATGTTCAAAAAAAAAACAGCCTTTGTAATACAGAGTAAAAATAAATAAATACTATCAACAAACTGTTTGTTTTAAATTGGCATACAAATATATATTTGATATAAAATCGTTATTTTGTTTTGTGGAAATAACATGGTGTGGGCAGATTTGTGCCAGTCACAGGCTGTGTCACGCCCCTCCAGCCTATAATAAGAGGGAGGTGATTTCTCTATCAATCTACATGTAAAATTCCATTTACATTGTGGGCATGGAGGATGAGGGAGGGAGTGGGCTGTCATGTACCACGGTGTATACTCCCATATGTGTGACTCTATAGTCACATGGGCTGCTCAGATGTGATAGGGAGAAAATGCTCAGCATAGAAACACATTGAAAACTGAGCATGTGCAGAGTTGCCACCACAGCTGCAAAATCCTTAGCTGAATTGGGGACAAGAACAGAAGGTGGACATAGAGAACAGCAGGATCAATCAGGTTTTTTGCAAAATACAGAAAACAAATCTCATAGTGACTCAGTATAAACAGCATGTAATACACCATTGAACGATAGTATTTCTATGACGTGGGTTTAGTGACACTTTAAGTTATATGCCTGCAAAGAAACAAAGGAATGCTTACCTCTCGTTCTGTCCATGCTGATTAACATCACCCCAGTGCTGAATAATCCCCAGCTAAAGTTTCTTCCCTGGTCCACAACAGAACTCAGTTGTTCCCCCTGCCATACCCACATTACAGGATACAGTAATGACATGGAGGTTAGAAGAAGGAAATACTGAGCACAGCGGGGGACCCAAGAGATCAACACTCCTGGAGGTTTTAGCTGGGGATTAGCCAGTATTGGAGTGGTGTTATTCTTTGCAGGTTCAGAGCTTTTAAAGGACATTACCTTTAGCAAAGTTGTCCTTTAATAAATCTCCCTACCCCCTTGAGTTCTGACAGCTTGAGATTATACTTACCTTCAGCCCTTGTTGAGTAATCATACCTCCGACATAGTCCTGGCAAGCTCCTCTGTATTCTGCATATGCGCACTGTGTCCATATGGGAAGCTATACTCATGGCGGCCTCGAGTTGTTGATTGGAGTATGGACTGTGTCAGAGGATACATGTTGGAGGTAAGATTGCTGGATCAGTGTTGAAGGTAAGTATAATCCCAGACTGCCTTAAGGGGATTGGGCAATTTATTAAAGAATAACTTTACCTTTTATTTTTTAAAGAACTTTTTAGAGCAACATAGTCACTATAACTGTGATAGCTGGCTAACAGACAAGAAGCAAGGTGGAGCAGGTAAGCCTTCAACACTTTCAGGAAGTGTCCAAACTAGCCTATTACAGAGACACCAATATCAGGGTTCCCCCTATGCTAGAGGGGTCACCTAAATCAATGCACAGGCATCATTTAGGGACTGCATTGTGTTGTTATAATCTTCTTAGAACCCTAATGTTACTGACTGGTTCCCTTTAAATACATAGCTGTAAAGCATTATTTTCATAACTATGTGTCTGATTGCGCAAAGTGAAAGTGTCCGACCCTACCCAGCAACCTCCGATCCCCGATACATTCCTATTTGCCCATTTCTGTGATGGGCTGTCTAACTGGCCAGGAGGAATTTATGGGAGGGGGCAGACAGGATTTTACACTATCAGGAAATGCTGGAGCTTGGGTCGATCAGAAAAGCTTGGCATTCGGGCATAGCTAAGGCACTGAAGCCTGTAGGTGCCTGCAATTTATACCTGTCATTTTAGTAGATTTTTTATATTAAATTGACAAATGTGGCTCATGCATATTGAGTTTATGTTAAAAATGAACTCAGCAACACAAATTTCCCCGTTTTATCTTTTTGCACGTCATTCTAAGTCTCATATTTTATTTCCAGGGGGCTATTATCTGACTACTTTGTTTGGAGCTTTGTATCACATAAGCACCTTCAATACTGTATCAAGACAGCTCAGCGTGGAGGCCCAGAATTCTATCCGCCAGTGGCAACGCAGAAGGACTATTCACCACAAACAAGTGAATAAGAAAATGTCAGAAAAATATGCATCTCTGCTGGCCTCAGATGGAGAATAGCCCGGAATTTTGCTTTTACATTGTACAGTACCAAAAAAGAATATTTGTACTAATTTGCGCGGTCAGGTTTCCTTTAAAAAATGACTTCGTGTATATTTAGGATTTAAAAATAGGCTGTATGAGGCTGTATGGTTGTCGCTTATGGGCTAAAAAAAAAAAAAGCTCAAGTAGATCTTTGTAGAAATGAATACTCTTCACTTCTACAAGAATATAAAATGTACTCTGTATTTGTTTATTAGGTTGGGCAAAGGATGCCAAGGGTTGCATGCCAACAGGTACCATTTTTCTAAGTGCAGACCTGATATGGTTCTGTTAATATTGTTTGTTTCTGATTCAGCATGGCTGATCAGAACAGATGCCGCCCTTGTGAAAGGGCCCTAAGAGCTTAGAAGCATCCGCTGTGTGTTTATATTAGAAGGCTGGCAGGCTGCCAAGATTCTGGTGCAATAACAAATAACAGGTAAAGAGCTAAAATTTTAGTGCCTCTGTTGTGAACTTTGCAGATACATTTCCCCACAATGTTTCCAGCTACAGAGGTGAATAAGGGTTTGTGTTAGGGCTCATTCACACCAGCAAGCTGCACTGAACTCACGGCCGCTGGGGTGTTCTGGGAAGAACAGTGCCTATCCTGTCGCATCACATTATTTACATTTCTTCCACATTTTTTTACCACATTATTGAAATGTAACCTTACATATAAATGGGGTGGTGGAGCCTGTACAGGGCTTTCAGTATAAAAGTTCATATGTACTTCAAAAACTATGGGCAAAATAAAAAATGACATATTATATGCAGTCTTTTATTAGCATTTTAGCAGCACTTTTTGCATTTTTTTTTAATCCCTCTTGTAACATAATTTTATTACCTGTTAATCTTGCCAGGAGATTTTTTTTTCTCACTTTCTGTAACAGGGTGTCAATGCTTTTCATTCTGCAATGAAATTATACGGCAATGTTGTTATCCTGTAGACGGGGTAGTCTTAGATGGTCTTGTAGTTTTAAATACATTTTAGGTAAAAGACAAACAAATCAAAGCCTAACTCCAAAGCAAGGGGATGAGTTACAGGAGAATACTTCTTAAGGAGTCGTTCCTTGACCATGGTTCCCTAATGTTGTAAGACAGTAGAGATTATGCCCACAGAACTATGTCTTCATTTTTGGCCTTCCAATGTAATGTATACAATGTAATGTATATAAGGTATATAAAGTTAACCCTCATGTTTTTTCACCTTAATGCATCCTATGCAGCCCCCCAGCCCCCCCCCCCCCGTCGTTTTACTCACCTGAGCCCGTTCGTTCCCTCGGCGGCAACGCGCTCTACCTCTCTGCCCGTTGTCTTGGCTCTTGATTGGATAGATTGATAGCAGCGCAACCATTGGCTCCCACTGCTGTCAATCAAATCCAATGACTCGGGCGCCGGGGTGGCAGGGCCAAGTCCTGCATTCTGTGTTAATGTACACAAAGGCAGGACTCGGGAGCGCGCCCGCATGGGTGTCCACCTTGGGAGAGCCTTCTCCAACGTGGGCACTCAATGCGGGGAGGAGCTACCAATGCCACCGGGGGACCCCAGAAGTCGAGAATCGGGGCCACTCTGTGCAAAACGAACTGCACAGTGGAGGTTAGTATGACATGTTTGTTATTTAAAAAAAAAAATGAGGGTTTACAACCCCTTTAAGGTGTTATATATTGTAAATAAATTCAATTTATCAGCTTTATAGACTAATGTCTATGTTAAATAATTATTTTAATATTTTATTTTTTATTCATTTTCATTTTAATATTTATATTTTTTATATCAGTATGTGTTTGTATCGGCTGTAAAAACTATCCTGTACTAAAAAATAAAATGGCTTCCCGGTATTTCAAGTACAATTGCATTCTGTATTACTTAAACAGGACATTGTTTTAGCTTGTTTTCTTACATTAGTTGGAATCACTATGAAAAGTTATTATAACTACTGTTTTAATACACTGTAAAAATCAGCATCAAACAAAAAGCTTTCAAGGACTAAGGGTTAAATAACGGCTCATAAAATGCGGTAAATACCGAATGCGATATTTGTTCGACTTAGCGGTATTTACTGCATTATTAAATGTGGTAATTTACCACATTGAGCTGGTTGCTAAGGAGTGGGCCGGGAACCTGTCCGACACGTCCTTAACAACAGATGACTCATCAGCTGTCAGCGGGTTCCCCGCTGATAGCTGAATGTAAAAAAAAAAGCAGACAATTAAAAATTATGAAAAAAAACGCAGCATGGGGTCCCCCCAATGCCTACTAGGCCCTTTGGGTTGGGTATGGATTTGAAAGGAAACCCCACACCAAAATGTAAGAAAAAAAAACAAAAAACTGCATGAGGTCCCCCCAAAATCCATACTAGACCCTTATCTGAGCATGCAGCGCGGCACATTCGGTAAGGGAGGGGACGAGTGAGCGCCCCCCCCGAACCATACCAGGCCACATGCCCTCAACATAGAGGGATGGGTGCTTTGGGGCACCTTGTCTCCATGTTGATGGGTACAAGGGCCTCAACCCCACAACTGTGGCAGGTGGTTGTGGGGGTCTGCAAGAAGGGGGCTTATCGGAATCTGGAAGTCCCCTTTAAGATGGGGGCCCCCAGATCCCAACCCCCTTATGTGAATGAGTTTAGGGTACATAGTACCCCTATCTATTCACCAAAAAAAGTGTAAAAAAGTAATAAAAACACAGAGACAGTTTTTGCCAATTTCTTTCTTAATAAACAAATTAATTAATTAATTGTGTCCCCTGATGTAAATCCATCATCAATCACGCCACCCACCGCACCCTAAAATGAAAAAGAAAACAAAAACACTCCCGCAGTCGATGAAGGCTGGCCGCCTACTGCAGGCTCTGCAGGTTTGACATTTCTTATATAGGTTAGGAACAAGGCCACCCATTATGCACTGGTCCGTGACATCACAAGGGGTGGGACCACCAGGTGATGTAGCCAGGTGGCCCCGCCCCTTAGCTACATAAGAAATGTCAGACGGCAGAGCCTGCGGTAGGCAGCACAGTCTTCAT
Organism: Lithobates clamitans; assembly: GCA_037952925.1. NCBI lineage: Eukaryota > Metazoa > Chordata > Amphibia > Anura > Ranidae > Lithobates > Lithobates clamitans. The sequence continues at coordinate 1,111,971 of JBBGZY010001374.1, read as the reverse complement.
CGATGGCGTGCATGGTTTTTTTTTTTGGTGCAGGGGGGGTGGCTTGATTGACGTCGGATTTACATCAGGGGACAAAGAACTGTCAAAAACCGTCTGTTTTTATTACTTTTTTACACTTTTTTGGTGAATGAGTAGGGGTATTATGTACCCGATACTCATTTGCATTGGCTGGGGGCCCCCTTCTTAAAGAGGGGTTTCCAGACTCTGATAAGCCCACTGCCCACAGACACCCATAACAACCAGCCATGGTTGTGGAGATGAGGCCCTTGTCCCCATCAACATGGGGACAAGGTCCTTTGGGGTGGGGGCAGAGCCATATTGAGGGCATGTGGCCTGGTATGGTTCAGAGCAAGCGTCCTCCCCTTTTCTGACCTGCTGGGCTGCATGCTTGGATAAAGGGCTTGGTATGCATTGGGGGGGGGGCACGCTTTTTTTTTCATCATTTTTAATTGTCGGCTTTTTTTTTTTACATTCAGCTAACAGCGGGGAACTGATGAGTCATTAGTTGTTAAGGACGCGGCAGCTGGCTTCCTAGACCCGCTCCTTGGCAACTAACTATTTGTCATAAAACAGCTTTTTTTTCACAAATACCACATGTGATATCGCCAGCAAAACCCTGGTGGTAAATATCGCATGCTTTTTTACTCTCTGATCCGTTTGTGAATTGGACTTAAGAGGTTTTTTTGCGATATTTACCGACACATTTTCTTTCCGATAAATACCACATAATCATTATTTTTAAATTTTTTTATGAATTGGACTTTATTTAATGCAATAATGTATGAAAATGAGTAATATGATACCCTTATCGCATTGTCCGAAATGTTTTGTAAGAATGTTCGGTTTTCTAATCATTAGTGGGACCACACTGGCGTTCGTTTGCAGTGACAAGAAAATTAGAGGCAGCAGGATGTAAAATTTTTCTCAAATGGGAAAAAAGTTTGTTCGAAAGTCTAGAAGTGTACAGTGCCTTGAAAAAGTATTCAAATCCCTAAAGATTTTCCACATTTTGTCATGTTAAAACCAAAAATGTAAATGTACTTATTGGGTTTTTAAGTGATAGACCAACACAAAGTGGTACATAATTGTGAAGTGGAAGGAAAATGATAAATGGTTTTTCAATTTTTTTTTACAAATAAATATGTGAAAAGTGTTATGTGCATTTCTATTCAGCCTCCCTGAGTCAATACTTTGTAGAACCACCTTTCACTGCAATTACAGCTGCAAGTCTTTTTAGGTACTGTATTTATCGGCGTATAACACGCACTTTTTCCCCTTAAAATCAGGTGGAAATCGCGGGTGCGCGTTATACGCCGATCCCCTGCGATCCCCCGCTGACTGAGCGGAGCGATCGCCGGCCGCCGATTTGAAAATGGCGCAGCCGGCATCCGAAATACACAGAGCCGGTCCTCGGCTCTTCTCGGCCACTTTCGGCTCCACTCGAGCGCGGCCCATATACAGATAGCCGAGTGTACTCGGCTAGGTTCGGCTAGCTCCGTTCACAGTTACGCACAGTCTCGCCCTATGATGGACACAGGGACTGGGCATGACTGTGAGCGGAGCTTGCCGAACCTAGCCGAGTACACTCGGCTATCTGTATATGGGCGGCGCTCGGCCCGCTCATAGTCACGTCCATCACGGGCGGGACTACGAGTGGAGCCGAAAGTGACCGAGAGCCGCCGAGGACCGGCTCTGTGTATATCTCGGCGCCGGCGGCGCCATTTTCAAACTGCAGTGACACTGACAAGTCACTGCAGTTTAACTGCAGCCTGGGCAAGGCTGCAAATGGACACAGAAAAGCTGCAGATCGGCACTGACAAAGCTGCAAGGCTGCAAATGGACACTGATAAGGCTGCAAATGACACCAAGGCTGCTGACTGCAAAGCTGCAAATGACTGCAAGGCTGCAAATGACACCAAGGCTGCAAATGACACCAAGGCTGCAAATGACCCTGGACAAGCATGCAGATGGACGCTGTGCAAGGCTGCATTGATGGGCATTTAAATGTAAGTGTTTTGCCTTCAAACATTTTTTTCCTTATAATTCCCTCCTAAACTTGGGGTGCGTGTTATACGCCGGCGCGTGTTATACGCCGATAAATACGGTATATCTCTACCAGCTTTGCACATCTAGAGAGTGAAATTTTAGCCTATTCTTCAACGCACCGGCGTTGTGATTCGCCATCTCGCCTTTTTCCTTCTCCATTGGCATCTGCATGCATGCCGCCCACATTCTCGGGTATATGCAGCCTGGGCTGTCCAGCATCTCACTTCTCATCTCTTCACTGTAGAGACACTTTGTGAAGTAAACGCTGCAATACTATACAATCTAATATGTCCTATATAAGAGGAAACAAATTAGGGCAATACAGGTATTACCAAGCAGGCGGACTTTATAGGCTAAGAAACAATGGAGAGACAGTAAATTATAAACAATCAAATTCATCAACAATATACAAAAAGACAAGATATGAATAAAAAATGTAGCACAAATGCATCTATATGTTATTAGAGTAGTGAGCTCTTGTATGTCTACGCGTTTCGCCGCTAGGCTTCTTCAGGGGGTCACTGAATCCTGGGCTGTTCCTGAAGCCCGCAACGCTCTCCCAGCCTTTTTGCGGCCGCCCAGCTGAGCTGTTCCTGGAGCCCGCGGCCACCCACTCAGCTGCCCATTCAGTTAACAACATGGCTGGGGGGCAGAGACTAGAGGTCAGCTGACTGGAGAGGAATGTGAAGTGGGAGGGGCTGGAGGAGACCCTATCTCCTGACTTCAACATAGGTGTCACTGCTACGAGACACCACAAATTCGGAGACACAGTGAGTAACATTACCTGTGATTATAGTTGCCATTAAAAGTCCCCACTACAGTTCTCAGATCAGCAGATGACCTTGATCAAGAGCACCTAAGTTGGCCGATCAGAACTCCCCCCAGCACTGCCACTCATCCCATCCCCCCCCCCCCCCACCAAGGACAAATGCCCGTACACACGGTCAGACATTGATCGGACATTCCGACAACAAAATCCCAGGATTTTTTCCGACGAATGTTGGCTCAAACTTGTCTTGCATACACACGGTCACACAAAGTTGTCGGAAAATCTGATCATTCTGAACGCGGTGACGTTGACGTAAACCACGTACGTCGGGACTATAAACGGGGCAGTGGCCAATAGCTTTCATGTCTTTATTTATTCTGAGCATGCGTGGCACTTTGTGCGTCGGATTTGTGTACACACGATTGGAAATTCCGACAACGGATTTTGTTGTTGGAAAATTTTATAGCCTGCTCTCAAACTTTATGTGTCGGAAAATCCGATGGAAAATGTGTGATAGAGCCCACACATGGTCGGAATTTCCAACAACAAGGTCCTATCACACATTTTCCTGTCGGAAAATCCGACCGTGTGTACGGGGCATAAGAGAAGGAATAAAAATAGAGAATACATGAAAGCGAGAGGAAAAAGAGGGGAAGGAACAAAGAAAAAGGGAGAGAAAGAATATGAGAAAGGGGCAGGGAAAAAAAACAAGAAATTAGGATAGGGAGAGATAAAAGGGAAAGAAAGAAGAACAAAGAGAAAGAGTGATACATCCTAAAATGTACCATAAGGGGTTTTAAAACTGTACGAGTGGAAGGGACTCAGGGAGCGCTAAATGTCCGTGGGTTAGGGGTACAAATTACTTGTCTTGCCTTGGGTGCTGACAACCCACGCTACGAAAATAATTTTACTGTTAGGGGTCCCCACAACTTGAGAAATTTTATCAAGGGGTCACGGCACTAGTAAGGTTGAGAACCACTGTTCTAAATGATAAAAGGGGTCTGGGCCACGTGGAATTTAGGCCCAAGCCCTCAGTCAGAGCAAAGTCCCAAGATGGCAGAGGGACAACCTCATGGTGAGGTTTTTCAGCAAGAAAAAGAGGGAACAATTGCCTGTGTGCTCCTTTCATTCAAACATACACGCCCGCTCGTAGCCACCCCCATTTGCCTTCCATCCAATAGATATTGCCGAGAGGTATTCCTTCAAATGTCTGCCCATTCTCCAGGAAGCATGCTGTATTGTCCACTAGGGGCAGCTCCATTAGCCCTGTGTCAAATTTCCACAGCTCTTTGAAACTTGCAATCACATATATCACAGCAGGTGGGCTTAAGGCCAAGCCATTGTTCTTCTGGTTACAAAGCTTTGATGTGTTTCCTTCCAACTGAGGTTACCTGGCTGTGTCAACCAGGAAGTGAAAACTTTGACTTCAGTTTATTTAGGCAACTACACTAGTAACTTTTTGTTGTAGATTTTTATAACTTTTTTCTCCATTTTTGCATTTTTATTGGGCACTTGTTCACCCTTGTTTTTCACATTGTGGATTTCACTAATACACACTTATTTTGGGTTTTATTACCCAGGCATTTCCTACCTATATAGTGGGGGACTTTTTCATTCTGAACTTTTTTACCCAGGATGGAACACATCCCTAGCTATTAGCACTTTGTCACATTTACTCGCTACACCTTTTACATTTGTACATTTATAATTTTAGATTAAGTGTGGATTGGTTGTGTCCTCCCACTTTCCACTTCATACTAGCACTTCATGGTTATCTGACTCGGTTCTTTGCTGCTCCCCTGTTTTGTGTGGGGTGCCCCCGCCTAAGCCCCGGACCTAGCACTATATTCGGCGTCCTCCATTTCCCCTGTCAGTAGCTGGGCCAACTTTCTGAGCTGGCATGTGAGTATTAGATTCATGTTTTTTTTGTTTTTTTTTACAACCTGGGCAATCTTTACCAATATACTATTTTTTTTATTTAGATCTATATATATTTTTGACATTGTACTCATGACTCATGAGTGAACAAATCCACAAAACGTGCATAGAGTTTACATCATCCCTCAACATCTTATTTTCATCAAGGAATACTTATTATGTGCATGTGTGTGCAAACATCATTATATACCTATCTCTATGAATCAAGTTTCACTTTTCATTTGTCATGTGTCAGCCTAGCATGGCCTTCTTGGGTTTTATTTTTCTACCAATTGTATTTTGTACCTTGAGATTATGAAATGTTTCAACTTGTAAAATATTTTTATTCATGTATCTTTTTATGTAATTAAGTGTTCTTTCATAGCAAGACCACTTACTGTTATCTCACATACAGTCAGGTCCATAAATATTGGGACATCGACACAATTCTAATCTTTTTGGCTCTATAAACCACCACAATGGATTTGAAATGAAATGAACAACAACGAACTGCAGACTTTCAGCTTTAATTTGAGAGTATTTACATCTAAATCAGGTGAACGGTGTAGGAATAACAAAAGTTTGTATATGTGCCTCCTACTTTTTAAGGGACCAAAAGTAATGGGACAATTGGCTGCTCAGCTGTTCCATGGAAAGGTCTGTGTTATTCCCTCATTATCCTATTTACAAGAAGCAGATAAAAGGTCCACAGTTCATTTCAAGTGTGCTATTTGCATCTGGAATCTGTTGCTGTCAACTCTCAATATGAGATCCAAAGAGCTGTCAATATCAGTGAAGCAAGCCATCATTAGGCTGAAAAAACAAAACAAACCCATCAGAGAGATAGCAAAAACGTTAGGTGTGGCCAAATCAACTGTTTGGAACATCCTTAAAAAGAAAGAATGCACCGGTGAGCTCAGCAACACCAAAAGACCCGGAAGACCACGGTAAAAAACTGTGGTCGATGACCGAAGAATTCTTTCCCTGGTGAAGAAAACACCCTTGACAACAGTTGGCCAGATCAAGAACGCTCTCCAGGAGGTAGGTGTATGTGTGTCAAAGTCAACAATCAAGAGAAGACTTCACCAGATTGAATACAGAGGGTTCCCCACAAGATGTAAACTATTGGTGAGCCTCAAAAACAGGAAAGCCAGATTAGAGTTTGCCAAACAACATCTAAAAAAGCCTTCACAGTTCTGGAACAACATCCTATGGACAGATGAGACCAAGATCAACTTGTACCAGAGTGATGGGAAGAGAACAGTATGGAGAAGGAAAGGAACTGCTCATGATCCAAAGCATACCACCTCATCAGTGAAGCATGGTGGTGGTAGTGTCATGGCGTAGGCATGTATGGCTGCCAAGGGAACTGGTTCTCTTGCAATTATCGATGATGTGACTGCTGACAAAAGCAGCAGGATGAATTCTAAAGTGTTTTGGGCAATATTATCTGCTCATATTCAGCAAAATGCTTCAGAACTCATTAGACGGCGCTTCACAGTACAGATGGACAATGACCCGAAGCATACTGCGAAAACAACCAAAGAGTTTTTTAAGGGAAAGAAGTGGAATGTTATGCAATGGCCAAGTCAATCACCTGACCTGAATCTGATTGAGCATGCATTTGACTTGCTGAAGACAAAACTGAAGGGAAAATGCCCCAAGAACAAGCAGGAACTGAAGACAGTTGCAGTAGAGGCCTGGCAGATCATCACCAGGGATGAAACCCAGCATCTGGTGATGTCTATGTGTTCCAGACTTCAGGCTGTCATTGACTGCAAAGGATTTGCAACCAAGTATTAAAAAGTGAAAGTTTGGATGATTGTTAATCTGTCCCATTACTTTTGGTCCCTTAAAAAGTGGGAGGCACATATACAAACTGTTGTAATTCCTACAACGTTCACCTGATTTGGATGTAAATACCCTCAAATAAAGCTGAAAGTCTGCAGTTAAAGCAAATCTTGTTAGTTTCATTTCAAATCCATTGTGGTGGTGTATAGAGCCAAAAAGATTAGAATTGTGTCGATGTCCCAATAATTACCTGACTGTATATATTATTATTCTTATTATAGCCAAATTTACCACCCTAACTCCTCCCACAGCTTTTACACTACATAGACAGTAATATACCGAAACTTGCAGATTGTTCCCGATTGCTGTGCTAATACTTTGTGGAACGTTTCGCCAAATGGTTCACGAAAATATCGTCCTTTTTGCGGCGAAATTGGTCCCATAGGAATGAATGGCGATATGTTCAAAACTAGAATGGGAGGTGACAAAAGCTGAAAAATCAGGACATGATTTCTAAACTGCCGCCACTCCCTCATTTTCAAGCCCACCTACACAAATCTTATATCAAAACGTTCAGCTATCCCTGCTGCCACTAAACATGTCCACGGCTAAGCCATAGTCCTGATAGTTTTCACAATATGACCATTTGTTTGCAACTCACGCCGTCCATTGACATTCATTGAAACTCCACTCTAGCCACAAATTTGAAGGGCAATATCTAAACTGCGACTGTGCCTCCATTTTTAATACTTCTAGTTTTTAACATTTGACCATTTGAAGTACTACACAGTTATTACAGCTATCATGATCCTGTGTATTGTGTTTTGAGCAGTGGTTGTGAAGCATAAACAGGGCATTAGCGTTGCCTGGAAACAGTGGTTGTAAACACTGATTATCAGCAAACAGATAGCACACCTTCACCTCCATTCTACGTCAAGATGCTGAGACCCCCGAAATGCATGTGGTCATACCTCCATCTGCTAGGCTTGATAATGCTGCTAATGTTTTTATAAATGTATGTTTTAATGTAACTGTGAAGCACTTTGGGCAACAACGTTGCAATTAAATATGCTATATAAATAAATAAAAGTTGAAATGCATTTGTCACTCTATCAAGCTTGTCATGTGCACTTTTTAAACTTGATCCATCAATTGGTTAATATAATGTTTACTATCTTTACACACTCCAAACACTCCACACAGTTACTCTACCCACTCTATAAAGTTACTCTGCCCAGTCCAACATTTCCACAGTTACTCCAGCCACTCCAACCACACAACAGTTACTCAAGCCACTCCTCCCAGTTACTCTGCCCACTCCAGTTGTAGACTAGTGGTGGAGGCAAAAACACTTCAGACAATTTCCCCAGAAACTGTAGCTTTTCTAGTTTACATTGTAACTCTTTGATTTGTGACACGCCTGTTCTAAAGTCCCATGACCATTTCTTTCTGCATTACTCTGTCAGATTAGATTGAGCGCGTCTGTGAACAGCAATTTTTAAGTCTTGCCACAGATTCTCAATTGGATTTAGGTCTGGACTTTGACTGGGCCATTCTAACACATGAATATACCTTAATCTAAACCAGTGTTTCTCAACTCCAGTCCTCAAGGCGCCCCAACAGGTCATGTTTTCAGGATCTCCCTCAGATGAAACAGCTGTGGTAATTACTAAGGCAGTGAAACTGATCAAATCACCTGTGCGAAATAATGGAAATCCTGAAAACATGACCTGTTGGGGTGCCTTGAGGACTGGAGTTGAGAAACCCTGATCTAAACCATCCCATTGTAACTCTGGCTGTATGTTTAGAATCTCTGCCTCAGTCTCAAGTCTTTTGCAGACTCTAAACAGGTTTTCTTCAAAGATTGCCCTGTATTTGGCTAAATCCATCTTCCCATCAACTCTGACCAGCTTCTCTGTCCCTGCTGAAGAAAAGCATCTCTGCAACATGATGCTGCCACCACCATGTTTCACGGTGGGTGTGTTCAGGGTGATGTGCAGTGTTAGTGTTCTGCCACACATATCGCTTTGCTTTTAGGCTAAAAAGTAAAATTTTGTTCTCATCTGACCGGGGCACATTCTTCCACATGTTTGCTGTGTTCCCCATATGGCTTCTCGCAAACTGCAAACGGGACTTCTTATGGTTTTCTTTCAACATTGGCTTTCTTCTTGCCACTCTTCCATAAAGGCCAGATTCGTGGATTGCACAACTAGTAGTTGTCCTGTGGACAGATTCTCCCACCTGAGCTGTGGATCTCTGCAGCTCCTCCAGTTACCATGGGCCTCTTGGCTGCTTCCCTGCCCAGCCTGTCAGTTTAGGTGGACGGCCATGTCTTGGTAGGTTTGCAGTTGTGCCATACTCTTGCCGTTTTCGGATGATGGATTAAACAAAGCTCCGTGAGATGTTCAAAGCTTGGGATATTTTTTTATAACCTAACCCTGATTTAAACTTCTCCACAACTTTATGCCTGACCTGCCCGGTGTGTTCATTGACCTTCATGATGCTGCTTGTTCTTTAACAAACCTCTGAGGGCTTCACAGAACAGCTGTATTTATACTGAGATTAAATTACACACAGGTGGATTCTATTTACTAATTAGGTGACTTCTGAAGGTAATTGGCTCCACTAGATTTTATTTAGGGGTATCAGAGTAAAGGGGGCTGAATACAAATGCACACCACACTTTTCACATATTTATTTGTGCAAATTTTTGAAAAGCATTTATCATTTTCCTTCCAATTAACAATTATGTGACACTTTGTCTATTACATAAAATCCCAATAAAATACATTTACGTTTTTGGTTGTAACATGATAAAATGTGGAGAATGTCAAGGGGTATGAATACTTTTTCAAGGCACTGTATAGGGCTGTTGTAGTTTCAGCCATTGTTTAGGCACAACAAAGTACCTTAATTTTATAATCAGTTAAATAAACATTTCATAATCATTTGGTATTTTGAGCCAATATAAAGTAAATCCTTCTGCAAATAGTTTAAAGGTAAATGATCTCTTATCTTCTTTATAACAATTTATCTTTGTTATTGGGCAGCTGATCCTGGCACTCATACAGTATGTACCTTTCCATCATATGCTACTTAACAATCTACTGCTTTGTGCTCAGGGTGCTATCCTCTGTAGTCGGTGACTCATCAGTTATAATATCTATTGTTTGAGGTAGGAAAAGTGCATGGCCTCATACAAGTGGATACAGACCAATTAAACAGTACAGAAAATTATTTGTATTGTAACTTAGACAGTTCACCTCCAGCAGCTTAAAGCGCTAGTAAACCCGCTGACTTTTTTTTTTTTTCCCCTACACCTGCAAGGGAAAAGGCATAATGAGCTAGTATGCACCGTATACTAGCTCATTATGAGATACTTACCTTAGAAGGAGGCGCCGGCATCTCACCCGGTCCACGCCGAGGGAGCTGACATTTCCCCTCGACATGTCTTCCGGGTATCGCGGCTCTGGCACTGTAAGTGGCCTGAGCCGCGATGTTGTCACTCCCGCGCATGCGCGCGGGAGACTTCTTTCCGGCAAGGTCTGCCGGGCTTTCAGCCAAGAATCCCCTGTGCACATGCGCCACTGCAGTCAGCGGCTCATTGCGAGGGGAATATCTCCTAAACCATACATGTTTAGGAGATATTTTTTTTAACCTACAGGTAAGCCTTATTATAGGCTTACCTGTAGGTAAAAGTTTAAAAAATAAGTATACAACCGCTTTAAAGCGGAATTACACTGCATCTGAGCACCACAAACCAAAAACGCTATTTACTTCATTTTTAATTATCAAAGAAAACATATCCATCCTTCCATCTATCCATGTCTCCATGATTTATTTTGCTGGGAAATCACTTTGAAAAACACCTCCTAGCATTTCTGGCCTTGGTCATCTTGAGTTAGGGCATTTAGCATTTACTTCCTGGAATCCATCTGCCCTTAGTTCAGCCATGCAGGCAGGAGGGTGTGCTTAAGTGAGAAAACCCCTCCTTCCCTCCTGACGGCTCCTAGGCATAGAAACCAGGAAGTAACTGAAAAAATGTAAAAAAAAAAGAAGTTTAAAACATGTAAATCAGAGGCGTAAATATAGGTCGCAATTGCGACTTGGCCCAGTTCTTCAGGGGCCCGTGTGGCTCCCCTGTCACATTTGTCTACACCTGGATGAGATGGGCAGCATATAGGCGAACTGATGCTCTGCATTTTGCTCCTGCAGCCGCTGAATGCCTGTGGGAGGGAGAAGAGGAGAAGCCAGGGCCATGTTTAATACTGATTGGACCCTGGGCAAAAATTTTCTTGCCCCCCTCCATTGCAATTTCGCTCTCCACCTGCTCTGAGACATTCAATAAATAGCAACTGTACTCAAAATCAGTTTACTGTATCAGATCAGGCAGCGATTGCGATTGGTTGCCAGAGGTTACAGTATATCATTACCGCTTACTGACTGGTTGCTAGAGGTTACAGCACACATTATAGCTCACTGATTATTTGCTAGAGGTTACAGCACATGATTTCTGCTTGTTGATTGGTTGCTAGAGATTACTGTACATCTCATCTGATACACAGACCAGATATACATTTAGAGGAAGTCACTGATTGGCCGGGACAGAAACTGAAACTAGGGCAAGTGTCAGGGCTGGCACTGGACCCCAATGATAACTTAGTTATATTTCACAGAGGCAATCACGTCTGGGATGAAAAGTATCGATGCCCCGGGTCGTTGGAGTTGATGCTGACGAGACGACCTCTGGTGGACAGCGCTGACAGTTCCCATTTAACTTTAAAGATCTCTGCTTGCTGTGATCCTCTGTGGTGGGGGATCATGGCCTTTTGGTAAGGAGTAACCCCTTCCATACCTGGTGGCGGACCCTCCTTTGTTATCACAGATTTTTATCTTCATCACTTGGACTTTTACGTTTATTGTTGGTGATTTGAATAACACTGAATTTGAATTTTTATAACATTGATGTTTTATTTCTATGGACTTTTTCACAACCCTTCACTGATGGTTTACCTTATGGACTTTTTCCCTTTTTTTCTATTAAGTCTTGCATATTGATTTCATGATCAACATATGAATTTTTCTTCATTGTTAATTATTTATTATGTTTCATCAATATTAGTGCAACCTTTATTATCTATTTTTTATGCTTATTTACAATTGATGTTTTTGTGAGGTTTGCTGCTTTTCACAGTTTTGTTATTTGCACCTGGTTTTAAGCGCAGTTTTCTCACCATTTTCCTAATTTACTTGTAAACATCTCCTCACTGCCTGCACACCATGGACTGGGGTGGTGAGCAGACCCATCAATAGACAGAAAACTCCAAGGGATCCTAGAACTCCTGGGATCAGTGGCAGTGCTGGGGGAAGGGAGGGTGTGATCAATGGCAATGCTGATTTTTTTTACTGATTACCAATATAAAGAGGAGTTTCAACACTGACCACCAATGTAATAGGAGTTTACACTGACCACCAATGTAATAGTGTAGTAGCGGTTTACACTGGCCACCAATGTAATAGGGGTTTACACTGACCACTAATGTAATAGAAGCATTCACAGTAACCACCAATATAAGGAGGGATTTACACTGACCACCAATGTAAGGGGGACATTCACACTGGCCACTAGTGTGAATGAAAGGATTCTACAACAAGCACCAATGTAATGAGAAGATTTACACTGACCACCAATGTAACTGAGACATTTAGCCTGCACTCACATGTGTGTGTTGGGAACACATACAAAATCGCTTTCCTGACACCACAGAAACATACTGCCCTTTAGCAGATACACAGCAGTGCCTCTGCAACCCCAAACCTCCCCCATCCTCTCCACTCCCCCCCCCCCTTTACCTCTACCTGCCTCCTCTACTCATCTTTGCACTCACCTTCCTTACCTCTATACATCCCCTCCTTGCTCACCTGTGCACCCCAAACTGTAATTCCTTCTCTGCCTACCTCTGCACACCCCACACTACCCCCCCCCCCCCCCCACACCAATTTGCTTACCTTTGAAGAACAGGCTGATGGTAGGCTTAATGACCACAGTTGCAGGCAGGACTTTCAAGGATGCCCCTCCCCAGTGGGCAGCATTCAGTATAGGTGATAGTGGATATGACCTCAGGGGGGCATGATATGCATAAGAATGCCACCTTTATTTACATATCAATGCTGCCGGATGCTGCTATTTTCATGTAAATGCCGCCTCTTTTTATATATGAATGCCGGTTATATACATGTAAACACAGGGTCTGCAAGTGAGTCATCTGTACACAACAATATGGCAGAGCTAGGCAGCATTAGTAGCAGCACTTCACACTGAGATATCAGGACACAGCACAGGACTAAAACTTCAAGGGACAAGGGAATTTAAACCAGGATAGTTGGCAAGTATGAGGCAACAGCTTTGTGTCCCACAACAATGCAGGGCCCAGGGCAGCTGCCCCTTTTGCCCTGCCTTAAAGACGGCCCTGGGAGAAGAAGGCATTTAGTGGCTGCAGGGCATCAGTTCCCCTATATGTCGCCCCTGCCAACCCTCCTATCCAGCCTGGTGCTAGGTGTTTCTGGCAGTCATCAGTTGCTAGGACCACCGGTTCTGTCTCCCAGCACCACCCCTGACTCCGGCTTCAGCTTCTTGCCTCTAGGGTTCTCCTTCTAGGTAAGGTAAGATTTGCTTCTCTGAGGCCGCTCCTGCCTGGTAGCCTAGAAAATAAATTCACTGCCTCCCTCTTATCACACTGCCCTCCATGTCTCACTGCTCCCCGTCATACTGCCCCCCTCCTGTACAGAGATATTCCTGTCCATCCATTCTGTACTGCTGAGGCTGCAGAGATGGAGATTGAGGGCTGTGTTTTATTTTATACAATTTTTTAGGAGCCCCCTTTGGGGGCTTTGGTAAAATATCAGGGGTCTAAATAGACCGCTTTGAAAAACTACTAACCCTGTCTACTGCCCTACTGACCACATCCACTGCATTACTGACAAAGTCCACTGACATATTGACACTGTCCACTGCTCTACTGACTGACACCATTCACAGTCCTACTGACATCAGTAGCAGAACTACCAGGATCACAAAGGTCGCACTTGCGGCCGGGCCGTGGCGTTCTGCCACCGTGGTGAAGGGCCAAGACAGCAGGAAGAAGGCCCACTGCAGAACATGTGAAAGGCATCCACTGCAGGACCGTAATAAAGGGTCTCGCAATGGGAGTAAAGGGCCCCAGGATCAGTGTTTTTTTGCAACGGGGCCCTGAAGGTTCTAGTTACTCCTCTAAATTAAATATGATATATGTTACTATCTATTTACTAAATTTAGCTGCATAAGGATTAAAATGAGCTAATGTTGATTGAGAGAGTGAAGTTCCACTTCAGAAGCAACAAGGCTACCATTGCTGATATCCTTCTAAAACAAATAGTTGCCTGGCTATTAAACTGAGCTACTAGCTTTAATACTATCTGAGTCAGTGGCCTAGAACAAGTGTGCAGATCAGGAAAAGCCAGAGTAAATTCAGAACTCCTTATATGTATACTTGTTCTGGGTTAGTAACTCAAAGTATTACAGTGGTAGTTAAGCCATTTTTTTCCTTCTATAGTTCCCTCTGGTAGATAACATTAAGCTCCCCAGTGTATGTGATTTTTAAAAATATGCTGCCTAATTCCTTATTTCCGTGTGCCACTTTGTGCTCACGTGACTGCCAGCTGGTCTCCTCTCCTGATCTGATAGCTGCAGGGGAAGGTGCTGGGTATCCCCCGCTGACATCAGTCGGGAAGAGGAGAGGAGAGTAGGAGAACGGCGGCAGTCACATGAGCGCCAAGTGACACTGAGAAATAAGGTATTAGGCAGCATATTTTTATAAATCGCATACACTGGGGAGTTTAATGTTATCTAACAGAGGAAACGATAGAACGAAAACAGTGTTATTTTAACAGCAGGAGGGGGGATCTAGGAGTAGACGGAGCTGACAGGCAGGGAGGGGAGGGGGAGGGAGGAAAGAGCAGGGCTGCGGATGACGGAGGTACGTAAATTGACCAAGGTGTCAGGGCTCAGCAGCCATGATAAACCGTGGTCAGTTTGCGGGGTGAGGGCAGAACTAGGAATGTCAGCCAGGTATTTCAGGTGATACAGGGACACAGCACAAGCACTGTGCTGTATAACATGCTTAAAAGGAACAGGATCCTTTTTTTTTACGTTAACAAACGCTTTAAAGCTAGAGGGTTAGCATGAGATCAAGGCAACTAATATTTGCAGAATGAGAAATTAGGTTTGGGAGATATGGATACTCAGGGAAAGGTACTTATATTTGATAGCAGGGATATGCAATTAGTGGACTTCCAGCTGTTGCAAAACTAGAAGTCCCATCATGCCTCTGCCTCTGGGTGTCATGCTTGTGGCTGTCAGAGTCTTGCTATGCCTCATGGGACTTGTAGTTCTGCAACAGCTGGAGGTCCGCTAATTGCATATCACTGTTTTATAGGAAGAGGGAGGAATTAGAAACAAAATGCATTTTCCCAACTCAGCTTTTCTATGCATAGTGCAACCCCAGATATTCAAACCAACATATAACCAACAAAGCTGTTTGGATACCAACAAGAGCATGGCCAGACACAGGTACCTTATAAGGCCTAGAATGCCTGTTTGGTTCCCAGAGGTCAATGACACTCAGTTTGCTGCAGGCATGGCCGAGTTAATTTATTTGGTGCCAACATAACTTGACAGACAAGAGTCAGTGGCTCAGTACTTGAAACACCTCTTCTTATCTCTCAGGTTAGTATCCACTGACACCAATGCTGGGGCAGTCTTCCTTCCTCTGACACCAATGCTGAAGTAGTCTTCCTACTACTGACATCAATGTTAATGGGCAGTTTTCCTACCACTAACACCATTGTAAGGTACAGTCTTTCTACAAAAGATACCAATGTAAGGGGCAGCCTTCCTCCCCTTGACAGAAATGTAAAGGGTAGTCTTCTTTCCACTAACACCAATGTAAGGGGCAGTCTCCCTTCCACTGACACCAATGTAAGGGGCAGTCTCTCTTCCACTGACACCAATGTAAGGGGCAGCTCTCCTCCCATTGACAGGAATGTAAGGGGTAGTCTTCTTTCCACTAACACCAATGTAAGGGGCAGTCTCCCTTCCACTGATACCAATGTAAGGGGCAGCACTCCTCCCACTGACACCAATGTAAAGGTGAGCTTTTCCTTTACTGTCACCAATGTAAGGAGCAATCTTCCTCCCAATGACACCAATGTAAGGGGTAGCCCTCCTCCCACTGACACCAATGAAAAGGTGAGCTTTTCCTTCACTGTCACCAATGTAAGGAACAATCTTCCTCCCAATGACACCAATGTAAGGGGCAGTCTTCCTTCCACTGACACCAGCTGAAATGAATATGATTACAGCCCAAAACCCAATTTGGCCTTTGGGCTGCTGCATTTTAAAATGATGCTGGTATTGAAATGCTTATGGAAATAATTTGTATAATTTTTATATTATCACTGCCATTGAGAAAGCAAGGGAAAAAAACCCTCTAACGAGGTCAGATTGACAAAAAAAAAATAGTATGGGAAGCATTATAACTTATTCAGGCTATTGCTGCTGTATAGGTCTCCCTGTCTCAGTGATGCTTGTTCACCTCATTTCTTGTCCTGGTGTCACAGTTCAGTGTATTCAGCGGGGTATCCGTGAACAGATCATCTGGTGAAATGGAGCGGAAAGGGAAGGATGTTACTTTTGTGGCATCTGTATCAGTTCACTGTTTAGCTCCATTAAAAATGTACTTTGTGGACCGATATTAGATCTATGGGCAGCCAAATGTAAATGTGGACTTGTGTTCATTTACATCAAACTACCTCCAGACACATTTAGGTCCAGAAAAATTGAAAAGGACACTTAATATTACTATTTTACAGGATTTAGTGTATAAGGCGCCAACAGTTTGTGCAGCGCTTTATGTTAGGGCAAACAGTACAGTTACAATACAATTTAATACAGAAGGAAATGGAGGGCCCTGCTCATTACATAGTTACATAGTAGGTAAGGTTGAATAAAGACAACAGTCCACCCAGTTCAACCTGTGTAGGTGTACGTGTGTCAGTGTCTATAATTATTTCCCATAGCCCTGTATGTTGATGCACATCCAAGAGTCTCTTTAAAATATCCATACTCCCCACTGACACCATCACTTGTGGAAGAGAGCTCCACATCGTTATTGCCCCTGCGCAGTTTAATGTTAAACCGCTTCTCCTCCAATCCCATAGTGTGTTCCTGTGTCCTCTTACACTCCTTGAGACTGAATAGTTTTTTTCCTATGCTGGGATCACCATTGCGGTTTTTTTTTTTTCTCTTTGTATTTGTAAATAGCTATCATATCTCCTCTCAAGCGTTGTTTCTCCAGCGATAATAAATGTAGTGCTTGCAGGCGTTCCTCGTAATTGAGGTCCTCCAGTCCCCCTATTAGTTTTGTTGCCCTTCTTTGGACTCTCTCCAGTTCCAGCACATCCCTTCTGAGGACTGGTGACCAGAACTGGACAGATTACTCCAGATGTGGTCTAACCAAAGTTTTATAAAGTGGTAGGATTATCTTTTAATCTCTGGAGTATATCCCTTTTTTTATGCATGCTAATATTCTGCCGACTTTTGTAGCTGCGGCTTGACATTGCATGCTATTGCTCAATTTGTCATCTACTAGGACCATCTTTCTCCATCCTAGATTCCCCCAGCAGTTCTCCCCCTAGTAAGTAGTTTGCATTTATGTTTTTTTCCCCCAATTTAATTACTTTACATTTCTCCACATTAAACCTCATTTGCATGTATTTGCCCACCTCTATACTATTTATGAATAAATTGAATAGGATTGTTCCCAAGACAGAACCTTGGGGTACCCCATTTACCACTCCAGACCAGTCTAAGTACACGTTATTTATCCCCACCCTTTGGACACGCCCCTGTAACCATTTTTTTTACCCAAGAACAAACCTTGTGGTCCTGGCCTGCAGACCTCTGCTTGTAAAATAAGAGTTTATGGGGGACTGTATCGAATGCTTTTGCAAAATCTAGGTACACTAAATCCACAGGCCTTCCCCTGTCTAGGTGGCAGCTAAATTCCTCATAGAATGTTAACAGATTGGTCTGGCAAGAACGACCTTTCGTAAACCCATGCTGATAACTACTAATGATATTTTTTTCTTCAGTAAGTTTTTGGATATAGTCCCTTATCATCCCTTCCAATAATTTACCTACTATTGATGTTAGGCTGACTGGCCTGTAGTTTCCAGCAATTTGTCTCTGTCCTTTTTTGAATATTGGTACCACATTGGCTTTTCTCCAATCAGCTGGTACAATTCCTCTCAGTATGCTGTCTGTAAAGATTGGAACAATGGTCTGGCTATAACCTGACTGAGTTCTCAGAGGACTCTATGGTTTAAGCCATCTGATCCTGGTGATTTATTTATATTAAGTTTATTAAGTCTTTCCTTCACTCTGGCCTCTGTTAGCCACGAGGGTATGCCCTGTGATGTGTCACTAACAGTATTGTTGCGGTCAATATACCCCTCCTTTTCCTGTGTAAGAACTGAGGAGAAGAAGGAATGTAGTACAGTTGCCTTCTCTGTGCCATCCGTAACCATCCTCCCATCCACATCTTTTATGTGGGCAATGTGCTCTGATCTCGCCTTTTTACTATTAATATATTTTCTTTACTCTACTCCGCTATGTGTCTCTCCAAGTCCTTTTTAGCCACCCTGATTGCGTTCTTACACTTCTTATTGCATTCCTTGTAGTATCGGAATGCCGACGGTGACCCATCAGCTTTATATTTTTTATAGGCCATTTTTTTCTCTTTAATGAGTCTTTTTACATTACGGTTTAGTCACTCGGGTTTAACCTTTGCTCTTTTATATTTATTGCCCATTGGAATGCACTGTGTGGTTAGAGCTTACAATCTAAAAGGGAGGGTCAAGTGATACAAAAGGTAATAACTGTGGGGGATGAACTGATGGAAATATAAAAGTACAGTTGTTAGGTGGAGAAAAGTTTTCAGGGATCGCCTAAAAGTGGATAGAGTATGAGATAGTCCGACAGATTGTGGTAGGGAATTCCAAAGGATCGGAGAGGCTCGGGAAATAACAAGGGAACAGAAGAGCTGGAGGTCTTGGGAGGACCGAAGAGAACAATTTGGTTGGTATTTTGAGACTAGGTTAATGATGTAGCTGGCAGCCAAGTTGTGCATGGTTTTGTAAATTATTGTTGTTAGTATTTTGGATTTAATTTGTTGGGTGGGTGGCAGCCAATGAAGGATAAGCAGAGAGGGGTAGATGACGCTGAGCAGTTTGTAAGGTGGATGAGTCTGGCAGCAGCATTCATGATGGACTGAATGGGGGTAGCCTATTTAAAGGTAAGCCAATGAGCAATATGTTATTCAGATTCCTTCAATTGAGACACGCAACACGGGCACAATTCTCACAACCCCCACTACAGTCATCTCCCAATCCTTTAATAGCAATCATAAAAGACACAGACCTAAAAAAACTGATCTCATGTTTCTACAACATGCTCACTATCCCAATAGCCACAAAAATAGCATACAATCTCAAACCTCGCTGGGAAAGAGATCTGGGTAACCTAGAGGACGAGGAATGGGAAGAAGCATTGGACACATGCAAAGAAGTATCACCCAAAATGTCAGACAGGTTGACACAGTTATACATAATACACCGTACATACCTAACCCCGCTAAGGGTGGCCAGATACAAACACAACTACTCAGCCATGTGTCCAATGTGTAAGTCCTCAGAGTGTTCATTCTTTCACCTCCTCTGGTCATGTCCACAAATCCAGGGCCTCTGGAAGCAGATAGTAACCTTCCTGCATGACAACATGGGCACACCTGTGACATTGGACCCTAAACAATGTCTGCTAGGTGTGTTTCCAAACCCACTGGACAAATACACTAAGGTATTTCTACAGGAGGCTCTTTTCTCATGTAGAAAGATGATAGCTAGGAAATGGATGCGTCCCTCACCACCTGAGACTAAAGAATGGAAAGCAGATATAAACGGGACACTCCCATATAAACGGGTGATATACATCAATAGAGGATGCCCAGACAAATTCAATAAAATATGGGACCGATGGCTACAGGACTCGGAAACTTGCTCATGATCGTTACATATCCCTCTCACACCAGGGAAACACCTTTCCTTAACGAGAGTATTGTACCCACATCCAGTATTAAAGGTTAATATTAATAGAGAACACCAGAAGAAACTTACAGTAGATCATTAATATATGTAACCATCTTTATTTAATGTACAGTTACTCTGTAATATATACATGTATGAGTATATGCAAATAATATAACTTGTATGCACTCTGATTCAAAATAAAAAACTTTGTTTGGAGAAAAAAAAGGTAAGCCAATGAGGAGGGAGTTGCAGTAGTCGAGGCAAAAGATAACCAGGGAGGGAATTAGGAGCTTTGTTGTGTCATTGGTTAGGAAGGGGCATATTTTTGAGATGTTGTGGAGATTGAGGCAGCAAGCTGTGATTGGATGTGGGGCCGAAAGAGAGTCCAGGATAACACCTAGCACCCTGGCATGTGTGGATTAGTTGATAATTGTGCCATTGATTTTGACAGAGAAGTCAGGGGAAGGGAGGAGGAAATATTATGAGTTTGGTTTTGGACAGGTTGAGTTTGAGGAAGTGGTGTGACTGTGACAGACTGATATGTCGGTCAGTAAATTAGTGATGCGTGAGGAGACGTTAACGTGATGTTGCGAGCTGAAGGGAAGAAAGATAGATTTGGGTGTCATCAGTGTAGAAATGATATTGAAAGCCATGGGAGGCTATCAGCTGACCCAGGGAGGAGGTGTAGATTGAGAGTAGGAGAGGTCCAAGAACAGAACATTGGGATACCCAGACAGAGAAAGGAAAAAGAGAGGAGGAAGTGGAATTGTAAGTGACACTTAAGGTGTGGTGGGATAGATAGGAGCCAGAGAAGAGCACAGTCATGGATACAGACCTTTTCCATTTTTTTGTGGATCTGGAAAGACTTGAAGATAAGCAAATGTAAACAGATGCATGTTCATTTACATCCACCTGCCTATAGACTTACATGGACCTTCTGATCAGGTCCGCATGAAAAACTGACAGACGGACCTAATCATACTGCCCGAGTCAAAGGAGTTTGAGGCTTTAAACTGAAACACTCTTTTAAATGTTAAAGCTGAACTCCCAGATACGCAAATATTGCCCAAATACAAAAGGCATGTGTATTTTTACTTAAATCTTGGTGTGCTTTGTGTATTTCTTCCAGATCTGTGCAGTAATCCAGCCTGAAACTGGAACTTCCTGTAATAAAAAATGGTCACCGGTGCTATTGCTCCTTGTGCAGGGTATCTGGTCTTGTCTCTGCCCACTCGTGTAGTTTTCTGCAAGCTGCCTCGAATAGGTGGGCCTGCTGGGTTCCTTCCACAGCTCTGCTCTCTGTACAGGCAAGGTACAACACAGTGACAGTATCACTACTTCTTTTACAAGGGAATAATTGGGTTTATTTATGTATTGGGTTTACCAAAGGCATTTGGTGCACACAAGGGTTTTCTTTACCTTTTGTGGCTATTGAGTAATATATTTACCTGAAAGTTTTTGTGCCTGAAGTTCAGCTATAAGTGATAAGTAAATAAAGAATGTAAACCCCCTCATGATTTTCCCAGCACATTTACAGAAATGAGAAATACAAGGTGTATCAATTTGTTGAAATACAAGTTTTATTAAATAAGTTTTAATGTTTGATGCACACTGATAAGCCTTACTAAAATTCACACAGATCTATCAAGAGACACACTTTTTAGGAAACCATGTTCTGTGGTCTACAACAGAGTTTTCTAGATGAAATCTGAAAGATCACAGGAAAATTAGCGTGCAGAATCTCCGTTCTGCATGGGTTTGCCCTTAATTTTACCACCTCCTGTAACTCTTTTCGAAACCTGGATTGGGTACAGGCATAAAGATACATATTGATTGCAGTGTTTGTGAGGTCCAGCATGGTCCCAATGTCAGCAGCGACATTGATAATCTTACTGTAATCTTTTCTTTCTATTTCGTAATGCATTGTCTTTATAATGATTTGTGTGACAAATCTTGTGGTGCACAAGTAGACAAAAGTCAATGAAATGGTGACTAGAAGCACCACTGATTTCACCCTATGCTTTTTTATATGAGGAAATCTTCTCGAACTTCTGCTGTCTTGACCATCACAGTGAATTTTGTTGCTGTGGCAAATTTGTCTTAATACTAAAGCATTAAGCGTAAAGATGATAAAATAGGGCAAGATATACACAAGCGTGTTTTGAAACCACACCAGACTTTCTACATATAGCCTTGATCGACCAATGTGGTAGACACACTTAAAACTTCCAGTTCCATTTATTATCTTAGACTCATTAGCCCAATAATATGGTATAGAAAAAAGGTGACTGAGGATAAAGACGGACCATATCACATAAAGAGTGCATTTTTTAGTACATAACCTGGATTTGCGCCACAGAGTCCTAATTGCAATGAAACGTTCGATGGTGAAGCAGACCACCAGCCAGACAGATGAGTTGTAAGCTCCAAAACTTAGTACATCCCTAATCATACACCAAGGAGCTCTGCTCCAAAAAGGTTCAGTTGTAAAATTTTGAAGAATCAGTTCAAGGATGACGATGTGGATGAGGACCATTGTATCTGCTATAGACATTGCTATCATGTAACAACGACAAGATGGTGAGAGCCCACAATCTCTTTTCCAGAAAATGAGTAGTGTAAGTACATTTGCTGTAAGGCAAGATATGTATTGATTAAAATGTGGCTTAGACCTTATTTACAACTTCATTTTAATGTAGAGAAGTTATGCTAGAGCCTTCAAAATATTTACATATCTGGGCAAAGGCAGCAACCAATAAATTGGCTTTCAAAAGATAAGAGTGGGCATTGAGGAAAGTTAATTAAAAATAAATAATTACCGCGCTAAATGAATCAAACAAACAAGTGAAATCTAAAGCAAAAAAGCAGCGGCTTAAAAATGAGATAAACACGATAACAATAAACAAAGGAAGCCACGCTAATATTAATATAGATAAAAATGACAGTAAGTGAACCAAAAAACATAAATGATAATTTCAGTGGAATTGAGCATATAAAGTCCTTCAAACACAGGTGAATGTGCATATGTTATACATTGAGACTGGTTGAAACAGCACCCGAACATCACTCAGACTTGTGAACCTCCACCACATGAAATGCAAGCTTACCAGAAGCAAGCTAAATTGTGCTTGCGACTTACAACCCAGCCAGGGCCTTTATCCAAGGAATGGGAATTGCCAACACACAGTGATTCTTGGTATAAGAATAAAAATTTTCACTTACACAGAAGATGCCCCAGGAAGATGTCAGTTTGTGACAAAACGCAGGTCGGGAGGAGTGGCGTGCTGACGCCATTGCGCTGAGTTCTCGAGAGGATGGGTGTTCACTAGCTGGCCGGCTCTTTTATCATTTATTACACTATGGTGAGTTCTCTTTTATTGGGTAATACTGCCTTGTCCATGGCAATCGGATAACGATGTCGCCCTATCCCTGATTGATGTCCTGTTTACTGCATACCAAGAATCACTGTGCAATTCCCACCCCTTGGATAAAGGCCTTGGCTGAGTTGTAAGCCGAAAGCACAATTTAGTCTGATTTGTGTCTGGTAAGCTTGCATTTCATGTGGTGGAGGTTCACAAGTCTGAGTGATGTTCGGGTGCTGTTTCAACCAGTCTCAATGTATAACATATGCACATTCACCTGCGTTTGAAGTACTTTATATGCTCAATTACACTGAAATTATCATTCATTCATTTGGTTCACTTAGTGTCATTTTTATGTATATTAATATTAGCGTGGCTTCCTTTGTTTATTTATATAAGAAAGTTAATTTATGATGGTTGCTGTGAGCAATTGGTTTGTTTATGAAAGGAACTCTTCTTGAATTTCAAAGACGCCACCTTTGCCTTTTTCTTAAAGGGTAGAGTGTGCTGTTTCCCACTGTCACCTTTTGGAGGCAGGCATCCAAGGATGGCACTAACAGTGTTTGCCCTCAAAGCACTGCCTGTGAATTTTCTTCTTACAGTGAAGTTCTGCGGGCCAGTTCTTGAGCCATAGAATCCTTCTCCTGTAGACAAACATAGTGCCCACCCATGAAAGCTGTCTTAGAGTCTTCCATGATAGCCACTGAGAAACTAAAGGCTATGGAATGTCAAGAGCTGCTAAATGGCAGGATCTTCCTGGTCTCTGAAATTGAGCATATGCTAGCCAAGGCCGAGGCTTTAGGGGCCTAGCAAATTCACACCACAGCCCTTGCAGGCCGCAGAGTCAATCCTACCAGACAAAAGGATGCCTCAAAGAGGGCCTCTAGCCTCTAATTCATGTTGTCCTTAACTACTTGACAACCATCATATTTAAGACCCTTCCTGTCTAGTCATTTTCAGTTTTCAGTACTGTGATACTTACTTGGTCATGCAGTCTTGTACCCAAATGAATTTTATAATAATTTCTTGGACAGATAGAGCTTTCTTTTGATGGTATTTAATGGGTATTTAGTTTATACTATATACATGAAAAAGAGTGAGAGAAAAGTTTCCCTTAGTTTCTGTTATACAACTTTGCAAATAAATATTCTCTCTTCATAAATCTGGGCTAAAATGCATACTACTACATTTCTTTAGTTAAAAAAAAAAAAAATTTATTTATGAAAAGTCAAAAAAACAAAAACAATTAAATGTATATTATTTAGACTGCTTGAAAAACAATCTATGGTATACAGTATATGTTTGAAATGTATCAGCTCTGATGTTCGGACTGCATATCTCATTTCTTGAGGCCCTATATGGCCAGGATAGTAGGAAAGTAGACACTGAAAAGTATTAAATAAGTTTTTGCCACACTTTTTTGGGAAATATAGAAAGTAAAAAAAAAAGGATTTTTTCCCACGGTTGTCATTTTAGCAAGGTAATTCTCACACACAGTATATGCATACTTACAATTAAACCCGAAAGCACATTCTTCTACTCCTCCCAAAAAAGGGGGTATAACATGTGAGAGACTTTTTCTGTCTCACACATAGGCCACATAGAGGGGCCTAAAATCCAAGTGGTGCCCATGGCTTACAAGGGGCATAAATGATGCATCTAAATTCCTGACTACCTATCACATTTGTGGAAGCCCCGGAGTGCCATGACAGTGGAAACACCCACAAAATGGCCACATTTTGGAAAGCACACACCCCATGGAATTTTATATGAGGCATAAGTCTTTTAAAGATTTCGTTTTCTGACACAAATTTTTGGAAAATGGAGAAAAAAATAAAAATGTATTTTTTTCACACAAAGTTGTCCATTAATATATTTTTAACACATGGTATAGGCTTACTTAGACATACACCCCAAAATATCTTCTGATATTCCTCTTGACTATGGGAATACCACATGTGTGAGACATCTTTGCTGTCTAGCCACATAGAGTGGCCCTAAATCCAAAAAGCACCGTTAGGCTTTCAAGAATCATAAACTATACATCTAATTTCCTGACTACCACACATTTTTCACCAGGATGTACCACACTGGTGGTGTGGTGAGAGTGAGTAGGATGTTCAGTGATTGGTGACATAGTATGCCTGCCCCTTTGCGCAGGGAGTCTTGATCCTCTGAATCAGAATTGGCTGTTAATGAACCGCTGCTTTCCTTAGGTCCCCTCCCCACTGCTCTCATCAGTCATACTCAGAATTTGCCTCCTCACTAGTGTATTTTTTTTTCTATTTTTGGCAGTGGCTGTACTGGTACCTGACGACACTGGTACTGGTGCTAGATGGCAATCAGGATAATTGTTCCAGATAACACTGGTACTTGATGACACAGCTACTGCATGTGGCTGGTGATCAGGTTTCTGGTGTACTGGTGTGATAGAAATCAAGACACTGTGCTGGCATACACTGGCTTTGGTGACAATTAGGGATGAGCCGAACACCCCCCGGTTCGGTTCGCACCAGAACCCGCGAACGGACCGCAAGTTCGCACGAACGTTAGAACCCCATTGACGTCTATGGGACTCGAACGTTCGAAATCAAAAGTGCTCATTTTAAAGGCTAATTTGCATGGTATTGTCCTAAAAAGGGTTTGGGGACCCGGGTCCTACCCCAGGGGACATGTATCAATGCAAAAAAAACTTTTAAAAACGGCCGTTTTTTCGGGAGCAGTGATTTTAATGATGCTTAAAGTAAAAAAAAAAAAGTGAAATATTCCTTTAAATATCGTACCTGGGGGGTGTCTATAGTATGCCTGTAAAGTGACGCGTGTTTCCCATGTTTAGAACAGTCCCTGCACCAAATGTCATTTTTAAAGGAAAAAATCTCATTTAAAACTGCTTGCGGGTTTAATGTCATGTCGGGTCATGGCAATATGGATGAAAATCAGTTAGACAAACGGCATGGGTACCCCCCAGTCCATTACCAGGCCCTTTGGGTCTTGTATGGATATTAAGGGGAACCCCGCACCCAAATTAAAATAAGGAAAGGTCCCTATATACTCTGAACAGCAGTATACAGGCGGTGCAAACAAGACAGGGACTGTAGGTTTGTTGTTAAGTAGAATCTGTTTGTAATTTTGAACATTTTTAATGTGTTTAGCTCCAGCCAAAAAATCTTTTCTAAGCTTTTTGGAAAACATAGGGAAGGGTTATCACCCCTGTGACATTTGTTTTGCGTCTTTCCTCCTCTTCAGAAGATTTCACCTCACTTTTTTGTCCCAATGAAAAATGTTTTTTGAAAATTTGGGTTTTTTTGTGGAACAAGGATTGGAAAGCATCAGTGGAAAGGAAAAATTGTTTTCCCATATTAACTCTTACAGGAGAGAATTTCCCTTCCTTAGGGGTAGATTTCATCTCACTTCCTGTTGTCTCCTTCCGTTTGCAAGTAGGAGTCGTTTGTAAGTTAGATGTTTGAAAGTAGGGTCCTGCCCTATATACTCAGCAGAAATTTGGGCCTTAGGTGTTGCTGTGGCCAAAACACTGTAAGCCCTCACAGGGCCCTGCTGTGAAATATTAGATCAAGAATTGTAATTACATGCCCCTGTTGAACAGGAGCTGAAAAATTAGGCCTTAGGCACTGGTGCTGGTGCCACAACACTGCAACCCCTCACAGACACTCTAGTTGGAACGCAGGAACGAGCCCTGCTGCAAAGTATTGCATCAAAAATTGTAATTACACGCCCCTGTTAGACAGGGGCTGAAAAATTGGGTCTTAGGCACTGGTGCTGGTGCCACAACACTGCAACCCCTCACAGACACTCTAGTTGGAATGCAGGAACGAGCCCTGCTGCAAAGTATTACATCAAAAATTGTAATTACACGCCCCTGTTAAACAGGGGCTGAAAAATTGTGCCTTAGGCACTGGTGGTGGCGCCCAGAACCAAAAATGTTCTTACAAGCTATCAGCGTGATGATTGAGGAGGAAGAGGATAATTACTCAGGGATAGTCACTCAGCATCAGCATAGGCAGTCTTTGAAGGGATCTGAGATTTCAAAAAAAATTATTCGGTTACATCTGCATCAGGTGCTTGGTAGCTGGTGGTGATCCAAGACTGATTCATTTTTATGAAGGTCAGCCGATCGACCGAGTCGGTGGACAGACGCACCCTGTGATCGGTTACCACGCCTCCAGCAGCACTGAATGTGCGTTCCGAAAGAACGCTGGATGCAGGACAGGCCAGTAGCTCAATTGCATACTGTGCAAGCTCTGGCCAGTGATCCATCCTCAAGACCCAGTAACCCAGAGGATTTTCGGTGGGAAAGGTGTCCAAGTCTGATCTTGCCCCTAGGTATTCCTGCACCATGTAAAACAGACGCTGGCGATGGTTGCTGGAACCGATCATACCTTGGGGCTGCGGACCAAAAAATTGTCTGAACGCATCGGTCAGACGGCCACCTTCTCCACCGCTCCTTCTTTGACTGACCGAAGCCTCAGCAACACGTTGTCCAGAAACAGGAGTTTGTAACCTCCCAGTCTCTGGGAACGCGTTGCACAGACCTTTCTGCAAGGCCTCCCGAAGATGTTTCATCCTCTGCTCCCTCTGCGATGGCAAGATAAGGTCCGCAACCTTACCCTTGTAACGTGGATCAAGGAGGGTTGCCAGCCAGTATTGGTCCTTCTCCTTGATACCACGAATACGAGGATCCTTACGCAGGCTTTGCAGGATCAGGGAGGCCATGCAGCGTAGGTTTGCTGAGGCATTCGGTCCGGAGTCCTCTGGGTCACTAAGGACAACAACGTCCGCAGCCACCTCCTCCCAGCCACGTACAAGTCCATGTGTTCCTTGGGACTGATCCCTTAAAGACTGCTGATGCTGAGTGCCAGGCTCCACCTCCATACTGACACAATCTTCCTCCTCCTCCTCCTCCTCCTCCTCGTCCTCTTCCTGTGTGATCGGCGGGCACGCAGGAACACTGTCTGGATAAAGGGGGCCTTGAGAGCTAAGGAAGTCCTCCTCTTCCTGCCTCTGTTCTGCCTCAAGTGCCCTGTCCATTATTCCACGCAGCGTGTGCTCCAACAGGTGGACAAGGGGGACAGTGTCACTGATGCATGCACTGTCAGTGCTCACCATCCTCGTGGCCTCCTCGAATGGTGACAGGACAGTGCATGCATCCCTGATCATGGCCCACTGGCGTGGGGAAAAAAAACCAAGGTCCCCTGACCCTGTCCTGGTGCCATAGTCGCACAGGTACTCATTGATGGCCCTCTGCTGCGTGTGCAGCCGCTGCAGCATGGCCAACGTCGAGTTCCACCTGGTGGGCATGTCACAGATTAGGCGGTTCTTGGGCAGGTTAAACTCCTTTTGGAGGTCCGTCAGCCGAGCACTGGCATTATATGACCGGCGGAAATGCACACAGACTTTCCTGGCCTGCCTCAGGACATCCTGTAAGCCCGGGTACCTGCCCAAGAACCGCTGCACCACCAAGTTAAGGACGTGAGCCAAACAGGGCACATGGGTCAGTTGTCCCTGTCGGAGGGCAGAGAGGAGGTTGGTGCCATTGTCGCAAACCACCATTCCTGCCTTAAGTTGGCGTGGCGTCAACCACCTCTGAACCTGCCCCTGCAGAGCTGACAGAACCTCTGCCCCAGTGTGGCTCCTGTCCCCCAAGCACACCAGCTCAAGCACCGCATGGCATCTTTTGGCCTGCGTACTTGCGTAGCCCCTTGAACGCCTACGGAGCACCGCTGGTTCCGAGGAAGAGGCCATGGAGGAAGAAGAAGAGGAGGGGGTGGAGGAGAGAGGTGTGTCACAATCAGCATTTTGGAGGCGTGGTGGCGGAACAACCTCCAACACTACTGCACCTTGTCCTGCATCCTTCCCAGCTGCCAGCAGAGTCACCCAATGCGCCGTGAAACTTAAGTAACGTCCCTGTCCATGCCTGCTGGACCATGAGTCAGCGGTAATATGCACCTTACCGCTGACCGCCCTGTCCAGCGAGGCATGGACATTGCCTTCCACATGCCGGTAGAGAGCCGGAATCGCCTTCCGTGAGAAAAAGTGGCGTTTGGGTACCTGCCACTGAGGAACCGCACATTCCACAAACTCACGGAAGGGGGCAGAGTCTACCAACTGAAAAGGCAGCAGTTGAAGTGCTAGCAATTTTGCCAAGCTAGCATTCAACCGCTGGGCATGTGGATGGCTGGGAGCAAACTTCTTTCGGCGGTGCAGCAGCTGGGGCAGGGAAATTTGCCTGGTACAATCTGACGTCGGTGTACCAAAAGCAGATTGCCCATAAGTACTTGGCTGTGACACACCTAATTCTACACCTTCATTCCTCTCACTGCAGGTCGCAGAGAGGACTGAAGGTCTAGTGGGGTTGGAAATCTCAGCTGATGAGGAGCAAGGAGAGATCGTCTTTGTTCTTTGGTGTGGGTCTTTTAGATACGCTTGCCAACGAACTGCATGGCAGGTCAACATATGTCTGGTCAAGCATGTGGTACCCAAGCGGGAGATGTTTTGGCCACGCGAGATACGCTTGAGACATATATTGCAAATAGCAGCGGTGCGATCTGATGCACTCGTCTCAAAAAAGGCCCACACCAAAGAACTTTTTGAATAACGCGCAGAGACTGCAGCGCCCTGCACATGTGGAGCTTTGGGGTGTGATGCAGTCAATGTGCTGCCCTTAGGCTGGCCCCTGGAGGGCATCCTGCCTAGTTGGTGATGTGCCACCTCCTCCTCCTCCTCCTCCTCCTCCTCCTCCTCTCTCCTATCAGGCACCCACGTTGAGTCAGTGACCTCATCATCCCCTCCCTCCTCATCACTGGAGCAAACCTGGCAGTATGCTGCAGCAGGGGGAGCATGACTGCCAGATTGCTGTCCTTCTTGGGCACCCCCTCTGTCCGTGCTCATGTTACTGCCTTCATTGAGCTCAGTATCATCATCAGAGCCTTCCAAACGCTGGGCATCCTCCTGGAGCATGTACCCAACACTGTGGTCAAACAGTTCGAGGGAATCCTCATGAGGACATGGTGGAGCTAGGGAAGGAGTCACTGATGACATTGAGCTGAGGGAAGAGGCCGCTGCTTTGCCAGACAAAGCACCCTGGGCATGGGTGAGAGAGGATGAGGAGGATGAGGACGGCTTGGTCATCCACTCGACCAAGTCTTCCGCATGTTGCGGCTCAACACGGCCAGCTGCCGAAAAAAAGGCCAAGCGTGTCCCATGGCCACGTGCTGATGAGGATGCACCGTCTCCACGACCAGCACTAGACACAGAGCCTGCTTGCCCTCTCTTATTGGCTTGTGACTGTCTGCCTCTCCTTCTTGGCCTTCCAGACATACTAATGGCCTGTAGCTGCACTAAGCTGGGATAGAACACCTGTAATTTTCTTCAGGTAGCTTTATATACTGTAACCAGACAAGCCTGCCTGTCAGTAGGAAGATAACAGGAACGGATCTAGCTGAACACTGTGAGCAGGACGTACTGCACTAAATGTATATAGCAGGAACGGATCTAGCTGAACACTGTGAGCAGGACGCACTGCACTGAATGTAAATAGCAGGAACGGATCTAGCTGAACACTGTGAGCAGGACGCACTGCACTGAATGTAAACAGCAGGAACGGATGTAGCTAAACACTGTGAGCAGGACGCACTGCACTGAATGTAAATAGCAGGAACGGATCTAGCTGAACACTGTGAGCAGGACGCACTGCACTGAATGTAAATAGCAGGAACGGATCTAGCTGAACACTGTGAGCAGCACGCACTGCACTGAATGTAAATAGCAGGAACGGATCTAGCTGAACACTGTGAGCAGGACGCACTGCACTGAATGTAAATAGCAGGAACGGATCTAGCTGAACACTGTGAGCAGGACGCACTGCACTGAATGTAAACAGCAGGAACGGATGTAGCTAAACACTGTGAGCAGGACGCACTGCACTGAATGTAAATAGCAGGAACGGATCTAGCTGAACACTGTGAGCAGGACGCACTGCACTGAATGTAAATAGCAGGAACGGATCTAGCTGAACACTGTGAGCAGGACGCACTGCACTGAATGTAAACAGCAGGAATGGATGTAGCTAAACACTGTGAGCAGGACGCACTGCACTGAATGTAAATAGCAGGAACGGATCTAGCTGAACACTGTGAGCAGGACGCACTGCACTGAATGTAAACAGCAGGAACGGATGTAGCTAAACACTGTGAGCAGGACGCACTGCACTGAATGTAAATAGCAGGAACGGATCTAGCTGAACACTGTGAGCAGGACGCACTGCACTGAATGTAAATAACAGGAACGGATCTAGCTGAACACTGTGAGCAGGACACACTGTACTAAATGTAAATAGTCTAGCTGCCTGACCGTGGTACTAATAGGATCAAAAAGAACACCTGTAATTTTCTTCAGGTAGCTTTATATAATGTAACCAGACAAGCCTGCCTGTCAGTAGGAAGATAACAGGAACGGATCTAGCTGAACACTGTGAGCAGGACGTACTGCACTGAATGTAAATAGCAGCAACGGATCTAGCTGAACACTGTGAGCAGGACGCACTGCACTGAATGTAAATAGCAGGAACGGATCTAGCTGAACACTGTGAGCAGGACGCACTGCACTGAATGTAAATAGCAGGAACGGATCTAGCTGAACACTGTGAGCAGCACGCACTGCACTGAATGTAAATAGCAGGAACGGATCTAGCTGAACACTGTGAGCAGGACGCACTGCACTGAATGTAAATAGCAGGAACGGATCTAGCTGAACACTGTGAGCAGCACGCACTGCACTGAATGTAAATAGCAGGAACGGATCTAGCTGAACACTGTGAGCAGGAAGCACTGTACTGAATGTAAATAGCAGGAACGGATCTAGCTGAACACTGTGAGCAGGACACACTGCACTGAATGTAAATAGTCTAGATAGAAGATAACAGGAACGGATCTAGCTAAACTGAATACAGTGTATATATATATATGCAACACCTGGGATGCATATATATACACAATACACTGTAAGTGCAGCTAACTGACTGACTGTTCTGCCTAATCTATCTAACTCAAATCAAATGACACTGTCTCTCTCTCTCTCTATCGCTCAGCACACCGGAACACACACTACACAGGGCCGCCGTGCAGGCGGCCTTATATAGTGTGGGGTGTGTACTAAATCCCCTGAGCCATAATTGGCCAAAGCCACCCTGGCTTTGGCCAATTACAGCTCTCTCTACTGACGGCGCTGTGATTGGCCAAGCATGCGGGTCATAGTGCATGCTTGGCCAATCATCAGCCAGCAATGCACTGCGATGCCGCAGTGAATTATGGGCCGTGACGCGCCACACGAATTTGGCGCGAACGGCCCATATCGTTCGCAATTCGACGGACGGTCGAACAGCCGATGTTCGAGTCGAACATGGGTTCGACTCGAACACGAAGCTCATCCCTAGTGACAATCTACTGGTGTGAAGAGTGATTATAATACTGTTGCTGGCTTCACTCTCTCTGCTGACACCGGCATTGGTGTGGTTAGTGATCAGGAAAATGTTGCTGATCTCACTGGCTCTAGTAACACTAGCGATCAGAACACTATTGCTGGCTTACACTGGCGTGATGGTGACACTGGCACGGCTAATGATCAGAACACTGTTGTTGTCTTCACTGTTTCTGAAGATACTGGAACTGCTGAGGTTAGTGATTAGGACAATGTTGCTGGCTTCACCGGTTTTGGTAACACTGGTGTGGCTAGCGATCAGAACACTGTTGCTGGATTACATTGGCTCTGGTTGACACTGTACTGGTGTGGGCGATGAGAACACTGCTGCTAGCTTATGCTGGCATTGGTGGGGCTAGCGATCAGGACACTGTTACAGGCTATACTGGAACTGGTGTAGCAGAGATCAGGAACACTGTTGCTGGCTGTGCTGGTCTGGTGACACTGTGACTGGTGTGGTGGCAATCAAGGACACTGTGGCTGGTTGCACTGGTCTTTTGACACTGGTACTGGTGTGGCTAGTGATCAGGAGCACTGTGACTAGCTGCGCTAGTCTGGTGACATTGGTACTGGTGAGACTAGCAATTATGGACACTGTGGCTGGCTGCACTGTTCTTGTGACACTGTACTGGTGTGGTTAGTGAATAGGGACACTGGCTGGCTGCACTGGTCTTGTAACACTGTACTGGTGTGTGGTGCCAGTCACAGCACTCAATGGCACTGTACTGGTGTGGCGGTGATCAGGGACACTGTGGCTAGCTGCACTGGTGTGGTGACACTGTGTATTGGTGTGGATAGTGATCAGGGACACTGTGGCTAGTGATCAGGGAAACTGTTGAAAAGCTTCTAACACTCTGTTTCCTCTCAAAGCTGAACGGTGTGAGAGGAAACAGAGTGCCTGTTGCAAGATGCAGTTTCAGTTTACATGTGGTATTGCTGTGATTAGTCAATTTTGATTAGCTCTGCACCCTTGTTTTGTGATTTTCTGTGTCCAAAAAACACAGGGATCACAGAGTAATGCATGCTAGAAAGCACACATGAGCACTGCAAAGGTGAAGCCATTCCCACTCTTATGCCGCGTACACACGGTCGGACTTTTCAGCTACAAAAGTCCGACAGCCCGTCCGACAGACTTTCGACAGACTTTCGACGGACTTTTGGCGGACTTTCAACAGACTTTCTAACGACCGGACTTGCCTACACACGATCACACCAAAGTCCGACGGATTCGTACGTGATAACGTACACCGGACTAAAATAAGGAAGTTGATAGCCAGTAGCCAATAGCTGCCCTAGCGTGGGTTTTTGTCCATCGGACTAACATACAGACGATCGGATTTCTGGGTCCGGCGGAGTTACTACGTAAAGATTTGAAGCATGTTCCAAATCTAAAGTCCGTGAGATTTGCGACTGGAAAAGTCAGCTGAAGGTCCGGTGAAGCCCACACACGATCGGCTTGTCCGCCGGATTTGGTCCGTCGGAGTCCGTCGGACAAGTCCGGCCGAAAAGTCAGACTGTGTGTATGCGGCATTAGAAGACAGCCATTGGGCCATTTACTTATAACGACTGGGTGGAAAGTGGTTAGACCAGGATCCTATCCACCGGGTCAGTCAGGGTTTTGCCTATTTAGGAAATACTCAGGTCAATAGCCGGAGGACCTCATTTCTTGTAGAATTCCTCCTCCATGGGGTATTGGTGAGAAAAATACTTTGTTGATGAAACACCTTTTGTGGATGAGCCGAAACGGCATACATCACTTCTTGTAAGTGTGGGTACACTGTAAAGGACTTGGTATTATTTGGTAGCCGCCAAGACCCAAAACCATTGACTTTAGCGGAAGAAGATTGTAGCAGTGGTAACTTAAGGTTAGTGCATACCATGTCCACTAGAAAGCCCGCTGTGGTCTTCTGTGTCTGAGACAGCCCTGGACAGTGAGACACCTCAGGAGTGCATGGAGGATTCCTGATCCTCAGCAGATTCCATCACTTCTTCATGCTTAGGAATTTTTACAGGAATTACCTCCAATGCCTCATCCTTCTTCAAAAGGGGTGGATAGGAAGGAGAGCACCCACATTTGTGCCGTGTCATTCCAAGTCAGTGAGAACCAGGGCCAGCCCTACCATGGGTCCCAGTGGGTCCATTGGACCCAGTCAGCACTTTGAAAGGGGCAGCAAATTGAACCATGGCCGCCTCTCCTCTTTTATTTACTCAGCAAATTTCTGGCCAAGATTTTTTTTTTCAGCAGTTTTGTGTGTCATGATGACAACTGCCCCCCGGGCCCCTCCGCCTGCCCCTATACTACCTTAGCCCACTCCTATACTGCCCTAGCCTGTCTATATATTAGCCCAGCCTGCCCCTATACTGCCCTAGCCTGTCCCTATACTGCCCTAGCCTGCCCCATGGAATTGAACATAATGCTATGTCATATAACTTTTTTGGGGGGCAGCATTTCATTATGGACCCAGGCAGCACAATGTCTTGGGCCAGCCCTGGTGAGAATCTATGATAGCTGATCATGCACCCCAAATATCACAACAGAAAATGTCTCCCTTGACACAAAGGAAGTTGAGGATCATGCTACTGAAATAGTGGAAATACTAAATAAGGGCAGGGTTTCATAACTAATCTGACCCTTTGGGGAGTAGTTGCAGGGAAACATTTGCAGGGGTTCCTCCCTACCCGATAGAGGGATTTGGGAGCCCACTCCATTTTCCTACTCTACCTCTCTGCCTGCATGAAGCCACAGCTTGCTGAGGGTTAAACAGGTCTGAGAACTCAGAGGGAAGCTTCCACCTAGGGATGAGCTGAACACCCCCCCAGTTCGGTTTGCACCAGAACTTGCGAACAGACAAAAAATTAGTGCGAACATGCTAACACCATTAAAGTCTATGGGACACGAAGGTGAAAAATCAAAAGTGTTCATTTTAAAGGCTTATATGCAAGTTATTGCCATGAAAAGTGTTTGGGGACCTGGGTACTTTCCCAGGGGATATGTATCGACAAAAAAAAAGTTTTTAAAACTGCTGTTTTTTCAGGAGCAGTGATTTTTTTAATGCTTAAAGTGAAACAATTAAAATTAAATATTCCTTTAAATATCGTGCCTGTGGGGGGGGTCCCTTAGTCTGCCTGTAAAGTAAAAGCAAAAAAAAAATGGTGTGGGCCCCCCCCCCAGGCTATTTGGGTCCAGTATAGATTTTGAGGAGAACTCCACACCAAAAAAAAATAAAAAAAGGCGGGGTAGGGGGGTTGGGGGGGGGGGGCTGGGGTGTCAAGCTAGTGCACTCCTCCCCCCGAACCATACAAGGCTACATGCCCACAACATAGGAAGGGTGCTTTGGGGTCCCCAAAAAAGTGTCAAAAAGTAAAAACCACAATACACAGTTTTTGACAATTCCTTTATTAAAAGAAAAAAGTGTCCCGCAATGTCCATCCTTCTTCAATCACAGCGCCCAACGGACCCGAAAAGTAGAAAAAAAACAAAAACCCGCTGACATAACCAGATGACCCTGACCCCCTCTGACGGCACAGGATGTCATGAAAAGATATAATAAAATATTTACAAAATGTGAGGGGTGTACTCACTTTTGTGAGCTACTGTATATACAGTGCAGGCAGTGTAGTGTGTGTGTATATATATATATATATGTATATATATATATATATATATATATATATATATATATATATACAGTGTACAGTATATAATACAGTGTATTCAAGTGCTTAAGGGGAACCCTATGACAGAATTTAGAAAAACAACGGCATGGGTCCCCCCCCCCCAGTCCATACCAGGCCCTTTGGGTCTGGTATAGATATTAAGGGGAACTCCACAGCAATTTTTTTTTTTTAAATGGTGTGGGCCCCCCCCCCCCCAAGTCCATACCAGGCCCTTTGGGTCTGGCATAGATGTGTATATATATATATATATATATATATATATATATATATATATATATATATATATAATTTAGACTGCACTGCAATTTTGCCGGCCCTTTGGGTCTGGCATAGATGTGTGTATATATATATATATATATATATATATATATATATATATATATATAATTTAGACTGCACTGCAATTTTGCCTGCACTGTAGATGTGCCACTGCACATATAGTCTACACTGAATGCAGAGTGTATATATATATTACTACACGGTGTATATATATATGGTGCTCAAAATATTGGGGAGGGCGCAAACGAACAAAATTCCCATCAATTGCAGCTTCACTATGCCCATCAAATGCAGCCATTGTGCCCATCAATTACAGCCACTGTGTCATCACACGCAGCCACTGTGCCCATCATAGCAGCCACTGTGCCCATCAAACTCAGCCACTGTGCCATCAAATGCAGCCACTGTGCCCATCAAATGCAGCCACTGTGCTCATCAATTGCAGCCACTGTGCCCATCAAACGCAGCCATAGTGCCATCAAATGCCGCCACTGTGCCCATCAATTGCAGCCACTGTGCCCATCAAATGCTGCCACTGTACCCCATCAAATGCTGCCACTGTGCCCATCAAATGCCGCCACTGTGCCCATCAAATACTGCCACTTGTGGCCATCAAAAGTTGCCACTGTGACTCCCCTTGCCGGCTCGCCGTTTGCCCGGCACTTACTCTATTTCGGTGGCGGGTCAGGCAACGGGTGACAGCGGCGAGCTGTGGGATCTTTCAGCGGGTCAAACAACGGCGAGCTGTGTCCTCCATGCGTCTCCTCTGTGTCCTCCATGTGTCAATCGCAGCACCTGTTCTTTCAGCCAATCAGGTGATGGGTAACAGACCCGCGCTTCCCGATTGGCGGAGAGGCAGTTCAGTGTTAGAAAAGCGAATATTTATTCGCTTTTCCAACACACCTGGGTGGACTCTGAGCGCAATGCTTTGTGCTCCGAGTTTACCTTTTTTGAAGCCTATTAGAGCCTATGGCTCTAATCAGGTGCTTCAAAAATACACCCCTGCCGCTGTAAATCAGGCGCCAGACGTACGAAAAGGGGCTGGA
This sequence comes from Lithobates clamitans, assembly GCA_037952925.1. Lineage (NCBI taxonomy): Eukaryota > Metazoa > Chordata > Amphibia > Anura > Ranidae > Lithobates > Lithobates clamitans. The sequence goes on along the minus strand of JBBGZY010001374.1, from coordinate 1,074,409 downwards.
TGCCTAAATAGGGGATGGCGGCGGTGGCCATGGATAGATTCATGCTATGCATGAATCTATCCATTAGTCATAGAGGGGGGGGGGTTGCTAGAGAGAGGGGGCGGCGCCTGTGCACCCTTAATGGGCACACCGCCACTGGTCTACACTACACTCACTACACTGTATATATATATATATATATATATATACTAAACTGCCTGCACGCCACTTACTAACCTGCCTCTAGCTAACTTCTCTTATTCATAAATACTGTATACGGCCGCCATGTAAGCAGCCTTATATAGTGTGGGGCGTAGACTTAGCCTCCTGAGCCATGATTGGCTAAAGGCACCCTGCCTTTGGCCAATCATGGCTCTCTCAGCAGAGCGTGCTGTGATTGGCCAAAGCATGCAGGTCAGGTGCATGCTTTGGCCAATCATCAGACATCAATGCACTGCGATCTCACAGTGCATTATGGGGTGTTCTGCGGTGCTTGAGTTTTCCGTGAATGCCCCATAATGTTCGGGATTCACTGAATGGGCGAACACCCCATGTTCGAGTCGAACTTAAGTTCGACTTGAATATTGGGATATTCCCTACTTTCACCCAGCTGAGAGGCGTGTAGGCAAAGCCAAAATACCAATGTAGCTGTTACCCCACCAGTAGACAAAGTCCCATAACTTGCTGTGCCTGGATTGTGGATGCAGCAACTGCTGCTGTGCATGGCTAGAAGCAGAATGGCGCAGAGCAGGCTGACATTAAGTGTGGCATGACCAGGTATGTGTAGGCTCATAAGCTGCAATGCACATGTACAGTGCCCAGGAAGAGTGAAAACTGAGCCCTTGATGACATTGTGTATATGTATGTATGTATATGTGTCACATTTTGTATATATGCCTCTTTTGCTCTCTGCTACTGCTGCCACCCAGGAGAAACCAGCCCAAAATAGGGGAGCACTGTCAGGGTGGACTGCCACATTGCTTCACAATAATTCAGAGGCACCCACCAGTTCATAGCTGCGGAGCCAGCAGCCTCAGTCTTTACCCATCATGACTGGTATGCTCCACAGGGCCTTTAGAGACTTGACCCCCCTCCTTGGGGATCACTGTCTTGGACCTGTAGAGAACCTTGTCTAGGAGGTGCTACTGGCACCTGCTCTCTCAGTGCTGAAAGTTGTACACTGTAAGTGCTGGGGTAAGATTTTTAACAAATAGTTTACTGGCAAATGTTTATTTTAAATTCACTGAGGGTAATGCCACTTTAACCACTTGACCTCCAGGAAGATTTACCCCCCTTCATGACCATGCGATTTTTTAGAATATGGCACTGCGTAACTTTAACTGACAATTGCACCACTGTACCCAAATAAAATACATTTTTTTCAAACAAATTTTTTTTGGTCGTATTTGATCACCACTGCATTTTTTATTTTTTGCGCTAAAAACGAAAAAAGACTGACAATTTTGAAAAAAAAAAAACAAGGTTACTTTCTGTTATAAAACATCCAATAAAAAAATTTAAAAAATCAAATTTCTTCATAAATTTAGGCCAATATGTATTTTGCTAGATGTTTTTAGTAAAAAAAAATTCCAATAAGCGTATATTGATTGGTTTACGCGAACATTATAGCGTCTACAAACTATGGTATATATTTATGGAATTTTTATTTATTTATTTTTCTTATACTAGTAATGGCGGCAATCAATGACTTATAGCGGGACTGCGATATTGTGGTGGACAATCGGACACTAACTGACACTTTGTGGGAACCAGTGACACTAATACACTAGTAATGAGTGATCAGTGCTAAAAATATGCACTGTCACTGTACTAATGACACTGGCTGGGAAGGTGTTTAACATACAGGGTGATCAAAGGGTTAACTGTGTGCCTAGCCAGTGTTTTTGTGTACTGTATGTGCTGCAGGGACGCAAAATCCATCTCTTCTCCCTGTCAGAATGGAGATCTGCCTTGTTTAGATCTCCATTCTGCGTGTTTTACCGATGGCAACCAGTGCCTGGCACCTGCAGATTGGCTTCTGCTGTAATTAAGCAGAAGCGGCCTGCTGGTGGCGCACGCATGCCCCCTGTAGGTGGAAGTGCAGAATCATGTATATATATATATATATATATATATATATGTGTGATCTTACACAGGAGGGCTATCCTGTAGCAGTAAATCTGCTATAGGGTGTTCCGGAAGTGGTTAAAGTAGCTGTAAATCTCAGAGCTGACTTGTAGCTCTATGTATTTCTCTATAAGCCTGTGTAGAGGGGGGTGTGCCCCTTTTCTCCAATCTGCTGTCAGATATCAGGGCCTCTGGCTATGACTAAGGCTACATGCCGAAACGCGTAAGCCCTGTATTATCTTACACCACACCTGGATTAATGCATTCATTCATTGCAAAAGATGGAGCTGCCGGCTTTCCTTTATCCTCATCTATGTGTCAGATTCCTGCCCCCTGCTGCTAGAGCTGAGAAAAATCCTTTGTTATATGTGTTTTTAGAACGATCTACAGCAGGGGTGTGAAACTTATTTTCATTGTGGGCCACATTAGCATTATGGTTGCCCTCAAAAGGGCAGATGTACTGTACAGTCAATTCCATAAATATTGGGACATTGGAAAAATTCTAATCTTTTTGGCTCTATACACCACCACAATGGATTTGAAATGAAACAAACAAGATGTACTTTAACTGCAGACTTTCAGCTTTAATTTGAGGGTATTTACATCCAAATGAGGTGAACAGTGTAGGAATTACAACAGTTTGTATATGTGCCTCACACTTTTTAAGGGACCAAAAGTAATGGGACAATTGGCTGCTCAGCTGTTTCATGGCCAGGTGTGTGTTATTCCCTCATTATCCCATTTACAAGGAGCTGATAAAAGGTCCAGAGTTAATTTCAAGTGTGCTATTTGCATTTGGAATCTGTTGCTGTCAACTCTCAATATGAGATCCAAAGAGCTGTCACTATCAGCGAAGCAAGCCATCATTAGGCTGAAAAAACAAAACAAACCCATCAGAGAGATAGCAAAAACATTAGGTGTGGCCAAATCAACTGTTTGGAACATCCTTAAAAAGAAAGAAAGCACCGGTGAGCTCAGCTACACCAACAGCTGAGCAGCCAATTGTCCCATTACTTTTGGTCCCTTAAAAAGTGTGAGGCACATATACAAACTGTTGTAATTCCTACACCGTTCACATGATTTGGATGTAAATACCGTCAAATTAAAGCTGAAAGTCTGCAGTTAAAGTACATCTTGTTCTCCTAAACCTGTACGTTTTAGGAGATATTCACCTTGCATGCAGCCGCTGATGTCAGAGGCGCATACACCCTGACAGTCCGGCGAATGCGACTCACAGCGTCGGAGCCGTGAACCCTGGAAGAAACGCACAGGGGAAAATGTCAGCTCCCTTGGCGGTGAATGAGATTCGATGCTGACGCTTCGTTCTAAGGTAAGTATTTCATAATGAGCTAGTATGCGGTGCATACTAGCTCATTATGCCTTTGCCTTACAGTTTTTTTTTTTTTGTGGATATATAACCGCTTTAAGCTATAAAAGGCAGGTGTAAACCACCATGGAGCCCACTCACACTCCTGTAGAAGATAATGCAAGTCTGAAAATGAGGATCGCGCATCGCTGGTATCATTCACACGAATACTTATTGGAGACCGCTCAAACAGAACATGGTTCTCCAATAGATTTTCTTGTGGATGATATCAGCGGTGTGTGACCCTCCTTTTCAACTGAAATAGAATTGTATTATTCTCATTATAATGATAAGCAGATGTCCAAAGCACCCCATTCTTCTCCCCACTTACATCAGATGTCAAGAGCTCCCCTCCACCATCAGAAGTCGAGTCCCCCACCCTCCCTTACATCACAATGCACCCCCTTACCTTGTGCTGCTGCCGAGAAGAAGCTGAGGAAAGAGCTGGGAAGCAGAAAGTACAGGGTCTGGGGTAGGACCAGAGGAGGAATGGTGCTGGAGTCTGCTGAATGCTGAGATCAGGGGATGTGGAGATCAGGGGGTGCTGAGGCTGCACAGAGAGGTGCAAGATCTGTAGGAGAGTTATATCCTCCTCTCTTCTTCTGACTGCTGAGATGTAGGGGCAGAGACGAGCCACTCTGCAGCTGCGCAGAGGAGTTCTGTCCTCCTCTCTGCTGCCGACTACTGAGACAAGGTGGAGGCAGAGACAAGGGAGTGCCACAGCTGCAGGAGAGGACCACATGAAATGGCCTGGCATGTTTGACACATGTGGTCTGGAGCAGCGATCGCCAACCAGTGGTCCATGGACCAATGATGGTCCACGAGAAAATTTTGGTGGTCCCCAGGGGTTCTGCTGCAAATCAACATTGGTTCACTGGGTATATGTAAGGGTTTACAATCACTTTAAGTATTTTTACAAAGAAAATATTTGCTATATATTATTTAGTTCCTTGGTGCGCTATGCTGTGCAAATTATGATTAATTATTGTTACTATTTTATATTTTATTGTGGGTCATAAAGTGTTATTATGGGTAAATAGCGACTTTAGGTGGTTGATGAATTGTAAATAAACTCTTGATTTCCTGCCAAGCCATGATTGCTTACGGTAGTAAGCTTAAAGATTTTCAGTGTTTTCCTAATTTTCCTTGTATTAAAGCTAGAGATAATAACCAATACAAAGAGTGTAAGAACATTATTTAGAATGACACATGAGTAAAAATTTAGTGGAAAAAAAAATATTCTTTATTATAAGTATAGCTATTATATTCTCTCCACATCTAATAAATCTGATTTAGTGAGAGCCTTTGTTGCAGTGCAAATATGGTTACATCAAGCAATACCAATCTCTAAAGCCACGTACACACAATCGAAATTTCGGCCCGCAAAAGACCGATGAGAGTTTTTCGTCGGAAAATGCGACCGTGTGTATGCTCCATCGATCTTTTGCTGGCGGAATTCCAGCCAGCAAAAGATTGAGAGCATGCTCTCAATTTTTCAATTGGAAAAGTTCCTATCCGAAAATGCGATCATTTGTGGCAATTTCGACGTGCAAAATCCCTACGCATGCTCGAAAACAATTTGACGCTCGGAAGCATTGAACTTCATTTTCTCGGCCGTCGTAGTGTTGTACGTCACCGCGTTCTTGACGGTCGTAATTTCAGCGAACTTTTGCGTGACCGTGTGTATGCAAGGCAAACTTGAGCGGAATCCCGTCAGAAAAGCCGTCATATCTTTTTCCGACGAGAAATCCGCTCGTGTGTACGCGGCATAAGGCTTGGTTCACACTGCCACGGCTTGCCACTGCCATTAGCACTACTGAAGTCGCTCCGACTTCAGAAAAGGTTACTGTACTACACCTCAAGGCGACTTCTATCTGACTTCTATTGTATACTTCTATCAAAGTAGTACACCAGGAAGTCGTCTGGTAAAGTCTCACCGTAAATCGTGCGACTTTCAGATGATGGCAGTGTGAACCAAGTCTAAATAAGAAACAAAAGTAACCATAACAATTGCTATATTGCAGCAAAAGCCCCACTCACAGTAAGGACCATTCACGTATGGGCAGTTCTGCTCCCAACTCCAAATCACGGCAAAACACACAGCGCAAGTTTGGGTGCCATTCATCAAACGCGGCGTGATTTTGCCACGATTGCTGCACGACAAGAAGCACAAGGATCACCGCAAAACAAGAACATAAAATGGCTTCTGGCTCAGAGCCAATATTTGGACCCATAAATAATGAGTGGGATCTGTGCCCCTCAATGAGCTCCAAGAAAATTTTTTTGAGGGGAGTACAAAAAAAATATTTTTCTTTGTTGCTGAGTCCATGTCTGGGAGCAGAGAGTTTGAAGTCTCTCTTGTGGAAGGAAAACTCTGGCTTGAGCTGTGTCTAGGATCAGACCCAGATACTGCAAGTGATGAGTCAGCTTCAACACAAACTTCTGAAGGTTCGCGACCCAACCAAACCTTTTCAAAGTCTAAACTGTCCATGCTACATTGTTGATCCGGACTTTTGCCAACTGTTACCTCCAATAGGGGGTTGTCCAGATGTCCCTTAATAGGGATGCCCTGGGGGTGTAACAAAGTGAGCACAGGGGCTAGGACCTTGGTGAACACACATGGTGCGTGAAGAGAGGCAGAATGTCAGGGATACGAATTGTAAGTGATGGGGACCCACAGCAAAGCGCAAAGGAATTTCTAAAATTGGAACATGACACTACGTATCCTTGAAAGTCTCCATGATGGAAGGAGGCTATGACTGATCTAGTGGATTCCATGTGGAAATACCATCTCTGAAACCTGTTCCTCTAGAACAGTGTTTCTCAACTCCAGTCCTCAAGGCGCTCCAACAGGTCATGTTTTCAGGCTTCCTATTATTTAGCACAGTTGATTTGATCAGTTTCACTGCCTTGGTAGTTACCACAGTTGTTTGATCTGAGGAAAATCCTGAAAACATGACCTGTTGGGGCGCCTTGAGGACTGGAGTAGAGAAACACTGCTCTAGAAGACCCACAAGGGCTGCATGGGGGTCTGCTTATCTGTGCGGAGACCTTTAGGCTGGCCATACATGGTTTAAATCTCAGTTGGTTCAGAGATTTGTACCGTTAATGGGCAGGCTGAATGTACCAAGTGGATCGATTGATCGATCGACTTGGGTACAACCAGCCTGCCGGATTCTCTTGCGAGTATGTTAATGGTGTATGGCCCTTATGGTTGACACCTCATCCCTTTAAACCCGAACACATATTAATTACACAGGTTCTGTGTCTGATTAAGGTGGTAATTAAACTTACTTGGTGCCTTATCTGCATTTAATTAGCCTCTGAACCTGTGTAATTCAAAGGTGTTCGGGTTTAAAGGGATGAGGTGGCAACTCTAATGGCCTGCCTAAAGCCTCGAACACACGATCCAATTGTTGGCAGGGAATTGTGTGATGACAGACTGTTGGCCTAAAATCCGACCATTAGTACGCTCCTTAAGACAATTGTTGTCCAACAAATGTTGGATGGCAGGCTAGTAAATTTTCGGCGGACAACGGTATTTTGTCAGATTTTCATATCGTCTGCACACAAGTCCATCACACAAAAGTCCAAAGTACAAACACGCATGCTCGGAATCAATGATCACCAAACACGACATTAGCAGAAGGTGCCCAAAGGGTGGCGCTCAAGAGCTGAAATTCAACTTAGTACATCACTAAGTTCATGTTTGTTGGCCGACAATTGTGTGCCATTTGTATGTAAGACAAGATCCAGGCACACGCCCTTTTGACAAAAGTCTGACACTCTGTTGGCCAACAATCCGATCGTGTGTACGAGGCTTAAGACCCCATACACACTTTGATTTTCTGTAGATTTTTGTTTTCAGGTTTACCAAAACGATGTAGTGCAAGGGCCTGCCTGATTGCATACAAATTGAAACTCTAAAACCTCGTACAAACGATCAGATTGTTGGCTGGGCATTGTCTGTTGACACACTGTTGTCCTAAAATCTGACCGTTAGTACGCTCCTTTTGACAATTGTTGTCCAACTTTCTGCCAATAAATGCTGGGTGACATGATAGTAAATTTTTGGCGGACAACGGTCTGTTGTCAGATTTTTTGATAGTCAGTACACAAGTCCGTCACACAAAAGTTGAAAGTACAAACACGCATGCTCAGAATCAGTGCTCACCAAACACGAAATTAGCAGAAGGTGCCCAAAGGCTGGCGCTCGTAGTAGTCAGTACGTCACTACGTTCATGTTTGTTGGTCGACAACTGTGTACCGTTAGTATGCAAGACAAGTTCCTGGCACACGCCCTTTGGACAAAAGTCTGACGATCTGTTGGCCAACAATCTGATCGTGTGTACCAGGCTTAACGGTCAGATTTTAGGCCAACAGTATGTCAACAGATAATCCCCTGCCAACAATCTGATCATGTGTACGAGGCTTTAAGGTTTGACCTCATATTATATGGTTTTGATAAAACTGAAGACAAAAATTTGTAAGACGAGCTGTCTGCGGATTTTCAGATTGTTAATATGGTGCTTTGACAGCTGATTTGACTTTTTCGTCAGACAAAAGCTGGATGTGCAGGCTATAAAATTTTTGTCGGATGGGAACTCAACGTCTGATTTTCAGATGGTCAGTACAGAAATCGTCACACAAAAGTCAAAAGTACAAACATGTATGCTCGGAATCAAGGAACGACTGGGAAGAGTTCGGTCTTGCAAACTACCGTTCGTAATCTAGAATTAACATTCGTGATGCGGCAATTGATGAAATGTCGAAATGCAGCGCACATTCTCTTCTTCTTTAACCACTTGACCACTGGGCACTTAAACCCCCTTCCTAGCCAGACCAATTTTCAGCTTTCGGTGCGCTCACATTTTGAATGACAATTACTCAGTCATGCAACACTGTACCTATATGAAATTTTTGTCCTTTTTTTAACACAAATAGAGCTTTCTTTTGGTGGTATTTAATCACCTCTGGGTTTTTTATTTTTTGCGCTATGAAAGAAAAAAAACTGAAAATTCTGTAAAAAAATGCATTTTTCTTAGTTTCCGTTATAAAATTTTGCTAATTAGTAATTTTTCTTCATAAATTTTGGCAAAAATTTATACTGCTACATTTCTTTGGTAAAAATAACCCAAATTGGTGTATATTATTTGGTCTTTGTGAAAGTTATAGAGTCCACAAGCTATGGTGCCTAGTACTGACGGCCTATCTCATTTCTTGAGACCCAAACAAACCAGGAAAGTACAAATACCCCCCAAATGACCCCTTTTTGGAAAGTAGACATTCCAAGGTATTTAGTAAGGGGCATGGTGAGTTTTTTGAAGTTGTAATTTTTTCCCACAATTCTTTGCAAAATCAAGATTTTTTTTTTCTTTTTTTTTCACAAATTTGTTGTATTAGCAGGTTATTTCTCACACACAGCATATGCATACCACAAATTACACCCCAAAACACATTCTACTACTCCTCCTGAGTACGGGGATACCACATGTGTGAGACTTTTACACAGCGTGGCCACATACAGAGGCGCAACATGCAGGGAGCACCGTCAGGCGTTCTTGGAGCATAAATTACACATATAATTTCTTGACTACCTCTTACACTTTTGAAGGCGCTGGAGCACCAGGACAATGGAAACGCCCCAAAAATGACCCCATTTTGGAAAGAAAACAACCCAACGTATAATCTATGAGGCATACTGAGTCTTTTGAACATGTCAATTTTTCTACAAGTTTCTGGAAAATGTGTAAAGAAAATGAAAACACATTTTTTTTTACACAAAGTTGTCCATTTATACAATATTTATAACACATAGCATGTACATACCAAAAATTACACCCCAAAATAGATTGTCCTACTCCTCCTGAGTACGGGGATACCACATATCGGAGAGTTTTACACAGCCTGGCCACATAGAGAGGACCAACATGCAGGGAGCGCCATCAGGCGTTCTAGGGGCATAAATGTCAAATCTAATTTGACTACCTATTAAACTTTTGTGAGGCACTCTAGTGGCATGGATGTGGCATGGATGAGCATGAATGGGGATGGATGAGTATGGAAGGGATGAATGAGCATGAATGAGTATGGCTGGGTACAGCTGGGTACGGCTGAGTATGGCCAGGTACAGCCTCTCCCTCTGTACCGATCTGTACAGAGAGGGAGAGAGGAACTGGACGTGACGCCGGTTTGTTTACAAGTGATCGCTCCGTCATTTGACGCAGCGATCACGTGGTAAACAGTCGCTGTCAGTGGCCATTTACCGTGATCTGTGATGCGCCCGGTCCGGTCACGGATGTTCCCGGGTGCGTGCACCAGGGGGCGTGCGGGAGCAAGATTCTAGGAGGATGTCAATGTACGCCCTCCCAGAGTTATCGAGGCACGCTGTAGCCGTAATTAAGTAGTTAATGGCATAATAATGAAGCTGTTTTGCTGGTGAAACTGATGTACTTATGCCAAACGTATTTTAAAAGGCATTTGTTTTGTACGATCTGAAAATTGCGAATCAAAGCTCACCAAACTTCTACTAGTATGAAATTAGCAGAAGGGGCTCAAAGGGTGGCGCTTGAGAAATGAACTTCCTCTTTATACTCTCATAGTATGTCACTACTTTTGTGTTTGTCAAACATCAATTTGCGAATAGTTAGTATGTTAGACAAAATCCTGTACATGCGCTTATGACAAAAATCAGACGCTCGGTCGTACAATAATCGAACAGTGTGTACGAGGCCTAAGGGTCTGTATGCTGTTATTTAAAAAAAAAAAAAAAAGAAGCAAGGAGGGAGATGAAATTTGTTGGCAATTTAAAACTCTTTTATCCTTTGTAAATGGCAATGCTAAAAAGTCACTGCCCTGACTACATTGGATTTTTACTTTTTTTTTTGGCATTGGTGCATGTTCCCCATGGTAGTGCCCACCACCCCCATGCTATTTTTGACACCCCCCTTGCCTATAAGCACAGAAAATTAGAATTTTTATTTTGACAGATTTGGGTCCCATTGATTTCAGTGGGGTTCAGCATCCAATCTTCTTTGAACAAGGGCGAGTTCAGAGGGTGGTGATAAATGGGGAGTACTCGGAATGGTCAGGGTTGGAAAGTGGGGTCCCCCAGGGTTCTGTGCTGGGACCAATCCTATTTAATTTGTTCATAAATGACCTGGAGGATGGGGTAAACAGTTCAATCTCTTTATTTGCACTAAGCTAAGCAGGGCAATAACTTCTCCGCAGGATGTGTAAACCTTGCAAAAAGACCTGAACAAAGTAATGGGGTGGGCAACTACATGGCAAATGAGGTTCAATGTAGAAAAATGTAAAATAATGCATCTGGGTGGCAAAAAATGAATGCAATCTATACACTGGGGGGGGGGACCTCTGGGGGAATCTAGGATGGTAAAGGACCTGGGGGTCCTAGTAGATGATAGGCTCAGCAATGGCATGCAATGCCAAGCTGCTACTAACAAAGCAAACAGATTATTGGCATGCATTAAAAAAGGGATTAATCCCAGAGATAAAACAATAATTCTCCCGCTTTACAAGACTCTGGTCCGGCCGCACCTAGAGTATGCTGTCCAGTTCTGGGCACCAGTCCTCAGGAAGGATGTACTGGAAATGGAGCGAGTACAAAGAAGGGCAACAAAGCTAATAAAGGGTGTGGAGGATATTAGATATGAGGAAAGGTTATGAGCACTGAACTTATTCTCTCTGGAGAAGAGACGCTTGAGAGGGGACATGGTTTCAATATACAAATACCATACTGGTGACCCCACAATAGGGATACAACTTTTTCGCAGAAGGGAGTTTAACAAGACTCGTGGCCACTCATTAAAATTAGAAGAAAAGAGTTTTAACCTTAAACTACGTAGAGGGTTCTTTACTGTAAAAGCGGCAAGGATGTGGAATTCCCTTCCACAGGTGGTTGTCTCAGTGGGAGGCATCGATAGTTTCAAGAAACTATTAGATAAGCACCTGAACAACCACAACATACAGGGATATATACAATGTAATACTGACACATAATCACACACATAGGTTGGACTTGATGGACTTGTGTCTTTTTTCAACCTCAGTTACTATGTAACTATGTAAATTCGCCAAACCCTGCTCAAACAAAACTTGAATCAGTTTGGCTCATCCATAGTCTTGAGCAAGGGAGGGAAAGAGGGAACATTATTAAAACTGTGAATAAGGTACAGAAGGGTATTTCAATATCAATCTAGGATCAAGAACAGAGACACAGGACCTCAAACTATCACGAGGAAAGTTCAAAACTAAACTTAGGCCTCGTACACAGGGTTTGATTGTTGTACGACCGAGCGTCTGTTTTTTGTCAAAAGCGCATGTGCAGGATTTTGTCTAGCATACTATCCCCAAATTGACATTTGACAAACACGAATGTAATGACGTACTATGAGAGTATACAGAGAAAGTTCATTTCTCAAGCACCACCCTTTGAGCCCCTTCTGATAATTTCATGTTAGTAGAAGTTTGGTGAACGTTGATTTGTGGTTTTCAGATCGTACAAATGCCTTTTAAAATACATTTGGCATAACTACATGCAAAGCAGCTTCATTATTATCCCATTAAAGAAGATGAGAATGTGCGCTGCATTTCGACATTTCATCAATTGCCGCATCACAAATGTTAATTCTAGGTTACGAACGGTAGTTTACAAGACCAAACTCTTCTCAGTCATTCCTTGATTCCGATCATGCGTGTTTGTACTTTCGACTTTTGTGTGATGATTTCTGTACTGACCTTCCAAAAATCAGACGTTGAGTTCACATCCGGCAAAAATTTTATAGCCTGCACATTCAGCTTTTGTCTGACGAAAAAGTCAAATTGGTTGTCAAAATGCACCGTACTAATGATCTGAAAATCCGCAGACAGCTCGTCTTACAAATTTTCCCTTCTGATTTTCGTAGCGTGTGTACGAGGCCTAACAAAGTGTTATTTTGCAAAAGAAGTATTTGATGCTTGGAACAGACTTCCAGCAGAGGTAGTGAGTCAGTCAACAGTGAATAAATGTAAACATGCTAGGGACAAACAGAGGTTAAAGGGGTTGTAAAGGTAAAAGTTTTTTCACCTTACTGCATTCTATGCAGTAAGGTGAAAAAACATCTGACAATACCGCCCCCCCCCCAGCCCCCCGTTTTACTTACCTGACCCCCTCGAAAGTCCCGCGCTCGCTCCCGACATCCTCTTTGCCACTCAGCCTGGCCGTTGATTGGCTAGAGCTAGAGCCATTGGCTCGCGCTGCTGTCAATCACATCCAATGACGCGGCGCGCCGGGGGGCGGGGCCGAGTGATACAGTGAGCGGCTATGGCCGCCGGCTGTATCACGGGAGTGCGCCCGCAAGCACTCAACACCATGCAAGGGAACTCGCATTAAAGTGTTGAATCCTTGCGGGGGGAGCCGAGACAGCCACCGAGGGACCCCAGAAGACCAGGTTCGGGGCCACTCTGTGCAAAACGAGCTGCACAGTGGAGGTAAGTATAACATGTTATTTAAAAAAAAAATATTTAGCTTAAGTGATCCTTTAAGAAAAAATAAAAAAGTGACAAATTCACTGGATCACTTGTTTTTTTTTCTGCTGTCAGTCTTCTATGTTAATATGTAAATAAGAGGATATCTCTTGTCAAAAAAAAAATGGTGATAAAAAGTTATGATTACTGAAAGGAGGCAAAGTGTTGCAAAAAACATAGCAAGCTAGAAAAAGTATATGAAGGGTATATTCATTAATGTACCACACAAAATTCACATAAATTTCACCCTGGATTCACAAATTTTCAAATTGAATTCAATTAGAAAAAAAAATTCTGTATGAATGTTGTGTGAAAACATAAGCAGATCCCTAATTATTACCTGTGAATATAAAGATAATTGAAAAAGATCCATGAAGGATAACCGAAGACAAGAATGTCTTAAGCAAATGCCTATGAGCCTAATTAAAACAGCAAAAAAACAACAACAACAACAACAAAAAACCCACAGTAAATAGTGTATACAAACTTACATGGGATTCCAATAACAGCCAAAAAAGGATAGAACATTTTCTGTAGTGTTACCATCCAATGCTCATTCTTCATCATACAGCATCAAGATATCAGTTGCTGCTCAGTTAATATTATTCCAGGTTATTTTGCTAAATCCAGTTTTGACAAGAATGATACCTTTGGCATTTTTGTATTTCATCATTAATCAAAATAAATCTTTATTTTACTTAGGCAAACAGTGAAAACCCAAACAATAAAACAGATGGTAATAATTAACTGAGACTGACGCATCCATTACAGTCACGGTCTATCATGCGTAGAAAGAAGACAAGCTGAATGGATTTAATTTAGAAAGGTCTTTAATTTGTTGGCTGCTCTAGCTGGTTGGAAGCTTTATGACTTTCCACTTGCCTTTTGTCAATAGCAGTGTTTCTCAACCTTTTTCAGTCAAGGCACCTTTTAAAGTTATGCACAATCTTGAGCACCCCATTCTAAAATGTAAACAATGAAACTAATAGTTTTATATAATGCAGCAACATCCACACACATAGGACACCCAATGTTAGAGTAGTTTTATTATTTCAAAGCAAACACAGCAAAGCAAGGGAGGGACAAACAAGAATGCTGTGCAGGGGCCTGGTGTCCTCCTTGTCAACCGATGAAATCATTGGTTGTTTGAACACTGGCAGTTAGAAGTTTGTAATGGTGCACAATAAAAACCTATGTCTTTGTGTAACTAAAACGCAGGCTTGATCCACTTGCTGACTTGTATACAATTTTTGGGCAATTTTTAGGCATTTTGCCAAGGCACCCCTGGAGAAGCCTCAAGGCACCCCTGGAGAAGCCTCAAGGCACCCCTGGAGAAGCCTCAAGGCACCCCAGGGTGCCTGGACACCCTGGTTGAAAATGGCTGGTCTATAGACTGCTCTATAGACCCAGGGTTATTACATATAGTATAAATAACAGGATCATATAGACCTGTGGACACTTTATTTTGAGGCTGCCTCCAAAAAATGAAATTTTATTTTTGAGACATTCTTGCAAACTATGTTAAAAATTGAATAATTTGTCTAATGTGCACCGTTCTTTTTAAACTGAACTCCAGCCTTACACTAGTCTAGCGTAATTATACTTGGACTGTACTGGAATTGCTTACTCTGATTACACTGCACACTGCAAGCTTCTCACAATGTGCCACCAGAAGCTGCAGCAAGTCAGATACAGCCTGTCTCATGTCCAGCATCATCTCCACTCTGACTGTCCCCAGCCCACCCCTTTCATTGTTTAGATTTCAGTTCTTTCCATCATATAGGATCAGTATCACATGTTAGCATGCATATACAGTCTGCCTAGGAATGCTCCTCCACACTGACATCCACCCATCAAGGCGTTTTAATTTGCATAACTCCTCCCAAGAGCCAGCCCACTGCTTGCATCAGGACTGGGGGCTCTGAGAAAAAGTACTGAGGACAACTCAGGACTGAGCCCGCATGAGTGCCCTTATAGCAAGTAGCTTGCTATGGGGGCACTCGAAGAAGAGGAGCCAAGATCGCGGGCATGGGACCCCAGAGGTGGAGGTTTGGGGCTGCTCTGTGCAAAACGATTGCACAGAGCAGGTAAGTATAACGTGTTTATTATTTTTCAAAAAATGAGGCTTCACAATCACTTGAACTAAACCGTTACATAGATCTACTCTTACCTGATAATACCCTGTGTTTGCTGACCCCCTGGAAAACCCATACCCCTTCCCTTTACTCTGTCACCCTTCTTCTTGCTGGCTAATCGTTCCCTTTTACTACATATCTAAACCGCTGACAGTGTCATAGCCCCCGACCCTGAATCACCAATTCACGAATATGGTTTTCGTGCAAAGATAACCAACCTTTCTATGACAAATGTACTTGTTTAAAAGCCACCACATTTGTAATATTGGTATATGATGTTCTGTATCTCTGAAATGTATTTTCTCAACTATACTATTTTCTTTATCTTATATAAATGATTTTGTATTTTTTGTTTCAATATGTTTATTAAGGATTTTCATTGTACAATAAACGAGATATAAAGCAAAATATATGTACAGACACAGTACGATTTAAGTACATCCATAATAACGATAGTCATAGTGGTGGTAAGCATCAACGTAGGCATATCAAATTATCTGAACATAAAGGCCCCTGACGGTCGAGCCCAATGGATGTTGAGATGAGACATATGACCTATGAGATACTCTAGCAAGTTTTTGGGGAGGCCGCTCTAGCCACCAAAGCACCCATTCACCCCTATTGGGAGCATGCTGTGAATGGGTGGAGGTGACTATAGCCGGGTTAAATCAAATAAATTTACCAGCTTTCCGCGTAGTGTATTTGTGAGTTTCTCTATGTCTCAGGTAGTATCTATGTTTCTATGTATGCATAGATCGTACAAATCTTCTGGGGGGAATTTCTGGGGAGAATCCCCTAGTCATGTATTGGATTAAAGTGAAACTTACTTTATGTGGTGAAGTTCAACCTATTATTGAGGATCCTTAGTTTTTATTTGGGGGGGGGTGGGTAGGGTGGGGAACAGGGGGGGGGGGTGTTGCCCTTAGTCATCTTATTCTTTGTAAGTGCCCCCAGGCCAAGCTATAGGGTTATTTTGTTATTTTGGTTGCGGAATTCTGCGGTTTTCCTGAAGTGAGTCCAACAAGCTCAGGTTTTGCTAAACTTCATTGGAATATCTCTAGCCTGTTGGATTAAATCTTCCTTTTCCGCTATCCTTTCTGTACGTTTGATCCATTCTGCGATAGTGGAAGGGGCACTATCTTTCCAGCGTGAGGGAATACATTTTGGCTGCATTGATGAGGTGTAGGGTGAGGGATCTTTTGAGGCTGATTGGGGCAAGGATGTATGGTGAAGTAGGCATTGGGCTGGTGTAAAGTCAGGGGTGTAGGTTGTTATCTGAGATATCAAACGGTGTATTTCCTTCCAGTAGGGTTGTATTACTGGGCATTCCCACCATATATGAAGCAGTGTTACGCAGGTTGTGTTGCATCTCCAACATAGTGGAGAGATGTTGGGATGGTATCTATGGATTTTATCTGGTGTCCTGTACCATTTTGAATAGATTTTGAACCCATTCTCCTGTGTGGAAACATTTGTGGACCCTTTGTGTATATGGGAGAGTGTTTGCTCCCAGTTTTCCTTTGAGATATCTGTTGCTAATTCCCTTTCCCATTGTCTACTGGTAATGTTGTCTATGGGGTTGTTACCTGTGAACAGCAATGAGTATATATCTGATATTAAGCGTCTTTGGGGCTCCGATTGAGTACAGATAACTTCAAATGGAGTGCGTTCTCTACACCAATTGGATAGTGGTTTGGAGCTACTTAGGAAGTGTCTGATCTGTAGGTACTTGTAAAAAGGGATTGTTTGGTCTGGGTAGTGGGCTGTGAAGGCTTGAAGATGTAAGAGCTTCCCCTTATCGAAGAGTGTATCCGCCCTTAATGATTGACCTGCTTGTGGGTCATGTGTAGTGGGCTCTGTGAGCCCCGATGGGAAATCAGGGTTCCTGTCTATGGGGGTCAGCGGTCCGGGTGAAGAGGCAAGGTTCAACTTCTTGAATCAATGGGGAATGAGTACAGCGCTGCACCACTGATCATATGAAAAAAAAGGGTTACACGGTAAGCAGCTAACACTCCTCTTAGACAAAGGAAAATCAAATTGAGAACCATATAAAGTGTAGCGCTCTGAATACAAAAGTGATGAAAGAACAAAACAAAATAAGATAAATTAGGCCTAAACCATTACTGGGGGGCCCACAAAAAACATCAAGTTCAAAATTGCATATAAGTGACTAGATACAATACAAATTAGACGGAGTGCCACATATATCAAAATAAATTAATAAGGTGAAAAAAACACAATGTAAAGAAATATAAAGGTGTAATAAAATAGAAATTATATTATATAGCAGAAAATGTCCAAAAAAGTCCAAAGTTTATGAAATGAAAATTAAATGGTGAAAACAATGTGAAGGACTTTTGCCAGGTGAGTGGATAAAGCACCAGGTGGATAAAACTTCAGAATAAGTGTCAGAACCACCACCAAAGCATCCGAGGAGGCTTACTGGAACCAGGTGACTTGAAAAGACATACGTCTTACAAGTCCCAAGAAGCTGGTTTAGCCACCAAGGCTGGCAGGATGGATCCTCCGAAGTCCTCAACTTCCAATGGGGGAGGGAAGAGGGAGGAGAAAAAGGGGAGGTGGAGATCACGTCGTACCTCAACCGTCCAGACTCATCAACAGGCCAACCGGATAGGATTACATGCCATGGGAAAAATGAAACTCACATGGCATGATAACGTTTAAAACATAAATTTATTAAAAAGATAAACAGGAACACTCACATTTGCGAAGATCAAAATAAGCTCAAAACATAATGGTAAACGCGGTAATCGTAGGGAGTCCACCCGACATGTTTCGGCTGACGAGCCTCCCAGAGGAAACAATCATAGTCCTGCAGAAAGAGGGGAAGGACCCCCTTGATATGGCTGCCTATAGGCCAATTTCTCTAATCTGTGCTGACGCTAAAATTCTGGCCAAGGTTTTGGCGGCCAGATTGAGTAGAGTTACACATAAACTAATCCATGAGGATCAGGCAGGGTTTATGGCCAATAGATCTACGAGCCTAAATATCAGAAGGGCTTTCTTGAACCTACAGTCTCCCACTGAAAATGAGTGCTCAGGAGCCCTGCTGACCCTAGATATCTCTAAGGCTTTTGATAGCGTGGAGTGGGAATACATGTGGTATGTGCTGGGAAAGTTTGGCTTTGGGCCGTCCTTTATCGGATGGATTAAGATGCTTTATAATAGTCCTAAGGCGAGAGTCAAAATAAATAACGAATTTTCAGATTGGTTGGTGCTTGAGAGAGGGACCAGACAGGGGTGTCCATTGTCTCCTTTGCTTTTTGCATTGGCAATGGAGCCCCTTGCTATGGCAATCAGAGCGAGCCGCGAGATAAAAGGGCTCCAGAGGGGGCCAAATGAGGAAAGAATCGCCTTATATGCAGATGACATCCTGTTATTTTTAGGCGATTGTAAGAGATCAATGGCAGGCGCAATGAGATTAGTGGAGGAATTTGGTAAATTTACTGGCTTAGAAATAAACTGGGAGAAATCCGAGCTCTTACCGTTTGACCCGCTAGGAGTACCAACCGCACCCGGATTTTCCCAGGTAGCAATCGTGGAAGCACTAAAGTACTTGGGAATTGTCCTAACTAAAGACCCCAACCAATATATTAGCAAGAATTTAGTACCTCTCCTGGCCAAATTTAAACAAAAAACAAGCATCTGGAGACGCCTCCCCTTATCAGTAGCAGGTAGATGCAGCCTGATAAAAATGCTCTGGATGCCGCAGCTGCTTTACATCTTGCACAACTCCCCGGTATGGATTAATAAAAGCTGGTTTGGGAAAATAGAGGCTCTATTCAGAGACTTGATATGGAAAGGTGGGCAAGCCAGGTTACGGCTGCAAGTTCTCCAGCTTCCTACCAAGGAGGGGGGGTTTGCCCTTCCCCATCCGGAGCGTTACTACCTCGCATCACAACTACAGCACTTAATGGGCTGTGGAATCCCAGAGGGGGGCACTCCGAATGGCAGGCTAACTTTGGTAAACGCTCGACATAATACGCTTATTGAGGCGTTAGAGGCAGATATGTTCCCCCATGAATCCCCGACAACTAGGTTGCTAATTAAGTTATGGAAAACTGTTAAGAAAACAACGGGGTATGAGGGATTCACGGATTATTCCCCTATTTGGAACAACCGGAACCTACAGGAAATTCTAAAAATAGGAAAGAGTAGGGTGTGGGAGGCTGGTGGTATTAAAAAGCTAAGACAGCTCTACTCAGGAAACACCCTTAAAAAACTCCCCGAGCTGATTAGGGAATTTAAGATCCCTCAGAGCTCCTGGTTCCTCTACCGGCAGATAAAACAAGCTCTCAGGGCCCAATTTGGCGATCAGCCCCCGAGATGGGTTGAAATGCCCGTTGCTCGTCAATTACTACAAGTAGGACCCACTAGAGGGCTGATAACTAAAATTTATGACCAACTAAGTAACTTAGAGAACAGACGGGAAACACTTCAGAAGGTAAGAGTTAAATGGGAGGAGGAACTAGGGGCAATCCCCGAGGAACAATGGAGGAGAATCTTAGAGATGGCACCCCAGGTGTCAGTAACCCCTTCGCAGAAGATCTCGTTAGCAAGTATTTTAGCGTAGAGTTTCACGTCAACGTTTAGAAGTGAAATGGGCCTGTAATTTGATACTATATTAGTATCTTTCCCTGGTTTCGGTATCATGGTTATGTGTGCTTCGAGGAGGTCTCTGTTAGTGTAGGACACGGAAGCTATCGAGTTAAACGCTTTTAGGAAGCATGGAAGTGTTTCATCTGAGAAGGATTTATAGTAGCCAACAGTCAAGCCATCTGGGCCAGGGCTCTTTCCCGTGTTTAGCTGTTTTAGGGCCTCGGAAGTTTCTTCCATAGAGAGTGGTCTGTCTAGTGTTTCTTCTTCCGCAGGTCTGATAGGGTTGGGGCTATATTGATTGAGGAAGTTAGTGATCATCTTTTTTCTGTCTATAATCCCTTTAGGTGAGTCGGGGGTTGGTAGATTGTATAATTTCGTGTAGAATTGTTTGAATTGGTCCGCTATGCCTTCTGATGTGGCAATTGTGTTACCTGAGGTATCTGTGATAGAATGTATTGTTGATGCCGCTTTTTTAGTTTGGAGAGCTCTTCTGAGCAATTTCCCAGATTTGTTATCAAATTCATAGAATAATCGCTGCGTCAGATCATATTTGCGTCTTATATTTTTCCTTAATTCCTCAAGTAGGGTTTCCCTAGCTTGTAATAGTTCAGTTAGTAGGTGTGCCTCCAGTGAGTGTTTATGTTTTTTTTCGAGAGAGTGAATGTGTTGTGATAATTCTGCAATATGTGATTGTCTAAGTTTCTTCCACTTAGCGGCTAGAGAGATGAGTTCCCCTCTGATGACACATTTGTGTGCGGCCCAGAGCGACATTGGGGTTATCTCCTCGGATTCATTCTCTCGAAAATATTGAGATAGTCGTAAGTTAAGCAGTTGCACTACTTCAGGTTCACTCAAGAGGGAGTTGTCGAGTTTCCAGATTGCTGATCGTTTGGGCCCTGTTGGGAAGGTTATGGTCATTGTGATGGGATTATGATCAGAGAGAAGCATAGTTTCTATATTTGCGTTTAGGAGGGATGTTAAATCAGCTTGCGTGATGAAGAAATAGTAGATCCTAGTATACTTATTGTGTGGTGGGGAGAAAAATGTAAAAATCTTTGGTGTTGGGGTGCAGTGTGCGCCAGGCGTCGTGTAGGGTCAAGGTCCTCAGTTGTGTCTTGATTGCTCGAAGAGCTCTGTACGTTAGTGTGAAGGAGCCCAATGAGGTATCTTGAGAGGGTGTGAGGGCCAGGTTGAAATCTCCCCCTACAATAAGCATACCTGCTTGGAATGTTGTGAGGGTCTGTAGGGTGTTAGAGGAAAATGGCACTTGTTGCTTATTAGGGGCCTATAGATTTTCTAGCGCGATGGGTTTGTTGTATAGTGTCCCTTTCAAAAATGTAAATCGGCCATGGGTATCTTTTATGGTGTCCATAATCTGAAAAGGGCAGTTTTTGGAGATTAAAATGGATACACCCTTGGATTGCGATTTATCGTTAGATGCGTGATAGGCACTGGGGTATAAGCGATTATAAAGTTTGGGGATGTTATCGGAGCAGAAGTGTGTCTCTTGAAGAAGCACCACGTCTGCTTTAGTTTTATATAGGATTAGAAATAGTTACTTTTTTTCGGGGGTGTTAATCCTTGTACATTTAGTGAGTATAGCTTGACCTAGGGGTGGGGGTGTGTGTTATTGGGCTGTGTCATGGTCACGAAGGGGATAGCAGTATATAGGAGGGGGTTGGAATTGGAGAGTTCTCAAAGACTGGAAGGAGGGGTGGTAGGGCTGGGGAGGGAAGTAGGAGAGGATCTCTCCCTATTAGGAAACTGAAGAAAGGGGGGTGGTATCGGTAAGGTACAATGTATAGCTAGTGAATGCCAATCCTGGGGTGGCACACACTATGCTATACCACTGTGTGGGGGTTGGTGAAGTCCTAGCGAGGTAGATTAACTTGGGTCCACCCACCGCCACAGAGTGGTGAAGTGGGAAAGTGGAGGTGTATAATGAGAGGGTGTTCTTTGAAAGTGTGTTTGGATCATTTTTGGTCAGACTGGTGTCGATCGGTAACGATTTTTCGTATTTTATATAAGGGTTATGCCGTTAACAACTTTCTCAACAGGATAGTGCATAAGTTAAACAGTAAACATTAAAGAGATAATGAACGTAAGTACCTCTAGAACTCACATTTGTTGCTGTCTTAGGCTATTTTCCCCGGTGACCCGCGGTTAGGTGAGGGGGCTTAAGTAGTGCTACGCCCTCCTAAATTATGATGCATTGCATCCCGTAAGGTGGATGTGCCAGCGGGCCCATCCTCTAACCCTGCTTCTGTGAGGAACCTTAGATGTTGATAGGTAGCCTTAATTCTCTATTCAGAGAATGTTCAGGAGTAATGGGCGTGTGGGGGGGGGGACATAGCTCATACCCTTGTGCATACTAGTGTCAGCGTGCAGGATTACACGGGTTCCGCTTATGTTTGCTAAGGCATTGCCTAGTGGCTGTTACTGTGGTCATTACCCTAACCTCTAGATGGTGAGCATTCTCCTCTATCCCATAGTAGGGATCTCATTGGCAGGACATTTCTTCCCCCTTCCCCACAGGCCGTGGGCCTGAGATCTCTGCAGTTTTTTGTGGGCACTACAGCCCAACTATAGTACTAGAGTACTAGAGTGATACTAGAGTACTAGAGTGATGACTCCCCCTATGCAGGTAAATATAACATTGCGTGGTTCACAATCATTTCCCAAGTACTGCGCCGGGATGTATGCTGGAGCCTCGGTGCTTTGGAAATTGACCTTTGTACTATATTAGCTGGCGTGGGGTGGGGTTGAGATGCCACCGCTGTCAGTGTTAGTGAGATCAATCTGGCCCCGTGGGGGTGAAGGAGCCGTGGGTCTTTCGCCATTTGAGCATTGCGAGGCCCCAGCATACATCACCTTATAGAGTCACATTCTACTACCTACCTACCTACCACACTTTAGATTTTTGACTAAGGTAACTGTGAGGTAGTCCATAGTAGTGTAGAGGGTTTACTTACACCCCCTATAAAAATGCTTGTCTTGTTAAGGGGGGAGGGTCCCTGGCATTGACCAGCGGGAGCCCCGCTTTGAGAATGTGGACCATAAGCGTAGAAGCACATGAATGCATAGTTGCAGTCATCGGCAAAATTGTTAATTGACCATAGTGGGGTATCGCCTTACGGCCAAGGTTTCAATGAAGTATAATGGAGCTGCTTGAGGGTTTGTAATAGTCAGCAGGTTTAAACCATGTGAGGGAGAGGTACTTCTAATGCCCCGTACACACGGTCGGATTTTCCGATGGAAAATGTCCGATCGGAGCGTGTTGTCGGACATTCCGACCGTGTGTGGGCTCCATTGGACATTTTCCATCGGATTTTCCAACACACAAAGTTTGAGAGCAGGCTATAAAATTTTCCGACAACAAAATCCGATCGGGTCAATTTCGACCGTGTGTGGCCTGTTCCGACGCACAAAGTGCCACGCATGCTCAAAAGAAATTCCGAGACGGAACAGCTCGGTCTGGTAAAATTAGCGTTTGCAATGGATACAGCACTTTCGTCACGCTGCAATACAAAAAATGGTTTAATACAGCGCACTCTCTTCTTCTTTATAATGTGAGAAGAATAAAGTAGTTTTGCTGCTCATATTCACACAGACTTCTCACAAACTTCTTTATTTATTATTTATTGTGATTCCCTCAATATATTTTGATTTGTCACATCTGACCAATTTTTTGGGGGTTTGTTTTTAATTTTAAAACATTTGTTTTCAAGGCTGTTTTTTGTTCAAATTTTTTTATGCTTTTTAATAAAGAATTTTTTGGTGTGTGTTTTGTGTGTCAAGTTACCACCACACTATTGATATCTTGTATTATTTAATCTCAATGAGATTGTTTGGTGTTGGTGTCTCTTGTTAATTTCACATTGTATTTTGCAATGTACCTGCATCCTCACAAACAAACTTTTTTTTTTGAAGGAAAACACACATAGGAGAGTATATTTGAACCAAAAATTCCTTTACTAAGGGCTCACAATCAAACAAAGAGGGAGGCAACACTGGAGAAACAGCAGAAATTGGTGAAGCCTTTGGCCCCCAGGGCACACATCAATTATTTTACTGCAAAATTGGTGGCCTGAGGAGTACATATATGAGGGAGTGCAATCTGGTCCAGAAGTCCCAGAGATCTGGAAAGCAGCAGATGACATCTGTGTCCCCAGGCTGTGGTCATACAAAAGACTGCATCTTTTGTCCGAACAGACTGAACCCAGGGCCATCACTCTCTATTCTTCCTTCCACGCTTCCTTCCACGCTGTGGCTCTGGTGGTGGAGTTGTGGCAGCAGGAGGAGGAGGAGGAGGAGGAGGATGGTCCAACTCAATCACGTCGGTCTTGGGTGTGATTTCGCCACTCACCCCCTTAGTTAGGACTTTATAAATAAGTTGCTCACACATGAGGCGTTGACCTTCCTGCATGCACTTCAGTTTGGAGGCAGCCATGCAGGCAAAGGCCTCTTCAGGAGTGGGTAAGGCTCTGAGGGACGCAGAAGCCTCCTGAATGAGCCTAAGCGCAGAATCCTGCATGTGAGTCGCCTTCCTCGCTCTTTTGTATGGAAGGCGGAGGGGAGGAACCTGCGATTCGGTCAGGCTGCGACTGGTCCCAGGCTTATCCTGGCTGCAACTTAGCCCCGCCTCCTCCTGGCTGCAACTTAGCCCCGTCTCCTCCTGGCTGCCACATTCCAGAGCCTCCTCATGGCTGAGGTCTTCCTGTGTATGAAAAAGGGACAGAGTTTTAGTTTTTTATTCATCAATCACACACAATTTTCACCTCATGATTGTTGCAAATTGAATGTTAACAAATATAACAGACTATCATTCTGAGCCCAGCATTTTTCATTCTTGTCCCAATTATTTTTGCCCACTACTGTCTATTGATATGTAAAACACTTTATTAAATCAGCAATTAGTGATCAATAATAACATCTAGTAAAGATCATTTCTTTATTGACCAGAAATCTGTAGAAGAATGCTATACCTGACTCAAGCTGGGCTCCTCCACTTCTTCCTGGCTGGAAGGCCCAGGTTGGACATCGGAAGCCTCAGCTGGGGTGGAAGGAAGTGTAGAAGGAAGCGTGGAGAGGGATTCCCTGACATCAGTGTGGTCTAACAGAAATCGGAGTCTCTCATAGTACCACAGCCTGGGGAAAGAAACGTCATCTGCTCCAGCTCCGGATCTCTGGGAATCCGTGACCTTCTTGCTCTCCATTAGATAAGCGCTCTTCAGGCCACCAATTTTGGTTTTTAATTAGGGGATGGTTGCTGTGGGTACCACCGGCTTCACCAACTCCAGCAGTTTCTCCAGCGCTGCCTGCCTCTTTTGTTTATGATTATAATGAGGATGTTTCACCTGCCACAGACAGGGCAGCTCCCTATACTTGTCTATGAACAGGGGGAGGAAGTTGTGGTCATTGAAGCCATCCATTTTTGTCTGCAAGACACAACAAAAGACAAACCCTAATGTTGGCCTAAAGTATACTAAACTTGTGCAAATACAGGCCTCAATCTAGAATCAGTATAGGCCCAATGTTAAATCTTACCTTTGCAATCACGATTGGCACCTCCGTTACTCCTTCCTCCGCTCACAGATCGTACGTACTACGCACGTGTGTTACGCTTTATACACACTGCACATGCGTGTAACTCCGCCCGCCCCTGACGTTCTTTCTAGTCTATTCCCCGCCCCTTTTCGCTTGGCGCAGTGGGGGAAGAGCACATGGCGGAGACACAGCAGGTGCGTGCTAATTATAGCAACGAGGAGGAGGGGGAGGAAATCCCGGAGCCGGAAACATCCCGATCCAGAAGGAGAAGATTTAAGGCCTCAAATATGTCCTTTGGGGAGATGTTGGAGATGGTCGACATCCTGAAGAGGGCCGACTATGATGGAAAGTATGGACCTTACCCCAACCCCAATGTCAGAAAGGCCAAGATCATGGTGAAAGTGGTCAAAAGTCTGCACCGTAATTTAGGGGTACGACGATCGAAAGATCAGCTCAGGAAGCGGTGGTCGGACCTCAAATTAAGAGAACTCGAGCAGTACCGAAAGATCCGGAGAGTGCTGCAAAAAACTAAGTAGTTGTGCTGTGTTCCTATTCTTTTTATGTTTATTACGTTCGTGCTGCTCCATGTGCTTTTCCTAACTGTTGTACAGTTTAAAATGGCAACTTTCATGTTCATGGGCACATTATTCGTTCGTATCAATCATTTTTCTTTCGGCCTATAAAACACCATTGTTTTGGCCATATGCATTTGACCACATTTTTGAGGGCCTACTTGTATGAAACTAATTTGGTTGTGTAGATGTGTTTGTTACTAGATTGAAATGCAAACTAGATTCTGTGTAAGGAGAGGACACTCAGCAGCTGTTTTCACATCTGGACACTGGAGCACTAGTGTGGGACACAAGAACACCCTTTTTATTAGGGGTCCCACACAGCTGCTCCAGTGTATACTATAGGGGGGTCTCCATCTGTGAAGCTTGTACAAGACAGGTAAGTATTCAAGCTTGACAAAGGACACTCAAATTCTACATCTTGGAACTCTGCCAAAATCGACAAATGTACCCCACTTCTAAGCAATGTTTCATATTTATAGTTCTGCCATCAAATATCTGTATGCTAAGTATACCATTTTTTCCACATAGGGGAAAAAAGACTCGGAGGACACCCCTCATCCGAGGAGACCAGAGACCCCCCACCTCTGGAAAAAGGGGAAATACCCCAAACACAGGAAGAGCAGGAGGAGGAAGACGTGGTGGAACTAGTCACCACAACAGGTGAGTGTCTGCGACCACAGGCTCAGGTAAGAGATGGATGCCGGCATATTTATAATACATGTTTTTGTTTGGTTTCTCTCTTTTTAGGTGATCGTGATGTTGTGGATCCAGATCCTTTCACCTCGGAAAGTGCACAGATCCTGATCGGGGAGACCATGGGGTGTAATGTTGCATTGGAAAACATCACGAAAAACATCAGTGATGTTATTAAAAAAAATAAGAACATCATTGATGTTTTGGGGCGAGTTTAAAACCCCTCCAAAGCCCTTTCTTTTATGGTGTGCTACAACGTTCTAATTTTTTAGCGAATTGTAGAAAATCCAAATTTTGAAGATGCACACAGTGTGCCAACATGTGCTATCTGCCATCACGGGAGATCAATGGACGTGTTTTGGGGGTGCAACCCCTTCCTCAATAATAAAGTATCTGAGAGGAAGGGGTTGCTCCCCCAAAACACGTCCCTTGATCCCCCGTGATGGCAGCTAGCACATGTTGACATTCGTAAATTGTTGTGAATCTTCAAAATTTGGCTTTTCATGGGGTGACTTCACCCCATCTGAACGCAATATCAAACACAGTTCCTAAATACTCATGTCTGATATTGCCTTCAAGTTCTACCAAATGTGAACTTTGTAAGTTCAAGATTTGTGTCTTTCTTGTTGGTTTTACACATGCCAGTTTTATGTTAAAAGGACATTTTGACTTTTTCGAATGCCACCCCAAAAATTGTTATACAACAAACATGTTGGTTTGTTTTAAAAACCTTGTCAAAATGCACATGTGATTGTGCAGGTATTAAAAAGATTGTTATTAATCAAGAATGTGTGGATAATTGTCTCAATGCTACAACACTTTTGTGGTGCTCTAATTGCTGTTTTCTGTGACAATGGGTGTTATTTCATAAGGGCAAAGCCACTTAGCACTACAAGTGCAGTTTCCAGTCCACTTGTAGTGCAAAGTGTCTTTGCCTTTAGTAAATAACACCCAACAGTGCTTTGTAAGGTTACACAATCACGCCATTTTCACGACTCACCACATTTCTGTCAGGGTCAGCTAAAAAAAACACAAGCAGTAAATGTCACCAAAGATTTGCTTTTTTTTTTTAAAATTTGATAAAGGTTTCACACATTGTCTGGCATATTGATGGCCCCCCTACCCGCAAAGAACTCAAGGTATCTTAGCCGGACATCACAGGCACTCAGGGAGGGCAAGCCAGGACGGCCACTTTCAAGCGCCATCACTGTTGTTTCATTTATAATTCCTGCCTCATACCCAACTGAGCCAGCATAGTTGGCAGAATGTTGACGTAAAAAGTTATGTAGAACACAGCACGCCATGATAAGATGATTAAGTTTATACTCCGCCATATGTATGGGTGTCAGAAATATGCAGAACCGGCTGGCCATGATTCCAAATGTGTTCTCCACCACTCTTCTGGCTCTGGCCAGCCAGTAATTAAAAACCCTCATCTGGCCATTCTTCCCCACGTCCACATACAGGAACTCGTAATTAGCCGACACCACCGCCAACATCACAATACTATTGAACCCCTTATAATTATAATAGTATGACCCCGAGTTGGGTGGTGGGACGATGTGGACGTGTTTCCCATCAATTGCCCCTCCGCAGTTAGGAAAGTCCCACCGCTGGGCAAAGTGGGAGGCCACAGTCTGCCATTCCTGTGGCGTGGAGGAAAACAAGAAAAATTAGTCTTTTTGCACATAAACATGGAAAGCAGATTAGACACAATCCTTCTTGGCCAACATCAAGATAACATTTAATAATGGGAATTTTTTAAGACCAAAGTATAAGGTACACCTATCAGATTCCCCCTCCCCCCTCTCCTGGGTCATTTCTAACATTATAGGGGGGGAGCTCTTGGACAGGTAACCCTCTCCACTTCATTGAGAGATGAATGCCTAAATAATGGGTATTACTTTGAACAGCCCCTCCTTAGTTACACTACTGGCAGCCCACTGGACAGGTAAGAAGTGTCATAATACAAAGATATAAATACACACTGTACACATTTGAGCACATTTGGACATTCTGCTATTACCTAGCAAGATAATAATAGTATACAAAAACTTGAAACAGTACCATTTGAAAGTATTCAGGCAGGCCCTTGCACTACATGCTTTGGGGAATTCATCCATACATCTGACCACAAAAGAGATGGGTATAGTGTGTATGGGTTTGCCAAAGTCAGCAGATAGATGATTGAGGATAGATAGAGAATTGGGATCAGCTGACTTAGCAGTTGGGGGGGAGGGTTCCAAATGATTTGGGGACCCCGAAAAAAAACCTCTGGCACTCTGCATGAATTTAAAGCACAGATCACATTTAAAAACATTTTAGGGGTGTTTGGGGTAAAGCACTACTATGGAGCTGATACAATACATTGTTAAGTGACTACATGAGGTGAATATAGGGCAGGAGAGCATGCTGGGGAGGTAAGTGAAGGCAAATATGTATGAAGGACAAAAAAAATTAGATACAAATCCAGCATGCATGAGAACAAAGGGGACATTCACAGCATATTACAATCATGATAATTAGGGAATGAGGAAAGAAATACAATATATTATCAAACATTAAATACAATAAAATGTCATGTTAGAGGATAAAAATCTTACCTTCATATACTCCTAGTGCAGGACCTGGATGATGGCAGAACAGGTCTCTGGGATAATGATCCCTAGAGCCTGGGGGGAGATGACTGTCGAGAACTTCAAGTCCTGCAGGCTTCTCCCCATTACCAAGTACCGCAGGGTGGCGACTAGCCTCTGCTCCGGAGTGATGGCTTGCCTCATGCAGGTATCCTGCCTGCTGATATAGGGGGTCAGCAAAGCCAACAAATGGTGAAATACGGGGTCCGCCATCCGGAGAAAGTTCCTGAAATCATCAGGATTATTCTCACGGATCTCACGGAGCAAAGGCATATGACAGAACTGGTCACGCTGAAGTAACCAATTCTTGGTCCATGAACTCCTCCCCACCCTATTCATGGACTGGACTTGTGTCAAGGTAAGGACCCCAACACCAAGCCCACGCACAGCACGAACTCTACGAGGAGTACGTATATGCAACATGGCTAGAAAACGGTCGGCTGCTCAGAACGAAGTAACAGAACGCACTGAAGAACAGCAAGGCCTGTGAAGAGCGACCTGAAAAACAGTAACGAACGAACAAAAACACAATGACTAATCAAAGTCACACGTAGCTTGCTTGCACGCACTGAAGAGCAGATACAACCCACAAGCAGAAACTGAACAGCAGAAAACGATCTGAAAACCACGAGTCTGAAAAAGCGCAAATCGTTTCTCACCAAACTTTTACTAACACAAGATTAGCAAAAGGAGCCCAAAGGGTGCCGCGCTTGGTTCTGAACTGGCCTTTTCTAGTCTCGTTGCACGTGGTTGACGTCACCGTGTTCTTGCCGATCAGAAATTCCGACAACTTTGTGCGACCGTGTGTACGCAAAACAAGTTTGAGCCAACATCCGTCGGAAAAAATCCTAGGATTTTGTTGTCGGAATGTCCGATCAATGTCCGACCGTGTGTACGGGGCATAACAGTGTGGGTTGCGTCAGGTCATCTGAGACCTTAATAGGGCTGCATGCAAAGGAACGAAAACTAAACAATAAAAAAACGTTGGTAAAACTTATCTGCACCAAACCGTGCTTGTCGTAGCCGGTATTGAGAAATGTCTCCTCTGCTTCAGTTGTCACGCCGGGCCCTTCTCGGGGTGACTCGGCAAGGCTGGAACCGTGTTGGGAGCCTCTAGATGTTGCTTGGGATCTGCTACCAGACGGAGAGCGTCGTCTGCGGAACTGGGTTTCTTGGGCATCCATGGGTTCTTCACGAGATGTATCTCGTCTTGAGGGGAATCAGCGGAATTCAGCATACCAAATAGGGACGTCTGTCACTGGGATACCCAGAGTGTTGCAAAAGTGCTGAAGATCCTCTGGAACTTTTAGTAGCACCATGCGGCCTTGTGTGGAAGCAGGGAGACAGAATGGAAACTTCCATCTGTAGTGTATGCCCTTGGAGCGAAGGGTGTCTAACAGGGGTTTCAGATCTCTTTAGTGCTGTAAGGTGATGCTGGAGAGATCTTGGTAAATCTGTATATCTGTGCCCCCATGAGAAAGCTGTATTCTATTCCTAGCTTTCTTGAGTATCTCTTCTTTAAGCTTATAGTCCACTAGGCAGCAGATTATATCCCTGGGGGGCTTTTGGCCAGAGTGCACAGTGGATCCTCTCCATTTCCACTGCCTTCTGTGCAGGCCTATTCAGCAGATCGTTGAAAAGGCCTGTTACTGTAGCTGTGAGCTGCTCTGTGTCCACGGATTCTGGCAGGCCACAGATTCTCAAATTATGGCGTCTTCCTCTGTTATCTGAATCCTCCATATGGCGTTGGAGGTCTCTCAGATGTAGGGTATGTGAGTCTACCTTCTGGGTCACTCGGCGGAGGACCGTGTAATCGCTGTGTCGCCATTTTCTCCACCTTATGGACCCTGTCAGCAATGGCGTGTATGTCCAGGCGCAAGTCGGATATAGCTGCAGATAGCGTATCCTTGATGTCAGCTGCGATGGTGCGTAAGTCCTGGAGGCTGGAATGCTGTGGTGGGTGATCGCTGTTCTCCCCCATCGCCCCCGTATTGCATGAGAGCTGTATTCCAGTCAGCGGCGGAGCTGCTGCTTGTGACGGACTGTGACGGGAAGCCGCCATATTTCTGCTCCTGGGTCCGGATTATCTCCGGAATGTTTTGGCTCAATCCCCCTGATTGTTCGCGGGGAGAGCGGGCGTGGGTGGCGGAGGAGTTCCGGGACGCCGTGCTTATTGTTGTGTGATGATCCAGTATGAAGTGTGCCTCCTGTGTGGCTCAAAACACCTGTGGTGGCGGGAGCTCTGGTGGTGCCCCCATTGATTTTGTATTTTAACCCTTCAATAAAATTATTAAACAATTTTAGATAATGAAGGAAGTATGTTCTTTTAAAATACACATTTTATGGTAAAAAAACATTTATAATATTTGGAGATTTTTTTTAGGAATATCCCTATTTTAGAACCAACATGCTGCTGTTTAGTAGGGATAAGACTGATGTTCGCTGAGCAGCGAACATTATGCAGTGTTCAGGGCAAATTCGAAAGCCGCAGAACACTGTTAAAGTCTTTGAGACACTAACATGAAAAACCAAAAGTGCTAATTTTAAAGGCATATATGCAAGTTATTGTCATAAAAAGTGATTCAACGAATGGGAATCTCCCCTCAGTGCTTGTAACAGAAAATGGAAATTATGCCATTATACCCAGCAATATTTACTCTACAGTCAATTTATTGTTTTTATTCTAATAGATAAAACACTCTTGTCCTACGTATGTTGCAATGTATGTATAAGAGATTTTCTGTTATAGCCAAATCATTGGCACATTTGTCTCAACCACAATAACATCTGTTCCTTGATTCTTGAACAACTGTATGATGATACTGTTATACTGACACGATTTATTTTCAATAAAAACTTATTTTGGAAAAAAATAAAAATAAAAAGTATTTGGGGACCTGGGTCCTGCCCCAGTCGACATGTATCAATGCAAAAAAAAGTTTTAAAAACTGAAGTTTTTTCGGGAACAGTGATTTTATTAATGCTTAAAGTGACACAATAAAAATGAAATATTCCTTTAACTATCATGCCTGCTGGGTGTCTATAGTATGCCTGTAAAGTGGAGCCGTTTTCCCGTGTTAAGAACAATACCACAGCAAAATGACATTTCTAAAGGAAAAAACGTCAATTAAAATTGACTGTAATGAATTGTCGGGTCTCTGCAATATAGATAAAACTCATTGTAAAAAACGTCCATTAGCAGGCCCTTTGGGTCTGGTATGAATATTAACCACATGCCGACCAGCCGCTGCAGTTGTACTGCGGCAGAATTGCACGGCTGGGCGAAACAACGTTATGTAAGGTCGCTTCACCCTGTGACCACTAGGGGGCGCGCGCGGAGAACTGGGATCTGTGTGTGTAAACACACAGTTTCCATTTCTCTGAGGAGAAAACTGACAGATCCTCTGTTCATACAGAGTATGAACAGAGGATCTGTTAGTTTCCCTGCACAGTCCCCATCCCCCTTCAGTTAGAACACAAACTAGGACACACATTAACCCCTTCACTGCCCCCTAGTGTTAACCCCTTCACTGCAAGTGACATTTTTACGGTAATCAATGCATTTTTAATCGCACTGATCGCTGTATTAATGCCAATGGTCCCAAAAATGTGTCAAAATTTTCCGACGTGTCCGCCATAATGTCGCAGTCATGATAAAAATTGCTAATTGCCGCCATTACTAGTAAAAAAAAAAACAATTATTAATGAAAATGCCATAAGTTTATCCCCTATTTTGTAGAAGCTATAACTTTTGCGCAAACAAATATATATATGCTTATTGCGATTTTTTTTTACCAAAAATATGTAGAAGAATACGTATCAGCCTAAACTGAGGAAAAAAAATGTTTTTTTATATATTTTTTTGGGGATATTTATTATAGCAAAAAGTAAAAAAAAAATTAGCTTTTTTTTGTTTATAGTGCAAAAAATAAAAACCCCAGAGGTAATCAATACCACCAAAAGAAAGCTTTATTTGTGGGGAAAAAAGGACATCAATCTTGTCTGGGAGCAATGGCACACGACCACGCAATTGTCAGTTAAAGCAACGCAGTGCCGAATCGCAAAAAGTGCTCTGGTCTTTGGCCAGCCAAATGATCCGGGGCTAAAGCGGTTAAGGCGATTCCCGAACCAAAATTTTAAAAAAAAATTGCGTGGGGTTCCCCCAAAATCCATACCAGGCCCTTCAGGTCTGGTGTGGATATTAAGGGGAACCCTGCACTAAATTTGAAAAAGATGGCGTAGGGGTCCCCCTAAAATCCATGCCAGGCGCTAAAATTTGAGCACGCAACCTGGCAGGCTGCAGGAAAAGAGGGGGGAATGAGAGAGCCCCCCCTCCTGAACCGTACCTGGCCATATGCCCTCAACATGGGGGGGTGCTTTGGAGTCACCCCCAAAGCACCATGTTGATGGAGACAGGGGCCTCATCCCCATAACCCTTGCCTGGTGGTTGTGGGGGTCTGCGGGCGGGGGGCTTATCAGAATCTGGAAGCCCCCTTTAACAAGGGGACCCCCAGATCCTGCCCCCCCCATGTGAATTGGTAACAGGTACATTGTACCCCTACCAATTCACAAAAAAAGTGTTAAAAAATAGTAAAAATTACAGGAGACACTTTGGGACAAGTCCTTTATGAAAAAAAATAAAATAAAAATGTCCCGTTACCAATTCACATAGGGCAGGGGCTGGGTTCTGGAGGTCCCCTTGTTAAAGGGGCTTCCAGATTCCGATAAGTCTCCTGCCCGCAGACCCCCACAACCACCGGGCAGGGTTGTGGGGATGAGGCCCTTGTCCCTGTCAACATGGTTTGGGGGTGACCCCCCCCGAAGGGCCTGGTATGGATTTTTAAAAATTGTGGTTCGGGGTTCCCCTTCATATTCAAACCAGACCCAAAGGGCCTGGTAATGGACTGGGGGGGGAGACTCATGCCATTTTTTGCAATGAGTTTTATCTATATTGCCGAGACCCGACAATTCATTACAGCCACGATCAGTTTTAAATGACTTAGAAATTTAATTTTGCTGTGGTATTGTTCCAAACACGGGAAAACTGTGCCACTTTACAGGCATACTATGGGCACGAAATTTAACCACTTCAGCCCTAGAAGGATTTACCCCCTTCCTGACCAAGCCCTTTTTTGCGATACGGCACTGCGTCGCTTTAACTGACAATTTACGTGTTCATGCGACGTTGTACCCAAACAAAATTGACATCATTTTTTCCCCACAAATAGAGCTTTCTTTTGGTGGTATTTGATCATCTCTGCAGGTTTTATTTTTTGCGCTATAAACAAAAAAAGAGTGACAATTTTGAAAAAAAAGCAATATTTTTTACTTTTTGCTATAATAAATATCCCCAAAAAAGATATAAAAAACTAATTTCTTCCACAGTTTAGGCCAATATGTATTCTACATATTTTTGGTAAAACAAAAAAAAAATCACGATAAGCGTATATTGATTGGTTTGTGTATAAGTTATCACGTCTACAAAATAGGGGATAGATTTATGGCATTTTTATTAATATTTTTTTCTTATTAGTAATGGCGGCGATCTACAATTTTTTTCATGACTGCAACATTGCGGCGGACAAACCTTCCACAGGTTTGTGCTATCCCTTTTTCTTTTTTCTTCCTTGCCTTAACCCTCATTAGAAGTCGTAATTTTCCTTTGTGGGGGCGATTTTTTATTTTTTTCTTTGATTTGTCTGCTGTTTCTTCCTGTGGCATTTCCTGTGACCAGTGTGCGTGCACGATCTGGTCCAGGTTTTGTGGGTGTTTCCGGTCTCAGGACTGACTATGGCATCCACGCATGCACTGTGCAGAGGGCCTTTTGTGGGGTGGGTTTTGCATTGGAAACATCTTCTGTTTTCCCTTGGTTATGCTGCAGGTGAATGGGGAGAGGAGGAAGGCAATTATGGCATGTCTACGATCTGTTTGCTTCTTTCTCTGAGTCTTTCTTTTTTTTTTCTGCGCAGTGCTGACACCCTTGCTCCAATATGAACTTTCTGCCACATAATCAAGACCTCCATGTGCTCAGGTAGGGACCATCAGTGTTGTAAGAAGAGGAAAAAAAGAGTGCCTTTCCATGAGTGTGGCCTTTGTCTTCTGATGCAACCTAGCCAGCTCTCCTTCTTGCTTAAGGTCAACCTAAAAGAGCCTCGCCATATCATGAGAAGTCCAGTGTGAACAGCGGCTCATCGAGCCGCACAGGTCATCCCACGGAGGTGCAGAAAGTTACCAGTGAGTGCCGGCATTCCTCTTTTCCTGAGAGCTAACAGTGACAAAAGGGTAAGAAGTGCTGGGCCTGCTGCGCAGGCCTATTACCAGACTAACATGTCTGGATATTATTGTCGAAACCTCTCTTAGGGAGAAAGATGCTGTGTGCAGCCCTACAGATGATTTCAGGGCATTGCAGTTAGCCCTCCTAACCAAGGAGGCCCCAAGCCCATCACAGCCATCTTTTTTCCCAGTTCTGAGGGCACCTATATTTAAACAATTCACCACTGCCCTATACCTGACTTCACCAGAGGTAGAATAAGGTCAGTTGTCCTCCTTGAAGAAGGTTTTGAGTGTCTCATGGGTCCTGTCATTCATTGAGACAGTTAAGCAGGCCCATAATGGGATGACCCAGATGACCTTTGAAGTTAGAACATACTTCAGGGCAAGGCCTTCCATAATCCCAAATTAATAGAGGTGAAGAGGTTGATTCAAAAGGAGTGGCAGCAGTGATATGAAGTTTTACAGTTTTAAGCAGTGGTAAAATTTGACCCTAGCCTGGAGGGAAATGCTAATTCTCTGGTCAAAAGAATGGCATTGCAATGTGCTAATGCACTTAACATGATTTGCAGTAAAACACACTTTACAGCACTGCACCCTACTGCAAAGGTATAATTGCTACCATTATTCTTCCCAGAGAAAATGCAGTTTCTGCTGGCTGTGTCCGCGATCGATGAATTGACAGATATCTGAGAGATTCATGTTGAGAGGCGGGGGGCACTTGAAAGTCAATGATCGCAAAGGCAGTGCTGCATTCAGTGACAATTAAACACTATAAAGCTCAGTCCTTGGTCAACAAACTTCAGGCAGAGTGTTTCTAAGTGCCTGTATGATGACAAGTTTTTCCCTCCCACCAGAAGTTGTAACTATTCCAAGAGACTCACCGCTGCTCATCCCTGGATGTCCTCAGTTTGCTGTGCAGATGGATGGTGCTCACAGTCAGCTCTTGATTGACATATAACAGTGTTTACATTTTAAAGAGTGGGACACAACCTTGGAATGCTGAACACTCTTTATTGGCCACAACTAAAAGTCACGTGTACATCTCAATGCTAAGCACTATTCCAAGAGCAATCGGTGGTTAGTCTGGCCTTCCTCCTCATAGGAGGTTGAGGCTCTGGCGAGTTCTCTCTGCTAGTTTGGTCCACTCTACATTCCAGGACCCAAGATACTTTTGCCAGAATGGAAAAAGAGCGAATAGAAGGGTGTGCAAGGGAACCTATCTG
Source organism: Lithobates clamitans (assembly GCA_037952925.1). NCBI lineage: Eukaryota > Metazoa > Chordata > Amphibia > Anura > Ranidae > Lithobates > Lithobates clamitans. Next base: position 1,037,710 of record JBBGZY010001374.1, on the reverse strand, counting down.
AAGGATGAACAGTCATGGTAATTTCAATCCCTTCATCCCCTACAGGAGTATTTTTGATGGGAGACACCACCCCAGGCTAATGTGGTGGGGCCAGGGTGGCTGATTGTGGACAATCAGATGCTTAGGTCCATTTTTCTGGATCCGTGGGTGCCTTCTCTGTTAAAACTCTGTTACTTTAGGTGCTCCAGACATCACCCTCCAGAACATTTCTTCATCCCAACCAGAAAAGGACATTCTGCTCAGAAGGTGGATATTATATTATATCCCTGCAAAGGGCAATGATTCTTTTGCCCCGTACACACGAGCGTATTTTCCGTCGGAAAAAACTTGGATGGTTTTTCCGACGGAATTCCACTCAAGCTTGGCTTGCATACACATGGTCACACAAAAGTTCTCTGAACTTTCAACTGTCAAGAACAAGGTGACGTACAACACTACGACGAGCCGAGAAAATGAAGTTCAATGCTTTCGAGCATGCGTGGAATAATTTCCGAGCATGCGTAGGAATTTTGCACATCGGAATTTGTACAGACGATCGGAATTTCCGACCGGAACTTTTTCTGACCGAAAAATAGTGAACCTGCTCTCAATCTTTTGCTGGCAGGAATTCTGCCAGCAAAAGTCCGATGGAGCATACACATGGTCGGAATTTCCGACCAAAAGATCACATCGTACTTTTGCTGGGGGAATTTCCGATTGTGTGTACGGGGCAAAAGTCCTCCCTCAGAGAGATTTAGAGGCTTTTATTCTCTTCAGTGTCTCATATAAAAAAGATTGGAGACTGGTGTTGAATTTAAAGAAACTTTGGTGGGAGATGGACATTTCCAGTTCGTATGCCTTCCTTTCAGGGCTCTATACCTCACTGATGACCTTTATGGAGGTCCTAATCTCTGTATAGCCCCTCTGAGGTAATGGGGGTGCTTGTAATCCATCATTACTTGGATGGTATTCTGCACACAGAAACAAAAGGTGTTCTACACATGGCTGCCCTGTAGTAACAGGAAGTGACTGGAGCTGTTCTGTCCTACTTCTCTATTATTTCCCAGTACATTGTGGGATACAGAAACCTCCACTGCCTCTCTCCTAGCACTCAGCTAACACTTTATAAATGCTTTACCATAGTTGCCAACATTGCAAAAAAAATATGTGGGACACTTTTTTGGCTGTAGGCGGAGCCGTACAATTATTAGGGGGCGGGGCATTCGTTTGTAGGCATGGCTTCGCAAAAATGCAAGTGCAGCGAGAAATGGGCGTGGCTTACGTAAAATTGTGTGCGTGGTTTAAATCGGCATGGCTCAAGAGGGTGTGGTTAGAGTCTGAGATGAATGAGGGCGAGAGAGGGAAAGGGGGAGAGGGGAATGACGGGACAGCAGCCCCAGATCCTACACAATAAAAATATGTGTATTCTAGAAAGTTTAACAATCAGCAGATAAAGATACTCCAAACACCTGGTGTTAACGCTTCAATCATCCCGGCACCATGGTTGTTATGGTGTCAGGATGTTTGAAGCGCATTATTTCTATTATTACATTGTAATATAAAATTAAATCATTCAACACACCATAATGCCGAATCAGTGGGATCCCTGAGCCACGTCGCCTGCCACCAGCAGAGTCTGTCCTTGCATCAGGTGCCCCCAGCAGTCTGTCCTTGCATCAGGTGCCCCCAGCAGAGTCAGTATAGACCCCCTCAGTGCAGACCCCCCTCCATCAGTGCAGACCCCCTCAGTGCAGACCCCCTCCATCAGTGCAGACCCCCTCCATCAGTGCAGACCTCCTCCATCAGTACAGACCCCCTCAGTGCAGACCCCCTCCATCAGTGCAGACCCGCCCTCTATTAGTGCAGCCCCCCCTCTATTAGTGCAGCCCCCCCTCAGTGCAGCCCCCCTCTACTAGTGAAGACTCCCCCCCTCAGTGCAGACCCTCCTCTCGTCCAGGAGCAGCCGGTGTCGTGTTCTGCCGAGAAAGTTCCCCATGGCAAGTAAGGACCCCCTGTACGAGCCGGCGGAAATAGCAGAGCTGGGGAACTTTTCGGAAAGACACGGTGGCGCTGTGTGTTCAGTGGAGAGGGGAGGGGCCGTGCAGCTAAAGAAGCCAATTCATTGGCTGCAAGGATCGAGCCCCCTTCCTCTCTCCACTGAGCACTAGCGGGAAGATCGAGCGGCGGCGCCGGCCGCCATTTTGCTGGAGCCAGCTGCTACAAAAATTTAAAAAAAAACAACATTCCCGATTTTCCTGATGGAAATCCTGATTCGGGACAGCCTCCAATCAGGTCCCAAAATCGGGATTGTCCCGGGAAAACCGGGACTGTTTTTTGGTGGTTATGGCGCACTGCTACTGTACCGGTCTGTACTGCTCTGTGTGGTACACATTGTAATATTCATAGCAGGCATTGAAAGGTAGTTATGCAGTTTTAAAAACACTGCTTAAATGTCACTTAAAAACTGGTATTGACGCATATGTGAACGAGCCCTGAACGTCTAGTCTGGACTGTTAAATATATAATTGAAAGGGTTTTGTTATATGAGTTTTATAAGTTGGAAAAAAAACACCAGAAAACTTTTTTTACCGATAGCTTAATGTGCTGGCTGTTATCATTACTGTTATGCTCCGTACACACGGTCGGATTTTCCGACGGAAAATGTTCGATGGGAGCGTGTTGTCGGAAATTCCGACCTTGTGTAGGCTCCATTGGACATTTTCTATCGGAATTTCCGTCACACAAAATTTGAGATCTGGATCTCAAATTTTCCGACAACAAAATCCGTTGTCATAAATTCCGATTGTGTGTACACAGTTCCAACGAACAAAGTTCCATGCATGGTCGGAATCAAGCAGAAGAGCCGCACTGGCTATTGAACTTCATTTTTCTCGGCTTGTTGTACATCACCGCGTTCTTGATGTTTGGAATTTCCGACAAGATTTGTGTGACCATGGTGTATGCAAGACAAGTTTGAGCCAACACCAGTTGGAAAAAATCCATGGATTTTGTTGTCGGAATGTCCGATCGTGTGTACGGGGCATTAGGATTACAGAGTCACATCCCTCTGAAGTTTGACAAATAGAAGAGGGGTGGTTTTCCACAGTCCTATCTTGTTTCTGTTGTCCAAATACACAAGCAAGAGTTGTCAATCACCACATCTAAAGGCTGGTAGATTGAATATAATATAACCTTTCACATTTGGATTTAGATATGCAGAAGTCTCTGCATATCTTGTCCACCTCTCTACCTCTTGCACATTCCTGTTGTACAAAGAAGAAGCCCATCATAACAAGGGGGCAATAGGTGTGGGAAAGCAGTTGAAAGTATCAACAATACCCAGAAGAATTTTGCCTGGCAGAACTGCCACAAATTTGGAAATTTTGGTGTTGGTGTTGCATGTTAAGAGGCTGGTGCAGTTACACACCGATCAGCCATTATTACAGCACTTCCCACCTAATATTGAGTAAGTTCCCCTTTTGCAGTCAAAATAACCCTGACCTTTCATGACACAAATGCCACTAGACCTCTGATTGTACATTGCAGTATTTGGCATTAAGAGGTCAGTAGCAGATCCTTAACATTTATTTAATCACTTGCCTATTGGACACTTTTAACTCTTTCCTGCCCAGGCCAATCTTCAGCTTTCATTGCTGTCGCACTTTGACAACGGGTTCACACTGGTACGACACAACAGTCGTCCTACTTTGGAGCTGACTTTGCCCTGCGACTTGAAGCTGACATATGTCCGACTTTCAATGAACAGGGATCCGACTTGGATCCCCGCCAATATCAGACACTGTGTTTGGTATCAATCTTGAGGGGAAACTCCACGCCAAATTTTAATTAAAAACGGCATGGGTTCCCCCTCCAAGAGCATACCAGGCCCTTGGGTCTGGTATGGATTTTACAGGGAAACCCCCTACGCCGAAAATACGGCGTGGAGGTCTCCCCAAAATTCATACCAGACCCTTATCTGAGCACGCAGCCCGGCCAGTCAGAAAAAAGGGGTGGGGAGGAGCGAGCGCCCCCCCCCCCCCCCAACCGTACCAGGCCGCATGCCCTCAACATGGGGTGGTGGGTGCTTTGGGGCAGGAGGGCACCCTGCGGCCCCCCCCACGTTTATGAGGACAGGGGCCTCTTCCCGACAACCCTGGCCGTTGGTTGTTGGGGTCTGCGGGCGGGGGGCTCATTGGAATCCGGGAGCCCCCTTTAATAAGGTGGCCCCCAGATCCTGGCCCCCAACCCCATGTGAATGAGTATGGGGTACATCGTACCCCTACCCATTCACCTGGGGAAAAAAGTGTCAATAAAAGAAGAAACACACTAGACTTGTTTTTAAAGTAATCTATTAGGCAGCTCCGGGGGTCTTCTTCCGACTTTGGGGGGTCTCTTCTGACTTCCTTGTGAAGTCACCGCCCAGGGCTTGATGGGGCGGTGACGTCATAAGGGGCGGGGTCACCAGGTGACATCGCCCAGTGACCACGCCCCATGCCTATATAAGTCGTTGCGCACCGCGCACGCGGCATTACAGCGGGAGAGAGCGTAGTGTCAACATCGGAAGAAGACGACATAGAAGACCGGGCCACCGCTAGCAACAGAGCTGGCAAAAGAGCAGAAGATAGCGGAGGAGCCCGTCAGAAGACACCGGAGATCGGGAGGAGAACCAGAGAGCGCGGAGAAGTCGGAAGAGACCCCCGGAGCTGCCTAATAAATTACTTTGAAAAACGTTCTAGTGTTTTTTTTTTTATTTACACTTTTTTTCCCCCCAGGTGAATGGGTAGGGGTATGATGTACCCCATACTCATTCACATAGGGTGGGGAGCCAGGATCTGGGGGCCCCTTATTAAAGGGGGCTCCCAGATTCCGATAAGCCCCCCGCCCGCAGACCCCGACAACTAACGGCCAGGGTTGTCGGGAAAAGGCCCTTGTCCTCATCAGCCTGGTACAGTTCAGGAGGGAGGGCGCTCGCTCGTCCCCACCCCCTTTCCTGACCGGCCGGGCTGCGTGCTCGGATAAGAGTCTGGTATGGATTTTGAGGGGACCCCCATGCTGTTTTTTCGGCGTAGGGGGTTTCCCTTAAGATCCATACAAGACTGAAGGACCTGGTATGCTCTTGGAGGGGGAACCCATGCCGGTTTTCTATTTAAAATTTGGCGTGGAGTTCCCCCTCAAGATTCATACCAAACACAGTGCCTGGCATTGGCGGGGGACCAAGTCGGATCCCTGTTCATTGAAAGTCGGACGTATGTCGGCTTCAAGTCGCAGGGCAAAGTCAGATCCAAAGTAGGACGGCTGTCGTGTGCACCAGTGTTAACCCGGCCTGAATGATAATTGTGTGGCCATGCAATACTATATCCAAGCAAAATTTTTATCATTTTTTGGAGACAGAGCATTCTTTTGGTTGTATTAAATTGCAACTGGGTTTTATTGTGTTTTGCTAAGCAAACAAAAAAAAGGCCGAAAATTTTGAAAAAAACAAAACATTTTTCTTAGTTTGTCATAAAAGAAGTAATTTTTCTCCTTCAGTGATGTGCGTTGATAGGCTGCACTGACAGGCACTGATAGGCAGCACTGCTGCACCCGATTATCAGTACAGATTTGCTGGTCATCTGCTCTCCTCTCCTCATGCACTGTCAGCTTGAGGAGAGGAATGCAGATAACCAGCAAATCGTGGTTACGCTGTGATTGGACACAGCTGATCACGTGGTAAAGAGCTGCTGTGATTGGCTCTTTACCACACAATATGTTATCGGCAATAACACAGTGATCACACAGATGCCTGCAAATGCACGCCATATGACACCCTCCAAACAATGGGCAACTTTGCTGTAGCCGTCTTTCGGCTTTAATGTGGTCATGAAGAGGTTCATTTTCAAGGTGGGGTCTTCATGGATCAGACTTCCCAGCAGAACATCACCCAAAGCATCACTGCCTTCACTATCTTACCTTCTTCCACTACTGCATCCTGGTACCATCTTTTCCACAGTTAGGTGATGCAGACACCCAGCCATCCATATGATGTAAAGGAAACACGATTCAGCAGACCAGACCACCTTTTTTCCATTGCTCCCTGGTCCAGTTCTGATGCTCATGTGCCCATTGTAGGCCCTTTCAGCTATGAACACAGGTCAGCAGCCTCAGTGCCATACACAACAATCCATGATAACGATCAACTTTAGAGACAACATGATTATTTGCTACCTAATATATACTTCCACCTTTCAAATGCCATTGTATTGCGATACTGTAGTCAAGGTTATTCAGTCAACCAGTCAGTGGTGATAATGTCATGGGTGATCAGTGTGCAATTGCACTTTACAGTATATCTGACAGCATTTTTTTTTTTAGGCTCAAATACATATGGCATTAGTTAACCCCCTGTTACAATATGTATCTTACCATGCATATGTGTTTTTACGCGTTGATTCGGTCTTAGGTCAGCCTTGTTGTTTCAATGGGCTACCCTACATGTGACAAAGAAGCTCAAGTATCTTTTTAACCACTTTACCCCCGGAAGATTTTACCCTCTTCCTGACCAGAACACTTTTTGTGATTCTGCACTGCGTCGCTTTAACAAGTGTGAATGTAGCACAAATCTTATCTTGTAAATGGTAGTCTAACAAGCTTCACATTCTGCTGACATTTGCAAAAGTATTTAAAAAAGCTTCAAATGGTTTTGAGCACCATTTGTTTCAAAGATGAAATTATAGATCTCACAGTAGACCTAAATCCAGTCAGTAAAATCATAGATTTTTACCATGCTGTACTTTGAAAAGTTGTTTTCAATCCCCAGAAACAGACGCTTTCAGTAAAGGGTCCTGGTTTAGACAATTAATGTTATGGGTTGACACCTATTCCAAATTGTGCTCCTGTATTTTCATCCCATCACATATGCCTCTGGTGGAGACTGCAAACAGACCTGAGGATATACACTGAGTAGATATGGTTCACTTATGTCACTATCTGGAAACCAGTCTAGAAGCTCTGGAACACAAACTGTGGCTCTTTTGCCCTTTTTTTTGGGCCTCTGTAGATCGCATTCTGCATTTTCCTGATGCCCTGTAATAATAGTAATTTCTAGGAAAATAAAGTCGCGCTAATATAAGGCTAATTAGCGCCACTTTATTTTCCCATTACCTTGATTGGTGTCGTATAACACTTTTTAGTTGCAGCTTTATTTTTCACTTTGATGGTTAGCGCAGTATTTTATCTACACCTAATAGTAATTTCTAGCAGTCTCATGTAATGTGTCAATCTAGGTCTTCCTAAAGCATGTTCACCATTAGTGTCAGTCACTGACCATCACTTGTAGAAAAGTCTGTAGTGCTATAGAAGCCGATAGGTGACCATGCGCACCTGCTGTAGGATTCTGATAAATTCCCCTCACAGGATTTTGTGGGCTAACATTTACGAGAAATTGTGTTAGCCCTGCTCAGCTTTCTTTTGGTAAACTACCGAACGCCTCCCCTCATCTCCAACAACATGGAGGGTAACTGCTCTGTAGTCCATGATAAGTAGTGGATAGGCTAAATAGGCGCTCAAAATGCCACACAGTGAACAAGACACAGGATAGCTCTAAACTACTGAAAAAAGTTATTTTATGCATTTTTTTGAACACTTATTAAAAAATATAAATGCGTTTAGTACTAGATTTACCCCTGCAAAATAAGAGAAGTTCTTGGTTTTTAACTGAACCTGTTAAAAGTCTGAGACACTGATGAAAAAAGGATCATTATGTGAAGGCCAAAAACAAAACAAAAAAACAAACAAACAAAAAAAACAAGCAAACGATCAAAGCAAACCTTCCTTTTTCCCTTGATCCACTATATTAAATGTGGTTAGAATAAAATAATATGAATTTAAAATCTGCACTTGCTGACAATCCAGTATAGTTTCTTTTTGAAAGGAAATAACCAGCCGAGATCTTTTTTTTAACAAAATGAAAGCTCAGTCAGGAATAAAAAAAACATTTTTTATTCTGCATTTATTAGCACACCTTATCCAGCTTTCAAAATGAAACAGTGAATGAAAGTGTTTATTCTCATGTACATCTATGAAATATTTGATTACTACATTGTTGGTACAAAGACATATACTTCTGAATAAAATAAAAGTATATATTTTTTTAAAAATAATTTTTTGGGGGAAATCAATACATGAATTATCAATAGGGAATGGATTTTATTTTCTGCATATAAGCTCAAAAAAAATGTCCAGTGCCAATTATTACATTCAATACAGAAACACTATAGCCACTGAAGCAATCATGGTATGCAATACGATGTGTTAGCAGCATATAGAAGACAGTGTAGCCTAAAAGAACCTAAAAACCACTGAAATAAAAGGGGTATTCTCAACTGCTTAATAAAGCAGTGCAGTAACCAACAGCCACCAAGTTTAATGTGTTTTATTATTTGCATTAACCTATTGATTAAAGCAGGCTATAGATATGATTTTCTTTCCGGCAACCACGTGTTGGCGGAAAGAGAATTCTTCTATTCCCCAATCAACAGTCAGGAATCCCCCTCATGGAGCTATTGTGTTCTCCCGGCATGCTGGTTGTACCAAAGTCAAATCGATGGATTGACTTTGGAACCATCTATGGGCAGGCTGATTGGCTGAACCAGCCGACATTCAGACCAGCTTAAGACAGGTTATGTCAATATTTGTGGAGATTCATTTTAGTTAATAATTTTGTAAATACAAGTGCCAAGCTTGCAGAAACAGGTCTGGAACTTTTGGACAAATTAGAAAATAAGCACAGAAGAGATTTTTCCACACTGTACTCAAACTACACACCTAAATGGCAATGAATGATGTTAGGTAGTTTAAGTGAAACTAAAGTTGCCTATACTTCCTCTGCTCCAGCAAACGGCCTCCCTGGAATCAACTACCCTGCCCGTTTATCTACAGGGTTAAGTATCTTCAGTCATCTTGACTGGCTGGCCCAGGATGATGTAAGAGCATTGCATGAATGGCTCAGTGTACATTATAAAGACGTTTGCTAGCAGGCAGGTAGAAGGAGACATAGTATGCCTCTTACAGTATTTAATAAATAGCCTTCCTGCTTGTAAACATTTTTTTTCTTCACTTTAATGCTAGTCATACATACGATTTCTCTCCTTCAGCCCCTGGGCTGAACAAGAGAAATCTAACAGATTCCTTCATCCATGCTAAATAAGGTGGATGGAGGAATCTTCAATGCCGGAAATTATTCAGACAGGCGCAGTGCTTGCGGCTGTCTGAATACCCCAACAGTGAATGCATCTGATTGGATAATGCAGCCACTATTCAGCTCACAGGTTTCTACCTGGCTTTTTCGAATTTTCAATTGCAGTTTGTCGAGCCAGCTTACATTTCAGCTGATTTGGCTGAAATTCCAGCCATGTATGGCTAGATTTAGGTTGGATTCACATTCCTGTAGTACCTGCACAATGCATGCACCTTTTTCCATTCATTTTAGGGTTTTAGGCAGCACATTAAATAAATTTGCTGTCTTAGTACAATGCACACTAATAGGCATACTGGCTTCATTGCAGAGATGGTACAGGTGGAATGGTCCCATACTGCCATAATAACCCTGATCCTTTATCATCTCATTAACATCAGTGTGACTAACAAGCATCTGATTTAGGGCTGGTTCACACCAGATGCAATCCAGTGCGTTTTTTTCCTGCATTAAACAGATGGACAGTAGGTTATATGAGCTCCAGTGGCCTAGTTCACATCAGTGCAGTCACTAGAAGAAAAAAAAAAAAATTAGAAGCTGCTGCATCAAAAACACATATGTCCCATTCTATGCCATAAGATGATAAACCTTCTGTGTGCAGCAGCCCCCCAAAACTTACCCAAGCCCCATCTCGATCCAGCTATGTTGCACTTCCTTATTGGCTCCTGCTGCTGTCAACGTCAGTGAGCCAATGAGGAGAGGGGGAAGGGCCAAACCGCAGCTCTGTGTCAGAATGGACACACAGAACAGCGGCACAGGTGCCCCCATAGCAAGCTGCTTGCTGTGGGGGCACTCGGCAGGAGGGGCCAGGAGCGCCGGCGAGGGACCCTAGATGAGGAGGATCTGGGCTGTTCTGTGCAAAACCACTGCACAAAGCAGGTAAGTATAACATTTTTTTTTAAATAACAAATGAGACCCTAAAGTAAATGTAAAGTGTCATTTTTTTTTATAAATATCAAACATGTTATACTTACCTCCTATATGCAGTGGTTTTGCACAGGGCAGCCTGAATCCTCCTCTTCTCAGGTGCCTCTTTGCTGCTCCTGGCCCCTCCCTCCTGTCGAGTGCCCCCACAGCAAGCAGCTTGCCATGCGGGCACCCGAGCCGAGCTGCAGCTCAGTCTGTCCATTCAGACACGGAGCTGCCATTCGGCCCACCCCCTCTCCTGATTGGCTGACTGATTGACAGCTGCAGGAGCCAATGGCGCTACTGCTGTGTCTCAGCCAATCAAAAGGGAGAGAGTCGAGGGACAGCCGAGGGACTCGTGGACATCGCCTGACAGGGAGGGGGCGCTGAGTGAGGCTGCTACACAGAAGGCTTTTTAACCATAGAATGCATTAAAAAGGTAAAAAAAAACCTCCTGCCTTTACAACTCCTTTAATATCACTTTAGAATGGAGGAAAAAAACCCACTAGAAAGCATCAAAAACGCACATGCAGTCGCATCTGGAATGCATACAGACTGTGTTTTTATGGTGTGAACTGGCCCTTAAAGTGTAGCTGTAAAAGCATGTATGCTAATGTAACTAAACCTACGTCCTTGCCTGAGAAGCGAAAACAAGAGAAGACCTCAGGGTGTTAAAGTGGTAGTAAAACCCCTGTAATGATTTATACCTACAGGTAAGCCTATAATAAGGCTTACCTGTGGGTACAGTAAATATCTCCTAAAACGTGCAGCAGTGATGTCACTAGGGCATGTGCACTGCGCTCTTAATGGACAGCGTGCTGTCCCTAGAGAGCCATGCTGGATGCTGTACGCCATATGCAGTAGTGACATCATAGCGGTTCGGCCAGTCAAATGGCCACCGCCTGCGAACCTAGGAGGAAGACCAGGTGATGATGGAAGCCCCGAGGGAGCCATACTATCACATTATGGTCCTAACTTGCAGGGAGAATTTTTTTATATTTTGCGGTTTACTATCGGCTTTAAATAATACACCACTTTCTACCAAAGACTAAAAAAAACTTAGCGCCGATTTGAAAAGTTAAGAGAAATTCGACATTGCACTAAAATAATTCAAAGAAGACCACTATGATGCAGATTTTTCATCATTCAGTGCATTCAAAAAACTTTTCTAACCCATAAAATGGTAAATTCCAGAGTCACCTGCAACAACTGGGTTTTCTTTTGCAGCTTCCTTGCTGACATTGTTCTTCTAAATTCAGACAGAAGAATTTGGAAGTTTGCTAATCTACTGTAATACTGCAGCTTCCTATTTACAAGAAACACAAGTGTGAAGACATTCCTACTGCCATGACAAAAAAAAAAATTACCCTGCCGAGGTTAAGACATCACGGGTTAACAGAAAGATTTTAATCTTTCTCCATTTGCTCAACTTCCTAACAAAGTGTTATTGAACTTAAAATGTATCTAAACTCAAGAACACAATTGGAAATACTGCAGTGTAACAGTCCTATGATAGAGCAGCTGCATACATTTTTTATTCAAAGCCATTTTCCTTTATTTTCACATGGTGATCCTGCCAGTAATACACTTCTTTTTCAAAGGTGACAAATGCCCACTTATTAGCATTGTTAACCTTGGGTCAGGAAATGTATTAGGACTACAGAACATCATCCCCTTCCCTCATCTACACAACACAGGGGAGTGGGGTTCTGCAGTCATAAGAGGTGATCTAGCCAGGGCTGATAACACTGCTTAAGATTTCGTTGCAGCAGAGGTAGAAAGCACAGAATGTCACAAGCTTGCTGGATTTCTGGCAGGATCAAAGGGTATATTTTTTCATTTATCAAATAGATGATACAAAATGTAAAAAGTTAACAGACCAAAAAAAAAAAAAAAAGGAAGAACCAACATCATAAGTTCACTATTATGGTTTACATATACTTAAATTAATGAGCCTAATATTTATAGTAGGCATAATGAAAATATATTTGCTTTAGAAATGACCAGGCTCAGAGGCTGAACACATTCATTTCACGAACAATGCTATATCAGCAATAAACTGATATTTTTTGCAAACAAAATGAGATTTTTGCCTTCAAAAAAATTTCAAGTTTACACTTAAACATAACGTTTGTCATGCTTTGGCACTGAACTGTAAAAATGCCTGTTACATCAAAACCCAACTGCAACCAAAAACTTTTTTTCTTTTATTTTGGATAGAACAGTGAAGAATTAGAACCTCAGATTATTGACCCTCATGTTTCTGCTAGGCCAGGAAAATGATGGGAAATGTCTCCAATAGGTACAAAAGCCAAAAAACTCAGTGGACAAAGTTTACAACTTCTAACATTGTGTTTATTGCTGTCAGCGTCTTCTTGTTCCAATGACAACTGCTCCCCTCTTTTCTTGCACGGACAAGATATGGACAGGAAGTGGGCTTAAATATTCCCAACAGAAGAAAAAAAAAAAAAGAAAATTGGCTTCGGTTAGACGTCAAGTATTAAGGAAATTCTGTACTGAAAGTAATACGGGGGCTTCGATTGCTGACACCTACTAAGAAGATTAGCTGCTTGTCTTTTACTGGTCTTAACACTTCCTGGGTCATTGACCAGAAATCAGAATAACAGTCAAGCAACTAGCATTTTCAAAAGGAGAGTTTAGCAATGGCAGCTTGTATATGTTTTTAGTACAGGTTTATTAAACAACCCTGTAATTCACAACATTTTAGTGTTGGTTATTTCCTTTGGTTCTTAGAGTGGCGGCTACCAGAAAGGACGTCTCAGTTGAGATACTAAGCCTTGGTTGAGAAAGGATATTTAGGATGCCACCAGTCAAGAAGATGGACGCTATGGACAGGATCCAGAACGATTTGTACTCCTTGTTCTCCACGAGGCTTCTTGCCATTCAACAATGGACAGTCTTGGAAGATCAGTCGCACACGATGATGCCTCATGTCAGTACTGACGTTTATTGTAAGCTAAAACAAAAATTTAAATTAGCTTCCAGATCAACACAGAAAACTGAGTCATATTTCACGATAACGATATGTTCATGTGTGCTGTGGAGCTGTAAAAACTTGTACATTCTCAAACACAATCTCTCAAGATTTTTCGGACAGGTAAAGCCTTGGTTCTTACTGAAGTTTGCCTGTCTCTCTCTGCCATGTAATTAATCATACTGGTGAGAGAGGCTGCCCCGTATAGTGATCAGCCAATAAGAATGTGTGTGTGTTTGAGTGGGTGGAAGGACAGAAGGGGCTTAGCAGCAAGCTGCAATACTACCAGAAGCGTTGGAGCTTTGCATGTCATAATGGCCTGGCATTTGGATGTGACAAAGTATTGTGAAGCTGCTGCACGTATGCACAGGCACCGTACAGTAGATGCCTACACTTCATGTCTGCAACAGTTTGCTCCTCTTTCCCTCAGTGAAATAACACACACAAAATATAATATACACCTCAAAGCAAAAATAGTTTGTTTTTTTTATCTTTAAAAAGAGAAGTATTGCAAAAGCTCTTTTGGCCATACTTCTCTTGTGGGTCAGCAGAGTGCTCTTACTTGTGCACTTCTGTGACCCAGGATCAGCTGACAGCAGGCTAAAGTCTGCTGTCGGCTGACATCACAGAGCCATCCAAATTTTAGTGTTTGGATCCACCTAGATGCCTTACAGGGAGCTGGCTCAGCCTGTCAGTGTGCCGCTGGGAGCCTGAGCCAGCCACTCTTACCACATACTCTGCCCAGTGCTCCAGTATGTGCTGGTGAGGCAGAGCAGAGAGCGGCGACTGACGATCATTGCTCAGAGCAGACCCGAGAACTGAGCAATCAGCAATCACTTGATCACTCATTTCCTGGGCTTAGAGGCAGCGGGGGTCAGCTACAGCATCGGAGCAATGCTGCATTAGGTAGGCAAGTATGTTTTGTTAATTTTTTTTTGAGTCAAGACTACAGACAATAATTTACACACTTGCCAACCAGGCTTTTTCTGGCATTTTTTGTTTACAAGTTTAAATCAGTATTTTTTGCTAGAAAATTACTTATAACCCCCAAACATTATACATTTTTTTTTTAGCAGAGAACCTAGGGAACAAAATGGCGATCGTTGTAATTTTTTATGTCACACTGTATTTGCGAATGCAATTTTTTGCATGAAAAAATACAATTTAATGAAAAAACAAAAAAAAAACAAACAAAAAACACAAACACACAAAAACACAACAGTAACCCCAATTTTTTTTTCTATAATGTGAGAAATGTTATGCCGAGTAAATAGAAACCCAACATGTCATGCTTTAAAATTGTGCATGCTTGAGGAATGGCGACAAACTACGATACTTAATCTCCATAGGCGAGACTTTAAATGCTTTTACAGGTTACCCGTTTAGTTACAGAGTGGGTCAAGCACTAGAATTATTGCTCTTGCTCCAACGTTCTCGGTGATGCCTCACATGTGTGGTTCTAATACAGTTTACATATGTGTGCGCAACTTACCTATGCGTTCACTTCTGCAAACGAGCACGGAGGGATGGGGGTGCTTTAAATTTTTTTTATTATTTTACTTTTTATTTTTCATTTTTACACTGTCCCTTAAATTTTTTTTGATCACTTTTATTTCTATTACAAGGAATGTAAATATCCCTTGTAAAAGAAATAAGAATGACAGGTTCTCTTTATGAAGAGAAAAGAAAAAAAAAGAAAAAAGAAAAGTATAATAAAATTTCTTCTAGCATAGACTGGAAGCGATGTAATGACGTCACTCCGGTCCTCGAAGGCCATATTGCAGATGTCAACTCTTTGATTGCCTATGGGAGCATTCGGCCGCACCATTGGATCGTTTCTCGGTTGAACCGGCGGAAACACCAGCAAGCAGCACGGGGGGTTGTGAGATGTCCCCTCACGTCCCTTCAGAAACTGTTCTAGTGCCTCATGAGCTGCTTGGATAGTTTTCTTGAGAAAGCCGGCCACCTGCAGAAACAAATGGTATCGGGGTTATGGCTGATATCCTCAGCCACAAACCCAATAAACCACTTGCAAACGGCAACTATCTATAAGTATTGCGGTCAGCAAGAGGTTACAAGCCGTAAAAGTAAACAAGTCAACCCAGTCCTCTCTAGTGGCAAGTGCTATGAAGTAATTTATTTTCAAAGATCCTCAAACACCACAATAAAGCCCCTAGGATTTCAGACAGTTTCTAACAGTTCAGAACAGAGGTCCTCAAACTTTCTAAACAAAGGGCCAGCTCACTGTCTTCAAGACTTTGGAGGGGCTAACTGACCAGTGGGAGTAAAAAAATGCCCAAGTGCCAGTGGGAGAAAACCACACCCCAACCTACATTGTCAGTGGGGGTAAAAATTGCCCTAAGGTTGGTGGTTAGTGAGAGTAAAAAATGACCTAACGCCTAGGAAGGAAGAATGCCGCCCTGTTACTGATGTCTGTGGGAGGAATAATGCCCCATCATTAGTATCAGTGGGAGGAATAGTGCCCCATCCTTGGTGTTAGAATGACGAATAGTGCCCCATCGTTGGGTGTCAGTGGGAGATATAGTGCCCTGAAAGCTGATTAAAAGCAAGCAAAGGGTCGCATCTGGCCCACAGCTGCAGTTTGAAGACCAATGGCTTAGCTACAGATGTAAATTAGAACCTATATTAAAGCTGCTTTGACTGCTTGCTCGTAAGACACAAATACTTTATGATGCAAAGTCTGGGAATATATTTACTTTAAAGTAAACTTCATAAAGAAGGAACTGAAACCAAGCCATCTCTGCTTTGTGTTAATAAAAACAGAAAATGTTCTCTTTTTTTAAATCATACTTACCTAGGTGGGTGCAGCATAGGCCCGATGCTGCATTTGTCCCCAGCGCTCTAACACTGAGATTCAAGCAAACACCACCAATCGCTCGGTTCCCAGAGATCCTTGAGCAGAGAACTAGTGACTGTCAGTCACCAGCTCTCTGCTTCCCCCCCCCCCCCCCCCAAGCTTTGGCTATACTTCTCCTTTAAGATCCACATAATGCACATACCGCATTACTAAAGCATAATTTTCCCCTGTATTGTTAACATCATGAGTCAGTATGACCATGTAATATGCCTGATGTAACATAAGCCACATTAGAATACTACACAAAGTCGAACCAACAATGTAAAAACATGTGCAGTGTATGACAAGTTTAGACATACATACATACAAGTGCTTGCAGGCAAGACTTTCAGTGCAATGAAAGTAATAGACTAGACTACTTACATAAGCTAGTGTCATGCCCATGACCACGGGGATGAAGATAAAGTTTAAAGTAGTAATCTGAAGTAGTAAACAGTCTTGGTCAGGGTTATAATGGACTTCTTTGTACTCGGTGGGAGGCTGCAGATAATTAACACAATGATTCTTCTGTTTTAGAGGCTAAATAATAGAAAACAGAAAACTTTTATGTGATCATATGTACTAACTAAATGTAAACTGGTCTTTTTCAGTAAAGCACACAGATTTAAAAGCCAGTTGATTTTGAGAGGAAAAAAAAAAAAACAGAAAACACACACCTTTCATGAGAGAATGTATAAGCTATCATTGCTGATTTTTTCAGAATGCTAGTGGCCTGGCTGTCATACTGATGCTCATTTACAGCATGCTTGTGGTTCACAAGTCATGTAGCCAGACATGGCCTGGCAATAAGCATTTTCAGAAAGCATCCAGCAATAAAAGCCACTGTACTTTGATAGCTACAGAGTCAGGCATCTTGCCAGGGGCAGCCTAACTATTAGGGGAGCCCGGGCGCCACCCCCTCTCTCCAGGCCACCTGCTATATGCAATAGATAGAGACATGCATACCATGAATGTAGCCATGTCCGCCGCGGCCACCCCCTATTCATGCATCCAGCCCCTTTCAGGGCACCGGGGGCATGAATTACAGCGGCCAGGCTTTTTTTTTTTTTTTTGAAGCACCCGATTAGAGCAAGAGGCTGGAGCCTCTAATAGGCTTCAAAATAGGGTGGGCTCGGGACAAAGGGAGTGCAACCGGAGCCCACCTAGGTATGTTGCAACAGCGAATGAAAAGTCGCTGTAACACTGATCCTCCTCCAAGCCAATCGGGAAACGGGTCTGATACCCTTCACCCGATTGGCTGAAAGGACAGGTGATCTTACTGGACGCCTAGGAGGAGGGGAGGAGACGCACAGCGGAAATGAGGAGAAGAGCCGCTGGCCGATGCCTGGTCCCCGCCGATGCCAGATCCCTGCCGCTGCTCCTTGGATGCCTGCTGCCTAGATGGGGTAAGTGGCTGTGGACCAACCGACCGTCAGACAGGGGAGAGGCGGGGGGTAGAGTTGGCTTTGGTTGTTTGCCATTGCCGCGCCCCCCCCCCCCCAAAAAAAAACCCAAAAAACCGCCACTGCTTCTTGCACACGATACTACTGTTTGAGCATCTATTTTTTTATTACGCATTTGCGTGCATTTTTACGCATATGCGTCGGTGCATTTTCGCGCGCATCCATGTGAGCATATTCTCACGTTCACAATATGTTAATGGACATTTGTGCGCATGAGACATAAATTGACCAAAAATGCAGATTTTGTTTTTTTTTTTTTTAACTGAAGAATACACGGCTCTTGTTTACACGCCTGTGTGCATAGGCACATTACAATTAATGGGCTGTATTTTAGCTCAGTAAAAAAATAAGCTCTACTGAGTTTTTCCAAGCTGCAGTGTGCAAGAGGCCTAAGGGCACTTTCACACTGAGGTGCCGGCGGTAAAGCACTGCTATTTTTAGCATCGCTTTACCGTCTTTTTAGCTGCTCTTTTCGGCTGCTAGCAGGGTGCTTTTAAACCCCACTAGCGGCCAAAAAAGGGATTAAAAGCACCCGCAAAGCTCCGCTTTGGCGGCGCTGCCTATTGATTTCAATGGACAGGGGCACCTTAGGAGCGGTTTATACACCACTCCTAAAGCACTTCAAAAGATGCTGCTTGCAGGACTTTTTAGTGTCCTGCCAGCGCACCGCGCCAATGTGAAAGCCCTCGGGCTTTCATACTGGAGTGACAGGAGAGGCGCTTTACAGGCGCTATTTTTAGTGCTTTAGCGCCTGTAAAGTGCCTCAGTGTGAAGCTTTAGTGTGTTTGGGCTTACGTTGTTGGAGGGTGAATGGGAAACAATTACTACAACACACATGTTCCGTAAAATGTTAACAGCTATAACCTTCATGCGTGATGGTTCAGAACACCAACTTTGCTTCACAAAATGTCCCCGAAAGACTATTGACCACTGCTGAAGATGCGAGAAGGAAGGGGGAACACAGTTATTTATTTGGCAGCAGAATGCTGCTATACAACCCCAATGGCTGGCAGGCAATACCCAAGACTTCTCTCTTACCCAATACCTTCATCATACCGCCCTACTTGGGAAATTCTACTTTATGTCTTTGATCTTGCATATGGTCAGCACAGCTATCATGTGTACCCCAGTTTGTTGGTGAACTAAACAAGCAACCACTTTGAAGGACTGGTTCACAGGACTGAACAAAGTAGCTTAAATGAAGAAACATTAGTTCAGCTCAAGAAACACAAACTAAATACACTTTGACATGGGCATTCTGGATACGCTACAGAACACCAGAGTATAAGAGTAATGTCCCTATCCACATGAACTATAACCAGAATAGTTCCCCCATTCTTGGTGTTGAAACAGGACCCCCCCCCCCATTCTATAAAGTACTTGCTACTTTCAGGACAAAAGCCCATGGGACTGCACCCAGATGGCCTGAGCAGGAACTGGGACCTCAGCGGGTAGTCATCTGCTAGACCTGCTTAATGCCCATATTATGCATCCCTCTCCCCCCATTCACCCATTTTTTAAGCTCCTTCAACCCAAGGGGATGTCTTTTTTTTATTCCTTTCAGCTCCACTCCTGAACACTCCCCTGGTTATTCTTTCTTCTATCTATGGATGTCACCGCTTTGCCCTTTCACCTAATCCATTTAAAGAAAGATTTGCATTCAGTCACAAAATACAATGCATTCTCTAATTGGTACCCGAGATGAGCGGCTGACCTCCTGTGTTCAGAACACATCAGGCCAGCCACTCAGCACAGGACCCGGACACTGGCTAGGTATGGTATGTGCAAGATGGACCAATGTAGCTATCCAAACCTGTAAGTCTTTAGACTGCATAGAAATTAACAATTTTCACAATACAATATTTTAAGAGAAAGCTTTGAGTGCACTGAAAAAAATGCATTACTTTAACAGTAACAAGTAATGACCAAGGTATTACTGACTCAGTAAGCCCATAACAGAAATGTAAAATTTGCTATGATCCATAAGGGTTATAAAAAGTGAGGAAGCTCGGTTATTGACTATAACTTTCCAGAGCACTTTAAAGTGTCATTTGGGATTCTAAAAAAATCCCCAAACTTTCATACTCACCTATGTAGATGCAGCATCAATCCGATGCTGCATTTGTCCTCTGCGGCCTTTACACTGAGAACTGAGCGATCAAAGATTGCCGATCTCTCTTTTCTCAGGTCAACTTTGAGCACAGAGAGGCGACTGTCAGTTGCCAGTTCTGTGCCTCTAGCGCTCACTGGAGTGCCGGACTGGGGAGAGGGCAGAAGGGGCACGCTGAGAGGCTGAGCCAGCTGCTGGTCAGGCACCAGTGAGGATTCTGACATTGTTGGGATCCCTGCAGAGCCTGGACTGGCTCTGTGACGATTCTGGGAGATTTGACCACACTTCTTTAAGGCAGAACTAAACCTACTGATTTAACAGTTTCCCAAAAACAGCTACATCCGAGGCATGCCATGAATAATAACCACCCACAGCTGCTTGTGTTCTCAAGCAAACTGTCAAGCTATCAAATGGCTGGTGTCATTTGATAGCATGATCATGCAACATGGCAACCACAGATCCAAAATAGGCCAAGATGGCAGCTCCTTGGCTGTAAAGGATAGGAGGGTTTATTTCCACTTGAACAGGCACAAAAAACACTAATCATGTGTAATAACTCTAAATGCTACAGGAGCTGAACCTGTAAAAGTGACTCTTAAGTAGGCCTTACATGGGTCGAATTCCAAACTAATTTTCTTTCGTAAATCAAATATTTTGTACGTTGTGAAGATTGCCAGCCACTAAAATTATTTTCTGTAGCAACATAAGGTGAAATTGAAGGCTTGGTTAGTCGAATTCCTAAATCAATCGTGGCACCATGCCATTAGATCACAAAACATATTTCGGATTTTCAAAAGAAAATGGGTTTGGAATTCGACCCATGTATGGCCAGCTTTATATGGGAAAAGTTTTGGGGCTGCCAGCAGCAGGCCCCCAGGGATTTCTAAACGTTTGGCTATTTGCATGTTCCAGGTCTGTGAGTGAACTAAGAAACTGTAACAGAGTGTCAGAACCAGGTAAACTTGTTCCATATCAGCATATCAGACAGCACTAAAGTCAAAGCATCAGAATAACCAGGAAAATAGCATTATCAAAGGAGAGTTTAGTAGTGGCTGCCTTCATCAATCTGTCATGACAGATACACTGTGGGAATGTTAAACACCAGCTCAAAAAAGCACTTACTACTCTTAATACATAAAAGAAAAAAATATCCTATTGTACTAAACTACAAAATGAATGGCATGCAGGAAAAAAAAACAAAAAACAAAAAAACAAAACAAACAAAAACCCTATCAAATATTTAAACTGAGAAAATTTACCTTTTTGGGAGAAAAAAAAGGTAATTTTTTAATTCATGGCAGCAAAGCGTCTCAGAAAAGTTGGGACAACAAAAAGCTGCAAAGTAAATGGCACTAACAAGGCAGAGCTGGAAGAATATTTTGCAATTAGGTTAATTGGCAACAGGTCAGTAACAAATCATTGCATTTTGTTTAAGTTGATTTTACACAGCATCCAAACTCTTTTGGAAATTGGGGTTGTATTAAGCGAAGTACCGTAATTCTACTTTGATGCAAAATAAAATACCATAGTATGTTATTCCATACCGGTTTCTTAAATTTGAAGTAAAAATCCCACAATGACTCAGGCCTGTTTCCAGTTACTTTTCTGCACCAGAAGAGTAAACACTGAAAAAAAAATACAAAATAACAAATGTCTTAGTACATATTAAAAAGGCACTACTACCTTAAAAGAAAAAATATATTACACAGCAAAATCTACACATTATCTAGCTTATTAGAACAGAGAAAAATACAAGAGTAAGGCAAGCCAACAACAGTACATAAACATATAAAAAGCTCCTGCATCATTAGCATTATTTAGCTCATTACCATTTTCTAAAAAATTGCTCGTTAACACCTTTTTTTCTTTTCAGTTTCTTTACTTATCACGCATCTGTCAATCCATTTCTAGCACTTGATACTGTTTAGGCAGTGGGTGAGCTGAAGGAAAACAGTTGCTCCCTCTAGCGCTGAATGACATCTAGAGGAAAATTGGTCCTGGCCAGCAATGCTGTTCCGGTAATGGAGCGAGAAGGTAGAGATGGAAAACATTTAAATGTTGAAGCATGCAGCGACCTGATGACTTTCAATTTACATGAATGGGAAAGCAGAGATCAACCCTTGTATACTAATCAAATGCGGGTATGTTATGTCACTATATGAATGGGAGGCCATAGATTTGTGGGCTGACAACACTGCAATTTCAGCAGTGGGACTGTGGCGTTGTCCAGTACAGGAAACAAGTCCACATTAGAAGGGCTGTCAGGATGAACAGGTAAATACTTGACAATAGAGGGACATTAAAGCAGATCTTCATCCTGAAAGGAAAGTGCCCTCCAATCCACTCTTTTTTTTTTTTTTTTGTAAAAAAAAAAAAAAAAAAAAAAAAAAAAAAAAAAAAAGAAAAAAAAAAGGGAGGGAGGACACCCCCCACCATGCACCTCACTTGCCTAGGTAAATAACGTGCACGGTGCTCTCTCTGGGATATGCACATCACATACCCAGGAGGCACAGCCCTTCATTTAGAAAAGGAGGAGAAGGTGGCCTAGCATTGAGGTCCGCTGGCTGATCTCAGAGGAGCCAGTAGGCTACCGATGACGTCACACAAGAAGATGGTGGTCCGGGACTGAGCAGGAGCAGAAGAGAAGAGAATCTCAGCAGGACAATGCTCATCCACTGGGTAGGCGAGTATCTTAAATGTGTAGAACAATGTGTGACTTACCTGAAACCAAAGCCTGCAATGTCACCACTGTCCCCTCTTCCACAAAGCGTCCATCTTCCTTCTGGGTATTACGGCTCCGGTGCTGTGATTGGCCAGAGCCAATGACATCATGGCACAATGTCCTTTAGAAAGCGCACGCTCGCCGTTTCTAAAAAGGAGTCTAAAGTGTGCCTCCGCCGTTGTCTACGACGCATGCGCTGTAGACATCAGCGATTGCCCTTTTTGTAAATATCTCCTAAACCGTGGAGGTTTGGGAGATATTTCGAGCACCTACAGGTAAGCCTTATTCTAGGCTTACCTGTAGGTAAAAGTGGTTGTAACGGGTTTGCAACCACTTTAAAGAGGACATATTTAGGAATGTAATAATAAATCAGTACAAAACAAAGTAGAAAAGGCTTTAAAATAAGCCTATGGAAACCTCTGTTGCTGCAGGAACTGTGGAGGAATTCATTCTCAAAGTTTGCAACAGAGGTACTGAAATAACAGCACCTCTTCAATTGTTTTCTCTGACAACAGGGACTTGCCAGATGCCAGTCTAATATAAACAAACATGTTGTAAGCTGATAGAAAAAACTTCAGAGTGTGTTGTGTTCTTTGATGATAATTTACCCTACAGTGCCTACAGCTACAAAGCTTTTTTACTGCTTGTTAAAAGTACACACACAAACGAATATCCATAATCTGGACAAAGCTGCACTTTAAGGGAAGGCATCGTTTGGTCTCTCTTCTACAATTGTACTGTACAGGTGATCTGTTATTCAGAGGAACATGCAACGGTATTACAGAACAGCACTGATCCTCTTTTTGGGTCCCCTGCCAGTAGTCCTGGCGCCCCCCCCCTCATGAGTGCCCCCCAATAGCAAGCCTCTTGCTATGGGGGCTCCCGAGTCACGCTCCTGTGAATGGACATTGTCCATGCACACACAGAGCGCATCTAGGCCCGGTACTCACAATTTACTAGGAATAATAAACAACCAAAAAAAAAAAAAACACACCTCTTCTCAGAATTCTATTGTTTGTTGCCAAACCAGGTTCTCCTATTTACAGGGATCTTGACTGGTTTTTGTTTCCAGTGAAAAACGTACACGTCTGTCAAAACTCCACAGGGTGACTTCAGGAGGTTGATCAACTCACCAGTTATGTAACTCTGTGGCCATGCATGCAACTTCCTCACACATTTTAGGTATGGCTTAAGGCTGTCTATGTTAACATTACAAAGTTTTTACAGTAGAAATTTAGTGTACTCCACAAGCTAATAAAATGCAAAAAATAAAAAAGGGCAATTCTACTAGGGTTCAGCCTAGATTATGAAGCATGAGAGCCATGACATATGCAATGCATGAAACCCTTACCTTAGTCCCCCATGCACCACCAGAATTTTTTGGCTAGGAAGCGCTTCAGGCAGTACACCAATGCTCTCTTAACGTGACACAAAGGTTCATGCAATTATAAATACTTCTGGGGGTGCATTTTACTCCAGTTAAGTTGCACAAAATGGGCATCTTAGATCCCCATTTCAGTAAACGCTCCAGGGACCAGATCCATCTCATTTAGCAGTGCCCAAATAACACAATTATTGGGTGGGAATATGGAATACGATAAACGCTGCATTTCAGATCTCCATTCCACTTGACCCCAAACCTTGCCTTTTGGGCATCTTAGATGATTTCTAACTATCTACCCGCATTACAGAAGCTGTATCTAGAGCCCTCTTTCAAGCCCGGGAGAGTTGTACTTAGGGATTGGAAGTCTATTGATCTCCCGTCTCATAAGGAATGGGTACAATGTATGGATGAGACTCAGACTGGAGAAGTACATCTACCAGCACAGGAGATGCCCCCACACATTTGAAAATCTTTGAGGTCACTGGCTAGACACCCCAGGTCTGAGTCCCAAAGAACTGGTGATGGACAGCTTAGTTATTGGTCGAGTTCTGTCCACCCCCCCCAAACGGAAGAACTTTACTACACGCTTATCAGCAGGTGTAGCGAAATGAGGAGACCGATTCTGTGCTTTACCTTTGACCAAACTATAATGTTCTTCAGTGATAGAGGCAAGCTAGCCTTGTACCACTGTGTTCGTCATAAATTGTATGAGCGGTTTTCTGAGTATGTTCAAGAGGCTGTCTTGGAATTGTTGTAAATTTTTATTTGTATGCTTATATTTTTCAATAAAACTTTATTGAAATAAAAAAAAAAAATAATGAATGTCTTGGCTAAAGCAACTTTTGGGAACAGTGATCTTTGTATCACCTGTATTATAGCAGCAGATCAAACAGCCCCATGAACAAAAAAAAAAAAAAAAAAAAAAAAAAAGGAGGGCCGAAATACAAAAATACAGGGACTCTGATATGTTATACAGCACAGAGGACCTCTAGTGGATGAGGACAATGCTACAGCACATCAAACAGCCCTCCTGCATTGAGGCTGCAACCATTCGTTGTTTTATTACTATTTTTTACAAGAACAGCAAATGGAGTTGGTAGAATTGGCTTGAAACAAGGTCAGGTGCTGGTATGAGAAGATACATATAGATGTTTCTCATATTCACTGGTAACATGCATTTCAATACGAAATACTTGTGTAATTATCGTGTTGTGACACTGCATAAATTATAAAAAGACATGCAAATTAAAAACAAAACACTTACTTTTGAATTCAGTAAAGTGCCAGGGGTTGACTCAGGTAATGTTGGATTTTTAGCAACTCTTGAACTAAACGGTTCGTACATGTGGTAAAAGGAACGGATAACACATGCACGTAAAGATCTCAGCCTGTACATACACTCTGGAAGAAGACGAATGGGAAGGTAGGTGCTCGTTCTGTAATGTCTGTAAAAAATATTGTGAAATCATGTAAAAATAGCATAAAACTAAAAATTTAATTTACTCTTATTACCTCGCATTCTTAAAGGTAACTAATACAGAGGTATGGATTTCAAGTCCAACCTAAGTTTCACTACATAAAACACATTTCCGTTAAAGGGCCAGTTCACACCAGAACGCAGGGCAGAAAACCCACGTTCCGTGTGCATCTCCCACAGTGTTCAAATCCCATTGCACTTGTGATCAGCAGTAGGTGTGTCAATGCAATACTAACACCCCAAATGCGATTCGGCTGCTCTGCATTTTGTAAAAGTAGTGCAAGCACTACTTTTGTGATGGTCCAATGCAATTTCAGGGCATTCAAATGAATGGGCTAAAATCACACTGCAATTGGATCGCATGTGAATCACACAGGAACGTACAGCATGTTCCTGTGCGATTCCTGGTGCGACTGTGAACCGGCCCTGAAGTACTATTTTGAAAGCATTTCCATGGTATTTCTTTTAAAACATACATAGAATACGTAAGACAAAGACAACTATTCTCTTTAATCTAAAGATCAGGCAGTCTCTCTTTACATGGAAAATAATTTTACTTATCCCTGTTGGCCTGAAAGGTATTTGATTTGAAAGAAACTTTTTTTTTTAACCTGCATGCACTCAGTGCATGACTTGAGCATTTACAGGTTTTCCCATTACTTCTTTGCAATGCATTGTTCTGCACGTACAGCCCGGCGTACAAGCAAATGGCTGTATGCATGTAAATGTTGATTTTGTGCATCAGCATTTATCTGAACGTGTATGTACAACTAATTTCCTGAACACAAAACTATTTATGTGGTCTCGGAAACGCATTCTAAAATCAATTACACACAGTCGGACTTTGTTCGGACATTCCGACAACAAAATCCTAGGATTTTTTCCGACGGATGTTGGCTCAAACTTGTCTTGCATACACACGGTCACACAAAGTTGTCGGAAAATCCGATCATTCTGAACGCGGTGACGTAAAACACGTACGTCGGGACTATAAACGGGGCAGTGGCCAATAGCTTTCATCTCTTTATTTATTCTGAGCATGCGTGGCACTTTGTTCGTCGGATTTGTGTACACACGATCGGAATTTCCGACAAAGGATTTTGTTGTCGGAAAATTTTATAGCCTGCTCTCAAACTTTGTGTCAGAAAATCCGATGGAAAATGTGTGATGGAGCCTACACACGGTCGGAATTTCCGACTACAAGGTCCTATCACACATTTTCCGTCGGAAAATCCGACCGTGTGTACGGGGCATAAGGCTTCACGTACAATGGACGTTTGACAACCTCTTCTGAACGTTGTAACTTAACAGCTAGGAACTAAGCACACAGGCATAGCATTTAAAGGTCTCAAGTCCTGGACTACATATTAGCTTGTCTTCTCTTGATTTGTGTTATAAATTTGAATATTCATATTTATGGACAACCAATTTAGTGCTTTTCTGGCAATGAGCGGATTGCCGCTGGCAACTTCATATGCTTTGTGGCTCTAGCAGCAATTCGTCAATTTTCTGTGCAGTTCAAAATCATATACCAGTCAAAATCTTATAGGATTAAAAATCTGCTCACTTTCTGCAAGCTCAGCTTGTCCATTACACCCCCCCTAAGAATGGCATCATCACTGGCAGGCTGGGCTTACAGTACTACAGGACTGAGTGCTGCTGGGTGGGGATAACTGTTAATGTGGTCTGGTGGAATCTGGTACTTTTCTATAGTTTAACCAATTGTGTACGGGGACAACTTTTTCATTTCTGCACACGTTAAAATCTGCAATTTTTTTGCTAGAAGTTACAGTAAACCTCCCAAAAAGTATATATTTTCTCAAAACAGCAATCCTGGAGAATAAAATAGGAGGTAGGTGCAATTTATGTTAGATATTTGCGCAGGTATTTAACACCTACTGTATTTTCAGGAAAAAAAAAAAAAATACACTAAAATGAATTTTAGTAGACAATATTCTTGTTAAATATTAAGGATTGGGTTGCATCGAGTAAATAGATACCAAACATGTCAAGTCTTAAAAGCGTGCATGCCTGTGGAATGGCAAAAAACTATGGTACAAAAAATTCTTTATAAGTGACGCTTTAAAAATGTTTACCAGTTATACGTTTAGCATTACGGCCCTAGAATTATTGCCCTCACTCTTATGTTTGCAATGAAGGTTTACATATACACGATCACCCTTCGCTGCACCTTTTTTATGGCGTATGTGCAGGGGTGCTATAAAAAGAATAAAAAAATAATAATAATAACTTGGAAAAAGAAAAAAAAAGTCTTAGTCCGTAGCGTTCAATATTGAGTAGGCCCACCCTTTACAGCTATAACAGCTTCAACTCTTCTGGGAAGGCTGTCCACAAGGTTTAGGAGTGTGTCTACGGGAATCTTTAATCGTGCTCATAGAAGCGCATTTGTGAGGTCAGGCACTGATGTTGGACAAGAAGGCCTGGCTCACAGTCTCCACTCTAATTCATCCCAAAGGTGTTCTATCGAGTTGAGGCCAGGACTCTGTGCAGGCAAGTCAAGTTCCCCCACCCCAAATTTGCTCATTCATGTCTTTATGAACCTTGCTTTCCTGAATTTTCCTTAAAAAAAAAAAAAAAAAATATACAATTTTTTTTAAATGACCTGTCCTCCAAAAAGTGATATTTCAGTTATAGGTGGAAATGGGATAGGCAGACACACGCACTTGTTTCTTTTAACTAAGGATTGTACCAAGAGCCAAGAGACCTTCCAGTAATTATTCCTACTTATAAATGAGCTCTCTTTGGAATTCTGGGTTTTTTCACCCACCATGGTTGTTGTCACTCCTTCTGCATAAAAGTAAAATAAATTATACATATAGGAAGAAGCGCGTGATGGCTGCTGGAAATAAAAGATTTGAGAATTGAAGAAATTAGGTCTTACCACTTAAGTCCTCAAGAATTAAAAAAAAAAATAAATAAACTTTAGGTGGTTTACCTACTTGGCATGTACCAAAATCTGAAATATCAGTCTTGGGGGGACTTGTCCCTTAGGGTAAATAAAATATAAGCTGCATCAGTAATATTCTACACTACTTATCACACCTTTTGTACAATCTCATCCAAAAGACAGCAGTGCAAGTAACGGTCCAAGCTTTCTTACAAATAAGAGCAAATGTCAAAACATCTTCAGGTCTTATGTAGTTGGAAAGGACAAGCCAAATGTCAATAGTATAGTCGCCTCCAGTTGTGTCTTCTAAAAATGTTTCTGAAAAACAAAATAGAGATTTGTTCATAAAAATTTATTCTAGAACACCACCTTCAGGCTTCACAGCCGTTTCCTACTGCGCATGTGCAAGTTGCTCTGAGCTTTTTGAATGGTCCCCCCGTCTTCTGGGAAGTGTACATTTATTTTGGAGCCGGTAAAGCATTGCACCAACAATCAGCAGATCACTGGTGCCATGCAGGTCTCCTGCAGATCTGTCAGTGTATCTGTGTGCCCGTACATCCCATACAGGCAATCAGATACGCTGATAGGAAGAATCGATGAACCACAACGCTCCACAGCCCCATGGTAGTTTGAGAACTACAGGCCTACAGCCACAAAAGATGTTGGGGCTTGTAGTTCATTCACACACAGAGCTCGCTACTTTGACAGGTGGTGAGGAGGCAATGTGACCGTCTATTTTAACCCAATTTTTGCCAAACATGTGCTTGCATAGGTCGCGTTTGGTGGGCTTTCCAGCCACAGATTGCAATTTGTTGGATAGTTTTTGCTGCGGGCAGGAAGAAAAGCATAGCAACTGTGGCATGGAAACACTTCCATTCACTGCCACTGCAGCTTAAGCGGGAGGGGCAGTTGGGTGCAAAAAAAAGTGGCTTACCCACATATTTTTAAACACCCCTCCAACCGCTAGTCTAAATGAGGCCTAATAGAAGTACACAAATTGATCAGTGCCGGCTGTCACCCCTATCCCATTATACTGAAAAAAAAAATTTGTTGCAATCTGTGCACCTGCTGGAAAATGTTTCCCAAAACTTCTTGAGCTGATATAAGGGGAAATCTCCCCTAATGGCACAGAGATGGCAAAACACTGCTAGAAGTTCTATGCCTTCCCGCACGGGTATGTCCTACCCTTTTTCGCCCACCAGAGGGTGCGTGCCCGCTGCACGGCGGGGGACCCAATGCGTGTGGCTGACGGGTGCGATCGCCTCTGGCCACGCACGTGCACGAGCGCCAGCACGGATATTTGTGTGTGCAAATACAAATCCCTGTGCTGTCAGGGAAGAGGAAACATATTGTTTGTTCCTACTAAGTAGGAAAAACGATATGTCTCCTCTCCTAGTCACTCACATCCCCACACAGTTAGAACACACTAAGGGAACACACATTTAACCCCTTGATCTCCTAGTGTTAACCCCTTCCCTGCCAATGACATTTACACAGTAATCAGTGCATTTTTATAGCACTGATCTCTGTATAATTGTCAATGGTCCCAAAAAAAGTGTCAAAAGTGTCTGATCTGTCTGTCGCAGTACCGCTAAAAATCACAGATCAAAGCTATTACTAGTAAAAAAAATAATAAAAATGCCATCTTTCCCATAGTTTGTAGATACTATAACTTTTGCACAAACCGATCAATATACGCTTATTGCGATTTTTTTACCAAAAATATGTAGAAGAATATATATTGGCCTAAACTGATGAAGAAATTTGTTTTTAAAAACATTTTTGGGGGATATTCATTATAGCAAAAAGTAAAAAATAGTTTTTTTTTTTTCAAAATTGTCACTTTTTTTTGTTTATAGCACAAACAATAAAAACCGCAACAGGTGATCAAATAGCAAAGAAAGCTCTATTTGTGGGAAAAAACGGATGCAAATTTAGTTTGGGTACAGCATTGCATGACTGCGCAAAGTTAAAGCGACGCAGTGCCAAACTGTAAAAAGTGCTCTGGTCAGGAAAGGGGTAAAATCTTCCGGGGCTGAAGTGGTTAAGTACAAAAAATACCTGTTAAACCACTTCAGCTCTCACACCTGTATACCCCCCCCCCCATTGTACAAGCACAATTTTTACATTCATGCTTTGAACCCATTTGGCAGCAATATTCTCATTATTTAAGATGGGGAAAAAAAAAAAAAAAGTACAATGATCAGCCATAACATTATGACTAATGACAGGTAAAGTGAATACAATTAATTGTCTAATTACAATGGCACCTGTGGCTCTTGTGGAATGGTCCCAGTCTGCAGTGGTCAGGACCTACCAAAAGTGGTCCAAGGAAGGAAAACCGGCCAACTGCCAACAGGCTCATGAGCGGCCAAGGCTCAGGAATGCACGTGGGGAGTGAAGGTTGGCTCAAGTAGCATGATCCAATAGAAGTGCTACTGTAGCTCAAGTTGCTGAAAAAGTTAATGCTGGTTCCGGTAGAAAGGTGTCAGATCACACAATTTTAGGTGTATAGGATGGCGTAGTCGCAGACCAGTCAAGGTGCCCATGCTGACCTATGTCCACAGCCAAAAGCACCTACAATGGGCACATGATCATCAAAACTGAACCCCAAGCATGGAAGAAGGTGGCCTGGTCTGATAATTTCAAGAATTGTTTACAGAAAAAAATCAAGTTTGAGGTGTTGACTTGGCCTACAAATTCTCCAGATCTAAGTCCAATTGAACATCTGTAGAATGTGCTGGAAAAACAAGTCGTTTCCATGGAGGACCCACCTAGGAACTTACAATACTTAAAGGATCTGCTACTGATGGCTTGGTGCTAGATACCACAGCATACCTTCCGAGGTCCAGTGGAGTACATGCCCTGAAGGGTCAGGATGTTTTGGTAGCAAAAAAGGGGACCTACTCAAAAATAGGTGTGTGGTCATAAAGCTATAGCTAATCCATTTAGTGGAAAATTTGGAGGCCAAGTAAACACCTTAAACTCGACGTTGTGTTCCCCAAACCATTCTTGAAACATTTTTTGCAGTGTGGTAGGGAAACTTATCCTGCTGAAAGAGGCCACTGCCATCAGGGAATACAGTTTCTATGAAGGGGTGCACTTGGTCAACAAAAATAGGTAGGTGGTTTCTCAGCAGAACATTGCCCAAAGCATCACACTGCCTCCTCCGGCTTGCCTTCTTTGCATACTGCATCCTGGTGCCATCTCTTTCCCACATGATGTGAAAGAAAATGTGATTCATCAGACCAGGCCACCTTCTTCCATTGCTCCAGTTCTGAGGCCAGTGATTTATGGCTGTGGACACAGGTCGGCACGTTCACCTGAGGATACATAACCCCATACACAAACTGCGATGCCCATTTTTTTCTGCTTTCAAAATTTCAACTTCAGAGACAACATGTTTACTGGCTGACTAATATATCCCACTTACTTTCAGATGCAGCAATGTAATGAGATAATCAGCGTTATTCATGTAACCTGTCAGTGGTCAAAAAGTTATGGCTGATCAGTGTGTAAAAAAATTGTGAACTTCCTTACCTTTATGTTTTTTACTTTTCTTTTTTCTACAAGTATCATTAAGATTTTCACTATTCTCCAGTTCATCGCTGCTCCCATAGGGTTGTCCATTCTCTGATAATATAGATAACCCATCTTCAGTAGGCACTTGAGAAGCTTCAAGACCACAAAGTGCTTTCACTATTGCAGGAAGAGTAAAAAGAGAAAGGATCACTTTGCTATAGCATGATAAAAAGCATGCTCTCTTTTAAAGATCATTCCCAAGACCCTAGAAACAAAATGGCTAAGGACAGAACATAAGAACAACCAATGGTAAGATAATTACAAAGGCAGACATCACCTGCAGTTTTACGCTCACCATATAATCTCCTTTAGATCTACCATCAACTAGGACTGGATACAGAATGACTGGATAAATAGGTGTGTCCTATTATTAAGTTTTGGTAAATCTAAAGGAGATTATACAGATTGTATAGCGTAAGGTCGCCTTTACAATTGGTGGCCTCTAAACTGCCTGACCTAACATCAACAGATTCAGATACTTACGCTAGTTGTATATATTTAGTTTATTTTGCATACAATAGCAAATGATTAGAGACTATGTCGGGTGTTTAAAAAGAACACTGGCATCCCATTAAAACTGTAATTGATTCAAATGCCTGAAACTTGTCAATCATCACCTAGCCATGCCTGGTCCTGCATATTGCTTTCTGAATAGACTGCACTACATTCGTTATTGAAACGCTCCTGCTGTGAACTGCAGTGGCATGGAGGGGGAGCAAGTGAGACGCAAATGAGAGGATTTGGCTTAATCCAGTGGTTCTCAACTCCAGTCCTCGGGACCCACCAACAGGCCAGATTATAAGTATTACCTTGGGGAGATGCAGACTAGACTACTGCAATCACTGAGCAGCAAATGATATCACCTGTGATGTATTTCAGTTATCTTGCAAACCTGGCCTGTTAGTGGGTCCCGAGGACCGGAGTTGAGAACCACGGGCTTAATCGAAGGAGTTTTTTGGTTAACTTTATGAGGTTTGTTACAATATACCTTTTGCTCTATGAACAGCGCCGATCTATGTTAAACAAACAGTGCTACATCACGTGGGTGCAAATGCTTTAAAAAATAAAGTGCTAATAAAAAACACAAACCAAAAAGTATTGCTATAAAAAACAATCCACAATAAGTGCAAAGTTCAATTCTACAGTCTTCCAAACAAAGTGCCAGCGTGCTGTGTAATTCTGCAATAAAGTGCAAAATTCAGCTCCACAGTCCTCCAAACAAAATGCCAGCGTGCTGAGCAACCGAAGTAACCCATGCAAAAGGGATAATGGCTAACAATATAAAAAGGAATGGAATTCCCTGGTGGAAATTGAAAGTTGATGGAAACTCTTCGATATAAACATGCCTTTCATAACTCATCTGTAGTGGATGGTCATGGCAATCTGGTGAGTTTTCCAGCTTTAAAAAGGGTGGTGGAGCACATCTTGTGGTGTTTTGGATAGCACTTTGTTTGCACAGCACGCTGGCACTTTGGAGGACTGTGGAGCTGAATTTTGCACTTACTGCAGAATGTCTTTATAGTAACATTAATTGCACAACTGGCACTTTGTTTGGAAGACTGTGAATTGAACTTTGCATTTATTGTGGATTGTTTTTTATAGTTTATTAATAGAAATTAATTTTTGGTTTGCATTTTTATTAGCACTTTATTTTTTCAAGCATTTGCACCCACATGTGATGTAGCACTGTTTGTTTAAAGCGGAGGTCCGCCGAAAAAAAGTATTAAAAGCCAGCAGCTACAAATACTGCAGCTGCTGACTTTTAATATATGGACACTTACCTGTCCACGGAACTCGCAATGTGGGCAGCCGAAGCCAATCCGTTCGTCGGCTCTCGACTGCTGCCGCTGCCATCCTCGGTAAGGGAATAAGGAAGTGAAGCCGTGCGGCTTCACTTCCTGGTTCCCTACTGCGCATGCGCGAGTCGCCCTTGCTCGTCCTCTCTAGTCCCTGCTGTGTTCTGGGACCTGTGTGTCTCCCAGAATACAGCGGGGGAGGACAGTGTAGGCGCCGGAAGTGGCATAGGTCACCGCAAGCGCCGCGGTGATCTATGCCAGGAAGTGGGAGCAAATACCTGTATTAGACAGGTATTTGCTCCCTCCTCCCCCCTGAAAAGGTGCCAAATGTGACACCGGAGGGGGGGGTTGAATCCAAAAAGTGGAAGTTCCATTTTTGGGTGGAACTCCACTTTAACATAGGTCAGCACTGTTCATAGAGCAAAACTTATATTGTAACACCCCTTAATAGGCAGTATAGCACAGCTGCTTTAACCTGCAATTCCCATTTATCCAAAGCACTGGTGAGATTTATAATTCATTTCATGAGGTTTGTGTATCACATACTAACTTAAAGTGGAACTTTGGTCAGAAAATTAAGTCCTGCTAGATCACTTCAGGCTGGCCCTTTTGCATGGATAGCTTTGTAACCCCATTCAAATAAGGGCTACTGTTTAAAATCCAGTAATACACAGTCTCTTGCTGGCTCTGCACATGCTCAGTTGCTCTCCATTTCTAGAAACTGTTGAATTTGTAGAGGCCGATCTGCTGACAGCTTTAAAGCATTATTAAACCTAATATCCTTAAGGCCCCTTTTACACTGACAGACCCTTGGGTTCCACCTGTCAGGTCCTTATTGTTCCCTATTGCGTGGCGGATATCAGAGGACATGTGTCCGCTGACACCCGATCCGTTCCCGATCTGTCCAGCGGATCGGATGACAGTTGAATAGAAACGGACAGGCAGTCCATTTCCATTCGACTGTCCCACAGAGAAGAGCAGGCTGTGTCCATGTCCGCTTTGCAAAGCGAAGCAGACATGGACCTGTCATCTGCCTGCTCAGCAGACAGATCCCTCGCTGAGCAGGCGGATCCGCTTTGTCTGCAAGGGGCTTAACAGCCAAGGAACCTGCTTCTATTTGATCCGCAACTGCCATGGTGCTGCACATGTGATCATTTATGACACCAGCCATTTGATGGTTAGACAGTTTGGTTGGGGACACGAGCAAATGTGACAGTTTGCAATGCCGGCATTGCAGGAATGTAACTTTTTGGAACCTTCGAATTAATGGGTTTAGTTCTGCTTTATGATTTACTGCTGTTCAATGGGCTCTGGGCCCCTCTGTTTCCTCTTTAAATTGGTACTTGTTTAGACCCTCATATAGGAGCTTTTAGTTGTACTTTAATTGCAATTTGCAGGCAGCGGGGAGATTTCTTGTCACTTACCACGTGATCACCAATTGGGACACGGGCAGCAACAAACACCTAATGTTTGCCAAAATAAAATAGCTTTTGCCCAAGAACTACTTTAAGGATCAATTAGAACCTGCCATTGTGTAATCAATATCAGAACAACCTGTCTCAATCACCTGACATGCACTCACCTTCTTTTTGAACAGCATTGGCCACCGCCTTTTTTATTCTTCCAGACTTCACAACTGCTGGATCTGAATTTGCATAATCTGCCACAGTAACTGAAAACAAATAAGTTCATTCACATCAATGTCATTTTTCCCAGCAGTGGAAACACAAATAAACCTGTAGTATACATACTATTTGTTGCATAAGTCAACCATATTTACAAATACATAGTAGGATATAACCAAATGCATCTATGGAAATGGGGAAGAGTAACAACAATTCTATAGAAAAAAAGCACAATTTAAAAAGGAGTGCACAGAACATTCTCTATAGGACGCTACAGTGTTTACTTCACACTGTGCATGCATTTTAGGAACATCTAAAAAACTGCAAGCTATAGTGTGGAGACTGGTGTCCTCTATATAACATTACAAGGAGCCCATCATAATAGGGGGAGATGCTGAGCCCATTCTCATTTGGAACTCCTAAGTAAGCAAAATGCACATGTATAAAGAACAGTCCTGTGCTTTATAAATGTGACTTTTTTTTTTAAAGCAGTGATATGACAGAGAAAAGGCTATTCTATTTTATAAATATGCCTCAAAGTGTTAGTTTGCCAATCGATCTTCCTATCTTCACATGATTTGTAGAAGAACCAAGACCTGCCACGTTCGTACAGAGTCAACATTACTGACAATATAACCAAGATTTCTTATTAATCAAAAACATTACTGCCAGCTCAGATCTTCATTCAAAAACATTACTGCCAGCTCAGATCTTCATTCAAAAACATTACTGCCAGCTCAGATCTTCATTCAAAAACATTACTGCCAGCTCAGATCTTCATTCAAAAACATTACTGCCAGCTCAGATCTTCATTCAAAAACATTACTGCCAGCTCAGATCTTCATTCAAAAACATTACTGCCAGCTCAGATCTTCATTCAAAAACATTACTGCCAGCTCAGATCTTCATTCAAAAACATTACTGCCAGCTCAGATCTTCATTCAAAAACATTACTGCCAGATCAGATCTTCATTCAAAAACATTACTGCCAGATCAGATCTTCATTGACTGTCAGGAGTATTGTAGGGAAAGGACCGTTTGCTGCTTGCATTCAAGTGGCTTACTACATCTACACCCTCATCAGGTTCCCCAATAGCCTTTTCCAATTTGGAGTCCCTTGTACCTTATGTGTCCCCTGTTAACATTGTCCCCTTATGTTAGTGTTGTGCCTTTGTGAGTCCCTGTTAGCCGTGTCCACTGTCAGCCCGGTTCCCCTCACCTGTCCACTGTCAGCTCGGAGTCAATCTGAAGATATGTGGTGTGCTGGCATATATCTACATTGTTGTTCCCTGTCAGTCTTGTCCCCTTACCAAGCCCCCTATGTGTTCCCCGTTAGTATTGTCCGGCCCCCTATGTGTTCCCCATTAGTCTTGCTCCCCCCCCACGAGTCCCCGATTAGTCTTGTCCCCCCCCCCACGAGTCCCCGTTAGTCTCGATCCCCCACCCACCCAAGAGTCCCCGTTAGTCTTGTCCCCCCCCGCCACGAGTCCCCGTTAGTCTCGATCCCCCACCCACCCAAGAGTCCCCGTTAGTCTTGTCCCCCCCCGCCACGAGTCCCCGTTAGTCTTGCCCCCCCCACGAGTCTCCGTTAGTCTTGTCCCCCCCCCACGAGTCTCCGTTAGTCTTGTCCCCCCCTCCCACGAGTCCCCGTTAGTCTTGTCCCCCCCTCCCACGAGTCCCCGTTAGTCTTGTCCCCCCCTCCCACGAGTCCCCGTTAGTCTTGTCCCCCCCTCCCACGAGTCCCCGTTAGTCATGCCCCCCCCCCACGAGTGCCCGTTAGTCTTGTCCCCCCCCCCGAGTCCCCGTTAGTCTTGTCCCCCCCATGAGTCCCCGTTAGTCTTGCCCCCCCCCCCCCACGAGTCCCCGTTAGTCTTGTCCCCCCCCCCACGAGTCCCCGTTAGTCTTGTCCCCCTCTACGAGTCCCCGTTAGTCTTGTCCCCGTTAGTCTTGTCCCCCTCTACGAGTCCCCGTTAGTCTTGCCCCCCCCATGAGTCCCTGCTAGTCTTGATCCCCCCATGAGTCCCCGTTAGTCTTGTCCCCCCATGAGTCCCCATTAGTCTTGTCCCCCCATGAGTCCCCGTTAGTCTTGTCCCCCCATGAGTCCCCGTTAGTCTTGTCCCCCCATGAGTCCCCGTTAGTCTTGTCCCCCCATGAGTCCCCGTTAGTCTTGTCCCCCCATGAGTCCCCGTTAGTCTTGTCCCCCCATGAGTCCCCGTTAGTCTTGTCCCCCCATGAGTCCCCGTTAGTCTTGTCCCCCCATGAGTCCCTATAGTTCTCTGGTAGTCTCCCCTCTCAGCTTCATGGAGTTCAGGAGGTCCCCTGGCCAGCTATAATGCAGGATGGGTCATATAATTAGAGCCGGGCTCAGGTGTCAGGTCTACGTGCTCCTCCCTCTCACCTCTGTGGGCGCTTACATCATCGGCCCGATACTTCAGCCGTTTTCTGTTCCCTTTCCTGGGCATCCCTTTCCTAGGCATGGCTGCAGCTTGACAAGTGAGGAGGTCACACGAGCTGTGGGTGAGGGGGTGCCGGCCCGGGCCATGACTACAAACCATGGAACGGGCAAAGGAATGGAGGAGAAGGTAGCAAAATTGTGCCGGGATCTTCGGCCATCATGGAACTACGTCACCCCAGCACGTCATGACGAGTCTGACCTGGAAGTGCTCCTACTTCCGCCAACTACTGCAACCCGCATTGGATGGTAACGCTACAACTGCACAGGACTCACCTGACTGGGGCGTGTTCACTACCGCCATGTCCTCCCATAGAAACATTGGAGGAGGAGACTCGTGTGTCTCCTTGTAGTCCTCACTTCACCAAAGGAGTGCTGCGGAAGATGAGAGGAGTGGCTATGTGCTTTTTCTACAATGTCCTGCTGCTGCCATCACATACAATTTGGTAGTAGTGTATAT
Source organism: Lithobates clamitans (assembly GCA_037952925.1). Lineage (NCBI taxonomy): Eukaryota > Metazoa > Chordata > Amphibia > Anura > Ranidae > Lithobates > Lithobates clamitans. The sequence continues at coordinate 999,762 of JBBGZY010001374.1, read as the reverse complement.
ATGTAATGATGTGATTAGAAGATTCATCAAAGAATTGGACAATGTGATCACAGATACTTCCCAACTTGAGAATAAGGGACATTTCAGGGAGATAAGTGACCTGTGGCACGCTAAGCAAAAAGTGGGTGTGGCCAAACATGATAGGGGGAGGGTGCATGGAATGCAGAAAGAAGTACTATGGTACATGGAAGCAGGGTAGCCATCAAAAATTGTGGGGCCACTGACACAGCTTTAGCCCTGGTGCGCCCCCCCTCTCCAGCCTGACCACCATTTCCCAGGGCCCGCTCACTGGCCGACCCACCAAATCCTCCCACTAGCCATCCCACCAAATCCTTCAGTGCCTCAGCACCCCTCACACCTGTACGCTCTCAACCCCCCTCACACCTGTTCGCTCTCAACCCCCCTCACACCTGTACGCTCTCAGCCCCCCTCACACCTGTACGCTCTCAGCCCCCCTCACACCTGTACGCTCTCAGCCCCCCTCACACCTGTACGCTCTCAGCCCCCTCACACCTGTACGCTCTCAGCCCCCCTCACACCTGTACGCTCTCAGCCCCCTCACACCTGTACGCTCTCAGCCCCCCTCACACCTATACGCTCTCAGCCCCCCTCACACCTGTACACTCTCAGCCCCCTCACACCTGTACGCTCTCAGCCCCCCTCACACCTGTACGCTCTCAGCCCCCTCACACCTGTACGCTCTCAGCCCCCCTCACACCTGTACGCTCTCAGCCCCCTCACACCTGTACGCTCTCAGCCCCCCTCACACCTGTACGCTCTCAACCCCCCTCACACCTGTTCGCTCTCAACCCCCCTCACACCTGTACGCTCTCAGCCCCCCTCACACCTGTACGCTCTCAGCCCCCTCACACCTGTACGCTCTCAGCCCCCATAAAACCTGTATACTCTCAGCCCCCCTTACACCTGTACTAGAGATGCCACCTCATCCCTTTAAACCCGAACACATATTGATTACACAGATTCCGTGGCTGATTAAGGTGGTAATCAAACTCACTGGGTGCCTTATCTGCATTAAATTAGTCTCAGAACCTGTGTAATTTATATGTGTTCAGGTTTAAAGGGATGAGGTGGCAACCCTAACCTGTACGCTCTCAGCCCCCTCACACCTGTACGTTTTCCCCCCTCTCACCTGTACACTCTCAGCCCCCCTCACACCTGTACATTTTCCCCCTCTCACCTGTATGCTCTGAGCCCCCTCACACCTGTACGTTTTCACCCCCTCTCACCTGTACGCTCTCAGCCCCCTCACACCTGTACGTTTTCACCCCCTCTCACCTGTACGCTTTCAGCCCCCCTCTCACCTGTACGCTTTAGGCCCCCCTCTCACCTGTACGCTTTCAGCCCCCCTCTCACCTGTACGCTCTCAGCCCCCTTCACACCTGTACGTTTTTACCCCCTCTCACCTGTACGCTCTCAGCCCCCTCACACCTGTACGCTCTCAGCCCCCCTCACACCCCCTGTCTTACCGGTAAGCTCTCAACCCCCCTCACACCTATATGCTCTCAACCCCCTCACACCTGTACACTTTCACTCCCCTCACAGCTGTACACTCTCAGTCCCTCTCACACCTGTACACTCTCAATCCCTCTCACACCTGTATGCTCTCAGCCCTCTCACATCCCCACTCACACCTGTACACTCTCAGTCCCCCTCACACCTGTTTGCTCTCAGCCCCCTGACACCCCCCCTCAAACCTGTACGCTCTCAGCCCCACTCACACCCCCCCTTACACCTGTAAGCTCTCAGCCCCCGTCATACCTGTATGCTCTCAGCCCCCCTCACACCTGTACACTTTCACTCCCCTCACACTTGTCCACTCTCAGTCCCTCTCACACCTTTATGCTCTCAGCCCCCTCACAACCCCACTCACACCTGTACACTCTCAACCCTCCTCACACCTGTACACTCTCAGTCCCCCACACACCTGTATGCTTTCAGCCCCCTCACACCCCCCTCAAACCTGTACACTCTCAGCCCCCCTCACACCCCCCTCACACCTGCAAGCTCTCAGCCCCCTCACACCTGTATGCTCTCGGCCCCCCTCACACCTGTACACTTTCACTCCCCTCACACCTGTACACTCTCAGTCCCTCTCACACCTGTACACTCTCAGCCCCCCTCACACCTGTACATTTTCCCCCCTCTCACCTGTACGCTCTGAGCCCCCTCACACCTGTATGTTTTCACCCCCTCTCACCTGTACGCTCTCAGCCCCCCTCACACCCCCTGTCTTACCGGTAAGCTCTCAACCCCCCTCACACCTATATGCTCTCAACCCCCTCACACCTGTACACTTTCACTCCCCTCACAGCTGTACACTCTCAGTCCCTCTCACACCTGTACACTCTCAATCCCTCTCACACCTGTATGCTCTCAGCTCCCTGACACCCCCCCTCAAACCTGTACGCTCTCAGCCCCATTCACACCCCCCCTTACACCTGTAAGCTCTCAGCCCCCATCACACCTGTATGCTCTCAGCCCCCCTCACACCTGTACACTTTCACTCCCCTCACACTTGTCCACTCTCAGTCCCTCTCACACCTTTATGCTCTCAGCCCCCTCACAACCCCACTCACACCTGTACACTCTCAACCCTCCTCACACCTGTACACTCTCAGTCCCCCTCACACCTGTATGCTTTCAGCCCCCTCACACCCCCCCTCAAACCTGTACACTCTCAGCCCCCCTCACACCTGCAAGCTCTCAGCCCCCTCACACCTGTATGCTCTCGGCCCCCCTCACACCTGTACACTTTCACTCCCCTCACACCTGTACACTCTCAGTCCCTCTCACACCTGTACACTCTCAGCCCCCCTCACACCTGTACATTTTCTCCCCTCTCACCTGTACGCTCTGAGCCCCCTCACACCTGTACATTTTCACCCCCTCTCACCTGTACGCTCTCAGCCCCCTCACACCTGTACGTTTTCACCCCCTCTCACCTGTACGCTTTCAGCCCCCCTCTCACCTGTACGCTCTCAGCCCCCTTCACACCTGTACGTTTTCACCCCCTCTCACCTCTACGCTTTCACCCCCTCTCACCTGTACGCTCTCAGCCCCCTCACACCTGTACATTTTCACCCCCTCTCACCTGTACGCTCTCAGCCCCCCTCACACCCCCCGTCTTACCGGTAAGCTCTCAACCCCCCTCACACCTATATGCTCTCAACCCCCTCACACCTGTACACTTTCACTCCCCTCACAGCTGTACACTCTCAGTCCCTCTCACACCTGTACACTCTCAATCCCTCTCACACCTGTATGCTCTCAGCCCCCTCACATCCCCACTCACACCTGTACACTCTCAGCCCCCTGACACCCCCCCTCAAACCTGTACGCTCTCAGCCCCACTCACACCCCCCCCTTACACCTGTAAGCTCTCAGCCCCCGTCACACCTGTATGCTCTCAGCCCCCCTCACACCTGTACACTTTCACTCCCCTCACACTTGTACACTCTCAGTCCCTCTCACACCTTTATGCTCTCAGCCCCCTCACAACCCCACTCACACCTGTACACTCTCAACCCTCCTCACACCTGTACACTCTCAGTCCCCCTCACACCTGTATGCTCTCAGCCCCCTCACACCCCCCCTCAAACCTGTACACTCTCAGCCCCCCTCACACCCCCCTCACACCTGTATGCTCTCGGCCCCCCTCACACCTGTACACTTTCACTCCCCTCACACCTGTACACTCTCAGTCCCTCTCACACCTGTACACTCTCAGTCCCTCTCACACCTGTATGCTCTCAGCCCCCTCACATCCCCACTCACACCTGTACACTCTCAACCCTCCTCACACCTGTACACTCTCAGTCCCCCTCACACCTGTACGCTCTCAGCCCCCCTCACACCTGTACGCTCTCAGCCCCCTCACACCTGTACGCTCTCAGCCCCCCTCACACCTGTACGCTCTCAGCCCCCTCACACCTGTACGCTCTCAGCCCCCCTCACACCTATACGCTCTCAGCCCCCCTCACACCTGTACGCTCTCAGCCCCCTCACACCTGTACGCTCTCAGCCCCCCTCACACCTGTACGCTCTCAGTCCCCTCACACCTGTACGCTCTCAGCCCCCCTCACACCTGTACGCTCTCAGCCCCCTCACACCTGTACGCTCTCAGCCCCCCTCACACCTGTACGCTCTCAACCCCCCTCACACCTGTTCGCTCTCAACCCCCCTCACACCTGTACGCTCTCAGCCCCCCTCACACCTGTACGCTCTCAGCCCCCTCACACCTGTACGCTCTCAGCCCCCATAAAACCTGTATACTCTCAGCCCCCCTTACACCTGTACTAGAGATGCCACCTCATCCCTTTAAACCCGAACACATATTGATTACACAGATTCCGTGGCTGATTAAGGTGGTAATCAAACTCACTGGGTGTCTTATCTGCATTAAATTAGTCTCAGAACCTGTGTAATTTATATGTGTTCAGGTTTAATGGGATGAGGTGGCAACCCTAACCTGTACGCTCTCAGCCCCCTCACACCTGTACGTTTTCCCCCCTCTCACCTGTACGCTCTCAGCCCCCCTCACACCTGTACATTTTCCCCCTCTCACCTGTATGCTCTGAGCCCCCTCACACCTGTACGTTTTCACCCCCTCTCACCTGTACGCTCTCAGCCCCCTCACACCTGTACGTTTTCACCCCCTCTCACCTGTACGCTTTCAGCCCCCCTCTCACCTGTACGCTTTAGGCCCCCCTCTCACCTGTACGCTCTCAGCCCCCTTCACACCTGTACGTTTTCACCCCCTCTCACCTGTACGCTTTCACCCCCTCTCACCTGTACGCTTTCAGCCCCCCTCTCACCTGTACGCTCTCAGCCCCCTTCACACCTGTACGTTTTTACCCCCTCTCACCTGTACGCTCTCAGCCCCCTCACACCTGTACGCTCTCAGCCCCCCTCACACCCCCTGTCTTACCGGTAAGCTCTCAACCCCCCTCACACCTATATGCTCTCAACCCCCTCACACCTGTACACTTTCACTCCCCTCACAGCTGTACACTCTCAGTCCCTCTCACACCTGTACACTCTCAATCCCTCTCACACCTGTATGCTCTCAGCCCTCTCACATCCCCACTCACACCTGTACACTCTCAGTCCCCCTCACACCTGTTTGCTCTCGGCCCCCTGACACCCCCCCTCAAACCTGTACGCTCTCAGCCCCACTCACACCCCCCCTTACACCTGTAAGCTCTCAGCCCCCGTCATACCTGTATGCTCTCAGCCCCCCTCACACCTGTACACTTTCACTCCCCTCACACTTGTCCACTCTCAGTCCCTCTCACACCTTTATGCTCTCAGCCCCCTCACAACCCCACTCACACCTGTACACTCTCAACCCTCCTCACACCTGTACACTCTCAGTCCCCCACACACCTGTATGCTTTCAGCCCCCTCACACCCCCCCTCAAACCTGTACACTCTCAGCCCCCCTCACACCCCCCTCACACCTGCAAGCTCTCAGCCCCCTCACACCTGTATGCTCTCGGCCCCCCTCACACCTGTACACTTTCACTCCCCTCACACCTGTACACTCTCAGTCCCTCTCACACCTGTACACTCTCAGCCCCCCTCACACCTGTACATTTTCCCCCCTCTCACCTGTACGCTCTGAGCCCCCTCACACCTGTATGTTTTCACCCCCTCTCACCTGTACGCTCTCAGCCCCCCTCACACCCCCTGTCTTACCGGTAAGCTCTCAACCCCCCTCACACCTATATGCTCTCAACCCCCTCACACCTGTACACTTTCACTCCCCTCACAGCTGTACACTCTCAGTCCCTCTCACACCTGTACACTCTCAATCCCTCTCACACCTGTATGCTCTCAGCTCCCTCACATCCCCACTCACACCTGTACACTCTCAGTCCCCCTTACACCTGTTTGCTCTCAGCCCCCTAAAACCCCCCCTCAAACCTGTACGCTCTCAGCCCCATTCACACCCCCCCTTACACCTGTAAGCTCTCAGCCCCCATCACACCTGTATGCTCTCAGCCCCCCTCACACCTGTACACTTTCACTCCCCTCACACTTGTCCACTCTCAGTCCCTCTCATACCTTTATGCTCTCAGCCCCCTCACAACCCCACTCACACCTGTACACTCTCAACCCTCCTCACACCTGTACACTCTCAGTCCCCCTCACACCTGTATGCTTTCAGCCCCCTCACACCCCCCCTCAAACCTGTACACTCTCAGCCCCCCTCACACCTGCAAGCTCTCAGCCCCCTCACACCTGTATGCTCTCGGCCCCCCTCACACCTGTACACTTTCACTCCCCTCACACCTGTACACTCTCAGTCCCTCTCACACCTGTACACTCTCAGCCCCCCTCACACCTGTACATTTTCTCCCCTCTCACCTGTACGCTCTGAGCCCCCTCACACCTGTACATTTTCACCCCCTCTCACCTGTACGCTCTCAGCCCCCTCACACCTGTACGTTTTCACCCCCTCTCACCTGTACGCTTTCAGCCCCCCTCTCACCTGTACGCTCTCAGCCCCCTTCACACCTGTACGTTTTCACCCCCTCTCACCTCTACGCTTTCACCCCCTCTCACCTGTACGCTCTCAGCCCCCTCACACCTGTACGTTTTCACCCCCTCTCACCTGTACGCTCTCAGCCCCCCTCACACCCCCCGTCTTACCGGTAAGCTCTCAACCCCCCTCACACCTATATGCTCTCAACCCCCTCACACCTGTACACTTTCACTCCCCTCACAGCTGTACACTCTCAGTCCCTCTCACACCTGTACACTCTCAATCCCTCTCACACCTGTATGCTCTCAGCCCCCTCACATCCCCACTCACACCTGTACACTCTCAGCCCCCTGACACCCCCCCTCAAACCTGTACGCTCTCAGCCCCACTCACACCCCCCCTTACACCTGTAAGCTCTCAGCCCCCGTCACACCTGTATGCTCTCAGCCCCCCTCACACCTGTACACTTTCACTCCCCTCACACTTGTACACTCTCAGTCCCTCTCACACCTTTATGCTCTCAGCCCCCTCACACCCCCCCTCAAACCTGTACACTCTCAGCCCCCCTCACACCCCCCTCACACCTGTATGCTCTCGGCCCCCCTCACACCTGTACACTTTCACTCCCCTCACACCTGTACACTCTCAGTCCCTCTCACACCTGTACACTCTCAGTCCCTCTCACACCTGTATGCTCTCAGCCCCCTCACATCCCCACTCACACCTGTACACTCTCAACCCTCCTCACACCTGTACACTCTCAGTCCCCCTCACACCTGTATGCTCTCAGCCCCCTCACACCCCCTCAAACCTGTACACTCTCAGCCCCCCTCACAGCTGTACGCTCTCAGCCCCCTCACACTCTGTACGCTCTCAGCCCACTTCACACCTGTACGCTCTCAGCCCCCCCTCACACCTGTATGCTCTTAACCCCCCTCACACCTGTACGCTCTCAGCCCCCCTCACACCTGTACGCTCTCAGCCCCCTCACACCTGTACACTCTCAGCCCCCCTCACACCCCACACACCTGTAAGCTCTCAGCCTCCCTCACACCTGTACGCTTTCAGCCCCCCTGAAACCTGTATGCTCTCAGCCCCCCTCAGACCTGTACGCTCTCAGCCCCCTCACACCTGTACGCTTTCACTCCCTCTCACACCTGTATGCTCTCAGCCCCCCTCACACCTGTAAGCTCTCAGTCCCCCTCACACCTGTAAGCTCTCAGACCCCTCACACCTGTAAGCTCTCAGCCCCCTCACACCTGTACACTTTCACTCCCGTCACACCTGTATGCTTTCAACCCCCTCACAACTGTACACTTTCAGTCCCTCTCACACCTGTATGCTCTCAGCCCCCTCACATCCCCACTCACACCTGTACACTCTCAACCCCCCTCACACCTGTACACTCTCAGTCCCTCTCACAACTGTACACTCTCAGCCCCCCTCACACCTGTACATTTTCCCCCCTCTCACCTGTACGCTCTGAGCCCCCTCACACCTGTACGTTTTCACCCCCTCTCACCTGTACGCTCTCAGCCCCCTCACACCTGTACGTTTTCACCCCCTCTCACCTGTACGCTTTCAGCCCCCCTCTCACCTGTACGCTCTCAGCCCCCTTCACACCTGTACGTTTTCACCCCCTCTCACCTGTACGCTTTCACCCCCTCTCACCTGTACGCTCTCAGCCCCCTCACACCTGTACGTTTTCACCCCCTCTCACCTGTACGCTCTCAGCCCCCCTCACACCCCCCATCTTACCGGTAAGCTCTCAACCCCCCTCACACCTATATGCTCTCAACCCCCTCACACCTGTACACTTTCACTCCCCTCACAGCTGTACACTCTCAGTCCCTCTCACACCTGTACACTCTCAATCCCTCTCACACCTGTATGCTCTCAGCCCCCTCACATCCCCACTCACACCTGTACACTCTCAGTCCCCCTCACACCTGTTTGCTCTCAGCCCCCTGACACCCCCCCTCAAACCTGTACGCTCTCAGCCCCACTCACACCCCCCCTTACACCTGTAAGCTCTCAGCCCCCGTCACACCTGTATGCTCTCAGCCCCCTCACACCTGTACACTTTCACTCCCCTCACACTTGTACACTCTCAGTCCCTCTCACACCTTTATGCTCTCAGCCCCCTCACAACCCCACTCACACCTGTACACTCTCAACCCTCCTCACACCTGTACACTCTCAGTCCCCCTCACACCTGTATGCTCTCAGCCCCCTCACACCCCCCCTCAAACCTGTACACTCTCAGCCCCCCTCACACCCCCCTCACACCTGCAAGCTCTCAGCCCCCTCACACCTGTATGCTCTCGGCCCCCCTCACACCTGTACACTTTCACTCCCCTCTCACCTGTACACTCTCAGTCCCTCTCACACCTGTACACTCTCAGTCCCTCTCACACCTGTATGCTCTCAGCCCCCTCACATCCCCACTCACGCCTGTACACTCTCAACCCTCCTCACACCTGTACACTCTCAGTCCCCCTCACACCTGTATGCTCTCAGCCCCCCTCACAGCTGTACGCTCTCAGCCCCTCACACCCTGTACGCTCTCAGCCCACTTCACACCTGTACGCTCTCAGCCCCCCCTCACACCTGTATGCTCTTAACCCCCCTCACACCTGTACGCTCTCAGCCCCCCTCACACCTGTACGCTCTCAGCCCCCTCACACCTGTACACTCTCAGCCCCCTCACACCCCACACACCTGTAAGCTCTCAGCCTCCCTCACACCTGTACACTTTCAGCCCCCCGGGTAACCTATATGCTCTCAGCCCCCCTCAGACCTGTACCCTCTCAGCCCCCTCACACCTGTACGCTTTCACTCCCTCTCACACCTGTATGCTCTCAGCCCCCTCACACCTGTAAGCTCTCAATCCCCCTCACACCTGTAAGCTCTCAGCCCCCTCACACCTGTAAGCTCTCAGCCCCCTCACACCTGTACACTTTCACTCCCGTCACACCTGTATGCTCTCAACCCCCTCACAACTGTACACTTTCAGTCCCTCTCACACCTGTATGCTCTCAGCCCCCTCACATCCCCACTCACACCTGTACACTCTCAACCCCCCTCACACCTGTACACTCTCAGTCCCCCTCACACCTGTAAGCTCTCAGCCCCCTCACACCCCCTCAAACCTGTACGCTCTCAGCCCCCCACACCTGTACACTCTCAGCCCCCTCACACCCCCCACACCTGAACGCTCTCAGCCCCCCTCAAACTTGTACACTCTCAGCCCCATCACACCTGTACGCTCTCAGCCCCCCACACCTGTACACTCTCAGCACCCCTCACAACTCCCACACCTGTACGCACTCAGCCCCCCTCACACCTGTACGCACTCAGCCCCCCTCACACCTGTACGCACTCAGCCCCCCTCACACCTGTATGATCTCAGCTCCCTCACACCTGTACGCTCTCAGCCCCCTCACACCTGTACGTTTTCCCCCCTCTCACCTGTACGCTCTCAGCCCCCCCTCACACCTGTACGTTCTCACCCCCTCTCACCTGTTCGCTCTCAGCCCCCTCACACCTGTACGTTTTCACCCCCTCTCACCTGTATGCTTTCAGCCCCCCTCTCACCTGTACGCTCTCAGCCCCCTTCACACCTGTACACTCTCAGCCCCCTCTCACCTGTACGCTTTCAGCCCCCTCTCACCTGTACGCTCTCAGCCCCCTCACATCCCCCGTCTTACCTGTAAGCTCTCAACCCCCCTCACACCTGTATGCTCTCAACCCCCTCACACCTGTACACTTTCACTCCCCTCACACCTGTACACTCTCAGTCCCTCTCACACCTGTACACTCTCAGTCCCCCTCAAACCTGTACGCTCTCAGCCCCCTCACACCCCCCCTCACACCTGTAAGCTCTCAGCCCCCCTCACACCTGTATGCTCTCAGCCCCCCTCACACCTGTACACTTTTACTCCCCTCACACCTGTACACTCTCAGTCCCTCTCACACCTGTATGCTCTCAGCCCCCACACATCCCCACTCACACCTGTACACTCTCAACCCTCCTCACACCTATACACTCTCAGTCCCCCTCACACCTGTATGCTCTCAGCCCCCTCACACCCCCCCTCAAACCTGTACACTCTCAGCCCCCCTCACACCTCCCCTCACACCTGTAAGCTCTCAGCCCCCCTCACACCTGTATGCTCTCAGCCCCCCTCACACCTGTACACTTTCACTCCCCTCACACCTGTACACTCTCAGTCCCTCTCACACCTGTACACTCTCAGTCCCTCTCACACCTGTACGCTCTCAGTCCCTCTCACACCTGTACGCTCTCAGCTCCCTCACATCCCCACTCACACCTGTACACTCTCAACCCTCCTCACACCTGTACACTCTCAGTCCCCCTCACACCTGTATGCTCTCAGCCCCCTCACACCCCCCTCAAACCTGTACACTCTCAGCCCCCCTCACAGCTGTACGCTCTCAGCCCCCTCACACCCCCCTCACACCCTGTACGCTCTCATCCCCCTTCACACCTGTACGCTCTCAGCCCCCCTCACACCTGTATGCTCTTAACCCCCCTCACACCTGTACGCTCTCAGCCCCCTCACACCTGTACGCTCTCAGCCCCCTCACACCTGTACACTCCCAGCCCCCCTCACAACCCACACACCTGTAAGCTCTCAGCCTCCCTCACACCTGTACGCTCTCAGCCCCCCTCAAACCTGTATGCTCTCAGCCCCCCTCAGACCTGTACGCTCTCAGCCCCCTCACACCTGTACGCTTTCACTCCCTCTCACACCTGTACGTTCTCAGCCTCCTCACACCCCCCTCACACCTGTAAGCTCTCAGTCCCCCTCACACCTGTACACTTTCACTCCCCTCACACCTGTACGTTCTCAACCCCCTCACACCTGTACACTCTCAGTTCCTCTCACACCTGTATGCTCTCAGCCCCCTCACATCCCCACTCACACCTGTACACTCTCAACCCCCCTCACACCTGTACACTCTCAGTCCCCCTCACACCTGTAAGCTCTCAGCCCCCTCACACCCCCTCAAACCTGTATGCTCTCAGCCCTGCTCAAACCTGTATGCTCACAGCCCCCCCAGCACCTGTACACTCTCAGCCCCCTCACACCTCCCACACCTGTATGCTCTCAGCCCCCCTCAAACCTGTACACTCTCAGCCCCATCACACCTGTACGCTCTCAGCCCCCCCCACACCTGTACACTCTCAGCCCCCCTCACACCTCCCACACCTGTAAGTTCTCAGCCTCCCTCACACCTGTATGCTCTCAGCCCCCCTCACAGCTGTATGCTCTCAGCCCCCTCACACCCCCCTCACACCCAGTACGCTCTCAGCCCCCTTCACACCTGTACGCTCTCAGCCCCCTTCACACCTGTACGCTCTCAGCCCCCCTCACACCTGTATGCTCTTAACCCCCCTCACACCTGTACGCTCTCAGCCCCCTCACACCTGTACGCTTTCACTCCCTCTCACACCTGTACGTTCTCAGCCTCCTCACACCCCCCTCACACCTGTAAGCTCTCAGTCCCCCTCACACCTGTACACTTTCACTCCCCTCACACCTGTACGTTCTCAACCCCCTCACACCTGTACACTCTCAGTTCCTCTCACACCTTAATGCTCTCAGCCCCCTCACATCCCCACTCACACCTGTACACTCTCAACCCCCCTCACACCTGTACACTCTCAGTCCCCCTCACACCTGTAAGCTCTCAGCCCCCTCACACCCCCTCAAACCTGTATGCTCTCAGCCCTGCTCAAACCTGTATGCTCACAGCCCCCCCAGCACCTGTACACTCTCAGCCCCCTCACACCTCCCACACCTGTATGCTCTCAGCCCCCCTCAAACCTGTACACTCTCAGCCCCATCACACCTGTACGCTCTCAGCCCCCCCCACACCTGTACACTCTCAGCCCCCCTCACACCTCCCACACCTGTAAGCTCTCAGCCTCCCTCACACCTGTACGCTCTCAGCCCCCCTCACAGCTGTATGCTCTCAGCCCCCTCACACCCCCCTCACACCCTGTACGCTCTCAGCCCCCTTCACACCTGTACGCTCTCAGCCCCCCTCACACCTGTATGCTCTTAACCCCCCTCACACCTGTACGTTCTCAGCCCCCTCACACCTGTACGCTTTCACTCCCTCTCACACCTGTACGCTCTCAGCCCCCCTCGCACCCCCCTCACACCTGTAAGCTCTCAGTCCCCCTCACACCTGTACACTTTCACTCCCCTCACACCTGTACGTTCTCAACCCCCTCACACCTGTACACTCTCAGTTCCTCTCACACCTGTATGCTATCAGCCCCCTCACATCCCCACTCACACCTGTACACTCTCAACCCCTCTCAGCCCCCCTCACACCTGTAAGCTCTCAGCCCCCTCACACCCCCTCAAACCTGTACGCTCTCAGCCCTGCTCAAACCTGTATGCTCACAGCCCCCCAGCACCTGTACACTCTCAGCCCCCTCACACCCCCCACACCTGTATGCTCTCAGCCCCCCTCAAACCTGTACACTCTCAGCCCCATCACACCTGTACGCTCTCAGCCCCCCACACCTGTACACTCTCAGCCCACCTCACACCTCCCACACCTGTAAGCTCTCAGCCTCCCTCACACCTGTACGCTCTCAGCCCCCCTCACACCTGTATGCTCTCAGCCCCCTCACACCCCCCTCAAACCTGTACACTCTCAGCCCCCCTCACAGCTGTATGCTCTCAGCCCCCTCACACCCCCCTCACACCCTGTACGCTCTCAGCCCCCTTCACACCTGTACGCTCTCAGCCCCCTCACACCTGTATGCTCTTAACCCCCCTCACACCTGTACGCTCTCAGCCCCCTCACACCTGTACGCTCTCAGCCCCCTCACACCTGTACACTCCCAGCCCCCCTCACACCCCACACACCTGTAAGCTCTCAGCCTCCCTCACACCTGTACGCTCTCAGCCCCCCTCAAACCTGTATGCTCTCAGCCCCCCTTAGACCTGTACGCTCTAAGCCCCCTCACACCTGTACGCTTTCACTCCCTCTCACACCTGTACGCTTTCAGCCCCCCTCACACCCCCCTCACACCTGTAAGCTCTCAGTCCCCCTCACACCTGTAAGCTCTCAGCCCCCCTCACACCTGTAAGCTCTCAGCCCCCCTCACACCTGTATGCTCTCAGCCCCCTCACACCTGTACACTTTCACTCCCCTCACACCTGTACGTTCTCAACCCCCTCACACCTGTACACTCTCAGTTCCTCTCACACCTGTATGCTCTCAGCCCCCTCACATCCCCACTCACACCTGTACACTCTCAACCCCCTCACACCTGTACACTCTCAGTCCCCCTCACACCTGTAAGCTCTCAGCCCCCTCACACCCCCTTAAACCTGTACGCTCTCAGCCCTGCTCAAACCTGTATGCTCACAGCCCCCCTCACACCTGTACACTCTCAGTCCCCCTCACACCTGTAAGCTCTCAGCCCCCTCACACCCCCTCAAACCTGTACGCTCTCAGCCTTGCTCAAAGCTGTATGCTCACAGCCCCCCCACACCTGTACACTCTCAGCCCCCTCACACCCCCCACACCTGTATGCTCTCAGCCCCCCTTACGGTTTTTGAGCCTGTAACCTACCAGTGTCTGGAAAGGTGTTACATAAACTCCTCTTTAATGTATGCTTAAAATATTTCATCCTGTGCTCCCTCTGAGTGGGCAGGATGAGTTCAGAGACATCTCCTTGTAACACTGTTCAAGAAGGGTTGCCAACCAATCCTTCTCTTTGATGCCACTAATTCTCGGGTCCTTTTGAAGGCTTTGTAGAATAAGGGAGCCCATGCACTGCAAGTTTGCAGAGGCATGAGAAGCAGAGTCCTCGGGCTCACTGAGGATTACACTATCTGGAACTGCCTCTTCCCAGCCACATACTACACCCAAGGTCTATGGGGATTGAAAAACATCTCTTAATGTTTGATGTATGTCTTCCTTTGCTTCAATGCCTCCAAAACTGCTGGAATCCTCCCCCTCTTCCTCCTCTTTCCTCTCTTCTTGTGTGTTCTTTGGTGTTGCAAGAATAGGGTCTGCATAAAGCGGGCCTTGAGAGGAAAAGAAGTCCTCCTCTTTCTCATGCTGCTGTGCCTCGAGTGCCCTGTCCACCAGACGGAAAGGCAGGAGTTGTAAAGCCAGCAGCTTTGACAAGCTTGTCAATTTGTCAATTTAGATGCTGGGCATGTGGGTGGCAGGGAGTGTATTTTTTTCCAATACAGCAACTGGGGCAGAGAAATTTGCCTGCTATACTCTACAGCTGATGGTGTGCTGCTGGCAGACGTATTGCAAGGGCCTGTGACACCCTTTGCTATACCATCATCCCATTCAGTGGAGGCTGTGTGGTGGTCAGGTGCTCTTGCCAACGGGCTTAGTGGTGGGAGGTTAAATGCCTTTTCAAGCATGTGGTACTCAAATGGTTGGTGTTTTTGCCGTGCTTGATCTGCTTGCAGCAGAGATTGCAAATCGCAACAGTGTGATCGGCTGCACATGTGCTAAAAAAAGCCCACACGGCTGAGCTGTGGGAAGTAGGCGGGGAGGTAACAGCTCCACAATCTGATGGAATAGGTTGGCTGCTCTCTACTCTTCCATAATGGCCGCCTCTGGAGGACATCCTGCCTTGTTGGGGTTGTTGGGGTTGTGCCCCCCCTTCACTTTCCTAGCTCTACTCTATCCGGCAACCAAATCGCGTCAGTCAGATGCTGATGGCCCACTCATAGTGCCATGGGAACGTCTGCCTCTCCTCGGCCTCCCAGACATGATGGGGAGGGGGGCTTATTACCCAAATTTAATAGAAACTTGGAAATGTGTGATTGGATTGCACTTTATTGGATGAGAAGTGGTGTTTGGTGCACTTTTTGAGGACTGCCGCAGACAGGAATATAAAAATTAAAAAGGGGAGCACCAATCAGAAAAAATGTGCCGGCACAATTAAAAAAAAGGGGAGAGGCAGAGGGCAAAAAAAAACATGCAGCAACAAAAAAAAAAAGTATACAGCACTGTATACAGCACTAAATGTTATGCAATGCTGTGTTAAACACCGCACTACACTAACACACTACACTGACACTACACTATACTAATACTATATTGACACACTATACTCACACTATGCTAACACACTACACTATATTCACACTATACTGACACACTACACTATACTCACGCTATACTGACACACTACACTGACACTACACTATACTGACACACTATACTCACACTATACTAAACACCAGGGCTCCAAATTGAAAGTCCTGAACTACTAGCCAGGCCTTAAGAGTTACTCCCCACCAGTTGCCCCACCCAATCCCTAACCCCTAATTCCACCCCTAAACATGCCCTTGTAAATGATCTCATGAAATGACACTGTTACAAAATAAGGATAAAAAATGATTGGCTACTATAGGCATTGTACACATCATTACTGCCTTGTTAAGTAAATATGCGCTACGTACAGAGTGCAGGGTTGAGAGTTGCATTACATACAGACTGCAGGGTTGATAGGTGCACTATGTACAGACTGCAGATTGAGGGGTGCACTACATACAGAGTTTAGGGTTGAGAGGTGCACTATGTATAGACTGCAGAGTTGAGGGGTGCACTATGTACAGAGTGCAGGGTTGAGAGGTGCACTATGTACAGACTGCAGGGCCATTTAATTCCGCCCCAAAGTGCATATAAATCCGCCCACAAGAAATGTAGAAATCCACCCATCACAAAGTTTTGCAGCACTGGCCATGTAATTTCGCCCCCAAGTGCCCATAAATTCACCCACAACGTGTAAAAATCCAGCCATCATGGACATAAACTTGCCGCGGGAGAGCGGGTGAGCGCGGAGCACAATCTGACAGTAAAAAAAAATTCTGTCGGCTATTGTGCATCTGCGCCGTCTCGCCGTCACAACAGCTGATGGTAAAATCAGCTGTTGTGATGTTACGTACGGCGCATGCGCCTTCAGTCCGGGCATTATTCGATGGGGCATTTCTCGACAGAACAGGTGGGCGGGGCGATGGGGGGATCCTCCCTCCGCTCTGCTCTCCTGTGTTGTGCACGCTGGGCTGCAGCAGCGGAGGGAGGATCAGAGAGAGAAAGCTTCCAGCCGCTGCCACCCGCCCAGGATTGGCCCTGCCTGAGGGCCATTTGTAAGCGGTCCGCGGGCCGGTACTTTGAGACCCGTTTTAAAGTGTTTGCTAACTCCCCCCCCCCAAAAAAAATAGAGATCCTGGTCCCTTAAAGCAGATTAAACAGCACAGTGGAACCTGCCACTTCCTGTATCCCCCTCTCTGTACTGACCACGATAACCAGGGGTCAGAGTATGTCCCTCCGTCATACGCAGCTCTCCTCTCTCCCCCTCACCCCTTTCTCTCTGCCTGTCAGCTCCCTGTTGTGTGTCTTCATCTCAACCCCCACGCCCCCCGCCGCTATTTGTAAAATAAAAAATTTGAAAAGATCACTGCCAGCCCTGTATTATAGGCAGGCATAGCACACTGTTATGGGATAGTAGGCATCATGCAAATTCACAAACATGCATAGCAAAATAAATAAATAGACAACACACCTATTTCAATTATAATAATAATTTTTTATTCTATTATTATTGGATATAATTGGCCACGGCCTGATTTATTGGTTTTCTTTTTTCTTTTTTAATACCAAACCAAATTTTATTTATAACATCAAATCCATTCTCATAAAGCATATTCTCAACCAAACTTTATTTTAACAATAAACTATACTCAACCCAGCCAATGAGACTCGAGCTGACTCAGCATTTATCATCAAATCTTTTTCTTAAATCTCCCCTTTGATTGTTCACCAAAGGGAGCCACCACATAAATCTTTGGCCGCGACGGGGGGGGGGGGGGGGTTAGGGCGGGGAGCTCTTTGCGCTGTAATTTCTCTGGCGTCTGGCAAAATCCTGACTGGAAATCTTCCTTAAATAAGCTATAGGATACCTTCTGGAATATTCTAAAGGTCATATGACCTTTACTGACCAATCCTAACTGACCTATTGACCTTCCAGAACCTTCTAAAACACCTGACCTTAACCGCCCAATCCCTAATAGCCTATTAACATCTATAACCTTTTTTAATCACCTGACCCTAAACAACCTATCAAATTTAAAATTACCTGAAGTACCTTTTAATACCTTCCTAATGCCGATGCCACAATCCCATGAGGAAAGGACGGCCAAAATATGGCCTCCCCATTATTTCCCCATTCTTTTATCTTTTATAAAAACGAGGCATGTAAATACCTGTTTTGCAATCTGGACAGTGGAAACAGCACAAGATGACCACATTTTGGAAAGCAAACACTGACATCCCAACCTGCAAAAACTCATTTCAGGGAGGTTGCAAACTCATTTCAGGGAGGTGGTGCTCCACACCCCCCTGCGGCTAAATGTGGGCGTGGCTTACATTGCACTACATATTGGGCGTGGCTTAAAGGGCTTAAAAGTCGGAGATTACTTACAATGGACGGTGTCAGTAGTTCTTTATTTTTATTTTTTTTTACAATTTAATTTTAATATATATATTTTTTTTTCAAAATGCTTTTTGGGGGCCAGTGGACATTGTCAGTAGAGCAGTGGATAGTGTCAAAAAATTTTTTTTTTAATTTTATTTTTTAATTTGTTTTTACAATTTATTTTTGTATTTTTTTGTTTTTCACAATAATTGGGGGTGGGGAGGGGGGTAGTGGACTTTGTCTGGAGAGCAGTGGACGGTGTCAGTGTTTTTCTTTTTTTATTATTTTTTCAATCATCTAAATATTTTTTTCACCGTGCTTCTGGGGAAGGGGGTGGGGGGTATGTGGCAGTGGGCCGTGTCAGTAAGGCAGTGGATGGTGTCAGTAGTTTTTTAACCTTACATATTGATTTTTTTACAATTGAATTTGTTTTTTATTTTTTTCACAATGCTTTTTGGAGGGAGGGGGTTGGGGCAGTAGACAGTGTTGGTAGGGCAGGGGGGAGTGGTGTCAGTAATTTTTTATTTTATATATTTTTTTTACAATGACATTTTTTATAATTTTTTTACAATTTAATATTGACTTTTTTTTGTTTTTTTTTCCTTGGGTGGGCTTTGGTGAGATATCACGGGTCTAAACAGACCTCTGACATCTCCTCTTTGAGACAGAGAAAACGACCGATGACACTGATTCCCCAGTCCCTTTCTCAGCACTGAAGATGAATGGACAGGAAAAACAGTCTCCCGTCCATTCATAAACTGAAGCAGAGTAATCACAGGCTACTCTGCTCAGTTATTACAGAACACAGGAGCGATAGCTCACTGTGTCCAATTCATAACAGGAAGGGGCCGGTAAATGACATATTTAGCAGCCCCTTCCTCTGCTCACCATCCTGACACATTCCCCCGCAGCCCCTGGGAGAGAAGAGGAGGCAACCCAGCTGCGGGGGACGAGGGGAGGGGCCTCGGAGGGACACCTGGATGACACCTCTGCCACCCAGGATCAGCTTTGCAGCATGGAGATCACAGGGCACTCGCGGGTGTCCGGGAGCCCGCTACCAAATGAGGGAGACTCCCGCACCTCGTGGAAGACGTTTTTCTAAAAGGCATAGTGAGTCTTTTGGAACTGTAATTAATTTTTTCCACAAGTGTCATATAATAAGATATTTCTAACACACAGCATGGGCATGTTTAGAATTACACCCCAAACCATATTTTGGTACTCCTCCGACTGCATCTTGTGTATCACAAAAATCAACCACCACTGCATAGAAAACAATCTACTGTAATGGTCGCTTCTGTACAAGTGGTCAGGGAATATAACTTGGTGTAGCTTTAACTATATCATTCCTCGTTCCTAAAAGCCAGGGAGCCCTGACCTACTGGTATGTGGGTGCTCCATAGCAGAATGCTATGGTCACTGGCCAGGAAGTACAGTAGGTTGAACAAAGGGTGAACAAAAGGGTTCCTGTGGTTCCAGTTGTGCAGTTGTCCACAGAGTATGGGTGGTACTGGTGTCTCGCAGGAACATAGTCAGTGGGACCAGGGTTGGCCCAAGACATTGTCCTGCCTGGGTCCAAGAATAAAATGCTGCCCCCCCCAAAAAAAAAATCACGCCCACCAAAAGGCCCCTACATCCATTATTTTATATCATGATAATTATATACTCACTAGTGCCCACCAGTGCAGCCTATCAGTGTCCATCAGTGCCACCTCATCAGTGCCCATCAGTGCAGCTTATCAGTGCCCATCAGTGCCACCTCTTTAGTGCCCACCAGTGCAGCCTACCAGCGCCCATCAGTTTCCATCAGTGCCACCTCATTAGTGACTACCAGTGCAGCCTATCAGTGCCTATCAGTGCCACCTCCTCAGTGCCCAACAGTGCAGCCTATCAGTGTCCATCAGTGCCCATCAGTGCAGCCTATCAGTGCCACCTCATCAGTGCCCATCAGTGCAGCCTATCAGTGCCCATCAGTGTGCACCAGTGCAGCCTATCAGTGTCCATCAGTGCAGCCTATAAGTGCTCATCTGTTCCACCTCATTAGTGTCCATCAGTGCAGCTTATCAGTGCAGCCTATCAGTGCCCATTAGTTTCCATCAGTGCCACCTCATCAGTGCCCACCAGTGCAGCCTATCAGTGTCCATAGTGCCACCTCATCAGTGCCCATCAGTGCAGCTTATCAGTGCAGCCTATCAGTGCCCATCAGTTTCCATCAGTGCCACCTCATCAGTGCCCACCAGTGCAGCCTATCAGTGTCCATAGTGCCACCACATCAGTGCCAATCAGTGCAGCCTATCAGTGTCCATCAATGCCACCTCATCAGTGCCCACTAGTGCAGCCTATCAGT
Source organism: Lithobates clamitans (assembly GCA_037952925.1). Classification (NCBI taxonomy): domain Eukaryota; kingdom Metazoa; phylum Chordata; class Amphibia; order Anura; family Ranidae; genus Lithobates; species Lithobates clamitans. Next base: position 979,404 of record JBBGZY010001374.1, on the reverse strand, counting down.
GTCCATCAGTGCAGTCTATCAATGCCCATCAGTGCAGCCTATCAATGCCCATCAGTGCAGCCTATCAGTGTCCATCAGTGCCCCCCAGTGCAGTCTATCAGTGTCAATCAGTGCCACCTCATTAGTGCAGGTTATTAGTGCAGCCTATCAGTGCTTATTGTTGTCCAAAAGTGCAGCCTATCAGTGTCCATCAGTGTCCATCAGTGCAGCCTATCGGTGTGCATCAGTGCCCATCAGTGCAGCATATCAGTGTCCATCAGTGCCACCTCATCAGTGCCCATCGGTGCAGCCTATCATTGCCCATCAGTGCCACCTCATCAGTGCCCATCAGTGCAGGCTATCAGTGTCCATCAGTGCCACCTCATCAGTGCCCATTAGCGCAGCCTATCAGTGTCCATAAGTGCAGCCTCTCAATGCCCATCCGTGCAGCCTATCAGTGTCTATAAGTGCCCATCAATGCAGCTTCCTCAGACAATCCACACAGGCATCACATTGGGGAAAAGCCAAAGGACCTACTTGACAGCCAGCTTGCTGCACATACGATCACCGATCCAAAGATCTCAGCGCTGCCGCTCCCTCTTCCGAACCCTTGCACCTGCAGCCTTCTCCCAAACATACATCGGGGTGGGATCTGAGTCAGCGGTGCTCCTGGCCCCGTAGTCTTCCCTGCTTCCTGTGGACTACTACAGCTGCCTGGGTGTGGGGCAGCCCCCATAGTGAAGACAGCGCAAGCAGCATGACACTGCACGCTGCAGGTAGGGAGCCTCTGGTCCTTGGGCTGTCCGCCCGTGTTGCTGCCCCCTCCTAATCGGCCGCCTGGGTCCCATAGACCCATGGTAGGGTCGGCCCTGAGTGGGACGTGCAGATAGGTCAGTACTGGTGCATACCTCCCAACATTTTGAGATGGTAATGAGGGACACCTACTATCAAACGTATGTAAGCAAAAGACACCCCCCTGCCTCACCCCCTTTAAGGAGAATAAACCAAAAAAAAAAGTTAATCAAATTCAATACCACTACTATTCCTTTATATTGGCTTTTAAAATTTACAAATGCAGCAATTTAGAATTTCGATGAAAGGTTTAGCACTGGGAAACAGTTGTTGAAAGATAAAAAGTGCATTTTATACACAACTATATAGTTCAGATCAAAATGAGGGACAAATGAGGGGGGAAGAGGGACAGAGGGACATTGCTCCAAATCAGGGACAATCCCTCAAAATCAGGGACAGTTGGAAGCTCTGCTGGTGGCAAGCAGAGACGGGGCAGCAAACAGGCAAAGCATTGGTCCAAGCAGAAACATGGTTGATAAACAGGCCAGGGTCAGTTCAGGCAGAAGACGAAGACGGAGATGTGGTTGGCATGCAGGGGAAGGATCAGTCCACACAGCAGGCAGAAACACAGTCAATTTACAGGCCAGGGTCAATTCAGGCAGTAGGAGGAGGCATGGCCTGTATGCGGTAAAGTATTTTTGTGAGTTCCATAATTAGGATTAGGATTATGCCTGTCCACTCAAATGGACAGGCATGAACAGAACTGTGATTATTGGTGATGTTACTGCTGGGCATACAGATTACATTGGTCCACATTTGAATTGAATACATTTTTCGTGAAAAACAAATAAATATCTCGTCTTGGCCAAGCATCCTTTCACGTCTAAAAGTCGATCGCACACACACTAATATGAAGATCCAGCTGCATCCAATGTGGGCTAGAAGGAAAAGAAAAAAAAAACTGTTAATGGCATTAATTTGTGAAAACACCACAAATAAACCAATGGGGGCAGGGGTTGCTGCCTAAGGCCAACTAGGCGGAGTAGGTTCAATGGTGTTAGGATGTGTCACAGAGTAATGCCATGTACATATGACCAGACTTTTAGTCGGACTGAACCCCGAAGGACTTTTCGACGGAGTTCCAATGAAACGGACTTGCCTACACACGATCACACCAAAGTCCGATCGTTTCGAATTCACGTGATGACATACGACCGGACTAGAATAAAGAAGTTCATAGCCAGTAGCCAATAGCTGCCCTTGCGTCCTTTTTTGTCCGTCGGACTCGTATACATTTTTCGATCAGACTCGAGTCCGTCGGAAAGATTTGAAACATGTTCTATTTCTAAAGTCCGACAGATTTTTCGACAGAAAAGGTCAGATGAAGCCCACACACGATCGAATTGTCCGATGGATTCGTTCCGTCGGACCAGTTCAGTCGAAAAGTCCGGTCGTGTGTACACGGCATAAGGAGTCCTTAGTTGTGGTTGTGGTATTCAGCATTCGGACCTGTTGGTTAGGAGATCTTAATAGGCATTGGAAAATTTTGTATGTAAAATATGACTTACACCTGTTTAATACAAAATTCACAACTGTAATGTATATTTTTTTCCAGCAGGTGTCACTACATATCTGCTTCTTAACTTTGACGTCTGGCACCTTGTACTAGTTTATCATTATTCTTGTGACTGCTGCAACTTTATCAGGCTTGGAGAATGAAACTGTTGTATCCCTTAAGATCCCAGGGCCTCACATAACAAGATTAATTGAATCAAGCTAGTTTTAAGAAGAAAAATTTATTTCCACGCGGTTGCGTCCAAAATCAGGCCATCAGGGTCATCCTTGGTTCGACAAGAAAAAATGAGAATTCAAACCTAAGTGTTAGTGATGTAGATTCATTATGTTAGTATTGATTTAAGATAGTATATAATCATATAGAAAATGCTACATGTCAAATTTGAGATGTAGCATTAATGGGTTTTCAATTGTCAGGTATACTCTAGGTATGATCTTTATTGCATACTTACATTGGTCCTGCTTGGCACAATATAAGTATGCATTTTTCATACATGAGAGGCCACTGGGGAATCTGACAATCACTGTTTTAGTCGGGGACCTTCCAGGTCTGTGCAAGTGGCTTCTGCACATGGGCCACAGGGGTTTGTACGCTTGGCACTGCCACCATTCACAGAACTACTATTATTTTTTTCAAGGCATAGAAGGTGTTTTCTAATTGGATGAGGTAGAGACTGTGACATCACCATCCCTTTTTCCCACCTATTTCCATCAATGAACCCCTTGTATCCATTTAAAAAAATACAAGATGTTCTGTAAATAGTTGCAGTGCCAAGTGAGCAATCCCCTGCAGTCAGTATGTAGAGGGAAAGCCGCTTGCACAGGAACTAGAAGATCCCAGCTATTATTGTAGTAGCATTGATTACTATAGTGATTGTCACCTATCACCTTCCCCTGTGGCCCCTAAGGTATGAGATATGCATACTGACATTGCTCCAAGCTGGATCATTCAATTGTAAGTAATTATCCAATAAAGATCATACCTGGAGCTCAACTTATTTAGATCATGAAAGCTTGTCGTATCATAAACTGAAATATTTTAAACCAACATGCTTGATTTCACCTTTTTTCATCTTTTGTTGCATCTCAGTGCTGCACACCTGACTCGCAAGGCAGTTCACGCTGCCTTATGCGTACCACTGCGGGTGTCAATACAAAGTTAATGACACCCCCAGATTGATTCCGAACTGCCAGTTCAGACATGAACCGGATTGCATGGGTGTGAACACCCATGCGATCCGATTCTGGTGAGGACCAAAAAATGCGATGCGAATGCAATGCGAATTAGCAATACTATCTGTATCGCATGTGATTTGCACTGCAGTGCGGTGCGAATCACATGCGAGGTTGCACAGCGCACTGGTGTGAACCGAACCTAAAGTCTCGTACACTTGATCGGATTTTCCGCAGACAAAACCGTGGACTTTTGTCCAAAAGGCGTTGGCCCCAAAGTTGTCTTGCATACAAACGGCACACAATTGTCGTCCAACAAACACGAACATAGGGACATGCTATGTGGTTTTTCAGCTCTTTAGCAATGGTGTCCCTAGGGGGGGGGGGGGCCAGAGGGGGCCCTGACCCCCCCAACATTATGCTGTGCCCCACCATGTGCCCCCCCACCATGTGACAAACAGGCAATGTCGAACCCTGATAGTTCTCCCACTGCTTTGGACCCTTATATTTTCTTGGTATGCTGGTGATATATATCTCTTGTTTTCTGCCACCCTGGGGGGGCCCCAATACAGTAGGAAGGGAGCTCACTGCAGAACATGTGAAAGGGCCATTGTGGGGTCGTAGTAAAGGGCCCCACCCTTTGGGCTCCTTCTGCTAATTTCGTGTTAGTAGACGTTTGGTGAGTGTTGATTCGTGCTTTTCATTTCGTGCTTTTCAATTCTCGCCTTTAATTTCGTGCTTTTCATTTCGTGCATTTCATTTCATGCTTTTCATTTTGCGCTTTTCAATTCGTTTCTGAATGTCCGTTTGTGAACCAGCCATGTTGCGGTGGCGATAACGTGTTATTTATTATTGGCCTTGGTGTTATTGCTTTGACCCAAGTCCAGTCCAGGAACAGGAGGAGGAGGAGTACTTGGACCAAAAATTGGTTGCTTTATTAACCACTTCAGCCCGGACCCGGCTTCCAAATGACCAGGCCACTTTTTGCGATTCAGCACTGCATCGCTTTAACTGACAATTGCGCGGTTGTGCGGCGTGGATCTCAAACAAAATTGACGTCCTTTTTTTCCCACAAATAGAGCTTTCTTTTGGTGGTATTTGATCACCTCTGCGGTTTTTATTTTTTGCGCTATAAACAAAAATAGAGCGACAATTTTGAAAAAAAAAGCAATATTTTTTACTTTTTGCTATAATAAATATACCCAAAAAATATATTAAAAAAATTTTTTTTCCTCAGTTTAGGCCGATACGTATTCTTCTACATACTTTTGGTAAAAGAAAACGCAATAAGCGTTTATTGATTGGTTTTCGCAAAAGTTATATTGTCTACAAAATAGGGGATAGTTTTATGGCATTTTTGTTAATAATTTTTTTTTTTACTAGTAATGGCGGCAATCAGCAATTTTTATCGTGACTGCGACATTATGGCGGACACATCAGACAATTTTGACACATTTTTGGGACCACTGGCATTAATACAGCGATCAATGCTATAAAATAGCATTGATTACTGTAAAAATGTCACTGGCAGTGAAGGCGTTAACCACTAGGGAGCGGGGAAGGGGTTAAGTGTGTCCTAGGGAGTGATTCTAACTGTCTGGGAGATGGGCTACCAATGACACGACACTGATCGCTGCTCCCGATGAGAGGGAGCAGACGATCAGTGTCCTGTCACTAGGCAGAACGGGGAGATGCTATGTTTACACTGGCATGTCCCCGTTCTTCAGCTCCGTGACACGTTGCGGGCACCCGGCAGGCATCGAGTCCGCGGGTCCCGCGGGCACGTTCACGGAGCTCGCAGCGGCGTGCGCACACAGCGGGAAATTCAAAGTGACGTACAGGTATGTTACTTTGCCCAGCTGTGCCATTCTGCCGACATGTATCGGCGTGAGCCAGTCTTTAAGTGGTTAATCGTGACCAAATATGTCATATGCCTTTGCTGCAGGAGCACTTTTTGGTTACGTTCTATTGGCAGATAGCATGTCTAATTTTATTTGTTTTCTTTTTTTAATGCACAATAAAAAAATTGTGGAGAATAGTACTTGGCTATGTGTTTTTCTTTAAATGACAGTTTGGGATTAGGCAGTTACATTTAAAAAAATACAATGTACATAGTAAGGTTGAATAAAGACACCAGTCCATCCTAAGTGAGTGTGGGTGCGTGTCTACAATTATCCCTATTTTTTTTTAAGGTACCCATATAGCGCAATCAATTTACGCAGCTCTCCACATATATATCGCACACTCACATCAGTCCCTACCCTCAAGGAGCCCACAATCCAAGGTCCCCAACTCACATTCATACATACTAGGGCCAATTTTTGGACAGAAGCCAATTAACCTACCAGCATGTCTTTGGAGTACCCGGAGGAAACCCACACAGGCACAGGGAGAACATGCAAACTCCAGGCAGGTAGTGTTGTCTTTGGGATTCAAACCAGCGACCCTTTTTACCTTTTTACTGCTAGGCGAGAGTGCTACCCACTACACCACTGTGCCGTAAATGTAAGATTCACAAGGGACACCAACATAGTTGTATCTTTGATCTTAAAAACTACAGGAAAATGGTGTTGTGGTAACTTGCACCAAAAAAATAAATAAATAACAAGCATAATAATATTATTCTTGATATCACTAGAAAAAAAAAAGCCTTTGAAAATTTGTTGGAATATCTCCATCAGTATCACCAGCAAAGCGGCTTCATTATTATCCCATTAAAGAAGAAGAGAATTGTGCGCTGCACTTCGAGATTTCATAATTTGCCGCGTCACGAATGTTAAGTCTCCATTACGAACGCTAGTTTACAAGACAGACTGCTTCCGGCTCGTCCTTTCTTCCGAGCATGCGTGTTTGTACTTTGGACTTTTGTCTGACGAACTTGTGTACACACGCTCGGAAAATCCAACAACAGACATTTGTCCGGGGAAAATTTTAAAGCCTGCCATCCAACATTTGTCCGCGGAAAATCCAACAACAATTGTCCGATGGAGCATACACACGGTCGGTTTTTCTGCCAACAGCCTGTCATCACACAATTCCCATCGGAAAATCCGATCATGTGTACGAGGCTTAAGTCTTTAAAGTGGTATTAAAGGCAACATTTTTTTTAAAGATAACAAACATGTCATACCTACCTGCTCTGTGCAGTGGTTTTGCACAGAGCAGCCCCAATCCTCCTCTTCTTGGGTCCCCCGCTGGCGCTCCTGGCTCCTCCCTCCTGTCGGATGGCGCCAGAGCAAGCAGCTTGCAATGGGGGGACCCAAGCATGCACGCTCCCAAGCCGCTGCTCTGTGTGTCCATTCAGACACAGAGCCGCGGCTCAGCCCCGCCCCCACTCTCTCCTCATTAGCTCACTGGTTGAGTCAATGGCTCCCGCTGCTGTCTCAGCCAATGAGGAGGGAGAGTTCCTGGAGAGCCGATGCTCTTGTGCACATTGCTGGATCGAGAGGGAGCTCAGGTAAGTATTAGGGGGCTGAGGGGGGCTGTTGCACACAGAAGGTTTTTAACCTTTGTGCATTGAATGCATGAAGGTAAAAATTCTTCAGCCCAGTGGTGTATCATCCATGTGTGCACCACTGTGACCTACCCAGAACCCATGGATGATTGTCCCTTCACAGTGAGGGATGATCGGTGCGGCAGGAGGGACAGCTTTGAGCACCGATCTACCTGCATAGCTTTCCAGCTGACAGCTGTTTCTCCTCCTCTCCCTCCCTCGGCTGTCAGCTGAAAAGCTATACAGGGAGATCAATGCTTTCAACTGTCCCCCCACAGCACCGATCATCCCCCACTGTCTCCCGTGTTCTCCTCTGCCCCCTGTCCTCCCCCTCTGACCCACTGTGTGCTCCACTCCCAGTGTGCTCTGGCCGCTCCTCTGCCCCTGGAGGCGGCTTCCCTCCTATCCTCTCCTGCCAGCTGTGGGGCATGTGTCAGGATGGAGAGTGGAGAAAGGGGGCGGTAAATATGTAATTATGTATCAGGATGGAGAGCGGAGGAAGGGGCGGTAAATATGTAATTTACTAGGCCCTTACTTTTCTGACATCCTGTGTCCTTTGATACATGAGAAGACTAATATTTACTCTGCTTCAGTTTATGAATAGACAGGAGCTGCTATCTCTGTTCATTCATTTTCAATGCTGATGAAAGGGACTGGGAAATCTCTTCATTCCCCTTCTCTGTCTCAAAGGGGAGATGTCAGGGGTCTGTTTAGACCCCTGATATCTCACCACCACCCCCCCCCCCCCAACAGGGCTGATTAACTCCCCCCCAAAAAAAACATTGTGAAAAAAAAAGAAAGACAAGTTAATTAGTAAATAAATAAATAAATACATAAAAATATATATATTGACACCATCCAATGCTCTATTGACACTGTCCACTGCCCTACTGACACCGTCCACTGCCCCATACCTTCCCCCCCCCCACCTTCCCTAGAAGCACTGTGAAAAAAATATAAAAAATAATTAAAAAAAACTAAAACGCAAAATTGTAAAAAATAATAGATAATATAATAATAAAAACAAAACACTGCTGACACCGTCCACTGCCCTACTGACACTGTTCACTACCCCCGCCCCCCCCCCCCAATCATTGTAAAAAGAATAATACATAATAAATTGTAAAAAAATTATAAAAAATAAAATTGTAAAAAATAATAATAATAAAAAAATTCTGACACTGTCCATTGCTTTACTGATACCATCCACTGGTCCCCAAAAAGCATTTTGGAAAAAAAAAAACACCCACCCACCACCATAAACTCCATACTCCTCCTCTGCACATTCTACCCACTTCCATACACTCCACACTCCTCTCCTGCACATACTACCCACCTCAATACACTCCGCACTACGCTGGTGCACATACTACCCATCTGCATACATTCCGCACTGCTCTCCTGCACATAATACCCACCACCACCATACACTCCATACTCCTCTCCTGCGCATACTACCCACCTCTATACACTCCACACTCCTCTCCTCAACATAATGCCCACCACCATACACTCCATACTCCTCTTCTGCACATACTACCCACCACCATACACTCCATACTCCTCTCCTGCACATACTACCCACCACCATAAACTCCATACTCCTCCTCTGCACATTCTACCCACTTCCATACACTCCACACTCCTCTCCTGCACATACTACCCATCTCCATACACTACGCACTACTCTGGTGCACAAAATACCCACCTCCATACACTCTGCACTGCTCTCCTGCACATAATACCCACCACCACCATACACTCCATACTCCTCTCCTGCACATACTACCCACCTCCATACACTCAGCACTCCTCTCCTGCACATACTACCCACCTCCATACTTTCCACACTCTTCTCCTGCAAATACTACCCACCACAATACACTCCATACTCCTCTTCTGCACATACTACTCACCACCATACACGCCATACTCCTCTTCTGCACAAACTACCAACCACCATACACTCCGCACTCCTCTCCTGCACATACTACCCACCACCATACACTCCATATTCCTCTTCTGCACTACCTACCAACCACCATACACTCTGCACTCCTCTCCCTGTACATACTACCCACCACCGTACACTCTATACTCCATTTCTGCACATTTGTGTTTAAAAGCGTTTTTTTCAGATTAGCCAAAAATGAAAAATGCCTGTAAACAAAACGTGGCTAAACGCCAGTTACCGCGTTTAGCCGTGTTTAGAAGCATTTGACGCTTGAAATTCCTCGTTACTCTGCTTCTGAACCAATTTTTATGCTAAAAAATGGCCAACTGTTCTTAAATGTCCGTTTACCAGCAGCAGTGTACATGAGAGACCTAACCCTTTCACTGCAAGCCATGTTAAAAATAAACATTTTAGGCCTGAAGACTAGTTAAAGCCCCTGAATATTATATATTTTCTGAAGACAGACACCTTGGAAAATGAAATAGTTGTAGTTCCAATTTGCTATGTCACACAATATTTGTGTACATTATTTATGAAGCGAAAGTTTTCAGTAAAAAATACACTAGTTTTTATTTTTGGGCACACAAAATTTTTGGTAAAATATAAAAGATGAGGTGCTAAATTGATACCCAACGTGTCAATCTTTAAAATGATGCGCGTCCACAAAACGATGATGAACTTCAGTACCATATATTTTCCAGAGGCAATGCTGTAAAAGCCCCTACAGGTCATCACTTTAGAGCCATCTGTGAATAATGGCCCTACTGTATAATTATTGTTTTCACTGTGATGTATATCGCAATGTGTAACATATGTAGTGCAAGTTATGTTTTTTTATGTCAGCGCCCCTGACAGGTGTGTTTACATTCGTATGTGCATGTATATGTATGGGGGCTGGGTAGGCTCTAATTTTTTGGGGGAGTTTCCAAGTGCTTTATTGTAACTTTACTTTTTGACGCTTTTTTTTTTTTAATAAAAATTTATATCACATAGGGGGACAAAAAGTCCCCAATGTGGTATAAGCTCTTTGTGACAGGTCATTTTTATTAAGACGTCAGGGGTCAGACCCCTGATATCTCACTTTCCTTCTATTACATCTAATGGAGCACAGATGGCACTCTATTAGCTTCTTTCCTGGCTGTAGTGGCCAAGGAAAGTGACAACAGAAACCAGAAGTGGCAATATACCCATAGCTTTTGTGTTATTTGAAGCTATGGGGAGATCAGGGAACAGATATACAATGATCTCCCTCCACTGCACCTGACGACATCGCTATGCAAGTCCCAGGCCTGCAGGTGGGACAGCAGAGCCAGGGAAGAAGGATGGGGGGGGGGGGGGATTTAGAAAGCGATTAGGCAGCTTTATAGCCTTTCACTTTCATCAAATAGCGACAGTCGGGTTGTGGAGTGTACACACATTTCTGGCTACTACTTAATAAACACATGTAGGGGACCTGGATTGGACAGCGGTTTGTGCCAAGTTGGTCCAGGTTCCGTCTCACTTCTTCTCCAAGAGGGATAGTCACATATCCCTCACTATCCTGGCCTGAGTCCCGCTTTCCCACATATTGTTGGCCTGAGGCCTGTTACCCAGACTAAACAATGTCCAGTCCAGTTGCTTTTCAGTGCTTTACTGCATCAACTTAAGCACACCAGCATCACACCTTCTTCATAGTCTAAGTTCAGGACACTCACAGTACCATAACATCCAGACATCTTCCAAGTTGTTACCAGTTAGGCCTCCAAAGATGGTTCCATACACAAGGTGTTTCTCTGTCATAGGCCCCAAGACCATTCTAAACTGAGCCACAGATCTGCTAGGTGAAGCCTAGGAGTGGCAAGGTTCTTCCACTTTCTCACTTGGGTGTCAATCTCTACTTTTCCTGGCAGTCCTGCCCTGCCAAATGTTCTCTCTCTTGCTTACAGAACACCTACATGGTGTTGGTCAAGGGTGTCCTGCACCCATACCCGAACTACCAAGCCCCACCTACAGGTGATACTAAAAGGGACACAGACTCCACCTACTAATTCACCGGGGGATTGGCATCAAATAAAGGGCACTACACCTGCCAACACACAGGCCCCTAAATCTCTGTTTTTTAGGGGCACTGTGCCATGTATAGTTTCCCGGGCCAGGGCTTGTCTTGGCCAGAATTTGGCTCCCTCTAAAAACAGTGTGAACAAAAACCATTTTCTCATTAAATATATTTTCAAACAAGGCAACATTAATATGCTGCATTTACTTAGTTTTGTTTTCTGGGTTGACTCTATGAGCAGTTGTTTGCAGCTTAAAAATTCCCTACAGCTCATGTAAAATAATATAGTGTTTACACAGGAAGCGTGTTCAAGCAAAAGTTGTATAATAGGCTTTCCTAAACTGTTTCATTTTATTCATGTCACTTATGCACATGAAGCTTGTTCTGTTCCCTTGGGGACATGGGGCAGTAAGCGGCGAACAAAGTTCACCCCCTGGGAATGAGAAGAGATTATGATGGTTCACTGACTCCCTGGACTTGTCAAAACAATAAGGATAACTAGTGTATCATCTGCAGTTTAATGCAAGTGCCTGTGCCACTGTCATTATTGTTCCCTTGTTCTGTCAACCACGCACTTGTCCATTAACTTACCAAATACACACACTCAGCCATGCAACACTCTCTCAATTTAGATTGCACCATGCATGTCTTTTAGCATTCACCTCCCTTCTTACATTTTTCCCTAGTTTTAGGGTATAATTACTAATAGAAGCTGCACTTTGTACACATTTCTTTTTTGCTCGTAACCTTGTCTTACCTATGCTTCAAGTATTCCTTTCTGTTACATACTTTTCTTTGGACCTTGTCTTCCTCCTGTCATTGGATTTGCCATCTTTTCAGAATTGATTGCTTTAAAGCCCAACTCAAACTGCGTCTGCAGTGCAAGAGTTAACTGCTTATTAAAGTTGTAGCACCCTCTAGTGTGCTAATGTTGAAGTACAGGCAAATTTATTTGGTAAGTGTGAGCCAATTATCTGGGGAAGGGTTTATTTCAGGTCAGGCTGGATGACTCATACAGGCAGGTCTCTGGTGCATCCCCCTGATTATGGAAGTTTGGAGAAGCTTCTAGAAGTTAGTGGTCAGAGGTCAGGATGGTTGATCTGCATGCCTAGGGGAACCTAGCCCGATCTCCAGGTATACTGGCCTGGCAGGGTGTCTTGGCCAGCCCTTAAATATGGGTGAGTCATGCCAGAAAGAGAGTTGGGTGGAAGATGGAGTGCTGAGGAGACTGTTGGTGGCCTAGAGGGGGTCTGCTAGGACTAGGGGAGACCCCAGCTCCAGGTTAGGCTCGGGCTGGCTCAGGAGGATCCATTCAGCAGAGCAGTTTAACATGGAATATTGCCAGAAAAGCAGTGGGAGCAAGGAGGACTGTGTGAGTACATCAGCACACCCAGGGATTTTCAAGGAGTGAGACTGCCACATGTAGCAAGTTTTCTAAAAGGACAGTGCTGTGCTTAACCTTTTTAGTACCTTGCCCTGGGAGATCTTCAGAGCAGCCAGGTGGGCTGGCAGTGCCTGCAAGAAGTGTAGCTGGGAGCAGATCTACACAAGGAGAGGATACACTTCTGCATGCAGTTTTGTGCTATTTCCAACAGGGGCTGAGAGCTCTTGGTCTGTAATGAACTTTCACTTCTAAATCTACTAAGGACTGTGCGAGGAAAGGAGAGAAAACAGTCTGGGATCTTTTTGTACAGAGGAAGGAAGTTGTCCCATTGTTGTTCTTGATTCAAGTTGGGCATCCAATAAATCCCTTAGACCATCCAAGTTGTTACCCCTAATAAAACATAAAAATAAAGCCAAGGGACTGACTTCTTGTGTTTGAATGCAAGCAGAGAATATGTGTTGCCTGACTGTGCAGGAGTAGGGGGACCAGTGATTGCAGGGGTAATGCTACAAAGTGATTTTAAAAGTATTTTTTTTTAATAACAAACATGTCATACTTACCTGCTGGTTTTGCACAGAGCAGCCCTGATCCTCCTTTTTGGCGGGTTCCAGGTGCCCTCATAGCAAGCTGCTTGCTGTGGGGGCACTTATGTCCATTGACACACAGAGTGCTGCTCGACCCCCCCCCCCCACACTTCTTCTTCAATGGCTGTGATTGACAGCAGTAGGAACTGAGAGATCCACTGCTCTTGTGCACATCGCTGGATTGAGATTGGGCTCAGGTTAAGATAAATGGGGGTGAAGGGGGTAGCTACTTGACAAAGGTTTTTTTGTTTTTTTTTTACATTTTACTTTTACATTTTCAATAACATTTCATTTTTTCATTTTTTTAAATTTATTTTCTTTATTTAAAGCAACTAATTTAAAATGCCACATATTAATGTGCCTTAATACATAATATATCAAATATCACAAACTACAATTATACAATACAATTCAAACTAACAATCTAGCTGCCAAATGCTAAATACTAGTTAATAAAATAAATATATATTCCTGCATCTGCTCGACACTTTAAAGTAGTTGTAAAGTTGTAAAGTCACTTTCAATACTAACTAGCATGCCCTCTGTTATAACAGGTTAAATCGTTCAGTGCCATTGTTTTTAAAAAATTATGCGGCGCAATACCTTATTTTGCAGCGCCGCTGTCTGTCAGCTGATGTCTCGGCGCTCTCCTGCCCCGCTCCGAGGACTACAGAGGGAGGGGCTGAGGTTCTCTCTGATGCCATCAGGAGGAGAGGAGGAAAGCCTCGGGTGGTCACGTGACCGCTCAGTGACGGTCTTCAGTAAAGTAATGCGCTGCATTATTTTTAAAATACAATGGCACTGAATGATTTACCCTGATATAACAGAGGGGATTCTAGTTAGTAATGAACGTTATTAGGCATAGTATGGCAGCAGCAGTGAAGAAGCGGAGAGGACACGGCTCACACATAAGCTGACAGGCATGGAGGGGAGGGGGGGGGAGGACAGAGAAAGACAGAGCAGGGTTGTGGCTGACAGAGGCCTGTAAACTGACCACGGTGTCAGGGCTCAGAAGCCATGATATACAGTGGCCAGTTTACAGGGGGAGGGCAGAACCAGGCAGGTTCAGCCAGGTTTTTTAGGTGACAGAAAGAGCCAAATGACACGCACAAGCATTGTGCTGTGTAACATGCTTTAAAGGAACAGGATCCAAATAAATACATGCCTTGTGCTGGGATTTGCAGAATGTTGTACCTTAGTGCAGAGATTGCATTATAGTGGAACTTCACTCTCTCAATCAACATTGACTACTTTTAATCCTTATCCTGCTAGCATTAGTAAATATATAGGAAAGTATATCATATTTACTTCTTTTAAACTCTTTTTTTTTGCATTTCTTCAGTTACTTCTTGGTTTCCAGGCCTAAGCAAATGATGACATACGTCCCAGGAGTCTTTAGGATGGGTGGAGGGGTTTTCTCATCTAAGCACACCCTCCTGCCTGCATGCCTGAGCTAAGGGCAGATACAGTCAGGTCCATAAATATTGGGACATCGACACAATTCTAATCTTTTTGGCTCTGTACACCACCACAATTAATTTGAAATGAAACAAACAAGATGTGCTTTAACTGCAGACTTTCAGCTTTAATTTGAAGGTATTTACATCCAAATCAGGTGAACGGTGTAGGAATTACAACAGTTTGTATATGTGCCTCCCACTTAAGGGACTTTCACTTTTTAATACTTGGTTGCAAATCCTTTGCAGTCAATTACAGCCTGAAGTCTGGAACGCACAGACATCACCAGACGCTGGGTTTCATCCCTGGTGATGATCTGCCAGGCCTCTACTGCAACTGTCTTCAGTTCCTGCTTGTTCTTGGGGCATTTTCCCTTCAGTTTTGTCTTCAGCAAGTAAAATGCATGCTCAATCCAATTCAGGTCAGGTGATTGACTTGGCCATTGCATTACATTCCAATTCTTTCCCTTAAAAAACTCTTTGGTTGCTTTCGCAGTATTCTTTGGGTCATTGTCCAGCTGCACTGTGAAGCGCTGTCCAATGAGTTCTGAAGCATTTTGCTGAAAATGAGCAGATAATATTGCCCGAAATACTTCAGAATTCATCCTGCTGCTTTTGTCAGCAGTCACATCATAAATAAATACAAGAGAACCAGTTCCATTGGCAGCCATACATGCCCACGCCATGACACTACCACCACCATGCTTCACTGATGAGGTGGTATGCTTTGGATCATGAGCAGTTCCTTTCCTTCTCCATACTCTTCTCCTCCCATCACTCTGGTACAAGTTGATCTTGGTCTCATTAGTCCATAGGATGTTGTTCCAGAACTGTGAAGGCTTTTTTAGATGTTGTTTGGCAAACTCTAATCTGGCCTTCCTGTTTTTGAGGCTCACCAATGGTTTATATCTTGTGGTGAACCCTCTGTATTCACTCTGGTGAAGTCTTCTCTTGATTGTTGACTTTGACACACATACACCTACCTCCCTAGAGAGTGTTCTTGATCTGGCCAACTGTTGTGAAGGGTGTTTTCTTCACCAGGGAAAGAATTCTTCGGTTATCCACCACAGTTGTTTTCTGTGGTCTTCCGGGTCTTTTGGTGTTGCTGAGCTCACCGGTACGTTCTTTCTTTTTAAGGATGTTCCAAACAGTTGATTTGGCCACACCTAATGTTTTTGCTATCTCTCTGATGGGTTTGTTTTGTTTTTTCAGCCTGATAATGGCTTGCTTCACTGATAGTGACAGCTCTTTGGATCTCATATTGAGAGTTGACAGCAACAGATTCCAAATGCAAATAGCACACTTGAAATGAACTCTGGACCTTATATCTGCTCCTTGTAAATGGGATAATGAGGTAAAAAACCTTGTACCCTTAGAACCAATGTTTAGGGGACAGTGCTCTCCTACGATCCAGCAGGGACTGTCCCTCAGTGTCCTCAATTCTATTGCAGGGCTATGGGTTCAGCATCACTCTTGATATTGTCAGAGAACCAGCCTGCCAGAGTGCAGGGGAGAATAGGCTGAAGGGACCAGTCTTCTAGATATGAACGAGCAGCTAACCCTTGCAGTGAGAGTGCATCTCCACCTCTAAGGAAGAACATTTTGTTTTCTCTGAGTTTATCTTTCACTGTAGAAGAGCCATTCTGGAATAGGAGAATGGAACCCAATTATTAAAGCTTGCTGTTACAGATGGGAAGTTTTCCAACAATGATATTCTACTGAAAATATAATTTGAACACAAATAATATCCTGATTATATAATAAAAAAAATGTCTATTTTCTATAGGATACTGGTACTGAAGAAAGTGTATAGGCTGCCAATGCTGACCTTCTGAAGATGCCAGTTGCTTGGTTGTTTCTGGATATAATACTTTCTGAGGCATTGATCCAGAACAAACATGCATCCTCTGATGTCAGAGTGAGCTTAGAATTCCTGATCTGCATATTTATTCCAGGTCAGTGACACATAAATTAATAAAGCCAAAGTTAGCTAGGCAGCTAGCACTGTAAGAAGAAAGTTAGCAATGGCAGCCTATATTCTTCTCTCATTACAGCTTTACATTACTCACGAAGTAGCTTTTCTATGGAAGCTGACTAAATATCTCAAAAAGGCATTGAAAATATAATAATTGCTGTTGTTAAACCTCAACTATTGGCAGATATAAAGAACACTGAGATTTTAATTTTTTTATTTTAAAAACTGATTGAACACACATTTTAAAGTAGTATTAAACTGTAAGTATGTTTTAGCTTAAAGTGGTATTAAACTCTCTTTTTGAACTTGTAACTATAGGTAAGCTTACAATCAGGCTTACCTGTAGGTACCATGAATATCTCCTACACGCGCACCGTTTAAGAGATATTCACATCGGCAATAGCTGATGACATTATGCCGTGGAATGCAGAGCACTGTGCCGCAGACATGGTTCCCATTCGCATTCACGGGAGTGACATCATCGCAGCCCTGACCATTCAAACGGCCAGAGCCCACATACTCATAAGGAAGACTGGGTGAAGTTGGAAGCGCAGAGGGAGCCGTGACAGTGCTGTGTTGGATGGCTTTGATTGCGGGTAAGTCTATCATACTAGCACAATATGGGATAAACATGCAGGGGGCCCAATTTTTTTTTCCGGCAGTTTACTACACTTACACATTGAACACAAAAAAATAAACATTCTCAAGTAAACTTTTTTTTAAGTTCCTACCCCAGCACTTGCAGCTTACAAAAATGTCAATGCTGCTGGCTCCCCTAGGAATGCTTCCCTGAACTTCTGATCTTTACAGGACAGAGGTAACAGTGGATAGTGCAGCCTGGAGTCAGACTGGGGTTGAATTACTAAATCGGGAGAGTGCAAAATCTGGTGCAGCTGTGTATAATAGCCAATCAGCTTCTAACTTAAGCTTGTTCAATTAAGCTTTGACATGCAGAGCTGCAACAGATTTTGCACTCTCCAGTTTGAATAAATCAACCACAGTTGTGTAGCTGTTAGAGAAAGGTGAGAGAGGTGGAGGGTGGAGTAGGGAAGTGTCTTGCCATCCTAGGCTATGAGGCTGTGCATTTCTATTGATGCACACAGTGTAGGGAGACACAACATATTCCTGCTCGCAAGGGTCACTCCAAAGGATGCTGCAAGAGAAAGAAGGCACCCTGAAACAGGAAACCTGGGCTGCGGTCTTGGACCAGCTTAACCATTTCAGCTCTGGAAGGTTTTACCCTCTTCATGACCAGGCCACTTTTTGCTATTCGACACTGCCCTACTTTAACTGACAATTGCGCATTCATGCAATGCTGTACTCAAACAAAATTTATAAAGTTTTTTCACACAAATAGAGCTTTCTTTTGGTGGTATTGGAGTATGGTTTTTTTTTTCATTTTTTATCATAGAATCAAAAAAAAAAGACTGACAATTTTGAAATAAAAAACAATATTTTTTATTTTCTACTATAAAGCATTTGCTAAAATAAAAAAATAAAATCGCTTAATAAATTAAGGCCAAAATGTATTCTGCTGCATGTCTTTGGTAAAAAAAAAAAGAAACTACCAGTAAGTGTATATTGCGTATAAGTTGTAGCGTCTACAAACTATGGGATATGTATACTGGATGTTTTTTTATACTAGTAATCGAACTGCGATAGTGCGGCGGATGAATCACAGCACAGTCATGCAGGTACCCCAATCCCCAGAAATGCAGAATCACATATATATATATATATATATATATATATATATATATATATATATATATATATATTACGTGATTCTGTGCAACCGGCTTGCATTGTAGCAGTAAAGCTACAGTGCGCGGTCGGGAAGTGGGGTAAACAGGGACATAGACAAGGAATTAAGCATAAAGAAGCTTTATCACTCAGTAAGTGATTAAACCAGCTGTTGAAAGTGCTTAAAAAATGGAGGGTTTAATATCGCTTTCATAAAACTATAGTAAATATCTGAATCTGTGTTTGAGTTAGCTTCCTGTGTTCTATATAACAACACTAATGTCGCGTACACACGATCGGACATTCCGACAACAAAATCCTGGATTTATTTCCAACGGATGTTGGCTCAAACTTGTCTTGCATACACACAGTCGTACAAATGTTGTCGGAAATTCCGAACATAAAGATCGCGGTGACGTACAACACATACGACAAGCCGAGAAAAATTAAGTTCAATAGCCAGTGCGGCTCTTCTGCTTGATTCCAAGCATGCGTGGAATTTTGTGCGTTGGAATTGTGTACACACGATCGCATTTTGTTGTCGGAAAATTTGAGAAGCAGCTCTCAAATTTTTGTTGTCGGAAATTCACACAACAAATGTCCGATGGAGTCTACACAAGGTTCCGACAACAAGCTCACATCGAACATTTGTTGTCGGAAATTCCGACCGTGTGCACGCGGCATTAGACCGGCAGAGGAAGGGTCAACAGTGAGAGCAGGACAGGCTCTATTGCATTGCCCAGTGCTGTCAGTCTAGCACTGGGAACTTGCCCACTGGAGAAGAGAGCAGTTGGATGAACTCATCATTGAACTCATCATTATGATCATACTTTGGCTTCAAACTGGCTATCCAAAACTAAAGTCAGCAGCTCCAAATACTGTTCCTGAAGAATATTAAAAAAACACATACAAACATGCCACTCCATGGAGTCCTGCGCAGTCTTCCTCACACCCAAATTCTTTGCTGCATTTTTATTCTTTTATGCTGTCCCACCATCTTGGATGGCTGGCTATCACGTTTTTCATAGCTGGCCCACTGCTGACATACCACTGCAAGTGACTGTGAGTCTTATGTGCAAAAGGTGTCCTTGCGGTGCAGTCATGCACTATAGCCACAGGGTCCAACATGCAGGCTCAATTTTGTGGAGACTTCAAGTGGCACTCTGCATAGCATGGTTGTGCATAGGTTTAAAATGCAAGTACCCCTCAGTCTCAGAGCCGTGCCTTGCCACCACCATGGTATGCGCCCCACTAACTAAACCTGTCACTTCTGCCTTTATAGATACTGTATTATAGACACTGTATTATAGATACTGTTTATAGAATTGACTGAACCGGAAACGTCTCACTGTCGTCATAGCCGGGGCGGGTGCCCCTGTAAAAGCGCATGCGTCCAGCCCCCAACCGCGTCATAGACTGCGATAGAGAGGCTACACGCACAGCGCCTCCTGTCCATCAAAGAGACTAAGGCAGACAGATACAGAATAGAAGAGATCCTCCTCGTCCACCAGGGGCGCCCGAATGCCTCACCACATAACCACACCAGACAAGGGTCAGATCACCCTCAATAACACCAGAATTTCGCAAAGAATCAACAACAAAACAAATAATAGACTGAAGTATATATCTCCCAAAAAGGAAAATCAAAAATAAGTTTACAACAATTATATTCACAATTGTTCATTTTCAAACCTTGGAATTCCCGTGTTGCCTGATCTGAAGTGCAGCAAAAGCAGATCCTAATGATCCCTCTAGGAATGATTACACCTCTACAGGAATGGTTTGAAAGTAAGTGCCGTCTTCATTCCTGGAGGCATAGTTGCCTTTTCATTATAGATCCCTTTAGCCTCCTGTTGTAAGATCTTTTTATCAAAATTGCCTACATCGAGATAGTACAGGTGATCCTGTATTCGTCTGGCGAAGGTACGTTTAGTCTTCCCGATGTAAAATGCACCACATATGCAAGTAGCCAAATATACCACTCCTATAGTGCGACAGTCTGCATATGTCATGGATTTGAGATATCCACCTCTAGGTAATTGGCAGACATCACCTTCCCTAATCCAAGAACATTGATCGCCGCTGCCACATTTATAGGTGCCCTTACCGCCCACTGCTCCCTCCATTGATTCTGGTGGTGAGTAGTGGCTATGTACCAGGCTGTCCTTAACAGAACGGGATCTCCTATAAACTATCTCTGGACGACTTGATACATATTTAGAGACTACAGGGTCCTCTGCAAGTAAGTGCCAGTTGTGGGCTAGTAATGCACGAAATTGATCCTGGTGGGAACTAAAGGTGGTTATTAATTTAGTGGTGGTATTATTACTATGGGTCCTGGATTTAAGGATGAGTTGTTCTCGTTGATTTAATTTTGCCCTCTGATATGCCTTTTTCAGAACTTTTTTTCTGTAACCCTTAGTTAGAAGTCACTCAAAAAGGGCTTTGGCTTTAATTTCAAAATCCTCCTCTCTGGCACAGTTTCAACGTAGCCTGAGGTATTGACTGAATGGAATGCTACGTACCAGAGAGTGAGGATGGGCACTGGAGTAGTGTAGAATGGTGTTACCGGCAGTTTCTTTACGGTATAGAGTGCTATGTATAGAACCGTCAGGGTTGAGAAACAGTCTCAAATCCAAAAAATGAATGCTATACGTATCTGAATGCATGGTAAATTTTAAATTAAACTCGTTGGCAGAGATCAATGTCATAAATTCCGAGAGCTCATTCATAGTACCTGTCCAGATGACCAGCACGTCGATGATATACCTCTGCCATAACAAGATATGGCAGAGGTAGATTGACGTACCGTCATCAGCAAACATGGATCTCTCCCCATTGCAACCCCCTGTACCTGGAGGTATGTAGACCTGTTGAAAAGGAAAATGTTAGCTGTTAAAATGTGGTCCAACAGTTTTGTGACTAAAACACACAATTGCCAGTTGTTTCTGTCCTGTTCCCTCAGAAACCCTGAAACTACCTAAATCCCCTTCCCATGAGAAACACTGGAGTATATGTCAATAGCCACTAAAATTGCTCCAGGTGGGGCAGTTAAGCCTTCGATTATTTTTAGCAGCGCCACAGTATCTTTTAGATACGATGGCAACCCTATAACATGGGTTCTTAATTGGCTGTCTACATATTTACTAGCTGTTTTCGTATGGCAACCAATTCCCGAAACTATTGGCCATCCAAGTTTTTTTTTTCTTTTTTATGGACCTTCGGGAGGGCATAGAATGTAGATGTAATGGGCCATTTAACTTCAAGATATTCAAGGAGATCCTTGTCAATAAGACATTGTTGATAGGCCTGGACAATGATAGTTTTATACTGAGATCTAAAGTCGATAAGCAAATCCTCAGGAACTGGTTGATACCATTCTGTATTATATTGGGAATATGGGACTTTGTAGGTGCTTATTACGATTAAATCAATGTATCACAACAAAATATGATAAAATTTATTATTTTATTACAAAACAAGGGAAAAGACAGAAAAAGACAATCACATAGAAATAAACAGGGGTGGTTTTCTCTATGCAATTTCTCCACATATAAATTCAATTTTTCCACACATATATTCTACATGTTTCGCCTTGCGGCTTCCTCAGGAACATGCGTGGACATTTTTCTCTAATGAATAAATATAAAAATATATATTAGTTATACAGATCTCAGACTTGAAAAAGTGCATAAAATACAATGAAGCAAGCACATATATACATACATGGGTGCATCCAAATGGGTGGCAGAAAATCCTCAACAGAAAAAAACTTCAAAGCCAAGTCCAAGAAATTCCCTCAACTTCAGATATCTTCAGCCATTTGGTACTATGAATGAGCTCTTGGAATTTATGACATTGATCTCTGCCAACGAGCTTAATTTAAAATTTACCATGTTTCTCAACCTTGACGGTTCTATACATAGTACTCTATACCAAAAAGAAACTGCCGGTAACACCATTCTACAGAGAGGTGTAGCTTAAAGCTTGTGGGCCCTGATGCAAAAATTGACCTAGCCCCCCCCCCCACTTCCACTGTGAGTGCTGATACACCCACTGCACACCATGATACTCAAAGTGACTTAAGAGTTTTGAGTTCCCAGAGTTACTCCTTACATCAGAAGACAAGAATCACCGCTGGAGAATCAGAGGACAAGAATCACCACTGAAGAATTAGAGGACATAGACCCCCTGGCAGGTCACTTGCAGAGCTCCTTTTTCCATCCCAGCATTGTATACAGCTCCCCCCCCCCCCCACACTACACAGAGCTGAAATCACAATACTTTACACACAGTCTGTCAGCCTTCACAGGGTGTATCTGGCTTTTATGTTGCTGTTCAGACCTGTGAAATTCTCTGGTCAGAACCACAGTATAGTTGCAGTAGGCAGATACACCCTGTGCAGATCGTGGCTGACTGGCTGTGTTGTAAAGGAACGTTATTTTAGACCTGCGGAGGAGGAGCAGTATAGAGTGCCTTAATGGGAAAGGAGCTCAGCGGCCAGGCATAGCATCCAGGGCGGAGGGGGTGGTCAGGGGGCTTGGGGGGGGCGCAACTTAGATCTAGGGGGGCAAAGCCATGTGACACAAAGTCTGGAGCCTGCGGACCCTCAGGGGCCCCTCAGGAGGTGTTAAGGGATTTGGTTTAGCAATTTCTGAAGGTTTCTCTGTTAGTGTTGGCAGGTGTTGGGAGAAGGTCACTTACCGGAGATGTGTGTCTTTTCCCCAGTTGTCAGGGAAGTGGGGTAAGCAGACATCTCCGGGTGGGGGGGGGCACAGAGAATCCCAGCTGGTGACTAGGAGACACTGAGCGGTGTCTTACCTCACTAGTGACATCGGTCGTGTCATCGGTCGTGTCATGGCTACAGGACAGCACTCTGCTCCTTTTAACTCGCTGAGCTTGGTTACCATTCCATGTTGCCAGACATTTCCCCATTCTGGGCTGTTCTCACCCCGTTCTCCTCTCCATTCAGGAAATGGCTAAACAGCTTCTTCAAAGGCAATGAGAACAGAGGGGTATGGACTAGGGAAGACAAAGTGGAAGGTCAGCACTGGGGCATGGCTGTGGGGCCCTATCGGCAGATCAGAGCTGGACTTTGTTGACGATATGATGATATGACAGGGAGGCTGCAGGGGCCCCCCGGAGCTAGGGGGTGGTGGACGAGGAAACTCTCTTTTCTTCGGTATCTGTCTGCCTTAGTCTCTTTGGCGGACAGGAGGCACTGTGCATGCAGCCTCTCTATCGCAGTCTATGATGTTGTTGGGGGCTGGGCGCATGCGTTCTTATAGGGGCACCCGCGCCCGATATGACATCGGTGAGCCGTTTCTGGTTCAGTCATTTCCAGCGGGATCCTATCTATAAAGGCGGAAGTGACAGGTTTAGTTAGTGAGACGCATACCACGGTGGTGGCGAGGCACGGCTCTGAGACTGAGGGGTACTTGCATTTTAAACCTATGCACAACCATGCAGGCTGTCTCTGCTATATCCAGGTAACTAGTTATGGACTGGGAAGACCCTTAATAATTATGTTTGGATACCTAGGACATTAGTTCGTGCTATTCTTTAGTGGGTGGCAGAGTATTTATTGTGTTGTTGCATTGATGTGGCCGGTCTATCTCTAGATGCATTATATGTTGGGTTCGGCCAAGTGATACTTCGGGCTAGACATGGGTTATGCTTCTTTAAAGCATCCATTTTGTTATGCCTGAGGTTATTGGGGGATATACTTGTCTAGTTATCTGCTCCTAGCTATTAACTAGGGTGTTTTAGGTAGGTTTAATGGGGACATACTAGATGTGTATATATATATATACACTTGCTGGTTTGTGGCACCGTCTCTTTTCCCCCTCCCTCTCCCCTCCCCTCCTCCCCCCTCATTTTTCCCTCCCCTCTGCCTTTTTTGCCCCCCCCCTTCTTTCCACTTTTTTTGTCACATATTATCTAGTACAGATGCAGTTTGTCTTGATACTTCTGTGTATATGATGATGTAAAGGACTTTGCATCTGAATATATATGTTTGGTATTGTAGATAATTATTGGTTGATTACTATATTGCCCTGGATATGATCTGATGCCCACCAGACCAGATCGGTGACTCTGACATCATTGATCAATTTACCGGATGAGGGTCCGTCTTTTCTTTGTGATGCTGCAGGTTGCATAGAATCAATACCATATAACTTGGTGAGCACTTATATTAACGCTATTACATTTCATATGTATATGATGAACTTTATTGAATAAATTCATTGTAAATGATACTAATGTTACCTTTATGATGTTTTTGCAATTTGAATGATGATTTAGATGCATGTTGAGCTGCCCAGAAGAAGCAGATAAGGATTCTGTGAAACGCGTCGGCTTACTGTACACACAAGCATCTTTCAAGCTTTTACATGGATTGAGTATCATTTTTGGTCAATGTTTTATATGGCCTAGTGTTACTATCTATTTTTATGCTTTGTATATTCTGTAATAAATTTATATTTTATTATTATTATTTGTGTATGTGCTTACCTCAGTGACATATCCGTGAAAGTCCCATCACCTTATGGGACAGTGGTGCTCTCTCAAATATTCTAATATTCTTCTAATATATCTTTCCCTTATCTCCCCCCCCAAATCATTATTGACCCAACCTGTGGGGGGGCTGATCCATCCCACAGGGAGTCACAATATTGACTCCCTGTGGGATTCAGGGTTAGGTCGGTTTCAGGTGTGGGATTCCTGCATGACTGCACCGCAAGGTCACCTTTTGCACATAAGCCGCCATACAAATGCACTTTGGCCCTATATCTCCTATATATAACCGAAACACATTGGGAAAAGGAATCTGTGATTGAATATTCACAGATTCGGTTATCCGTGTGGTTATGCCTTTCTCCCCTCTATGTTGGAGGACAAGAGATTGATAATTTCTTCATTATAAAATAAAGTGTGGCATATGTGTATTTTTCTGCCATATATAACAAGGCAACCTTAAACTATGAGCATTTTGAACAACTAGAGATTTTAATATATGTATATGTTTTATTGGTTTTGTATAATAAATATTGACCTTTTATGAAATGATGTACTATTTTTTGTTTTGCTGCAACAAAGTCCCACGAGGGGGATTTTTTTCTTGCATAGCAACATTTAGGGATGGAGCAGCTACTAACTTTTTCTTTTTGGTGTACAGATATCTATTGTGTTGATGTCCATTGTGGAAAAACAACTGCTCACCTTGTGGTGTTGTTGGAATTCACTTGTGTAAGATCCTTATTTGTAAGTGCTTAGCAAAATAGCCATTAATCCAGGCATCGGACAACATGGAGCATGGAACCTGCTGTGCAAATTGCTAGTTGCAGTGAGAAAATGAAGTGGGAATGTTCTTTATTTCCTGTACAGGAGAGAATTTTATAGTACAAACTAGATATGCCACTATGTGTTTAATCCAAAGAAAAAAAGTTCCTTATTTGTAAGATGGTTTAATATTTTTGGTCACAAGCTTCTATCAGCACAGTGTGTTTGCATATTACCCATTGTACTATGTAAATGTGGGTAGAAAACTGTATTTACTGTTCTCGTTAAACATATTCATTATTGTACTATATAATTTGTGTTATAATTTGTTATTGTATCCCAGCGCAGCCAAATGCAAATGCAGTTTGACCCATATCTTTGTGCACTGAGATGCATTACAGCCCATTCATTTTTGGATAGGCTGCCTAATGCCTCAAAATGGACAGAAACATTCCCTGGTGAGAATGGGCACTTTAAAGTACAGTTCACTGTTTGCAAAAACCAAATAAATGCATCCACATTAGAAAAAAGACAAAAATGGACATTTGTTGAATTTTTGCAATGTAGCTAGCAGAGCATCAAACTGCAACCAGTGCATCACAAATGCAATGCCCAGGCTTCTCCATTGCTTATACTGTATCTCAGTTTCACGTCCATACTGGAGTACAGACTTTCTGTTAAGGGACTGGCAGATGAAAACAATAGACTAAAAGTGTGCTGATGAAACCGCATTTGTGTCTCAGTGGAAAATAGGACTTGTAGTCTTTCAATTGACAGATGCCTTTGAATGGATGCTGCAGTTGTGCGGCAGAGCCATGCACAGCCATGCTAAATTCAAACAACAGGAGGTTCCAGGGAGAAGTACCCCGCAAATCAGGTAAGTGGGGGTGCTGGTTTGAAGGTAGGGAGTTGGGAAATGCAACCATGTTTCACTTTACACACTGTATATGGGTGTAGCATGAAACATGGTCCCAAAGGTGCACTATACCTTTAAGGTGTATCTAAACCCAAACATGTAAACCACATTTGAGGTTGCACACAATGTGAAAAAGTTTCCTTCTTCTATTTATGTCTTCTTTTCCTCCTTTTTTTAAAATCATATCTGGTAACTTATATCAGCCAAGGTGTATCCACAGGCACTACATAAAAATGCTTACTCAATTCAATTGCTGTGTTGTCACCTTTCCCTGTTATCTCCTGAACTGGACTACAAGCAGACATGCTGATGCACAGTGCAAAGCCGAATGTTGCGGTAGGTGCTGCAGTACAGTCACCATTGAAGTGTGCGCATGTCTACAGGAAGTTCACACAAAAGGGTTGATTCACTAAAGGGAAACAGGCTGTTAATTTTCCCTAGCTTAGTGAATTTGGTGAAAAATAATTTTGCAAAGAAAACCATGTGCAAGTGTAGCCAGGTGCTGGTGAACTTTGCCTGTGTCATCGCAGGACATTCTGTAACATCACCTTCAGAAGCCTGTTTCCCTCTAGTGCTGTGCATGAACATTGTGTCATCATCTCCTGAATGCAGAGCGAACAGAGATCACAGCTGAGAACAAGAGATCTTGGGATATGTTATCTGAGGAGCTAGGATTTGCACTGGAGCCAGACTGTTGCAGACTACAAGTTCCAGCCTGCTGGGAGAGAGAGAGCATAATGCTGGGTGAGGACATGTATAGACTGGTCTGGAGAGGAGTCTTTCTCTTGGGACCACGGCCTTCAGCTGAGAGCAGGGACCCGGACACTCGGAGGGATGTGAGCAGGCGCTGCGGCCTAGGCAGCGTGGAGAGTCTCCGGCGGGTGTGCGAGCACATCCACCATCGCCAGCTCCCTGGCGGCTGAGTGACTATCGGGGTCACTCTCATCGTCCCTGGTACAGACACCACTGAATCCCAGCCAGGGACCCTTCTCTGGTTGCAGATTCTTCAGGAGCCTTTCCTGGGACCTCCTATTCCCTTGAGCCTTGGTGTCATCAGGATTAGTGAGGGGGCATAAGCTCATCCTCTGCGCACCCTACAAAGACACTGCATGCAGACACCATTATTCCATCTCTTTACATTAAAGCTGCAAAAGGAAACAATTTTCACATGCTATTTTCATTTGCTGGGTGCCATTGCACAGCAATTGCTCTGGGCCCTTGTTGATCTAGCTGAAGACACTGAACATATACATCACAAGGATTTCTCCACTCTTCTCCCCCCCTCCCCCTGTTTACTTTGCTGCAGTTCAGTGTCTGTGTAACTGCATTGTCATTTTGAAATGTCCAAACCCAGGGTGTCAGAGGTGTCGGGTGGCTTGCAAAGTCAGGGCAACCTTTGGGGTCAGTCATCTGCCAGCGGCCCTCATGGGGGTGGCGCTACACAAGGGAAAAAAAAAACAAAAAACCCTGCATTTTTGCTTTTACATGGTTAGATAATGGAAGTTAGTCAAGCTTCACCTTATTCACTCAGCTTATGCCTAGTACACAGGATGAGAAAATCAGACGAAAAATAACACGTTCGGAGCGATCGTCCGATAATCTATTCATTCGTTCATGCGAAAATATCCGATTGGGTAAACAAAAAAATTTCTCGTAAGATAACAGAACGAATGACTTTCGTGTAGTTAGTATAGTATTTGTGTGAAAAAAATTGAGTGACCAAGACCACGCATCCTCGGAAATAAAAGAATACAATACATTACATTACTTCTCAAGTTGTATTCTGTCGTACGAGAATTTTCGTAACTTTAGTAACCTATTCATTTTTGATATGAGACTAGCATTACAATAAAAAAAGTTCCTTGCAAAATCAAAATTCCCTTGCAAATTGAACAAAGAGTCTACAGGATGTTCACACGGCAGGGAGAGAAACATCAACAAAGCAAATTAGATGTAGCATCCTGGTGTTTAGACAGGGTTGCTAACAAATCTAGTTTGTCAGGTAGTATTTGTCCTGGCTAATTGTTAGGAGATCCACTGATTTCCCCATAATTCTGGAATGGCTGCACTCCTTTCTTCTGTCACTAGGTGGCATTGTAGCTGGTAACATTAGATAGACAAATGCATAGCAAGGACAGATCATGAATGGATGGGATGTCTCAGACAATAAGCAAGGGTTTCTCTAAGTCCCTTGGCCTGCTGGGAGAGCCTATTTATTTGGGTGGAGTCAGGTGATCTGTGCCACCTGGACGGCTGTCTGGATGGATGTGTGTTATGTCGCCCGGGGTTGATAGGCCGGAAGCCTGAGGCCTATTCTGGGGACACCTGGCTGCTAGGGTGCCTGAGGCCTATCCAGGAGCAGGAGAAGCAACGTAGGGTTGGGACTGCAGGATTGGAGTCCAACTGAGTTGTGAAGGTTCAGCCAGACAGGGAACCAGTTATGGTTGGAGGTAGAAGGGGAAGCTGTCGCCACTAAGGGATCATCCGCCCTGTTACCGGAGACTACTGTGAGTAAACTAAAGCAAGTACCTGAGCAGTCTTCTCACCAGCCGGGGACAGTAAAGAAGTGTGAAAGCAGCATCCAGTGCCAAGCCAGGGACCCAGCAGCATAGCTGGGGTGATGCTTGAGGAGAATACAGCGGGATAGCTGTGGAAAAGCTCAGGGGGTCCAGTGACGACTGGGATGTGGAAGTCTAGTGAGAGACAGTAAGCTCAGTGAGTGAAGATCTACAGTGGGATACTGTGAGATAAGTAAAGGACTGTTCTGTGTTACCAAGAGTTATGTACAAGTACTGTTAGTGACTGTTGCAAGATTAGTTTCCATAGGAGACAGTGGTCCTACCTATACAGAAGTGTTGTCCGGCTTGAAGCCTTCCAGTGTATAGCTGTCTACCTACTATAGAAGTCTCGGAGTCTGCCAATTACCATTGCATCTACTCAAGGGTGTCCTGGCACTAACCCTCTCTCCCACAGTTCTGTTAAGAGACAATAAATCTCTTGTACGCATTCAATAAGTGACTGGCGCCTATCATTTCTTCTTGCATCACACCCACCATGCCTGGTAACCCACTCTACAAGGAAGGATGTCAGTTTTCCCTGACTTTGGAGGTCATCATTAGTCCTCTGGTGCTCTGGGACCTTGCTACATAAAAAATATGCAGGAGCGTGGCCTGCAGTGTCATGTGAGAAGACGCTACTCACAGAGCTCCCACGGTCCATCCTTGTTTGATCCTTCCCTCACATTCTCGCCCACTCTTTACCGGCCCCCACCACTGGCTGTCGACTCCCTGGCACACTCGGACCTGTCACCGCCTTGCCCGGAGCTAATGATGACCCGCAGGGGGGAAAAAGAGGCCGCAATTGCAGCGGCCCTGGAGATCAAAGATGGCGCCGACCTCCCTCAGTCACAGCGTGCCCCATGAGGCTCGAACAAACAGAAGGATACTGGAGGCAAGTTCAATAAATCCATCAAGCACCAGGGGAGGAAGCAGCCCAGGGGAATGTTGTTCTATACGCAAAAGCTGTCAGGTGCAGGCTGCTCCCCGCTCCCCGATGCATTAGCTCCCCTGTGTGACCCTCAACTTGCTGACCAGGAGGAGCCAGGTGCCCTGGATGACACTGTGCCCTTGGATACTTCACCTATACCAACCCCAGATATCTTTGGTATACCCACCGATGAAACTGCACAACCTACTCTGAGTGACATACTTCTTGCAGTCCATAAATGCACAGCCTCGGTGGGTGATCTTAAAGAGCAATTTGGGGGCCTTAAAGAAACAAACAGTGTCACTCCTCCGCCAAGACCTCAAAAGGTTATAGAGAGAACTATAGCAGTGGAAGGCCCGACTCAGGGACTTAGAGGATCAGTTACCCCCCAGCCAGAGAATAGTAGAGCTGACAACATTGAGAATCGCTTCCAGCGGAATAATGTCCGGGTCATTGGACTGCCTGAGAAGGTTGAGGGTCGTGACCCCACTGAATTTGTGGAGCAATGGCTACAAAATAGATTTGGCAAGAGGCCTTCACTCCCCTCTTTGCAGTGGAGCGGGTGCACTGCCCACCTCCTCGCCCCCTCCCTCCTGGTGGCTCACCGTGCTCCACGCTTGCCCACTTTTTAAATTACAAGGATCATGAGATTATCTTGCACCTAGCCCGTGAGAAGGGTACGGTCCAATACAATGGAACCAGGGTCTAGTTCTTCCCTGACTTCCCTGCAGAGGTCTAACGCAGAAGATCGCTGATGTGAAAAAGAGGCTGAAGCACCTTCAACTAAAATATGCCATGCTCTACCCAGCCAGGCTAAGGATCACAGCAGGAGGCCAAGCTCACTTCTTTAAAAAAGGCTCCAGACGCGGCCTCTTGGCTTGATCGGCATGAACAAGATCTCAGACGCCGGCGACCCGATGATGACAGAGATTGACCCCTTGTAGTGACACCTCCTCAGGTCGGTACGGTACTTTTATGCCAGATCTAAGGCATCTTCCTTGAGGGACAGCACCTCCTTTCTATACCCAGTGAAAAGGAATCTACTTGTTACTCCATCCTTTGTCACGGTTTCACTGGGACACTCTGCACAGACATCTCTATCCTAGGAATACTTTACTGAACACTGTGCTTAGACATCTTTAGCCTTCCTCACTACAAGAAAACTATTGCTTCCCATTTCACCTAATCGGATTTGAGTTAATGACCTCTTACGTACCGGTGAAGACTATCAGATCTGCAACGGGGACATTAATGCTATTACTGATACAAGGGCCATTATACTATTACTTCTTGGCCTGATCTCTCCTTAGGGTAACAGTTATAGGCTGGCCAGGTTCCACCTTCTGCAGAGTGTCAGTGTAATCTGTTAGCTGTATTCATCCTTTTAGGGGATAGTATTATTTCTTTAAGGAAGTGTGTATAACATACTGTTCATTTCTTAATATTTTGCCTTGTGTCATTCGGAGGAATTCCTTTGCTGAGTTGGCGCTGTTGCCTAAAACTCAGCAGATCAAGTAAATATTATCAGAACATAAATACACAGAGTTGTCTGATGTATTACTTTACAGTGGTACAAGGATGCCTGAACCTAGAGTGTCAGGTGGGTTGAAATGTTCACCAGGTCATGGCAGTGCAGATGAGCAGGTAATTCCAAGCAGTCCCTTAAGGGGTCGTGCTACACAGACACAGGCAGACAATATGAGACAGAAAGCACTCCTTTCCCTAGATGCAAATAAAGCGTTTGATAGCATCAGCTGGCCATACCTCTGGGTGATACTGTCCAAGTTTGGATTCGGTGATCATTTAATCTCATGGGTTCGCCTTCTATACAGTTCACCCCAAGCAGTGATTAGAGCATCTGATAGACAGTCACCAGCTTTTGCATTGGGTAGGGGAACTAGGCAGGGATGCATCCCTGCTCTTTGCCATAGCAATCGAACCCCTGGCTACCCTAGTACGCAAAAGCTCACATATCACCAGGTTTCAATATGGTGAATTGTATGAGAGGATGCATTGATTGCATGAGAGGATCATGCTATACGCTGATGATATGTTGCTGTTCCTAGGAGACACTTAATCATCATTGACCAATGTCATGTCCATAATCTTGGAGTTTGTGGAGTCTCTGGCCTCACTATTGATTGGACCAAGTCGGGATTAAAGTTGTTAGATAACGCACCTGGACAGGCAGCGTCTATTCCCTGCTCCATCCCCATGTCCTCTTTTAGATATTTGGGTATACAAGTCTCCTCTGTTGTCACGGAATACTGCTGCTACTTAATGTGCACCCCTGCTTGCCTAGTTTAAAGGAGAAGTCCAGCCTGAGCTCGTTTGGCTGGGCTTCTCCTATGGGTCACAGGCATGCAATTCGTTGTGCACTCCTGTAACCCGTTTTCAGCAGACTGAAGTCCGCTCTCTGTTGAGGTCACCAATGTCAGTCCAGGCACCGCATCATCCCGATTCTGTGAGTCTGGATCCGCCAGGTGCCGTGACTGATAGCCATCTCAGCCTCTCAGCAAGCCACTGAGAGGCTGAGATGGCCACTCCCCGCCCCTCCACAGCTCAGCGCTCCAGTGAGCAGAGCAGGAGAGCTGCTGATTGACAGGCAGCAGCTCTCTGCTTGGGGAGCCGGGAGAACCGAGCTATCGGCAATGTTCGATGGCTCGGTTCTCAGTGCAGAGACGCCAGGGGACAGATGCAGCATCGGACCGATGCTGCATCCACCTAGCTAAGTATAAAACTGCAATAACCCCCAAACCCATATTTCTCTTTTAAGGATTAAATGAATATCTGGAATAATTTCAAAATGTCTGACAGGAAAAACTAATTTAATTAAAATGATACTTATGCCCCAACTTCTATATGCCCTTCATAAATCTCCTGTGGTGGTCCCCTTGAAAACTTTTCATGTGATTAATTCCCTTTTCAGGCTGGACTAGTTGCAAGGTCCTAAGGATGGCGGAGGCCTTGCCTTCCCAAATCCATAGATTTAATATATTGCCGCTCAACTCCAACATCTCATGCTCCATGTCCCCTACCCCTGTGGGTTCTTCTGCCCATCTCTTGCTTGTTGGCACTGGTGCAGACTTCACCCCGGAGGGATTGGAGGCCCAGGCATTCCAGCAATCTAACATACAAAAGCCTACCTATGTTTTACTTCAGAAAGTCTGGAATAAATCAAATCAACTGCAGAGTGTGACAGGCTACACAGCATACAGTCTGGGGAAATCATACCTATGTTGAACTAGCCAAAATCCAACAGGGGCCTAGATGGCATGCCTGGGGGATAACTTTGCTCTCGCAGGTATTCCGTTGTGGGAGGCTGTTACCCTTTACAGACCTCCAGCATAAAATAAACAAACTTTTACAGGTAAAGAATAAAAATAAACACATGTGACCAAAACATGTGAAAAATAATTAAAGCGGAGCTCCGCCAAAATTTTTTTTTTTGAAAGTCAGCAGCTACAAATTCTGCAGCTGCTGACTTTTAAAACATGGACACTTACCTGTCCAGGGTGCCCGCGATATCGGCACCCAAGGCCGAACCGTCTCTCGGTCCTCAGGTGCTGCCGCCTCCATCTTCGGTAAGGGAATCAGGAAGTGAAGGCTTGCGACTTCACTTCCCGGTTCCCTACTGCGCATGCGCGAGTCGCGCAGCGCAATACGGATGGTCCCTGCTGTCTCTGGGAGCTGTGTGTTTCCCAACAGACAGCAGGGGGGAACAGGAAGTGGCGTAAATAACCGCAGATTCTGCGGCTATCTATGCCGGAAGTGGGTACAAATACCTGTAATATACAGGTATCTGCACCCCCCTCCCCCCTGAAAGGTGCCAACTGTGACACCGGAGGGGGGGAGAAATCCGATGAGTGGAAGTTCCACTTTTGGGTGGAACTCCACTTTAAAGGTGTGTAAAAGTGCAACTTGCAAATACAATCAGTGAAATTAGCACCAATGGATAAGCTTAATCTTGAGATGTACCTGTTAAATACAAACAGTACAAATATCTAAAAGAAACAACTTAGATAAAGTGCAAATGTCCAATGTGAATAATATCTTACTGTGCATGACATGCACACAGCAAGCAAACACTAAACAAAATGACTTGTGCAAAAAACAATCCTTGTGACTATTAGTTCATAATGTCCAAATAGAATAAATAATGAACATATGAAAGTCCTCCTTTAAATTGTGAGGTAGCTGGAACAAATCTACAGTGGTGTTTTCTTCTTCATGCAACAAACCACACACTTATAAGTAATGGCCCCTTACCTTCAGGTAATGGGGTAACAGCATGAGACCAGTATTGGAAGTAACAGCCCTTTATCCTAATGCAGGAACTTAATCCTTCCAGGTAACGGGGTAGCAGCGCAAGACCAGTGTTTGGGAGTAGCAACCTTTTGTCCTATATTTGGGATCCTCATGCAGAAGCTCAGTCCCTCCACGGGTATAAGGGGGGTAAAAGTGGAAAAAAGGAAGGTCCCAAATAGTGTAGTATTGTAGGCTAAAAGCTTGGTTTTATTAGCATAATAAAAGTACTCACATAACATCAGTAAAACAGGTGCCTTATCTCTGACGAGCGGCGAACTCGTAATCTCCAGTCAGCATAGAGTGCCTGTCCCGTCCCTACGTGTGACGTCACACACCACGTGACTTCATCAGGGGAGACCTCCAACATAGGTTCTCTCTACCAGGTTCTATGTTTTACTCTTATTTACAACTATCACATGCAGTTAAGGCACAGGGCGTGCAAAGGATTGGTTGCCTTCACCCACCCCCATATTCCATTTACTACAGTCTGTGACCGAAATTAAAGGCTTTATATCCCAGTGCTATCACATGCTCTTAATGGAATATTTGAGTGCATACCCTACCAGGGCAATATCACAGTGGGAGGAGGATGTAGGCACCTTAACAGGGGATCAGTGGGAAAAAGCTTTTCAGTCGGTCAATATATGCTCCCTCAATGTCTCACAGAACGTGTCGCAACTATATATCTTGCTCAGAGTGCATTATACACCAGTAAAAATTCACAAAATGGGAAGACTTCTCGACCCATTGTGTAGTAGATGCAGACGAACATCCGGGGACCTTATTTTTCTCCTGTGGCAATGCCTTAAGCTACATCGCTATTGGAGTGAAGTCCCTTCCACTCTTTATAGCGTATTCCAGATGAAAGTCCCCTTAAACCCTATTCGTTGTCTACTTGGAATCCTTGAAGAGGTGATACACGAGGAAGTGACCAAAGTGGCTTTCTCTAGGGCCCTATTTCAGGCCAGTAAGATTATTCTGCTGGGCTGGAAGTCCACTACTCCCCCTTCAGTAAAATGTGGGTGACTCACATGGGGAACACGCTCCTTTTAGGCTTAATGTATACGGGATGTTTTTACAACCTCTCCTGAATGATTTAACTTGACAGATAGTAACCCACATTTAAAATGTCTGTTTTGCCGTGTCTACATGCCGCGCTTAGCGGTGTTTTGCCGCGTTTGCGTTTAGAAGCATTTGAAAAAAAATGTTTTTTTCAAAATAGCCATAAATAAAAAATGCCTGTAAACAAAATACGGGTAAACACGATTTACTGCATTTAGCCACGCTTAGAAGTGTTTGGCGCTTGAAATGCCTCTAAACTCAGCTTCTGAACTCATTTTTTTGCTTTTCAAAAAAAGCCTCCAAACTCAACTGCCTAGAAACGACTGTAAACGACCCTGTGTACATGTACTGATAAGATAACATAGAGGAGAGTTCCGGAGCAGTTGAAAAAAATGCCCAACTGCTCCTAAACGTCCGTTTAGCAGCAGCAGTGTACATGAGGCCTTAGAGAGATATGTATACCAATACAGAGGTTGACTCAACACATTTTAAAAACTTTGGTCTCCATGGCTTAATGTCCCTGGGCTGGCACCTAGAGAGCTAGTCCTGATGAGGCTGCTGCAGTGTCCCACGGGCTGAATGTAGTCGGAGAGTATCCCAGAAACGTGGCAGTGTCTTTTAACATCTCTGTACCTGGTAACATCTAAATAAATATCTCTTTGATTAAAAATTAAATAAATATATATATACACATACTGTACTGCAGTCCTGTTTTACTAACAGTGCTCTACACAACTAAGTATTGCTAATTCTACTTTAATTTAATCTGGGTTTAAAAAACATAATGTTTTTCGCCTAGAGCCTTATCATCTTCTATAATATTAAAGAAAACTTCTTTGCAATGTGGATTTCTTGTGTAGAGGGAGGAATTTATTATTAAAAATGATATTTGTTTGGTGAACATACTGTATACAGACAGTGTTCTTTAAATTACAGTTCCCTTTCAATTGCTTTTCTATTAGGGGATTCTCACTAAAATATATGGTTCCAATCTATGGTTCCATTCTGTACTTTTTCAAGTCCTCAATTGCTTTTTAGCTCTCTTTTCGATCCCTTCAAACAGTGCTTTCTTTAGTTTCTTTCTCTCTGACTTTGCTGCTTTATTTTGCTCTCTGCTCCTTTTACTGGGTTTTCTGTTCATATTTCCCGTTTGTACTGTGCCCAAACCCCCCCCCCCCCTTCTTCCTTTTTTCAACACCTTTTTCTCTCAGTTTGTCTTTACACTTTCCACATCACACACCATTGAGCCTCGTTGGCTGCTCCACATGCTCCTGTCTGTCATCACTCTGCCAGTTGGAAAGCTGTTACTATCCTAGACTGAGGAGTTCTACCCATCCTGAGTCTTAGCAGCTAGCTTTCCAATGTTGCATGTGTTTTATAAAGATTTTATAATTAAAAGATTTTTAAAAGATTTATAAAATGTTACAGGTGACACCCTCTGGTAGGTGATGAGGACTGACCTGAGACGCGTAGTTTATGGCTGGCCATACACCGTTCGAATCTTGGCCAGTTCAGCAGGAATCAGTTGGGATTCAAACCATTAATGGGCAGGATGAATGTACCAAATTGATTGATCGATCAACTTGGGTACAGCCAGCCAGCCTTTGCTTGTGATTATCGCACACAGCTTCCTGTAGTTAATTGAAAATGTTGCACTTTTGCAATTATGTTATTATCCCTGCCCGAGTTCTCTCTTTGGACTACAGAAAATGGTCTATTGTCCTAACACACTTTATGTTCTAAACTGACAATGCCGCACTTCCATAGATACAGTAGAGAAGCCTTTCTCAACCATTTTACAGTGAAACCCTTGAAATAATTTTCAGGCCCTGGGAAACACCTTTGGGAGTCAGTGGAAAAAATTACCCTTGTATTGGTTTGTCTGTGGGAAGAATACTCTCCTTACAGTGGAGGTCGGAATACCACCTCTACTGACTGCTAAAAATATCATTGGTGTCATGCAACTGTATTAGTCAAGCGGTGCTGTCCCCAAAAGAATGCGGGCACACCATTAAATTGGAGTTCAATCAATCCCAGTTCAAGGAACTCCAAGCAACCTCTGAGAGAACCTTAAAGTGTAA
Source organism: Lithobates clamitans (assembly GCA_037952925.1). Classification (NCBI taxonomy): domain Eukaryota; kingdom Metazoa; phylum Chordata; class Amphibia; order Anura; family Ranidae; genus Lithobates; species Lithobates clamitans. The sequence goes on along the minus strand of JBBGZY010001374.1, from coordinate 942,123 downwards.
GTTCACCTTTACAGAAAATTGAAAAACGGTTTTTCAGGAAATTCCGCCAGCAAAAGTCCGATGGAGCATACACATGGTCGAAATTTTGGACCAAAAGCTCCATTCGGACTTTTGCTGGCGGAATTTCCGATCGTGTGTACAGGGCATAAAGGTGAACTTACCCTTTAAGGTTCCACAGAACCCTGGTTGAGAATGGCTGTAGTAGAGTGAGTAAGCTTTGTCACCCAAGGACAAGAAGTGTGCTACTGGCAGAATCACTAAGTGAGTAAAAAGGAAAAAAGCCTACAAACAAGTAATGCAGCCACCATATCTAAGGACTGGTAAACTGCAGTATATACTGTATATTACATTTTTGTGCATGGGTTTAGATACACTTTGTCTTTACGTTTGTTGGTTCTGCTACCACTTAATTTCACTTGTCCCTAAATTGCCAGCCCACAAATTAATTTTTTTATTCAGATTTTATGTTTGAAATTTTTATAACAAATAAACAACAAAAACAACCAATAAAAAAAGAAAAAACAAACAAACAAAAAAAAGACAAAAAAAACAAACAATCAGACATTCAAACCAAAGGCAAACCATCGTTCCAAACCGTTCTTTTGTTAGTCAAAAGAAAAAAAAAACTCTTGAATACCCTAATAGGGATTCCATGTAATAGAAATCAAAAACTTACAAAATAATTTCCCAACAGGGTGAGCTATAACAGTCAGTGTAGAAACACTTGAGGACAGATTTGCACTAGAAGCCTTGGTGACATCCCTTTACTGTGGTAGTCTGCAGTTTGCCTCCCCCTGAGTCAGCATGTGGAGTGGTTCCACTGTGTTAGTTTTGTGTGCAAATGACTATATTAATGTGATGAGTATAAATGAATATGCTTGTAAGACTTATGACTGTGTGGCATGATTATTATTGCTTCCTGTAGTATGCCTCTATTTATTCATTAGAGAGTTTTATAGTTCTCCGCCATGAGCTTTGTACTTCCCTAACAAGACTTTATAATAGATTGTAAAAATTCAGATCTCTGACAGCTCTCTGAAAGAAATTTGATAAAGAAAAAGAAAACTCTTTTTTTCATATTGTAATTAAGAGTCATAGAAAAAAGATGAATGAGTCTGTTCTAGTGCACAGTTTGTTTGGCAAAACTAACAGAGGGTTTTTCAGTCCCGCTGCTTTTAAATTTATAATGATCTTGTCCTCATTTCTTCTTTGACAGTTTCTTTTTAGCAATGATTGTTTTGCAGCTACATTTTTTTTTCTTAAGGGAAATAAAGAGGGAGTTCACAGTAAGCATGAGATGGGATACAGCAGGAAAGTTAAGTGCCAATTTTCACCAAAGCAAGGGTTCAGATTTGATGAATTAATTCTTAAATAAACTGGATTCTAAGCTAGATAAAAGGCAGGAGAATACTATGCTCTTAACCACTTCACCTCTGGAAAGATTTACCCAGTGACGGCTGGTGCTCAAAATGTTTTTTTTGGGGGGGCACAAACAAACTGAAAAATTCTGAAAAGTACTTAAAAAAAACATCAATTGCAGCCTCGCTGTGCCCATCAAATGGAGCCACTATGCCATCAATTGCAGCCACTGTGCCCAGCAAATACAGCCACTGTGCCCATCAAATACAGCCACTGTTCCCATCAAATGCAGCCACTGTGCCATCAATTGCAGCCACTGTGCCCAGCAAATACAGCCACTGTTCCCAGCAAATACAGCCACTGTTCCCAGCAAATACAGCCACTGTGCCCATCAAATACAGCCACTGTGCCCATCAAATACAGCCACTGTGCCTATCATATGCAGCCACTGTGCACATCAAATGCAGCCACTGTGCCATCAATTGCAGCCACTGTGCCCAGAAAATGCAGCCACTGTGCCATCCAATGCAGCCACAGTGCCCATCATATGCAGCCACTGTGCACATCAAATGCAGCCACTGTGCCCATCAAATGCAGCCACTGTGCCATCAGTTGCAGCCACTGTGCCATCATATAGAGCCACTGTGCCCATCATATGCAGCCACTGTGCCCAGCAAATACAGCTACTGTGCCCAGCAAATACAGCCACTGTGCCCAGAAAATACAGCCACTGTGCTCATCATATGCAGCCACTGTGCTCATCAAATACAGCCACTGTGCCCATCAAATACAGCCACTGTGCCCATCAAATGCAACCACTGTGCCATCAATTGCAGCCACTGTGCCCAGCAAATGCAGCCACTGTGCCATCAAATGCAGCCACTGTGCACATAATATGCAGCCACTGTGCCCATAATATGCAACCACTGTGCTCATTAAATGCAGCCACTGTGCCCATCAAATGCAACCACTGTGCCATCAATTGCAGCCACTGTGCCATCATATGCAGCCACTATTCCCATTATATGCAGCCACTGTGCCCAGCAAATACAGCCACTGTGCCCAGCAAATACAGCCACTGTGCCCATCATATGCAGCCACTGTGACATCAAATGCAGCCACCGTGCCATCAATTGCAGCCACTGTGCACAGCGAATGCAGCCATTGTGCCCATCATATGCAGCCACTGTGCACATCAAATGCAGCCCATGTGCCCATCAAATACAGCCACTGTGCCCATCAAATACAGCCACTGTGCCCATCAAATGCAACCACTGTGCCATCAATTGCAGCCACTGTGCCCATCATATGCAGCCACTGTGCCCATCAAATACAGCCATGGTGCCCATCATATGCAGCCACTGTGCCCATCACATGCAGCCGCTGTGCCCATCAAATGCAGCCAATGTGCCATCAAATGCAACAGTGTGCTGTGCAGTGTAGTGGAGATGTGCTGTGTTGTATGGTGTAGTGGAGGTGTGTTGTGTGGTGTAGTGGAGGTGTGTTGTGTGGTGTAGTGGAGGTGTACTGTGCGGTGTAGTGGAGGTGTGCTGTGCTGTGTAGTGGAGGTGTGCTGTGCGCTGTAGTGGAGGTGTGCTGTGCGGTGCAGGCTGGGAAGCTTCCCATAGACCGCCGCATGTCCGGCGCCCGGTCACTCTTAAAGTGCCAAAAAAATTATATATTTTTTTCAACAGCTTGGGGGGGGGGGGCAGCGCCCTAGCGCCCCCCTATGGATGGGCTGCCACTGGATTTACCCCCCTTTATGACTAGGCCATTTTTTGCGATACAGCACTACATTACTTTAACTGACAATTGCACAGTCGTGCGACAATGTACCCAAATAAAATTGATGCCTTTTCTTCCCACAAATAGGGCTTTCTTTTGGTGGTATTTGATCACCTCTGCGTTTTTGTTTTTTTTGCACTATAAACCAAAAAAAGACAGACAATTTTGAAAAAAAAACAGTATTTTTTACTTTTCTGCTATAAAACATATCCAATAAAAAAAATGGAAAAAAAAATCACATTTCTTCATCAATTTAGGCCAATAAATATATATTCTGCTACATATTTTTGGTAAATAAGCATATATTGATTGGTTTGCGCAAAAGTTATAGCATCCACAAACTTTGGGATATTTTTATTTATTTATTTTTATACTAGTAATGGCGGCAATCAGCTACTTATGCGATATTGCAGCGGACAGTCAGACACTAACTGACACTTTTGACACTTTTTGGGGACCAGTGACACTAATACAGTGATCAGTGCTAAAAATATGCACTGTCACTGTACTAATGACACTGCCTGGTAAGGGGTTAAACATCAGGGGTAATCAAAGGGTTAACTGTGTGTCTGATCAGTGTTTCAGTATACTGTAGGAGGTGCTTTTACTACGTGAAGGTATGACTCCATGTCCCTGCTTTGCAGAGACACAGGATCCGTGCCTTCCTGCCTCTGTGCTGGATGATCGTGGGTGCCGGCGGACATCGAGTCCAAGGTACCCGCAGATCAGCTTCCACTGTGTATAATCACAGCGGGCCGACAGTGGCGTGCGTACGCGCCCCAGACCCAGAAGTGTTGGATCACGTACTAGGTAAGTGATCTGGCGCAGCAGTGCCACCTTGCCGGAGTATAAGTAAGTTATACGGGTGCCAAGTGGTTAAAGGAGTACTGAAGTGAAAAAAAATTGCTAGAAGGTAGAGTTTTTTGGCAGAAATTATTTTTCTAACTCTCTTCTGCAGGAAAAAACTCCCCCAACTCCTCTGTTTTTATTCCCCTTTCACACTGGGGCAGTGCGTGTGTAAAGCGCTGCTAGTTTTAGCAGCGCTTTACCGCTGTTATAGTGCTTTTCGGCTGCTAGGGGGGCGCTTTTAACCCCTGCTAGCAGATGAAGAAAGGGTTAATAGCGCCCATGTTGTGGCGCTGCCGAAGCGCTTTGCAGGCACTTCGGCAGCGCTGCCCATTCATTTCAATGGGCAGGGCGTTTTGGGAGATCCCGCACCACCCCAAAGATGCTGCTTGCAGGACCTTTTTTCCCATCCTGCAAGTGCACCGCCCCAGTTTGAAAGCACTCTGGCTTTTACACTGAGATGGTCCAAGAGGCACTTTTTAGGAGCTTTACAGGCGCTATTTTTAGCACTAAAATGCCTGGAAAGCGCCCCAGCGTGAAAGGGGTCTCAATCTATTAAGTTTTTCTGTATGATGAAACATGCAAAAAGCAGTGTACACTCCCGGGATCTGTAAGGCAGGTTATACAGTATATTATGCAATTTTCTGTCCCCTAACCAAGAGTTGAAGGAAAGAAAATTGCTTGATTCCCGAATCAACATAGTCAGTGTGGTTGGGGGAATCCCTCTCGCTGCACTATTATATTCTGACAGAGGGGGGTTTCCCAGCCATCAGAATACATATAGCTGCCAGAGGTAATCAAATGAAAAAAAAAACAACGGGCTGGTTGTACTGAAGTCGACTGATAGATCGTCTTCGGTACAACCAGCCTGCCCATAGATGGGTCAAAATTCATCCGGTTCGTGCCATCTTTGATGCCAAAAGTAGTGCTAAGTGCTGGGAAAATGTAACTCCAGCAAGTATGGATTGCAGTTGCATCATCAGTGGCCATCCAATGGCAGAAGAGAGAAGATGTTGAATATCGAATTAGGAACAGAGAGGTACGTCTGCTATGATATGCACGTATGCTCTGCATACTTGCACATTATGGCAAGTGTTCCAGCATCACTGCCAGCCTCAAGTTCTGCTTTGACAATCCTAGATCTGCATTTATATTCTCATTGAGTGGCTATGATTTTGATTTTAGTATACGTCTTTATTTGGTAACTTTTCTAACTAAACATCTATTGTCATTGGAATCCTACAATTCTAAATGGCGCTAGATTGATCCTGCAACAACACAGACCCTACCTCTGAGCCCACCTAGCCTTGCCTAAAAAAATTATGAGCACATGAGGCAGGTTGGACAGCATAGCACATAACAGAACATAAAACAATATAACATTTTGTGCTGTACCTTGAAGGAGGATAAGGTTAAATCCAAGGCATACCTTCTCTCAGTTTATGTTGCTATATATGCTATATGTGAAAATTGGAGAAAGTGGCGGATAGGTCCATATTAGATAAGGCACCTCATCCCAGTAATTGTAAGAGAAGGGAAGTAGGGAGAAGGGGGATTATTGCGGTGCCAACACAACTCAATCAAAAATTGTTAAAATAGTCAATTTTATTACATAATATCAATAACAGGTAAAGCACACATAAATTGCTAATCAAATTTAAACATTAAAAAAGGGAGTACATATAGTTTACTATGGGCCAGAATAGTATAGGCCTGAGTATGGTTGCAGGTCAGTTCTTCCCTACATGTTTCGCCAAGACATTGGCTTCCTCAGGGGAATAGGACGTGACCAATATAAGAAAATAACTCTATAAGAAAGAAAATATAACATAAGTTTAAATAATACAATGTAACACAATAGATACATAGTGCGTGATAATGAGAGTTTAAAATGACAAGGTACTAAAAACCCGCCCCTCCCACACACAGGTGGGAATCAACACCCCAAAACCCCAAAAGACCCTATACCTACCCCAAAATGTGCAGCTGTCAAAGCCGGCATGGGGTCCGCACAGAGGGTGGTGACCCACCACCACCGTAGTGTGGCTGCAGGGGGCAAGAGGCGACCACTAAAAACTAAAATGACAAAAAGATAATTAAATAAAGACAAATAGCTCTTTAAGAGCTGATATTTGTCCCAATATAGGGGGCCAACATGGCCTCAATACCTACCAAGATTAAGTCTAAAAAAGATTTAGAACCTGGGTGCTGAGGAGACCAAAAGTAGTCCAATCAATCATGGAAAACTCTATTTTATTGGTGGGACTGAGATAGACCAACTATAATGTAAGAACAAAAGATAGAGAGTAATGAATATATAAACTACTGATACAGGATAGATCATCAAAGATGAATCAGGTTTACTCTCTATCTTTTCTTCTTATATTGTAGTTGGTCTATCTCAGTCCCACCAATAAAATAAAGTTTTCCATGATTGGATACCCTCTCCCAACAGCAGCCAAAGAAACTCCTGCCAATTGGCTGAGAAATGTATACACACACATAACCTGCATTCTCTGTCATTCATCACACTGATGCCAAAGGTAACAGTGCCACCTATTGACAAAGGGGAAACAACACAGTTAACACTTGGCTTAGGAGAAACCCATTTGATTAATAGACTACAAATTAGACAGGCTAGCTACCACCTAGCACAGCTAAATTTATTAGCAGCCCTGTTTAGGACATAGGTGATACAATTGCTTTGTTGGATTTGATACAGAAACACATTGGGGATCCTCTGCTGCCATGCTTCTGGTGGAATAGAACTTTGGAAGATGTGCCCTAGAAAAGGAAGGCAGAGGGCAAAGCATTAGTCACCATTACTTTTAAGTGTCTCTGTAGATGACCTTTCCCCCATTACTGACTTATCATGCCTTATTCTGCACTGTCTTTGTGTGGATGTGGCCATCTTGGTAGAGGCAGGGTTTTGCTTCAGCATGTCAGAGCCTCCAGCAAGGAGAACAGTGAGCAGCACAGTAATGACATCACCAAAATCTGACTTAAAATTTTTTTGAGACTAAGGCTGGCCATAGATGGGTCAATAAAATGAACAGATTCCACCAACCACACAACCAAGGTTTTAAGACACCCCCTCTGTTGAATTTATCGATGTGTTTTCCCTAGTTTCCCAGAGAATTATTAGTATACTTTGTAATATGTAACATATGACATATCTTACATTTCAGATACATCTTCCAAATTATGAAAAAAATAACAGCTTTATAATAGCTTAAAGGGAAGTTATTGCCACACAAATGTATTTACATCCCGGATTTACCCCGTTAAACTATATTTATACCTGAAAAGGCTTTTAAGTAGTTTCTAGTTTTAGCAGGGTTGGACAATAAGGTGGATAAGGTTATGGTTCCCTTGCCCCTTTTTCTCATTGCATTTCAACAGATAGTCATTTGATGTTTTCCAGGCAAGGTTTACAAAGGATCTAAACCCACTGCTCTGAAAAGGCAGAACACTCATCATCACACCATAGCACATGATACATGGGAAAGCTATGAAAAGGGATGTTTGCCTTTTATGGCACGTTCCAAATACATGTAAGGGATACTTTTTTAACTACTTGAAGATGATGATCGACGTGTTAAATCTCATTCATTACCAGACCATTTTTCAGTTTTCTGTGCTGTTATACACTGGCTGACAATTACTTGGTCATGCAAAACTGCACCCAAGTAAATTTTATATATTTGTTTCGACAGATGGAGCTTTCCTTTTGCGATATTTTTTAATAAATACTGAGATTTTTTTTTTTACTACTATATGTAAATGAAAAAAGACCAAGAAATTTCCCTTATTTTCTGATTAAAAGCATAGCAAATAAAAATGCAGAACACCCCCAAAATGACTCCTTTTTGCAGAGTAGACACCCCAAAGTGATTTGTTTTTTTTGCCACAATTTTTTTAAATGAAGAAACATGCTGGTATCAAGGTAAGTTAAAACACAGAGCTTGGTAATGGTGCACTAGATACATTAAATGCACATGTCACACAAAGAAAGATCAGGAGGCGAAGGAGTTATTGTAGAGATCACATACAATGAAATGGTGGAGCTGAATGAGTTAATGTACAGATGTGCAGGATACATAGGCGTGTGCACGGGGTGTGCCAGGTGTGCCCAGGCACATCCTAATCACCCCCTTGCTCTGTCTGTGCTTTCATTGCTGACTGATGCAAGATGTAACTCAGATCGGGTCCGGTCTGGCATCCTTCACAAACTGCTGTGCCCTGCGAGTGGGAGGTGATTTTTGCAGGAATGGACCACAGCCACGGAGTAATCCAGCCGCATTTTCCAATGTGACTTTTATAGTTCCGGCAGCAGGTTCCGGCGGAGCGATATACAGCTGCACTCCGCCTGCCCTCCGGCATCTCTCTTCCGCTTTGGAAGAAGCAGCGGAGGACAGCGGCAGGCGGGCAGCAGCTAGATAGAGGTGAGCACTGAGTGAGCAGGCAAATAGACTGAAATGTAAATGAAAGAATAAGGCAACAATTCAATATGATGAACCCATGGCTTGGCCCAAAAAGAGCAATGCTTGTTTGCAAAAAAAATGTGTATATGTGTATATATATATATATATATATATATATATATATATATATATATATATATATCAAGAGGGATTGCTGCACAAAAAAGTGTTTTAATGAAAAAATTAAAACTTTTTTCATTAAAACACTTTTTTGTGCAGCAATCCCTCTTGACTTTTTCTATGATATAAGCCCTTGGGAAGGTTTGATTGCGACCGACGTGCACCCAGGGGCGGATCCAGAGCCTAGTCTCGGGAGGGGCACTGCCATAAAATTTTGCGGGCAATTTGTCGGGCAATGGCTGGTGTTGGCGCTTCAATCATAACAGCACCATGGTTGATGTGGTGTCAGGATGATTGAGGCGCATTATTTATATTATTACATTGTAATGTAAAATGAAATCGTTCAACTCACCATAATGCAGAATCATTGGGAGCCCTGAGCGTGTCACTTGCTACCGTCGCCTGCCACCAGATGCAGCGTGTCACTTGCCAATGTCGCCTGCCACAACATGCGGATTGTCACTTGCCAATGTCGCCTGCCACAAGATGCGGATTGTCACTTGCCAATGTCGCCTGCCACAAGATGCGGATTGTCACTTGCCAATGTCGCCTGCCACAAGATGCGGATTGTCACTTGCCAATGTCGCCTGCCACAAGATGCGGATTGTCACTTGCCAATGTCGCCTGCCACAACATGCAGATTGTCACTTGCCAATGTCGCTTGCCACAACATGCGGATTGTCACTTGCCAATGTCGCCTGCCACAACATGCGGATTGTCACTTGCCAAGTTGCCAGTGGATGTGTCCTAGAGTGAGGGCGGGCAGTGAGAGATATTGTAACTCATCAGAACATGCATGCAAAAGCATGTTGCATTGCGGCCATCTTGGTACACCCTCACTTGTCAGCAGTAAGACTAGAGTTAGAAGTCGGTAAGCAGACATCTTTATACACCCACCGGAGTCTTGCTTTTCACAGTTATTTTTAATAGTAAACTCAGCTTATTTAGTGAAATATAAGTTGAGTTTACTGTTGAAAATAACTATGATAAGCAAGACTCTGGTGGGTGTATAAAGATGTCCGCTTGCCGACTTACAAACACTAGGCTTACTGTGGACAAGTGCGGGAGTACCAAGATGGCCGCGACGCAACGTCCCTTCAGTCACATTATCAGAAGGGGAGCGGCTTCAACACCTGCCTGCTCGCTGCCTCGCTCAGCCTCAGTCACACAGCAGCCGCCCGCTCCAGGCCCTGTCACACTGTCACGTCGGTCGGCTCTGAGAGACTCGAGTCCGACCTCCGACGTGACGCCGTGACTCACTCACTCACTGCAGTGTGAGTGTGACTGACCGTGACGTCACTCGTTGCTAATGCCAGGGCCGCCTGGCGTCTAGCAACGAGTGCAGAGCAGGGAAGAGGCTCCACCCACCTTCAGTGTCAGTGACCGCCGCCGCCACCCGTACATACCACACGCGAGTCTCTCTCTCGGCGCCGCTGATCGGCACATGTGAGAGAGACTCGGGCCGGCAGCGGAGCGCAGGAGACAGTTACATTAAGAGTGTGTGTGCTATTATTTCGGGGGGGGCAATTGCCCTGTTGCCCCCCCCCTGGATCCGCCCCTGCGTGCACCTCACCCCTCAAGCTTTCTTTTTATATATATATATATATATATATATATATATATATATATATATATATATATATATATGAGAACTTTTTTTTTCTGTCCACACATTAAGTTGATTTTTAAATGCCATTTTTGTAACTTGTTCGTTCACTCACGTGTTATTATTATTATAAATTATTACAAAGGATTTACATAGCGCCAACAGTTTAAGTAGCGCTTTACAACTCTGATCAGATATCAAAGCATTATTTTAACACGTGTGAGAATGAGAACAGTTAAAAATTGCATTTAAAAATCAGCTTAAAGTGTATGTATGGGCAAAAAAAAATATAACTAAATATATATATATATATATATATATATATATATATATATATATATATATATATATATATATATATATTAATATATTTATATAAAATACACACACAGTATCTCACAAAAGTGAATACACCCCTCACATTTTTGTAAATATTTTACATTTCATGTGACAACACTGAAGAAATGACACTTTGCTACAATGTAAAGTAGTGAGTGTACAGCTTGTATAACAATGTAAATTTGCTGTCCCCTTTTGGGCCCAAAGTGTCAATATTTTGTGTGGCCACCATTATTTTCCAGCACTGTGTTAACCCTCTTGGGCATGGAGTTCACCAGAGCTTCACAGGTTGCTACTGGAGTCCTCTTCCACTCCTCCATGACGACATCACGGAGCTGGTGGATGTTAGAGACCTTGCGCTCCTCCACCTTCTATTTAAGGATGCCTCACAGATGCTCAATAGGGTTTATGTCTGGAGACATGCTTGGCCAGTCCATCACCTTTACCCTCAGCTTCTTTAGCAAGGCAGTGGTCATCTTGAAAGTGTGTTTGGGGTCGCACACTAGAGCTGCACGATTAATTGTTAAAAAAAAATCACAATCTCGATTCAACCCCCCTCACGATCCAGCATTTCCATGATTCTATGTAACAAGTGCAGAGCCGTTCTCTGCTCAGAGCTGCCAAAAAAAAAAGCTGGCAAGTGTTTATCAACATTCCTCAGCGCTGAGCTAACTATAAACAATGTAACCTTTGGTTCTTTTAGATCAAAGGGATGAACTTCTGTCTGTAAATGGTCAGTTTAACCACTTTTTCTGACATTTTTTGCCTACAAGTTAAAATTTGTATTTTTTGCTAGAAAATTACTTAGAACCCCCAAACATTATATATATATATATATATATATATATATATATATATATATATATATATATATATATATATATATATTTTTTTTTAGCAGAGACCCTAGAGAATAAAATGGCAATCGTTGCAATATTTTATGTCACACTGTATTTGCGCAGCGGTCTTATAAACGCAATTGTTGGGGAAAAGATGCACTCTTAAAAAAAACAAAACAGTCAAGTTATCCCAATTTTTTTCTATAATGTGAAAGATGATGTTATGCCACGAGAATCGTGATCTTCATTCTAAGCAAAAAAATAGTGATTCTCATTTTAGCCAGAATCGTGCAGCTCTAGTGCACACCCTAATGCAATAGGCTGTGCACACCTATGGCAGAATAAGACAAGTGAGGTGTTATTATACAGGTCAGATCAGGGACAGGACGAGGCTGACATACCCTGTAGAGGGGCGATGACAGTAGAGGGGTGTATGTCAGTGTTTCTGGTAGGGGTTACACTTTTCTTTTTTTTTATTGTGTGCTGGCTGCAATCAGGAACTTTCTTTTCATCTAACGCAGATCTGTAAAACTGAAAGCTCATATCCATCAGCCGGGCTGTGTATGTGTAAAAGCAGCCATGATAGACACACAGTGCTGCTGGCTATGTAATTTTTTTTAATGGCAGTACTGGTGTTCAGAGTGACCCTTGCTGCCAGAACCAGAGCTGTTGCTCACAATCCTGTCTCCTTTCTAGCAGCGTTGTCAGACAGTGGAAACACGTCCGACCATGCTGCTTAAAAACTAAGGGACAGATTTGAACAGGATGAGAGTGCTATATGCACTTGGTCCCTTAGGGAGTTAAACACCAATAGCATGTATAATAATAGCTCTTTTTTAGTACCGAAGCCATCTATACTTTACTAAGAACTTTGTATAAGCATCTGATGTGATGCTTTGTGGCTACACAGACAGTTTTTCATTCGGATGCCTTGGTAAATACCATCTGTGGGGTCCTGTGACAATCTGTTTGCAGATGTCTAAGAAATGAACAGACATTTCATAAAGAAATAAAAAATCCCGTAGGAAGTGTAAGGGATCAAGTTCTCTTAATACTGACTTGGCCTAATATCAATGTCAAGTGAAGGCAATGATCTGTATTTATCAGAAACATGCACACCCAGCAAAGCTCTTTCTGTCAGCATGCACTCTGAATTTGTGGCTTAATGGACTGTGTTGTGTTTTCTGTGTCTTCGAGTAACAGCTGTAAAAGATCTGTAACTCAAACGCAATCTCATTGGTAACTTGACAAGTACAAGGCAGATGACAGATCTTGTGACTGTGCTGCTCAAAACCCACAGCAGGACAGCTTTTGGTATTAATGCTTATTAATTAGACAACAATCATAACTAGGGCATTTTTTAGTTTTCTTTAACGCTGAGCTTCCAAAATTTCAGTTTGCTTTTTTTTTGTTTTGCTGATTTCACCCTTAACAAAATACACCCTGTTCCAAATTATTATGCCAATGATATTTTTCTCATGTTATCAACTATTAAGAGTACAATTCAAATTTTATTGAACAAACCTCCTAATGATAACAGTTGTTTTTCTTTTTAAATAAAAAACTTACAATGCACTGTTCCAAATTATTATGCACAGTAAGTTTCAAAACATTTTATAGGTTGTAAAGAACTGAAAATTGTCATTTGTTGTGTTTGCAACTGAAATCCAAAGCTATTTCAATCAAAGTTTGAACAACATTTTAACTATTTAAACATTTTAACAGGTCACGTTACATTTTAACATAGGACCCCTTATTTGATAGCAGCTTCACAAGTCTTGCATCCATTCAACTTGTGAGTTTTTGGACAGTTTCTGCTTGAATTTGTTTGCAAGATGTCAGAATAGCCTCCCAGAGCTGCTGTTTGGATGTAAACTGCCTCCCACCCTCATAGATCTTTTGCTTGAGGACGCTCCAAAGGTTCTCAATAGGATTGAGGTCAGGGGAGTATGAAGGCCACACCATGACTTTCTCTCCTTTTATCCCCATAGCAGTCATTGATGCAGAGATATTGTTTGCAGCATGAGATGGTGCATTGTCATGCATGAAGATGATTTTTTTACGGAAAGCATAGTTCTTCTTTCTGTACCAGGGAGGGAAGTGGTCAGTCAGGAACTCCACATACTTTGCAGAGGTCATATTTACACCTTCGGGGACCCTAAAGGGGCCGACCAGCTCTCTTCCCATGATTCCGGCCCAAAACATGACTCCACCGCCGCCTTGCTGACCTAACAGCCTTGTTGGAACAGGGTGGCCATCCACCAACCATCCACTACTCCATCCATCTGGACCATCCAGGGTTGCACGGCACTCATCAGCGAACAGGACTGTTTGAAAATTAGTCTTCATGTATTTTTCTGCCCAATGCAGCCATTTCTGCTTGTGAGCATTGGTTAGTGGTGGCCGAATGGAAGGTTTATGCACAGTTGCAAGAATCAGGAGGACTCTACACCTTGATGTCTGTGGGACTCCAGAGGCACCAGCAGCTTCAAATATCTGTTTGCTGCTATGTAATGGTGTTTTAGCAGCTGCTCTCTTGATCCGATGCATGGATCTGGCAGAAATCTTCCTCAATGTGCCTTTATCTGCACGAAACCCGTCAAACTCTGAATCAGCCACAAATCTCTTAATAGTGCGATGATCACGCTTATGTTATTGTGAAATATCTAATGTTTTCATACCTTGTCCAAGTCATTGAACTATTTCACTCTTTTCGGCAGCAGAGAGATCCTTTTTCTTCCCCATATTGCTTGAAAATGGTGCTCTGCTTATTAATGTGGAACACCCTCCTTTAGTAGTTTTTCCTTTAATTGGGCTCACCTGGCAATCTAATTATCACAGGTGTCCGAGATTGTTTTCAGTGATCAAAAGAGCCCTGAGACACAATGCCATCCATGAGGTAAACTGAAAAACAAAATATTTAATCTTTGTGACACTAAAATAGAATTTGCATAATAATTTGGAACAGGGTGTATAGGAAATGTAATAAAATTCCATATGATATATAAAAAAAAATTGCAGGCATGGCTATATTATACATCAGGGCTCGACAAAACCCGGGCGCCAGGTCGCATTTGCGACTAGAATTAGCGACCTGGCGCCTGGGGCAGCACAGCTGTGTGTCCGTTCGACACCCCCCCCCTCCCGCCGCGATCGCGCTGGGCCGCGCCGGTAATTGAGGCCCCGGCTTTGCGGCCTACTGCAGTCCTATGGTTCCTGGTTCTTTCTGCAATCGGGCGCCCTCTGGTGGTGGCCGTTGGTATGACAAGACATCCACCAATGCTAATGGAGCTTTTCCTACCTGTTTTCACTGCCTGCTCATCTCCTTCCCTTTACTTAGAACCCCCAAAACATTATATATATTTTTTATTCTAACACCCTAGAGAATAAAATGGCGGAAATTGCAATACTTTCTGTCACACCGTATTTGCGCAGCGGACTTACAAGCGCACTTTTTTGGGAAAAAATACTTTTTTTAATTAAAAAATAAGAAAACAGTAAAGTTAGCCCAATTTTTTTTATATTGTGAAAGATAATGTTACGCCGAGTAAATTGATTCCCAACATGTCACGCTTCAAAATTTCATCCGCTCGTGGAATGGCGACAAACTTTTACCCTTTAAAATCTCCATAGGTGTCATTTAAAAAATTCTACAGGTTACATGTTTTGAGTTACAGAGGAGGTCTAGGACTAGAATTATTGCTCTCGCTCTAACGATCGTGGCGATAGGGGGGGCCCTCTCCTGCCGCCGATAAAAGTGATCTCGCTGCTAATCTGCTGCAGAGACCACTTTTATCTGAAAGAGAACCGCCGGCTCTTGAAGAAGATACCAGGGTTATGGTAGCTAGCTGCTACCATAACAGCGGTATTTCTCTTCAAAGACAGGACGTATATAGTCGTCCTGCGGGAAGGAAGTGGTTAATTAAAATGAATTTATTATTTGTCACCTCCCTGCTTGGCCCCTTTCACTCGGGCTGTCTGATCAGGTTCACCTGTCAGTTTTTCAGGCGGACCTGATTGGATCCTTAGTGGGAATATGGCGGTCTTGTGTACCTGCATGGCAGGAAATAAAAGCAGTCACATTAGTTCTAGTCGTCTCTGTGTAAATTTAAGATTGGTTAATTTTTATATTGAAAATAAAGCTTTGTCGGTCGTTTAAAAAAAAAAAAAAAACCTGGCTCCTAACTTTTTTAGCTGGCTCCTAGATTCCAAGCAAATTTGTCAAGCCCTGTTATACATAATTACATTGTTCCAGCTTGGACCAATGAAACTGTGTATATACCATACCTGGCCGATTCCCCTGGAAGCTGGAAATCACTGAAGATGACAAGCCTGGCGCGCTATGGTCCATGAGGTCACAAAGTGTCAGACACGACTAAACTACTGAACAACAACTGCTCCCCCTTAAGCTGCAAAGGCAGCAGATGGGGGTAACCAAACTCAATGGGCAGTAGCACCTACAAACGCTACTCATTCACCATTCGCGGTGCAGTGGTGCGGATTTTTAAGTATTAAAAATGGCGTTGTGGAGGCAATATTAATACCTCCCACAAAAGGTTAAAGGAAACTGTGAGCATACTGCCCCAACACAAAATTATGCCTTTTGCACCTGCGAAGGCTGCACACTAAGGATACTTTTACATAGTACGCTCTGCTCTGTTCAGCAGGGTGTCCATGAGCAGATCCTTTGCTGAATCAGAGCAGAATAGGATAGCTATCACTTATGGTGCATACCGCTTCTCGGCCTTTTAGCTTAAGATCTACGTGCCTTTGCGTGTGGATCTTTGGTTGGAGAGAGCTCCCGGGGGCCCCTGGTTGCATCAGGGAAGTGATGTGCTTTTGCGCCAAACATGTCAACTCGTGGATTATGGGATTCGATTCAGTTCCAAATGAAGCCACAATATAAAAAGGAGGTCTCGTTGCAGGCGGTCGTGGTGGATCTGTTATTGGATGTCCTAAGCCTTATGGTAAGGGATATTGTGTGTCTTAAGGATTTTGCTCAACAAGGCATTTACAATGTCACAATTTCTTCTAATGAGGTGTGCTAGAATGTGTTCGAGGATACCAAGAAGTTGTTTATGGTGGATCTCATAAGAAAGTTTGATGTGACCCCCTGTTTATGCAGGAAGAGAAATTCATCGTAGTTCATCTTCATAATCCCTTTGCGGATGTGAACTTGGTAAGAGCCTTTTTGAAATCTTATGCCCCGTACACATGATCGGACTTTCCGACAAGAAAACCGTGGAATTTTGTTAGAAGGCTGTTGGCTCCAACTTGTCTTGCATACACACAAATGTTGGCCAACAATTAGGAATGTAGTGACGCACTAGACGTACTACGTGGTTTTTCAGCTCTTTAGCGCCACCCTTTGGGCTCCTTCTGCTAATTTCGTGTTAGTAGAATTTTGGTGAGTGTTGATTCACGTTTTTCTTTTTTTCATTTAGTGCTATTATTATTATTATTATTATTATTATTAATATCACTAGAAAAAAAAAGTCTTTGAAACTTCATTTGCAATAACTCCATCAGTATCACCAGCAAAGCAGCTTCATTATTATCCCATTAAAGAAGAAGAGAATTGTGCGCTGCATTTGGAGATTTCATAATTTGCCATGTCATGAATGTTAATTCTCCATTAGTTTAAAGCTAGTTTACAAGACCATCCGCTTCTGCTTCTGAGCATGCGTGAACTTTTGTGCAACGGACTTGTGTACACATGATCTGAAAATCCGACAACAAAATTTTGTTTGTGGAAAATTTGAGAACCTGCTAGCAAGAGGGGGAGAAAAAGTCATGAATATGTAAGGAATATGGTCTAGCAAATACAGATTAATTGGGCGTTTTCAGTTTAAATCAAGCTGTGTTGGTGGGTAAGGAGACCCCCGGCAATGTGGCAGGCGCAGCACTATGAAGTGCCTTATGCGCTGTGGCATTAGAAGAATTTTAATTTCTTACCTTTTAGTCCAAACAAGACTATCTCTTACTCTATAATTCCTCTAGCTCCATTCTATGGAAGCAGTAGGTTTAAAGAGCACACCAAACCTCTATGATATCTTCTTTATTAACTTCCGCTTTTCTTCATATATAACACTGACAATTTAGCAGCAGGCAGTGCATGTACAGACATGTGTTGAATAAAGTATAACAAAATGGCGATTCAACTGTTCAATCTTGTCATTTTACATAAAATGATAGATGTATTTCTCTCTTCAGTATCTGTACTTTCACTTTAAATATACCTTAGACACTTTATGATCTCTCTGAGAGGTATATCTGAGGCTTAAGAAATAGTTTTACTTGTTTGATATTGCAATTTGCAGTTTGCATGCTTGTTTGCTTGTTTAAACGTTTGCTATGCTGTTTGGTGATGTTTGTTTGTTTTGTGGAACTACAAGTGAACCCATAACTAGTTCAGTATACAGTTCTAATCACATTATTTAACAATAGTAACATATATAACTGTATTAAATACTTACTTTGGCCACTTGCTTCCATAAAACTGAACTCTGGCTGGATTTGTATCTGTTCAGCTGCACTCTCTCTGATATAGTGAGATCTAGCAATGTGCTGGGTAATTTCCAGACAAAATAATAGGTCTAAGGCTGGCTGTGATTGGCCAAGACTCTTGCTCAGTGTGAGATTGGCTGTGACTGGCCAAAACTCCTGAGATTAACAAAGGCTTAACTCTATGCTTTCTGGTTTGCTTCTGTAAACACAATATACAACTGTTATATGACATCCACATATAAAGTCACAGTAAATAACTCTGCTTTTATCTCTCACATGTGAGCATATAAACTATATTAAGGTTATTAGCAGGTCTAGCTGTATATGCATGTAAGTCACATTAGCAACCTAGGACAGGTCTTAGCTGGCCAGCTACAGACAAACTTTAATATTGGAGAAAGGGTTTTTTTTACCCTGGGCAGCCTAGCTTCTGCAGGAAATGTTTCGTACATGGACATACTATCGTGGATTGTGATCAAAGACCGAAGTACAGGTTCTGTGGAAAGATGAATCATCCATCCAGTGATTAAGGAGAGGAAGATTGTCAAATTGTAAGGAGAGGAAGATTTGTGACATTTGCCAGAAGGTTGGGCATCTGGCCAAGCAATGTGACCAGTACTTTGCAGCAAAGACAAGGGTAAGTCTGAAGCGAAAGAGAAGGAGAGGGAGCGAGAGCAGTGGAGACCAAAGATGGCCATGCGGGAAGAGGAGAGCATTGCGGGACCCGCTGTAGCAGACTCGCGTGCTGTTCCCCCGATTGGCTTGGTCAGTGAGGATGTGCCCATGGAGCCACCTGCAGCATTGGAAGGAGGGGGAGGTGTCATTGCAGCCCCCTGGGTGTACGGGGATGGATAACAGGACCTGCTCCAGGATTGCTGCGGACACAGCAAGTGAAGCAAGCCTCGTGAAGGCTAGCGTGGTATCTATGAGCCCGAGAGGAGAGGAGGAAGGATGTTTTCCAGGCTCCCCACCGGGAGTGGATGACGTCGATGTGGGGGCGGAGAGTGTGCTGTCAGCGATGGCTAGCCTGGGGATGCTGGAAGAGATAATGAGTGGACTATCCTCTAGTGAAGAGGAAGAGGATATGCTGACAGTGGACAGTGATGCAAGTCTGGAATGTGGGCAGAGGCTTGTGATCGTAGATGAGCAAGTACTGCAATCATATAAGAGAGCTTGGCAGAAGGGCTCTGGTGAGGGATGTACCCCGCCCATAGCTACCTATGGAGATTCCGAAGCAGAACTTGCCAGTTCACTGATCTCTAGGAGGAGGCAGAGAGTGCAAGTGGGTGGCCAAGTTGCTGAGGATGCGGAGTTAATGCAACACATTTATAAGTCTTATCATGGCTTGTGTTATGTTGAATCTTATTTTCCTTATGGCTTTAATTGTTAGCTCGAATAATGTGAGGAGTATAGGTTCTGCATGGCGGAGAGCAGTGGTTCTGGATCATCTGAGCAAAGTTAAAGCTCATGTGATTTGTGATTTGTTGTTGCATTGAGTTCCAAGTTAGGACTGGAGTGTCACTATGGTCCCCTGTGTGTGGATCTAGGAGTGAAGGTGGGGGGATACTCGTTAAAAAATGGAAACATGCAGTGTGTCCTATGAGGTGGTGGTGCCATGGAGGATGCAGGTGGCTATTTTTGAGTTGGAGGGGAAAAGGTTCAGGATAATAAATTGTTATGCGCCTGCAGAGAAGAAAGAAAGATATGCCTTCTTGAATGTACTAAATTTGTGGTTGCCTGGCAGGATGCCCATGGTGTTAGTGGGTGACCTTAACTGTGTAGGAAGGAGTGAGGAGAGACAAGGTGGTGGTGAAGGGAGTGGATGTATCTTCCAAATGATTAAATGACACGGTGTGTGATTTTCGCCTACAAGATGTGGCTGCGGTGGTGAAGGGAAGGGATTTTTCCTTTACGTTTTATTCCAATAAGGGAACAGTAAAGTCTAGGATAGACTTTATTTTCTGTTCTTCATTTTTGGAAATAAAGGGTTAGGAGGTTAACCCGGTGGCCTTTTCTGACCACTATTATTTCAGGGACATTGGATTTGGATCTGGGGGTGGAGTTTGGAAGGGGTGTATGGAAACAAAATTGTTCTATGTTGGAGGATGAGGTGGTTTGCAAAAAATTTGAATCCTTTTTTGAGTATTTGGTGTTTAAAAAAATATGAGTTTAAGGATGTGCTGGAGTGGTAAGACTGGGTGAAGAAGGAAAATGGTGGTTTCTTCAGGAGCATGGGGAGGGATAAGGTGAGAAGGAAACGTGAGGAGGAGGAGCGACTGGTGGATAAGTTGCACTTCTTGTTCAGGTGTAAAAAGTTTGGGCTGGAGGTGGACGAAGAAATCAAAGAGGTGCATGAAGCAAGGAATGAAATGCTGAAGGAAAGAGGAAAAGGAATGATGTTCAGAGCAAAGGAGGAGGAGGAGAGCTGCTCAATATTCTTTTTTAAGAAGGCCTTTGGACCTAAAAAGGCCTTTTGCACGGTGTTGAAGAGGGAGGAGGAAGTGAATGGTGGAAGAATAAAGGAGGCTATCAAGACCTTTTATGAAGACTTGTATGGAGGTGGCAGAAGGGTTCCAGTGGAACAATTAGAGGAGTATTGTCAGGTGGTGAATGGGAACCTGGGAGAGGAAGAGGCGGAGGTTGTCCTGGATTCTGTGATGGAAGTAGAGGTGGAAGAGGTGCTGAAAAGTATGAAGAAGAACAAGATACCAGCAGATTCCAGCAGAATTCCAGCAGAATTGTATCTAAAGTTATGCCATGTGGTGAAACAAGTATGGGAGGTGATTAAGTTATGTATGGAAAAGATGGAATTGTCGAAATCTTTGAAGGGAGGCATCAATACGCTGTTGTATAAGAAGAGGGATCCACAAGAGGTAAAGAACTGGAAGCCGATAACTTTATTGAACACTGATTACAAGACCTTGGTGAAACTGTTATGCCCCGTACACACGGTCGGATTTTCCGATGGAAAATGTCCGATCGGAGCGTGTGTGGGCTCCATCGGATTTTCCAACACACAAAGTTGGAGAGCAGGAGATAAAATTTTCCGACAACAAAATCCGTTGTCGGAAATTCCGATCGTATGTACACTAATCCGACGGACAAAGTGCCACGCATGCTCAGAATAAATAAAGAGATGAAAGCTATTGGCTACTGCCCCGTTTAGAGTCCCGAGGTACGTGTTTTACGTCACCGCGTTCAGAATAATCGGATTTTCCGACAACTTTGTGTGACCGTGTGTATGCAAGACAAGTTTGAGCCAACATCTGTCGGAAAAAATCCTAGGATTTTGTTGTTGGAATGTCCGAACAAAGTCCGGCCGTGTGTACGCCCTATTAGCAAACAGAATGAGAGGTGTGACCAGTAAAGTTGTTGGAGAGTGGCAGGTACATGCTGGTGGTCCTGAAGAACATGGGGTTCCTGGAGGAGTTTATGATGATGGTAGAGCGCCTGTATGAGGATATAAGCAGTAAAGTCTTGGTGAATGGGAATCTAATGGAGGCAGTGAAAGTTAAATCTGGGGTAAGGCAAGGGTGTCCCTTATCCCCAATAATATTTGTCTGTGTAATGGAGCCTTTGCTGAGGCATGTGATGTTGGACAAAACCTTTGAGGGTATGTTTGTACCTGGGAGTGATGGAAATAATGCAAAGGCTTTGTGCTACATGGATATAATACAGTTCGAACGGAACTTGGCAAGTCAAGTGAATATGATAAAAAGAGTGGAGAAGATTACAAGAAAATTAGAGTTGTGGAAGACAAGAAGGATTATTGCTTTGACCCTGGTAGTCAAAGCAATAATGATGCCCTTACTGTTGTACTCTGGAACTATCTTCCCATTAAGCAAGAGGTGGGCCCAGAAGGTGACCAGATGGAGAAAGTTGCTAGGGAGGTGGTGATGAAGGCGGTGCAGTTGGGTGGGTACAACTTCCCCAATGTAGAACTATTCCTTGAAATACAATGGTGTATGGTTCACTACAAGGCCTTTTTGGTAAGAGGGAAGGCGGCCTGCCTCATGAGGTATTTGGTTGGGTGGCGGCTTCTAAAATGGGGGTGGTGTGAGAAGGTTCTGAGGAGGCCTATGTATCTGGCCTCTCCTGCGTACTACTTAAAAATGAAGTCCTTTTTTGAGAAGAATGGGCTGCATGAGTTGGGACTTGATGCCCTTAAGAAAGCAAGTCTATGGAAATGGGTGAGGAGGGAGGAGTTAGTGTCTAATATCTCCGGATTGAGCACTAAACGAGCTGAGATGTGTTGGAGGAATATGTTAATAAAAGGAAAAAAAACAGAAGGAGATTGAATGGATTACACTGCACAATTGTTTACCAACTATGGAATTTTTGAAGGCCAGAGATCTAGTGAGGAGTGAAGTTTGCCCTAGAATAGGATGTGGAGGGAAGGAGAGTACTAGGCATGTGTTTTGGGAATGTGCCTGGAGGAGTGTAGAGGAGGATGGAGGGGTTTGTTCAGAGGGTGGTGGGTGTGGAGGAAGTGTCCTTTGTTTCTGGTGTGTTTGGTTTGAGAGGTGGTGGAAGGGTGGTGCGGCAGAAAATGTGCATATTTTCTGCTATTTTTAAGGAAGTGATGTGGGAGGCGAGGTGCACAATGCGTAAGAACAAAATGGTGAGTGAATTGGTGTCTGGCAAAAATGTATTATGTGTTAGTGATGGAGGAGTTTGGGGGTTGAGGAGGTGGATGAGTTGTGGAATTTTAGGAGGTGGAGGGAGGTGGTGGTGCGTAATGTGATAAAATGTTTTTTTAAGGAACACTGCTCAGATAAGAAGTTCTTGAGTTTATGCTGAAGTAGTGGTTTAGTCTGAGGGTGAAAGAAATAAATAAAAATTTGTTCTTATTAGTGATCCAGTGAAGGCGCTGTGCTACTATCCTGATCTGGCCAAGGTTGGGCTGGCGGCTATGCAAAACTGCTGGAATGATGGGGGCTTGGAAGGTTAGTACCGGCAGGAACAGAAACCAGTGCGCCTACAGGCAGTTGGGGCATGGAGTAATTCCCCCAGGAAAGCTAGAAGAGTCCATTACCTCCTGGTTTGAATGTTCTAACTTGTCTGGCCATGGGCTAGGAAGGCAGAGGGTCCATGGTACCTGTGCCCTCTGGGAGTGGTCACCCAAGGGGTGCTCTTAGTAACACTTGGGTGTGGGACACCACGGTGTGAACAGAACACATGGTCACAGCACCAAATTTGCTTTAGGAATATAAATAAAAAGAAAGAGAGCGCACTGACCTAGTGCATTATCCAACAAATGTATTAAAAATATCTGAAAAAAACAAAAAGATGTCTACTCACAAACATAGACTTGTAAACTCGCTCATCGAGCAACATGAGTGGCTAGTCTCTCTCAAATCACTTGGATTACCAGACCAAGGTAGCGGGTCCTAGATGGGACCCTGCTGGCTGACGTGTTTCGAAGGAGGAACCTTCTTCCTCAGAGCCTAGAGGAAGGGGTTCATTAACAGAGAGTTAACTAACAAGGAGGGTGGGACTTTGTGTGAAGCATGTGGTAGCAAGAAAGATAATTGGGTGAACATACAAGGATATTTGTTAATAATAATTTATTATGAGCTAAATTGTAACCATACATGATTCTGGTAATAAAGATATAGGTAACATACATAATGCATCTTGGCACATAGCACATTAAATACATAAATACATGTAACAATAATAACAATAGGTGAGATAGTAACAACAAAATTGGTTTCTCATGCCCGGAGTTCAGCTTTAACAAAAGGGCCCAGGCATTGCAGAAACATTAGTTACATAGTTGTTCTAGGGGTCTTGGTGGATGATATGTTCACAAAATGCATACTGTACGTGCTTAATATGGTATTTGTTGTCATTTTAGGTAAAATGAGGCCTCATTATCATATTTATTTAGTGTATATTTACATCTAATCATTTACTACAGCGAACATACCTAAAACCATATTACATCTACCTTTGGATAACATTTAGCACTTGGAATAGCGAATAGCAAAATGTAGTATCTAATTTTATTTGTATTTATTTCACAAGTAATAGATATGCAAATTCTATGTTCTCCATGCATGGGTTTTCTTCACACAGACAAAAACATAATGATAGTTAAATTGATTTTTGTTTATTTTAGTCCTTGAATGTACCTTAGGCCTCACCGGGGAAGATTATTCCTATGAATTTTTATTGATTTCTGTAAAATGCTAAGGAATATATTACTATTTTTACTACTGCTGACAACATCCCTGGAAGTCCCACAAGCAGCAGTTAGAGTAGAACACGGAAACTTGGGCTTAAAATACATGTAAACCAAATTATTAATCCCATACAGTCTTTTTTTTGTGAAAATCTTTTTATTGAGTATAAGACATACAAACAGAAAACAACAGTAAACCCGCTACAGCATTGGGACTAGACCCAC
Organism: Lithobates clamitans; assembly: GCA_037952925.1. Classification (NCBI taxonomy): domain Eukaryota; kingdom Metazoa; phylum Chordata; class Amphibia; order Anura; family Ranidae; genus Lithobates; species Lithobates clamitans. Next base: position 917,826 of record JBBGZY010001374.1, on the reverse strand, counting down.
GCAGGGGCCAGTGCCAGCCGGCAACTGGGCTGTTTCCATCATTAGTGACATACAGCTGTAGCACGTCTATAAGAAAAGAACAACAAACAACCTAGTGCTGTATTGGCTTCTGCTCAATTGAAATATCTAAGGATCAGATCATTCATTTGAGACCCAAGGGACAATAATAGATATCAAATAAACCCATATCAGAGATTACAATACAAAAGTGTCACCCAAAGTATCAAAATCACATCCACCCGTAGAGTGGTATTATGTACATGCTCAATCAGTCTGCGGTTGCCGTGGAGGCCTCCGCCAGCCATTTGGCCCACACTCTACGGTATTTTTTGGGGCATCCTCTATTTTGGTAGGTTTCCTTATAAAGTGGTAGTACTTTATTGACATGTGTTTTCCATAGCAATATTGACGGCGGGGCACGTTTTTTCCAGCAGAGAGTGATCATTTTTCTGGCATAGAAAATCAGGAGTCCTATCAGAGTCCTCTCCGCTATCCTGGGGGCTAATGCTTCTACTAAGCCTAGAAGGCATATCTGCGGGGTTGGGGCTATATCTATTCCCACCACTTCTTTTATTACAGATATTACTTGTGACCAGTAGTTTTGAATTGCTGGGCAGGACCAGAAGATGTGTATAAAGTCGCCCGGATCCCCAGTACACCTCCAACACTCCGAGGACAGGGAGGTTCTCATTTTATGCATTCTATACGGGGTAATATATGCCCGGTGTAGTATTTTGTATTGTATGAGGCAGTCACGAAGTGAGACCAGGATTTTGAAGGGGAAGTCCCACATGTCCTCCCAATCCTCGGAGTCCAGTCCCAGGATGTCTTGTGTCCATCGCTGACGGAGCTTTGACAGATCTGGATAGGAAACTCTAAGGAGATGTGCATAGAGGACCGAAGTCGGTTTCCTGGTGCATTCATATCTTGTGACCCTCTCCAGATCGGATTCCACTATTTGCGTGTCATTGGGTAATATTTGGGCTTTAAACGCATGAGACAGTTGCATATAGCGAAATAAATGCGAGGGGGGAACATTATTGTGGCACACTAGATGATTGAAGGGGTGTATTGCCGTGCCGGTGGTGAGGTCCTATACAATCTTTAACCGCTTGCCGCCCGCTGTCATATGACGGCCAGGCGGCGTGGCTCTCCTTCTGGGAGGGCGTCATATGACGCCCTCGCCTTCCCGGCCCACCGGGGGGCCCGCCATGTCACTGGGCACCCAATGTCCGCCAGGCACACGCGATTACCCGGTAACACGGCAGAACCGTGGATCTGTGTGTAAGAGGAGACCGATGTGTGTTCTCAGTATAGAGCAACACCGATAGTCTCCTCCCCTTGTAAGTCCCCTCACCCTTCAGTTAGAAACACTCTCTAGGAACATAATTAACCCCTCAATCACCCCCTAGTGTTAACCCCTTCCCTACCAGTGACATTTATACAGTAATCAGTGCATTTTTATAGCACGGATCGCTGTATAAATGTGAACGGTCCCAAAAATGTGTCAAAAGTGTCCGATATGTCTGCCACAATATCACAGTCACGATAAAAATTGCAGATTGCCGCCATTACTAGTAAAAAAAAAAAATAATAATAAAAATGCTATAAATCTATCCCCTATTTTGTAGACGCTATAACTTTTGCGCAAACCAATTAATATACACTTATTGCGATTTTTTTTTAACCAAAAATATGTAGAAGAATACGTATCGGCCTAAACTGAGGAAAAAATTGGTTTAAAAAAAAAAAAATTGGAAATTTATTATAGCAAAAAGTAAAAAAATATTGTGTTTTTTTCAAACTTGTCACTCTTCTTTTGTTTATAGCGCAAAAAATAAAAACCGCAGAGGTGATCAAATACCACCAAAAGTAGGCTCTATTTGTGGGGAAAAAATAATAAAAATGTATTTTGGGTGCAGTGTTGCATGACCGCGCAATTGTCATTCAAAGTGCGACAGCGCTGAAAGCTGAAAAATGGCTTGGGCAGGAAGGGGGTGAAAGTGCACTGTATTGAGATGGTTAATCAATCTTTTTAACTCTGTAGCATTCATTAAAATAATACCATAATACCATGAAATTCTTAGATCAGGCTCTTCCTGAAATAGAGTGACACCACTCTCCAAATTGCTCTCCTTTGCTGGTACCCTGTCACATTCTCTTAGGGTGGAAGTTATAAGCAATCTTGCCAACACTCAATATGCAGGCAGCTTGAGCAAGGACATGAAGCCCCTGCTAGAGAACACACAGCACATGTATACTGGAAGTGTTTGCAAAGAGGCTGCATGTAATCAGCAGCACTGAGGTAAAAGAAGGATAGAAAAAAAAAAAAAAGTAAAAGCAGTATTTCCTAAAATAAAAAAAGGGCAAAAATCGCATCACTTTAGTACACTAAGGGGAAGATTTACTAAAATTAGTGCACACAGAATCTTGTGCAGCTGCGCATAGTAACCAATTAGCTTCTAGGTTTTATTGTCAAAGCTTAAAGGATAAGTTCACTTTAAATAAAAATAAATAAATAAATGCACTTTTTTTTGCAGGTAAAAAAAAGTGCATTTATTATTTTTTGTTGCAGGAGCCTGGAAAGCATTGCACCAGCGATCAGCAGATCGCTGATGCCATGCAGGTCTCCTGCACACTCCCTATACGGGTTACCTGATACTCCCTTACAAGAAGACTCAAGTTCATTGAGAACTGCAAGCCGCCAGCCATAAAGGGGATTGTAGTTCATTCAAACACACAGAGCCGTGTGTCTGAATAATGCGGTCATGTGGGCGGGGCCCCGCACGACCGAGCTGTTTTCAAATAGTGGCAGCTAGTAGGATAGCTAGGATAATCACAGACACAATACATGTCTGTACCTTGCAACCATCATAAACATGACATGGGCAGAAACATTTATTAGAGCCCAAGTCCAGAAATCTTAAAACCTTCCCTTGCAGTGGGGTTACACCAGCAACATAATAAAACAAGATCTATTTCATCAATAAAGCATTGTATGGGTAAAACTTTATGTAAACCCTCACCTTGTACAAAACAATTGTGTATAGATATAAAAAAAATTATAAACACCTCCTGCCCCAAAGCACCCCCCCATGTTGAGGTCATGTGGCCTGGTATGGTTCAGCTCATCCCTCGTCTCCCCCCCCCCCGCCTTTCCTGGCCTCCTGGGCTGCATGCTCAGATAAGTGTCTGGTATGGATTTTGGGGGGAGCCCATGCTGTTTTTATTTTACATTTTGGCATGGGGTTCCCCTTAAAATCCTCCTTAAAATCCATACCAGACCCGAAGGGTGTTTTTTTCTGCATTTTTCATTGCCGGCATTCTTTTGTTTACATCTCAGCTGTCAGTGGTAAAGCCCGATTGTTAAGGATGCGGCACCCAGCTTCCCGCCTCGCTCCTTAACAACCAACTACTCTTCACACAGAATTTGAATCAGTCGATAGATTTTCGACCAATCCAAATCCGAATTGTTCCAAAATTTGGAATTCGTTTGAAAATTTATAAACTAAACGAACTCTGAAATGAATCAACAGAAACAAAATTAGTAACATAACAAAGCCTGGTCAATAACAGATTGACGTTCGGGAAGTGGTTCTGTTATCCTGACTGGGCATCATATGACGTCCAGCGGATAACATGCTGGCGCGTGCCCGCGAGGGTGCGCAGCACGGCGATCGCGAGTGCAGCGTGTCAATCTGACACGCCGCATCTCTGATCGTGATAGGAAGCCTCTGTCAGAGGTAAACGGCATTCCTCGGTTCACGCTGACAGGGAGAGCCGCCGATCGGGGGGTATGTGCTGATAATCAGCACATTGATTATCAGCACAGCCCCATCAGATGTGCCAAAAAGGTACCCAGTCAGTGCCCCCTCAGGATCGCCTATCAGTGCCCAATAAAGTGCCAATCAGTGCCATATAGTGCCCACCACAGTGCCAGTCTATGCCCATCACATTGCCAATCAGTGCCCTACAGTAACACCTGTCAAAAATTCGTCAGTACCTCATCATCAGTGCTGCCCATCAGTGCCACCTGCCAGTGCCACCTGTCAGTGCCAATCATTACTGCCTATCAGTGCCAATCAGTACCGCCTATCAGTGCCGCATATCAGTAACCATCACAGCCGCTTGTCAGTGCCCATCTGTGCCGCCTGTCAGTGCCCATCAGTGCCACCTATAAGTGCCCATCAGTGACGCCTATCAGTGCTCATCAGTGCTGCATATCAGTGCCGCCTATTGGTGGCCATCAGTGCTGCATATCAGTGCCGCCTATCAGTGCCAATCAATTCTACATATCAGTGCCTCCTCATCAGTGCCCATCAGTGCCATCTTATCAGTGCCAACTCATCAGTGCTGCCTCATCAGTGCCCATCAGTGCCGCCTCATCTGTGGCCCTCAGTGAAGGAGAAAACAAAATTTTATAACCGAAATGAAAAACTTTTTTTTTTCAAAAATGTTCGTCTTTTTTAGCTGGTTTAGCAAAAAATAAAAACACCAGTGGTGATCAAATACCACCAAAAGAAAGCTCTATTTGTGGGAAGAAAAGGGTAAAAAATTAGTTCGGGTGCAGTGTTGTATGACCTCACAATTGTCATTAAAAATGCAACAGAGCTGAAAGCTGAAAATTGTCCTGGGCAGGAAGGAGCGAAAGTGCCTGGTATTGAAGTGATTAAGAGAGGTATGGACTCCAGAAAGATATCATTTTGCCCCTGTACAAATCATTAGTAATACCTCATCTGGAATATGCAGTTCAGTTTTGGGCACCAGTTCTCAAAAAGGATATCGGGGAACTGGAGAAAGTGCAGAGAAGGGCAACCAAACTGATAAGAGGCATGGAGGAGCTCAGCTATGAGGAAAGATTAGAGGAACTGAATTTATTCACTCTTGAGAAGAGGAAATTAAGGGGGGATATGATCACCATGTATAATTATATAAGGGGTCCATATATTGAACTTGGTGTTGAGTTATTCACTTTACGCTCAACACAGAGGACAAGGCGCCACTCTTTACGTCTAGAGGAAAAGAGATTTCATCTCCAAATATGGAAAGGTTTCTTCACAGTAAGAGCTGTGAAAATGTGGAATAGACTCCTTCCAGAGGTTGTTCTGGCCAGCTCAGTAGATTTCTTTAAGAAAGGCTTGGGTAACTGGGTACTACCATTTATAGGTAAAGTTTATCCAGGGCAAATATGATTGCCTCTATGGGATCAGGAAGGAATTTTTTCCCCTGCTGTAGCAAATTGGAGCCTGCTTTTCTGGAGGGTTTTTTCGCCTTCCTCTGAATCAACTGTGGGTAGAGGATTGGGTATATGGGATTGTATGATATATATATATTTTTTTATGGTTGAACTAGATGGACATGTGTCTTTTTTCAACCTGACTAACTATGTAACTTCTCTAAAACTTCTCCCATCCTCTCAAACTCTCTACCTCAATCTGTCTGCTTATCTCCTACTCTGGCTGCCTTTAGGCGATCCGTGTAAACTCATCTCTTGAGGGAAGTCTATCACGCCTCCAACTATCTTTTTTCACTTCTATCAGCTCATTCCCCACAGTTATAACCCTTTGTACCACTTGCCCCTAGGGTTGCCACCTTATCCCTTTAAACCCGAACACATTATAATTACACAGGTTCTGTGGCTGATTAAGGTGGTAACTAAACTCACTTGGTGCCTTATCTGCATTAAATTAGCCTCAGAACCCGTCTAATTCATATGTGTATGGGTTTAGAGGGATGAGGTGGCAACCCTACTTGCCCCACCCTCTTAGATTGTAAGCTCTTATGAGAAAGGCCCTCTTGTATTGTATTGTAACTGTACTGTCTCTCTTTTATATTGTCTTTTTTTTATAATTCTTTTGATACAAATTTTTTACATTTGTACATCAAAACAAACAATTTTAACAAGGACAAAGAAAAAAAAGAAGGCGTACCAAACACTGACCCTATATTCACATGCTGTAATGATATAGATATATACAGTATCTCACAAAAGTGAGTACACCCCTCACATTTTTGTAAATATTTTATTATATCTTTTCATGTGACAACACTGAAGAAATGACACTTTGCTACAATGTAAAGTAGTGCGTGTACAGCTTTTATAAAAGTGTAAATTTGCTGTCCACTCAGAAGGGGTGGGGGGTCAGCCTGTCAGTGCTCAGAACATACGCCGCACACTGCACCAAATTGGTCTGTATGGCTGTCGTCTCAGAAGGAAGCCTCTTCTAAAAATGGTGCAGAAGAAAGCCCGCAAACAGTTTGCTGAAAACAAGCAGACTAAGGACATGAATTACTGGAACCATGTCCTGTGGTCTGATGAGACCAAGATAGACTTATTTTGTTCAGATGGTGTTAAGCATGTGTGGAGGCAACCATGTCAAGAGTACAAAGACAAGTGTGTCTTGCCTACAGTCAAGCATGGTGGTGGAAGTGTCATGGTCTAGGGCTGCATGAGTGCTGCCTCCACGGGGGAGCTACAGTTCATTGAGGGAACCATTAATACCAACATGTACTGTGACATGCTGAAGCAGAGCATGATCCCCTCTCTTCGGAAACTGGGCCGCAGGGCAGTACTCCAACATGATAATGACCCCAAACACACCTCCAAGACGACCACTGCCTTGCTAAAGAAGCTGAGGTTAAAGGTGATGGACTGGCCAACCATGTCTCCACACCTAAACCCTATTGAGTATCTGTGGGGCATCCTCAAATGTAAAGTGGAGGAGCGCAAAGTCTCTAACATCCACCAGCTCTGTGATGTCATCATGGAGGAGTGGAAGAGGACTCCAGTAGCAACCTGTGAAGCTCTGGTGAACTCCATGCCCAAGAGGGTTAAGGCAGTGCTGGAAAACAATTTTGGCATCACAAAATATTGACACGTTGGGCCCTATTTGGACATTTTCACTTAGGGATGTACTCACTTTTGTTGCCAGCGGTTTAGACATTAATGGCTGTGTGTTAAGTTATTTTGAGGGGACAGGAAATTTACACTGTTATACAAGCTGTACACTCACTACTTTACATTGTAGCAAAGTGTCATTTCTTAAGTGCTGTCACATGAAAAGATATAATAAAATATTTACAAAGATGTGAGGGGTGTACTCACTTTGGTGAAATACTGTATATGTACCTAGAAACTTTCATCCCTGTTATAACCATAACAATAAACATACCAAGTTCAGATCCTCCCTTTTATATTGTAAAGTGCTGTATAAACTGTTGGCACTATATAAATCCTGTATAATAATAATAATTACTGTCTGTGTCCCTGCTGAGGAGATTCATCCTAGCATTATTCTTGGTGAACATGGTCACATAAGCAAAAACTGAGTGAAAATCCTACATTTTAGAGTTGTCATGAAAGCAAGAAGTGATAGGAAATCTCCTAAGGAGGGAGACAACTGCCTTAGTTGGGAATTTCCCTAACTTTGGGAGATTTCCTCTTACTTCCTGTTGCATCTCCAAGACAGGAAGTGAAGGGAAATCTCTCCTACAGGACAAAGACCAAAAAAAACGCCCACATAAATAAATAAATAAAATAACCCGATTGGGTTTTAACCCTACCCTACTCTATCCAAAGGTCTGGGCTATACATACCCCAGATGTAATCCTATACTTTTGTATTACCATCTGCTACCAACACCTCCCCTCTTACCCCAACTAAATATACCAGAAAAACCATGACTCAAATTGTTGGAGTAAAATTGTTCGTTTCGGCCCCTTTATTAAATAGTAACAAATATAACAAACATTCCTTAATAAAGGAAAACAAAATACTACAATACCCATCAAATTAAGGTTGTTGATCCTTGGAGGCACCAAATGTCAAATTATCACTTTGTATCTGCGTACTACTACCACGGTCCACAGCCGCATCACACTGGCTCGAGGATGAACCACATTCTGCAGATACCACCATTGTAGTTACCAGTTAATCCACCATAACTGCCATTCCACCAGGGGCTCCATACCTTAGATGGGTCCCTAATAACATCATCACAGCAGGTTATTTTAAAATGCATCCAAAGATCCAAACCGTACTGGCCTGAAAAAACATACATATGACGAACCATACCGGTGTAGGGCAGGTGGGCGTGCGGGAAATCTTCTCCTCCTCATGTCTGACCACCCCCCGGATATCCGTCTCCTTGTATATCCTGAAAACTGACCCCTGCGGACACTCCCCCCCCCCCCTGCTGGCCGACCAATGACCTCCTTATACTTACTGGAAGAGTTAACCCCTGGCTTACTAGATTCTCCTGTGAACCCTTATCATGCTAGCCCTGTGCTTATTCTTTCTTTTTCTTTTTTGCTGCATTCTTTAACCGAACAGTCCAAATCCAATCTACATGGACATGTAGTTTTCAAGCCGCCAAATTAACAGTGCCAGAATAGCATTGTACGATATCGGGGGGATTCAACTTAAGTGGTGCATGCGATTTCAGGAACACATGTCAGTCCAGACTATATTTTAAAGGCTTAGCAACCCACTTTTATTGAAAGGAAACAAAGTTTAAAGAAAATAACAGCAATTTCCCTTGCAGGGGACTCCTCGCTAAGACTTCCTGTCTGCCTGGGTGAAGCTGTCTCCAAGTGGGAGCTCTGAGCTCTAATGCCATGATTAGGGATGAGCTTCGTGTTCGAGTCGAACCCATGTTCGACTCGAACATCGGCTGTTCGACCGTCCGTCGAATTGCGAACGATATGGGCCGTTCGCGCCAAATTCGTGTGGCGCGTCACGGCCCATAATTCACTGCGGCATCGCAGTGCATTGCTGGCTGATGATTGGCCAAGCATGCACTATGACCCGCATGCTTGGCCAATCACAGCGCCGCCTGAACAGAGAGCCGTAATTGGCCAAAGCCAAGGAGGCTTTGGCCAATTATGGCTCAGGGGATTTAGTACACGCCCCACACTATATAAGGCCGCCTGCACGGCGGCCCTGTGTAGTGTGTGTTCCGGCGTTGAAAGAGATAGACAGAGAGACAGTGTTTGATTTGAGTTAGATAGATTAGGCAGAACAGTCAGTCAGTTAGCTGCACTTACAGTGTATTGTGTATATATATGCATCCCAGGTGTTGCATATATATATATACACTGTATTCAGTTTAGCTAGATCCGTTCCTGTTATCTTCTATCTAGACTATTTACATTCAGTGCAGTGTGTCCTGCTCACAGTGTTCAGCTAGATCCGTTCCTGCTATTTACATTCAGTACAGTGCTTCCTGCTCACAGTGTTCAGCTAGATCCGTTCCTGCTATTTACATTCAGTGCAGTGCGTGCTGCTCACAGTGTTCAGCTAGATCCGTTCCTGCTATTTACATTCAGTGCAGTGCGTGCTGCTCACAGTGTTCAGCTAGATCCGTTCCTGCTATTTACATTCAGTGCAGTGCGTCCTGCTCACAGTGTTCAGCTAGATCCGTTCCTGCTATTTACATTCAGTGCAGTGCGTCCTGCTCACAGTGTTCAGCTAGATCCGTTCCTGCTATTTACATTCAGTGCAGTGCGTGCTGCTCACAGTGTTCAGCTAGATCCGTTCCTGCTATTTACATTCAGTGCAGTGCGTCCTGCTCACAGTGTTCAGCTAGATCCGTTCCTGTTATCTTCCTACTGACAGGCAGGCTTGTCTGGTTACAGTATATAAAGCTACCTGAAGAAAATTACAGGTGTTCTTTTTGATCCTATTAGTACCACGGTCAGGCAGCTAGACTATTTACATTTAGTACAGTGTGTCCTGCTCACAGTGTTCAGCTAGATCCGTTCCTGTTATTTACATTCAGTGCAGTGTGTCCTGCTCACAGTGTTCAGCTAGATCCGTTCCTGCTATTTACATTCAGTGCAGTGCGTCCTGCTCACAGTGTTCAGCTAGATCCGTTCCTGCTATTTACATTCAGTGCAGTGCGTGCTGCTCACAGTGTTCAGCTAGATCCGTTCCTGCTATTTACATTCAGTGCAGTGCGTCCTGCTCACAGTGTTCAGCTAGATCCGTTCCTGTTATCTTTCTACTGACAGGCAGGCTTGTCTGGTTACAGTATATAAAGCTACCTAAAGAAAATTACAGGTGTTCTTTTTGATCCTATTAGTACCACGGTCAGGCAGCTAGACTATTTACATTTAGTACAGTGTGTCCTGCTCACAGTGTTCAGCTAGATCCGTTCCTGTTATTTACATTCAGTGCAGTGCGTCCTGCTCACAGTGTTCAGCTAGATCCGTTCCTGCTATTTACATTCAGTGCAGTGCGTCCTGCTCACAGTGTTCAGCTAGATCCGTTCCTGCTATTTACATTCAGTGCAGTGCGTGCTGCTCACAGTGTTCAGCTAGATCCGTTCCTGCTATTTACATTCAGTGCAGTGCGTCCTGCTCACAGTGTTCAGCTAGATCCGTTCCTGTTATCTTTCTACTGACAGGCAGGCTTGTCTGGTTACAGTATATAAAGCTACCTAAAGAAAATTACAGGTGTTCTTTTTGATCCTATTAGTACCACGGTCAGGCAGCTAGACTATTTACATTTAGTACAGTGTGTCCTGCTCACAGTGTTCAGCTAGATCCGTTCCTGTTATTTACATTCAGTGCAGTGTGTCCTGCTCACAGTGTTCAGCTAGATCCGTTCCTGCTATTTACATTCAGTACAGTGCGTCCTGCTCACAGTGTTCAGCTAGATCCGTTCCTGCTATTTACATTCAGTGCAGTGCGTGCTGCTCACAGTGTTCAGCTAGATCCGTTCCTGCTATATACATTTAGTGCAGTACGTCCTGCTCACAGTGTTCAGCTAGATCCGTTCCTGTTATCTTCCTACTGACAGGCAGGCTTGTCTGGTTACAGTATATAAAGCTACCTGAAGAAAATTACAGGTGTTCTATCCCAGCTTAGTGCAGCTACAGGCCATTAGTATGTCTGGAAGGCCAAGAAGGAGAGGCAGACAGTCACAAGCCAATAAGAGAGGGCAAGCAGGCTCTGTGTCTAGTGCTGGTCGTGGAGACGGTGCATCCTCATCAGCACGTGGCCATGGGACACGCTTGGCCTTTTTTTCGGCAGCTGGCCGTGTTGAGCCGCAACATGCGGAAGACTTGGTCGAGTGGATGACCAAGCCGTCCTCATCCTCCTCATCCTCTCTCACCCATGCCCAGGGTGCTTTGTCTGGCAAAGCAGCGGCCTCTTCCCTCAGCTCAATGTCATCAGTGACTCCTTCCCTAGCCCCACCATGTCCTCCTGAGGATTCCCTCGAACTGTTTGACCACAGTGTTGGGTACATGCTCCAGGAGGATGCCCAGCGTTTGGAAGGCTCTGATGATGATACTGAGCTCAATGAAGGCAGTAACATGAGCACGGACAGAGGGGGTGCCCAAGAAGGACAGCAATCTGGCAGTCATGCTCCCCCTGCTGCAGCATACTGCCAGGTTTGCTCCAGTGATGAGGAGGGAGGGGATGATGAGGTCACTGACTCAACGTGGGTGCCTGATAGGAGAGAGGAGGAGGAGGAGGAGGAGGAGGAGGAGGAGGAGGAGGAGGTGGCACATCACCAACTAGGCAGGATGCCCTCCAGGGGCCAGCCTAAGGGCAGCACATTGACTGCATCACACCCCAAAGCTCCACATGTGCAGGGCGCTGCAGTCTCTGCGCGTTATTCAAAAAGTTCTTTGGTGTGGGCCTTTTTTGAGACGAGTGCATCAGATCGCACCGCTGCTATTTGCAATATATGTCTCAAGCGTATCTCGCGTGGCCAAAACATCTCCCGCTTGGGTACCACATGCTTGACCAGACATATGTTGACCTGCCATGCAGTTCGTTGGCAAGCGTATCTAAAAGACCCACACCAAAGAACAAAGACGATCTCTCCTTGCTCCTCATCAGCTGAGATTTCCAACCCCACTAGACCTTCAGTCCTCTCTGCGACCTGCAGTGAGAGGAATGAAGGTGTAGAATTAGGTGTGTCACAGCCAAGTACTTATGGGCAATCTGCTTTTGGTACACCGACGTCAGATTGTACCAGGCAAATTTCCCTGCCCCAGCTGCTGCACCGCCGAAAGAAGTTTGCTCCCAGCCATCCACATGCCCAGCGGTTGAATGCTAGCTTGGCAAAATTGCTAGCACTTCAACTGCTGCCTTTTCAGTTGGTAGACTCTGCCCCCTTCCGTGAGTTTGTGGAATGTGCGGTTCCTCAGTGGCAGGTACCCAAACGCCACTTTTTCTCACGGAAGGCGATTCCGGCTCTCTACCGGCATGTGGAAGGCAATGTCCATGCCTCGCTGGACAGGGCGGTCAGCGGTAAGGTGCATATTACCGCTGACTCATGGTCCAGCAGGCATGGACAGGGACGTTACTTAAGTTTCACGGCGCATTGGGTGACTCTGCTGGCAGCTGGGAAGGATGCAGGACAAGGTGCAGTAGTGTTGGAGGTTGTTCCGCCACCACGCCTCCAAAATGCTGATTGTGACACACCTCTCTCCTCCACCCCCTCCTCTTCTTCTTCCTCCATGGCCTCTTCCTCGGAACCAGCGGTGCTCCGTAGGCGTTCAAGGGGCTACGCAAGTACGCAGGCCAAAAGATGCCATGCGGTGCTTGAGCTGGTGTGCTTGGGGGACAGGAGCCACACTGGGGCAGAGGTTCTGTCAGCTCTGCAGGGGCAGGTTCAGAGGTGGTTGACGCCACGCCAACTTAAGGCAGGAATGGTGGTTTGCGACAATGGCACCAACCTCCTCTCTGCCCTCCGACAGGGACAACTGACCCATGTGCCCTGTTTGGCTCACGTCCTTAACTTGGTGGTGCAGCGGTTCTTGGGCAGGTACCCGGGCTTACAGGATGTCCTGAGGCAGGCCAGGAAAGTCTGTGTGCATTTCCGCCGGTCATATAATGCCAGTGCTCGGCTGACGGACCTCCAAAAGGAGTTTAACCTGCCCAAGAACCGCCTAATCTGTGACATGCCCACCAGGTGGAACTCGACGTTGGCCATGCTGCAGCGGCTGCACACGCAGCAGAGGGCCATCAATGAGTACCTGTGCGACTATGGCACCAGGACAGGGTCAGGGGACCTTGGTTTTTTTTCCCCACGCCAGTGGGCCATGATCAGGGATGCATGCACTGTCCTGTCACCATTCGAGGAGGCCACGAGGATGGTGAGCACTGACAGTGCATGCATCAGTGACACTGTCCCCCTTGTCCACCTGTTGGAGCACACGCTGCGTGGGATAATGGACAGGGCACTTGAGGCAGAACAGAGGCAGGAAGAGGAGGACTTCAATAGCTCTCAAGGCCCCCTTTATCCAGACAGTGTTCCTGCGTGCCCGCCGATCACACAGGAAGAGGACGAGGAGGAGGAGGAGGAGGAGGAGGAAGATTGTGTCAGTATGGAGGTGGAGCCTGGCACTCAGCATCAGCAGTCTTTAAGGGATCAGTCCCAAGGAACACATGGACTTGTACGTGGCTGGGAGGAGGTGGCTGCGGACGTTGTTGTCCTTAGTGACCCAGAGGACTCCGGACCGAATGCCTCAGCAAACCTACGCTGCATGGCCTCCCTGATCCTGCAAAGCCTGCGTAAGGATCCTCGTATTCGTGGTATCAAGGAGAAGGACCAATACTGGCTGGCAACCCTCCTTGATCCACGTTACAAGGGTAAGGTTGCGGACCTTATCTTGCCATCGCAGAGGGAGCAGAGGATGAAACATCTTCGGGAGGCCTTGCAGAAAGGTCTGTGCAACGCGTTCCCAGAGTCTGGGAGGTTACAAACTCCTGTTTCTGGACAACGTGTTGCTGAGGCTTCGGTCAGTCAAAGAAGGAGCGGTGGAGAAGGTGGCCGTCTGACCGATGCGTTCAGACAATTTTTTGGTCCGCAGCCCCAAGGTATGATCGGTTCCAGCAACCATCGCCAGCGTCTGTTTTACATGGTGCAGGAATACCTAGGGGCAAGATCAGACTTGGACACCTTTCCCACCGAAAATCCTCTGGGTTACTGGGTCTTGAGGATGGATCACTGGCCAGAGCTTGCACAGTATGCAATTGAGCTACTGGCCTGTCCTGCATCCAGCGTTCTTTCGGAACGCACATTCAGTGCTGCTGGAGGCGTGGTAACCGATCACAGGGTGCGTCTGTCCACCGACTCGGTCGATCGGCTGACCTTCATAAAAATGAATCAGTCTTGGATCACCACCAGCTACCAAGCACCTGATGCAGATGTAACCGAATAATTTTTTTTGAAATCTCAGATCCCTTCAAAGACTGCCTATGCTGATGCTGAGTGACTATCCCTGAGTAATTATCCTCTTCCTCCTCAATCATCACGCTGATAGCTTGTAAGAACATTTTTGGTTCTGGGCGCCACCACCAGTGCCTAAGGCACAATTTTTCAGCCCCTGTTTAACAGGGGCGTGTAATTACAATTTTTGATGTAATACTTTGCAGCAGGGCTCGTTCCTGCATTCCAACTAGAGTGTCTGTGAGGGGTTGCAGTGTTGTGGCACCAGCACCAGTGCCTAAGACCCAATTTTTCTGCCCCTGTCTAACAGGGGCGTGTAATTACAATTTTTGATGCAATACTTTGCAGCAGGGCTTGTTCCTGCATTCCAACTAGAGTGTCTGTGAGGGGTTGCAGTGTTGTGGCACCAGCACCAGTGCCTAAGACCCAATTTTTCTGCCCCTGTCTAACAGGGGCGTGTAATTACAATTTTTGATGCAATACTTTGCAGCAGGGCTTGTTCCTGCGTTTCAACTAGAGTGTCTGTGAGGGGTTGCAGTGTTGTGGCACCAGCACCAGTGCCTAAGACCCAATTTTTCAGCCCCTGTCTAACAGGGGCGTGTAATTACAATTTTTGATGCAATACTTTGCAGCAGGGCTTGTTCCTGCGTTTCAACTAGAGTGTCTGTGAGGGGTTGCAGTGTTGTGGCACCAGCACCAGTGCCTAAGGCCTAATTTTTCAGCTCCTGTTCAACAGGGGCATGTAATTACAATTCTTGATCTAATATTTCACAGCAGGGCCCTGTGAGGGCTTACAGTGTTTTGGCCACAGCAACACCTAAGGCCCAAATTTCTGCTGAGTATATAGGGCAGGACCCTACTTTCAAACATCTAACTTACAAACGACTCCTACTTGCAAACGGAAGGAGACAACAGGAAGTGAGATGAAATCTACCCCTAAGGAAGGGAAATTCTCTCCTGTAAGAGTTAATATGGGAAAACAATTTTTCCTTTCCACTGATGCTTTCCAATCCTTGTTCCACAAAAAAACCCAAATTTTCAAAAAACATTTTTCATTGGGACAAAAAAGTGAGGTGAAATCTTCTGAAGAGGAGGAAAGACGCAAAACAAATGTCACAGGGGTGATAACCCTTCCCTATGTTTTCCAAAAAGCTTAGAAAAGATTTTTTGGCTGGAGCTAAACACATTAAAAATGTTCAAAATTACAAACAGATTCTACTTAACAACAAACCTACAGTCCCTGTCTTGTTTGCACCGCCTGTATACTGCTGTTCAGAGTATATAGGGACCTTTCCTTATTTTAATTTGGGTGCGGGGTTCCCCTTAATATCCATACAAGACCCAAAGGGCCTGGTAATGGACTGGGGGGTACCCATGCCGTTTGTCTCACTGATTTTCATCCATATTGCCATGACCCGACATGACATTAAACCCGCAAGCAGTTTTAAATGAGATTTTTTCCTTTAAAAATGACATTTGGTGCAGGGACTGTTCTAAACATGGGAAACACGCGTCACTTTACAGGCATACTATAGACACCCCCCAGGTACGATATTTAAAGGAATATTTCACTTTTTTTTTTTTACTTTAAGCATCATTAAAATCACTGCTCCCGAAAAAACGGCCGTTTTTAAAAGTTTTTTTTGCATTGATACATGTCCCCTGGGGTAGGACCCGGGTCCCCAAACCCTTTTTAGGACAATACCATGCAAATTAGCCTTTAAAATGAGCACTTTTGATTTCGAACGTTCGAGTCCCATAGACGTCAATGGGGTTCTAACGTTCGTGCGAACTTGCGGTCCGTTCGCGGGTTCTGGTGCGAACCGAACCGGGGGGTGTTCGGCTCATCCCTAGCCATGATGAATATAAACCGAGCCCACAGGTGTGCAATCAGCATGCCTGTCTTTCTAAAAACCAGGCTGAAATTGCTAATATACACAGTGAAATGGGGTCGCCTCTCCACAGCATATACTCAGAAGGTTGTAGTCATGTCAAAAGGCTCCAATACTACATCATCCACACTTCTCGTGCAGAGGTAATGACCCCTAAAATGACAAATATACAATAGGCTCACTTTTTTTACATATTGATGTGTGTTTTTGTCCTTCCTAATTTCAGTATTCATACAATTCAAGAGCTTCTATATTTTGTTTTAGTATACGATGTTCATCCTTTGCGCCTACACACCAGTAAGCAGTTTGGGTAGGTCTGGCCCATCAGGCAAATGCAGCATCGCAAATAACTGTTTTGCTCTGTAATACGTCCATACTATAGTCTGGTTTTTACTGTGAGTGCTAACACTACATTTTTTCTATGTGGCTTTTAGTCTTTGTTTAAAAATATAAATGGATGTATTATGTTATTCATATTCTTCAGCAGTGAGATATATGAATGCAATAACACCTGGCAATCTTGCTTAAACTCATCCTAGTAGATTGCATTTCATGATGTATGTATCTCGATAGACGTCATCATATGTTCTCTAAAGAGTCTGCACTAATAGAATCTATAAATCTATTCCTAAGGTCAAAGTAATTTCAATTCAATTTGTTTTACTGAAATAAACTAGGTAACTTTCTGCTGTAGTCACATTTGTTTGTTCTTTTAATTAAATGCTTTTGAGACTGGTAATTACAGGAAAGCAAATCAAAAGTATCACTGTAAAAATATTTTGTAATATGATAGAATATTAATTTCTTAGGTCAAAAAGTAGATTGCATGTTTAAACATGTAAATCATAAACAATAAAACTGGTCAAAGATCATATTAATAAGTTGGAGTAAGTAAATTATTATTTTTTTTAAATTCTAATAAGAACTTTTAAAATAATTACATTCGTGCTCTCATTTATAATGGCTTTATAATGTGAAATAGTTCAGTTCAAAAAGGCAATAAAGTCCAGACATGCAGGGAAGCTGTATGAATCTCCATAATATTTAAATGTATTGAATTTTAAATTAAAGTATATTCTGTAAACATATAGTGGAAGAGGCTGTACAGCTGCAAGAGACTATTAGGAAAGCAGATGGCATCACTTTGATTAAGCCTCTTCTTGGGTAAAATGTGTTAAAAGAGAAGGATCGGGGTCTGGCAGAGTCACATGGAATGTAATATACCTGTGGAATAAAGCTCATTGAAAGAAAAATAAAGACCTGCTAGATATGTAGTGTTTTGTGTTGCTAGACTGGGTGCCTACAGACACTAGAGAATCTTTGCCCAGTTTGGCCTTCTAGAATCTGATTGTGCTTAATGAGATTGTAAAGCTTGTTTTTTATTTTATTTTTTTTTAAAATAGCAAACATTTTATACTTACCTCCACTATGCAGTCCGTTTTGCACAGAGTGGCCCTGATCCTCGACTTCTGGGGTGCTCTGGTAGCTCCTCTCCGCATTGTATAACCCCCTAGGAGAAGCGCTCTCCCGGGGGGGTTACCTTGCGGGCACGCTCCTGAGTCCAGCATTTGTGTCCATAGACGCAGAATGCTGGACTTGGCCCCGCCCCCCGGCACCCACTTCATTGGAATTGATTGATAACAGCGGGAGCCAATGGCTGCGCTGCTATCAATCTATCCAATCAAGAGACGAGACAATGGGCAGAGGGGAAGAGAGCGTCTCCGGCATGGGAATTATGGGATTCAGGTGAGTGGGGGGCTGGGGGGCCGGTCAGTGACAAAAGTTTTTTCACCTTAATACATCCTATAACACGAGGGTTTACAACCCCTTTAAACTAAGGTTCCACTGTCACAAGCTGTGAAAAAGAGGCTCTTTATTGCAGAAGGGACATGCAATGTTTTTTCTGCAATATACAGTGGGGACGGAAAGTATTCAGACCCCCTTAAATCTTTCACTCTTTGTTATATTGCAGCCATTTGCTAAAATCATTTAAGTTCATTTTTTTCCTCATTAATGTACACACAGCACCCTATATTGACAGAAAAACACAGAATTTTTGACATTTTTGCAGATTTATTAAAAAAGAAAAGCTGAAATATCACATAGTCCTAAGTATTCACACCCTTTGCTGTGAGACTCATATATTTAACTCAGGTGCTGTCCATTTCTTCTGATCATCCTTGAGAGGGGTCTACACCTTCATTTGAGTCCAGCTGTGTTTGATTATACTGATTGGACTTGATTAGGACAGCCACATACCTGTCTATATAAGACCTTACAGCTCACATTGCATGTCAGAGCAAATGAGAATCATGAGGTCAAAGTAACTGCCTGAAGAGCTCAGAGACAGAATTGTGGCAAGGCACGGATCTGGCCAAGGTTACAAAAAAATTTCTGCTGCACTTAAGGTTCCTAAGAGCACAGTGGCCTCCATCATCCTTAAATGGAAGACGTTTCCTAGAGCTGGCCATCCGGCCAAACTGAGCTATCGGGGGAGAGCCTTGGTGAGAGAGGTAAAGAAGAACCCAAAGATCACTGTGGCTGAGCTCCAGAGATGCAGTCGGGAGATGGGAGAAAGTTGTAGAAAGTCAACCATCACTGCAGCCCTCCACATGTCTGGGCTTTATGGCAGAGTGGCCCGAAGGAAGCCTCTCCTCAGTGCAAGACACATGAAAGCCTGCATGGAGTTTGCTAAAAAAACACCTGAAGGACTCCAAGATGGTGAGAAATAAGATTCTTTGGTCTGATGAGACCAAGATAGAACTTTTTGGCCTTAATTCTAAGCAGTATGTGTGGAGAAAAACAGGCACTGCTCATCACCTGTCCAATACAGTCCCAACAGTGAAGAATGGTGGTGGTAGCATCATGCTGTGGGGGTGTTTTTCAGCTGCAGGGACAAGACGACTGGTTGCAATCGAGGGAAAGATGAATGTGGCCAAGTACAGGGATATCCTGGACTAAAACCTTTTCCAGAGTGCTCAGGACCTCAGACTGGGCCGAAGGTTTACCTTCCAACAAGACAATGACCCTAAGCACACAGCTAAAATAACAAAGAAGTGGCTTCACAACAACTTTGTGACTGTTCTTGAATGGCCCAGCCAGAGCCCTGACTTAAACCCAATTGAGCATCTCTGGAGAGACCTAAAAATGACTGTCCACCAACGTTTACCATCCAACCTGACAGAACTGGAGAGGATCTGCAAGGAGGAATGGATTTAATCCCCAAATCCAGGTGTGAAAATTTTGTTGCATCTTTCCCAAAAAGACTCATGGCTGTATTAGATCAAAAGGGTGCTTCTACTAAATACTGAGCAAAGGGTCTGAATACTTGTGAATACATGTGATATTTCAGTTTTTCTTTTTTAATAAATCTGCAAAAATGTCAACAATTCTGTGTTTTTCTGTCAATATGGGGTGCCGTGTGTACATTAATGAGGAAAAAAATGAACTTAAATGATTTTAGCAAATGGCTGCAATATAACAAACAGTGAAAAATTTAAGGGGGTCTGAATACTTCCCGTCCCCACTGTAATACACCTACCTGCCTGTTTGCTGTCTTCTGTGGCATATAAACTGACCTGCACATGTGCAGCTCAGCTCACATCGTTGGCACGGTCACTGTGTGGTGGGATGACTAACTTCTGGGCAGGCGCAGGAGTGACATCATCCCGTGTCAGCCAATGAATATGGCCTAAGACTAACACCCAGCAGAAGATGCTGGGGCTGGCAAGGGATGGGGAACCATTGAAGGAAAGGTAAATTTAGCTCTACTTTAAGGTGATTTTAGCTGTATTACGGCATTTGCAACAACACAGTTGAGTACTCTTTTTTAAATTAGCACTTAAACGAAAATTTTGTCGAATAGGTAAATAACAATCAATACAAATTTAAAAAAAAAGAAAGAATAATTGAGACAAAAAATGTATAATTTTTTATTGATTTTTATTTACCTATTCGATTACATTTTCATTTTACTTATTTATTATTTTTTATTAATTTTTTTGCTAATTTATTACTCATTCATTTTTTAAAATACTTTTTATTTCTATTTTTTTTATTCAGCTCTATCTTATTTAGTTATTCTTTGTTATTTTTTTTCTATGTTTGCTCTTATTTTTTGTGTTTTACTATTTTGGCTTACAACATAACCTTTACCATTTGACCACCACTATCTAATCACAAACAATATCCATCAGATGTCTTGTCTATGCTACCCATTGAAGCTCTTCATGGCTGATGATGCATATAACACCTTTTTCCTGCTTCAGGCTCAAACCCTATGACTAAGCCTCAGTGGCTGAAACGCATCAGGGCATAGCCTCTTGGTGGAGACATAAAGGTTGAAACTTTCCTTTATTGTCTGTGTCACGCTGGCTGGTCAGAAGAGCAGTGCCTTCTTTCACTCATCACATACTGTGTATGCTCTACATGGGCACATTAGCATGCCTGCACCCCTCTATTTCCTGTGGATCACGGGAGTTGAGTTCCTGGCTTGAGCAGCACTCCAGGAATATATTTTGAGGTCACGGTATTCAACTGAGGTCTGATAGGAAAATGTTTGTGTGTTTGTAGAGGTCTCTCTTCTGCATAGGTACAAACTTGCATGCTTGCAAAAAGATCTTTTGTTAGAAGTGGCTGGGTTATACATGCATCTCCTGATTGTGATGCACAGGACATTACTAGGACTCAGGTTTATTGTTGTTCCACTAATGCTTTGCCCATATGAACGGCATATCACCCATCCCATATTCTCTATCTCTCTGGGTTTTCTTGGGGGGAACTTTCAACTTCCTACAAGAAGGCCTCCAGATTTATCAAGTACACCCAGCTGCTCTGGTTCCAACTGCTTCTTTTGTGATTCTACCATATCTATATTCTTGACCTCTCTGTGGCTTCAATCAGCTCCTTTTCCCTCTGCATTGCCTGCAGACCATGAGTTCTTTTATAGTGTGCATGTTGCAAAACTATATTTAACTTTTAAACTCTCTTTACTGCAACATAATTCTGTTTCAAAGGAACAGTTTAGGGAGGCACATACACAGCAGCCTCAAGATGGCCTATTATGCCAGGAGCTCCGCACCATTCCTGCTGTTCAGCGCACCCCATGACCGATCGCAACCCATGGGACGAGCGAGCCCAGCAGCACCTAATAGAGTAAGACTCCCCACATTGACACATGTCCGGAGGGTCTGCCCAGAGCGGTCTACGGCCGCAGTTCTCCTCCAGCGCTGCTCCGACCGAGTCCAAGATAATGGGTGCAGCTCAGCCATGTGCACACATGGAAAAAGAACTAACTGAACGGGGACACTCTCTGGCATCAGTCTCACCGCTCCTGTCTCCTGGCATTAATGTGAGTAGCCATCAGTACACAGCTCCACTGAATTGCTCATAGGGCACACTTTAGAGGACTATATGTTATTCCTTATGGGAGTCAATATGGCTCCCCCAGACACAGTCGTCATGCAGGAAGGGGGGGGGGGTTGGGGCAGCCAGGATTTGCATCTTAACACTGCAGTTCTATTCCAAATATTCTCTGAGTTACTGCACAAGGGTCTGGCCAACATGGCGGCTAAAATAAAAGGAGACATTAGAGCAGACTTCCAGAATTTAGGCTTCCACGTGGAGGCCATTAAAATTAAACTGGACGCTACAGTCTAGAGGGCTGATCAGAATATAGACAGTATTCAGCATCTTCAAGACCAGCTGGTCAAGCCCTTTCCAGAATCGATGACCTTAAAAACAGGTCACAGAGATAGAACTTTAGAATTAGAGGCCTTCCGGAGTCCATTACAGACATCCCAGCCACGGTTCAAGAGTTCATCAAAGAACTTATTCCTGATATCCCGATGCATCGATTAGAGCTAGATCGAGCACACAGGGCTCTGAGACCCCCTAGACCAGATGGATTACCATTGGATGTGGTGGTTAAGCCCCACTTTTTCGCTGTTAAAGAGGAGATTATGAGAAAATCACTGTCAGGATGCACATGCCAGCAAACAGAATAATCCCTCTGGAAGAACTCCTGGGCACAAGCCAAAACAGATTCCCTTTCATGCTCTTAAGAATTGGGCACTGGCCAATAGATATGCGCATGCGCAAACTTGCGCTCACACACAAGCCGTTGCGCATCCCTGTGCGCCCCGACGCTTGGGTGCACCTATGACAAATGCTGGCACCAAACAAACTATTTAAACCCAGCCAGTGCTCAGATTCAATGCTGCCTTGTCTTTAGCCTCCTGTGTATCTGGTATCCTGTGAACCTGTATCCTGCTTCCAGTTATCTACCCGGCTTGTTTTGTCCCTGAACTCCACCTGCATCAACCTCAGCTAGTTCACTGACCATTCTTCTGTCTGCTCCTTTGGCTCCAGTTCCACTGATCGATTCCAGACCTGGCTTGCCTTCTGACCACGTTCCCGTCTGTGACATGTACCCAATTCTTCCCTTCTGTGTATGACCTGGCCTGTAAGACCCAGCTACTCTGCCTGCTGTCTCCAGCACCAGCTGCTGTCTACCTATCTAATTGCTAAAGCCATCTGATGACTTCTCCTGCCCTGCTGCTAGCAAGAGTTCCAGGCACTTATGCGACTCTGCACTCCTGCGTCTCCTGTCTACACTATCAGGGGCCCCAAGTCAGAGGTGTAAGAGAAGTCTTCCTCATCCTATCAGGCTCTGCTACCAGGTACGTGATAGTCACACACACTGCCACAGCTTGTATACCAAGGTCATTCGGTGCAGATCTCTGCTGACATCTCTCCATTTACTTTTCAAGGGAGAAGATCCCTTAAACCACTTCTGACTCAAGAGACATTGAGTGTTGCTGGTCCTTTCCATTTGCTCTCAAGTTTGCCTATAAAAACAAAACCTACTCTTTCTCCAGTTTTCCAGATGGAGAGAAGCTGCTTTTGGGCCTGAAATTCATCTCACAAGATTCTGCCGCCTCATCCTCAATCTGCCAATCCAGGGCGGTGTAATGTTCTCACAGTATACAAAACTGAAATTACTTTTCATATCCCTACACTACATCCCCTTCATCCTCTCTCCCTTCCTTCCTCCCATTACCTCCCCTCCCACTTCCCTGAATTATCCCTCTCCCCAACTTACCCTGATACCTTTCCCTCCCTCCCCGCCCACACCAGCAGGGTATTTATTTGCAAACATGTTGGATCGTGATTGTTAACATGCTAATCGTTTATATGGTTTTATGTTTAGGGGTGCGCTGCAATCGGGGTGGCATTCATGCACCCCCTACTGCTTTGCGGCTATGGCTCTTCTCAGTCCACATAGCAGGACATCATTCTCTAGAATTGGGGAGGTTGCGATACTTAACTACGGTGGCAGTAAGGAGCTGGTTCCCTCCTGCCCTTTTCAGCTCTCCACGGTCCCTTTTTGCACTTTTTCTATAATTTCTTTGCTGCTAGCACTAATTCTGTTTCTCTTTTAACCAACCTTATATGGTTTTATGTTTAGGGGTGTGCTATTCATGCACCTCCTCCTCTTTGCGGCTATGGCTCTTCTCAGTCCACCTAGCAGGACCTCATCCTCTAGAATTGGGGATGGCATGATACTTAACTACGGCGGCAGTGAGGAGCTGGTTCCCTCCTGCCTTTTTCAGCTCCCCACGGTCCCTTTTTTGTGCTTTTTCTATAATTTCTTTGCTACTAGCACTAATTCTGTTTCTCTTCTAGCCAACCTCCAGAGGTCCTCTATCCCACCCATTTTCCTTTCTGATCTTTCGTGGACCTTGGCCCAGGCCTGCTGACCAGTTCTCGCAGAGCTCCAGGGTAAGTGACAGTGGACTGGAGTGGTGTCCATCCTATTTGCTCCATGGCCTGTGATAACGTACCCACTCATCCCTTGCTTATTGCGTCCCATAATATGCATGGGCTAAATTCCCCAGCTAAAGCTTGAAGATTTTCCAATATTACCATTCTCAAAATTGACATTCTCTTACAAGAAACACATTTTCCAGGCTGGTACAACTCATTTATACATGCCAAATACCCAACATTCTTTCTGGCCAACGGGGATGATAAAACCAAGGATGTGGCCATCTTTTTTTCTAAAAATTGCAGATTCTCACCTCAGCTGGAACACAGAGACCCTGAGTGCAGATTTATACTGCTGAAAAGTTTTATAGATGACAAATTATACTTATTTATCTTTTTTTATGCACATCAATCAGGGCCAAGCTAAATTTTTCCAGGCAATGTTCTGGACTTTGGGCCCACTACTGGGGAGCATCGTAAACTATGGGGGGACTTGAGTGTGGCCTTCGACCAGGGGTTGAATAAATCAAGAGCTTTAAGCTCCCAGCTTATTCGCCGTCCTAAAAGTAGACTCAAAATCGCCAGGCTGATTTTGCAGCAGGGTCTGACGGATATTTGGAGAAAAATGAACCCCACCAAACGGGACTATACCAATTTTTCGTGCCCACACCAGTCATAAGTCATGATCGACCATATCTTTTTGTCTACAAATGAGTTCCCCATTGGTTGTAAAATCTTATATTAGAGATATGGTTTGGTTGGACCACTCCATGGTTTTGCTCACAATACGTAGACATCTTGTGTGTCCGAATCTCTCTCTCTCTGAATCCATCTTCAGCAATCCAGTATGGGTGACAGAAATTGAAAGGTCAATTCAGGAATATTTCCTTCTTAGTAATGTAGAAGGGGTCTTGGCGGAGAAACTCTGGGCCACACATAAAGTGACAATCAGGGGCAAGCTCATTCAGATCGCATCCCGAATCAAACAGGAGAGACTAGTTGACATTGATTGACTTGAGGGGGATTATTGATCCCTGCGTAGTAGACACAAACGAGATCCTGCCAAGATATCTATTGCCCAATTAGATGTGGCTCGTCTATCCCTAAATCTTGCACTCACGGCTAAGGCAGAGAAGAGTCTTCGTTGGAGCGGAGTGAGATTTTATCATCAACTTGATAAAATTGGACATGCGCTAGCTTCCAGGCTGTCGCCCCAGGCACGCTTATACTCCCAGGCGAAGATTCAGGTGTCCGGGGGTGTATCTACTCTAAATCCCTAATGGATAATGGGATCCTTCCATGAATTTTATGAAAAATTTTACAGCGTAGGTAAAGAAGGGGACCTCTCTCATATGACCTTGTTTTTGGATTCTCTTTTGATCCCTGTCTTGGAGGATCACCACAGAGACAGATTGGAAGCCTCCATCTCTGTACTCTTCCCCGGAAGCCCGAGTGTGCCTTCAGGGCTCCTACTCAGATCCCATTAGGATTGCAAGAGGAACCCATCAGGGCTGTCCACTCTCACCTTTATATAAATGAGAAACACCGCGCTAACTGGTATGACTAACAGGAGCTGCTGCATACAGTCTGACAAAAACAGTGAACTAACATATAAAAAATGCAGCGCATAAGTGAAAATAAATAGTGCAAACTATTAAAGTTGTGAATGGGTGCTGGAAAAAAATAACAAGCCAAAAGTGAAGGGAACATAAAGTCCATATATAAATGTCAATGTCCAACAACACAGGAAATGGGGGTACTCCAGGGGATGGTGGTATTCTGATGGTTGTCAGAAGTCACCTTGCATATAAACTGACTTCTCAGCAGGACAAGCCAATATAGCAGAATATAACAGGGAGACTCTTACCAGATCTCGTGGATTTCCATGTCAGCGACAGGGAATCGCATGCGCAGTGTGTCACCAAGGACGTGGAATGGAAGGTCTGGACGCTCCGATCCTCTGGGTTGCGGTCTGCGTGGATCTCCAGGGACAACGAGATGAGTTCTCACACTGGACGGCCAAAGCGTGGATCAGGAGGGCCAAAAAGATGTTGGTGGAGCAGTTGGAGGCACTAAACCTAATACCGTGGATGTGAAGAGAAAAAAGATGTGCCTCCACATAGTGCAGATAAAAAGGGCGTTGTTATTGAAAAAAACAACCGTATATACATAAAAACGTGATCACGGTAAATAAAAGCAAGTGGGCAACGTGGAGAGTGGTGTATGGGCCCGACGCGTTTCAACCTAGGGGTCTTCAACAGGGGCATAGACCACCCACTCCAAGTTGCCATATATATATATATAACTAAAATTATCTGGAAAGAACCAATCACAATGTGTGAGAAACAAGCCATTTGATTGGGTGAGTATAATCACCTGACTTGACTTTGCACCACACTATATTGTTCATTAGTTGTACATATAGATTAACGGAATAACACTCTAGTGGGTAATAACGAATGTAAACAAATCACCCAAAGATGAAAAACGGTCTGAAAATCTCTCTAATATCTGAAGTAAACTACATATTCTGCTGATTGTCTGAGGTACTCCTCTGCTGACAGTACAGAACGGAGTTCCGCCCTGTCTGCCCGAGGAGCCAATCTTAAGAGGTTTAGCAAAAAGTGTTGGATGTGGCAGCCAATAAGCAGCTAGCTCTGAACAAGCACCTATCGCCGTTGCTCGGCGTATCAAGCGCACAGAGGGAATGCCGTCACGTCTGCAGGCGTGTCCGGCATCACCCTCACACGTGACCTGAATGCCCAATCAGAGAGCGGGTATAGTCCGCTCTACTAATCGTACCGTACGTGTGCAGCAAACGGACATGACATAGAGCCTGAAAGCATGCCAAGCGTCCCGGCTCTCTCACATGATCGCCCACGGATGCCTTCTATGGCCAAATATAACCTGTCAGTACCGGACTGATCTAAATTGGGCTGTTACCAGAAATGTGTGTTTGCTTTTACCTTTCTTAATGCCTGCCACATGTTCATTAACTCGGATGGAAAAAATCCTAATAGTGCGGCCGACATACTGTTTATGACAAGGGCAAGTCACTAGATAGACAATGTGTTGTATAGAACAGGTGGTAAAATGCTTCATGTGGTATATCCGAAAGGTGACCACAGATTGGAACTTGGTAATTTTTTGTCTACCTCCGATGTTGTGGAGGCAGACATTGCATCTGCGGCAAGGGTAATAACCCTTGCAATCCTGGAAAAAGGATACTTTTCTGGGGGGATCTATAATGTTCAGAGCGATCTGTCCTTGAAAAGACCGCACTCCCCTAAATACGACAGTCGCCCGTTCCGGAAGAACTGAACCATGGAGATTGTCGTTTAGGAGCACTTTCCAATGTTTCCTAAGTATGGCCTTAATTTGTTTGGATTGGATGGAATGAGTGGTAAAGAAGGACCATTTATGCGTAGATTCAGCTGTGGTTTTTACACGTTCTGTCAAGGTGGATCCTCTATCCGTAAATAGTGCTCTATTAAATTCCTCATCTAGATGGTTAGGATCGTAACCCTTTTCAATGAATCGTTCCCTAAGAACCAGTGACTGTGACCGAAAATCGGTGGTACTAGTGCAATTACGACGTAGTCTCAAAAATTGGCTACGGGGGACAGACTTGAGCCATTATTCCTGGTGACAACTGTCAACCGGAATAAATCCATTTCGGTCTGTGGCCTTGAAGTACGCGTGGAACTTCAGATGTTTTTCCACTACAAATATTTCCAGATCTAGAAAATGTACCTTGGTGGCGCTAGCCTCATAACTCAAGGATATCCCTCTATCATTGGTGTTAAGGATAGTCATAAAAGTGTCTAGTGATGCTCGGTCACCATCCCATAGGAAGAGGATGTCGTCTATGTACCTGACCCAGAGAGTCAACTCAGGTCTCTTGGCCGCATAGACGACATCCTCTTCCCATTGGGCCATGAAGAGGTTGGCGAGGCTGGGGGCAAACTTGGCCCCCATAGCCACGCCCCTCTTCTGCAAGAAAAACTGATTATGAAACCAAAAATAGTTATGTTCGGTCGCAAATTTGAGTAATTGCATAATGAAATTGCGTTGAAGGGAGGGGAGCTTGTTGTCTCTGGAAAGATGCTTCTCAACCGCCTCAAAGCCCAAATAATGCGGAATGCACGTGTACAGTGCTGCCACATCGGCTGTGACTAGAAGCATCCCTTCTGAAAAAGAAACTGATTCCAATGATTTTATGGTGTCCCTAGTATCTTTAAGGTATGACGGGGTAGAGCAAGCCAGCGGCTGCAAAAAAAAATCGACATATTTTCCAATGCGGGCCGTGACTGAATTGATCCCACTGACAATGGGTCTGCCAGGGGCATTAACTGGGTCCTTGTGAACTTTAGGGAGGTAGTATATGGCTGGGATGTGCGGAACTTGGGGAACTAAAAAGCTTTTTTCTTTTTTGTTTAGAATCACCAGTGCGAATCCCTCATCTATTAGTTCCACCAAGGCTTTTTTGAAGGTCATGGTAGGGTCAGCGGGAATGGGACTGTAAGTGTTAGAATCGTTGAGGATTCTATACATCTCTTTAAAATATTCTGCCTTATCAAGGACTACAATCCCCCCACCCTTATCCGCAGGGCGTATTAAAAGGTTCTTTTTTTCACAGAGTGATCTAAGGCCATTTTTAATGTCAGATTTGACATAGAGACGTTTCTTGCATTCTGTTAGTTTGTCTAGGTCCCCCAACACAAGATTTTTAAAAACTTGAATAGAGGGTGCCAAGGAACCTAGAGGGTTAAATAAAGATGGATTAGACAATCCTGAATGCATGACCTGCAAATCTGAAGGAATGGTATCTGTAGGCTGTAAACCTATGCAAATAATAGGGGGGACCAAGGGGGTTCGTGTGGATGAGACCCCCTGACTTGTGGATCCAATTGAAGATCTAGTAAGAAAATGCCTTTGTATACTTCATTTGCGTGTGAACTTGAGAACGTCAATGAAGGTAGAAAATTTGTTGAGAGGTCTGGGAGGGACAAATTTAAGTCCTCTGTCGAGGACGGACTTCTTGGCCTCCGTCAAAACGACAGAACTCAAATTAAAAATGCCCTTCCCCTTTATGTTCTTTTTCTTTTGGCATTGGACCCTCCTCCCCGCTCGAGACCCTCTTTTCTTTCTAAATGTCACGGATGTCCCTCTGTGGCTCTCTGAAAATCCAAAGAGTGACTGGGACCAGGCCGATTATGGTTATAATTAAAGGGGGATCTGTGGTAGTAATCCTCCTCTCTCTCTTGGTAGGCATAGGTGTCCCGATATGTATCGTAAGGAATGTTATCTCTGAGGGGAGTGAAGCGATTGTTCACACGAATGGGAGTATGGTAACTATATTCCTGATTTTGATGTTGTGGTACACGATGGCCCTGGGGAGGACCGTGGTGTGGAGGGGGGCCCCTTGGATTATTTCTTTGTTGTGGATCACTGGGGTATCCCCTAGGTGGACCTCTCCACCCGGGATCTCCTCCCCTGGGTTTACGAGACAGGGGAGGGCCTCGTGGGGTCGAGGGGGTCCCTGTTCTGGGCCATGTCTCTTAGATGTAGCCTCCTTAGTCAATGGTTGAGATACTGGTTGGTAAACTAAAGTTCTATCTGTATAGGCCGTTGAAACAGTAGAGGTTTCCATGTTTGGAGGTTCCCCACTGGAAGAAGAAGAGGAAGTGTTAAGCTTCTTCTGCCAGTTGAAAACCGATTGCGTGGTATAGTCAGTGTAATCTCTATTATATTTTTTTTGTTTTTTGTTGCGTTGGTCCTTTTCTTCTTTCTCTAGAACACTTCTTAAATTGTTAGATAATGAAATGTATTCCGTGGAGGTCTTAAAAGGAATCAGTTTGTCTCTCAACTCTTTGATTTCGATATCTATGAGGGACAACCTGATCCTTTTCTTTTCAACTAGATAACCGAGTAGCTTAATGCCTACTTCATTGAAATATTTATACCATGATTCAAGGTCTAGTTCATCCTGTTGGGGATGAATATCCCATCTGAGACCACGGGGGACCATCTGTTCCTTGATATATTGCTCAAGGAAAGCTGTGTCCCACTGAAGGTGGAGTTCGCTAATCATCAAGTTTTTTAGTCTGACAAAAATGCCACCCATTTCAGAGTTGGGATTGGTATTAGTGAAAACACCTTCAGTGTTGAGGGACCTAGTGGTCCTGTATTCAAACACCTCCATGTGGAAAGGAAAATTTAAACTCGATTAAGAGGTTAATAAAAAGTGAAAGCTGCAGTGTATATATAGTCAATAAACAGTGTCAAAATAAATGAGAAACACCGCGCTAACTGGTATGACTAACAGGAGCTGCTGCATACAGTCTGACAAAAACAGTGAACTAACATATAAAAAATGCAGCGCATAAGTGAAAATAAATAATGCAAACTATTAAAGTTGTGAATATGTGCTGGAAAAAAATAACAAGCCAAAAGTGAAAGGAACATAAAGTCCATATATAAATGTGAATGTCCAACAACACAGGAAATGGGGGTACTCCAGGGGATGGTGGTATTCTGATGGTTGTCAGAAGTCACCTTGCATATAAACTGACTTCTCAGCAGGACAAGCCAATATAGCAGAATATAACAGGGAGACTATTACCAGATCCCTTGGATTTCCATGTCAGCGACAGGGAATCGCATGCGCAGTGTGACACCAAGGACGTGGAATGGAAGGTCTGGGTTGCGGTCTGCGTGGATCTCCAGGGACAACAAGATGAGTCCTCACACTGGACGGCCAAAACGTGGATCAGGAGGGCCAAAAAGATGTTGGTGGAGCAGTTGGAGGCACTAAACCTCATACCATGGATGGGAAGAGAAAAAAGATGTGCCTCCACATAGTGCAGATAAAAAGGGCGTCCTTATTGAAAAAAACAACCGTATATACATAAAAATGTGATCACGGTAAATAAAAGCAAGTGGGCAACGTTGAGAGTGGTGTATGGGCCCGACGCGTTTCGACCTAGGGGTCTTCAACAGGGACATAGACCACCCACTCCAAGTTGCCATATATATATAACTAAAATTATCTGGAAAGAACCAATCACAATGTGTGAGAAACAAGCCATTTGATTGGGTGAGTATAATCACCTGACTTGACTTTGCACCACACTATACTGTTCATTAGTTGTACATATAGATTAACAGAATAACACTCTAATGGGTAATAATGAATGTAAACAAATCGCCCAAAGATGAAAAACGGTCTGAAAATCTCTCTAATATCTGAAGTAAACTACATATTCTGCTGATTGTCTGAGGTACTCCTCTGCTGACAGTACAGAGCGGAGTTCCGCCCTGTCTGCCCGAGGAGCCAATCTTTAGAGGTTTAGCAAAAAGTGTTGGATGTGGCAATTTTTGCAATAGCGATAGAAACACTGGCAATAGTTATCCACAATTACCAGGATATAAAAGGAGTGCAGGAACATAAGTGTGCACTCTTTTCAGATGATCTTCTAATATTTGTGACATCGCCGGTGATTTCTCTCCCAAACATTTTCAAATTGTTAGATGGCTTTGGTAGGATCTCGGGTCTCCATGTGAATATATCAAAATCTCAAGCACTAAATGTCTCAATCCCATCTCCCGTTATGGAGCACTTAAGTTTTACGTTTAAATGGAGTAATTCGACTATCCGTTACGGATTAATCCTGCCTCTAAGATGGAACAGCTGTATTCGGTTAACTTTCCCCTGATTTATAGGAAACTAGAGTCGGACCTTTGGACTTGGGCACAACATGAGCTTAACTGGGAGGGTAGGATTAATTCAGTTAAAATTGCGTTACTCTCCCGATTACTTTATCTTTTCCGTTCCCTCCCAATTCCAATTAGGAGGCATCACCTAAAGGGCTTTCAGAGAAAAATAATCAGGTTTATCTGGGGCTCCAAAGGACACTGCTTAGCACAATGAGCTCTTTTCTGCCTGCGTTCCCAGGGTGACTTAGGACTCCCTAACTTAATGTGGTACTACTAGGCAGCCCACTTGGTTCAAATATCAATTATATATTCCCACCTAGCCAAGCCTGATTGGGTGCATATAGAATGACTGGTAGTCCCTAACTTTATGCTGGATTTCCTACTTTGGTTCCCCCCAAGAATCGCCCTTCAATTTTGTCTCCTACTATTTTGTTCTCCTTATCACATTCTTTGACTCTCTGGTATGGACTTCTTTCCTTGACCTCTGACTTACATCCTCTGACCCATATTTTTCATAATCCCCGGTTTCATCTGGGTATGGATATTATGGCCTTTAAATTGTTTGCAGTGAGGTAGAAAGAAATCCTGGATAGCCGCACTCTGGGATAAGGACATCTTTATTTCAATAGAATCCAAACATACAGTCAATTGCAGAGACGTACAGGGTGATAGACTGCTAACGCGTTTCACGTCATTTGGATGCTTATTCGTAGCTGCGAATAAGCATCCAAATGATGTGAAACGCGTTAGCAGTCTACCACCCTGTACTGCAATTGACTGTATGTTTGGATATTTTTGAAATAAAGATGTCCTTATCCCAGAGTGCGGCTATCCAGGATTTCTTTCTACCTCACTTCAAACCAGCAAAGCCAGCACCTGGAACCAGTTCTTACTAGGGCGGTGTCATTCCAGAGCAAGAGTGTTTGTGAGCTGCGTCTCCTTTTTTCCGGCCTTTAAATGGTGGCTGGATAAGGAGTTGTACTGTATTGGTCACTATTTTACCTCACTGGATCTGATCTCACTTGGATTGTGCATGAGCAAACTTGACATGCCCCCTCTGAGAAATTTAGATTCTTACAAATATCGAATTTTTACATAAACTGTGGAAGAATAAACCTGACCCTCTGAGATTTACAGCATAGGAACAATAATCTATCTGTCACTGGCCTCGGATCACTCCAGACTTCCGTACATGTTGGCTTGGGAGAGTGATCTGTGGGAAGACTGGGATTTAGAGGACTGGTATAGGTCCTTTTTCTGCCCCTTTAGGGGTGTGCACAACACTTCCCTGATAGAAGCGAATCTCAAGGTTTTAACGAGATGGTACCTGGTCCAGACCAGATTGGCCAAAATATTTTCCTCTTCCTCTCCACAGTGTTTTAGAGGTTGTGGTATGTTGGGGATGATGATACATGTCTGGTGGGATTATCCAAAATCCAGGGGGTTCTGGAATAAGGTTTTTTACTTCATTTGCAAAGTCATGGGCTGTCTGGTTTCCAAATCTCCCTCAGTGGCTCTACCTAATTTCTCTGTACTCAGAGTTTCTATGAATGCACAAACACTAATATTTTTTATACGTCTGGGTACCAAATTGACCATAGCTCGGGCCTGGAAACAGCCCAGGGTCTCTATCAGATTAGCTAAGAGAAAAATCTCTTGGATAATGTCCCAGGAGAAAATGGGGAGCACCCTGCTAGACTCAGTTAAGAAATTTGAGGCAACTTGGGCAGTTTATATGGGTATATCCCTGATTTTGAATGAGTAGTATGGACCTCTGTGCTCTGTGAATTTTGTGAAGAATGTAATTGGTGAACCAGTTTGTGTGAATCAATCCTGTAATCCGTATATAAGTTGCCGCAAAAGTCTATTGAGTTCCCACAATATAACCAACATTGAAGTGTATAATTACAGTCTCCCTGTAATTAGAAGACTTATAACGAGACTTCACCAGCTCTGGCATCGATCTCCCGCTCTGGGCCTTGGGGCCACCGCGCTTCTCACATATTAATTACCTCAATGTGTCTCATCTGCTCATCCCGGCTCTTCCTCAGCCCAATTTACCTCTTCAGGTCGCTGATGGTGGATTCTTATTTTTTTCACCTGATCAGCTCCTCTTTTAACCCGGTCATCTGTATAATCCGACCTGAGGATCTCCGGACACACTGATCGACCCAAAGGGGGGAAATTGGGCTGAGGAAGAGCCGGGACCTGGATGAGCAGATGAGACACGTTGGGGTAATTAATCTGTGAGAAACGTGGTGGCTGGCAGTATCTGGTGTGGAATTTGCATTCCTGAGGCCCCAAGCTGGAGATCGAGGCTGGACTCGACTGGTGGAGTCTCATTATAAGTCTGCTAATTACAGTGAGGCTGCACAACTTTTTATACATTTCAATATCCCTGATTTAGTAAAAACTTGGATCTTAGGTTGATGCGACGGTCTCCTGGTTGGTTGGCTAACCTCTCATTCTCTACTCTCCCTTCTTTTTGTTCTCATTTTGACTTCTTTCTTTAGCTTCTATAGCTTTTTGCTTAGATGGTACTGCTAAGGGCTTAGTGCAGGGATCTCAAACTGGTGGCCCTTCAGCTGCTGCAGAGCTACAAGTCTCATCATGTCTCTGCCTGAGGGAGTCATGCTTGTAACTGTAAGCCTTGCAATGCCTCATGGAACTTATAGTTTCGCAACAGCTGGAGGGCTGCCAGTTTGAGACCCCTGGCTTAGTGCCTTATCATATTGGGGATGGATACCTGGGGTGTTTCTGGGCTGCCTATAACAATGGTCCTACGTAGTTATAGGGCCTGAATAGTTTTGGTAATGTACACTTCCAGATACATTATATGGTAGAAGGCAATCCTCTTTATTTTGGTGATCCATAATTTTTGTTTAACATTTTTAGACTTGGATTTTTCATGCCCTGAGTGATTGTTTATTTACAATCACTGTTGGGCATCCTTTATATACATGCTAGTTTTCAGGTTCAGCTAATAAACCTTGCTCTGCATCTTTAGAAGACTTACTGTCCCGCTACGTACCTAGGGTCATGTATGTACCGTTACTTGTATATGAGATGGAAGGTTATTAATTGTAAATTTTATACTGTTTTATATTTTCTACCGTCTAAGCTCTGTTTTTGTATACAAAAGCTGATGTTGTGAAACAAACATTCTTTTGTACTTTGTATATGGACCAATTACTTTTTCTCCTTATCTCTACTTCACAAAGGAGGCATGCTCAAAGATCTTTTGGAGGAATGCAGCTAATGTTCCCATATTCCTTTGGGTTGGGGGAACCAATATCCTGAATACATGGCAACTTCTCATTCACATGCTCTTCCAAGGCATGACCTCTAACCCTCCAGGTTTCCTTTTCAACTGAACCCCACCATGCACACTGACTCAGGAACTGGGGAATTCCTCCAGTCACAGAGAGGGCAGGCTACACACAGCTGATAATTCTTTTAATCACTTTGTATAGTTACACAAAAAATACACTGTTTTTGTGAGGTTAGATTTAGCTTTATTTTAGTAGCATACAGTAAAGAAAATAGATATTAAAAAATGCATGTTGATGTTTAAGTAGAATATTAAAAAATAAATAATATTGTAAAATAATTTTCTGAATCTCTTTTGAAAGAGTTTACAAACAGCAAGTTTTGCTGCTACTACAAGAAAATAGTTTCTAAACTGTCTCTAAAGAAGGTATGGGCACAGGGAAATCGTGTATTCAAAGGCATTTATTATTGTATTAAACAAAAAAGAAAAATACATTTTTAAACACACCTGTTTCACACACTATGGAGCAATTCTGACTATATTATACTTCTCTGTTTCTTATCTGCTGTCTGAAACAGCAGAGTATAGAAGACGTAAGATTCAATTCACTAAGATTGGTGAGTTCTCTTTATTACTTTTGTTATTTTGTCATGTGATAATTTTCTCCTTTGAATGGAACCTTCATAGACATACATCTCACTTAGGTAATCATTATTTTCCAACACAAAATTGTCATTGAACTGCTAAAAGTCAGATTTTTTCATGAATAGTTATTTTATCTCATTACATTTTATTTTATCCCTGCCTCTTGTGGCTTCTCTTTCTCATTTACTTAACAGACACCTATTGAAGCTGATAGTTATTGTCAGCCTGAAGCTATAATTAATTTAAAGTGAATCTGTGCCAGGGCTATGGAAAAGAAAGTATTTACTTTTTCTTAATAGGCAGTGAACGTTTTGAAACAATCCCTCACTGACCTTTGTAGCTTCATGTATTGTGGAGAAATTCATTCTCAAGTTCACAGCAGATGTATTGAAATTATCCTGTGACTTGGCAGCCTATCAGCCTGCTAATCCCTAATATAAACATGGATCAGGTTTTCTGGGAAGGAGGAGGTGAGCTGGGCTCCTAAGAGAATGGCTTGAACCACTTCAGTGCACTTGCAGTGAACTTTGAGGAACAATTGCTCCATAGTGCCTGCAGCAGTATTAACAACACAATACAAAACACGCGTTTGTA
Source organism: Lithobates clamitans (assembly GCA_037952925.1). Lineage (NCBI taxonomy): Eukaryota > Metazoa > Chordata > Amphibia > Anura > Ranidae > Lithobates > Lithobates clamitans. The sequence continues at coordinate 881,750 of JBBGZY010001374.1, read as the reverse complement.
TTTTCTGCAGAGTGACTACCCAGGAACTCTGAAGTGTATTTCCCTTTCAATTCCCTATTTAGGCTAGTATGCTCACATTTCGGCGCGTTGTGGGTAGGTCATTCCATTCATTACAATACGTGCAAGAAATATGAAAAGGAAGTCCCTTTTACAAAAATGCGCTGCACAGATGTCAGGTTAGCAGAGGCATGGGGGTGCCATTAACAATTAATGGCACCACCACACGTCTGCTAAAGTGAGTTTCTTTGAGGAGCAGGAAAGTGCATGAATTTGCACGTGTTCCCAACACGCAAAGGTGTGAACCTAGCCTTAGGCAGATTCAAGTAGGATAGCATGGTCTGTGGGAAAAGAAATTACAACATCATTTTTCCTTGAAACCATTTTGATGGACAGCTTATTACAATTTAGATTCTGCAAGCGGGTGTAGAGGGGGCAGGGCAGATCTCCCTGCTAAGGTTAATGAGATATTTAACAACTCAACATTGAAACAGTGTCCACATGAATGTTGAAATAGTAACTGTAGATTTGACCTTTTAAAACATGAAAAACACTGTTGGCTGGAAGGTCAGTGAACAGCCTGATAGTATATGTTTATCATGCTGACTGACTGATTGCACCAGCACACCCTGTAGATCAAATACCTAAACACAATGAAACAAAAAACTGTCATTTTAGAGTATAGTTATACATTTTCTAGTTTTCAGATTTAAAAATGATACCCTAATTCTGCTATTAGAATTAACAAAAAAAAATCTTCTATCTAAATAATATTCAGGGATGTATAAGCTCATTCTGACTATCCAGCAGCTCCATCTATTTTGTACTGGCACATGGAGTTGCTTTTTTAAGACCTTTTCTGGGAAGAACCTTTCAATTTGTTAAGGCATTCTATCAATAATCTGACATCCGGACCTTTCGTAACCATGAAAAAAAATCAATGATTACATTGATTTCTTTTTTAGGATTTACTTCGAATTTCATGAGGTATTATGAAAAGGGCACATGTATCATTTGTGTTTTTGAAGGATAAAGGCTAAGTGTAACATTTTCATCACATGGCCCTCATGAAAAAATAATGAACTATTATATTAAAAGCTAGTTAATCATGGAACCTTTGGTAATAGACTATGATGTTACGTGGATTGAAACCTAATATTCATAACGGTAATAATGTCACTTCTGAGCTTGCGTTGTGTAGGTGAAGCAATCTCAATTATTTCATTTATACTGACAGAATAAGGATTTGTAAGGCTGGTTTCACACAGAGGTTCAATTTTTTTGTTCAGTTTTTATGTTCAGTTTTTTGTTCAGTTGTCATGTTTTTTTTGTAAAAAATTGATCAAAAACGGATATGGATATCAATTTTTACATCCGTTTTCATACCCGCTGATATCTGTTTTTTACGAAAAAAAAAAAGTGACGCGCTGATGCTGACAGCTGACTATAAAAAAAACGCAAAAAGAAAGACAGTGTGGGGTCCCCCCCAGGTCCATACCAGGCCGTTTGGGTCTAGTGTGAATTCAGAGGGGACCCCCCATGCCAATTTTTTTTTTTTAAATGGCGTGGGGATTCCACCGAAAATGCATACCAGACCCTTATCCAAGCATGCAGCCCGGCAGGTCAGGAAAGGGAGGGGACGAGCGAGCGACCCCCCCCCAAAAAATACCAGGCCGCATGCCCTCAACATGGGGGATCCCGGGCCCACCCCCCCCATGTGAATGGTTATCGGGTACATACTACCCCTACCCATTCAACAAAAAGTCAGTGAAATGTAACAAAAATAAAAATCAAGAGCTGGTTTTTGACAATTCCTTTATTAATAGCTCTGTCTTCTCTCCAATGCCGTCCTCTCTGCCACCGTCCCTTCGGTGGAAAATTACGGCAGCGGAGAGGACGGCAGCAGAGAGGACGGCACCGGAGAGGACGGCACCGGGAGAAGACAGAGTTATCAATAAAGGAGTTGTCAAAAACCCGGTCTTGTTTTTTTTTTTTTTTTACAATTCACTGCCTTTTTGGTGAATGGGTAGGGTTAGTATGTACCCGATACCAATTCACATGGGGGGCCCGGGATCTCAGGGCCCCCTTGTTAATGGGGGCCCCCAGATTCTGCTAAGCCCCCACCTGCAGACCCCAACAACCACCAGCAAGGGTTGTCAGGAAGAGGCCCTTGTCCTCATCAACATGGGGGCAAAGCACCCATCCCCATGTTGAGGGCATGCGGCCTGGTATGGTTCAGGAGGGGGGGTGCTCGCTTGTCCCCTTCCTTTTCTGACCTGCTGGGCTGCATTTGATCACCCCTGCGGTTTTTCTTTTTTGCGCTATAAACAAAAAAAGAGTGACAATTTTGAAAAAAACGCATTATTTTTTACATTTTGCTATAATAAATATCCCCCCCCCCCAAAAAAAATATAAAAAAACATTTTTTTTCCTCAGTTTAGGCCAATATGCATTCTTCTACATATTTTTGGTAAAAAAAATCACAATAAGCGTTTATTGATTGGTTTGCGCAAAAGTTATAGTGTTTACAAAATAGGGGATAGTTTTATGGCATTTTTATTAATATTTTTTTTACTAGTAATGGCGGCGATCAGCGATTTTTATCATGACTGTGACATTATGGCGGACACATCGGACATTTTTGACACATTTTTGGGACCATTGTCATTCATACAGCAATTAGTGCTATACAAATGCACTGATTCCTGTGTAAATGACACTGGCAGTGAAGGGGTTAACCACTAGGTTCCAGTGTAGGGGTTAAGTGTGTCCTGGGGAGTGTTTCTAACTGTGGGGAGGGGGCTGTGTGTGGCACGTCACTAATCTCTGCTCCCGATCACAGGGAGCAGAGATCAGGGACACTGTCAGTAGGCAGAACGGGGAGATGCTTGTGTACATTAGCATCTCCCCATTCTTCCTCTCCATGAGACGATCGCGGGTATCTCCGCAGATATCGAGTCCGCGGGACCCGTGACCTGACTCACGGAGCTTTCCGCGGGCGCGCCCGCAAGCCGCCTCTTAAAAGGGAACGTACAGGTACGCGATTCTGCCTGTAGGAGCCCTTCTGCCGCAGTATATCTGTGTGAGGCGGTCGGAAAGCGGTTAAGGACGTAGCCGCTGGCTTCCCGGCCCCTTTCTTAGCAACCAGCTATATACAGTGTGTTTAATGGGGGAGGAAAAAAAGGGTTTAAAAACGGATGTCAGCAGATCGGATGTAAGCAGATCGTTCGCTAACATCCGTTTTTCGTCCGTTCCATTTTTTTACAGGTGAAAAAATAGGGTTTTCTTCCGCCATAAAAAACAGAGCTTAGCGGAGACGGATGTCAGCGGATGATCATCCGCTGACGTCCCCGCTATCCTATAGAGATACATGTATGTCCGTTTTTTTTATCTGTCAACAGATGGTTGAAAAAAGGACATACGGAATGGCCGTGTGAAAGGGGCCTAATGCTTACAACTAGACTTCAAGCATGCAGATAACTTCACAACTGCAAAAAATACTATATATCCCCTTGTATCTACTGGATTCTAAATGTATGGTCTCTCTTCAAGGCCACGTGTTGAGGCCTTAAAACACAGTAGATTTAGAAAAGTTTATTTTCAAAGTCATTCTCAGGTTAATATTTTAATTTAAAGACATAACTTGATTGATTAGTATTAGTAACAGGAAATTGACTAATAAGTGAATGTTTCAATTGGTTAGATTCTTTTTTTAAAACTTAAGTGTAGGTAAGATCTTCATTGCATAGTTACACTGGTCCTGCTTGGACCAATGTAAGTATGTACAGTATATCTCATACCTGAGAGACCACTGTGGAAGGTGACAATTACAGTAGTAGTCACTGCTACTACAGCTATTATCGCGATTCTCAGAGTCCTGTGCCAAGCAGCTTCTCCTCTATATAGTAACCACAGGGTGATGCTTGTTCAGCTGCCAGTCACAAAATGTTTGGGATTTTTTTTTAGGAATACAAGGCGTTCTCTGATTGGTTGAGGTGGAGAGGCAGGGTGGTCAGCTCACAATCTCCACCTCATCCAACCAGAGAGCTCCTTTATTCACACATTAAAAGGTGTTATTTGAATGATGGCTGTGCAAAGCAAGTGACCCCTGTAGCCACTTTGCAGAAAGGAAACCATAAGAGCTGGAAGATTGTGGAAAGCACTGTAGTAGTAGCAACTACTACAGAGATTGTCAGCTTCCCCATTGGTTCCTTAGGTATGAGATATGCATACTTAAATTGGTACAAGCTTGACCACTGTAGCTATACAGTAAAGATCATATCTAGACTTAAAGTGTTACTAAACCCAGGACACTGCATTCACTATATCTGGTCTTGCACAGAACACAGAACATGGAAATGTAATTATTTTAGTAAATATAAACTGCTAAATACCTTTTCTCATCAGCAGTATATAGCAGTCTTGTGCTTTCTATTAGTGCCTGGTTAAAGCTTGTAGGGTGAGTTTTCATACTACACTGGCTGTCCTATCAGGATGCAGGACCCCTGACCCTCTGTCTGAACAGTGCTGATTGACCCTGTGCTGATCACATTCACCCTCCCAAGAAAAAAAAAAGAAAACTCAATACACAAACTAAACATGTGCAGCCTGACTCCAGGAACTGTGCCTTATCTGGACATGTTTTGGGGGCAATGCAAAAAGGGGCCAAAAATGCCGCACCAAAAACACTAAATACAACTAGTATTAGTGAATGCATAAACCATCTGTGTAGTAATATGTCACAATTCTTCTTATGGACTATTTTTTTAACCATTCACAATGATTTTCTATTACATTTATTACACTTGGACTTTAATTGACATTTGTTTGCACTAATTGTGACATATTACTGCACAGATGGTTTATGCATTCACTAATACTAGTTGTATTTAGTGTTTTTGGTGCGGCATTTTGGCCACATATTTACTAATCTGTATAGCGCAAGTCAACCAATTTTTTCCTTGTTTATGTTATGTGTTTGTGTCACATTTAAGATATCACTGCTTTTTTATTACAATTTAGACACTTTGAATTATTTTCTCTTTTTAATGCAAAAAGGGAGCATCTGTCCATACAGGATCGAACAGCCTTTTTACACAATGCAGAGGATTAACCCCTTAGGATCCACAATGAGTATAACAAGCATGCTTTACTGCATATACAGACTGATTTTACTGTTGTGGGTTTAGCAGCACTTTAAGCTTAAAAGCAGTTTTTAAGATTTTTTTCTTTAAAAATAAACATGGTATACTTACTTGCTTACTATGCTTACTTGTGCAATGAAACCTCTTCTTCTGGGGTCCCCTGCCAGCATTCTTGGCTCCTCCTCATCTATGTGTGCCCCATAGGAAGCCGTCTTATATGGGGGCACACCTGTGGGCTCACTCTGGAGCTGGGGTGTGTGCATCCATAGACACAGCGTGGATTGGCCCCACCCCCTGCACCCTCCTCACAGAATTCGACTGACAGCAGCAGGAGCCAATGGCTTCCATTGCTGCCGCTGTGTCCTGTGAGGAGAGAAAGAGAGACCAGTACCATTGCAGATGGGCAAAGTGCTGGATTCTTCATTTATTTATTATAGAATTATTTACTGTTTTAGGATAAGATAATCTTTATATGGAAATTGACTATATTAGCTGTTTAAATTTATAGGTGAACTCACTGATATATTTTGTGCATATATAGGATTACATAAGTTAAAAACAAAATCTAAAAACGTAAAAAAACAGAAAGATAAAATGTCCCTGTAGCATGTTGATTATCTTTAGTATTCTTTTAAAGGATGATTGTGGTCTCTATTATTCTAGTCCCTATTATTCTCTTGCGGGTTGTCAGTGGTCACTAGCATTCTCCAACATAATGTTGGTGGTTTATTGTAATCTGTTGCAATATACAGTGCCTTGCAAAAGTATTCACCTCCGTTAACTTTTTACCTATTTTGTTACATTACAGCCTTTAGTTCAATGTTTTTTTTAATCTGAATTATATGTGATGGATCAGAACACAATAGTCTAAGTTGGTGAAGAAAAAATAAAAAAATATATTCATAAAACTATTTTTCAGAAATAAAAAACTGATAATTGGCATGTGCATATGTATTCACCCCCTTTGTTATGAAGCCCATAAAAAGCTCTGGTGCAACCAATTACCTTCAGAAGTCACATAATTAGTGAAATGATGTCCACCTGTGTGCAATCTAAGTGTCATATGATCTGTCATTACATATACACACCTTTTTGAAAGGCCCCAGAGGCTGCAACACCTAAGCAAGAGGCACCACTAACCAAACACTGCCATGAAGACCAAGGAGGGACAATGTTGTTGAGAAGTACAAGTTAGGGTTAGGTTATAAAAAAAAATATCCAAATTTTTGATGATCCCTATGAGCACCATCAAATCTATCATAACCAAATGGAAAGAACATGGCACACCGGCAAACCTGCCAAAAGACAGCCGCACACCAAAACTCACGGACAAGGGCAAGGAGGGCATTAATCAGAGAGGCAGCACAGAGACCTAAGGTAACCCTGGAGGATCTGCAGAGGAAAGTGCCAAGGGGGGTGAATACTTTTGCAAGGCACTGTATCAGTGCTCTTTAGCTGCCTCTTGCAGCATGTTAGTGGTTTCTGGTACTGTTCTGCAGCATGTCAGTAGTCTGTGGTAGACTGTCAGTGGCCTTTAGTGGTCCCTTGTCATATCTTATATCATGTTAGTGACAGGGCTGTGTTTTGGCCTAGGCCGACAAGGCCTAGGCCTAGGGTGGCACTTTGCAGGGGGCGGCAAAAAAAGCCGTCCCCGCATGAGAGAAAGTCCCCCCACCCGATTCCCGGCTCCCGCAGCCGCCCCCCACGGCCGCCTTGCTGTAGCGGTGCTGCTGTGTATGGGCGTGCTTGGCAGAGGGTGGAGGGGCGTGTGTATGGGCGTGCTTAGCAGAGCTCACGCCCCTCCACCCTCTGCCAAGCACGCCCATACACAGCAGCGCCGCCCGCTACAGCAAGGCGGCCGCCGGGAATCGGGTGGGGGGAATTTCTCTCATGCGGGGGGGCGGCGTGTGACTCACGCCCCCATAAGTGGCCGGTGACTGGCGGACGTGGAGCCTTATGCTCCGCTTACCCTCCTCCGCACTGCTTCTACTCGGCACTGGGGCGGGGTCTGGCAGTGACGTCAGGAGGAGAGAGAGAGAAGCACAAGGGAACCCCCCAGGACAGCAGGTAAAGTCATTTAATAAATTATATCAGTGTTATGGGAACAGTGTTGGCATTTGATGGGCACAGTGACAGCGTTTGAGGGCACAGTGGCTACAATTGATAGGGCACAGTGGCTGCAATTGATGGGCACAGTGGCTGCGTTTAATGGCACAGTGGCTGCAATTGATGGGCACAGTGGCTGCAATTGATGGGCACAGTGGCTGCAATTGATGGGCACAGTGGCTGCGTTAGGTGGGCACAGTGGCTGCGTTTGGTGGGCACAGTGGCTGCGTTCGGTGGGCACAGTGGCTGCGTTCGGTGGGCACAGTGGCTGCGTTTGGTGGCACAGTGGCTGCGTTTGGTGGCACAGTGGCTGCGTTTGATGGGCACAGTGGCTGCGTTTGGTGGGCACAGTGGCTGCGTTTGGTGGGCACATTGGCTGCGTTTGGTTCGCACAGTGGCTGCAATTGTTGGGCACAGTGGCTGCATTTGATGGCACAGTGGCTGCGTTTGATGGGCACAGTGGCTGTGTTTGATGGGCACAGTAGCTGCAATTGGTAGGCACAGTGGCTGTGTTTGGTGGGCACAGTGGCTGCGTTTAGTGGGCACAGTGGCTGCATTTGATGGGCACAGTGGCTGCAATCGGTGGGCACAGTGACTGCAATTGATGGGCACAGTAGCTGTGTTTGGTGGGCACAGTGGCTGCATTTGGTGGGCACAGTGGCTGTGTTTGGGGGGCACAGTGGCTGCGTTTGGTGGGCACAGTGGCTGCATTTGATGGGCACAGTGGCTGCATTTGATGGGCACAATAACTGCAATTGGTGGGCACAGTGGCTGCATTTGGTGGGCACATTGGCTGCCTTTGGTGGGCACAGTGGCTGCGTTTGGTGGGCACACTGGCTGCGTTTGGTGGGCACAGTGGCTGCGTTTGCTGGCACAGTGGCTGCGTTTGATGGGGCACAGTGGCAGCGTTTGATGGGGCACAGTGGCTGCATTTGGTGGGCACAGTGGCTGCATTTGGTTGGCACAGTGGCTGCGTTTGGTGGGCACAGTGGGTGCGTTTGATGGAACAGTGGCTGCGTTTGTTGGGGCACAGTGAGGCTGCAATTGATGTCTTTTTTTTTTTAATTTTTTAGTTTGTTTGCACCCTCTCCAAAAATTTTGAGCACCAGCCGCCACTGGAATGTGTAAAGTGCTCTATGCATGCTAAAATCAATGCAAACCCTTTAAACAGTCCACATTTAGTGAAAGTGCATTAATATGCAGATCATGATATTGCAATAAAGCGCTCCATCAATGCTGAAATCAATGCAAACTCATTAAAGAAGAGTCCCGCCCCTACCCTGTGAAAACATTAAAACTCAGCAGCTACAAATACTGTAGCTGCTGACTTTTAATATTAGGACACTTACCTGTCCAAGGATCCCGCGATGTCGACACCTCAGCCGATTGGCTCTCGGGTTTTGCCACCACCATTCATGGTAAGAGAAACCGGACGGTTCACTACTGCAAGTGTGCGAAGCGCGTTGCACTTTCTGAATGCCCCAGTGAAGAAAGGAGGAGGGGGGCCAAACCTCAGAGGGGGCAGCGCAGTCTCCAGGAAGTGGGGAAGGGTACCTGTCAAAAACAGGTACCCGTTCCCCCCTCCCCCCTGAAAGGTGCCAAATGAGCCTAAAGAGGAAGGGGTGTGGTTTACAGATGATAGGGTGGGTCTTAAACAGGAAGGGGTGTGTCCACGGCAGCAAGGGGTGGATCGTATTTAAATTAGGGGGGGTGCATGAGTTTAGTCAGGTCTAGGGCAGCACAAAACCTAAATACACCACTGGTCAGTGATCTCTTGTAGCCTCGACTCTTACAGTAAATAGGTGGTCTGTGTTACAGTCCTGTAGCATGTCACTTGTTTCTAGTAGTCTCTCTTGTGGCATGTTAGTGGTTTCTGGTGCTGTCCTGCAGCATATCAGTGGTTCCTAGGGATCACTTGCAGTTTGTTAGTGGTTTCAAGTGATCATTTATCATCTCTTGTAGTAAACTAAGTTAAGGACAGATTAAGGAGCTCTGGGTCACTTTATTCAAGTTACTACACTAGATGGAAATTATGTTTGGTATATGGGAAAGTTCCTTTACGCAGCTCAGCCAAGAACAACAGACATGATACTGCTGGCCACTTGTATTAAATCAATCAAAGAAGCAAGGAGGAAAGCAAAAGACTGGTTGTGCAGAGATTTTTAATAAAAGTATATTCAGCAAAAAAATAAAAAAATGTTTTGTAGGTTTAGAGGAACCCCATTTTATCAGGGCCTGGTGCTTAGATATTGGGGGGGGGGGATAAGGGCATCTAACACCTCCCTGAAGAATCCGCTGTGCAGCAGCAAGGTGCTGACACTATAATTCATGCAATTCACTAGTGCTGGTACTCAGAGGACATACCCCACGTCTCTTGAGCAGTGGTCCATGTTCTGATATCATGAAAGCCTGCAATTATTTTTCATTTTAAAGTTCCAGTGCTGCAGTGCCATTAGTAATGCATCCACCTGCAGACCTCAGATAATGTGGCCCAACTGTGGGACCTCAGATACTGCGGTAGTAAAGAACTGGGGAAGGGTCCTCTTGGCTCTGTTATGTCACATGACATAGCCAAAGAAGGGAATTATTTTCAATCTGCAGTGCAACGGTGTCTAAGATCTGGTGAGCAGACTTTGCAAAGAAAGGTTATGTGTACTGGGAGGAGAGATGTGTAAAGGGGGAGAGGAAAATAAATGTGTATTGGAGGGAAGGGAGAGAGATGTGTATTTTGGGGAGAAGTGAGAACCTTAGAAAATAGAACTGTAGCACCCTCTGGGTAGGTGCTAGATTTAGGATTTTTTGGGGGGACAGGTAAATTTAGGCAGTCCTGTTTGTTTTAATCTGGGCTGGGAGTGGCTCAGGATAGCAGCTGGTGACTCACAGGCAGCATCACAGGCAGCATCACTGAGACCTCCCTCTTCTTTCCAATGTTTGCTAGAAAGATCTGGAAAGAGAGATGGAGAGGTGGAGCTGCCTGGGGTGTTTTAGGGAGCCCTGACCAATCCCCAACCTGGATTGGCAGGGGGCAGGCTTCTCGAAATACCCAGGGTCAGCCTAGCTGGAGGAGGATTTGTCAGGTGGAAGAGCTGGAGTGAGAGAGTGTGGAGGCTATCGGGGGGGTGACCTTGGGCCTGGGCTCGGGTGCAGTCGGGACCACCTTCCATCACACATGAAAAGGTTCTGGACCTGAGGCACAAGAGAGAGCAAGGAGAGGACAGCGGGAGAGAGAACTGCTAAGAGACTCCAGGGAGGACAACTGGTTAAAAAAAAATTGTATTCTTTTGATACTACTTGTCTAAGGCACCACCGAAAATACCGCCAAACAAATTTCTTCATGTATACAGTGTACATATTTGTCCCAATACCAATTGCTATGTCTATCTATTCATGTTCGGCATCCCATATCTCTTATCCCCATCCAAGGTTATACCGCTCAATAAAACAAACAAAAAAAAACAAGTTCACAGTTCAATGACTGCTTTATGTCTTAGAGTGCCTGAGAGTGAATGCAGGGCTGGGCAGGGTGACAGACAAACCACAGTTCTTTGCAGCTCCTACCGGGGTACCGCTACAAAAGCAAAGATCTGATTGGTGGCTATGGGCAACAGATTTTTTTTTAATTTTTTTAAAATTATGGCTCTAGATAAAGATTTAGTTCAGGATTGATATAGCTGGTATATTTTTTCAAACTTTGGAGTGTCAACTAGGTAAACTATTTTAAAATTTGAGACAGCTGAACCCACCCACCAGAAAAAAAAAATATATGCCCAAGGCAGGTCTAAGAAATTGTATGACAATATAATAAATTATCTAACTGGAAGGTGTAATTAGTGTTAATGTGTATTTTCAGTAGGTGGGTAAGAGAGCTTTTTTCGTATTTGTTCATTATGCTAAGCATACATGTAGATCTTTTGTCAAAGGTTTACATAAGGAGTTATTAAGAGCAATAAAGAATCCAATCTTAAACACATATAATTCAAAGACATAGGGAAATGTAGTAAAGGCTGTAAAATTATATGAGTTACTAAAAATTCAATAGACTAACGATCATGGTGAGTTCATATGCAATAAAACAATATACTGTACATAGGAAAGACAATAATAATACATATAGCTAGTGTAATGTGCAAGGCACTACTGGGTCAGTGTGCTTATGTCTAATAAATAGAATGTCTTTAAAAGATTTTTATATGAATGGTCTTGGCTGTGTAAATAAAAAAATAATATTGGCTATAGTAATTACCTTTATAGAGTACTGCGGAAAGAGTGTTAACCTATAGAGCTGAAACAATCTGGTATGAGAGATAAGGTTGTTATGTAAAAGAAGCTAGGAGAAGCTAGGAGTAACTGTTAACTGTAAAGAGAAATGGATACTTTGAAATATCTATAAGGTTGATTGGAAAAGAAAACTGTAGAAATATAGGTACTGCATAATGAGATTCTGGTGTCACAGCGTGAAAAGCAAGGATGCAGTAAAACAGGGGGCAAAGACCAATATGAGTGAATGCTTTATTTTATTTAACATTAATTATCATTAATTTCACAATTTTTTAAATTTCTTGGACATTTGTTCTTGCATTCTACAGTGCATACGTAAAGGAAGTATTTTTTCAATAAACTCAAAAAAAAATGTGGGGTTGAAAGTGCATGTGTGGGAAATTGTGTGAGTATTGTCCTAACAATAGCGTAATAGAGTGCAAAACCCGTGAACCCAAATATATATAATTCACAAATAACAAGACTCGAAAAGACACTGTCAGGGGGTAAAGGGAGAAATGGAAATGGGAGTAAGCCCCCAGGACAGTGGGACTGAGGCATATTGAAAGGTATGATGCAACCCTAGCGGCCTTGCCGAGTTTGGAGTGCCAGTAGCTAGCCTGAGCTCTGATTGTTGTTGTTTTCTGCATTCTTTGAGTTTTCCCTAAGCCTAGGGCATGGTTTGTTTCTACTTGTTGTTGGGGAGTGTTTTCCACGAGATAGAGCTAGAAGAACAGTACAGGCATCTCTGGCAAGAGTGCCATACATATGGGGCAGGGGGGTTCCCACATTATTGCTGACACTTTTCTGGCTTTGCAAGTATTGGTTCTGGTTTATGTTATGTACTAATAGGATGTTGATTTAAAATTTTTACTTGTTTGCACTACTAGGATAACCAGTCCTATTCCTGTGGTTTTCTTCTCTATAGTATGGGGTTGAGTAAATTCTTGTTTTTATTGAAGAGTATATTTGAGGAAGCATGTTTCATATTATACACACTTTATTTTCCATTCTCTCTAGCTTTCAATATCTTTTGTTCCTCTTGTCCCCCTCTTTGTTTCCTTTTGTGCTCGGAATGGTGATTTTTGATGAATATGATGTAATCATGACTTTAATGAAAAATATACTATTCCTTTTCTTGAGTTCTCTTTTCTATTTTACCATTTTCTGGTCCCTTTTACCCCCCCCCCCCCGTTCCTTTATCCCTCTTTTCCATCCTTTCTTTCTCCCACCTTCAGCTATTTTCCCCCCTTGTCTTGATACCTCCTTCCTCCTGAGGAAATGTCACAGGATGAGGAAACTTGGACTCTCCTTACAGCCACCAATATAACGCATCCAGTGCTAATCACCTATAATGTTCTGGTAATGGTAATCTCAAATTTGATGCTAGGATTATGTTTTTTATTACGTTGTAAGTATTATCTAAATTTATGAATACACTTTTGATGTTTTATATTATCTGCTGTGTGGTCTTTGGAGTACCTTTTAGAAATGTTCCTATATATGCACTAAAGGATGTGTTAACCCCCCCCCCTCCCTACACACACTTTGTTTTTTACTACCCACCTAACCTCTCCAGTGATGTGCTATTCACTAAAATATTGCCATGGGTTATGAATATGCAGTGCTACCCCATCAGGAATTGTTTGATTTTTGATTCTCTCTGCCCTGCTACTGTGATGATCCACTCTGTATCTGGACCTGAGTGACACCCACACCTGGTAATGTAGCAAATGCATTGAAAGAGAAAGCTGGTTAAGAAACACAGAGTAACAGTAGTACCAATACAGTTTTACATGTGAACCAACTCAGTGTATTTTTATGCTGTTTGTTTCCCCCTGTCCAGAACACCCCAGATCGAAGTAAAAGAATGAGACTGGTCCAGCAGTAACAACAGAAAACAGCAACGGGTATCAACAGCAGTTTATAGTGACTACTAAATCACAGCATTGTCCCTGTAGTGGCATGCTGGCCCCCAAGTGGGAGAATATTTAATCCGTTGCCTAAGGAAGTGGGGACTCCTAGTAGCACAGTCCTTGGATCCTCCCCCTCAGACTCCAGACAATATTTAGCAGCAGTGGTGGCAGCAGGAATGGAGACCCTGCATATAGGCTCTCAAAGACTCAAATGCCTCTCTGGCTCTTAAACCCTGTCCTGTCATGAGCCTTGGCCTTCACAAAAGGCACAGTGATGCAGGGATGACTACCCCAAACCCTTTACACTTGCTCCCCAGGCTCTAGGCAATCACCTGGGCACACACAGCAGACATCAGATAGCCAACTTATCTCATGGGTCCTGGAAGCACAAGGGACATTCCCCCCACATGGGTCCCCAACCTTTTACACTTCCCAGACATCCCTCTCCCCACCGCAGGTCCCAGATTTCTGTTTCGTCAGGTGGTGGAGGACAGGGCTAAAACATGCAGCCGTGCAGCAAATCAGAATCCTCCTGGCTCCATTGCTAAGGAGGGGCATAGTCCTTTGGCTGCAGTGGATGTCTAGTCCTCTTCACAGATGAAAACTGCAGCAAGAACAAAAATGAGCAGGGTGGTAGGAGCCACTACCCAGAGTCACAAATATTTAATTCACCCTGGACAATCACTAGGGGGTTTATTGCTAGTTAGTGTCATAGGCTAGGGAAAGTGATAAATGTTTAGGTAGTTCTTTTAGAAGGGTCTTTACCTCCCCGGCTTTTAGGGATCCAGTATTTGCTTCTGAGGCCTGTTACCTAGGGAGGCTCTACCAGCTTCAGAATCTAGTCACAGAGATTGGAAAATTTGCCAATGTCAGGGCCTGGAAAACAAGAAGGTGGCTTGATAGGGGAGCGTTCGCTCAGTCACTTGCTGGTCAAAGCTTAAATATGCACATCAATGAATTGCTGGTCTCGGCCTAAAGCCACACATTGAAGAATTGCTGATCTTAGTTTATAGGTGCACCCTTGGTCTTTGAGAGAGTCTGAAGTTATGTCTATTTGAAATGTGGGAATTTAGTTGTTAGTTGTTTAAGTATCCAGTAACCCTTAACCCACATACCCCTAGACACTGAGCCAAATAAACCTGCAAGCAAAGATTGACAGTGTGGATGTCAGTCATTCAGACTTTAAATACACACGGTTTAATCACCCTAAACAGCCATTAACCCCAGATTCTTTACATTACAAATGTCAATGCCCACCAAATACTGCCTAGACTATATACATATTACATATGCATACATTCCAACAGAACATTTTAGTTGATGAATACCTTGTAAAATTCACTGAAAGACTGCTCTTTAGAGAGTTGCAAGGTAAGATATGGAAGCTGAGTGACAGTAACTCAGAGTATACAACAGCTTTCTGTATCTAAGACTGCCAAGTAAATCCACCAGGTTGCCATCTTTATTTGGGGACTAATGGCAAAACTTTCTATTAACCAACTGGGCAGATGCTGCATAATGGGTACAGTGTCTAAGCTGACAATTGTTATACAAATCCCCAAAGAAGACACAGCTTGTAAGGCCATGTTAAATAAATTGAAAAGGGATCCCATGATTGCTGATAGGTCTAAACTACAGGAGTAAAGTTTTCTTCATAGTGAAAAATTATTGCCACTAAAATACAGAGACATAAAAAGTTGTCCTTATGTTTAGTGCCATTTACTTCTGAAACTTCAGTGGCAGCAAGAGAAATTTAATCTATATACACTGGCATGGGTGCTCAACCTGTGGCCCTCCAGCTGTTTCCGAACTACAAGTCCTATCATGCTCCTGCCTTTGGGAGTCATGCTTGTAACTGTCAGCCATGCAATGCCTCATGGGAGTTGTAGTTCCGCAACAGCTGGAGGGCCACAGGTTTGGGACCATTGATATACAGTATAAAAAAAAAAAAAAAGAAATTGAGTCTAAAGAAATATATGTGATAATAATTACAATAAATACATAGGCGCTGACCTCTCTGACCTGGGTATGCAAACATTCCGGGCACTGGATGTTTCAAGTACTGGCATATAAAGGTTTAAAAAAAAAAATATTTTGTCGAATAAATATAATTATTTATATTTGAGCACTAAACTACTAAAGATACATGTGGATTTTTTGCACAGTATTTGCACAGTATTAAGGATGTGATGTTAGCATGTTAGCATGTTGTCATGTCACCGATAACTGTGCCAACAACAAAATTACTCTAGTCGGAGATTTTTTTTTCTTCATTTTTTAGGCTCATCTTTAAACAAAAAAAGAGTGACAATTTTGAAAAAAAAAACTAAATTTTTTACTTTCTGCTATAAAACATTTCCCCCCCCAAAAAAAAAAAAAAAAAAAAAAATTCATCAGTATAGGCCGATATGTATTCTTCTACATATTTTTGGTAAAAAATAAATAAATAAATCGCAATAGCGTATATTGATTGGTTTGCGCAAAATTATCGCGTCTACAAAATAGGGGATAGATTTATGGCATTTTTATTTATTTCATTATTTTTTTTACTAGTAATGGCGGAGATCAGATGGCGGAGATTTTTAGCGGGACTGCGACATTGTGGTGGACAGATTGGACACCTAACTGACATTTTTGAAATTTTTTTGGGAACCAGTGACATTATTACAGTAATCAGTGCTAAAACATATGCACTGTTATTGTACTAATGACACTGTATAGCAGAAAGACAGGATCTGTGTGATCTCCCCTGTCAGAATGGAGATTTGCCTTGTTTACACAGGCAGATCCCTATTCTGTCACTGTGGGAAACGATCGCGGGTGGCCGGCGGACATCGAGCCTGCCGGACCCGCTGATTGGCTCCCCCACTGGCCACTGGGAGTACGCGCCCACAAAAGCGAGTTCCCTAGCCAACGCACAGCTACAGCGATTCGTGGGATCGTGCCACCTTGCCACAGTATAATGATGGTGGCTGGTCGGCAAGTGGTTAAATGTCTTAGACTGGTTAAAAATGCAAATTGGCATGAGGTTGCAGGAGAGCAGAATGTTTTAATATTTGAGAGAAAGCTTGTATATGTGTCACCCATGCTAAAGATGGATGCTAGTTTTTTAAGTATTTGGCCCTTTAGAATAGTAAATTATGGCCATATCTGCACTACCAGTCCTTGCGGAATATTACATTTATTTACATTTACACTTTGTAGTGTTAACTTCAGTTATTCCTTAGAATATCTCTGAGCAAAAATCAGTTTTCTCCTGCCACTTTCTGACGCTCAAATAAAAACCGGCATAGAGGTAAACTTCAAAAAGCTCCCGGATTTCTTCTTGCAGAGGTCAGTGTCAATCTGAGTTGAACAGTGCCTTTCATAACATAAGGCCGGCTTAAAAAAAGCTCAAAATAAAAAAATAAAAAAACTGCTTTGGCATAAAAACTAGCTAAAGGGTAGTGAATAGGATTGTAACTGGAGTACAATGTTAAAGGACAACACTGTTGGCAAGAAAAGATCTATTAAACCAAAGTAAAGACTGTGACTGCTGATTGGCTGCTTTGACATAAGACGACAAATCATTAGTCATTCTTTGGTGTAGCTGCAATGTTCCAGACTTATGTTGGGGATTAGTTTTCACACAAACGTTTGCCGTGTGTAAGAAATCTCTTCTTACTAGCACAGCTGTTCCAGCTGCCATGCTCCCTTGAAATTAGGCAGGCTCTCGACTTTCATTAAAAAGAACAGCTGCAAAGCCTCCTTAGTCTCTTTCTAGGAGTGCAAAGGTTGAAAGAGGATTTTATACCAAGAGTCAAAGTTGATTTAATGCAGGTTTATTACACTCGCCCAGTGTCCAAACTATAAACATCAACACCAATGCCTGCAAACCCAAAGCTCATTAAATGAGAAAGGAGATTATGGCGCAATATTCTGGCAGAATTAATAAAAAGTGTGCTTTCAAAGTAAAATACGAGGCTTTTAAGCAAAATTCATTTCGAAGTACCACTCATTCTTTAGAGTTGGCAGCAGGTCAAAAAAAACAGCATTCTCCACTACATTTATTTATGAATCTCTTGTGATATTGAGCAGGTCTATAACTTGCGCTGTTCATAAAAACATACATTTATTTCTTCAGAAATTGAGAAAGGTTAAATATTATGATACATTCATCTAAAAAAACCTTTCTGATTACATGAAGTGATACATGCCAAACCAAATTTGCTCCCGAGTAGGTTATCAACGCTCACTATTGCCCATTGTCATCCAGTTGCCATTTAAGTTATAATGTGCAAATATTTGCTTTACAGATGTAGGTGTACTGCACATTTATTATACCCAGGGAAAGACTGGACTTTGAGGGCAGGGGGTATTTTCCCCTGCTGTTCACTCAGAGTTAAAGTGGCATTAAACCCAAAAGCAAACATTTATTATATTGCAGCTCACCAATTCTTTATGTAATTGCAGCATTCATTTTCTTATTAAGGCTTTCTTTCTTTTATCTCCAGCTGGTTATCTGGCCAGGAAGTATGTTGTTTTTTTTTCGTTCAGTACATTTTTATTGGTTATTAGGCAGGGTAAACAAGTAAATACAGGTACAAACATGACTTATGAAAGCGTTATGTGAAAAGAAATTTTGCTTATTGAGTTGTAACAAGGTAGAGCACCTAATGCCGTGTACACACGGCCAGACTTTTCGACCTAACAAAGCCGTTGGACAATTCGACCGTGTGTGGGCTTCATCGGACCTGCAGCGGACTTTTTCGGTCGAAAATCAGACGGACTTTAGATTTGGAGCATGTTTCAAATCTTTCCGACGGACTCGAGTCTGGTCGAAAAATCCGCTCGTCTGTATGCTAGTCTGAAGGGCGAAAACCAGACGCTAGGGCAGCTATTGGCTACTGGCTATCAACTTCCTTATTTTAGTCCGGTTGTACGTCATCACGTATGAATCCGTCGGACTTTGGTGTGATCGTTTGTAGGCAAGTCCGTTCATTCGAAAGTCCGTCGGAAGTCCGTCAAATGTCCGTCGAAAGTTCGTCGGAAAGACCGTCGGACCTTTGATGCCGAAAAGTCCGCCCGTGTTACACGGCATTACAGGTAGGAGCTTGCTGTATTAGGCTATAGAAATGGTTCTGAGCAATATCAAAACAATGAGTAAACCTATTTAACCCAAGGGGGTTAAGCTTTGAACAGGGTCACTTGAGGAGGAAGATCATTGGCGAACCATTGAGAAGGGGGGGGAACACAAAGGGTAACAACAATTGTTTGTGTATAACTTTAAAATAGATATACAATACCTTAGAGAGAGATAACATTTATTAAGAGTGAAAGTACAGTTCTTTCAAAGCTCAATGTCGCGTACACGTAGTCGGAATTTCCAACATCAAATGTTCGATGGGAGCTTGTTGTCGGAAATTCCGACCGTGTGTAGGCTCCATGGGACATTTGCTGTCGGAATTTCCTACAACAAAAATTTGAGAGCTGGATCTCAAATTTTCCGACAACAAAATCCGTTGTCGTAAATTCTGAGCATGTGTACACAATTCCAACACACAAAATTCCATGCATGCTCGGAATCAAGCAGAAGAGCCGCACTGGCTATTGAACATAATTTTTCTTGGCTCGTCGTACGTGTTGTACATCACCGCGTTCTTGACGTTCGGAAATTCCGACAAGATTTGTGTGACTGTGTGTATGCAAGACAAGTTTGAGCCAACATCCGTCAGAAATAAATCCACGGTTTGGTTGTTGGAAATTCCGATCGTCTGTATGCGGCATTAGAGACTTTGGGGTGCGAGATCCATATGTGCCAATGTTTCTTAAAGAGGCTTGTGTTATAGTTTTTATGGGCAAGCATTAGTTCATATTGTGCATGGGTATTAAGTATTAAAATGACTTCTGTAAGTTTTGAAGCATCTAGTGATTTCCACATTTTGGTAATAGAAAGTCTGGCAGCTACAGTATAAGTAGGTTTACCACTATTTTTCTATACTGAAGGGGAAATATGTCAAGGTTAATACCTAAGAGAGCCATAGATGGTGAGAGTCCTAATAGGTTTCCTGTAAGGGAGGCAATAAACGTTGATGCTGAGTTCCAAAAGCTAGTTAAGAATTTGCAGCTCCCTAATATATGATATAAAGAACCAACTTGGATGTTACATCACCAGCATAATGTGGATGCTGTGGGAAAGATTTTAGATAATTTATAAAGGATTAAGTATATCTGTTCAAGATTTTTGGGGAGTTATCCCAGTGTTAAATACAGGCTGTGGCTGTGTTATTTTTTCTCAAAGCTTTGTACCAAGTTTCGTCAGTGAATGATTGAGCTAGATCTTTCTACCATTTTATCATATTATGATTTTTCTCAAATTTAGGGTATTGAGCGAATATCTTATTAAAGAAGGCTATGCCATGTTGTTTTTTTTCAACAGAACAAGCTCTCTTGCAAATGTATTAAGCCAGGTTCACATATGTGCGGCCGCAGGTTCATGCCTGGGGTCCGGTGCGTGCCTATTCACCGGTTCAGGTGCAATTAAGGTCCGAATGTTTCCCTGAATTCCCACCTGAACCGTACCCAAACACGTACAGGACCCTTTTTCAATCCGAACCAGACATGTGTGAACCGGCTCCATTGAGAGGTGGTCACACTTGCCTGTCATGGGAATTGGATACGGAGAAATCCTCATCCAATTCGCATATGTGTGAACCAGGCCTTAGTCAAGAGTGTTGAGACTAACCATTTACCCCGACAGGGGTGTTTTTACAAAGATCAGCTTTTATTTATTAATATAAAACCTTTATCCCAAAAGAATAAAAAAAAAAACGTTGCTGTAACTGCTTATGAAACTTCAGTGCAAGCAGATGTTTGGCTTCAATTTGTTAGTGTAACTAAATCTGACAATGCTGCTGTCTGCTGTGTCCCTGTGCTCCTTCATCCAGAGTGGGGACACATTTAATACAGGAGGTGTGTCAATGGGCAGATCACCAGGTGAAAGCAGAGAGGAAAAAAGCCTTAAGAAAGAAAACAAATACAGCCACTACATCTAAGGATTCATAGGCTGCAATATATTACATTTGTAGTTTTGGGTTTAATTCCATTTTAAGAGACTTCACCATATATCAATCAGTGACCCGTGGTGAGTATCATATAGCTGCTATCTGCTCTCTGCTCAGATTTGTGATCACAAGGTCTGGTGAAGGGAAATGTTCCATTACTGAATTCCTTTGAGGTTTTGAGATGTTATGTGATAGAATGCCAAGAGTGGGAAGATGTGAAAAAGTGTGTCATAATAAATAATGTCCTTTAGGAATACCCACCTTTAGCCATGCCCACAAATTAGTGTGGTACTATGGCACACTTTGCATAGCACATTGTCTTGGACACTTGGTTGTATTAGCCTCCTAAGCCAGAGGTGACCAGTGTTTCCCTGATTGTAATGTAAACCCCTGCACTACGCTAAAGAATATCAGTGAAATTCATTCTGTTCAAACTCATACAGCATATATGAACAAATCATGCCTAGTTCTGGAAGCTTCACCTATCCTAGAACATCCATACTGAAAAATTTTCAACAACCCTAATAAATTAATTCTGTCTGTAGTATGTCATCTCGTTGTAGCCTAGTTCCTTCAGAGAGCGTATGACTGAGTCTCTTGTGTTAGGGAAAATCCTGGGATCTGAAAACATTTTAAAATTACTGTGTACAGGGCCATCTTTAGTATTGATTGGAGCCTGGGCAAACATTTTCTTGCCCTCCCCCATCTTCCCCGTGCAATTACACTCTCCATCTGCTTTGAGGCATAGAATAAACAATAACTGGGCCCGGGGCAGCTGCCCCTTTTGCCACATGTTACTGACTGTGTGTCAGAAAAGCCCTACTACAACCTACACATGAAGCGTAGATTTAGTCCTCAGAAATTAAAGTGGATGTAAACCCAATGTCATCCTTTCTAAACTACTGTCTTAGGGGTTATCTATAAGGATATACATGTCTCCTGCATGTATCGTATCTTAACCTGTCAAATGTCTCCCCTCTGTCTGTTATGAGAGCTGAAAAACTGCAGATTCTGTGGGTGGGTCTGTTGTCTGGAGCTCAGTAGGTGGAGTCGTGATGTCAGTAGACTCCCCGTCCACCTCTACACTCCCCTTGTCAATGTGCATTTTTTCCTGTGTATTTCTAACACTGAACTTCTGCTATGATCTCTAACATCCAGTGAAAAGACAGGAAAGTAACCACATGACTTCAGCATGCCAAATCATGGTGAGGTGTGGAACAGCCAATCCTTGCAGAGCTGCTGAAGAAAGGAGTGGGGGGTGGAATTAAAAAATAATGCATGTATTAGGCTAATGCACGAGATATGTAAATCACCTGTCACTCACAGCAAGGGGGAGGATTTGACAAGTTTTATCTCACTAAACAATAAAAGAGGATTGCTCAGAGCTGGATTAACTCATTGTGGCAAGACTGGGCTCAAATGATAGGAAATCTTATACTCTGCATTATGACATAAAAAAAATATAAAAAAATCGGGTTTACATCCACTTTAAGTGTTTTTTTGGCATTCCGGCACTGAAGAATATCCTTTTGGTTAATGCTGCTGGAGTCATCAGTAAACTGAAAACTGTAGGGGTGGACGTGCAGAAAATAAGTATTTTGCATGTTTATAGCTTTATATCAGGTACATTTATGTCCATTTATATCTTTTTTATCATTTCAGTGCTGGAACAAAAATATGATTTTTGTGGTTATATTTTGCATAATGTTGTATAGACAAATGATGTCATGAACTGCAAAGCCTATGTCTGTCTAAGTTTGTGATTGAGCTGTATAACGTTGCTGCCTAAATATGAATAATTGCTTGGAAGCATTCTAAAATAGATATGCATACCACAAAACAGGCATCTAAATGGATTACACTGCACCTTTGTGGATATTCATAATTCTATATACGGAATGTATGCCTATTGGAGTGGAACTTCATGACAATGATCCCATTACAGTATATGGAAAGGATTATAGGTATACATAATGTATGTTAGTGTAACTTTTTATGCCTGATCTGGGGATCCCAGATAGTTATGATCAGTAAATGGAAAACGTGTCCAAAAGACCCATGCTGGATGTTGTTTTAATGGAGATCAAAACAGCACCTGAATCCCGGAGATGCATAGGCCAATATTTTAGGATTCAGTGGTTTATGTTGTAAATAATATATATACTGTACATATACA
This sequence comes from Lithobates clamitans, assembly GCA_037952925.1. NCBI lineage: Eukaryota > Metazoa > Chordata > Amphibia > Anura > Ranidae > Lithobates > Lithobates clamitans. The sequence continues at coordinate 859,111 of JBBGZY010001374.1, read as the reverse complement.
CTTGAGTATGTTTGAAATTGGTGTTCATAAGCACACACACATGTGTATATACTATATTATCAAAAGTATTGTGACACCTGCCTTTACACACACACATGAACTTTAGTGGCCTCACAGTCATAGTCCATAGGGTTCAATATTGAGTTGGCCCGCCCTTTGCAGCTTTAACAGCTTCAGCTCTTCTGGGAAGGCATTTGTAAGGTCAGGCACTGATGTGGACAAGAAGGCCTGGCTGGCAGTCTCTGTCTAATTCATCCCAAAGGTGTTCTATCGGGTTGAGGTCAGGACTCTGTGCAGGCCAGTCAAGTTCCTCCACCCCAAACTTGCTCATCCATGTCTTTATAGACCTTGTTTGTGCACTGGTGCACAGTCATGTTGGAACAGGAAGGGGTCATCCCCAAACTGTTCCCACAAAGTTGGAAGCATGAAATTGTCCAAAATGTCTTGGTATGCTGACGCCTTAAGAGTTCCCTTCACTGGAACTAAGGGGCCAAGCCCAACCCCTGAAAAAACAACCCCACATCATAATGCCTCCCTCCACCAAATGATTTGGACCAGTGCAAAAAGCAAGGTCCATAAAGACATGAATGAGCGAGTTTGGTCTGGAGGAACTTTACTGGCCTGCACAGAGTCCTAAACTCAATCCGATAGAACACCTTTGGGATGAATTAGAGCAGAGACTGCAAGCCAGGCCTTCTTGTCCCCATCAGTGCCTGACCTCACAAATGCGCTTCAAAGATTCCCAAAGACACACTCATAAACCTTGTGACAGCTTTGGACAGTGTGTCACATGTGCTCAGGGTGAACCTGCTCTCATCTGTGAAAAGCACAGGGCACCAGTGGCGGACCTGCCAATTCTGGTGTCCAATGGAAAATACCAATCCAGCTCCACGGTTCCGGGCAGTGAGCACAGGGCCCACTAGAGGATGTCGGGCCCTCAGGCTACCCTCATGAAGTCTGTTTCTGATTGTTTTGTCAGAGACATTCACACCAGTGGCCTGCTGGAGGTTATTTTTTAGGGCTCTGGCAGTGCTCATCCTGTTCCTCCTTGCACAAAGGATCATATACCGGTCCTGCTGATGGGTTAAGAACTTTCTATGGCCCTGTCCAGCTCTCCTAGGGTAACTGCCTGTCTCCTGGAATCTCCTCCATGCTTTTAAGACTGCTGGGAGACACAGCAAACCTTCTGTCAATGGCACGTATTGATGTGCCATCCTGGAGGAGTTGGTCTGCCTGTGCAATCTTATAGGGTCCAGGTATCACCTCATGCTACCAGTAGTGACACTGACACCGATCAGGCCAAATATGAGACAGTCCAGGGCAATCTGGGACACGTAGTACCCAGCCATAACCTGGTTGCCTGATCTGCAGCAGCGAACACTGGTCGACACCGGTGTCCGGTTGGAGCATTGCGAGGAATTTGCCCTTGGGATGATCGAGGGGACTGAGCAACTATACCTGCTATCTCTTCCCTGAGCTAGTTACTGTCCCTTAGTGTGCTAGTTTAAGGAAAACACTCTTCCATACCACTAAAGCAAACATTTTGCCAAAAAGCGACAGGTCTGTTGCATGGGAGAAGGATTCTCAGTTTCAGCTTGCAGTGTGCAAAAGTGCCTTTATTACAGTGGCACTAAGGGGTCTATGTATAAAGTATTTGTTGTGCAGGTGTCTTAAAGTGACACTAAACTCTGATTTTAAAAATATATATTCTATTATAAATACAGTGCCTCGAAAAAGTATTCATAATCCTTAAAAATGTTTGTATTTTATTGGGATTTTATGTGATAAACCAACACAAAGTAGCACATACCGTATATACTCGAGTATAAGTCGAAATTTTCAGCACTTTTTTTTGGGCTGAAAGTGTCCCTTCGACTTATACTCGAGTCACCGCCGTCTGTCTGCATGATCAGCGTGTCATGCAGGCAGACGGCGGCCGGCGTGTGGTGATAGTGTTCGGTGGCTATTCCAGCTTTCAAAAGCCGAGCCTCCTGCTCGTCTGTGATAGGCTGAACAGCTGTCAGTGTACAGCCTATCACAGACATTCTCTCATCCTCATCCGTGGTATGAGAATGAGAGAATGTCTGTAATAGGCAGTCAGTGGTCAGCCTATCACAGACGAGGAGGAGGCGCGGCTTTTGAACTGTGGAATGGCCGCCGAACACTATTATCACACGCCGGCCGCCGCTTGAGGATGGAGATCGCCACAGGGAGGCTGGAGATCGCCACAGGGAGGCTGCACAGGACACAGGTAGGCTGCACATGCACACAGGACACATGCACACAGGACATGTACAGGACACATGCACACAGGGACACAGGAACACAGGACACACATGTACAGGACACACATGTACAGGACACACATGTACAGGACACACATGTACAGGACACAGGACACATGCACAGGGTACAGGTAGGCTGCACAGGACACAGGGAGGCAGGCAGCTGCAGATGGGCATTGTTGACCCTCTGCATTTCTCAGTCAATACTTTGGTAGAACCCCCTTTCTCTTCAATTACACCTGGGAGTCTTTTTGGGTCTCTACCAGCTTTGCACATCTAGAGAGTGACATTTTTGCCCATTCTTCTTTGCAAACTAGCTCAAGCTCCGTCAGATTGGAAGGAGAGCATCTGTGAATAGTAATTCTCAAGTCTTGCCACATACTCTCAGTTTGATTTAGGCCTGGACTTTGACTGGGCCATTCTAACACATGAATATGCTTTGATCTAAACCATTCTATTGTAGCTCTGGCTGTATGTTTAGGGTCGTTGTCCTGCTGTAAGGTGAATCTCCGACCCAGTCTCAGGTCTTTTGAAGACTTCAACAGGTTTTCTTCTAAGATTGCCCTGTATTTGGCTCCATCCATCTTCCCATCAACTCTGACCAGCTTCCTTGTCCCTGCTGAAAAAAGCATCCCCACAACATGATGCTGCCACCACCATGTTTCACGGTGGGAATGGTGTGTTCAGGGCGATGTGCAGTGTTAGTTTTCCTCCACACATAGCGTTTTGCTTTTAGGCCAAAAAGTTCCATTTTGGTCTCATCTGACCAGACCACCTTCTTCCACATGTTTGCTGTGTCCCCCACACAGCTTCTTATGGCTTTCTTCTTGCCACTCCTCCCTAAAGGCCAGATTTGTGGAGTGCATTACTAATAATTGTCCTGTGGACAGATTCTCCCACCTGAGCTATGGATCTCTGCAGCTCCTCTAGAGTTACCATGGACCTCTTGGCTGCTTCTCTGATTAATGCTCTCCTTGCCTGGCCTGTCAGTTTAGGCGGACGGCCATGTCTTGGTAGGTTTGCAGTTGTGTCATACTCTTTCCATTTTCAGATGATGGATTGAACAGTGCTTTGTGAGATGTTCAAAGCTTGGGATATTTTTTTATAACCTAACCCTGCTTTAAACTTCTCCACTACTTTATCCCTGACCTGTCTGGTGTGTTCCTTAGCCTTCATGATGCTGCTTGTTCACTAAGGTTCTCTAACAAACCTCTGGGGGCTTCACAGAACAGATATATTTAAACTGAGATTATATTACACACAGGTGGACTCTATTTACTAATTAGGTGACTTCTGAAGGCAATTGGTTCCACCAGATTTTATTTAGGGGTATCAGAGTAAAGGGGGCTGAATACAAATGTACAACACACGTTTCACATATTTATTTGTAAAAAATTCTGAAAACCATTTATCATTTTCCTTCCACTTCACAATTATGTCCCACTTTGTGTTGGTCTATCACATAAAATCCCCAAAAAATACATTTATGTCTTTGATTGTAACATGACAAAATGTAGAATATTTCAAGGGGTAGGAATATTTTTTTCAAGGCACTGTATATATATTCTATTCTATGTATTCCTAATTTTAAAAGTTTCTTCTGTTGCTCTCAGCCTCCTTCAAATAATGTTATTCTTTTTTTTTTTGCTTCTGCTGCTGTGATCCGACTCCCTGTTAGAAAGTGTCTATGTTCATTCTTCATTGTCCCACTGTAAGTAAGCACATATTCATCCCCTTATTCCCACTCCAGAGATGGGCTAGGGACTATGGAATGTGCACTGTGCATAGAACAGGCAGTGCCCATGACCCCACTGCTCATTTCAAACAAGCAGGGAAATGGAGAGGTTGGGGAGCTCAGGTTAGACATTACAAGGGGGTGGAAAAACACAGTAATAAACAATTTTATAAAAAGTAGATTACAAGGCCATTAAAGAGGAAGTAAATCCTGATGGATTTTACTTCCTCTTTTTTTTCTCTGCAAAGTAAAAGCATAATGGGCTAGTATGCATCGCATACTAGCCCATTATGTTGCACTTACCTGCAAACGAAGCCCACAATGTCGCTGCTGTCCCCGCTGTCCCTGCTGTTGGCAGCATCCATCTTCACCCCTCTTCCTTTCAGACAGAAGAAGAAAACCCCCTTGGGAAATAGGACTTTGAGAGTGACCAATACACCAAATCAATACACCAAATAGTATCAAAAAACTATTTATTATATAAATTTAGACATAGTTAAAATTTGTCAAAGTGGACATGGAAACATGACAACATGTGAAATAAACAATTGATGCATATACAAACATTAATCACATCTCTGATGAACCCGACGTTTTTGGCTAGATGCCTTTCTTCAGGGGTTATTTACAAACAGAACACAAATGTCTATTGAGGAAAAACATATATGATTAAAAAAACTGTAAACATAGGTTGAAAAAGACAAAGCTGAAGGCAAATATTGATGGATATATCAAACACATACCAATGAGATCAATTGTTTGTGTGAAGAGTAAAAAAGAGAGACCTTGAGGGGCCCCCCAAGGACAAAGAGGCTGGACAGACAGGTCTTAAAGGCTAAACACCTTACAAGCAAAGGAGATATTCCAGCAAGGGTCCAAAAGGTTGCCACAAAAATGACACCAGAACTGGTATGATCTGGGTAGGTGAAAAATAACAGAATGATAATACATAGTGTGTCTTCTAATTATACCAAATGGGAATGCATTAGTATGTGTATATAAATATTAAAATATACACACCTAAAGGATAAATGCTCGTCACATGCCCACGGGTTCCCCCAAGATGCAGGTCTCACAAAAATAGCAGGGAAGGCTTCAATAAGTCCCTCTGCTCAGGACAAAAAATGGGGGGGGGGGAGGGGATAATGTTGATTTAGAGATCATACAATGGATCAAAAGGCCAAGGGAATTATGTTGAGAAACACCATCTTACCTCCTGTCGATCGATCACAAAAGAGTCTGATGTCAGATTCTTCACAGATGGGTCCTAGTTGCAATCTCGAAACAACCAATACAAGAAAAATATGCGACCGGTCTAAACTATGTGGCATGTTCACCAATGCCAGGAGCATGGCGGACAAGATGGGTGAACTAGAGATACTGTTGTACAAGGAGGATTTGGATTTTGTGGGAATTTCAGAGACCTGGTTCAACAGCTCTCACGATTGGCTGGCAAACATTCAAGGGTATACCCTTTACCGCAAGGATAGAGAGGGTAAAAAAGGGGGAGGGGTATGCCTATATATCAAGAATAATGTACAAGTGAATGTGAGAGATGACATCACTGAGGGAGCTAGGGAAGAGGTGGAATCCTTATGGATAGAGCTCCAAAGAGATGAAGCTAAGGGGAAAATAATACTGGGAGTATGCTATAGGCCCCCTAACCTGAGGGAGGAAGTGGAGACAGATCTTCTATCACAATTTGGATTGGCAGCAAGGATGGGAAGTGTTATCATAATGGGGATTTTAATTATCTAGACATAGACTGGGCGGAGGGAACCGCGCATTCATTTAAGGCTCGCCAGTTCCTTAATGTCTTGCAGGACAATTTTATGGGTCAGATGGTAGACGCACCAACTAGAAATAAAACATTACTGGATCTACTGATTACCAACAATACAGACCTGATCACGGATGTGGAAATACGGGGCAATTTAGGTAACAGCGATCACAGGTCAATTAGTTTCAGTATAAATCACACAAATAGGAAACATAAAGGGAATACAAAGACACTAAATTTCAAAAGAGCCAACTTCCCTAAACTACAAACCTTGCTAAAAGGCATAAATTGGGATAAAATATTAGGAACAAAGAATACGGAGGAGAGATGGGTTTGCTTTAAGAGCATATTAAATAAGGGCATTAGCCAATGTATCCCATTGGGTAATAAAAGCAAAGGAGAAGGCCTTCAAAAAATACAGGGTTGAGGGATCATCATCAGCATTCAGACTTTATAAAGAATGCAACAAGAAATGTAAGGGTGCAATTAGGATGGCTAAGATAGAACATGAGAGACACATAACGGAGGAGAGCAAAAAAAATCCCAAGAAATTCTTTAAGTATGTAAACAGTAAAAAAGGGAGGACAGACCATATTGGCCCCATAAAGAATGAGGAAGGACATCTGGTTACAAAGGATGGGGAGATGGCGAAGGTATTGAATTTCTTCTTCTCCTCAGTCTTCACGAGTGAATCGGGGGGGGCTTCAGTAACCAAAACTGCAGTGTATATTCTCATGACACAACACAGGAAGCACCTCCATGGTTAACAGAGGACAGAATTAAAATTAGACTTGAGAAACTTAACATTAATAAATCACCGGGACCAGATGGCTTGCATCCAAGGGTACTTAGGGAACTCAGTCAAGTGATTGCCAGACCGTTGTTCCTAATTTTTACAGACAGTCTACTGACTGGAATGGTACCAGCTGATTGGAGAAAAGCCAATGTAGCACCAATATTTAAAAAGGGCGCAAAATACATCCCTGGGAATTACAGACCAGTTAGCCTAACATCAATAGTATGTAAACTCTTGGAGGGGATGATAAGGGACTATATACAAGATTTTAGTAATAAGAACGGTATCATTAGCAGTAATCAGCATGGATTCATGAAGAATCATTCTTGCCAAACCAATCTACTAACCTTCTATGAGGAGGTGAGTTGCCATCTAGATATAGGAAGGCCCATAGACGTAGTGTATCTGGATTTTGCAAAAGCATTTGACACAGTTCCCCATTAACGTTTACTGTACAAAATAGGGTCCTTTGGCATGGACCATAGGGTGAGTACATGGATTGAAAACTGGCTACAAGGGCGAGTTCAGAGGGTGGTGATAAATGTGGAGTACTCAGAATGGTCAGGGGTGGGTAGTGGGGTTCCCCAGGGTTCTGTGCTGGGACCAATCCTATTTAATTTGTTCATAAACTACCTGGAGGATGGGATAAACAGTTCAATCTCTGTATTTGCAGACGATACTAAGCTAAGAAGGGCAATAACTTCTCTGCAGGATGTGGAAACCTTGCAAAAAGATCTGAACAAATTAATGGGGTGGGCAACTACATGGCAAATGGGGTTCAATGTAGAAAAATGTAAAATAATGCATTTGGGTGGCAAAAATATGAATGCAATCTATACACTGGGGGGAGAACCTCTGGGGGAATCCAGGATGGAAAAGGACCTGGGGGTCCTAGTAGATGATAGGCTCAGCAATGGCATGCAATGCCAAGCTGCTGCTAACAAAGCAAACAGAATATTGGCATGCATTAAAAAGGGGATCAACTCCAGAAACGATAATTCTCCCGCTCTACAAGACTCTGGTCCGGCCGCACCTGGAGTATGCTGTCCAGTTCTGGGCACCAGTCCTCAGGAAGGATGTACTGGAAATGGAGCGAGTACAAAGAAGGGCAACAAAGCTAATAAAGGGTCTGGAGGATCTTAGTTATGAGGAAAGGTTGCGAGCACTGAACTTATTCTCTCTGGAGAAGAGACGCTTGGGAGGGGATATGATTTCAATATACAAATACTGTACTGGTGACCCTACAATAGAAATAAAACTTTTTCGCAGAAGAGAGTTTAACAAGACTCGCGGCCACTCATTAAAATTAGAAGAAAAGAGGTTTAACCTTAAACTACGTAGAGGGTTCTTTACTGTAAGAGCGGCAAGGATGTGGAATTCCCTTCCACAGGCAGGGGTCTCAGCGGGGAGCATCGATAGCTTCAAGAAACTATTAGATAAGCACCTGAATGACCGCAACATACAGGGATATATAATGTAATACTGACACATAATCACACACATAGGTTGGACTTGATGGACTTGTGTCTTTTTTCAACCTCACCTACTATGATAAACGGCCGTGGCGAGATCTTTATACACACTGGGAAGCTCGCACCTGCGCGGTAGTCCCGTGTGCATCGCGCATGTGCGGACGGTGAAAGGTTGCGCATTGAGACCAGAAAGGACCAACTGTTTGTAAGAGTGCACGTCGCTGACCCAAAAGAGGGCGTGACGGCGCCCTGCGCTCCAGTGACACCGATGCACACATACGGCCTGCTAACAAAGGGCAGAGCCACAAGAGTCTGACCAAGTCAGCGCCTTGTAACCATAAGGGGATGCCTGCGCTATTGAAAACATGGAAAACCCTCTTTGTGCGCCGGGTGGGACATGACCAGCCAGGAGGGGAATGCACAGATAAGAGCCATCATTGTCAGATTGTGTAGGGGAAGAAAAGAGGGCAAAAATACCAATGTAATAAGGCACATCAAACACGGAAAATAGTTCTGCGATAATTAACAAATGGGCCAATCAGGATAGCACATACAAGTCAGTCATACTGGACACAAGATTATACCTAATCATTAGCCAGTAGAATGAAATCTACCAGTGACAGAAAGGAACCAAAATGCTAAAAGGACCAACCAAAAATCATATTCAGAAATTGCTTAATCCTCCCATCCCCCTGATGAGAAGCTGTCCAGGAGGGGATGATAGCTCACCATATCATTGAGGCCAGGGGGCGAGGTGGCATCCAGGTATACTATCCAGCGTGTTTCACGCTGGAGCAATACTCGGTTCCAGTCTCCACCCCTAGCGTTGGGACGCAGTCGATCAGGGATAAGAAACTTGATCTGTGGAAATTTCCCCCGTGATTGTCCCTAAACTGCCTACATAGTGGAAGATCTGCATTGGACTTATGCATACTGAGAATGTGCCTGTACACCCTTTTATGAAATTCTTGTTTTGCCTTCCCTATGTAGAAGGATCTGCATTGATAGGACAATATATAGACCACTCCAATTGTTTTACAGTTGGCGTAATAAATAGGTTTAAATATCTTGTCATTGGGGAGTTCAATATTGCTACCTGTGTGCATATATTGACAATATCCACAACCGCCACACTTAAAAGTGCCAGGATGTTTGCAGGGATCTTTATGAAATTTTTATGCAAATTCACTCTGTACAAGTGCATCTTTGAGGGATCTTGTTCTACTGTAGGTTATAGATGGATTCTGTGAAATAAACGGGCTTAAAGCGGAGCTGGTGAGGAAAATGTGTCCGATTTCTTTTTAAGTTTTGAATTCACACCTAATTTGACTTACTTAGTAGTAGTATTTGCATTGAGGAGTGTGGAGAAACAGGTAGGGAAAGCATAGTATTTTGTAAATTAGACACAGTTGTTAACTGTGTTTTTTTAGTTTTTTTTTTTTATTTTATTTTGTCTACTTGTAAATGGAAGAAATTAAATAAAGTTTTGGAGGAGTACCACAATGATGTGAAACTGAGTTGGAAACAGTAAATGAACTTAAAGTTGAATAAGATCGAGTTCTCTGAAGTGGTAATAAAAAAGACAAATAAAAAAAACATTGAGTCTGTCAATTAGATCAAAGCCCTCCTGTTCTTCAAGCAGATCTATAAGATCATCCAAAGCTTTCTCATTTTTGACTTTTTCATACAGTCATACAGTTAAAAGTCATACTTTTTAACAAAAGTTTTATTGCAAGTAATTGTACATCTTTAATGATTTCGAACTTATCTATATCTGCTTCAGGACAGAAGCTCAATCCCTTCGACAGAACCGATGTTTCCTCATTAGAAAGCGTGTAATCAAGCGTGTATAAATTAATAATATTCAATAAGTTAACATTGAGTAGGGGGTTAGCTAAGCTGGATTGTCCTCCTGATTCAAAGTGTGATCCAAAAAATCATCAGCCATTGCTTGACTCACGGTTTCTCTAGATCTATTTTTAATAGTGTGTGAATTAGAAATTTTGTAAGAAGATTGTCCAGAGGGGCCACAGCTTGTGTCAGTTACCTATGTACCTGGACTAGGGGAGTGAAGAGAAAAAAGTGCATTAAGAGATTCCTCCACCATATGTTTTTTTTGGAACTTTAGATTCCGTATTAGGTGATCTCCATTTGTTTTTCTGAGATTTTTTCTTTTGTCCAAAGCTTGGCTGTGAAGATGAAGAAACAGAAGAGTTTAAAGACATATTTGACCCTTTTTCTTCTTTTGCAGATTGAATTTAATTTGTCATGGGGCATGCCAACGATATACTTCTTGGAAGGCAATTTTATCCCTCCAGAATTTATGCTCCTTCATTGTTAAAGTTTCCTTTGCTATCTGATCCAATCATGTTTTAATGGTTTCCTCTTGGTTCGTATAGCCATCGAGGCCCTTAAAGAGTTCCAATTGCCCATAAATTTTGTCAATGTCATTATGTGGACTCCGGCTCTGTGACTGGTCAGAGTCACGCAACGTCACTCCCACACATGCGCGCGGGAACCGCCGGTCACGGCACGGGCCATTTAGAAAAAGCACGATCGTGCCCTTTCTTCAGTGTGCATGCGTCAATGACGTTGGCGAAAGCGTATATCGTAAATATCTCCTTAACCGTGCAGGTTTAGGAGATATTTCCAGTACCTACAGGTAAGCCTTTTTATAGGCCTACCTGTAGGTAAAAGTGGTGTAACTAGGTTTAAAACTACTTTAAGTAGTGTATGTGTATGAATTATTTTTGAAAAATCATTATATAGTTTAGAGTTACATTAAAGGGTAAAAAAATATAGCAAGTTCAAAAAAGACAATATAGCATATACAATTGCTAAACAAGCCTATTGTAATGTACTGTTATTAAAAATGTTCTGTAAATTTGAATGCATTATGGAAACCTGGAAGCGTTCCGTACACAAGTGGTATACAGAACACCCCCAGGAATGCAATATTCTGCTTGGGTGAAGAACTCTACACTAAGATACAAGTCAGGTTTTAGGCATTTTCTGCAACAAAAATATTTTTTGGTGAGATACTACGTAAAGGTTAATCACTTCTAAAGGGATGCTAGCACTGCAACTTTTCTCATCAAAATTAGTCATTCCAATTCAGAATCCACATCCAAACTACAAAAAGCTTTTTCTTCGAAGCAGAAACAGGTAGGAATCTAAAGTTTGAAGTTTGTTAAAATTCTTGCAATGTACATTGATCACCCAGAATGTTTGCTTTTTTCTCAACAAAAGTGGAGTTATTTTTTAAGTATTTACACAGACCTAAGGAATGATTGCCATATTGTTTGCATATGATTTTCCTATATGATCATAACCTCCATTCAGTGGCCATACATGTAGTATTTTTTTTTTATTGATGTGTTTCATAAAAATACCTCATTGTGGCCACTAGATGGAGCTGACAGTCATAGGAGATATCATTCCTTGTGGCTGTTCGAATTACTTATAGTAATTGTAAAGTCTTGTGTCTTGTTTTTTTTGTTTTTTATTTTAAATAGTAAATATGTTATACTTACCTGCCCTCTGTAGTGGATTTGCACAGAGCAGCCTGGATCCTCCTCTTCTCAGTTCCCTCTTTGCTTTTCCTTGCACCTGCCTCCTGTCGAGTGCCCCCACAAGCAAGCAGCTTGCTATGGGGGCACCCGAGCCAAGCTGCAGCCCTGTGTCCATTCAGACATGGAGCTAATGGCGCCGTTGCTGTGTCTCAGGCAATCAGGAGAGAGAGTGCCAAATGGCCGAGGGACTTGTGGACATCACCGGATAGAGATGAGGCTTAGGTAAGTATTAGGGGGACTGCTGCCTTTAAAACCACTTTAAGACTGCACAACATTTTTTTTTACATAGACCCCTAAGAGTTATTTTGTTGACATATTCACATATACGTATGACCTTTTTTTCCGACTTGATAACATTGTCCCTATTGTGCTTAGTCAACCTGATATTATTTACCGCTATTTATTCCGAAAACCATCAAGAAAATAACACTGTATTTGAAAATGTACATTGTGAACCAATACCCATTAAATCGCACAGCTCATGGAAAATTAAATGAGGTACTCAGCAAAGTTAAATAGGCAATTAACATGAGGGCATAAATAAAGCTTTACAGAGTGACATATATACGGTATGGGATGTTCTATCAAATTGTTTTTCATTCATCAGCAGATAGGTAAGAAATAACATAAATTATACAGCCTGGTTCATTGAATTAAACTATGCTTTATCTTTTTCTATGCAGGTTAGTAATTAAAAACAGCTAAACCTACTGTGTGCTGCATTGTTAATTGGTATAGGGTAATGCATTGCTTCCTTACACATAACAAAAGGTCATATGCAGATTATTCATGTTTCAGAGAAGTGCTAATAGCATAGAGCAGGGGTACTGAATTAAAATTCATGGAGGTCCGCTTAGTAAAATATTCTTCCAGCAGAGGCCAGAATCCCATGTTTGCGATATGACTCAGATCCTTTACATCCTTTACATCCTTTACAGTCCTCAGCCCCCCCCCCACATTACTGTCCTCAGACCACCCCATTACAGTACTCAGTTACCCTCATTACTGTCCTTAGCCCCCCAGTGGTGGACCATCCATTGAGGGCGCACTGATGCCGCCCCCCTATCTATGCGTTCGGCCCCCTGAACTACATACAGGTCGTCGGACCATGGATTCCAGTGCGGCGGGGTGTTTTTTTCAAGCACCTGATTAGAGCCAGAGGCTCCAATAGGCTTCAAAAAAGGTTGAGCTTGGAGCGCAGAGCATTGCTCTCTGAGCCCAACCAGTTGTGTGACCACAGCAAATTCATTTTCTATATAGATGTTCCAGCTGAGGCTCTGTGAAGATATGCTGAAGGTCTCTCTCCCATTCTCTAATGAACCCCGGCTTCTCCCCAGTATGCATGTTCAACAGTAGGTCATATAATACTGAGATGGCATGGGGAATAGCCGAGTCTGTCATACATAAACGCTCGAATGGCGAGGCTAAAGTAGGTGACCGGACTCCTTGGGGAAGACTGTTGAAAAGGTGCCTAAGCTGTCTGTAACGCCATTCATCCATAGAGAAAGAGCCATACTGTTCCCTCAACATGGTCAGTATTAACAGGCCATGATCCTGAACAAATCTGCCACATCTGGAATCTCCATCAGCCGCCCAGGACCGAAAGAAGGGTGGACGGATGTTCCCCAGGAGCGAACCAGGGGAAGCCACTTAGGGGCGCCAAGGGGGAAATCCGTAGTGCGAGCTTCCCTTCCCTGTTCCGGGCATCCCAGGTCGCCAAGGCGTGGGCAACCAGTGGAGAAACCAGCATCGTGAGACCTCTATGTTCTCGGGGGACTCAGGGGGCATGCGATAAGTTTCGACCTGCTAGAATCTTGTCCAGGGGTACCCATAGTTTGTAAGTGGTATTATGATACCAATCTAAAATACGTTGTAAAGCTACTGCTTCATAGTAACTGCGGACTACGGGTACCCCCAAACCTCCCCTTGTTTTGGGGTGCTGTAACGTACGTAGAGCTAGCCGAGGACATTTCCCACCCCATATATATTTAATAAACAGACTGTTGAGGGTTGAGAAGAAAGTCCTAGGAAGGGCAATCGGCACCATCTGTAGGAAAAACAATATACAAGGTAGCACATTCATTTTGAGAACACTGACTTGGCCCATCCACGAGAATGCCGCCCTATCCCATTTCAGATCTACTTTATTAGTAGCAAGTAGCGGTGTATAGTTGCATTCGTAAAGCCGGGAACAGGTCGTGGGCAAGTATACTCCCAAGTATTTCAGGGCGGTTGGGCACCACGTAAATGAGAAAGCAGATTGCAGCTGTGTACGCAAACCCGGGGAAACATTTAGTGACAGAATTTCAGACTTGTTATACTTTATCTTGAAATTAGATAGTAAGTTAAATGCTTTCAGCTCTGCCATAATGTTAGGTAACGATATCAGGGGATCAGAGACATAAAACAGGACGTCATCTGCGTAGGCGGATAACTTATGTTCCGTCGGACCTACCCTAAAGCCCCTGATATCGTTATTGAGACGGATCCTATTGAGCAGCGGTTCAAGAGTCAGAGCAAATATGAGGGGGGATAACGGGCAACCCTGGCGTGTCCCATTACTAATCGGAAAGGTATCGGACAGTAGCCCATTAACCTTCACCCTGGCAGTCGGGAAGCTATACAAAGAGGATATCCAAGCCATCATATTGGTGCCCAAGCAGAGTCTGGTCAGCACCGTTTTCATGTAGGTCCAGTCCACCCTATCAAACTCTTTCTCGGCGTCAGTGAAAAGCAAGAGACAGGGGAGGGTCATCCCCTGAGATTCAACCCAGTGTATCAATTGAAGAGCCCTATTTGAGTTGTCCCTAGCCTCTCTGCCCGTGATAAATCCTGTGTGATCAGGGTGGATCACCGTCGGGAGGATCGGCTTGAGTCTATTGGCCAATATTTTGGCTAAGATCTTAATATCTGTGTTCAAAAGTGATATAGTTTCCTGGCAAGGTGTGGTCTTTCCCCTCTTTTGGGAGAACTGTAATGTGCGCCATTAGTGCTTCCGAGGGCATTACCGTACCGGAGGCCAAGGCCTATATATGGCTGGGTCTTGAAGTCTGGTTAAGTCTTGTGCTGCCGGGAGGAGTCTGATTGTCCTATCTATACCATCCTGCATCCAGCCTGTCTGTCAGTCTGTCAGCGGATCCCCCTTATGAGGAAAGGCCCTGGCTGGGTATAAGCCAATTGAGCGATTTACCTGCTAGCTGGTAAGCAGGTTTTTTTTTCAGGTGGTGGCACGTTTGTTATTCCTATTCACCTGGGTGTTTGTCACTTGATTGAACTATTATCGTCCATCCAAGAACCACTGTATGGACTTCCCATTTGTAGCGCAGCTTTTTTTTCCTTTTATACAGTATACTTGTGTTGTCACATTGTGAGCTGCTGCTTTTGGACTTTGTTATATTTTTGTTTTACAGTTGCTGTGAAATTCCAATATTTCCACATATGTTTCAATGTTTGTTATTTTTGACCTAGAGCATTTTTTTTCTTACTAGGTAAGTATTTAGGTTCGCCGTCAGGTGTTTATAGCGTCAGGTACCCCCATATACTACCTAGTAAAGGTTTTAACCCCCTGATTGCCCCCTAGTTTACCCTTTCACCAGTGATCACCGTATAACTGTTACGGGTGAGGCTGGTTAGTTAGTTAGTTTTTTATAGTGTCAGGGCACCCGCCGTTTATTACCTAATAAAGGTTTAACCCCCTAATCGCCCGGCGGGTGATATAAGTTGTTATGGTCAGATAGGGTCTCCATTGCCCCAGGCAGCGTCAGGTTAGTGGCAGTACCACTAACACCCACGCACGCAGCATACACCTCCCTTAGTGGTATAGTATCTGAACAGATCAACATCTGATCTGATCAGATCTATACTAGCGTCCCCAGCAGTTTAGGGTTCCCAAAAACGCAGTGTTAGCGGGATCAGCCCAGATACCTGCTAGCACCTGCGTTTTGCCCCTCCGCCCAGCCCAGCCCACCCAAGTGCAGTATCACCGTCACTTACAAAACACTAAACACATAACTGCAGCGTTCGCAGAGTCAGGCCTGATCCCTGCGATCGCTAACAGTTTTTTGTTAGCATTTTGATACAGTTGCTAACAGTCAGGAGCTTTTTTACCTGTGAGTCTCACTAGTGTACCACTAAATTTAGAGCCCAAAATGGCAAATCGAAGGTACACTAGTGAAGAGGCCTACACGTTTCTGAGCATGACAGATAGTGAAGAGGAAGCCAATCATCTGTCAGATTCAGGCTCAGAATACGAACCTGTAGACAGCAGCTGCTCCATGACAGATAGCTCTGACAACGGAGTTGTGGTCCCTGCCAAGGTCAGGCGTACCAGACCCCAATCTTCTTCTTCTGCTGTTGAGGTGCAAGAATCACTGGGCTCCCGTATGGAGCAGAGAAGTACTAGCGCCGCTATTCCTTCTGGTGAACTGCCAAGCACCAGCGGCCTAGTACACCCTGGTCGTACATCCAGCACTGCAATAACACTGGGTAACGTGGTGAGTCCCATAAGTGCAGTTCAAGCTGGCGAGGTGGCAAGCACAAGTGGTATCCCGCTGCCACCAAGAATAGGAACACAGGCCCGTCATGCCCATAGTGCCCTTTCTGCTGCATTCGCCAATCCTAATTGGGAACCCAACACCTCTGCAGCACCCATACTTCCCCCATTCACTGGCCAACCCGGTATTCAGGTGGAAACTGTTGATTTTACGTCACTTAATTTTTATTCGCTGTTTTTCACCGATCTCTATAGATCTATTGTGGACTAAAGCAATTTGTACGCTGGTCAACACATCGCCACTGTTCCCCAGTCCTCCCTTGCCAGAGATTGGAAACCAATTACGGTTTTTGAATTTAAGATCTTTCTGGGCCTATCCCTCCTCATGGGCATAACCAAAAAGAGTGAGTTGCAGTCATATTGGTGCACTGACCCAATTCACCATATGCCACATGTTCTCTGCCTCCATGACCAGGGCACGATACGAGCAGATTTTGCGGTTCACGCACTTAAACAACAATGAACTCTGTCGTCCTCGTGGAGACCCTGGATACGATCGGCTCTACAAAATTCGGCCCCTCGTAAACCACTTCAACCAACGTTTTGCAGACTTGTTTACTCACCATCAAGTTGTCTGCGTTGATGAGTCCCTGATTAAGTTTTCTGGCTGCTTGTCATTCAAACAGTACCTTCCCAGCAAGCGTGCCAGATACGGGGTCAAGATGTATAAGCTCTGTGACAGGGCCACAGGCTATACATGTAGTTTTATGGTTTATGAGGGAAGAGATAGACACGTAGAGCCAACAAACTGCCCTGACTACATAGGAAGCGCTGGCAAGATTGTGTGGGGCTTGGTGTACCATTTGTATGTGGACAATTATTACACGAGCGTGCCACTTTTTAGTCACTTGTTTGATCATCAGATTGGAGCATGTGGCACCGTGCAATCTAATCGTCGGGGCTTTCCCCAGCGGCTTGTAGATTCCCGTCTTAGGCTCGGGGAGAGAGCCTGCTTGAAGTGTAATAACTTGCTCGCTATGAAGTGGAGGGATAATAAGAATGCTTTCGTTCTTACCTCTCTTCATGCAGACACAACTGTCCAAATTACTATGGCGACTGATGTTGTGGAGAAACCCCTCTGTGTTCACGAATATAACCAAAATATGGGAGGGGTGGACCACAAAGACCAGTTGTTGGCGCCGTACCTAGTTGCCCGTAAGGCCAGACGCTGGTATAAAAAAGTGTCTGTATACTTATTTCAATTGGCTTTGCTGAACGTACATGTGCTATACAGAGCTTCAGGACGGACTGGATCATTCCTTAAATTCCAGGAAGAGTTTGTCAGAGCCCTTCTGTTTCCAGACGGTGCTCCATCTCACATTCCCCAACCAAATGCAGTAAGCCGGCTGCATGAGAGGCATTTTCCTTATGTCCTCCCGAGTACCCCTACCCAACGAGCCCCCCAAAGAAAATGTCGTGTCTGTAGAAAGCGCGGATATAGGTGTGACACCCGCTATTATTGTCCCTCCTGTCCTGACAATCCTGGTCTTTGCATTGGTGAATGTTTTGAGCACTACCATACACTAGTTGAGTTTTAGCGTAGGGTATAGCATTGCGCAGACTAGGTACACTATCATAGGATCTCCCAAGATGCCATCGCATTTTGAGAGACCCGAACCTGGAACCGGGTACAGTTGCAAAAGTTACAGTTATAAAAAAAAAGTAAAAAAAGTAAAAAAAAAAAAAAATACACAAAAAAAATATAAAATAAAAAAAACAAAAATAGTTGTCGTTTTATTGTATTCTCTCTCTCTATTCTCTCTCTATTGTTCTGCTCTTTTTTACTGTATTCTATTCTGCAATGTTTTATTGTTATTATGTTTTATCATGTTTGCTTTTCAGGTATATAATTTTTTTATACTTTACTGTTTACTGTGTTTTATTGTTAGCCGTTTTTTTGTTTTCAGATACGCCATTCAGCTGCAGCGCGGATTTATTTATCTTGACAGCAACAGCGTTTGCTCCCACGATACATAAAGCCGTGACTCCAGCGCTGTCGGAGGTGATTTCACCACCACAGTTAAAAAAAAAGAGCATATATGCCCAAGCATAGGGGCAGCCGGGGCGGAGGAGCGACTTGCTAGTACTTTTTTCGGGTGGATGCCCCCATGCTTCGGCATATATATATTTTAGGCACAAGTTGCGTTAAAAAATGTTTTATTTTTTACTGTTTTTTTGTATTTGCTTTGCAGGTATGGTATGTCTTACTGTTATACTGTAATGTTACTTTGTTTTATTGTTAACCATTATTTGCTTAGCAGGTACGCCATTCAGCTGCAGCATGGATTTATTTATCTTGACAGCAACAGCATTTGCTCCCCCGATACATAAAGCCGTGATTCCAGCGCTGTAGGGGGTGATTTCACCACCACAGTTAAAAAAAGCACATATATGCCGAAGCATGGGGGCAGCAGGGGCGGAGGAGCGATTTGCTCTTAACTTTTGGGGCACATGCACCATTTATATATGCTTCAGCATATATAAATGGTGCATGTATGCCCATCATTAGAAGTGAGTGGCATACCCACGATCAATCTCTTTTTTTCGTTCAGCCCACAGGCTGCATGAAAAACAAGATTACAATATATGCCCAACAAGGACCAGCAACGTACTGGTATGTTGCTGGATTTTGAGTGGTTATACCACAATGATGCCTGCAGGTTTATGTATCATCTTGGTATCATTCTTTTCAGCCAGTGGTCGGCTTTCATGTAAAAGCAATCCTAGTGGCTAATTAGCCTCTAGACTGCTTTTACAAGCAGTGGGAGGGAATGTCCCCCCCCCTCCCATTGTCTTCCATGGTTTTCTCTGGCTCTCCTGTCCCAACAGGGAACCCGGGAATGCAGCCGGTGATTCAGCCAGCTGACCATAGAGCTGATCAGAGACCAGAATGTCTCCAATCATCTCTATGGCCTAAGACAGTGTTTCTCAACTCCAGTCCTCAAGGCGCACCAACAGGTCATGTTTTCAGGCTTTCCACTATTTTGCACAGGTGATTTGATCAGTTTCACTGCCTTAGTAATTACCAAAGCCGTTTCATGTGAGGGAAATCCTGAAAACATGACCTGTTGGTGCGCCTTGAGGACTGGAGTTGAGAAACACTGGCCTAAGAAACCGGAAGCTACGAGCATTTCATGACTTAGTTTTCGCCGGATGTAAATAGCGCCATTGGGAAATTGGAAAAGCATTTTATCACACCGATCTTGGTGTGGTCAGATGCTTTGAGGACAGAGTACCTGTCACTACCTATTGCTATTATAGGGGATATTTACATTCCCTGAGATAACAATAAAAATGATGAAAAAAATGAAAGGAACAGTTTAAAAATAAGATAAAAAAGCAAAAAAAAAAAAAAGCACCCCCTGTCCCCCCCTGCTCTCGCGCAAAGGCGAACGCAAGCGTCGTTCTGGCGTCAAATGTAAACAGCAATTGCACCATGCATGTGAGGTATCACCGCGAAGGTCAGATCGAGGGAAGTAATTTTATCAGTAGACCTCCTCTGTAAATCTAAAGTGGTAACCCGTAAAGGCTTTTAAAGGCTTTTAAAAATGTATGTAGTTTGTCTCCACTGCGCAATTTTAAAGCATGTTGTGTTTGGTATCCATGTACTCAGGCTAAAATCATCTTTTTTATTTCATCAAACATTTGGGCAATATAGTGTGTTTTAGTGCATTAAAATTAAAAAAAGTGTGTTTTTTCCCAAAAAATTTGTGTTTGAAAAATCGCTATGCAAATACTGTGTGAAAAAAAAAATGAAACACCCACCATTTCAATCTGTGAGGCCTTTTCTTTAAAAAATATATATAATGTTTTGGGGTTCAAAGTAATTTTCTTGCAAAAAAAAAAATATTTTTTCATGTAAACAAAAAGTGTCAGAAAGGGCTTTGTCTTCAAGTGGTTAGAAGAGTGGGTGATGTGTGACATAAGCTTCTAAATGTTGTGCATAAAATGCAAGGACAGTTCAAACCCCCCCAAATGCCCCCATTTGGAAAGTAGACACCCCAAGCTATTTGCTGAGAGACATGTCGAGTCAATGGAATATTTTATATTGTGACACAAGTTGCGGGAAAAATACAATTGTTTTTTTTGCACAAAGTTGTCTCTAAATGATATATATTGCTCAAACGTGCCATGGGCATATGTGAAATTACACCCAAAAATACATTCTGTTGCTTCTCCTGAGTACAGGGATGCCATATGTGTGAGACTTTTTGGGAGCCTAGCTGCATACGGGACCCCGAAATCCAAGCACCACCTTCAGGGTTTCTAAGGGTGTAAATCTTTGATTTCACTCCTTACTGCCTATTACAGTTTCGGAGGCCATGGAATGCCCAGATGGCACAACCCCCCCCCCCCAAATGACCCCATTTTGGAAAGTAGACACCCCAAGCTACTTGCTGAGAGGTATAGTGAGTATTTTGCAGACCTCGATTTTTGTCACAAAGTTTTGAAAATTGAAAAATGAAAAAAAAAACATTTTTCTTTTCTTTCTTCATTTTCAAAAACAAATGAGAGCTGCAAAATACTCACCATGCCTCTCAGCAAATAGCTTGGGGTGTCTACTTTCCAAAATGGGGTCATTTGTGGGGATTTGTGCCATCTTGGCATTTTAGAAATCCTGAAGGTGGTGATTGGTTTTCGGGGTCCTGTACGCAGCTAGGCTCCCAAAAAGTCCCACACATGTGGTATCCCCATACTCAGGAGAAGCAGCAGAATGTAGTTTGGGGTGTAATTCCACATATGCCCATGGCCTGTGTGAGCAATATATCATTTAGTGACAACTTTGTGCAAAAAAAAAAAAAGTTTGTCATTTTCCCGCAGCTTGTGGCAAAATATAAAATATTCCATGGACTCAACATGCCTCTCAGCAAATAGCTTGGGGTGTCTACTTTCCAAAATGGGATCATTTGGGGGGGGGGGGTGTTGTGCCATCTGGGCATTTTATGGCCTTCAAAACTGTGATAGGTCGTGAGGAGTGAAATCAAAAATTTACGACCTTAGAAATCCAGAAGGCGGTGCTTGGATTTCGGGGCCCCTATGCCGCTAGGCTCCCAAAATGTCCCACACATGTGGTATCCCCGTACTCAGGAGAAGCAGCAGAATGTATTTTGGGGTGCAATTCCACATATGCCCATTGCCTGTGTGAGCAATATATCATTTAGTGACAACTTTGTGCAAAAAAAAAAAAAGTTTGTCATATTCCCGCAACTTGTTGCAAAATATAAAATATTCCATGGACTCAACATGCCTCTTAGCAAATAGCTTGGGGTGTCTACTTTCCAAAATGGGGTTATTGGGGGGGGGGGGGTTGTACTGCCCTGCCATTTTAGCACCTCAAGAAATTACATAGGCAGTCATAAACTAAAAGCTGTGTAAATTCCAGAAAATTTACCCTAGTTTGTAGACACTATAACTTTTGCGCAAACCAATAAATATACGCTTATTGACTTTTTTTTTACCAAAGACATGTGGCAGAATACATTTTTGCCTAAATGTATGACTAAAATTGAGTTTATTGGATTTTTTTTATAACAAGAAGTAGAATTTTTTTTTTTAATTTTCGGTCTTTTTCCGTTTATATCGCAAAAAGTAAAAACCGCAGAGGTGATCAAATACCATCAAAAGAAAGCTCTATTTGTGTGAAAAAAATTTCGTTTGAAGGGCGTATCCTCTTGCATTCCCACCAGACATGCAAATATGTGCCTATAGCCTTGCCACAATGCCAGCAGGAGATTGGAGTAGACGGGAAAATTTTGTGCAATGTAAAGGGATCCCTATACCTTCGGGATAGGATCTTGTAGTTCTTTTCTTGCGAATAACAGGAGATTGAAGATTTGTGGGTAAAATGGAATGAGGTCTGCCAATCCATCTTATAGAGATCCTTCTCCAAGTCTGCGCACCACATCCTGGTACAGGATGGCAAGTTATCATGTGTGAGGGCTTGTATGAGACAGTACAGAGATGAGAATAAAATATGCATGTGTTATAATGGTCCAGTCAAAGTCCAGACCTAAATCCATTTGAGAATCTGTGGCAAGACTTGAAAATTGCTGTTCACAGACGCTCTTCATCCAATCTGACAGAGTTTGAGCTATTTTGCAAAGAAGAATGGGCAAAAATATCACTCTCTAGATGTGCAAAACTGGTAGAGATATACCCAAAAGGACTTGCAGCTGTAATTGAAGCGAAAGGTGGTTCTACAAAGTATTGACTCAGGAAGGCTGAATACAAATGCACACCACACGTTTCAGATATGTATTTGTATTAAATTTGGAAAACCATTTATCATTTTCCTTCCATTTCACAATTATGTGCCACTTTGTGTTGGTTTATCACATAAAATCCCAATAAAATACATTTACATTGAGCCCCTTGTTCACTGTCAAAAGGGGGAGGCTGGTTTTGAGGTGGAGAGTGTCAGCTTGCAACCATATTACCATATTTAGTGTGTAACATGTGCTACATGGCCTACAAGGTGGAGCTGGCTTGTAAAGGGTTAGTTCACTTAAACTACTCTGTACACCTCCCCCCCAGGTCCCCGGTGTACTTACCTCCAGTGTTGCTGAGCTGTCAGTAGCCCCATAGCTGGTCCAGAGGTTCAGGGATTCTTCATCTTCTCTGTGCAACACTTCTGGGACAGACCAGATTGATTTCCTGTGACAGTGCTGATCAATCAGATATGATGGGGCCCATCAGGGAAGTGCTGCACAGAAAAAAGGGAGAAGAGCAGGGATTTCAAATCCCCAGATTACAGGACTGTGAGGGGTGCTCACGGCTCAGCAACCTCTGAGGTAGGGATGAGCCCGATGTTCAAGTCTAACTTAAGTTCGACTCTCGAACATTGGGTGTTTGTTCGCCGAACAGCGAACATTATGCGGTGTTCGTGGCAAATTTGAAAAGCCGCTGAAAACACCATTAAAGTCTATGGGACACTAACATGAAAAACCAAAAGTGCTAATTTTGAAGGCTTATATGTAAGTTATTGCCATAAAAAGCGTATGGGGACCTGGGTCCTGCCCTAGGGGACATGTATGAATGCAAAAAAAGTTGTAAAAAGACTGTTTTACAAGCTTAAAATGCTAGTTCACCTTTACAGAAAACATGTAAAGGTGATCTAACATTGTACACCCTACCCCCCCCCCCCAGTCCCCACTGTACTTACCTCAGAGTAGGGATGAGCCGAACACCCCCCCAGTTTGGTTCGCACCAGAACATGTGAACAGGCAAACACAAGCGAACACCGTTAAAGTCTATGGGACACGAACATGAAAAATCAAAAGTGCTAATTTTTCATTCTTATATGCAAGTTATTGCCATAAAAAGTGTTTGGGGATGTGGGTCATGCCCCAGGGGACATGTATCAATGCAAAATAAAGTTTTTAAAACGGCCATTTTTTCGGGAGCAGTGATTTTAATAATGCTTAAAGTAAAACAATAAGAATTAAATATTCCTTTAAATATCATGCCTGGGGGTGTCCTAAGTATGCCTATAAAGTAGCACATTTTTCCCGTGATTAGAACAATACCACAGCAAAATGACATTTCTAAAGGAAAAAATGTCATTTAAAACTGATTGCGGCTGTAATGTATTGTCGGGTCCCTGCAATATAGAAAAAAATAATTGAAAAAAATGGAAGGGTTCCCACCCAGTCCTTTACCAGGCCCTCACCAAAAAAAAATGCTTGGGGGTCCCCCCAAAATCCATACCGGGCCCTTCAGGTATGAATATTAAGGGAAACCCTGCGTCAAATTTTTGTTTTAAATGGCATAGGGGTCCTCCCAAAATTTTAAGGGGAACCCTGCGCCAAAATAAAAAAATGGGGTAGGGGTCCCCCTAAAATCCATACCAGACCCTTATCCGAGCACGCAACCTGGCAGGCCGCAGGAAAACAGGAAGGGATGAGAGAGCGCACGCCCTCCTAAACTGTACCAGGCCACATGCCCTCAACATGGGGAGGATGTTTTGGGGTCCCCTATGCCATTTGGGGGGGACCCCTATACCATTTAAAAAAAAAAATTGGTGCAGGGTTCCCCTAATATCCATACCAGACCTAAAGGGCCTGGTATGGATTTTGGGGGGACCCCCAAGCATTTTTTTTTAAAGTTTGGTGTGGGGTTCCCCTTAATATTTATACCAGACCCAAAGGGCCTGGTAATGGATTGGGGTGGGGGGGGGGGGGGGCCCATGACGTTTTTTTCAATGAATTTTTTCTATATTGTTGGAATCCGACAATACATTACAGCCACGATCAGTTTTAAAGGACTTTTTTTAGAAATTAAATTTTGCTGTGGTACTGTTATAAACATGGGGAAAATGCACTACTTTACAGGTATACTAAGGACACCCCCCCTCAGGCATGATATTTAAAGGAATATTTCATTTTTTTGTTTCACTTTAAGCATTATTAAAATCACTGCTCCTGAAAAAAACGAACATTTTAAAAACTGTTTTTTGCATTAATACATTTCCCCTGGGGCATGACCCGGTCCCCAAACACTTTTTATGGCAATAACTTGCATATAAGAATTTAAAATGAGCACTTTTGATTTTTCATGTTCGTGTCCCATAGACTTTAACGGTGTTTGCTTGTTCGTACAAATTTTTTGCCTGTTCGCATGTCAATTTTGTTTCACTTTCTAGTAATATACAAATAACTTAAAATCCCCCAACTAGACACCCAGAGGGAGATTTATGAAGCAAGTTACAGACAGTATCAGGAGCATTTCCTAGAATAAATTGATCCTTTTCTAGTTTTGAAAATAATTTATGCAAGCTTTTGTGTGAATTTTTGGTCCCCATGCTCTGCGATTCTGGGCTGACAATTTTGACAGCTTTCCAGAGATTTAAGACAGCTATATTTCCAGTCAAAACATACACTAAATTAAGAGATGTAATAGGCATTTTTATATTGCAGCAGTACTACTTCTTAGTATTGGATAAGACAAATTTTAGAACGAAGCTGCAATTTCATAGCAAAACTGTTTTATAATACGTGTATATTGCATGACTATAGGATTCGTCAATTACGGTCTTACACTTATCTTAACACTATAATAATAACCACACAAACGCTGCGTGACATGGGTTGTAAATGGCCACAACAGCCCTTTATTAACAAATTATATATCAATCAAACAAAACAATATTAACACCAGGAGCGGGTCTTTGGGGTCCCATTTTGATCCATAACCACTGTGTCTTCAGCTGTGCCCCAGCCGGCTCGAAGACATTGCGAATTTCCAACTTCTTTCCCATGGGACCTAAGTCCTGGGAGAACCACCAACAAGCAACCACGTTGGGATCCCCATACCCTGTATGGGTCCCCCAAATTTCAACATTCTGTTCAAATTCTTAACCCCCCAAAGACCCCCTGACCCGCCAGCTGTTGTGACAGATGTAAAAGAAATATATGTATGATTAAATTATATATATATATATATAATTTTTTTTTTTTTTTTTAAGGTTATTATTTATTTATTTATTTTTTACAATTTTTTTTTTTTTTTTTTATATACACCCCAATTAGATGTAGGGCGGGAGGGAGGGAACTTCTTCACCAAGAATTCTTCCCAAATGATTACCCAACAGCCCGTGCGACCACCCAAGCCCCTTTTTCCGGCTCCACCCTGACCACCTGACCTGCTGCACCAATAAGGTAAGCCACCCCTTAACCAAAACTACCACAGTGAACACTTTAACCCTTTCAGACCTATTCCTCCCATAGTCATGCCGACCCTCCGTCCAATTTTCTCCTCCGGGTCACACTTGACTATAGGATTCGTCAATTACGGTCTTACACTTATCTTAACACTATAATAATAACCACACAAACGCTGCGTGACATGGGTTGTAAATGGCCACAACAGCCCTTTATTAACAAATTATATATCAATCAAACAAAACAATATTAACACCAGGAGCGGGTCTTTGGGGTCCCATTTTGATCCATAACCACTGTGTCTTCAGCTGTGCCCCAGCCGGCTCGAAGACATTGCGACTTTCCAACTTCTTTCCCATGGGACCTAAGTCCTGGGAGAACCACCAACAAGCAACCACGTTGGGATCCCCATACCCTGTATGGGTCCTCCAAATTTCAACATTCTGTTCAAATTCTTAACCCCCCAAAGACCCCCTGACCCGCCATGCGAGCCTGAGTGAAAACCTCACTTAAGCGAGTCCCTCCACACCTGCAGGGCCCTCTGAACCCCCTCTTGCAATCCCAGAAACCAAAAATCTGTGCCAACTGCATTCAAATGTACACCATCATCCCTCCAATAGCGAACAGACAAGTCTTCCAGCTCCCGATGGCGAACCACCACTCCCCCAATACGAGACACAAAACGACCTATCTCCCTGTTGGCTTTTATCCTGGCCTTATTTAAACGCGCAACAGAACGCGCATGACGCCAATTGTGTCGGGCCACTATGTCCGACCACACTATAATAACTCCAGGGAAATCACGCAGCAACCTTAAAATGTCGAACTTTACGTCCCGGACCATATCCCTGGCAGCCCGTACCCCCATGTCATTCCCTCCCACCGAAAGTACCAAAACATCAGGAGGCCTATCCACTCTGGAATAATAGTGAAATTCCGGGAGAACCCGTCCCCATATCATGCCTCTGACTCCCAGCCATTTGCAGACTGCTTCACTCCGGGGAACGCCAAGCTGTCTCCCTTCGGGTCGTGCATCCGCTCTGATAGCCCCCCAGAAGACATAAGAGTCACCCAGAATCCACACCAGGCCTTGCGGAAAACCTGCAACAAACAATCAAAGGAAAAACCTAGAACCAAACAACACTGACAGGAGAAATTAACATCATGAAACAGCATTACAACATGTGCGGACGGACATAAATTTTGAAGCGGTCAGATTCCCACCTCCCTATCCGCTTCACTATCTCTGGACTCAGTCCCCAGCGAGATGCCTCCGTAGCTGCCCCCACCCTGAAAGAATGAGTATTGTATTGAGAGGCTGGCATGCCAACCGTCAGCAAACATCGCTTAAAAACCGCTACAAACTGAAAACGCGACAAGGATGAGCCATCCTCATGCTGCAGAAATGTCCCTTGTACACCCTTCCGAACCTGCGCGAAGCGCTGTACCGCAAGCACCGGACACACCGTCTCCGGGAGTACCTTAAACAACGTCACATAAACCCCTCTGCCCAGCTGATCAGTTTTTGATCTGCTGATGCGGAGCTGAATACTATCCTCAGCAATTTGCACCTCCGAAAACAACAAACCCCCATCACCGCGTTTGTTTTTACTAACCAACTCCCAAATTCTCAAGGCCCCAAAGAAGGCCAAAGAAAAAGCTGCCGTAAACAGGTGAACCTCGTAAGGTGAGGAACAGACCCTGTGCAAGATTCCCACCAGGTCCTGTAGCAGCTCAAAAGACACCGGGCGCCTGGTATCTCTTACCACGCGTCCGCGCCGGAAACCTTTCATAGCCTGACGTACCAGAAATTCCTTTGAAACATCACGCAGACCTCGTAGCTTATAAAGAAAAGCCATCGCCGCCAATCTCCGGTTCATTTTCGATACCGATTCACCCCTGGAAAACTGCATCCCAATCATATACAACAACAATGACAGCCTGTCCTGATCCGAAAAACAACCCCCTACTGAACTTACCAGGCCGTCCCATTCACGCCAAAAGGAAGCGTAGGCTGCCCAAGTTCCCACACTCACCAAGCGCTGCACCAAAACTCCAGCTAATCCAATGCCAGTCTCCACAGATGCGCAGGACAAGGAACCGACCTCTGCTCCGCCGCCGGCGCCAGCTTCCGGAACCTGTCCCACTGAAAACGAGACAAGGCATCAGCAATGGAATTCTCAACTCCCGGAACATGCACAGCTTTTACAAAACAATTCAAGCTCAAACAACGAAGAACTAAAAAACGCAATAAGCGCACCACTGGCGGAGATGACGCAGACAAACTAGACACAACTGCCACCACCCCCATGTTATCGCAGTGAAAGCAAACCCGTCGATTCTGAAATCGCGACCCCCAAATGTCCACTGCCACCACAATCGGGAAAAGCTCCAACAACACCAGGTTACTCAAGAAGCCTGCGACGCGCCATTCTTCCGGCCACGCCTCCGCGCACCATGCCCCTTGACAATACGCCCCGAAACCCAAACTGCCAGCCGCATCCGTATACAAGTCAAAATCAAAAGCCGACACCACCGGAGCCATCCATAAAGACCTGCCGTTATACGAGGCCAGAAACTCCTCCCACACCCGTAAATCCGCTTTGTGCTCGGCGGAAAGCCGAATAAAATGATGCGGCAAACGCACCCCCGCAGTAGCGGCACTCAGGCGGTGACAAAAAATGCGCCCCATCGGCATGATGCGGCAGGCGAAGTTAAGTTTTCCCAGTAAAGACTGCAAATGTTTCAGCCTAATTTTTCTGGCCCGCAGGGCCGCCCCCACTATCATTCGCAAGTCCTCCAACTTTGCAAGCGGCAAACGACACTCCATAGCCTGCGTATCAATGATGATACCCAAAAATTGAATCACTGCGGAGGGACCTTCCGTCTTCTCTGGCGCAAGAGGAATCCCGAAACGACGCGCCACACCTTCTAAAGTCCGCAACAGGACAGAACAAACCGTGGATCCCGGGGGACCAATACAAAGGAAGTCGTCAAGGTAGTGCAGAACCGAGCGCACTTGTGACTCCTCCCGAACCACCCATTCAACGAAGGTACTAAACGTCTCGAAATAAGAACAAAAAATGGAACAACCCACGGCCGCATCGAACGATGTATAAGACACCGAAGTTAAATCAGGCTCAATCGCATCATTCACCGAAGATCCTTTTGGATAAGACAAATGATGTATCAGCCGAAATTTATGTGGTTCCTTCTTAGGAACCACCCCCAAAGGGGACACTTGCAACGCGGGTATAGGTGGGCAATCAAAGGGGCCAGACATTCTGCCCAGCTCCACTTCCTTAGCCAATTTTTCCGTCACTACCTGAGGAAACTGATATGTTGATTTCAAATTCTTGGGCACAGACGTCCCGGACAAAGGTAAGGAACAAGGAATACGAAAACCGTTGGCGAAGCCCTCGGCCAGGAAAACCGCCGCCTCCCTTCTGGGATACCTATTTAGGTACGGCCGCATCGCGGACAAGTTTACCGGCGTCCTCCCTTTTTGAAGTGGACTCACCGGATTGCAACTTCCCTTTTTTGAAACATTTGGCATAACCGTGTGAGCCCCCGCATCCGGAGCACTCATGACGGAAACGACAGGCCGCGCCAAAACGGCACGCTCCTTCGTTAAACTGCCAGCAATAGTTTTTTCGTTGTGAGGCCGACTGTCCAGCGCCTGAACCGCCGGCCCCCCCTGGAAAGGGCTGGCCTGAAGCCCGGGCCTGCACCATGAGCTTCATCCAAAGCCCAATATCCTTGTGGTCCCAGCGTATCTGAGGCCTCACAGCTTTCCGCTGACGAAACTGTTCGTCATAGCGAAGCCATGCCAATCCCCCATACACTCTATACGCTTCCCCGATAGCGTCTAAATAGCAGAAAAGCGGAGAACAATTCTCCGGTTCCTTTTCACCAATGACGCTGGCCAGTATCGCAAAGGCTTGCAGCCAATTGGAAAACGTCCTAGGGATAAGCCGCCAACGACGCCGCTCCTCCTCCTCCTTCTTACTCTCATCCGCCTTACCTTTATCTATATTAAACTTCTCTAATGGCAAAAGGGAGAATATCTCCACGTATTCCCCACGCCAAATCTTCTCCCTAATTTCGGGCTTCAGATGCACCCCCAACGGACCCTCGAAGCAAACATAGACCTCGCCCTGTGCCTTATCTCCCAACCGAACCCCATCATCCCCCGACTCCTTGGCCTTGCGCGACTCCAAACCACTGACCCTCACCGTCTGTGAAGCCGCCTCGACCACCGCCGAAGATAATGGAACCTCTACACCCACCGCCGCGTCCATATGTCCAACCCGCTGTGGCACCGTGTCTACTGCTGGCGGCACCACTGAATTACGCATGATGGAGGCATCACGGCCCGAACCATCCGACGTGGCCACGGCAGGGACCCACGCCCCCGTCGGCCCCGCCACGGGTCCAGAATGCCTGGGCGGAGTGCAACGGTCCAATAATTCCCGAAAACCCGCGGAAAATTCTGCCAAACCCAACATACCCTGTTCCCTTCCTGCCTGACCCGAGTGGACTCTGCCCTGAGACCCCCCCGTCTCACCCGCTACAGACCCAACATCCTGATCAACATAAGAAGCAGAAAGAAAATTGGACTCACCAGGCTGCCTGCGTCCCGAATCCCGAGCAGCCGCAACTCTGGATCCCAGCTGGCTCCGCACAGTAGGGCGCATGGCTGATGCTTGCCCATCGCCGTCATCGCTGGATACCTCGCCGGATTCTGCTGACGACTCACGCCTTGAATGCGCCGCGGGCGGCCGTCCCCTCGATGCTGCCGGCCCCGGCGTACCATCATCTTCTTCCATCTCCACGGGAAAGCTGCGGGGTCCCTGCGCACCCCCAACTGTGGAAGGGGGTCGCTTGCCCTTTAATTGTGCCTGGCCACTCCCCCGTGCAGTTGTCACTCTTTCATTCTGAGAAGCAGGCTGTAATGACGCTGGAGGAGCAGCAGAGGGCGCTGACTGCCGTCTGCTGCTGTTAGCTGTAGACTTCCCTCGCTGAGCCTTCCTCCCAGCCACAGGGGAGGAAGCCGAACCAGCTGATGATGCTGCCGAGGATCGAAGGTAACGGACCTCCTGGCTAACGGGCTCATCCATCCACACAGCTGTAGAAGGGACAGGGCTCCTGCCCCTCCCTGCATCCGACCTAGTCCCTCGCCGAGCCGGCCTCCTGCTAGGCACATCAGCAGGAGAGCCGGCCGCCATGTCCTGAACCACAGTAGAGGGGAGGGAGGAGGGGGAGAGAGAGCGCAGCGTCCCCTCCTTCCGCAAGTCCCGCCGATGTCGGGGATTCCTCCCAGGCCCTCCGCTGGAGCCAGAAGCGGATGGCACAGCGGGGGACACTGAAGGGTTCCTGACGGAGCTCCCATGCGGCCGCCGGACCCGGGGGCTATGTAAAGGACTCAAGCGCTCAGGAGGGTGCACCCTCCTAGCGCGCTTAGAGGAAGGGGGGGAACCAGGAGAGGACGGATCAACCCCCGAGCCCCCTAACATGCCTAGCAGCTGTTGTTGGAGCCACTGCGGACCCCGTGCAGAGGCTGCGGCCCTGACCTGGTCCCATAAGGCCTCCAGATCGCTCATCTTACTTGAATTCTCTCCGCAGGGGAACGGCAGAACTTCTTCACCAAGAATTCTTCCCAAATGATTACCCAACAGCCCGTGCGACCACCCAAGCCCCTTTTTCCGGCTCCACCCTGACCACCTGACCTGCTGCACCAATAAGGTAAGCCACCCCTTAACCAAAACTACCACAGTAAACACTTTAACCCTTTCAGACCTATTCCTCCCATAGTCATGCCGACCCTCCGTCCAATTTTCTCCTCCGGGTCACACTAGAATCGCCTATAAATTATGCTGTGTCAGTATCAACCCTACCTTCCACTTAGGCAGAAATTTCCCAGCATGAGCATAGCTTTGGCTGCAATACTCAACTAGTGCTGTTCCCCACGGGCCTACCACTCTACGATCCAGCAGCAATCCTCTTCCAGGCTGAATGGAGCCCAGCATCATTCAACTCTCTTCTTGCGTTCCCAGGGATTTTAGTACTTGGGTTTAACAAACTATGCTTGAGTTCTTTGTATTTCAGTGCTGGGATACATTCTTTTATGTGCCCAGCCTGTATTCACAGATCTATACACCCAAAATCCTTTCAAGGATCAATATCTGTCTGCAACAGCTGATTGATAGCTAGCTTTTAGGGTAGGTGGATGGTAACCCCTCCATGTTGGGTTCTTCTGGGCTATGCTAGGCCTATTTGATAGGATCGCTGCCTTACACACAGGGGGTACCTTTGCTTAAGCAAACAACTGAACTATAGTTAACACTATTCTTGCTATTGTACACCACTACTGTCATACCATCCCGGCCATAGAAAGAGACGGCTGCCTGCTAGTGTTGGTGTGTTTGGGAAGTTTATCCTACCTTCATATGTTAGGCCACTAACACCCTTTTAGTAACTTCAGACCAGGCAAAGAAAATGTTTCAAAAGCTTTACTTAAATAACTTGGCATGACAGTCAATCAAAGGTAACAGTCTTTCCCTAAACTAATCCTTAACTAGGCTTGTGGCTGCCCCAGCTTATCTGGACAGGAGAGTCATTTTTTGGCAAGGCCCAAGGTGGCAGTATCCAGGGTTGGTATCTTCAGGGCAGACTACAAGTCCCAACAATCCCCCTATGCTGTAGAAGGCTCCTGAAGCCAGATGTTTATTAGCAGGCACTCTGGACTGGGCATGATATGGCAGACTGGCAGGACGGATTCCAGCAACGGCATCAGTGTAGAAGACCATGGCAGCAACAGAAAAAACCCTGGGATCCAAATCCCTGTCCCTTTTAAACAGACATAGGAACAGTGGGTCGGACTCAAGAAGCCTGATAAAAAAACATAATTAACTCTATCCCTCCCGACTGAGGCAGCACCTAACTAGGCTGAAATAGGCAACCTGCCTACAAGCTCTTTACTTCTCAACATCTTAGCTACATTTTTTGTTATTAGTGGGGGTCTATTTAATTTTTCTTTAGATTATAACTTTGAGCTTGGGGTGATTAGAGCATATCATGCAGTTATTGCTGATGATCCATTCAAAACAGCTGCCTTTTCTCACTCTGTCCTTTCAACCAAAAACACTGCACACCCTCAGCCAAAAATATCAGAGTTGTAGCCCTTAGGCATGGCTTGGTAAAATATGGCCAGAATCAAGACAGTTTGCAAATGTGACCAGATAGAATAGGCTAAAATGTGGAAGCACAAACAAGGCAGATGTTTTGCTACATTAGAAATTCAAGTGTTATCTCAGAGACAGCTATTTTTTTACACTAATAAGTGTACTGTCCCAGACTTCTTAAAAAAATGACCAGCAGCAACATGGTAGTTTAAAGGAGAAGTATGGCCAAAGCTTATTTGGCCATACTTCTATGGATTACAGTCACCGGCTTCCTGCAGACTAAATACTCAGAACTGAGCTATCAGCGTTCTTTGATTACTCAGTTCCCAGTGTAGTGGGGGACAGCTACCAGAAGGTAGGTGCTAGTAAAGGTTATTTTACTAGGATGTTCAGCACAGGCAAATTTAGGCAGGCCTATGCTGCAAGCTAGGCCTGTCTGTTTTGATCTGGGGGCTGGGAGTGGTTAGAGTAGCAGCGGGTGTGACCACCTGTGCTCCAGTTCTGAGGCGCCTCCTCTGCTTCCAGGGAGAATGTTCTGGAAGAGGAGGCTGGGCCTAGAGCTGGAGTGGCAGGCAGCACATGTGGGAGCCCTGATCAATCCCTAACTGGTGTTGGCAGGGGGCGGGCCTCCTATTTATGCTGAGGTGACATGTTGCTGGGCAGGAGTAGTCGACTGGGTGACGTGAGGAATGGGGGGGGGTATCGATCGCAGGAGGAGAGGGAGAACTGTGAGGGTACATTGCCTTTACACGGTCATTGACAATGTCTCTGTCACCACACGGTCGGTGGCAGGGAACTCCTGAAGCAGAGGGGCAGGAGAAGCTGTCGGAACACATGGTCTGGACAAGTTCCTCATCAAGGACTCAGGGCTGAAAGGTTGGTGAGTGTTACCACAGTGGATGGCTGGAGGTGCCAGGGAATCTGGAAGGGAACTCTGCTTCTACACGGTCACTAGCAGAGTCTTTATCATGCACACGGTGGATGGTGAAGAGTCCTGAATCAGAGAAGGGACTGTGGGGAGTTGTGTCAAATCAGTGTGGCCGGCTGGCACATGGTTTGCAAGTTTGACTGGCTGAGAGCAGTAGTCCATTTCCTAGAAAATAGACTTTAATCTACTAGGCCTCCGGGGAGAGGTTCTGCAATCCTCAGGCCTAGTAGCAGCGAGTCACCAGAGCCAGTAGAGGGGCTTATTCAGAGTGAGTTCTTCATACCCATTAGAAGAGGATGTGCTATATATCTCAAATGTAATTATAAGTTGTGCAGGAGGAAACCAGTTGTGCAAGGGGAAGCAAGTTTTGGGCAGGATTTTGTGGGGGACCCCATGCCGTTTTTTTCCTAATTCTGTCATAGGGTTCCCCTCAACCACTTAAATTATATACTGTAAACTAACTGCACTGTATATATACAGTATCTCACAAAAGTTAGTACACCCTCACATTTTTTGTAAATATTTTATTTTATTATATCCTTTCATGTGACAACAGTGAAAAAATTACACTTTGCTACAATGTAAAGTAGTGAGTGCACGGCTTGTATAACAGTGTAAATTTGCTGTCCCCTCAAAATAACTCAACACACAGCCATTAATGTCTAAACCATTAATGTTTAAACCACTGGCATCAAAAGTGAGTACACCCCTAAGTGAAAATGTCCAAATTTGACCCAATTAGACATTTTCCTTCCCCAGTGTCATGTCATTTTTAGTGTTACAAGGTCCCAGGTGTGAATGGGGAGCAGGTGTGTTAAATTTGGTGCTATCGCTCTCACTTTCTCATACTGGTCACTGGAAGATCAACATGGCACCTCATGACAAAGAACTCTCTGAGGATCAGAAAAAAAGAATTATTGCTCTACATAAAGATGGCCTAGGCTATAAGAAGGTTGCCAAGACCCTGAAACTGAGCTGCAGCACGGTGGCCAAGCCACAGGACAGGTTATACTAAACTGCTTGCACGCCACTAACTAACCTGCTTAATCTAGCTCAAGTTCTCTCAATCTCCTCCACGTATCACATTACATACAGATGCAGAGTAAGCAGCCTTATATAGTGTGGTGCGTGGACTTAGCCCCCTGAGCCACCTGCCTTTGGCCAATCATGGCTTTCACAGCAGATCACGCTGTGATTGGCCAAATCATTTAGGTCAGGTGCATGCTTTGGCCAATCAGCAGCCGTCAATGCACTGCGATCTTGCAATTTCCAGCGAATGCCCCATATGTTCGGTTCATCTGCGAACAAACGAACACCTGATGTTCGAGTCAAACTTGCGTTCGATTTGAACATCGGGACTATCCCTATGAATAAGTAGAGGTACAATATACCCCATACTCATTCATATGGGGGGTAGGATCTGGGGACCCCCTTGTTAAAGGGGGCTTCCAGATTCTGATAAGCCCCCTGCCTGCAGACCCCCACAGCCACAGCCCAGGGTTGTGAGAAAGAGACCCGTGTCCCCATCAACACAGGGACAAGGTGCTTTGGGGTAAGGGGCATAGCTCCTCCCACCCCATAGCATCCCCCCATGTTGAGTGCATGTGGCCTGGTAATGTTCAGGAGGGGGGTGCTCGCTTGTCCCCTCCCTTTCCTGACCTGCCGGGCAGCATGCCTGGTTAAGGGTCTGGTATGGACTTGGTAGGGGACCCCAGGCCATTTTTTTAATTTTGGTGTAGGGTTCCCCTCCAAATCCATACTAGACCCGAAGGGCCTGATATGGATTTGGGGGGCCCCATGCATTTTTTTTTTTTGCTGGTAATTCTTTTTTTTACATTCAGTTGTCAGCGGGCAACCCTCTAACAGCTGATGATTCATCAGTTGCTAAGGACACGGCAGCCGGCTTCCCGGCCCACTCCATAGCAACCAGCTATATACAATGTTTTTAAAGGGGAAAAACCCCACAAAATGCTTAATGCATGAAAACTGCATGCAAAAACACATTTAAAACACGGGTTTAAAAATGCAAAATGCACTGAAAAACGTGCCTGAAAAACGCATCAACCGCAACCGCATAGATGCGAACCTAGACTAATTGGTTAAACTGAACTAGGTTGTTTTACAAGGTAAATTTTCATGGAAGGGATTGACGCTATTAAGTCCATAAAAACGGTGTGCATTGTCAGGATTTAGGTGCATTTCTGGCACATCAACAGGTATTTTTCGGTAATTGCAAGGTATAGAGCTACCCCCACAGGTGCCACTGGTTTTAATTGGTTTTAACTGGTTCCCCCAAACAGTACAGAGGCTACCCACCACCCATGCAGCGGTCCATTAACCTGGGAAGTTCTGCCTGTCACCTCTCCCAGGTGGGGCATAAGGAGTCTCCACTTTAGAGATCAGCTTGGAGTATACAGTAGATAAAAGACGATGCAGCGCTAAAAATGAGCAATTATGTGAAAAATAAGTGAAAAAACCAATAAGCATTTCAAAATATAAAGAAATATATATACCACAGTATATCATAAAACCGTGCTGTGAGTAATTGATATGCATTCATCAAAAGTGAGAATAAAGAAAATAAATAATAAGCATAATGAATAGAACTATTCAGGTGATAATAATCACAATACAAATGCATGAAAAAGTCCCATCACACACAGTGCAAAAAGCATATATAAAAGTCCATGAATAATCAAGGAACTAATCCCAAAAAACGTGGTGAGAAGAATCCAGGCTCCCAAGAGTTAAATACACCCGAGTGAGTAATGAGGCTCCTTACCAACTACATTGACCACACAGGTGGTCTCAGCAAGCATAGGGAATATTGAGGTCTCCCAACAACCTATACCGGCATCCTGTATTGAAGCTAGATCTGTATTTGCTCAGGAGATATAAATAGAAAAAACTCCCATAGTGTAATCGTTCCACTGTGCCCTGCGTTGTTGCTGGCCCGCTGCTCCCTTCCCAATGCTGCACCGTTTCAATAGCCTGTTGCTTTTTTTCTGAACTCTGCAGAAAACCCTCCTCCTCGTCTTCAGCATGGACCGGCAACTGGAGTATACAGTATTCTGAGCTCAGGCCTGAGCATAAGTACGTGATGGGGACAGATCTGGGACCCTATTTGCATAGTCCTCACAGAAGCAGAGATTTCTTGCACA
Source organism: Lithobates clamitans (assembly GCA_037952925.1). Taxonomy (NCBI): domain Eukaryota; kingdom Metazoa; phylum Chordata; class Amphibia; order Anura; family Ranidae; genus Lithobates; species Lithobates clamitans. Next base: position 821,987 of record JBBGZY010001374.1, on the reverse strand, counting down.
CCTCATGTAAATAACTGCTGCTTCAGTTTCTTCACTGTGCAAACTGGAACATGAAGGACTTCCTTTCTCCTCGGTTACCCAATCCCACTCAGTTTCCACTTCTGATCCACATTCACCAATTCCCTCTTCCAGGGATCCAAATCGGTGATCAAACCTGGGTGACACCACGTCAGTGATCCCTCACTTGATGAACTTGAGGACCCCAGCTGGACCCATCAAGCCCCCTCTGCCCGTTTAAGAGCTGCATTACTGGTTCTGGCGCCAGTGGTGTTCTCGGCACTCTCCGTCCTCTCCCAAAGTGAATCGCTACAATAGGTGTCAATGTCTCAGAGATGGTCCCTGTCTCCCAATTCACATACAGCTTTCTGGGCTGACAGGCTCTAGCTTCAGCAACATCTCACCGCAGTGCCCACACTGACTCCAAACACGCAGCCTCACAGACACATTCAGGCATCTGCCACATATCAGTCCAAGATGCTCCGTGTCTCCTCTGCTGCAAATCGCTGCTGCACATCGCTAAACTTCCCCGGGGTATCAACCCGGACTCCTGTGTCCATAAGTGTTGGATTCTGTATTCCAGTCCGCTCCACATGCTCTCCACCAACACGTAGCCTCCGCACTCCAGTTCACTCTGGCATCCGCCATGTTGTTACTCCTCACACGTGTCTCCTTCTCAGCTACACCTGGCGGTGGAAGTGACGTCACAGCTCCCCCCACACTGTCCAGATTGACAGCCTGTGAGGGGCGACTCCGCCCACGTCCCCAGACTAGCTAACTCTCTGGCAGTGGCTCGCCCTTCTGGACAGATCTCTCTGGCACGCTCTTTCCCACGTGGTACAGTAACCCCTTCGCTGCTGCCATAATGACACTGCTCAGCATACATAAATGGTACTGTAAAGCAGATAGTGGTCCCTGCCACAGACACACATACAGTTGTGCTCATAAGTTTACATACCCTGGCAGAATTTATGATTTCTTGCCCATTTTTCAGAGAATAGGAATGATAACACAAAAACATTTCTTTCACTCATGATTAGTGTTTGGCTGAAGCCATTTATTATCAATCAACTGTGTTTCCTCTTTTTAAATCATAATGACAACAGAAACAACTCAAATGACCCTGATCAAAAGTTTACAAACCCCAGTTCTTAGTATCGTGTATTGCCCCGTTAACATCAATGACAGCCTGAAGTCTTTTGTGGTATTTGTGGATGAGGCTTTTTATCTTCTCAGATGGTAAAGCTGCCCATTCCTCTTGGCAAAAAGCCTCCAGTTCCTGTAAATTCTTGGGTTGTCTTGCATGAACTGCACGTTTGAGATCTCCCCAGAGTGGCTCAGTGATTTTGAGTTCAGGAGACTGAGATGGCAACTCCAGAACCTTCACTTTATTCTGCTGTAGCCAGTGACATGTGAACTTGGCCTTGTGTTTTGGATCATTGTTATTTTTTGATAACATACTGCATTCATCTTGCCATCAATTTTGACCAAATTTCCTGTGCCTTTGTAGCTCACACATTCCCAACATATCAGTGATCTTCCTCCTTACCTTTCATCATAGGCCTTGTTGACTCCTCTCCAAATGTAGTGTTTATGGTTGTGGCCAAAAAGCTCTATTTTGGTCTCATCACTCCAAATGACTTTGTGCCAGAAGGGTTGAGGCTTGTCTCTGTGCTGTTTGGCGTATTTTAAGCGGGATACTTTGTGGCATTTGCGTAGTAATGGCTTTCTTCTGGTGACTCGATCATGCAGTCCATTTTTATTCAAGTGCCTCCTTATTGTGCATCTTGAAACAGCCACACCACATGTTTCCAAAGAGTCCTGTATTGCACCTGAAGTTATTTGCGGGTTTTTCTTTGCATCCCGAACAATTTTCCTGGCAGTTGTGGCTGAAATTTTAGTTGGTCTACCTGCCCCTGGTTTGATCTCAACAGAACCCCTCATTTTCCACTTCTTGAATAGAGTTCGAACTGGTGATTGGCATTCACAATTCCTTGGAAATCTTTTATATCCCTTTCCTGTTTTATACAGTTCAACTACCTTTTACCGCAGATCTTTTGACAATTCTTTTGCTTTCCCCATGACTCAGAATCCAGAAACGTCAGTGCAGCACTGGATGAAAGATGCAAGGGCCTGTCAGGAGTCCAGAAAATCATTGACCTTTTATACACACATACACTAATTACAAGCAAACAGATTACAGGTGAGGATGGTTACCTTTAATAGTCATTCAAACCCCTTTGTGTTAACTTGTGTGCAATGTTATCAGGCCAAAATTACAAGGGTATGTAAACTATTGAACAGGGTAATTTGGGTAGTTTCTGTTGTCATTTTTATTTAAAGAGAGTAAACACAGTTGATTGATAATAAACAGCTTCAGCCAAACACTAACCATGAGTAAAAGAAATGTTTTGGTGTTATCATTCATATTCTCTGAAAAATGGCCAAGAAATCATAAATTCTTACAGGGTATGTAAACTTGTGAGCACAACTGTACATCTGCCCCTTCTGTCTCCATTTGAGTCCCAGTTACACTTTCTGGATCACATGTCAACTGAACTCCCTCTCTGCTGCTGGAAACTGATCTGCTGCTACTGACGGCACACCAAACATTTTCTTCTGCAGCACATGTACCGGCACAACCCCTGATGCGCCTATTCCCATGTCCCACTTTAACTCTTTCTTGACCATAGCTTGAAAGCACACTTGTACTGATACGGATCCATGCACACTGGACATTAAAATAACATTATAAAAACTCCAGTAGCTTTGCAGTGAGTCTTTCAACTTTTTTAATGTTTTTTTTTCAAGGGATCAAAAATGTTAAAAACTGCTGGTGAGCCATGGTTTTGAGCGTTTATCAGCGTTTATGAGTGGTCAAAAAAACGACTCCTAAACGCAATTTTATGGTGTTCAGAAAACAGCCCATAAACTCCACTGCTGATAAACGTCCAAAAATGTCCATGTGTGCATGGACACATAGGATAACATAGAGGGGAGTTAATAGGCTTTTAAAAAAAAGCCCAAACTCCCAAAAACGGCAGTTTATGAGCTTCAATGTGCATGGAGCCTAACTGTAAAGCAGACACTATTTTCCTCCACAGTATAACACATCCTTTCTTAAATTACACTCCTGAAATTTGCATAAGATGACATGGTGCTTCTTGGATTTTCCACCCGGTAGCAACCGTTGTGATCAATCAGGGGAAAATGATCCCGGACGAGCCCACAAATGTAGCACTGCCCCTGTAGGGGTTGCTGTGTGTACACTTCCCTGTTCTTTTCCGCTTCTTATCTTGCAGCCACTTACTAGGGGTTTTCATACAACCCTTCACTCTCTCATTTTCTTGTTTCCAATAATCAATCCAGGGTTTATTTTGGGTTTTTTTTTGGTATTTATTGTTGGAACTTAGATAAGAGAAGGGAATAGTGGGATACTCCAACTGGAACTAATTACAGATGAGGACAACTCTCACTCGGCCTCACAGGTTAAATGTGGTAATAGACTTTCTGTTATTTGAAAAAGGATTTGGGGTTGGGACTTTATTTGAGGCAATAACTGCGATTTACCTCCATCCCTGATAATTCCGCTTTTTCCAGACTTTCTGTTATACCATACAACACTTGTATGGGAAGAAAAAGTCCTTTACGTGCTCTGGCAGCAGATTTGATAAAACTGTTTATCTTCAGGACACTCACTAGCATCCCCTTTGACACCCATCCACTGACTCCAGTAGCTCACTGGATAGGCCCCATGACACAGATCTGTACTCACTGTAGGCTGAAACAGATCTTTCCTGGAATGTCTCCCTTCCAATCAGCTCTGCAGGATATCTGGGTTACAGCTATTCTTGGATTTAGGCCCTCAGGTCAGCAACCTAAGGCCACATGGCAGCTTCTACAGAGGAGGGACAGCCAACCCCTCCCTCCGGGACCCCACTCTCCAGCCAAAGACCCCGAGCACATGTGCCCTTGGTATATACAATGCTGTGAAAAAGTATTTGCCCTCTTTCTGATTTATTAATTTTTTTTTTGCATATTTGTCACACTTAAATGACTCAGATCATCAAACAAACTTTATTATTACACAAAAATAACCCGAGTAAATACAAAATGCAGTTTTTTTCAATGATGGTTTAATTTATTAAGGCAAAATTTTGGCCCGCTCTTTTTTGCAGAATTGTTTTTATTCAGCCATATTGGAGGGTTTTCCAGCATGAATGGCCTGTGTAAGATCATGATACAGCATATCAATTGGATTTAAGTCCAGGCTTTGACTAGGCCACTCCAAAACCTAAATTTAGCTTTGTTTGAACCATTTGGAGGTGGACTTGCTGTTGTCTTTCAGATCATTGTCCTGCTGCATAACCCAAGTGCACTTGAGCTTGAGGTCACGAACTGATGGCCGGACATTCTCCTTTAGGATTTTTTTGGTAGAGCTCAGAATTCATGGTTCCATCAATTAGGGTAAGTCGTCCAGGTCCTGAAGCTGCAAAGCAGCCCCAGACCATCATGCTACCACCACCATGTCTGAATGTTGATGATGTTCTTGTTATAAAATGCTGTATTAGTTTTATGCCAGATGTAATGGGACTCACACCCAGGGCAGCCATCAGAAACTTTGGGGCCCCTTACACTGATTTAGGCCTGGGTCCCCTGGGGCCTGACCACCAACATTCCCTGGGGTCCGCCCACTGGCCATACCACCGAGTCCCCATCCACGCCCAGCATCATCCATCCCTCTTCAACAATGTGTCCTCATCCATGACCAGAATCATCCATCCCTCTCCACAATGTATCCCCATCCATGCAACGCATCATCCATCCCTCTCCACAATATATCCCCATCTACGCTCCGGAATCCTGGAGAGGGATGGATGTTGCTGGGCGTGGATGGGGATGCATTGTGGAGAGGGATGAATGGTGCTGGGCGTGGACTGGGACGCATTGTGGAGACTGGAGGGATGGATGGTGCTGGGAGTGGATGGGGATGCATTGTAGAGAGGGAAGGATGGTGCTGGATGTGGATGGTGATGCATTGTGGAGAGGGAATGATGGTGCTGGGGGTGCATGAGGATGCATTGTGGAGAGGGATGGATGGGATGGTGCTGGGAGTGGATGGGGATGCATTGTGGAGACTGGAGGGATGGATAGTGCTGGGTGGGGATGAAGATGTCGAAGTTGCATTGTGGAAAATGGATGAGGATGACTGAGTGGGGATGAGCGTTACATAGTGAAGAGGCTCTCCACGCCTTATCTCCACCCATAGTCCTCATCAATTTTCCACAATGAAACTCCATCATGTCACTGATGCCAGCTTGTCAGCCTCTGCCCTTAGGTGTCCCATCAAAGGAGAAGGATATTAACCACTTCATTACTCACGTAGAGTCATATGACGTCCGCAGGTGGGATCTCCCATCCTGGGTGGGCGTCATATGACGTCCTCGGCTTCCCGGCGGAGCGTCACTCGGGAGCCGATGTGCGTGCCCGGTGGCTGCGATGTCCACCGGGCACCCGCGATTGCTCATCACAGAGCAGGAACGTGGATCTGTGTGTGTAAACACACAGATCCACATCCTGTCAGGGGAGAGGAGAGACAGATCGTGTGTTCCTAGTATATAGGAACACCAATCGGTCTCCTCCCCAAGTCAGTCCCATCCCCCCACAGTTAGAATCACTCCCTAGGTAACACATTTAACCCCATTGATCGCCCCCTAGTGTTAACTCCTTCCCTGCCAGTGACATTTATACAGTAATCAGTGCATTTTTATAGTACTGATCGCTGTATAAATGCCAATGGTCCCAAATTAGTGTCAAAAGTGTCCGATCTGTCTGCCGCAATGTCACGGTCACGATAAAAATCGCAGATCGCCGACATTACAAGTAAAAAAAAGAATGCCATAAATCTTTCCCCTAATTTGTAGGCGCTATAACTTTTGCGCAAACCAATCAATATACGTTTATTGCGATTTTTTTTTTTTACCAAAAATATGTAGAAGAATACATATTGGCCTAAACTGAGGAAAACATTTTTTTTTTAAATTGGGATATTTATTATAGCAAAAATTAAAAAATGTGGGTTTTTTTTCAAAATTGTTGCTCTTTTTTTGTTTATAGCGCAAAAAATAAAAAGCGCAGAGGTGATCAAATACCACCAAAAGAAAGCTCTATTTGTGGGGAGAAAAAAATTATAAAAATGCCATATGGGTACAGTGTAGCATGACCACGCAATTGCCATTCAAAATGTTACAGCGATGAAAGCTGAAAATTGGCCTGGGCAGAAAGGGGGTGGAAATGCCCTGTATTGAAGTGGTTAAAAAAATTCTAATTATACAGGCAGCACAGGGGGCACAGCAGCACACACTAAATTTTTGTGACTTACCCTCCAGACTGCTGTCTGGTATCTATCTGCATGCACCTGATAGGGCTGGGGTGCATGCAGATATACGCTGATGAGCTGACCACACCCCCTGCCCATGTCCTGGCCAACCACATTAAAGGCCAACCTAGCAGCAGCCAGCAGGCTCCGCCTCAGCAGGGAAGGAAGAGGAGCGCGTGCTGGCCGTGATCACCTGCTGGGGGGGTTGTTAGTCAGAAAGACGGCGGCCGGCACAGGCATCATGTAATGAATGCTTCTTTCCACTTCTCTACAGCCGGGGGGGGGGCCTGCTAGTGAAAGTGAAAGCAGGCTCTATAGCGGCCGGGCGCCGCAAAAGGAAATAGATTTATTTCATGTGCTGCTGTAGGTGGAGCGGGCCCTGGCCAGCTGGGCCCCTTGGAATGCTCGGGCCCCTTACTTGCGTACTGCCTGTACCCCCTGATGGCGGCCCTGCGCACACCTTCCACAAAGTTAAACTTCTGTCTCGTCAGTTCTTTAGATGTTGTTCTGGGTTCTTTTATGACCTCCTGGATGAGAGGTCGTCATGCTCCCCATGGTTCACTGGAGTTCCAAAGCCTTAGAAATTACTTTGAAACCCTTCCTAGACCGATACTTGTTTGTTTCTAATCTGTTCTTTAATTTTTTTAGATTGTGGCATGATGTGTGGCTTTTTGTGATCTGTTAGACAGCTTCTATTTATGTGATTCCTTGATTCAACAGGTCTGGCAGTAATCAAGTCTAGGTGTGGCAAGTGAACTTTAACTCTGCTTTCCAAACAATTGTGGTTAATCACAGTTCGTTCATGATTCAACATGGGAGGGAACCATCACTTTTTTCACAGCACTGTATATAGTCACCCAGCATGTACTGAGGCACTTTCCTCTACCAATGGCCAGTGTTATAACTATGCTTGTGCTCTCATTTGCCAAGTTTCCTCCCACTGTCCAATATGCCCCCCATTGGATCAGTGTAAGACATTCAGACAACATGAGCAGCACCTGGATACCATGAGCAGACCCTATCAATGCATCCCTGCTCCCTGGTAGGCAGAGAGCATACAAATTCATCTGACAGCCAGGCCTGTCTTAATGAGTGGGCACACCTGGGCACTGCCCAAGGGCCCCAGCTGCATGGGGGGCCCTGCACTTTCCCCAAAGCAGCTGGTCCTTGAGCCCACGCTGCCCCAAAATTGGGGGCCCCATGATGGCACTGAGAGTGATGGATACACAGGGGAGGCAGGCTGCCAGCGGTGCGCCATGCTGTGCAGAACGATACCTATTATTTCACAGCCAGCAGAGAGGGGCATGGCCGGAGTGCCAGTGATGCTCTGACCCCGCCCCATACAGCTTGAATGATCGGGACTCGAAGGCAGCGGGGTAGGAGCTGGAGTGGGAGCTGCTGAGTGGGCAGCACTGAGAGCCCACCTGCGAAAGTAGCATTGTGGATGGTGTCATGGTGAGCCCAGCTGTCCAGCACTGTTTGCACCAAAGGGCTTGGAATGCCCGGAGGGATGCTGCCTTCTCCACCCGTCCTTCTGCCTGCTTGATTGGTATAGGTGAGTCCAGTGCTGGAGATGGGCACATAGCCAAAAGTTTACATGCACTGTATCTCCACTGGAAAAGGGGGTACTACATGGATGGAATAATGATGCTGGGGGATATCAAAGGTGTATGGGGAAAAACAATGCTGAGAGGGGATCTGGAGTGTATAGGGGGTAGCAATGCTTGGGGTAGCTTGGGTGGCTATAGTGCTAGAGGTATCAGGGATGTAGAGAGGCTACAGTGTAGGGGGTGTATTGGGGATCAGGGATGTATTGGGGTCACAATACAAGGGGTATCTTATGGTATATAGTAACAGTGCTGGGGGGAATATCTAGGGTGTAGAGGGGTCAGAATGCTGGGGGGGAAATCTGTGGTGTAGAGGGGTCAGAGTGCTGGGGGGATATCTGGGATGTAGAGGGGTCAGAGTGCTGGGGGGATATCTGGGGTGTAGAGTGATCAGAAAGCTGGGGGATATCTGGGGTGTAGAGTGATCAGAAAGCTGGGGGATATCTGGAGTGTAGAGGGGTCAGAATGCTGTGAGATATCTGGGATGTAGAGGGGTCAGAGTGCTGGGAGGATAGCTGGGGTGTAGAGGGGTCAGAGTCCTGGGGGGATATCTGGGGTGTAGAGGGGTCAGAGTGCTGGAGGGATATCTGGGGTGTAGAGGGGTCAGAGTGCTGAGGGGATATCAGGGGTGTAGAGGGGTCAGAGTGCTGGGGGGATAACTGAGATGTAGAGGGGTCAGAGTGCTGGGGGGGATATCTGGGGTGTAGAGGGGTCAGAGTGCTGGGGGATATCTGGGGTGTAGAGGGGTCAGAGTGCTGGGAGATATCTGGGATGTAGAGGGGTCAGAGTGCTGGGGGATATCTGGGGTGTAGAGTCAGGTCCATAAATATTGGGACGTCAACACAGTTCTAATCTTTTTGGCTCTATACACCACCACAATGGATTTGAAATGAAACAAACACAATGTGCTTTAACTGCAGACTTTCAGCTTTAATTTGAGGGTATTTACATCCAAATCAGGTGAACGGTGTAGGAGTTACAACAGTTTGTATTTGTGCCTCCCACTTTTTAAGTGACCAAAAGTAATGGGACAATTGGCTGCTCAGCTGTTCCATGGACAGGTGTGTGTTATTCTCTCATTTTCCCATTTACAAGGAGCTGATAAAAGGTCCAGAGTTCATTTCAAGTGTGCTATTTGCATTTGGAATCTGTTGCTGTCAACTCTCAATATGAGATCCAAAGAGCTGTCACTATCAGTGAAGCAAGCCATCATTAGGCTGAAAAAACAAAACAAACCCATCAGAGAGATAGCAAAAACATTAGGTGTGGCCAAATCAACTGCTTGGAACATCCTTAAAAAGAAATAATACACGTATACTGTTGTTCTGGGTTCTTTTATGACCTCCTGGATGAGAGGTCGTCATGCTCCCCATGGTTCACTGGAGTTCCAAAGCCTTAGAAATTACTTTGAAACCCTTCCTAGACCGATACTTGTTTGTTTCTAATCTGTTCTTGAATTTTTTTAGATTGTGGCATGATGTGTGGCTTTTTGTGATCTGTTAGACAGCTTCTATTTATGTGATTCCTTGATTCAACAGGTCTGGCAGTAATCAAGTCTAGGTGTGGCAAGTGAACTTTAACTCTGCTTTCCAAACAATTGTGGTTAATCACAGTTCGTTCATGATTCAACATGGGAGGGAACCATCACTTTTTTCACAGCACTGTATATAGTCACCCAGCATGTACTGAGGCACTTTCCTCTACCAATGGCCAGTGTTATAACTATGCTTGTGCTCTCATTTGCCAAGTTTCCTCCCACTGTCCAATATGCCCCCCATTGGATCAGTGTAAGACATTCAGACAACATGAGCAGCACCTGGATACCATGAGCAGACCCTATCAATGCATCCCTGCTCCCTGGTAGGCAGAGAGCATACAAATTCATCTGACAGCCAGGCCTGTCTTAATGAGTGGGCACACCTGGGCACTGCCCAAGGGCCCCAGCTGCATGGGGGGCCCTGCACTTTCCCCAAAGCAGCTGGTCCTTGAGCCCACGCTGCCCCAAAATTGGGGGCCCCATGATGGCACTGAGAGTGATGGATACACAGGGGAGGCAGGCTGCCAGCGGTGCGCCATGCTGTGCAGAACGATACCTATTATTTCACAGCCAGCAGAGAGGGGCATGGCCGGAGTGCCAGTGATGCTCTGACCCCGCCCCATACAGCTTGAATGATCGGGACTCGAAGGCAGCGGGGTAGGAGCTGGAGTGGGAGCTGCTGAGTGGGCAGCACTGAGAGCCCACCTGCGAAAGTAGCATTGTGGATGGTGTCATGGTGAGCCCAGCTGTCCAGCACTGTTTGCACCAAAGGGCTTGGAATGCCCGGAGGGATGCTGCCTTCTCCACCCGTCCTTCTGCCTGCTTGATTGGTATAGGTGAGTCCAGTGCTGGAGATGGGCACATAGCCAAAAGTTTACATGCACTGTATCTCCACTGGAAAAGGGGGTACTACATGGATGGAATAATGATGCTGGGGGATATCAAAGGTGTATGGGGAAAAACAATGCTGAGAGGGGATCTGGAGTGTATAGGGGGTAGCAATGCTTGGGGTAGCTTGGGTGGCTATAGTGCTAGAGGTATCAGGGATGTAGAGAGGCTACAGTGTAGGGGGTGTATTGGGGATCAGGGATGTATTGGGGTCACAATACAAGGGGTATCTTATGGTATATAGTAACAGTGCTGGGGGGAATATCTAGGGTGTAGAGGGGTCAGAATGCTGGGGGGGAAATCTGTGGTGTAGAGGGGTCAGAGTGCTGGGGGGATATCTGGGATGTAGAGGGGTCAGAGTGCTGGGGGGATATCTGGGGTGTAGAGTGATCAGAAAGCTGGGGGATATCTGGGGTGTAGAGTGATCAGAAAGCTGGGGGATATCTGGAGTGTAGAGGGGTCAGAATGCTGTGAGATATCTGGGATGTAGAGGGGTCAGAGTGCTGGGAGGATAGCTGGGGTGTAGAGGGGTCAGAGTCCTGGGGGGATATCTGGGGTGTAGAGGGGTCAGAGTGCTGGAGGGATATCTGGGGTGTAGAGGGGTCAGAGTGCTGAGGGGATATCAGGGGTGTAGAGGGGTCAGAGTGCTGGGGGGATAACTGAGATGTAGAGGGGTCAGAGTGCTGGGGGGGATATCTGGGGTGTAGAGGGGTCAGAGTGCTGGGGGATATCTGGGGTGTAGAGGGGTCAGAGTGCTGGGAGATATCTGGGATGTAGAGGGGTCAGAGTGCTGGGGGATATCTGGGGTGTAGAGTCAGGTCCATAAATATTGGGACGTCAACACAGTTCTAATCTTTTTGGCTCTATACACCACCACAATGGATTTGAAATGAAACAAACACAATGTGCTTTAACTGCAGACTTTCAGCTTTAATTTGAGGGTATTTACATCCAAATCAGGTGAACGGTGTAGGAGTTACAACAGTTTGTATTTGTGCCTCCCACTTTTTAAGTGACCAAAAGTAATGGGACAATTGGCTGCTCAGCTGTTCCATGGACAGGTGTGTGTTATTCTCTCATTTTCCCATTTACAAGGAGCTGATAAAAGGTCCAGAGTTCATTTCAAGTGTGCTATTTGCATTTGGAATCTGTTGCTGTCAACTCTCAATATGAGATCCAAAGAGCTGTCACTATCAGTGAAGCAAGCCATCATTAGGCTGAAAAAACAAAACAAACCCATCAGAGAGATAGCAAAAACATTAGGTGTGGCCAAATCAACTGCTTGGAACATCCTTAAAAAGAAATAATACACGTATACTGTTGTTCTGGGTTCTTTTATGACCTCCTGGATGAGAGGTCGTCATGCTCCCCATGGTTCACTGGAGTTCCAAAGCCTTAGAAATTACTTTGAAACCCTTCCTAGACCGATACTTGTTTGTTTCTAATCTGTTCTTGAATTTTTTTAGATTGTGGCATGATGTGTGGCTTTTTGTGATCTGTTAGACAGCTTCTATTTATGTGATTCCTTGATTCAACAGGTCTGGCAGTAATCAAGTCTAGGTGTGGCAAGTGAACTTTAACTCTGCTTTCCAAACAATTGTGGTTAATCACAGTTCGTTCATGATTCAACATGGGAGGGAACCATCACTTTTTTCACAGCACTGTATATAGTCACCCAGCATGTACTGAGGCACTTTCCTCTACCAATGGCCAGTGTTATAACTATGCTTGTGCTCTCATTTGCCAAGTTTCCTCCCACTGTCCAATATGCCCCCCATTGGATCAGTGTAAGACATTCAGACAACATGAGCAGCACCTGGATACCATGAGCAGACCCTATCAATGCATCCCTGCTCCCTGGTAGGCAGAGAGCATACAAATTCATCTGACAGCCAGGCCTGTCTTAATGAGTGGGCACACCTGGGCACTGCCCAAGGGCCCCAGCTGCATGGGGGGCCCTGCACTTTCCCCAAAGCAGCTGGTCCTTGAGCCCACGCTGCCCCAAAATTGGGGGCCCCATGATGGCACTGAGAGTGATGGATACACAGGGGAGGCAGGCTGCCAGCGGTGCGCCATGCTGTGCAGAACGATACCTATTATTTCACAGCCAGCAGAGAGGGGCATGGCCGGAGTGCCAGTGATGCTCTGACCCCGCCCCATACAGCTTGAATGATCGGGACTCGAAGGCAGCGGGGTAGGAGCTGGAGTGGGAGCTGCTGAGTGGGCAGCACTGAGAGCCCACCTGCGAAAGTAGCATTGTGGATGGTGTCATGGTGAGCCCAGCTGTCCAGCACTGTTTGCACCAAAGGGCTTGGAATGCCCGGAGGGATGCTGCCTTCTCCACCCGTCCTTCTGCCTGCTTGATTGGTATAGGTGAGTCCAGTGCTGGAGATGGGCACATAGCCAAAAGTTTACATGCACTGTATCTCCACTGGAAAAGGGGGTACTACATGGATGGAATAATGATGCTGGGGGATATCAAAGGTGTATGGGGAAAAACAATGCTGAGAGGGGATCTGGAGTGTATAGGGGGTAGCAATGCTTGGGGTAGCTTGGGTGGCTATAGTGCTAGAGGTATCAGGGATGTAGAGAGGCTACAGTGTAGGGGGTGTATTGGGGATCAGGGATGTATTGGGGTCACAATACAAGGGGTATCTTATGGTATATAGTAACAGTGCTGGGGGGAATATCTAGGGTGTAGAGGGGTCAGAATGCTGGGGGGGAAATCTGTGGTGTAGAGGGGTCAGAGTGCTGGGGGGATATCTGGGATGTAGAGGGGTCAGAGTGCTGGGGGGATATCTGGGGTGTAGAGTGATCAGAAAGCTGGGGGATATCTGGGGTGTAGAGTGATCAGAAAGCTGGGGGATATCTGGAGTGTAGAGGGGTCAGAATGCTGTGAGATATCTGGGATGTAGAGGGGTCAGAGTGCTGGGAGGATAGCTGGGGTGTAGAGGGGTCAGAGTCCTGGGGGGATATCTGGGGTGTAGAGGGGTCAGAGTGCTGGAGGGATATCTGGGGTGTAGAGGGGTCAGAGTGCTGAGGGGATATCAGGGGTGTAGAGGGGTCAGAGTGCTGGGGGGATAACTGAGATGTAGAGGGGTCAGAGTGCTGGGGGGGATATCTGGGGTGTAGAGGGGTCAGAGTGCTGGGGGATATCTGGGGTGTAGAGGGGTCAGAGTGCTGGGAGATATCTGGGATGTAGAGGGGTCAGAGTGCTGGGGGATATCTGGGGTGTAGAGTCAGGTCCATAAATATTGGGACGTCAACACAGTTCTAATCTTTTTGGCTCTATACACCACCACAATGGATTTGAAATGAAACAAACACAATGTGCTTTAACTGCAGACTTTCAGCTTTAATTTGAGGGTATTTACATCCAAATCAGGTGAACGGTGTAGGAGTTACAACAGTTTGTATTTGTGCCTCCCACTTTTTAAGTGACCAAAAGTAATGGGACAATTGGCTGCTCAGCTGTTCCATGGACAGGTGTGTGTTATTCTCTCATTTTCCCATTTACAAGGAGCTGATAAAAGGTCCAGAGTTCATTTCAAGTGTGCTATTTGCATTTGGAATCTGTTGCTGTCAACTCTCAATATGAGATCCAAAGAGCTGTCACTATCAGTGAAGCAAGCCATCATTAGGCTGAAAAAACAAAACAAACCCATCAGAGAGATAGCAAAAACATTAGGTGTGGCCAAATCAACTGCTTGGAACATCCTTAAAAAGAAATAATACACGTATACTGTTGTTCTGGGTTCTTTTATGACCTCCTGGATGAGAGGTCGTCATGCTCCCCATGGTTCACTGGAGTTCCAAAGCCTTAGAAATTACTTTGAAACCCTTCCTAGACCGATACTTGTTTGTTTCTAATCTGTTCTTGAATTTTTTTAGATTGTGGCATGATGTGTGGCTTTTTGTGATCTGTTAGACAGCTTCTATTTATGTGATTCCTTGATTCAACAGGTCTGGCAGTAATCAAGTCTAGGTGTGGCAAGTGAACTTTAACTCTGCTTTCCAAACAATTGTGGTTAATCACAGTTCGTTCATGATTCAACATGGGAGGGAACCATCACTTTTTTCACAGCACTGTATATAGTCACCCAGCATGTACTGAGGCACTTTCCTCTACCAATGGCCAGTGTTATAACTATGCTTGTGCTCTCATTTGCCAAGTTTCCTCCCACTGTCCAATATGCCCCCCATTGGATCAGTGTAAGACATTCAGACAACATGAGCAGCACCTGGATACCATGAGCAGACCCTATCAATGCATCCCTGCTCCCTGGTAGGCAGAGAGCATACAAATTCATCTGACAGCCAGGCCTGTCTTAATGAGTGGGCACACCTGGGCACTGCCCAAGGGCCCCAGCTGCATGGGGGGCCCTGCACTTTCCCCAAAGCAGCTGGTCCTTGAGCCCACGCTGCCCCAAAATTGGGGGCCCCATGATGGCACTGAGAGTGATGGATACACAGGGGAGGCAGGCTGCCAGCGGTGCGCCATGCTGTGCAGAACGATACCTATTATTTCACAGCCAGCAGAGAGGGGCATGGCCGGAGTGCCAGTGATGCTCTGACCCCGCCCCATACAGCTTGAATGATCGGGACTCGAAGGCAGCGGGGTAGGAGCTGGAGTGGGAGCTGCTGAGTGGGCAGCACTGAGAGCCCACCTGCGAAAGTAGCATTGTGGATGGTGTCATGGTGAGCCCAGCTGTCCAGCACTGTTTGCACCAAAGGGCTTGGAATGCCCGGAGGGATGCTGCCTTCTCCACCCGTCCTTCTGCCTGCTTGATTGGTATAGGTGAGTCCAGTGCTGGAGATGGGCACATAGCCAAAAGTTTACATGCACTGTATCTCCACTGGAAAAGGGGGTACTACATGGATGGAATAATGATGCTGGGGGATATCAAAGGTGTATGGGGAAAAACAATGCTGAGAGGGGATCTGGAGTGTATAGGGGGTAGCAATGCTTGGGGTAGCTTGGGTGGCTATAGTGCTAGAGGTATCAGGGATGTAGAGAGGCTACAGTGTAGGGGGTGTATTGGGGATCAGGGATGTATTGGGGTCACAATACAAGGGGTATCTTATGGTATATAGTAACAGTGCTGGGGGGAATATCTAGGGTGTAGAGGGGTCAGAATGCTGGGGGGGAAATCTGTGGTGTAGAGGGGTCAGAGTGCTGGGGGGATATCTGGGATGTAGAGGGGTCAGAGTGCTGGGGGGATATCTGGGGTGTAGAGTGATCAGAGTCCTGGGGGGATATCTGGGGTGTAGAGGGGTCAGAGTGCTGGAGGGATATCTGGGGTGTAGAGGGGTCAGAGTGCTGAGGGGATATCAGGGGTGTAGAGGGGTCAGAGTGCTGGGGGGATAACTGAGATGTAGAGGGGTCAGAGTGCTGGGGGGGATATCTGGGGTGTAGAGGGGTCAGAGTGCTGGGGGATATCTGGGGTGTAGAGGGGTCAGAGTGCTGGGAGATATCTGGGATGTAGAGGGGTCAGAGTGCTGGGGGATATCTGGGGTGTAGAGTCAGGTCCATAAATATTGGGACGTCAACACAGTTCTAATCTTTTTGGCTCTATACACCACCACAATGGATTTGAAATGAAACAAACACAATGTGCTTTAACTGCAGACTTTCAGCTTTAATTTGAGGGTATTTACATCCAAATCAGGTGAACGGTGTAGGAGTTACAACAGTTTGTATTTGTGCCTCCCACTTTTTAAGTGACCAAAAGTAATGGGACAATTGGCTGCTCAGCTGTTCCATGGACAGGTGTGTGTTATTCTCTCATTTTCCCATTTACAAGGAGCTGATAAAAGGTCCAGAGTTCATTTCAAGTGTGCTATTTGCATTTGGAATCTGTTGCTGTCAACTCTCAATATGAGATCCAAAGAGCTGTCACTATCAGTGAAGCAAGCCATCATTAGGCTGAAAAAACAAAACAAACCCATCAGAGAGATAGCAAAAACATTAGGTGTGGCCAAATCAACTGCTTGGAACATCCTTAAAAAGAAATAACGCACCGGTGAGCTCAGCAACACCAAAAGACCCAGAAGACCACGGAAAACAACTGTGATGTATAACCGAAGAATTCTTTCCCTGGTGAAGAAAACACCCTTTACATCAGTTGGCCAGATCAAGAACACTCTCCAGGAGGTAGGTGTATGTGTGTCAAAGTCAACAATCAAGAGAAGACTTCACTAGAGTGAATACAGAGGGTTCACCACAAGATGTAAACCATTGGTGAGCCTCAAAAACAGGAAGGCCAGATTAGAGTTTGCCAAACAACATCTAAAAAAGCCTTCACAGTTCTGGAACAACATCCTATGGACAGATGAGACCAAGATCAAATTGTACCAGAGTGATGGGAAGAGAAGAGTATGGAGAAGGAAAGGAACTGCTCATGATCCAAAGCATACCATCTCATCAGTGAAGCATAGTGGTGGTAGTGTCATGGCGTGGGCATGTATGGCTGCCAATGGAACTAGTTCTCTTGTATTTATTGATGATGTGACTGCTGACAAAAGCAGCAGGATGAATTCTGAAGTGTTTCGGGCAATATTATCTGCTCATATTCAGCAAAATGCTTCAGAACTCATTGGACGGCGCTTCACAGTGCAGATGGACAATGACCTGAAGCATACTGCGAAAGCAACCAAAGAGTTTTTTAAGGGAAAGAAGTGGAATGTTATGCAATGGCCAAGTCAATTACCTGACCTGAATCTGATTGAGCATGCATTTCACTTGCTGAAGACAAAACTGAAGGGAAAATGCCCCAAGAACAAGCAGGAACTGAAGACAGTTGCAGTAGAGGCCTGGCAGAGCATCACCAGGGATTAAACCCAGCGTCTGGTGATGTCTATGTGTTCCAGACTTCAGGCTGTAATTGACTGGAAAGGATTTGCAACTAAGTATTAACCAGTTGACGACCGCCTCACGCAGATAAACGTCTGCAGAATGGCACGGGCAGGCAAAATCACGTACCTGGTACGTGATTGCCTTCCCGCGGGCGGGGGGTCCTATCGGACCCCCCCTGGTGCCTGAGGCGGTCGCCGTTGGTCTGGGAGCGATCACAGATGAGGGGGAGGCCATCCGATCGTGGCCCCCCCCTCGCGATCGCTCCCAGCCAATGAGGATCTTCCCCTGCCTCTGTGTAGTACACAGAGGCAGAGGATGTGATGTCATCTCTCCTCGGCTCCACAGTTTCCGTTCCGGCGCAGAGGAGAGAAGACATCTGAGTGAGTGCACAAACACACACACACAGTAGAACATGCCAGGCATACTTTACACCCCCAATCGCCCCCCGATCACCCCCCAATCCAATCAACCCCCCCCCCCCCCCTCAACCTGACACCAAGCAGTTTTTTTTTTTTTCTGATTACTGCATGGTGTCAGTTTGTGACAGTTAGAAGTGGTAGGGCAGTTAGTATTAGCCCCCTTTAGGTCTAGGGTACCCCCCTAACCCCCCCTAATAAAGTTTTAACCCCTTGATCACCCCCCGTCACCAGTGTCGCTAAGCAATCATCTTTCTGATCGCTGTATTAGTGTCACTGGTGACGCTAGTTAGGGACGTAAATATTTAGGTTCGCCGTCAGTGTTTTATAGCGACAGGGACCCCCATATACTACCTAATAAAGGTTTTAACCCCTTGATTGCCCCCTAGTTAACCCTTTCACCACTGATCACCGTATAACCGTTACGGGTGACGCTGGTTAGTTCGTTTATTTTTTATAGTGTCAGGGCACCCGCCGTTTATTACCGAATAAAGGTTTAGCCCCCTGATCGCCCGGCGGTGATATGCGTCGCCCCAGGCAGCGTCAGATTAGCGCCAGTACCGCTAACACCAACGCACGCAGCATACGCCTCCCTTAGTGGTATAGTATCTGAACGGATCAATATCTGATCCGATCAGATCTATACTAGCGTCCCCAGCAGTTTAGGGTTCCCAAAAACGCAGTGTTAGTGGGATCAGCCCAGATACCTGCTAGCACCTGCGTTTTTCCCCTCCGCCCAGCCCAGCCCAGCCCACCCAAGTGCAGTATGGATCGATCACTGTCACTTACAAAACACTAAACGCATAACTGCAGCGTTCGCAGAGTCAGGCCTGATCCCTGCGATCGCTAACAGTTTTTTGGTAGCGTTTTGGTGAACTGGCAAGCACCAGCCCCAAGCAGCATCAGGTTAGCGCCAGTAGCACTAACACCCACGCACGCACCGTACACCTCCCTTAGTGGTATAGTATCTGAACAGATCAATATCTGATCCGATCAGATCTATACTAGCGTCCCCAGCAGTTTAGGGTTCCCAAAAACGCAGTGTTAGCGGGATCAGCCCAGATACCTGCTAGCACCTGCGTTTTGCCCCTCTGCCTGGCCCAGCCCAGCCCACCCAAGTGCAGTATCGATCGATCACTGTCACTTACAAAACACTAAACGCATAACTGCAGCGTTCGCAGAGTCAGGCCTGATCCCCACGATCGCTAACAGTTTTTTTGGTAGCGTTTTGGTGAACTGGCTAGCACCAGCCCCAGGCAGTGTCAGGTTAGTGCCAGTAGCGCTAACACCCACGCACGCACCGTACACCTCCCTTAGTGGTATAGTATCTGAACGGATCAATATCTGATCCGATCAGATCTATACTGGCGTCCCCAGCAGTTTAGGGTTCCCAAAAATGCAGTGTTATCGGGATCAGCCCAGATACCTGCTAGCATCTGCGTTTTGCCCCTCCGCCCGGCCCAGCCCAGCCCAGCCCACCCAAGTGCAGTATCGATCGATCACTGACACTTACAAAACACTAAACGCATAACTGCAGCGTTCGCAGAGTCAGGCCTGATCCCTGCGATCGCTAACAGTTTTTTTGGTAGCGTTTTGATGAACTGGCAAGCACCAGCGGCCTAGTACACCCCGGTCGTAGTCAAACCAGCACTGCAGTAACACTTGGTGATGTGGCGAGTCCCATAAGTGCAGTTCAAGCTGGTGAGGTGGCAAGCACAAGTAGTGTCCCGCTGCCACCAAAAAGACAAACACAGGCCCGTCGTGCCCACAATGCCCTTCCTGCTGCATTCGCCAATTCTAATTGGGAACCCACCACTTCTGCAGCACCCGTACTTCCCCCATTCACATCCCCAACCAAAATATTAGCGTAGGGTACAGCATTGCACAGACTAGGCACACTTTTACAGGGTCTCCCAAGATGCCATCGCATTTTGAGAGACCCGAACCTGGAACCGGTTACAGTTATAAAAGTTACAGTTACAAAAAAAAGTGTAAAAAAAAAAAAAAAAACACAAACAAAAATATAAAATAAAAAAAAATAGTTGTCGTTTTATTGTTCTCTCTCTCTCTCTATTCTCTCTATTGTTCTGCTCTTTTTTTACTGTATTCTATTCTGCATGGTTTTATTGTTATTATATTTTATCATGTTTGCTTTTCAGGTATGCAATTTTTTATACTTTACCGTTTACTGTGCTTTATTGTTAACCATTTTTTTGTCTTCAGGTACGCCATTCACGACTTTGAGTGGTTATACCAGAATGATGCCTGCAGGTTTAGGTATCATCTTGGTATCATTCTTTTCAGCCAGCAGTCGGCTTTCATGTAAAAGCAATCCTAGCAGCTAATTAGCCACTAGACTGCTTTTACAAGCAGTGGGAGGGAATGCCCCCCCCC
This sequence comes from Lithobates clamitans, assembly GCA_037952925.1. Lineage (NCBI taxonomy): Eukaryota > Metazoa > Chordata > Amphibia > Anura > Ranidae > Lithobates > Lithobates clamitans. Next base: position 801,913 of record JBBGZY010001374.1, on the reverse strand, counting down.
ACCGTCTTCGGTGTTTTTCTCTGGCTCTCCTGTCTCAACAGGGAACCTGAGAATGCAGCCGGTGATTCAGCCAGCTGACCATAGAGCTGATCAGAGACCAGAGTGGCTCCAAACATCTCTATGGCCTAAGAAACCGGAAGCTATGAGCATTTTATGACTTAGATTTCGCCGGATGTAAACAGCGCCATTGGGAAATTGGGGAAGCATTTTATCACACCGATCTTGGTGTGGTCAGATGCTTTGAGGGCAGAGGAGAAATCTAGGGTCTAATAGGCCCCAATTTTTATAAAAAAGAGTACCTGTCACTACCTATTGCTATCATAGGGGATATTTACATTCCCTGAGATAACAATAAAAATTATTTAAAAAAAAAAATGAAAGGAACAGTTTAAAAATAAGATAAAAAAGCAAAAAAATAATAAAGAAAAAATAAAAAAGCACCCCTGTCCCCCCTGCTCTCGCGCTAAGGCGAACGCAAGCGTCGGTCTGGCGTCAAATGTAAACAGCAATTGCACCATGCATGTGAGGTATCACCGCGAAGGTCAGATCAAGGGCAGTAATTTTAGCAGTAGACCTCCTCTGTAAATCAAAAGTGGTAACCTGTAAAGGCTTTTAAAGGCTTTTAAAAATGTATTCATTTTGTTGCCACTGCACGTTTGTGCGCAATTTTAAAGCATGTCATGTTTGGTATCCATGTACTCGGCCTAAGATCATCTTTTTTATTCCATCAAACATTTGGGCAATATAGTGTGTTTTAGTGCATTAAAATTTAAAAAAGTGTGTTTTTTCCCCAAAAAATGCATTTGAAAAATCGCTGCGCAAATACTGTGTGAAAAAAAAAATGAAACACCCACCATTTTCTGTAAGGCATTTGCTTTAAAAAAATATATAATGTTTGGGGGTTCAAAGTAATTCTCTTGCAAAAAAAAAAAAAAAATTTCATGTAATCAAAAAGTGTCAGAAAGGGCTTTGTCTTCAAGTGGTTAGAAGAGTGGGTGATGTGTGACATAAGCTTCTAAATGTTGTGCATAAAATGCCAGGACAGTTCAAACCCCCCCAAATGACCCCATTTTGGAAAGTAGACACCCCAAGCTATTTGCTGAGAGGCATGTCGAGTCCATGGAATATTTTATATTGTGACACAAGTTGCGGGAAAGAGACAAATTTTTTTTTTTTGCACAAAGTTGTCCCTAAATGATATATTGCTCAATCATGCCATGGGAATATGTGAAATTACACCCCAAAATACATTCTGTTGCTTCTCCTGAGTACGGGGATACCACATGTGTGGGACTTTTTGGGAGCCTAGCCGCGCACGGGACCCCGAAAACCAAGCACCGCCTTCAGGCTATCTAAGGGCGTAAATTTTTGATTTCACTCTTCACTGCCTATCACAGTTTCGGAGGCCATGGAATGCCCAGGTGGCAAAAAAAACCCCAAATGACCCTATTTTGGAAAGTAGACACCCCAAGCTATTTGCTGAGAGGTATAGTGAGTATTTTGCAGACCTCACTTTTTGTCACAAAGTTTTGAAAATTGAAAAAAGAAAAAAACATTTTTTTTCTTGTCTTTCTTCATTTTCAAAAACAAATGAGAGCTGCAAAATACTCACCATGCCCCTCAGCAAATAGCTTGGGATGTCTACTTTTCAAAATGGGGTCATTTGGGGGGGGGGGGGGGGTTGTGCCACCTGGGCATTCCATGGCCTCCGAAACTGTGATAGGCAGTGAAGAGTGAAATCAAAAATTTATGCCCTTAGAAAGCCTGAAGGCGGTGCTTGGTTTTCGGGGTCTCGTACGCGACTAGGTTCCCAAAAAGTCTCACACATATGGTATCCCCATACTCAGGAGAAGCAACATAATATATTTTGGGGTGTAATTTCACATATTCCCATGGCATGTTTGAGCAATATATCATTTAGTGACAACTTTGTGCAAAAAAAAGAAAAATTGTCACTTTCCCGCAACTTGTGTCAAAATATAAAATATTCCATGGACTCAACATGCCTCAAAGCAAATAGCTTGGGGTGTCTACTTTCCAAAATGGGGTCATTTGGGGGGGGGGGGTTATGCCATCTGGGCATTTTATGGCCTTCAAAACTGTGATAGGTAGTGAGGAGTAAAATCAAAAATTTATGCCCTTAGAAATCCTGAAGGCAGTGATTGGTTTTCGGGGCCCTGTACGCGGCTAGGCTACCAAAAAGTCCCACACATGTGGTATCCCCATACTCAGGAGAAGCAGCTAAAATGTTTTGGGGTGCAATTCCACATATGCCCATGGCCTGTGTGAGCAATATATCATTTAGTGACAACTTTTTGTAATTTTTTTTTTTTTTTTGTCATTATTCAATCACTTGGGACAAAAAAAATGAATATTCAATGGGCTCAACATGCCTCTCAGCAATTTCCTTGGGGTGTCTACTTTCCAAAATGGGGTCATTTGTGGGGGTTTTGTACTACCCTGCCATTTTAGCACCTCAAGAAACGACATAGGCAGTCATAAATTAAAGGCTGTGTAAATTCCAGAAAATGTACCCTAGTTTGTAGGCGCTATAACTTTTGCGCAAACCAATAAATATACACTTATTGACATTTTTTTTACCAAAGACATGTGGCCGAATACATTTTGGCCTAAATGTATGACTAAAATTGAGTTTATTGGATTTTTTTTAGAACAAAAAGTAGAAAATATCATTTTTTTTTTCAAAATTTTCAGTCTTTTTCCGTGTATAGTGCAAAAAATAAAAACGGCAGAGGTGATCAAATACCATTAAAAGAAAGCTCTATTTGTGGGAAGAAAAGGACGCAAACTTCGTTTGGGTACAGCATTGCATGACCGCGCAATTAGCAGTTAAAGCAACGCAGTGCCAAATTGGAAAAAGTCCTCTGGTCCTTAAAGAGGAGTTCCACCCGTCCAAAAAAAAAAAAATTAAAAGTCAGCAGCTACAAATACTGCAGCTGCTGACTTTTAATTGGACACTCACCTGTCCCTGGGTCCAGCGATGCAGGGGATCGAAGCCCCTCTCGTCCCCCCCCTCCGCTCGTCGGCGCCGGCATTTCAACTGTGGGCGCCGGGCTGTGGCTTCACAGCCTGGCACCCACTGCGCATGCGCGAGCGGCGCCGCGCGCTGTGATTGGCCGCTCAATTACCTGGGACCTGTAATGGGTCCCAGATGATTGACAGGAGGGAGGGAGCAGAGCAGAGCCCTTCCTGTGCCTGGGGGGAAGTGATGTCACCAGCCCAGGCAAAGGAACAGGCAGACTACGAGGGACCACCTAGCAACAGGCATTTAGAGGTAAGTGAAAAAAAAAAAATATCCAAATGTTTTTTTGTTTGTTTTTTTTAGATTTTTTCCAGGTATTTTTGTTTTTTTAAGCAGCATAATGGTCCGGTCCTTAAGTGGTTAAAAAGTGAAAGTTTGATGGATGATTGTTAATCTGTCCCATTACTTTTTGTCCCTTAAAAAGTGGGAGGCACATATACAAACTGTTGTAATTCCTACACCGTTCACCTGATTTGTATGTAAATACCCTCAAATTAAAGCTGAAAGTCTGCAGTTAAAGCACATCTTGTTCGTTTCATTTCAAAACCATTGTGGTGGTGTATAGAGCCAAAAAGATTAGAATTGTGTCGATGTCCCAATATTTATGGACCTGACTGTATATTACAGTAATATGCGGTTAACAAGCGTTTCGCAATTACTTAAAAAAAATCCTGACTCGGTTTGCGAGTGTTGTCTTGCAAAACGAGCAGGATTCAAGCCTCTGTGGTGTGCAGTACCACATTTGGCCAGAGGTGGGGGGGTGCCGGTGACAGAGCCGTTTGGAGCCGTTCAGATGCACTCGGAAATACTCGGAAACACTCGGTTCCTGAGTGTTTCCGAACCTCTCCAAGGGTTTCCGAGTCCATCCGAGCGGTCTCCGAGTATATCCTAGTCTCTCTGGCGCCCCCCCACCTCTGGCCAAATGCGGTACTGCATACAATAGAAGTCAATGTGGAACAAATTATCTTTGTTTCCATTGACTTCTATGGGGAAACTCGCTTTGATACGCGAGTGCTTTGGATTACAAGCATTTTCCTGGAACGGATTATGCTCGTAATGCAAGGTTCCACTGTATATGCACAGGACAGCTTTGTTACTTTATGTATATAGTACTTTCCCACTGTTTCTTTGCTGTACAGAATGATTGTTTGTGTAGTTAATGCGAAGCTTCACCCAAAAGGGGAAGCTCCGCTTGTCTGCCTCCTACCTACTTGATGTCTGTTTACATGTGCTGTCTCCATTGTAGGGGCCCCAGAGCATTACTTTGCCCAGGGGCCCATGATGCTATTAAGACGGCCCTGCTGACAGCCTTCTTGGTAAGCAGAAAGACACAAACAATATACTCTCCTCTAGCAGCTAACTAGGAGGGTGCTACAATATATTGTCAACATTCAAATATGTGCCGTTTTACATGACAAAAGGTGTGAAAACTGTCGCTAGGTTAAAACGTTTTTACAAAGTCCCCTTTGCATAGAAAATGATTAATACTTAAGCCCCGTACACACAGGTTGAATGTTGGCCTATGTATCCCCTTTAATAAAACAACAAAAGCAAAGCTCAAGGACTGTTTTCTGTGTCTGGATGCAAGTTGAAAATGCTATGTGACTGGCTGTGCAGCAATGGGGAACCCTGACATTTGCAACTTCTACGGAGGTAGTCAGTGTTACATGTGTGAAAGTCAAGTGTCTGGGCAGCAGTAGGCTGTTCTAGGACAAGTACAGTAGTGAGGTTCCTGTGTTTGTAGTTAGATGCCCAACGTGGCAAGGGTTTATTTTCTGTTTTTGTTTTATTTTGCTGTTTTGATACCTGCACTTTGTGAAGGCAGGCTTTGTAAATAAACCACACTTTCACAGTTCCACAGTTCTATCTATCTATATTTGTGATCGGAGCCCTCTGCCCTGACAAATATGAACCACATAAACACGTCACAAGACTAACAACATAAAATAGACCTGAAGTGTGCCCTGGTCTGCTGGACGGTAAGCCCTGGTCTGTTTGACGGTATGCCAAGAGAAGGGTGCCTACCCTAAGAAAGTAAATGGATGTTTCTCTAGAGAAGTACCCTGAGAAGGGGAATGGGTGGGTGGGTTAAATACCCCCCGGGCTCCTCCCATAATTTCAGGCCACCATACTGGCCTTTCTATCTATCTATCTATCTATCTATCTATCTATCTATCTATCTATCTATCTATCTATCTATCTATCTATCTATCTATCTATCTATCTATCTATCTAGATAGATATATCTATAGATCTAGCTTTATATCTATAGATATAGCAAAAAATGCCACGTTTAGATCTTACAGCAAAAAAAAAAAAATATATATATATATATATATTTTTTTTTGTATAAACTAAACATGACATTTTTTGCTTGGCTCAGGTTTTCATGCATTCAGCTAGAAGAACACCTCCCCTCCTGCTCATATTTAGTCTACCCAGAGGTCATTCAGAAAAGTAAACAATTGAACCACATATGTACAGCATGCACGTAGGGCAGTTAAGGAATGGTTCAGACATTAATAGATAAAAAATGTATTCTAAAGCACAGAGCCACTAATATCTGAGCCCGTGTTCACTTGCACTGTGTCTAAATGACAGCCCTATTTATTCATAGTGATAAATGGAGCCTGTCATTCATGCAGGAAAATGTGTTTTATTGTAGCGGGATCTCAGAACAATGAGGTACGTCTGTAACAGGAAGGTCATTGTTTATTGTGGAATGAGCAATGATGGTGCCTAGAGACCACCAAGTCACAAAGAAGTGGAATTGTTTTACAATTTGTGTTAGTTATTGGTCTGTAAGCTCTAACAGAACCATAAACAAAATCAGTGAGCATGAATTGTATACCTTGAGAACTTCCAATACTGTTGTGAAGGTGGAGGATAAGCATGGCACATTGAGACAAACGCAACAGATAACATTATCAAATGGTTTCCTGATATATTACTTCTCTTATATCTAGCATTGCTCAACTGGTAAAGATTCTAAAAGGTTGCGCAAGAAATATAGAAAACTCCTGCACTGAAAACCTCCTTGAATACTAAGGAAATATTAAATATACAGAACCATGTAAAAGTGCGCTGTTTCTATTCATTCATCATAAATGATCGTATGCGATTATGAAAATGAATTATATCAGAAAATCAGCCATCATATTAAATCAGCCATCATATTAAATATTCAACCATTATATTATGAATATTGATTCTCAAAGAAATAATGATGATCTCTGATTTATATCTAAAGTGCTATGTGCAATAATCAAAAGTACCTATTTGCTGTGCTATAAATGCAATTGATTAAACGTGTGCTATAAAATTCAGCCCTGGTTCACACTAAACATGGCTTTGAAATCGCGCGAGTTCATCTGAACTCACACAATTTAAAAGACTAATTTCAGTCCGACTTCTGGGACGAATTGAAAGACATCTGTGCAGGTTCATGCACAGATGTCTATTGAAATTGCCCCCGAAGTCACCAAAAGTACTACTACTTTTGGAAATGAGTGTGGCTTCGCACAAATTGGGACGCTCCTATTGCCGGCAATAGGCTCTAATTTAACATGATTTGATTTGAACTGTCAAATTGCATGTCAAATCACGCCGATGTGAACGGGGGCTTGTAGGGTTAACACATGTGCTCTAACAAATGCAATTAATTGAAAATGTGCTCCAAGGTTCATTTAAAAAAATATGCTCCAACAGTTCTGGAACTGTGGGCTGCCAGTGCTAGCCAGTGTTTAGCACTAAACCCAGGGGTTGAATTAGTTGAATCCTGGGCCTCCAATCCAGCACTCTATAGGAGAACTCCGTAGAAGAGAATGTGAACAATGCTTCCACATTCTATTTACATGAGAAGTTAATACTATTAAATTAAATAGTTCCACTTTTGCTATCATTTACAAAACAATAAATCAAACATTTCTGACCTTTTAGATGTTTCCAAGGAAAAGGTATCATGGCTGATTCTAAGAATTTCTGGACAGTCTCAAGTGTTTTTGTCTCCACGCAATCCCTGACTAACATACAATGCGGGAGGCTGGTTTTGTAAAATTTTAACCCTATGTTAGGACAGACTGTTTTTAAATCTAGTTTACAGCTGACAATGAAAAGCCTCCAGCACAGCGCAGACAGGATTGATTATGTTAAGCATTACTCTGCAGCCACCTCCTAAGAATTTTTAGGCAAGTAAAGTACTTACAATGGTAACCAGCATTTTTAAAATATTATTGAAGGTATGCTATGTTAAGGGTAACATGTAACAATTATAAAGTAGGTTTTATCCCAATTTGGCTGAAAAAAGTGAAACTCCACGTGTGAGGTCATGTCACTCCAGTGCCTAGGGCAAAGTTGATGCACTTTTACTTTTGCTATTAGAAGTGATTTGTTGCTGCAGAGTGTCATTTTTGAGCTAGATCAACATGATTAAGAAGAAAATAAAAAGCATTTTATACCTATGTACTGTATATACAGTATCTCACAAAAGTGAGTACACCCCTCACATTTTTGTAAATATTTTATTATATCTTGTCATGTGACAACACTGAAGAAATTACACTTTGCTACAATGTAAATAATGAGTTATGTGATGGGGTGTGCTATAAAGGGGGTGAGCACAGGAATGTGAGGGGGGAGCTATAAAGGGGAAAAAGACAGGAATGTGAAGGGGTGATATAAAGGGGGAGAGGATAGGAATGTGAAGGGGGTGCTATAAAGGGGGTGAGCACAGGAATGTGAAGGGGGATTGGAGACTGCAATCTGAAGGAGAGGTACTATAAATAGGGCGAAGACAGGAATGTGAAAGGGGGGTGATATGAAGGGGGCTGGAATCTGCAATTTGAAGTAGGGGGTTATATAAAGGGGGTCCGTAGACATCAATTTGAAGGGGGGCTGAGGACTGTAATGTGAAGGGGGGATGATGTGCAGGGGAACTGAGAACACTGATGTAATAAAAAGGATTGTGATGTGAAGGATCTGAGGCTAGGTTCACATTATTGCGTACTGCGTGTAGACAGCCCATTTATTTCAGTGGGCTGCCTTATGAGCAGAAGCGCAGAAAAATAAGTCCCTGACCCTTTTTTTTTTATTGCGCCGTACCAAGCTACATGGTACTGTGGTACCTTGCAGTGTGGCCTGCGCTCCATGAGCACTTCAAGCCTCACTTTCAGATCGCTCTACTGCAGGGTAGCCTTTCCGGTCACAATTGCAGACTGACAGCGGTGAGAGCCGGCGATGCGGAGGATGGTCTATGTGGACAGCTTTACCCCTAATGCCTGTGTAGTGATGTGATCATTTCTTTGCCCATTTACTAAGTGTATACTCTTGTTATGCAGTGTTTGTTTGCCCTTTTCCAAAATGGTTGCTATGCTCTCTCTCTCACTAAGGATGAGGTCATTAAGAAGAGCAGAGGATGGCAAGCGGTTTTGTGGGTAAGTGGGTAGAGAGAGAGACATGTGGAGAAGAGAAGACTGAATTCTTGCTAAGGGAGAAAGACTGTAAGTGCTGCAGCTTCAACTCACTGAGAGATACATAGAGACTGTTAATGATTTCATGTTCCTGTTTAGAAAATACTTTGTGTTGGATGGTTCACTGAATGTTATTTCTTCAATACATGGACTTTCAAATACAATGCTGTGTGGATTACTGTCTATGTGAAGATATATTTCTCAATTGGGATTTCACTTGTTATTCACAAGCCCCAATTGAGTGGAAGCACTGTGCTTGTTAAAGATCCTGCCTGATCACACCGATTAAGAAGACTCTTAATGGTGGTGCGGGGGGCCCGTGGGTGGACACGGCCCGGGTGGGTCTACTGGCCCACCCGGCGGCGGCATGTTCTTGGCCGCTGCCGCCTGGGGTCCTGGGGTTGCAGGTAAAGATACCCTGATGTTTGTTTAGAGTTACTTTTATACTCTTCTTGGTTATTTTTCTATTTTTTTATGCTCCTTCCCATGTGCACTTTTAACAGAAGGGCTTCATATGGTTCCTAAAGACTGAATCACTCTAAGATTTTCTTTTATTGTACTTATTTTTTGTTTCTCAGTTTAGGCTCTGTGCTAAATTACTGTCTAACTTGTAATTATCTTTTTTATACATCGGCCGGTGGTTCCAGCGGACCACTGCTCCCTCCACCAGTAGGTACTTGGCTGCGACGAAAGTCTAGGCCAACGACCCACTCCACCGTGAACCTCAGAGTTCACAACTTGATGCAATTTGGTTTACATTACACGTCCTATTTCAAATGTATTTTGGTAAATTTAAACCACATGCTCTCCTTTTTTCTCTTCTGCCTCCTGCTATTCTCTTCCCCCTCTCCCCCTCCACTCTCCCCTTTTGGTCCCCGGGGTTCGCGGATGGAACTTTATATAGCAGCACATCCTTGATCCCATGACTCTCCACTGGTTATCCCTGAACGTTCAGGGCATGAACTCTCCTCAAAAGAGGGTCAAGATATTCAAATACCTTAAACAACAAAAAATAGACATTGCGTGCCTACAGGAAACGCATTTCTCTTCTTCCTCCTGCCCCAAATATTTTGCCGCAGACTACCCCCAGGTCTATCTAGCTAACGGCCCTACCAAGCAAAAAGGAGTCCTGATTGCTATACATAAATCTGTTCCGTTTGTTTGCAGTAAACAAATTGCTGACCCAGATGGCAGGTACTTAATAGTTCAAGGCACTGTTCAAGACAACGATGTAACCATAATGTCTTACTATGCCCCAAATAGAAACCCGGGACCCTTCTTGACCCACATCTGCTCCCTCTTGAAGTCGCATCAGAAAGGTACCCTCCTGCTAGCAGGAGATTCCAATGTGTCATTGAATCCCTCTATCGACAACTACCCACCGGATCATAAGTCTCCCTCCCCTGCCGCCAAAATATTTAAAAACTCCCTGCAATCTCATGACCTAGTAGACGTGTGGAGGGAATTACACCCCCGAGGCAGGGACTTTACCCACTACTCACATCCCCATAACTCTCACTCAAGAATAGATCACATGTTTGTGCTAAGAAAACACCTCTCACTAGTGGATTCATGCTCTGTGCTCGCCACTCCATGGACGGATCATGACCCTACTGTAACAGTGCTCCACTCTATTCTGAGCAAACCCCAACACTCTCCCTGGATCATGAATGACTCTCTTCTCTCCTTCAAAGATATTTTTAAAGATATCCACGATACCTCTGAGGAATACTTTAAACTTAATGTAGGGTCGGTCGCATCCCCGGTCACACTTTGGGAAGCTTATAAAGCAGTCCTTCGCGGCCATGTAATTAGGATCGCATCCCGACGTAAACGGGAACGGGCGCACACCCGCCGAACGTTAGAACACCAACTGGAGACCCTTTCGGAGACCTTTAAACAATCTCCCACCCCGGATAACCGTAAGCTCCTTGATAAGGCCCGTACAGATTTAGACTTATGCTTAACAGATGAAGCAGAGCGCACACTACGCTGGGCCAAACAAAAATGGTACGCCAAAGCCAATAAACCCAACGCAATGTTGTCCAATAGATTACGCACCTTCACCCCGAAATTCACTCCCATCACCCTCCGCACTCGCCACAATATCCTAACGGGTAACCCACAACGAGTTCTAGATGAATTTAGATACCGTCTTACAAAACTCTACTCATCTCCTGACCATCCTCCCCCCCAATCACCTAATGACTTTCTGACAAACCTTTCTTTACCTTCTCTATCTGAGACCCACAAATCACTCATGGACCGAGACATCCAAGTCTCAGAAGTCCTTCAATGTATTAAAGAACTGAAGGTGGGTAAAAGACCAGGCCCCGATGGTTTCTCGGCTCTTTACTACCGGAAACTAGCTGATGTCATCGCTCCTCACCTCACTAATATGTATAACTCGGTTAAAGATGGTCGTTCTTTCACACCAAATCTATTAACAGCCAACATAGTGATGATCCCTAAGCCTGACAAAGATCACTCCTCCTGGGCCAACTTTAGGCCGATCTCCCTAATCAACATAGACATGAAGGTTTTGACAAAAATTCTGGCCAAACGCCTTAACTCCTTCCTTCCACGGCTTATAAAAAAAGACCAGGTGGGCTTTGTCCCGGGGAGACAGGCTGGTGACGCTATCCGTCGCCTCCTACAAATACAACACATTGTACACAACAGATCTTTGGAGACAATGTTTTTGTCTCTTGACATTACCAAAGCTTTCGACACCCTGTCCTGGCCCTACCTTATACAGGTATTGAATCGCTATGGGTTTGGTGAGTCCTTTATGAAATGGATTTTAGCTATTTATGACACCCCCCAAGCTAAAGTGAAATATTATGGTTTTGAGTCTCCCACCTTTCCTATCCTAAGGGGGACCCGTCAGGGCTGCCCCCTCTCTCCACTTCTATTTATACTAGCGCTAGAACCTCTGGCTGAGGCGATTCGATCCCACCCGGACATAGAGGGGGTAGAAATCGCGGGCTCCCCTCATAAATTATCCTTGTTCGCAGATGACATCCTGTTGACTATTACCAAGCCTAGAATCACTTTGCCTAACCTGCTGTCCCTCTTAAATACTTTTGCCGCGATCTCGGGCTTAGTTGTCAATCCCTCTAAGTCCAAGGCGATGTCAATTAATCTAGCGCCCCCTGAATTAGAACACTTAAAAGCTACTTTCTCCTTTCACTGGCTGCCCTCCCTACCCTACCTGGGGATTAAACTCACCCCGAGTTATTCAAACCTTTACCAGGCCAACTTCCCCTCGCTCTTTACGAAATTGACAGCAATGCTCAGCTCTTGGTCTACCCTCCCACTATCCTGGTTCGGTAGGATTGTTACTATACGAATGACCTATCTCCCAAAACTACTCTATTATTTCAGAGTCCTACCGGTCCATGTTCCACCCCACATTTTACGCATTCAACAACGGAAAATAATGCAGTTTATATGGGGTTCCACCAGACCCAGAATTAATAAACGGGTGCTGTATGCCCGCAGGGTCGATGGCGGCCTCTCGGTTCCTAACCTACAAGCCTACTACACGGCGGCGGCTATTGCCCCGCTATCACGTCTCCATGAAAAACAGCAGATGCCGCTGTGGGCCGTCGTCGACCTTGTGGACGCCCACCCAACACCACTGGCCTCCATACCCTGGCTTCCCAAGGCTCACCGCCCAACCAATATAGGCCCTTGTTTGGCCCACTCACTTAAGTTGTGGGACTCAATCAAATACTCAGCGAACCTGATTTCCCCGCATCTCCCTCTACTCCACCTCCTTCACTGCCCGTTGTTCCCACCCGGACGTGACAACCCGATGCAATTCAGGTGGTGGTCCGAAAATGGGTTTGTAGATATCCACTCTATGTTTACCCCTACCAGGATTATCCCATTCGCAGCATTGCGGTCCTCCCACGATATTCCCCTCAGGGAGCACTATAGCTACATGCAGATCCGGCATTTCCTACAACAGCTCATTCAATCTTTACCATCTCCCTTTACTTTGACCCCTTTTGAAAGCTTATGCAGGTCACGACCCCACTCCTCAGGTCTGATTTCTTTAATATACGCAGCCATAATAGGCTCCAAGAAACCACCCTTGAGACCATATCACCTCCAATGGGAGGCTGAATTGGGGAAAAAACTAGATCCAGAGGACTGGCAGGCCATGACTGCTGCTATCTCCAAATGCTCCAAAAATGTGTTACACCTAGAAAACGCTTACAAAATACTCTATCGATGGTATTATACCCCAGCCAGACTTGCAAGCTTTATTCCATCCTATTCCCCCTTATGCTTTCGTGGGTGTAACCAGGAGGGAACAATGGCACATATCTGGTGGAAATGCCCCAAGGTTTGCAGATTGTGGGTCAGAATCTACGCTCTTCTCCGTAACCTCTTTAACACAAACATTAGAAGGGACCCTTATGAAGCTCTCTTGGGAAAACCAATTATAGAACTATTGAAACCGGAACGCCAACTGGCGTCGCATGTCTTTACTGCAGCTAAACTGACCATAGCAAAGGCGTGGAAAACCCCAGTTCTCAGCTTTGAAGCAGTCAAAAATCTCGTTAATGATATCATGATTAATGAAAAATTGACAGCCATCCTATCTGACACACATGATAAATTCCTTCGGACTTGGCGGCCTTGGGTGTCCCATGTCCACCCTTCCAGATTTGATCCTACGCTACTCTCGCTTTGAGACACCTCCGTCCTCCAGCCCCGGGGACCCCCCTCCCCTTTCTCTCCATCCCCTTCTTTTTCTCTCTTCTCTGTTACGCTTATTTCTTTCCTCTTTCCTTGTCCTTTCCTCTTACGTATCTCCCTGCTTATACCTTACCTCACAACTCGTTTGATTTACAGACCAACCTCTGTCAGGTTGGACAACTGATGAGCAAACGTTCTAAAGACATGAAAAACTGTTTTTCAGCACCATAAGGTCTTTTTTATTAAGATACCAAACAGACAAAGTCTGACCCCATGTACACTCTCCTGAACCTCAAGACCGTGTAAGTTTTGTTATGCCTTAATTCGCTATGCTTGCTGTATATCCGCATCTTTATTACGGAATTGCTCACATGATGTGCTCACTATTGTTTCTTTTTTTATTGTTTTCTTTGTATTTTTCTTGACGATTTTTATGTTCAATAAAAACCTTTGTACAAGAAGACTCTTAATAGTGCGGGGGAATTGCACAGCTGTGGCCGCCGGGCCATTCAATGCTACGGCCGGTGATTCACCTGCTACCAGGGGACAGTCAATGCAGGAGACAGAGGGGAGGGAGTCGACATGATGTCTGCCAGGAGCTCACCAGGACCAGGCAAGTCGGCGCAGAAATCTGTGGGCGGATCTGGTGCGTGGAGGTGGAGACAACTGCAGCGTGGATCTCAGCATCCAGAGCAGCATCCCCTGGAGAGCTATCGATCAATGGAGACCAGATGTCGGTGCAGAGATTGGAGGGAGAACTGTCAGTGTCGGAGGAAGAGGAGGAGCCTCACGGTCAGTCGGCAGCGATGGATGCGGGACCTTCGGCTGGTGGAACCCTTCCTAGGCAGCCTGGTAAGTCCGTTCATACTTATTCTATTTCTGGGCAGTCTCCTGGGGTAACGGAGGTGGCGCGTAAAGGTGGGTCTAGGTCTCAGGGGAGGGGTCAGAGGTGCGGGCGAGCTTGCCTGCGGGGCCCCCCTGGAGAGTGTAGCTCACTGTCACACCGCTGCCGGGGCCGATACGGGGTTACAGGGGTTCCTGGTAGGGTTAAAAGAATTAGTGAACCGTTTTGAATCTGGGGTGGGCAGCCAGGTCAGCCCGTTAACGACTTAGGTACCACAGGCGGGTGTGGTTGGGGCTGGGAAGGCTCCCGTCACGGTGGCGGCGGTGCCTGCCGTAGTGGAGACAGTGGCGCAGGCACAGGTGGCATCAGCGGATAAGTTTGCTGGGGGGGAAAAGCTGGGGCGATGGTGGAGGCCGCTAGCAAGCAGGAGGCAAATCAGAAGTTTACGTGTGTTTTGAGGGGCCCCTGGGGGCTCACCTGAAGCCAGAGGTGCGAGACAAGATTTGGAAAGGTGAGTACATGGAGATCTATTCCTTGCTGCCGTTGGAAAAGTTCAACCTGGATAGGGTGAAGCCGGAGGAGACCAAGCAGGAGGATAAGGAGAAGAGGCAGTACAGGTTGATCCCGTGGACTTTCCCAAACTGGTTGCAGGCCTTTGCCATTATGGCAAGCGTGATTGGGGAAAAGAATCCCAAGCACTGTTCGGCGCTTTTCTGTTGCCTAGACGCCATGGGAGAAGCCTATAGAGTCTACGAGGGCATTGCCTGGTTGCGATATGACGAGCAGTTCCGGCAGCGTAGGGCTATACGCCCGTCTTTGAGGTGGGATCACAAGGACATTAGTCTGTGGATGAGGCTCATGACATCGGCGCGGGCTCCGAATCAGTTTTTTCAAGGGGAGGCCGGTGGATCTGCTACCCCGGGACAGTCGGCCAGAAAAAAGAAGGGAGTGGCCTGGCAGTACAATGAGGGTACTTGCAAATTCGGGGGGTCTTGCCGGTACAAGCATGAGTGCTCAGGGTGCGGAGGCACCCACCCAGTGTCTCGTTGTTTTAAGCAAGGAAAAGGGCGTACCGAGGAGTCTGATAACAAAAGGGACGACGTCAGTGAGGGTGGAAAAGCCTTCCTGGACATGCTGATTGTGTGGTCCGACATAATTGCTCAGATGACTTGGCGATTAGCTAAATCGGTGGAGAGAATCAATAAGGCGCGTAAGAAAGTTAACAGGGATGTTAGCAGATTTGTGGTTCGGAATGGGGGATTGGCTATCAGGCACTTGGAATTGGAGGTGGACACTTGGAGATACCTGAGAGGGGATGGGGTACACCTGAATGCAGTAGGAATTTATATGTGGGCCATGGGTTTGCAAGATGGCATCCAGAGAGCGTTGAGGGTGTGGAGGGGCACCCAAGGGTAAGGTTTTTTTCCCTTGGGCGCTGTGGCGGGTGTTAGTCTTTGCAGGAGAAGGAAGACACCTCAGAAGGATAAATTTGGGACCCATCGGTGGTATGGGTCCTGATGGTGGTATTCCAGTTAACAGTGGTTTAACTGGAAGTTGGTTAATGGGTGCACTGCGGTCAGTGGGTTGTCTCAGAGCCAGCATGTCGGCTAGAGGCCTATTAACATATTTAAAGGTACCGCAGTGCCAGATTGAACAGATGGTATGTGGAATATGGGTTTTCTTGATAACAGATGTTAAAGTTTTAAATTTAATTGGTTAATAAAAGAGGCTGCTACGGCCAATGTTTACTCCAAATTGGTGTGGTCTCATTTAACGGGGCAATGGTAAGGGTTATTGGAGTAATAAGGTGGGTCTGGCAGTATGGTATAGTACATCTGTTATACAATGTAATGGGGAAGAAAGTGGCTTTGAACGTGGAATGGTTGTTGGTGCCAGACAGGCTGGTTTGAGTATTTTAAAAACTGCTGAACTACTGGGATTTCCACGCACAACCATCTCTAGGGTTTACAGAGAATGATCCGAAAAAGAGAAAATATCCAGTGAGTGGCAGTTGTGTAGATGAAAATGCCTTATTGACGCCGGAGGAGAATGGGCAGACTGGTTCGAGATGATAGAAAGGAAACAGTAACTCAAATAACCACTCGTTATAACCAAGGTATGCAGAATAGCATTTCTGAACGCACAACACATCGAACCTTAAAGAAGATGGGCTACAGCAGCAGCAGACCACACCGGGTGACACTCCTGTCAGCTAAGAACAGGAAAATTAGGACCCATCCTGCCTTATATCAACGGTTCAGGCTGGTGGTGGTGGTGTAATGGTGTGGGGAATATTTTTTGCCACACTTAGGGCCCCTTAGTACCAATTGAGCATTGTTTAAACGCCGCAGCCTACCTGAATATTGTTGCTGACCATGTCCATCCCTTTATGACTACAGTGTACTCATCTTCTGATGACTACTTCCAGCAGGATAATGCACCATGTCACAAACCTCAAATCATCTCACCACTGGTTTCTTGAACATGACAATGAGGTCACTGTACTCCAATGGCCTCCACAGTCACCAGATCTCAATCCAATAGAGCACCTTTGGGATGTGGTGGAACGAGAGATTCGCATAATGGACGTGCAGCTGTCAAATCTGCAGCAACTGCGTAATGCTATCATGTCAATATGAACTAACATCTTCTAGCCACCTGACAATGGCAAAGCATAGCAGAAGATGTAAACATGAATTTGTTACCTGTACAGCACGTTGCATAAAGTATCACCCTCTGTGAGTACTTCCTGGCATGCCTGACGTCAACATTTGTCTGGTTCTGGGGGATCGATCAAGATTTTGAATCTCAATGGCGTTCTGCTTTGTAACAGTCTGTGAGTCACTCCCCCTGTGGCTAAACATGCCCGATAAGCTGCTGAGACATGTAGTTGGAGTTACTGTGTTTATGCAGTAAGGCAGTGATATAGATGTGACCCCTGAAACCATCCCTTCTTTGTACCATTTACATCGTAGAACCAAGATAGGGCTGCTTTTCATTTGAAAATTATTTTTTCAAGAAGTTTCCAGATCATTTTTAGTACCGTATTTCATCTGCCTGTTAGTTATCAACATTCTTGCAATTCCATTTTAGTGGCTCAAGGAGAATTACAAGTAGTATTTCTCTGCTTTCTGCTGTGGGATGGCTCCTTTATCTAAAACATTTATTTATATGTTCTCAAACATTTACACGCATTGCTGAAATATCTCTAACTTGGCTTTTAAATCGGAACTCCAGCCTTATCTCCAGTCTTGCACAATTGTGCAGGCCCCTGTACTGAATTTTGCTAACTCTGGTTTCAATGCACATAGTGAGCTTCTAATGTTGTGCATTACAAGCTGCAACAAGTCAGACAGAGCCTGCCTCTTTTCATGGCTGGAGGATGGCCATCATCATCATCATCATCATCATCATCTAACCCTTTCTTCCCCAGCCTTCCCATCCCTGGTCCATTGCTTTGATTCTTTTGATTTCCATTTTTCAATCAGGGTAGCTCATCATCACATGTGGGCATTACTGAAGGAAGTCTGTCTAGAAATGTCCACCCCTCCAGACTGATACCCACTTATTAAAGTGGTTGTAACTCTAAAAGAAAAAAAAAAGATCCTGTTCCTTTAAAGCATGATTAATTGCATAGTGTTTCTGCAGTGTCATTTGTCCCATTCTATGCAGTAAAATACCTTGTTGATCCTGCCTGTTCCTGTCCCCCCCCCCCCCCTCCCCTGTGTGTGCTGACCATGATAATCATGGCTGCTGATCAATGATACTGTGGTCAGTTTATGTGCCTCCATCACCCTGCTGTGTGTTCTAAATCTGTCGCCTTCTCCCCCTCCATCCCTGCCCTTCATTTCCTTGTAAGTGTGAGAGCCAATCTCCTCCCCGCCCCTCCCCTCCTGTCGCTATTCCCTTGTAATACATACTGTAGCACAATGACATGTATGCCGTCTGGTTTTCAAAGACATAAACTACAGTGTGTGCTTTTTGAAAATGATAACACTAAATACCTTCTCTCAGGTCACGTGATCTCCCTCTGCTGGCTGCTTACATCAGAGGGGAATTTCAGCCTCTCCCTCTGCTCCCCTTAGATTGGGGATGAAGAGTGGAGGGGGATCATGTGACCACACAGCAGCGGTGTAAGAAAAGGTATTTAGCATTATCATTTAAAAAAAAATGCACACACCGTAATTTTTTTGTCTTTAGAAAACAGATATTGTAAACCCTCACCTTGTAAAACGGCCCATTCAGTTTCAAATAAAAAAAGGCAAAACATTTGTGTATAGATATAAAAAACATTATAAAAATACCCTTTTTCCCTTTTTTTATAAGTGATCACATTCCCTCTGTTCTCAGCTGCAAAAAAAAACTGGGGGAGGAGAAGCAGTACACTGAGCTTCCCAGTAAAAGCATAGCTAGAGAACTGACCACAGTGTGCTCTCCTGCTTAGTGTGGTCAGTTTTTAATAGGAAAGCAGAGGGACTGGCAGGAACACCAGAGATTTCACACAAAGCAAGCAATACAACGATAACAGGATACGTTATCATACAAGTGCATGATAAGCTGACACATATCAGGAATATGAAATGTTGAGGTAAGAAACACTTTTTGATATTTGCATAGCTCCCCCTGAGAGGAGTATTAAGAGTGGGTGCTGTGATGTTTTCAGGAAAATATTTAGACCCCTTTCACACTGAGGAGTTTTTCAAGCTCTTTTGCATTAAAAAAAGCACCCGAAAAGCTCACAAAAACTGCTTCCCATTAAAATAAATGGATGGTGTATACACCACTCCTAAAGTGCCCATGCCCATTGAAATCAATGGGTAGTGCCACCGAAGTGCCTGCAATGCACCGCAAGAGCAGTGCTTTACGGGCGCTTTAATCCCTTTATTCGGCCACTAGCGGGGTTAAAAGCTAGTGGCCGAAAAGCGCCTCTAAAACTATGGTAGCGGCACTTTACTGCCGACAGCTCCCTGCCTCAGTGTGAAAGGGGTCTAACAGTTCCCTGCTCTCGCCTCCTGCAAGACATGGTCAGCCTACATTGCATAGAGAAGCACAAAGACCTAGCTATGATATCACTGAGTCTAAAATAAGGTATGTAATTGAAGCAGGTAGGTTATTTAAAAATGTCATTAGCATGTTGATGGAGGAGAGGGGGTAGACCAGGTAAGGCAAAATATGACTAGAATAAAGTTTTAATTTATCTTGGCTTGCTCCTTGGGTGGTTCATTCAACTTAGCTATGGTTTGTAATGTACTTAGATTATTTTGATAAACATTTTTTCCATATATATGGCAATTTAAGATGAAAAACACTTATGTGCAGTGTAGATATTAAATGGAACACTCATTATCCAGAAGATAAAATGTTGGAGCATTAAACATTTCCTATTCAGAACATGGACGCCAATGAAAGTGAAGAGGCTCTACTTTCATATCCTGTATTTATGCAATGAATCATTTCCTTGGTTAATATACTGTACATATATTAGTGCTTTTTATTAAGAGTTCAGGGAAATTTAATTAAACCATAACATTTCCTAAATCCTAACGGATGCATAGAATTGGCCGTCTATTAGCATTACTATTACTTCTTCCATATGTAATCACAATGTATAAATTTAAACCCATACATAAAAGTACTTAAAAGTAATTTCAATCCAAACCAGAAAAATTACAGCATTTTCTGAATGGCTAAATGTAACCTTTAAAAGTAGGCAGTTGTCGATTAAATTAACCAGTTGTTTTAAATTGTGTTATTGTGATCATACTTGGATACAAAAAAAAACTTGCTACAATCATTTAAATTAATTTTCACTCTTTCTATTGGATTTATATATTATTTAAATATGCAGATGCAGTATACAGTGAAAACATCTGCTGCAGCGAGGAGCCTTTAGGCGATACAAACCACCAGTACACATCCTTTACTAAAATATTGATTTTGAGATAAAAACTTTAAGCCAGATTTAATTTAATAGTGGACTTCATACTGAAAGCCAGTATGTTAAATTACCTGTACATGCTGGTGATCTGTATCATTTTGGGCTTTGGAAGAATATTTTACTGGAATCTCAAGCCCAAAAATAGCAGGCCTTAACAACTTAGAGTCAAGATATCACTGCTAAAATCTCCATCCAATTTAATGTAAAAATCAGCAAAAAAAAAAAAGATTTACATAAACACATAGGAGTTTGTTTACTAAAGGGCAAATAGACTGTTCACCTTGTAAGAGATATATAATTGGGGAGGGTGGGAATGTGGGGGTAAAAGCCAAGGTTAACCCATACACATAAACACCCAAAGAAATTGAATGGACTTTCTCGGTACTGATATAACAACAAGATTAGTTTGATAAAATACACATTTTATTCTGTAACAATGTACAAACAGTATATTAAAAGAAGGGGAATGTATACAAAACACAATATAAAATATAGTATACCCCACACAAAACTAACTAATAGCAGGTTTCCCCAGTACAGTTTCTGTTAAGGTGGGGTATAGATATTTCTCTACCGGTTTCGCGGTATAACCGCTTCTTCAGGAGGATAGGAGGTCTATGGGAAAACAATATATTAAACAAAGAACAATGCAAGGAAAAGCAACAATTGCAAGGCATGACAAAAAGTATAAGTGCAAGAGGATCTGCTCACCCAGATGGACCAGGACACGGCTAACGACAGAATCCAAAAAATTCCCCCCACGGCGGACAAGGGGGAGTGCAAAGGGCTACCTATAATTAGAATGATGAATAATCAATATACAGGGTATAAGTTATAAATAATAATAAACATGCAGGTACTAATCAGTGATAAGGTGTGGTAATAAGGAAACCAATAAAGTGCGCATGTGTGGTCAAAGAAAAGAAAAACACAAGGAATGAAGAAAGGAAAAAGGGAAGGGAGAGGAAAACGGGGGAAGGAGGGAAGGGGGGAGGAGGGAGGGGGGGAAAGGGGGAAAGGGATGACAGAGGGAAAAGGGGTAGGAGAGGAGAGGAAGGGGGGGGAAACAGGGGGGAGGGGGGAAACAAGGAAGGGGGGGAAAGGGGGAGACGGGGCAAGGGCAGGAATGGGGAAAGGGGGGACACGGGAACTACAGGTAAAGGAGATGATAAAACAATCAGACAAAGGCGGTAACATCATCTTGATGACGCATAGCCAATACCAATGTATGTGCTTGACCATTCTTAATAATCACCACTGGTACCAACCCATTCCCCAATCTCTTGTGTCCACCTTTTCCTTAGAACTCCATGTCCTTTGCAGTGAGGCCTTCATGCTAGGCCTCATTGACAATTGGAGTTCCTTGTTCCCAAGTTTCCCCGTGTTCCCACTTTTTATGCCCTTCCTAAGACTCACAAAGATGTGCATACTCCCCCAGGGAGACCTATCGTCTCCGGGATTGGTTCCTTAATGGATAATGCAAGCAAGTTTGTGGATGCTTTCCTGATGCCCCATGTGCGGAGTCTCCCCTCATACATCAGAGATACCACAGACCTCCTACAACACCTAGAGGGGATCCAGATCCCTCCAGACGCCCTGCTCGTGGCTATTGATGTAGAGGCTCTGTACTCAAGCATCCCCCATGAGCAGGGTGTCCGGATGGCTGGATCCTTTCTTGGAGAACAAGACACAACTACCTGGCCCCGTGACTTCAGACGCCGCCCTTGGCGGCGTGCACCGACGTTCATGGGGTTAGGGAGCTCTTATAGCGTTCCCTTCGGACCGTCAGACGAGCGTGGCACCTTCGTATACAAGCCCTTCCGCCTTTTACAACACTCAGCCCCAGCAATTTCTTTTATTAACATAATCCAGTTTGGTGAGATTCCTATTTAGTATGCTGTGTGGTGTTACTTTTCTACCTATCATCTCTGTGGCGTCTCTGCTTTTCCTTTCCCTCTTGGGTATTGGTTTTACTTTTTTCTTTTCTACCCTTTCTTACCTTTCCTCCCTCCCTCATCTCCCTTACCTGTAGTTCCCCGTGTCCCCCCTTCCCCCATTCCTGCCCTTCCCCTCTCTCCCCCTCCCCCCCCCATTTCTCACCCCCTTCCCCTCCTCTCCTACCCCTTTTCCCTCTGTCATTATATATGTTAATCTGGATGATGGTACTCCCTTACTGTATTTAATTGAATGATATGTGAGGCCATACTCAACATTTGACCACCTTGTAAGAGAATTTTCACTAAGCTTTCCTTTAGCTTTGTTAATGAGGTGAAACTCTACTATTTTCCATCAATCAATCATGAGCAAGCAAAAGTCCTTTTTTTTTCTTCCTTGCATTAGTTTTTTTTTGCATACTGAATTTTCACCACATTCACTAAGCTAGGGGGAAAATTCCATTTTCAATTGAAAACTCATATGCAAATTAAACAGCCCATTTGTAAATCAGCCCTCCTTTCTTAACTGGTTCCAGACCGGCTCACGTTTATTTACAGGGGCAGAATGGCTCCCCTGCGTGAAACCCCATACGGGTACGAGGTTCCTTTAAGAGCCGCCAGAGGGTGCACGCAATCGTGTGCACGGGGATTTGTGTGTGTAAACACACAAATCCCTGTGCTGTCAGAGGAGAAGAGACGTGTCCTTTGTTCCTAGTAAGTAGGAACAGCGATATGTCTCCTCTCCTACTCAGTCCTATCCCCATACAGTTAGAACACACTGAGGGAACACACATTTAACCCCTTTGATTGCCCCCTAGTGTTAACCTCTTCCCTGCCAGTGTCATTTCCACAGTAACCAGTGCATTTTTATAGAACTGATCGCTGTATAAATGTCATTGGTCCTAAAAATGTGTCAAAAGTCTCCGATCTGTCTGTCGCAATACCGCTAAAAATCACAGCTCACCGCCATTACTAGTAAAAAAAAAATCATAAAAATGCCATAAATCTTTCCCATAGTTTGTAGACGATATAACTTTTACGCAAACCAATCAATATACGCTTATTGTGATTTTTTTACCAAAAATATGAAGAAGAATATATATTGGCCTAAATTGATGAAGAAATTTGTTTTTTAAAAACATTTTGGGGGTCATTATTATAGCAAAAAGTAAAAAATATAGTTTTCTTTTCAAAATTGTCGCTCTTTTTTTGTGTATAGCGCAAAAAATAAAAGAAAGCTCTATTTGTTGGGAGAAAATGATGCAAATTTTGTTTGGGTACAGCATTGCACGACGGCGCAATTACCAGTTAAAACAACCAAATGTTAAAAAGTGCTCTGGTCAGGAAGGGGTAAAACCTTCCGGGGCTGAAGTGGTTAACAGGCATACTTTGCTATTTGACATTTATACTGTAGTCTAAAAGAGCAATTTAAAGTGCGCTACCTTACTGGGGCCAGCATCTTCTACTGTGTGCCAGGTTTCAGCCATTTTCATCGGTTGGTGCAAGATGACATCACTTCTGTGCATGCGCAGCAGCTAGTCATCCCGACACAGAAGATTGACCAGGCTGCCGGAAGCTGAGATGTGTATGAGCAGCTCTATGTTTTATCGCAGAAGATTGAACACCCCAAACTTTTGCCCATCTGGCCCCCTGTTTAGCAGGAGCTGGGCATTATATATAGAAGCAGTATTTCTACTGCTTTTATATATGACAGCTGTCGCTAGTCTCAAGGAACTACAGACATCATTAGGAATCCACATCATGTAAGCAAAGGGGCGGGGGGTAGCAGTGACTTCACTGCCCTAAATATGGCCACTGGCCATAATTGGCCAATTATGTCACTACTGTCCGTGCCCCTTACCTCATATAGCTGATAACAGCGCTGTCATTTGGCTAGTATTACCATCAGGATTTATAATGAAGGACATTTTTGGGGGGTTTTTTTCATAATAAAGTACTTGTCAAACATTTGCGTGTCTTCACTTTTGTGAATGAGTAAGGATACTGTAGGATATGCATCTTTCCCAAAAAGACTCATGGCTGTATTAGATCAAAAGGGTGCTTCTACTAAATACTGAGCAAAGGGTCTGAATACTTAGGACCATGTGAAATTTCAGTTTTTCTTTTTTAATAAATCTGCAAACATGTCAACAATTCTGTGTTTTTCTGTCAATATGGGGTGCTGTGTATACATTAATGAGGAAAAAAAATGAACTTAAATGATTTTAGCAAATGACTGCAATATAACAAAGAGTGAAAAATTTAAGGGGGTCTGAATACTTTCCGTCCCCACTGTATGTATAAGTCAAGTCGTGTTCTTTATGACTATAGTAACCATGTAGTCAACACAAAGAAATATAGGTCAAGTAAAAAGAAAGAAAAATAAAAAGAACATAGTATTCAGATTAAAAATGTTAAAAAAGTTATAGCTTTTAACATTAGATTTCTGTCAAGTTCTTAAACTTGTCTGAGTGTATGAACATGACCCAGCTCTTCAAGTTTTGAGAAAGGGAGTAGTGGTTTCTCTGGTTATAGCAATGATTTCTTCCATTTCATATACAGCGGGTAAAATAAGTATTGAACATGTCACCATTTTTCTAGGTAAATATATTTCTAAGGGTGCTATTGTCATGAAATGTTCACCACATATTGGTAACAACCCATGCAATCCATACATACAAAGAAACCAAAACAAATAAGTTCAGAAATTAAGTTATGTGTAATAAAATGGAATGACACAGGGAAAAAGTATTGAACACATGAAGAAAGGGAGATGCAAAAAGACGTAGAAAGCCAAGACACCAGCTGAAATGCATCAGTAATTAGAAAGCAATACTGTCCCTTGTCAGTGCAAATAATATCAGCTGGTTCAGTCTCAACTAATGGCCCATAAAAAGGTGTCTCGTTAGCAGGGTGTCACATAGGAAACATCTCATGATGGGTAAAAGCAAATGGCTCTCTCAAGACCTTTGCAACCTTATTGTTGCAAAACATAGTGAGGGCATTGGAAGATCCTTGAAAGATTTCTGACAGGGGAGTGAAAAGAATTATCAGAAGAGTTGTCCAGGAGCCAAGGACCACTTGTGAAGAAAGACCTGGGATTAGCAGGTACAATTGTTTCAAAGAAAACAATAAGTTATGCACTCAACCGCCAAGCAAGACTCCACTGCTGAAGAAAAAGCATGTTGAAGCCCTTTTAAAGTTTGCTGCACAACATTTAGACAAGCCTGTGACATACTGGGGGAATATAGTCTGGTCAGATGAGACCAAAATTGAACTCTTTGGATGCCACAATACACACCATGTTTGGAGGTCAAATGGCACTGCACATCACCCCAAAAATACCATACCAACAGTAAAGTTTGGAGATGGGAACATCATGGTGTGGGGCTGTATTTCAGCATAGGGTACTGGTAAACCTCATGTCTTTAAAGGAAGGATGAATGGAAAGATGTACCAAGACATTCTTGATACAAATCTGCTGCGATCTACCAGTATGGCAAGACAATGATCCCAAACACAAAGCCAAGGAAACTCTTAATTGTTTTTAACAAAAGAAAATAAAACTGCTAGAATGGTTCAGCCAATCACCTGACTTGAATCCAATAGAAAATCTATGAAAAGAACTAAAGATCCAAGTTCATAGAAGAGGCCCATGGAACTTTCAAGATTTGAAGACTGTGTGGAAAAATGGGCCAAAATCACACCTGAGCAATGCATGCGACTAGTTTCTCCATACAGTCGTCTTGAAGCTGTCATTACCAACAAAGGATTTAGTACCAATTATTAAAGTGGAGTTCCACCCAAAAGTGGAACTTCCTCTCATTGTACTACTCCCCTCCTCCGGAGCCATATTTGGCACCTTTCGGGGGGGGGGGGGGGGGACAGGATACCTGGTATCCTATCGCCATTTCCGGGAGCCCTTAGGCGTATTGATGTCACCGCGGGGCTCCCTCCTCCTTCCTCGGCCACTGGGCCAGTAGGAGAGAGGAGCAGCGCCTCGCGCATGCACAATAGGGTTCCCGATGTGAAGCTGTAAAGCTACACTGCCGGATTCCCTTACTCGCAATGTAGGCGGCATCACCCGACAGCTGATGGAAACATCAGCTGCGGTGCCGACATCGCTGGACTCCTGGACAGGTAAGTGTCCGAATATTAAAAGTCAGTAGCTTTTAATATTTGTAGCAGTGGGTGGACCTCCGCTTTAAATACATTTCAGTTAGCATGTTCAATAATGTTTCCCTGTGTCATTCCATTTTATTACATATAACTTAATTTCTGAACGTTTTTGTTTGGTTTCTTTGTATGCATGGATTGCATAAGTTGTCATCGACATGTGGTAAAAATGTCATGTCAATAGCACCTTTAGAAATATATTTACCTAGAAAAATGGTGACAAGTTCAATACTAATTTTACCTGCTGTATATTGTTAACTGCAGAAAGCCAATCTTTGTGGTTAGAGGATGTTTTCCATTTAAGTGGAATCAAAGATTTGTCCGCATTCAACAGGTGTCTGGTTTTGGAGCTTTTGTACCTTTTAAATTAATAATTTGAAATGTGAAGTAGGCAACAAGCAGGAGTAAGTTGAACTTTGGTTTCAGTGATGTAAGTTACCTGGTCACATACTTGTGACCAATAAGTGGCTATTAAAGGACAATGCCACCAAATGTATATTAATGTACCGATGAAGATTTTGATTCCGAATGTGGGGAAAACACCCTCATATGTAGGCACCACATCCCTAGGTAAAGGTATATATAAGCATAGAAAAGAACTAAAGGGATTTTAACGGTGCGATTTTTACTTTCTTAAAAACAGTTTATTGTTTACAAACAATTAAAAGGAGAATATCATTTATATATAGTAGCAGGCAAAATTCATTTTACAATAGTATAAAAAACACAAAGTGGTCAAATTAGGGAAAAAAAAAAAAAAGGGGTTTATACTACAATTTCACAGATGGTAGTTGTTTCACCATCTGTGAAATTGTAGTATAAACCCCCCCCTTTTTTTTTCCCCTAATTTGACCACTTTGTGTTTTTTATACTATTGTAAAATGAATTTTGCCTGCTACTATATATAAATGATATTCTCCTTTTAATTGTTTGTAAACAATAAACTGTTTTTAAGAAAGTAAAAATCGCACCGTTAAAATCCCTTTAGTTCTTTTTAATGCTTATATATATATTAATGTACCCTTTCCTTGATTGCAGCTCCAGCAGATATCTGAAGAGTTAGGATACCATTTTTTAATTTTTTCTGGGGTGGCGTACCAATGGGTGAGAATTTTGTAAGATTTTTCTTGTAATTTAGTGGTAATGGAGCACTTGTGTGCTAATATACATGCTTGTTCCATTTTGTGTCTCAAATGGTAAGTTGTAGGTCTTTTTCCCAGAGATCTTTAAATTTGTCAGTTTTCTCAGAGTTCTGCTGTTGTAACCATGGGTAGGTGAACGAGATAGTTTTAGGTACATCTTGACTTTCAAAGCATATTTTTTTCAAGAATAGTGAGTGTGACAGACCCAACCAGGACAGAGGATTTTGGAGAGGACTAGAAGCAAGCCTCCTACCAACTGATTATGGGCCCTGGCATTTGCGGGAGCTACAAACACTTAGAAAGACGTCCTGTTATATAATGCAAAAGGACATTACATTTAGGCTTACTGTACACGGGACGTTTTACAACCTCTCCTGAACGATCTAACTTGACAGATAGTAACCGATGTCTAAAAACGTCTGTTTTGCCACATTTACATGCCGTATTTGCATTTAAAACTTTTTATCAAATAGTCAAAAAATAAAACCCTGTAAACCCTTGTGGCTTACAAGCTGTTACAGGCATTTAGCATTTCAAATACCTCTGAACATCCATCCTGAACGCATTTTCTTGCTTTCCAAAAAATGCTTCTAAATGCTTCTAAACTCAATTGCCTAAAAATGACTATAAACGACCCTATGTACTGATAAGATAAGAGGAGAGTTCAGGGGGAGCTGAAAAAAAGCCCAACTGCTCCTAAACGTCCGTTTACCAGCAGCAGTGTACATGAAGACCTAACAGTGAAGGAAGCCATGATGGTCTCTGAGAACGTGAAACTCAGTGAACAGATGTATGTGAAAAAGAAGCTGGTTAATGAGATTTGGACAGCCCTGGGTCTTCTTGAATACTGTTGTCGGAAAGTCTGGAGTTCCTGATTAATCAAAGCATTGTCTTGGTGTGAATTTCCATTCACCCATGGTTTCTGTCTGTCTGATCAACTCTTTCAGAGGTGATTGATATTGTGACCACTGTACCTTGTTATTGAACCATTGCGGGATGTTTATGCTTATGATAACGTGTAATGTACTTTGTATCAAGGGTGGGGGGGCTTGGTGCCGAATAGTCTGGGTGGGCACTAAGTCAACCAGGTGGCTAGTTGTTTAATTAACTTAATGTTTACAGTATATGTTGGCTGTTGTTTAGCAATGTTAATTATATTCCTGTTTACAGCTTGTATTGTTAGAGTAATATGATGAGGAGGGGAATGTCCTCCTGTGGGGTATAAAGTATGTGTCTGAGTTTCAATAATGAGTCATTCCTTTGGATTTTACCTCACATCTTGTCTGTGTATGATGTTGATGGTTGATGATGATGGAGGTCAGAAGGCACTGTTTGGCGGAAGGAAACACCTCAGC
Organism: Lithobates clamitans; assembly: GCA_037952925.1. Taxonomy (NCBI): domain Eukaryota; kingdom Metazoa; phylum Chordata; class Amphibia; order Anura; family Ranidae; genus Lithobates; species Lithobates clamitans. Next base: position 773,300 of record JBBGZY010001374.1, on the reverse strand, counting down.
GGGTGCCAAGCAGTTTTGCCACAGTGAAGGTTCTGACAAAGGAGTTTTTTTGTTTGTGTAATAGGTGGTAATCACGTAGTTGTAGGTAGGACAAGAAGGGGGGCATATGTTCACCTTCACATGTGTTTTGTAGGTCTAGTAAAGATGTCAATTTACCTGATTGGAAACAATGGAAAGCCAAAAGGGGAGTGTTGTTTACCTTCGGAAATAATCGTTTATTTTCTACGCCTGGTAGAAATTTAGGGTTTCCTATCAGCAGGCTTTATGGATGAGGAGATTTTACATTTCTTAGAAATTTTATTAACGTTGTGCCTATCAAAGAATGTTGCCTAATGAGTAATGGCTGAAGCGTGATTGGGGTCCATGGAAGACATTTTAGAGAACATTTTTATTGTTCACTTTGAGCATTTAAAAAATCATTACTCCTCGCAGAATGGAATTTGTAAATATTTGTTTTGCATTTGTACAGGTTTCCCAGGGAAGTGCCCCCTATGGGTTTTTTGACACCCCCTTGCCTTTTAGCCCATTTTTTTTTTATTTGACAGCTCCCAAAGCCCAACCCCTGAAAAAAAACCCACACCATAATCCCCCCTCCACCAAATGATTTGGACCAGTGCACAAAGCAAGGTCCATAAAGACATGGATGAGTGAGTTTTGGGTGAGGGAAATCAACTGGCCTGCACAGAGTCCTGACCTCAACCCGATAGAATACCTTTGGGATGAATTAGAACGGAGACAGTGAGCCAGGCCTTCTCGTCCATCATTAGTGCCTGATCTCACAAATGGGCTTCTGGCAGAATGGTCAAACATTCCCATAGACACACTCCTAAACCTTGTGGACAGCCTTCCCAGAAGAGTTGAAGCTGTTATAGCTGCAAAGGGTGGACCAACTCAATATTGAAGACTGACATGCCATTAAAGTTCATGTGTGTGTGTAAAGACAGGCATCCCAATACTTTTGACAATATAGTGTGTATATACAGTTAGGTCCATATATATTTGGACACGGGTACAATTTTATTTTTTTTTCAGGTATTTACCAAAACATATTCAAGCTATAGTTATATAATGGATATGGGCTGAAAGTGCACAGTCTCAAGTTTAATTTGAAGGTATGTACATCCAAATCAGAGGAAGAGTTTAGGAATTATAGCCACCCCCCTTTTTCAAAAGAACAAAAGTAATTGGACAATTGAATCAAAAGCCAGGTGTGGGCTACTTCTTTGTTTTTTCTTCATCAATTAAGAAGGTAAAAGGTCTGGAGTTGAATCTAAGTGTGGTATTTACATTTGGAATCTATTGCCATGAACCTACATCATGCATTCAAAGTAAATGTTCATGCAAGTAAAACAGGCCATTGTAAGGCTTCAAAAACTAAACAAATCCATCAGAGAGATAGAAGCAACATTAGGAGTAGCCAAGTCAACAGTTTGGTACATTCTGAGGAAAGAAGAATGCACTAGTTAGTTCAGAAACATAAAAAGGCCTGGACGTCCACGGAAGACAACAATGGTGGATGATCGCAGGATCCTCTCTATGGTAAAGAAAACCCCATTCACAACATCCAGATTAGTGAAGGACACTCTCCAGGAGGTGGGTGTGTCATTGTCAAAGTCTACAATCCAGAAAAGGCTTCACGAGAGCAAATACAGGGGGTTTACTACAAGGTGCAAACCATTCATAAGCCTGAAGAACAGAAAAGCCAGATTAGACTTTGCCAAAAAACATCTAAAAAGCCAAACCAGTTCTGGAAAAGCATATTTTGGACGGATAAATCTAAGATTAATTTGTACCGGAATGGGGGGAAGAAAAAAGTGTGGAGAAGGCTTGGAACAGATCATGATCCAAAGCACACAATGCCATCTATAAAACATGGTGGAGGCAGTGTGATGGCATGGGCATGCATGGCTTCCAGTGACACTGGGTCACTGGTGTTTATTGATGATGTGACAGAAGACAGAAGCAGCCTGATGAATTCTGCAGTGTTTAGAGATATACGGTCAGCCAAGATTCAGCCAAATGCAGCAAAGGTGATTGGACGGCACTTCACAGTACATATAAACAAGGCTCCAAAACACACTGCAAAAGCAACCCAGGAGCTTTTGAAGGAAAAAAAGTGGAATTTTCTGCAATGATCGAGTCAATCACCTGATCTCAACCCAATTGAGCATGCATTTCACTTGCTGAAGGCAAAACTAAAGGCAGGAAGATCCACAAACAAAGAACAACTGAAGACAGCTGCAGTTAGAAACTCAGTATTTGGTAATATCCATGGGTTCCAAACTTCAGGCAGTCATTGCCAGTAAAGGATTCTCAACAAAATATTAAAAAATGAACATTTTATTTATGATTATATTAATTTGTCCAATTACATTTGAGCCCCTGAAAATGGAGGGACTGTGTATAAAAATGGTTGCGGTTTCTAAAATTTGTACTTGATATTTATGTTCAACCCCTTGAATTAAAGCTGGAAGTCTGCACTTCAAGTTCATATGGATTGTCTTGTTTTAATTTTACTCTGGTGGCACACAGAGCCGAAAGTATGAAAATATTGCCTGTGTCCAAATATATATGGACCTAACTGTATATACATAGAAACATCAGTTTTATATAAACTTGAAATAAAATGAACCCAAAACCTCAACAGTTTCCCTGAATAAAGTATTTTAAAGAATTACAATGAAAAAAACTTTTTTTAAAAGAACATATCCTTTCAATCTAATGTAGGTGCTTTTAATGTTTCAAGTCCCTTTCCACAGAAGTATCTCTGTGTTATCATCATGTTTGTTCTAAAAAAAGAACAATCAAATACACATTATGTTTTGATCTTGGGAAAGCTGTATTAAATATTTAAGTCCTATGCTACCCTGGTGTTTGAATATAAGAAGACACTGAGACACTGATACCGCCTACACATCATGTGAAATGTCAGACATTTGGCAACATAAAATGAAGATAACTTATTAGGAAAACCTAATACATTGTGAAAGAAAACTGTTTGTTAAGAGATTTCAATATCAGGTGAAGAAGAAAAAGACAAAAGGATGTTGATTTCCCTGTGGTTCTTTATACAGAGCAGTGTGACCAAGTAAAAGGTAGATTTTAGCACTGACTGGTTGCTAAGTTACAAAATTCATCATACCTTTCCAACCTTGACGGTGAGCTTGGCAACTGTATGAGAGGTGCAAGCATGAAAATGACTACAATTTATGACCGGCTTTATATTAACAAAGGGAAGTTTTTATTCTAGGAAAATATAGCAGTCCTTATCTTTTCCTGTAGCATGTCTAAACTGTAAGTCATTTATAACAGACCAAACTAGTTTTCTGAGCGAATAGTACATCTGATAGAAGGCCACGCAGATTATATTCTGATAATTAGGGATGAGCTTGGGCTGAACTCATGTTTGTCCAAACCCAAAGGGTTGCTGTCAGTACCAGGCTAATGACTTTGACCTAATATAGTCTATGACATTGAACGAATTTGGCCAAATTCAATCAATGTTGTCATGAGCATCCCTACCATTCTGTGTACATGTATTTGTGGGGCATGGAATGTCTCAGCTGCAGCTTATTAGTTCTGCACTGACAGCTTCCTTCGGGTTCAGACCGAACCCAAGAACAACCTAAGTACAACCTCTTTTAAATTCACCTCACTCTCTCTCTGCCCTTAATGCCGACCTCATACAGTGGGGATGGAAAGTATTCAGACCCCCTTACATTTTTCACTCTTTGTTATAGTGCAGCCATTTGCTAGAATCATTTAAGTTCATTTTTTTTCCTCATTAATGTACACATAGCAACCCATATTGGACAGAAAAACACAGAACTGTTGACATTTTTGTAGATTTATAAAAAAGAAAAACTGAAATATCACATGGTCCTAAGTATTCAGACCCTTTGCTCAGTATTTAACAGAAGCACCCTTTTGATCTAATACAGCCATGAGTCTTTTTGGGAAAGATGCAACAAATTTTTCACACCTGGATTTGGGGATCCTCTGCCATTCCTCCTTGCAGATCCTCTCCAGTTCTGTCAGGGTGGATGGTAAACATTGATGGACAGCCATTTTTAGATCTCCCCAGAGATGCTCAATTGTGTTTAAGTCAGGGCTCTGGCTGGGCCATTCAAGAACAGTCACGGAGTTGTTGTGAAGCCACTCCTTTGTTATTTTAGCGGTGTGCTTAGGGTCATTGTCTTGTTGGAAGGTAAACCTTTGGCCCAGTCTGAGGTCCTGAGCACTCTGGAGAAGGTTTTCATCCAGGATATCCTTGTACTTGGCTGCATTCATATTTCCCTCAATTACAACCAGTCATCCTCTCCCTGCAGCTGAAAAACACCCCCACAGCATGATGCTTCCACCACCATGCTTCACTTTTGGGACTGTATTGGACAGGTGATGAGCAGTGCCTGATTTTCTCCACACATACCGCTTAGAATTAAGGCCAAAAAGTTCTATTTTTGTCTCATCAGACCAGAGAATCTTATTTCACACGACTACCGTGTGTGACGTAAGTACGTAGCCCCCTTACGCGTTTCGTCATCGACGTTATCAAAGGCGTTGATAACGTCGATGACAAAACGCGTAAGGCGGGGCTATGTACTTACGTCACACACGGTAGTCGGAGGGAGCTTGGAGCGCAGCTGAGGCGCACGCCGCTCAGTTGAGGGAACACATCCACGAGCTCCTCTCCGGGCTTGATCTCTTTACGCAGTGTGATTGCCAGGCTCCTGTAGCAGGAGTTTGGAACTTTTTATATACTTTTTATTCATTTTGTGCTGGTTTTTACTAGCTTTTTAAATAAAATAATATTACGGTATCACACTACGGGAGCCCTGTCTCTTTCTTATGAGGACAACCAGGATCACTTAAGGAGATACCATATCTGGAGGGGAACCCCCGGGGACAACTCTACTGGAATCCCAGATGTCATCCACGGCCTGATACTACATGCCTATTACCCCTGCAGGTGTGTAGGGAGCTGGTGAGTGGGGATCCTTGAGGGGGAGCACCGCAAGTCACTGGATATAAAACTGATGTCATCACAAAAGTCACTATCCACAGGAATCCTATTCATGGTGGAACTTCATGCAATTTTATGCAATTACATCTATGTTGGAACTTTGTAATTTGGGACTTTTTCATATACGATAAGCTTTATTTTTGATAATATTTTATTTTAATTTTTATTTTTTATAGGTTTCTATTTTTTTAATTTTTTTCATTCTTTCACCAATATTGCACTTTTTTAATGTGGGAGTACTGTATTTTGATTACACCCTCCACCTGCTCAGTCATACGGGTGAGAGCACGGGGAGTTGCATGAATTATTGGGTGTCAAGATGCATTTTCAGATCAATGTTATTAATGCACAGGTATAATTATGAGAAGGAGGATTTGCATTTAGAAATGTATATATTTATTTATTCCTCGTCACGCACTAGAGGGAATGCTTATTGATTGATTGATTTATTTAGTATATAATTTACTGGATTAATTCACATTTGGGTGGAAGGGTAGCCATTTATATCCTAGAATTAGGAGGCACTGGACTTGCACACAGCAGCACGGGATATTAACCCCACTGGGCACACACCCACCTTATATATTTATATACGAGCACACATCCAACCAGGCATTCAATACAGGTAGCGCCACTCGCCCCTATCTATAAGCTCTTGACACTATTTAAGGATTATTGAGGCCACTGTGCTCTTAGGAACCTTAAGTGCAGCAGAAATGTTTTTGTAACCTTGGCCAGATCTGTGCCTTGCCACAATTTTGTATCTGAGCTCTTCAGGCAGTTCCTTTGACCTCATGATTCTCATTTGCTCTGACATGCACTGTGAGCTGTAAGGTCTCATATAGACAGGTGTGTGGCTTTCCTAATCAAGTCCAATCAGTATAATCAAACACAGCTGGACTAAAATGAAGGTGTAGAACAGGGGTCTCAAACTGGTGGCCCTCCAGCTGTTGCGGAACTACAAGTCCCATCATGCCTCTGCCTATAGGAGTCATGCTTGTAACTGTCAGCCTTGCAATGCCTCATGGGAATTGTAGTTCTGCAACAGCTGGAGGGCCGCCAGTTTGAGACCCCTGGTGTAGAACCATCTCAAGGATGATCAGAAGAAATGGACAGCACCTGAGTTAAATATATGAGTGTCACAGCAAAGGGTCTGAATACTTAGGACCATGTGATATTTCAGTTTTTCTTTTTTATAAATCTACAAAAATGTCAACAATTCTGTGTTTTTCTGTCAATATGGGGTGCTGTGTGTACATTAATGAGGAAAAAACATGAACTTAAATGATTTTAGCAAATGGCTGCAATATAACAAAGAGTGAAAAATGTAAGGGGGTCTGAATACTTTTCATCCCCACTGTATGTGGCCTCACTGGACTGGGCTTTTTTCCGTGGGACTGCATGTTTTTGCGTATGTCCACATGGCGTACTCCCAGCACAGAGACCGGGGTCTCACGGAGAGCCCCAGGCCCCATACTAATGATTGGGGCCCCAAACTCCCAATTCCGGGTCACCTGATCGCTGTGATAGCCAATCAGAGGCTATCACAGTGATCAGTTACTGAGAAGCTCGTCCCTGTGTTTTTTCTGAGAATGGAGGAGAGCGATGCATCACATCTCTCTCTCTCTCTCCTTGCAGAGTAAAAAAAAAAAGTGTGTGTAAAAAATAAATAAATAAATAAATAAATAAAAAAAAATTAAAAAATACCTAGATCAAGGTTTGTTCTAGGAAAAGAGAAGCTGGGTACACACCACTCCCAGGCTGTCTGCAATTAAGGATCTCAAAGTACTGTTGTGGAAACAAAACCAGGTGCCTGCCAAGGTCTGCAACCTAGCAAGTCCATACAAACAAAAAGAGAAAGCGGCACATCCAGTAATGAAAAAAAAATGATGTTTATTGTAGAATCAAGAGATTAAAAACATGACACATGAGGGATCCACAATGTTCATCAGACGTGTTTCACACAAAGTGCTTAATCGCTGCTGACTATCCCCAGGTGTGCATACTCCTTTATAGACCAATGTGTGTGACTAGAAACAATCAAAATTGGACAGGTAAAAATCAATCACCTGTCATGAAAGGAATCCTCCGCACACCGTAAATAACTAAAATAATGTATCAAAGGAGAAATACACACCTGAACAAAATACACATATACATATAATTCAAAATATCAAAAAAACGTTATCAAACACAAAATAAGATAAAATATACATTGTAAAGAAAAAAAAAAAGCATATTTAAAAGGGATAAAAAGTATACATAAAAGAATAAACATATATACATATACTTTCAAAAGAACACAAACACAAACAAGCAAATATAGTGATGAAGCTGCAGCAGGAGAAATCTCATGTATAAAGGTATATTGTATTTGTACACATAAATCTCGCATAGACCAGTGTTTACCAAGTGCTAAATAAAATATATACAAATACACAAAAAATGCATACATGCACATATATGTGTACAAGGATAAAGGGCACCAATATCTAAAGCAGTATAACTCATTTCATGAACATACGTGTCCGATAGACAATACCCCCACACATGTAAAGAAATGTAGATCAATAGACATATCGATATGAATATAAATATGGTATAAATGTATATGAGCATTGAAATAGTTAGAGCATTAAATCACCTCAAGAACCTATTGGCTAAAATATAAACCACCCCTAAAATACCAAGAAAAATGCCCATAAAAAGTCACGAGAAAGCATCACTATACTGGCCCCATTATACACAGCACCCAGACTTTTACAAAAACGGAAATGGAAAAATACTCAAACAAAAAATGGTTCATGATGAACAAACATATATACATATGATTGATCCCATAAATATGGACTTTGACTTAAAAAAATCTGAAAAAACAAAAGATCAAAAAATCATCAAAAGAAACAAAGACCGGAGATTAATGGGATAAAATTATAAAACTAATTGTAAGAAAAACCCCACACATATATGAGGAAATTATGACACATTGTACTAAGGTCCCTCAAAATAGTGGGAAACATCCCATTCACAGTTTAAACCAGATGGAATACAAGTACTCAAAAAAAAATCCTCCCTCTTACATAAAAGTCTAAATAAATCTCCACCTCTGGCTGAAAGTTTAACCCTTTCTACTTCTTGTACTTGCACCAGACTGGCATTCCCACTGTGATGGTTGTTAAATTGTCTTGCTACATTAGTGGATTTTCCTATTCTAATATCACTTAGATGCTCATGGAAACGGTCACGTAACCTGTGAGTGGTACATCCCGTTATTGCATGATTTGCAAGACATAAACAATATACGTGATGTATTACAATTGAAAAAATGTTTTAAATAAATGATCCTGCCATTACTGCTGGATGTCACTTCCTGACCTCCAAAGACACCTAAAATTGCCTTTAAAATGCAACCATGTAGTTGATTGTTTAGGTGTGGAAAGAAAACATCTAGGAGAAAAAGAGGTACCTACGGACCGTGCCTTGCTGCGTATAAGGTTTATCCCCTCACTTAAGATTCTCATCTAGGACTCGTCCTCAAACAAGAGCAGCAAATAACTATTGACTACATCTCTGATCTGGTAAAACTCCTAACTGAAATGTGTAACTAGAGTGGGTTTATTGTTGTACAGTAAGTACTCTGAGACCGTTTATGGTTAATGAGAAGTTCCTCCCTATTCTTGTTTTTAGCACTGTTCAGTGCACGCTCCAACATCCAGATAGGGTAAACCCGTTGTCTAAACCTATTGTATAAAACTCCTGTCTCCCTATCAAAGTCTGTTTCCTCACTGCATATGCAACGTAGACGAATGAATTGGATTCAAAGAGGGTTCCTTTAATGACAGGTGATTGATTTTTACCTGTCCAATTTTGATTGGTTCTAGCCACACATGTTGGTCTATAAAGGAGTATGCACACCTGGGGATAGTCAGCAATGATTAAGCATTTGGTGTGAAACGCGTCTGCTGAACATTGTGGATCCCTCGCGTGTCATGTTTTTAATCTCTTGATTCTACAATAAACAACATTTTTTCATTACTGGATGTGCCGCTTTCTCTTTTCGTTTGTAAGGTTTGATCTAGGCCAGTGCCAGGGTTAGTGTTTGAGTCAAGGTCAGGGTCAGTATTTTTTTAGACAGGATTCAGTTAGTATCAGTGTGTTTTAGGTAGGATAAAAAAAACAAAATGCGCACTATTGTTTTTCTACGGGTACAAACAAGTAACATACATATATGTGGTATTGCTGCGATCGTTAGGAGCTGGAGAATTTAATTTGGATAGTTCTTTGGTGGAAGGTTAAGGTAGTAGCAAGAAATATACAGCTAAATTAAAAAAAAATGATTTGTTTACTATTTTGAGCCGATTTTCCTTTGATAATAAAAAAAAAAAAATCAGGAGAAATCCATTATCATTTACCATCAAATGAAAACCCAATTTGTCCTAAAAAAAACGTGGTATAATCCACCTGGATGCAGAAAAGTAGTTGTGATGATATGTACAGGTTTAACACATGTCAAAGTTGCAAAATTGTGCTTAGACATTAAGATTTGTTTTACCCTTAGGCACAAAGGGGATGAGGTTGGTCTACCTAAAGGTAATTGTACAATCACACTATGATTGCACCTCTGTTGGATCTTTGAAGACCATGACAACTGCAGTCAGGATCTCCAACCATTCTTGACAACCTTAATAATAATGCGTTACCTGTCTGTTCCTACTAATTTGCCGGTTTTGACCCTGTGAGTCACTCCCTAGAAACCTATATGATCATATTGGATAATTAAGCAGCCCATAGTCAATTTTTTCACTCAACCAGTCAGTTGAATGGAAAAAAATGACTCGATTCCCCCGAATTCTCCCCGCTGAGCTATTGTATTCTGACAGTGGGCAGATTTCCCTGCAATCAGAATACACCGATCAGCATTGCAGGTTATAGCCCGCAGTGCCGATCGAGTCGGCAAAATCAGACAGGGTGTTATACAAAAGTTATTATTATTATTTTTTTTCCACTATGTTTATTGAATTTTAACAGGAATAGAAACATTAAACAATAGCAATTTTATCATCGGCCTGCAAGGCCCATATTCAAAGATATAATATAAAAACATAAGGAGCAAAAGAGTAACAGTAACTTGTCTTAAATTGTATAATATCTAACACTGGTCGTCGGCTTTAGGCTAGCATTCATCGTAGGACTGTGATATCAGTTCATTTAGATCTGTGAGGATAAGTCCCCCATTTCTGGGGGGTCATCCTTTGGTTTCCTACTACTAGATACCAGTGTCCCAAGCTGAAGTATTACCTTGGGATCATGAGAGGGGGTCTGCCTCCCGACCTAGGAGTTGCCCAACACCCCAACCCTTTGTGAACTCACTGTGGTAGTGCCTGATCCCTCCCAGGCACCATGCCCTACCTATTATTATTATTTAAGGTACTTATATAGTGCCATCAATTTACACAGCGCTTTACATATACATTGTACATTCACATCAGTCCCTACCTTCAAGGAGCTTACAATCTAAGGTCCATAACTCACATTCATATACTGGGGCCAATTTAGACAGAAGCCAATTAACCTACCAGCATGTCTTTGGAGTAATTGGCTTCTGTCCAAATTGACCCCAGTATATGAATGTGAGTTAGGGACCTTAGATTGTAAGCTCCTAGAGGGTAGGGACTGATGTGAATGTACAATGTATATGTAAAGCGCTGTGTAAATTGACGGCGTTGATAGATAGATCAATTTCTGTACAACCTTCCTGCCAATACCTGGATCGAAATTTGCCTGGTCCCTATTGAACCGGCCGAATTTCGATTTGTGTATGGCCAGTTTTAGCTGTTCAAAACCAGTGACTCAGAATGTTCTAAAGCCAAAATATTAGGTAGCATTTACTGAGGATATGCAGCTTATATTTACAGAAACTATTCATCAATGGCAGCCTCAATACTTTTTTCAGTGCAGGTTTCTTTTAATGATATTCTAATCTCTAATGGATAATAACTGCTTACTTTCACAATAGCACACCACTTAATGAACATGAGCGTACTGTTTACAGTAAATCTGAAAGCGTGACGGTGTATACTTATTCCCAGAAGATATTTATCTTCTTCTTTGATTTGGCTCTAGAATTCCCTCAGCTGGCATTTGCTTGATAATAAATAAATAAAATAAGAACCTTATGTTTTTTTGCTTCTGCTCCTTGCCATTTAAAATAAGCAGCCTGTCCTGAACTTATGTTGCTGTCGCTTTGCATTAATTTCACATGGACTGCTTTATGTTTAGCGTCTTGGCTTCTGATTTCATTGGTGTATATGGCTGCTTGAAAAATTAATGTCACTTTGGGAGCGCAGACATATCATCAAACTGACACTGATAAAAACCATTGTGAGTGGAATTGCCCCTCCCAAACATAAACAGTAGGTAGAACCATTCAACTTTTCTTTGTAACTCAAGGCAAGTAATACAGTATTTATTTGTTACTTAGAAAGGTCAATTAAGTCCATAGTTCTAGGCAGTGAGGCAATTTCAAAAGGAGAATGCACTTTAAAAGAAAACTACAGTGGATGTTTAGTAGCTACACATTTTAATTATTCTAAGCTTATACCTAAAGATAACTTTATGTTTTTTTTTTATAATTGTAATATGTATATATTTTTTTCCAAATTGTAATTTTTATTGAAATTTTAAATAAAGAGGAAACATTTCAACCAAAAGCATATAGTTACACTACATGTCTTGGAGTACAATATTATCTTGTAAAAAGCATAAAAACAAGACAAAGAGTTCTTAATGGAGTAATAAGTTCTAGACGTCAGATAACATGGAAGGGTGTGTACAAAAGAAATATAAAATAAAACTAACAATGAAGTATTTTAACTAGTCGATGAAACATCTAAACAGGATCCATCTTTAACTGCTTCAATACCGGACACTATTACCTCCTTCCTGCCCAGGCCAATTTTCAGCTTTCAGGGCTTTAGCACTTTGAATGACATTTTGCATGGTTAAGCAACACTGTGTCCATATTAAATTTTGTATAATTTTTTTCCACACAAATAGAACTTTATTTCAGTGGTATTCAGTCACTGCTTTTTTTTTTTAATTTCTGCTAAATAAACAAAAAAAAAGACCGAAAATTAAAAAAAAAAAAAGTTTTTTTTAGTTTCTGTTATAACATTGTGCAAATAATTAATCATTCTTCATAAAGTTAGACCAACATGTATACTGCTATAGTTCTTTGCATCCACAAACTATGTTCTATATATCTGAAAATCGATCAATCCTGAAGTACTGATGGCCTATCTCATTTCTTGAGGCCCACAAATGCCAGGGTAGTACAAATATCCCCCAGATGACCCCTTTTTAGAAAGTAGACAGTTCAAGGTCTTTAGTAAGAGATCTAAATTTCAAAATGCGTACAGCGCTACTCAACAAATTAGGAAAATCTGCAAACACTACAATCATACAAATTGAGTGGATAATGGGAATAGTAAGTGCAGCGCTAATCCATATTGTGTGTATTAATTAGAAAATTGTGTAAGTATGCAAACAGTAGGTATAACACATTGACTGTGCAAAATAAAATAAAGTGCTAGGTGCAAATAGCAATAAATGAATATAAATACAATTCTTAAATTGAAATCACTAAAAAGTCCATAAATGTGAAATGGCATTGTGAATAAATAACCCATGAGGGAAAAAAGCAATCCAAACAGGTGGAATGAAATCACGAGTGTCCACTGAGTCCGATAAGAGTATCCAATTTTTTTAATGGGTGGTGGATTCACAATCTATGGTGATTTCTTACTGGATGGTGGCCTATCCTTCAGAGGTCGAATATATCTTCAATTTCAACATTGATTTCTACCTAAACACTTGTGATTTCATTCCATCTGTTTGGATTGTTTTTTTCCCTCATGGATTATTTATTCACAATGCCATTTCACATATATGGACTTTTTAGTGATTTTAATTTATGAATTGTATATATAATCATATATTGCTTTTTGCACCTAGCACTTTATTTTATTTTGCACAGTCAATGTGTTACTTACTGTTTGCATACTTGCACAATTTTCTAATATATACACACAATATGGATTGGCGCAGCACTTAATATTCCCATAATTTAGTAAGAGGCATGGCAAGTTTTTTGAAGTAGTAATTTTTTGTCACAAATTTTTGGAAAAAAAAGAAATGTAAACAAAAAGTATTTTTCAATTTTTTTTTACATACTGTCACCAGTGCAGTACAGCATCATCATATAACTGGTGTGGCGGTAATCAATTTTTTAAAATATTTTTTTATTACATTTTTTTCTCTTTTTTTTACTTACAGAGCAATGCAGTGTTGCCATAGTAACACTGTACTACTCTGGGAAGGTGATCAGGATTTTTTTTACACATTATGATTGCTTATAACTGTGAATGTTATAGTTATAAGCAATCATTTTGTCTGAATGAAAATTATTCATTCAGTGTTTACTATTGTGATAAGCTATGATTGGCCACAGTCACGTGGGCCAATCACGGCCCATCTGTACCATGTGATTGGTCACAGTGATCACATGGTACAGACATAGGCAATCACAGCCCATCTGTACCATGTGATTGGTCACAGTGATCACATGGTACAGACATGGGCAATCACAGCCCATCTGTACCATGTGATTAGGAGATAATGGACTGTGATTTGCCTTGTATGTACCGTGTGATCACTGTGACCTATCACATGGTACAGATGGGCTGTGACTGGCCCTTTCTGTACCATGTGATCACTGTGACCAATCACAGAGTGCATCACAATAGTACACATTGAAAGGCATGCATCAAAGCCTTTCCTTGTTTAAAATTGTCATGTGATCTGCTGTGATTGGCCACAGCAATCACATGGTACCATCAGCAGGCCGGTACAGTGATCTCTAATCGACCATGTCTGGTGGACAGAGCGGGTGACAGATTGTGCTAGTGCATGGCCTGTGGGGTGCGCGAGGCACGATCCTGGAAGGACATCATATGAAGTCCTCCCAGGATAATAGCGCTCCCTCCCAGCCTATTGTAATATAATAGGGTTAATGTATTCAAAGATTATCTCACATAGAAAACAAAAATACCGATGAGGTTCTCTCAAGTGCAATGTGTTTAGGCTCATGACAGAGTCAGATCATGAGGAGGGATCAGGGAAAGGTGGTGTTGTAGGAGAACAAACCAAAAGGTGATTATTCCCATAGAGCCCATATTTTGTTAACAGATTTTAAAGAACCCCTAGTTACCTCAGTAAGGTGTCCCATCATCCTTACATCTGCAATGGTGTTAAGGAGTTGGGATTGCGATGGAGTTTCAGTAGATCTCCAGTGCTGAGTCCTCCTTAAAGTGGATGTAAATTTGATTCATGAAATTTGAGCTGAGCACATATATCTGTAGCCTTATTTGATCTCTCTTCAAAGCACTATGTCCCGTAGCTTTGTCCTGCTCTGTTCTTCTGTTATCAGCCTGATAACTTTTGATATACTCTCAAAGTTTGGGGATGGCCCCTTCCTGTTCCAAAATGACTAGTGCACAAAGCAAAGTCCATAAAGACATGGATGAGCGAGTTTGGGGTGACACCGCAGATGGCTCGTTTGTTATGCTTGTTTTTCTTTGCCTCATTGTAAGTATGTTTTTATTCATTAATACATTTATTTGACTGATTCACTCTTTGAGGCTTCTCCCTGCTTTATATATGTTACTCTGATAGACGGACTGCATCTGACTCATGGTTTTTATACCTTGGATACTAAGTGCATAAAATTGAGATAAAAGTTGCGCTATTCAATCATGTAAATACAAATGTAAAAATTAGATCATTAGAACAGTCCACAAGTGATGTGAAAAAAAAAACTTGATGCCAGTCTCCACCATCCACCACTGTTGTGTTCTTAAATATCAGTGCCTCCACCAACAGCTGAAAGGCTCTCTTACCAGCTCCTATTGATCCCTCATTACAAGGGATCATTAGCGCTTGTGGCTTTAGCCCAGCCAAGGCCTTTCTCCAGGAGATGCATCACCTGGAACCTGGCCCCCCACATTAGCTCTACCAGATTCCCCACTTCCCTCTCCCTCTCCCACCAGCTGCTGCAGGGGATGTGTCAGGATGGAGAACGGGGAAGGATTCGGTAAATATTTAATTTACCAGTCTCTTCCTTTTCGGTACCGCACACTGACTCTGTCCATCCATAATTGAAGCATAGTAAACCATGTTTACTATGCCTCAGTTTGTAAATGAATGGGAAGCTCTGTACAGAGCTATTCCTGTCAATTCATTCTGTGCTGCTGAGGCTGCAGAGATGGAGATCAAGGGCTGTGTCCTCAATCTCCTTTCTTTGTCTCAAAGGTGAAACATCATATCTCTTTAGACCCCTGATATTACAATATTGCACTTGTGACTGGGCAATGGCATTCCGCAACCTTGCTTGGAGAGAAGGGCCCCCGACCAGGGGTCAGGGGGGCCCTTCATGGTTTCTTCCACCAGGGCCCAGTTACGCTGCTGGGTCCCATATCTGTTACAGGTCATACACTTCTTCAGGCAGAAGAGGGCCCTGTTTATTCACAAGCACTTTCCAATAGTAATATATCAGACATTTACATACCACGGAATGCTAGAGGAGCACTTGCCTAGGAGCTATGATATTGCTTGTTCACACAGCAATCCCCAAATGTCCTTGCAGATATCTGGCTGCCAGTGGGAGAGTGTTCCATAAGCTGACAGAGGAGACATCCAGTAAGGGGAAAGCTGCTCTTTCCCTCCTTGATGGGTACCTCTCCCTAATGCTACTCCTACTCTCTGCTTAACCAGCAGGGGCTCTGTTCTCATGCTACTCCCACACTGCAGGCACAGGAATGATGAACATATGCACAATTTCTTATTTATATAATTCTCAAGATGGCTGCCCAAATCTCTCAGGATTTCTGTTTTTAATAAGATATGTCACCCTCCCCAAGATGGCTGCCTAAAACCCATAACAGGGGACAATTAGTGTTCAATAGGCTCTTGTCAGCCTGAAGAAACAGCACAGTGCCATCCTCAGGTTGGAGGAAATACAGCAGCTTCCACCTTCCTACACACTCACATGGAGTAAATCACATGCTCCTCCATACCTGGAGGTACCAGGTATTTTATTTACTTCCCACTACTGAACAGATTAGCAGCTGAAGGAAAGAAAGGTAAGCATGTGCTTGTTGTATATGTATATATATATATATATATATATATATATATATATATATATATATATATATATATTAAAGCAAACTTGTTGCTTTGCTTTGATCAGAATTTGCATTGGATTTAAGTTAAGGAGCGGGGGATGCAAATTATGAAAGTAGCCTTGGTGTATTTTTCTCTACTCTAGATCCAGGATTCCTTTGTTATGCTATAATATTTATACTAGTTTCACTTTGCTTTTACATTTCCAGCTGATAGTGGCCTAGGGAGGTTTAAAAAAGGGTATGAAAAATCTATAAGAGCTTCTTAACTTCACACAATTGCAAATACGATAAAACAATATATACATATTTTTTACTTAGAGTGGCCATATTTCTTCAACTTCCAATTAAAATGCTTGTTTTTGCAAACTCATAAATGAACTGAAATAATTTATGGCAATAATTTTAAGTCAATGTTTTATTTTCCAATCAACTCATGATCTATTTTTCACTTTTATGTATGAGTCATTATTCTTTCAGGCAATATTCTGTTTTCAACTTGCTAATTGCAATGCTATAAAAAGAAGTTTTGCTAAAATCTACATCACTTTTATCTAATCAACAGCTTTTAAATTAGTGTCTCATCGAAATAGGACAAACTGTGCAGCTAACGCAGTTAGATTGCAATTAGATGAATATCAATGTGTATTTCCAACTTGTTTTTAAAAATTAAAATGTTATAGTTTCACATGAAAAGCTTTTGTAAAATTATATTGAATACAAGTGTAAAATAGGAAGCTAAAGTTCAAAGCTTCACAATTAAAGAGAGCAAGGTTTAAACCTGAATTCCAGGCAAAATACACGTTTTACATGGAAATAAGATTTCTGTCTATTCTGATATTTACACACCTCTGCCACATAAAAACAGCTCTGTCTGACAACAGAAGTGACCTGATTTTTCAGTTAACCTTTCACTTACAGTTCCCCCTATCTCACCCTCACCCTATGACTGTATAGTCAAAGAAGAAGCAGCACACTGATTTCTCATCACTCTTTCTTTGCTCTCTCCAGCACACTGACATATCTTCTCTATTTCTCTGCTCTCTCCTCCTATCAACAGGTTTCTATCAATGCAGCACACCTGACTGGCTTACTTGCTGCTTCTCCCTCCCCAAATCTGAGCTCTGTTGTACAGGAGACTGCAATAGAATGTTACTAAGTCAAATTCAAGCACTTATACTGTTTGCATTTCTAAATTACATTAATAATGAAATACTGTATACAATGCTGCATTCATTTGTGTTGTTTAATTGCCTGGTGTTCAGCTTTGAAGTATAATCTCACTTTGTAGAAATAAAAATCTTTCCTGGCTGGTTATTCACCCATTTACTTCAAAGAGTACCTCCACTTTTTTGTTAAGAAAAAACATTAAAAAAAATCCTGAATGATCAATGTTTATTGCAAAGATTTTAACAAACGTTGTTGCAGCTTTTTACCTGTTTCTGCTTTGAAGAAATAGCTGTTTGTTGAGTTAAGTCAATGAGCAAAATTAATCTGAATGGTAGGGACTTCTTCATTATTAATCAGCTGATGCACTTGCAGTGTTCAAATGAGAAACATTGCATCCCTTTAAAAGTGGGAGTATCTCACCAAAAATGGCTTTTTTTGTTGCAAAGGATGCCTAAAATATTTTTAGTATCTTTGTGAAAACTTCTGGGCAACTCAGTGAGCCAATCACACAAGCAGGAAGTGATGTTTCTGTTGAAATTCTATACACCAACTGCCTACAGAAAACCTCCAGGCTGCCATATTGCATTACATTTTACAGAACATGACAATGCTGCATAATAAAAAAGAAAGGTATTGACTAAGCGCACGTGAAGTGTGCGAAACGTGTCTACCCAGTATTCTGATGACTGTAATTTTTGGGATGTCCAAATAAAGAGGAAATTGATCTACAGTGGTGTGCGGCCATTTCTTCTTATTTCATCGTGTGCGGAGGCGAGTCGAGGCGAGCACCTGCTGCATCATTACCCTTCCTTATCTCACCTGGAACGCTGGGTTTTCTTTTTTCCAGTCACTTGGTTTTGCCATGATTCTGAGAACTGCTTGGTCTGCTCTGACACAAATGTTTAGGTAATGAGTTGCTGCAAACACCTATGTGAGCTCAAGTATTGGTATACTAATTACAACTGTATTATCATATAGGAAATTGGCACCAGGCTACTTAATTGTAAAAAAAGTATCAATATCAATGAACAGGTAAGCAAATCTGTTTGCATGCAGTAAACTAACTGACGCAAATACTATCTATAGCATAGCAGTTAGTCTAAATCACTGGGGTACTAAGCAAATCAACCTTGTAACAGCAGCACCAGTATTGAGCAGTAAAAGCAGTAAACAGTATAAACATTGAACAGAACAGAATGAACAGTAATGAAAAGTCTCACAGTATGTCCTCTGTAATAAATAAACAATAGTTGTCTAATGCCGTGTGCAGACGATCGGAATTTCCTACAACAAATGTTCAATGTGAGCTTGTTGTAGGAAATTCTGACCGTGTGTATGCTCAATCGGACATTTGCTGTTGGAATTTCCGACAACGGTTTGAGAGCTGGATCTCAAATTTTCCGACAAAAAAACTTGTCGGAAATTCCGAGCGTGTGCACACAATTCTGACGCACAAAATTCCACGCATGCTCTGAACCAAGTACGAGATGGAAGCGTCGGTCTGGTAAAACTAGCGTTCATAATGGAGATAGCACATTCGTCACGCTGCAAAGTTTTTCATCTTTTAATGCAGCTTCTTCTCTTCTTCTTTATAATGCTAGAATAATGAAGTTGTTTTGCTGCTGATATTCACACAGAGTTCTGCCAAACTGTTTTATTTATTATTTCTCGTGATCTCCTGAATAATCTTTTATTTTATTTTTCGCCAGATCTCCTGAATAATGTTTAATTTTTTTATAATGATCTACTTTTTTTTTTTTTAGCAAGATCTTCTGAATTTTTTTTTTTTCTAATGATCGCCATAATATTTTTTGTCATTTTTTGTGTCAAGTTACCACAACACCATTATTATCTTGTATTTTTTGAACCTCAAAGCTGTGGATTGTTGTTGGTGTCCCTTGTTAATTTCACATTGTATTTTTGAAATGCACCTGCCTTCTCACAAACAAACTGTCCTTTTTGAAGTAGAGACAAGGATTTTTTTTTTAAATTAGAAATTTATTAGGGGCCATAACAAAATAAAGAGGAAGGCAGTGCTGGAGAAACTGTTTAAATTTGGTGAAGCCTTGGTGTACCCCAGGGCAGACATCAATTATTTGACAGGCCAAATTGGTAACCTGAGGAGTCCATTTAATAGGGAGCACAATACGGTCAAGGACTCTGAGAGATCGGGAGCAGCAGCAGATGGCATATATGTCCCGAGGCTGTTGTCTTACAACAGCCTGCGTCTTTTGCCAGACCAGACCCAACCCAGGCCATCACACTTTTGTCTTCCTTCCACACTTCCTTTCAGGCTGTGGCTCGGGTGTTGGAGTTGTGGCAGGAGGTGGAGAAGGAGTATGGTCCAACTCACAGACGTGACTTTTTTTGTGAGTTTGCCCATCACCTCTTTATTTAGGACATAAAATATGAGCTCCTCACTGATGATGCGTTGGCCCACCTCCATTTCCTGCATCTTACTGGCCGTCATACACGCAAAGGCCTCTTGAACACTGGGGGTTGTTGTGAGGACTGCAGTAGGCTGCTGATTCAAAACAAGCGCTGACTCCTCCACGTTCCTCCCCTTCCTGGGCCTGTTTGTTGGAAGGCGGAGGGGAGGAACCTGCGATTTTGTCAGGCTACTGGGCACAGCCAACTCCTGGCTGAGACTTTCCACGCCCTCCTCCTGGCTGAGACTTTCCTGTGTATGAAAATGGGACATAGTTTTATATTTTTGGTCATCAATCACACACAATTTTGAGCTCATGACTGTTGCAAATTCAATGTTAACAAATAGAAAAGACTATCCTTCTGATCCCAGCATTTTTCATTCTTGTCCCAATCATTTTTGGCTACTACTGTCTATTGATATGTAAACCACTTTGTTAAATCAGAAATTAGTGATCAATAATAACATCTAGTTAACATAATTACATTTTTGACAAATATGTTGAACAATGCTATACCTGGCTCAAGCTGGGCTCCTCCGAATCTTCCTGGGTGGAAGGCCCAGGTTGTACATCGGAAGCCTCATCTGAGGTGGAAGGAAGTGTGGAAGGAAGAGTGGAAAGAAGGGTTGAGAGTGATGGCCTGATTTCAGTCTGGTCTGACAAAAACTGCAGTCTGTTGTAGTACCACAGCCTGGGGACATAAATGTCATGTGCTGCTTCTCCGGATCTCATGGAATCCTGGACCTTTTTGCGCTCCCTATTATACGTGCTCCTCAGGCCACCAATTTTGGCCTTCAAATAGGTGATGTTTGCCGTGGGAATCACCGGCTTCACCAATTCCAACAGTTGATCCATTGCTGACTTCCATCATGTTCATTGAATTTATCCATATTCTCTGCAAGACACAACACAAGACAAACCCTAATGTCAAGCTAAACTCTCATAATCTTGTCCTAATATAGGCCACAATCTATAAGCAGTATAGGCCACTGATGCCCCAAGTTAAAATGTTGCCTTAGTTAGCACGATCGGCGCTTACGCTACTCCGTCCTCCGCTCACAGATCGTAGTATGACGCATGCGTGTTATGCTTTATATACACTGCGTCAAACTCCGCCCCTGACCTTTTTTCTAGTATATTCCCCACCCCTTCTCTTTCAGCGCAGTGGGAGAGCACATGGCAGAGAGACAGCAGGTGCATGAGAGTAGCAGCAATGACTAAAGCCCGGAGCCACAAACGTCCCGATCCAGGAGATTTAAGGTCTCAAATATGTCCTTTGTTGAGATGGTGGAGATGGTGGACATCTTGAAGAGGGCCGACTATAACGGGAAATATGGACCGTACAGCAACCCAAATGTGAGAAAGGCCAAAATCATGACTAAAGTTGTAAAAAGTCTGCAGAAGAATTTTGGGGTACGACGATCCAAGGATCAACTGAGGAAATGATGGTCAGACCTCAAATTGAGGGAGCAGGATCAGTACAGAAGAATCAAGAGAGTGCTGCAAAAAAGTAAGTATTTTGTCGTGTGTTCCTATTATTATTACTTGCATGCTGCTCCATGTGCTTTTCTTTACTGTACAGTTTAAAATGGCATTTAAAATGGCAAGTTTCAGGTTCATGGGCACAGTAATCATTCATAGTAAACATCGTTTGTTTGCCCACTAATACAATGTTTTTGCCAGATGCAGGTTAACTACATTTGTTCATGCCTATTTGTATTAAAAGAAGTTTAGTACATTGTTGTCTAGATGGGCTTGTAACTAGAATGAAATGCAAACTAGATTCAGTGCAAGGAGAGGACACTCAGCAGCTGTTTACACATCTGGACGCAGGAGCACTATTGTGGGACACCAGAACACACTTTTTAGAGTGTCCCACGCAGGTGCTCCAATGGATACTAGGGGTCTCTACATGTGTGATACTTTACCAAAAAAGGTAAATATTCCAGCTTGAAGAAAGGCAAAAAATCATGTATTCAGTTTGGAACTCTGCTAAAACAGACAATTGTACAACACTTCCAAGCAATGTTTCATATTCCTATTTCTTGCCTCAAATATCTGTGTGCTAAGTATACCTTTTTTTTAATTCACATAGGGGAGAAAAGACTCGGGACATCTGAGGACACCAGGGACCCCCAACCTCTTAAAGAAAGGGGAAGTTACCACACCACAACCTGAGGATGTGGAGGGAGGAGAGGTTCATGAAGTGGTTGAAATAGTGACTATAACAGATGAGTGTCTGAGACCACAGCTCCAGGTAATAGATGTATGCCTGCATATTTATAATACATGGTGTGTTTTTTTATTTTAGGTGATGTGGATGTTATGGAAGAAGAAACTAATTTCACCAGTGCAAGTGCACACATCCTCATCGGGGAGATCATGGTGTGCAATCGTGATTTAGAAAAGATAAAGGAAAACACCAATGATGTTCAACAAAAAATGAAGAACATCATTGATGTTTTAGGCAGAATCTAAAACACACAAAAATTGCAACGTTTTGTCATGGAATTTGTTATTTTAAATCAAGTTTTAAAGTATTTTAAAAGCCAAATTTTGAAGTTGCACACAGTGTGTCAACATGTGCTATCTGCCATCACGGGATATCAATGTATGCGTTTGGGGGTGCAACCCCCTTCTCGCAACTCAAGTAGATGAGAGGAAGGGGTTGCACCCCTGAAACATGTCCATTGATCTCCCATAATGGGAGCTAGCACATGTTGACATTAGGCATGGGATCAGGAGTGAAATCCACATTTGCGTCCCAATTTGTGTGCATCTTCAAAATTTGGCTTTTACAGGGGTGATATCACCTCATCTGATGAAGGCAAGATCAACACAGTTTTCATACTAATGTCTGATACTGCCTTCACTTTTTAAAAATTGAACTTTGTAAGTTCCTGAGTTGTGTATGTTATGGTTTTAAACATGCCTGTTTAACCAAAAAAAGTATATTTATAATGTCAAACATAAAAATGTTATACACAAAAGATGTTGGTTTGTTCAAAAACCCTTTTCTAATGCACATGTGAATGTGCGTGGAGTAAAATGTTTTATACTCAACAATGTGTGGCTTCTTCTTTCAATGCTCAATACCAGTTTTTGGAGTAAGTTGGTGTTTACAGTGACAATGGGGGTTATTTACTAAAGGCAAATCCACTTTGCACTACAAGTGCACTTTCAGTGCAGTTTCAAGTGCACTTGAAGTGCACTTGTAGTGCAAAGTGGCTTTTTCTTTAGTAAATAACCCCCATAGTGCTCTAAAATTGGCCCTAATCAAGCCATTTTAGGTACTCAAAACAATTAATTCATGGTGATGAAAAGGATGATTATTGTTATCATTAATGCATTACATACATTAACAACAAAAACAAGGTGTGTGTGTAGCAGACCCACAACATAATAGTTAGCTGAAGAAGAGATTGTCACCTCGAGTATCAAATAAATAACGTTTGTACTATTGAAGAAAATGGCCAAAAAGAAAAGCCCATCGGAGAACCTAGGAGACAGCTAAAAGAAACACAAGTAGTAAATCAAATGAAATATTAGTTCAGTTTAAAATAAAAATGTATTTTAAAAGTGTTTCACACATTTTCTGGCATATCAATGGCCCCCTACCCGCAAAGTACTCCAGATATTTTTGTCTCACTTCGCGGGCGCTTTGGGGGGGCAAGCCAGGGTTGAATGATCAGGAAAGCCATCCTCAGTCCCAACTGAGGCCACACAGTTTGTTGCATTTTTGCATAGATAATTGTGCATAATGCAGCAAGCCAGCACAATATGGTTCAGTTTATATTCCGTCATGTGGATTGGTGTTAGAAATAGGCAAAACCGGCTGGCCATTATGCTGAAAACATTCTACACCACTCTTCTGGCACTGACCAGCCGCTAGTTAAAAACCCTCTGGTCCGGGCTGGGGGTCCTCATGGGAAATGGCCTCATCAGATGTTCACCTAGCCCAAACGCATCAGTGACGAACACAAATGGAAGACCAGCCACGTTGTCTTCCGCAGGTGACAAGTCCAAGCCACCATTCTGGAGCCGTCTGTAAAACTCCATCTGGGCGATGACTCCACCATTCGACATCTGGCCATTCTTCCCCACGTCCACATACGAAAACTCGTATGTCCCCGACACCACAGCCAACAACACAATACTATTAAACCCCTTATAGTTATAGTAGTATGACCCCGATTTGGAGGTGGGACGATGTGGACATGTTTCCCATCTATTGCCCCTTCACAGTTACGAAAGTCCCACCGCTGGGCAAAGTGGCATGCCACAGTCTGCCATTCTTGTGGGTTTGAAGGAAACTGTGGAGTCAAACAAGAAAAAAAATAGTGCTATTGCAAATAACATTGCAAGCAGATTAGACACAAACATTGTTGACCAACCTAATTATAACATTTATTGAAATGAGTATTTAAAGACAAAAGTATAAGGTCCACTTATCAGATTCCTCACACCCTCTGATGGGCCATTGTAAACATTTTAGGGGGGGTAGGTAGATGTTTACAACGGCATCTCCCCGTTCATCCGCTCCGTGAGGCGATCGCGGATATCTCCGCGGCGATCAAGCCGCGGGACCCGCGACCCAACTCACGGAGCTCCTGGCCGGCGCGCACGCACGGGCACGGCGGGAAATTCAAACGGACGTACAGGTACGCCCATTTGCCCAGCCGTGCCGCTCTGCCGACGTACATCGGTCGGCAAGCGGTTAAATACATTTTTCATTTTTATTGTTTCACTTTAAGCATCATTAAAATCACTGCTCCTTTAACCACTTCAGCCCTGGAAGGATTTACCCAATTAATGACCAGGCCGTTTTTTGCGATAAGGCACTGCATCACTTTAACTGACAATTGCGCAGTCGGGCAACGTTGTACCCAAACAAAATTTATGTCCTTTTTTCCCACAAATAGAGCTTTCTTTTGGTGGTAATTGATCACCTCTGCGGTTTTTATTTTTTGCGCTATAAACAAAAAAAGACTGACAATTTAGAAAAAAAACAATATTTTTCATTTTTTGCTATAATAAATATCCCCCACCAAAAAATGTAAAAAAACTAATTTCTTCATCAGTTTAGGCCAATATGTATTCTTCTACATATTTTTGGTAAAAGCATATATTGATTGGTTTGCGCAAAAGTTATAACGTCTTCAAAATAGGGGATAGATTTATGGCATTTTTAGTATTATTATTTTTTTGTTACTAGTAATGGCGGTGATCAACGATTTGCGACATTGCGGTTGACAGATCGGACACTTTTGACACTTTTTTGGGACCAGTGACATACAGCGATCAGTACTATAAAAATGCACTGATTACTTTATAGATGACACTGGCAGGGAAGGGGTTAAAACTAGGGGACAATCAAGGGGTTAAATGAGTTCCCTGGGAGGTGTTTCTAACTGTGGGGGGAGTGGACAGACAGGGAGTACAGAGAGATTGCTTTTCCTAATCACTAGGAGCAGACGATCATTCTGTACTCCACTGAAAGAGCGGGGATCTGTTTGTTTACATTGACAGATCCCCTTTCTGGCTCTGTGTGGAGCGATCGCGGGTGGCTGGCAGACATCGCAGCGCCGGCCATGCGCATCGGTTTTGGTTCCTCACCGCGGGAACGCACGTGTGTGCCCACTCTATCTATTGCACGAAGCGACGTAGCCTTACGGCGCTTCATGCAATAGAGTCGACCTGCCGCAGTATAACTACGAAGGCTGGTCAGCAAGTTGTTAAAAGCGGTTGTTTTTAATAAAAAAAAATTTAATTGATACATGTCCCCCAGGGCAGTGCCTGTTCCCCCGTACCCCTTTTATGGCCAATTACTTGCATATAAGCCTTCAAAATTGGCACTTTTGATTTCTTATGTTTGGCTCCCATAGACTTTAAAGCGGAGTTCCATCAAAAATGGAACTTCTGATTTAAGGAAAGGTGACCCCCTGACATGCCACATATGGCATGTCATTTTTTTTGGGAGGGGGGTGCAGAAACCCTCTTTTTAGAGGGTTCCAGCTCCTACTTACTCCCGGGGCACCGTGGCATCGGAAGTAAGTTCAGCTCCCCCCCCTCCCTCTCTGCAATCATCTGGGACATGTCACAGGTCCCAGATGATTGCCCCGGCCAGTCACAGAGTGCAGCGCAGCTTGCGCATGCGCAGTGCGCGCCCGGCTGTGAAGCCACAGCCAGGCTCCCACAGTGACAATGCCAGCACTGCAGAGAGGAGGGGGGAGAGGAGCAGGGCTTCGTTCCCCCACATCCCTGGACCTTGGGACAGGTAAGTGTCCGATTATTAAAAGTCAGCAGCTGAAGTATTTGTAGCTGCTGGCTTTAAATTTTTTTTTTTTTTAGTCGGAACTCCGCTTTAATGTTGTTTGTGGTTCGGGGCAGAGAGTAGCATCCAAGTATGGTCCGATAGCAACCAGTCAATTGGGAGCCCCTTGAAAAACACCCAACGTATTTCAGGATCATATCCCTTCATCAGGGATGTGAAACAGTTAGTGCCAAGGCACCTATTATGTTCAGTATACAAATAATAAAAGCCAGTGAATTAAAAACTTGTAGTAGCATCAGTCCAATTACCAGGGGGCATGGTGTGGCACAGGACCCATATCCAGGGGGGCATGGCTGGAATAGCTCAGAGGGACGCCGACATCCAGCCAGAATTCCAAAGTGTCTCCTATTGGCAAAGAATCAGCACTGCAATATGTTCACCAACAAAGGAAATTTATGGGGCAGTCCCCCACGGTGAAGTGCCAGAAGGATACCACTATTCATACATACTTAAATGCCAGTTCATTTGAAGCCAATGAGAAACTCGATATAGTTAAATATTTTATAGGCTTCAGTAAAATAAATCCCCTTTAATTAAAAAAACAAATATCAACATAATCCTTCTAGAAAATAAAGCTAAGGGTATAACAAATAATATCCTTCTTATAGCAATCTTAACACAATTATACATTAGAATAATTGACAGAACATTGATAGAAGCTGTTTTCTGATTTAAGTTGCTCCAGGTCTGCAGCAGACAAGTAATATTCATTATATTTACACTTTCTTCTTATAAATTATTCATATCACCATTACAGCACCCCTTTCATAGATTACTAGATTTAATGGATACAGACTTTTACCCCCCTCCACCATGCTGCCGTTAATAATGACATATTTTCCCATTGCAAATTCTTTAATATCGCCATAACTAAATAATTTGTGTTTCCTGCACAGATCATCTGCATAATACCTAGATTATAATTTATGTTAAAAACATAATTTTACTTGAAAAAACTTGATCGCAATTTATTTCTAAATAATTTCTAAACCATGTCAAAATAATATAATTTAATTATATTTACTATATTCAATTTTTTTTTAAAACATTAGGTTTAAAATGTATAACTGTATCCAGGTATTAGAAAACCTTTTTTTTTACATTAAAAAACAGGATTGTCATATTGTGTAAAACTAGAGCTTTGCCTTCAGTCTTTCACAGTTGTACAGGCTCCTCTCCTGTACGAAATTCCTTGCTTTTGAAGGAGCCTGCTAATTTCCTTGCTTTTGAAGGTGTAAGTCTTGGGTTGTCATTAGCAATGGATAGGTCCATATTTCTGTCCTCATAGTTTACCTGTAAAAAATATTTATAGGGTTGAAACACACTTTTGCACTGCAGTGCATTATGTCATCGCAGTTTGTGTTGCAGTGTTGTTCATTTTGAATGGTACCCCAACGCATTAAGGTAATGCAGCTCTGATGCATGTGTTACAGAGCACCTCAATGCATGGTGTGTTGTGGTGAGC
Source organism: Lithobates clamitans (assembly GCA_037952925.1). NCBI lineage: Eukaryota > Metazoa > Chordata > Amphibia > Anura > Ranidae > Lithobates > Lithobates clamitans. The sequence goes on along the minus strand of JBBGZY010001374.1, from coordinate 745,639 downwards.
AAAGTCAGAGCAAATTCTGCATGTCTGTTTTTTTGGCCTGTTCCTATGTGTTGGCAAACCATCCAAGATGAATGCACAGGAATAGCAAGCATGAATGAGCCCTTAATGGAAATATTTACTCCTGTTTAAAACTGTTCTTTTTTAAAGCAGATTTAACAGCAGTCATACCAGCAGATGCAGAGCATTTTTTCTAAAGCATTCAACGTCACCTGAGGAGCACACCTGTCACAGAGCAACTTCATGTATGAATGAGCACTCCTCTATTCTGAAACCCAGAAAATTTTGCAGAGTCTGTCAATGACAAACTGGAGCAAGACCCTATTGCCATAATTTCAGCCTTGAAAAATTCAATTCTTCTAAGACTTCTCCTGTAGGTATAATTGGCATGGCTACTTGGAAATTAATCACATCAAGAAGAGGTGGATCTTCTTGATAGTGGTGTTTAAGTGGTTTTAGCTTGGTAGTTAGTATTTGGTAATGATTGGACTTAAAGTTAACATTCAATACTAGGGTCCTTGAGGGCCATGAGAAGGCTCAAAGACAGGTTGAGAGCCCTCAAGGAGCCACAAAGGGCACATTATTGTTCATTAATAGTTGTTACTCCAAATTTAAATGGAACCCCAGAACCTCAGAAGGAACTGTGCACATGCTTGGTAAGGCTCCCATCTCCATAAAAGATAGTTCTGGGGGAGGAAGCAAACTTTGGAATCAAGAAGATAAATTACAACCAACATTTCACCTCCCCTTATATCCTGATATGTTTGCCTTACCTAGCCTGATTGAAGAAACAGCACTGTTTAGAGTATACATAAAAATAATGTATTTTTACATTTAATAAAATATAGCTGTGAGGATGCAAGTTTCTGGCTTTGAGCTGACTGGGCACATGGTGTTAATATTTGGAATTCTGCTGCTGAAACCCTATACAGTGAACTGACATTTGGAATTTTGGAACCCCTGGTGAAATAGGAGAATGGCAAGCAAACACTTTTAGATTCCATACATCATGGAAACCATGGATATGTTCTGCAGCACTGAGAACAGGTACAGTCTTGGCCCTCACTACCAGTCTATAGCTGGTCATACTATGGAGGGGACAGGGCACAGCTGTCAACCCAATACAGCTATGCCATAACAAATTGATAAACAATCCAGAAAGGAATATTAATCACTTACAGAGTGTTAGAGGATAAGATTGTCTCAAAAGCCTGGCACGCTTTTCAAAACCCAGGATGGTTGCATTTGTTTATGGCGCACGAATATTCATTTACTGTGCACGGATGTTGGTTCACGGTGCACGCTTGTGCACACTGATGCAAGCTACCTGCGATAGTTCTTGGCGCCCTCTGCCCTTTATACAGATAACAGCTGCTCACAAACCTTTCTGACTGTTTTTCAGCTTCTTGATACCCGTGTTCCTGTGTGCTTATACTTCTGAGCTTCCTGTTACTGACCCGCCTTGCTTCTGGACTCTCTCACTCTTATCTCTCTCTCCTGGCTCTGACCTTGGCTTGTGCCATGGATCTGTTCCTGTCTACTGTCTGTGTATGACCTCGGCTTCATCCTGACCACACATTGATCATCTCTTTGCTGACTTCTGGTATTCAGACCTTGGCACGTGCTCCTGACCATGCCTCCTTTCTTGCCCTGCCTACTGTGATCCATCCATGTTGTACCCGTCTGCCGTGTCCAGCCTGCTGTACCTTCCTGCTGCTGTGTGTTGCCAGCACAATCCAGCGTCTGTTCCAGTTCCAGTTGCCCTCATCTGAAACCTATCTACAGAGGGATCACCGATACAGCATCAGCTACCTGGACACAGTTGGCAATCCCTGCTTATCTGGGCTCGGTATTCACTGTTACCACCCTCAGAGACGCCTAGCTGCAAGGAGAGCCCTCTCATCATTTCAGCTTTAAGACTAGGTACGTGACACAGAGGCATACTGTCATTCTTTGTGTAAAGATTTGGATTGGATCTACAATTCAAATAATAACATTTGCATTATACTTTTTGTAATGGTGTGGTGTACTTTATGTTAGGATCTTTCTTTTTCATGCATGCCTAACTGTTGTGGCCTGACATGACAAGTAGTGGCTACTGTAAGTAGTTTCTCCCTTCCTAGGAAGAGCTGTCATTTTTACATCATGCAAGTACAGGACAGACCTGTCATTAGGGCAGATACAGTATATGAGTTATTTAAACTGCCAATAAAGAAAATATGTCAGAATGACACTACCTGATTGTGCCACTTAAAAGGGCCACTTTTTTGGCTTCATATTGGTTTTTCAGTGACTCAAGTTTCCTCTAAAAAGACTTGTTTATGGCATCAGGAAGATATGTCAGTCTCTGAAACTACCAATCAAAGAGACATTATGGTGAAATCACAAACAACTATGGTACCCAAATTTGCTTCTAGGTCACTCTTTAGAAGGCTTTACATGTTTTCAATTATTTAGCGTTACCATGAATTATGGCCCTAGAATTATTGCTCTCATAGTTACATAGTTACATAGTAGGTGAGGTTGAAAAAAGACACAAGTCCATCAAGTCCAACCTATGTGTGTGATTATTTGTCAGTATTACATTGTATATCCCTGTATGTTATGGTCCTTTAGGTGCTTATCTAATAGTTTTTTTTAAATTATCGATGCTCCCTGCTGAAACCACCGCCTGTGGAAGTGAATTCTACATCCTTGCCACTCTAACGCTGTGTACACACGGGCGGACTTTTCGACCGGACTGGTCCGACGGAACAAATCCGTTGGACAATCTGACCATGTGTGGAACCGGTGAGCCATAGACGAATGCGCTGTTCCTTCCGCCCAGTCTATGTCTGGATAATTAAAATACCCCATTCCCATTATGATGACAGTTCCCATCCTTGCTGCTAATCCAAATTATTTTTATTTTTATTATTATATATATATATTTTTTTTATTATTTCCCCCTTAGTTTTCATCCCTTTGGAGCTCTGCCCATAAGGATTCCACCTCCTCCCTAGCTCCCTTAGTTATGTCATCTCTCACATTCACTTGTACATTATTCTTAATATACAGGCATACCCCTCCCCATTTTTTACCCTTTTTAACCCTGTGATAAAGGGACTCGGCTTTATAAATAAAATAAATACATAAATACTGAACTCTGCACTCCAGCTGTGGAATCTGTGACCTAGCCCCCACCACCCTTTCATATAGTGTGTTTTTGGCTATTGGCCTAGAATTTAACAACATGACTGCCTGTGTGAGGACCCGATCCCACCCCCTGAGTGTATGTGTGGGTGTAAGCTTGCGTATCTGGTCCTTCAATAGCCCATTATATCTTTCAACAAACCAGCTACCTGTGGATAGTATGGGATGGGGCACAACCAGTACACTCCATAGTCTTTGGCCCATTGCTGTACTGTTGATCCGGTGAAGTGTGAGCCGTTATAACTTTGGACTTGTTTGGGACAACCATAAGCAACGACAAGTTTATGGAGCAGTTGAAGCGTTGCGGCTTGATCTGCACGTTTGCAAGGATGAACAAGCAAAATTCCTGAATAGGTGTCCACTGCAGTGCAACAATATCTCAGCCCATTGTTTCCCCAGGGCAGGGGACCAATTCAATCTGCCAGATCTCTGCAGGCCTCTCACCCCTCTTAATTGACCCGGTGTAGTACTTTTATAGTTCTCAAAGTCTGGGACCAAGGGCACATGTGCGTCAACATGCCCCACTTTTATGGTGCGGGAGTGAGCTTGCTTCCAGATGTAGTCCCAGACTTCTGTGCCTCCCCACACCACCTTTCCATGAATCATCCATTCATTGGACTTCCACGTGGACATCCTAGTTGTCAGTCCTTTGAAGACCACCCAGCTGTCAGTGTAGAAAGTGATATGGGAAGAAGGATCCTCCTGAAGAGTCATCACTACAGCTTTCAACTCTGCATACTGACTGAACCCTCCGATTCCGGTCTACTGCAGGACTGTGTCTGTACTTGGGTTGTAGGATGCTGCTGTCCATTTACACCCAGACAAGGCGACTATGGCTGAACCATCAGTAAACCATGCTGACTCCTTCATGTCTTCTGACAGAGACTCAAAGGGTGGAGCCTCTTGAACGGGGGATGATTGCAGCACAAGAATTTCTTCTTCTGGCTGGGTGCTCTTAAAAGTAACAAGCCCTGCCAACTGTTTTGAAATGTCTCTGACATCTTCAGCTGAAATACTCCCTCTTTCTTGAAGATACCACTTTCATATTTTATCAGTGTCTGGTTCTGGGCTACAGCTGCCCTAGTGGTCAGTCCATTAGGTCTCACCCATCCTGCTATTGGCAGTGCAGTATGGATGGTGACTATGTCCTTTTTTGTAATGGTCTCCTAATGTTGAAGTGTTGTGTAGGCCCCAAACAGGTACTTATCTAGGGACGTGTATCTCTTCTGTGCCCCTGTCAGTTGTTTGGACCAAAATCCAATGGGTATTGCTCTCAGTCTTTTCTTTTCATTTGGCTGCCACAGACTCTAAGATATGGTACCATCCTGCTCCACTACATCCAGCTGAAATTGTACTCCTTGTCTCACGGGTCCCAATCCCCAATGCTGCAAAATGGCTTCTTTAGCAGCAAGGAATGCGGTCCGCTGCTCTGAACCCCATGAGAACTCAGTCTTTTTACTTGTGACATTGTATATAGGCCTCAGAATCAGACCAAGATGTGGGATGAACGATCTCACCTCTGTGGCAGGCCCTTGGACTTTGTCTTTTTAGATAGCCCACCCGTTGTTCTCCATTAGCTGTATCAGCAGGTGCACTGCTTCAGTTACATCTTCTTTTGTCCCAGAGATTTAGATGTCATCAATGTAGTGAAACACAGCGAATTCAGGGTACTTAAATCTCGGGCAATCAGTCCATGACTAATCGTTGGAGAATAAAGATAGCCTGTTGGAAGGACAGTGAAAGTGTCCTGGCGTCCGTCCCACACCATAGCAAACTGGTCTTGACACTCTGGGTCTATCAAAATCAAAAAGAAAGCATTAGCCAGGTCTATCACAGCATGATATACTCCTGCCTCTTTAGCAATTTTCTCAACAATTGAGATCATATCCGGTACAGCTGACTTCAATGGAGGTGTCACTTTGTTTCGACCTCTGTAATCCACAGTCATTCTATATGTACCATTAGGTTTCTTTACTGAGAACACCGAAGATGAGAAAGGACTTACAGCAGGTCTAAGGATCCCTACTCTCAAAAGTTCTTGAATAGTCTCCCTAATTTCTTTAAGGCCTCCAGGAAGTCTGTACTGCTTGAGACTGACTGGCTTCTCTGGTGGAGGAATGTAGACAGGGGTCCATTTCGCACAACCTCTCACCACAGCCTTCACCGCCCTAATCAGATACACTTTATCGGAATAGCCAAAAGTGAATGTACCCCTTTCAGTCTGAATTGACTGACCTTGAAGTACATTCACCCCAAGAATATTTTTCCTGAAGAAAGACTGCCTTCACCAACTCGCTGAGGTCCATCTGGCCCTAGTATAATGTCAGGTCTGCCAGGAGACTCTAACTATCCCTCCGGTTTCCTGACCGGTAGTCTTCTTGTCCCAATATCAGGTAGAAGGGCGGTTGAGATCCTGCAGCCAGAAATATGGGACCACAATAGGAAGTGCAAACAGGCTATATCAAGGAACACCAAACAAGCAACTCACAGTTAGTAGAGACTGAAGTCAGGAAACCAAGGCAGCAACCACGATCAATGTTAATCCAAAGGAGTAGTCCAAGAGGCAAGGTCGGGAACAGGCAGAACTCAGCAACCAGAAATACAATACGTTTAACACCAACAACCAGGAAATAGGACCTATACTAGGGCAAAGACAGGAAGGGGAAGTGATGATTTATAGGGTCACTAGATCAGATGACTGCCTACAGCTGGATTCTAGTCAAATGTATGTTCCCCAGTGGCTCAGGCAATAGGGAACCGTCCAAAAAACACCAGCTCCCAGGATCAAATCCTGGACATGGTGTGACAACAAGTACGTCCCATTCAGGCATGCTATTTCTTATTAAATATTTGGAAGGGTCTACAAGGATGGGGGCATGGGTGACTTCTCTGACTCATTTACTTGTTCGTGTAAAGCTTTTACATCAGGAGATAAAGGAAAATGTAAAAAGGGCAATGGAGCTCCACCTGCTGGCTGCTTGTAAGAACATAAGATTTTCATATATAATATTTCTTATTTAAAACGGAGTTCCACCCAAAAGTGGAACCTCCGCTGACCTTCCCCCCCTCCTGTGCCACATTTGGCACTTTTCAGGGGGGATGGGGGAGGCTTCACTGCTGGGTTCCCTTAGTGGAGATGGCGGAGGCAAGACTCCCTGGACAGGTAAGTGTCCATATATTAAAAGTCAGCAGCTACAGTATTTGTGGCTGCTGACCTTAAATATTTTTTTCCCCAGGTGGAAAAACTCTCTAACTAAGAAAAGGTAAACACAATTTGACCATCATAAAGAAGGAAAGAAAAAAGATTGTATGCCCCAAAGTTGAAGTTATTTGGAGATATATAATCTTTTATGCCATATTAAGTAATCTGAGGGGGTTGGCATATGCACAGTGCCAATGCCCTAAGCACACCCAAATACTGTATGTCTCTTTGTCTGCTAACAACCTATTTTGGTGTACTAGAGTACTAATGTAGCCCTCTTTTGGGGGTATAAGAAATGATCCTCCCCAAATAAGATATTGTGCTAAACCTGTAGTTAAATAAGAGAACTAGAACATTTGCTAAGTGGAACAGTGTTTTTTTTTTAATAAAGATGATGTGCCTCTGTGAACAGCGGGGATTTTCTTACAGGGATATTTATCAGCAATCTAAACAAAGTAATTGGGAGTAGAGAAACTACTGCAAAGAGCATATAACATTAACCATAAGCATATACTATAGATGCACACCAGTATAGAAATAATGAAAGCTTTATGTATGAGAAGAATAGTAACAGTATATAAATTAAATATACAACCGAGTAAATAGCAAAGGGCCTTACAGAAGTTCTGGTGGAATTGTGCACATATACCCAAGTATAAATAGTTATTAATAGGGATACCTCCAGGTGAATGTTGCAAGAAAGTCTAGCTGCAGGGGCACCTGAGGATGATGTGCTTTAGTCTCTCTCTAACAGTTTCTAATCTGACATGCAGTCAGGCCTCTAAGCCTATTATATTGACAAGATAATCAGAAGAGATAACCTGGCTCCTACCTATGCTGGTTATCAAGCCCTACTCTACAACTAACTATAGAATCCCAGGCCAGAAGGGTTAACTAGAATAACAGGAGCTGCATATAAACTATATTGTAATAAGCAGGTTCACCTGCCAATATATTGGAAGATGACCACTACACATACAGGAACACACGCCTAGCTATCTAGCACTGTTCATATGAAAAACATTACAGGGCAGAATTACTCTGTCTGTTGCAGGGATTTAGATATACAGTACACTCAGCAACTGCAGTTAAACTCTTAGATCATAGGAATACTTGCAGTCCCTTCTGGATTGAGGCTTAGCAGCATGGACAAGACACTTGTGGCTGAGACTTTGTCTTTTTCCACTCTCTCCTTCAGATTCTCACAGCCCAGCCAACAAAGGGCAGGAAATGATGTACATAATTATACATAAAACGGTGATATTATCAGCTAACAGTAGAGGACAGTAGACAACACTAATAATGGAAAAATGCTAATCGAGTAACATGCTTTACAAGAGAAGGTTGAGAAATTATTGACCTGGTAAGCTGAAAAACAGAATGCGATGATTTGAGTCTTACATATTAAGTTGTTGCTGAACCAGGTTATCAGTGACACCACAAATATTATTATAGCTTTTGAGCAATACAGTGAACCTCTTGTTCCAAGGACTAAGCAAATTCCATGAATTTGGCTGAGAATTTTAGATTACTTATGCTATCAAGTTATCCCGGTGAGGTGGATACTGAGTAGAATTCTATAAGGGTTGTGATAAAAAATATTGTCAGATGCCTCCTAACCTGTTTCTTTACCTAACCTGTATTTTTGTTCAACGTTGATAGGAACTTTTTGACTAAAATGTCGACTAGGTAATAAAGAACATTGTCCATCTGACCAATATTTGGGTTTGTACCAGCATTGGTACTAATTTAAGAGCAGATAATTCTTTATTGATAACCATAATATCCCTGGCACTAGGACCCTAGTGTCCTCAGATAGTAACAAAACATTTTCATAATAAAATTGGTTGTGGGTAGGTATAGAGATTGGACATTTCTTTAGTTGATTTCAATTTGGAGAATTAGCCTTCCAAAAATGATTTTTCTCCTAAATCTATTCCTATCTGTGTGACACATGATGATAATACTTTTTATCAAGTTCTTAGAAGACTTTAATAAGATAATTTCTCCATTTAGTTGGGCCAGTGAAGCTTATACTGTAATTTGGCTTTGGACATCCTATGACATCCACTTACAGAGCAGAAATTGTATCTTCACTAATTATTAGCCAGTGTCATGTTATGGTCACAGGTAGGTGGTGGTTAGCACAGGATTGCAATAGTCCAGCTGTTAAGGGTCAAAGTCAACCCTGGGATTATCTGGCTCAGTACAGAGCTAAAATTGTCCTTTAATCTGCTTTTTTTGAAGGAATACTGATTTTTAAATGATGGGTTTGATGACCAGGTTCCCAATTCCTCTCTTTTTCCGCTTGCAGTTAAAGTAGTAGAAACTTTGCTTAGCAAGTCTCAAAACCAATATGGTTAATTTATTCTACCTTTCTATATTCAACTGCATAAAAATAGATAAACTTCATACTGCCTGGAGGCTAGACAAACCAGACCTTAGAAAGAAATATTGAGTTGACACTCTGGAAATATAATTTAAAACAATAGTGTAGTGATGAGTTAACAGTTCCCGTCAAACATATTTCACCTTTATTTGACTTATTAAAATTATCCCCAACTTCTATAAAATAGGCAAGCGTTCTTTTCTCTATATAGTCTAGTGCTGACATTTTATGTATTATATTTGGTCAGACAATGCAACATTTGGTGTTTTTGCTTGAAATTTTCTTTTAGGTAATCTGTACATCTATTCTTCTGCATACCATAAATGAGAATGTGAAAATGGCCCAGCCGTCAAGACACCACATTGCAATTTAGCTAACTACTCATCCAGAGCAAACCATAAAGGATTTTTATGGTGTCATATTCACATACAATAACTTCAAGATTAAGGTTGTATTTTCATAAATATAATATTTTTAAATTGTTACTTAATTATATAATTGGTATCTAAAATACAAGCTCCTATACATGATACAACAACATAATGCATATTAACATCAGAGATAACATAACCAAGCGTATTAACTATTCCCAGCAACTGCTAAGATCCACGGTTATCAATCATGATTCTTTAAAGTTCTTCCCGTGATTGCAAGTGGATGGTGGTAAGTCCTTAACACGTTTCACAGATATTCTGAGATCTTCCTTGTCAGAAATCATATAAAGTGAGTATCTGAAATTTGCAAATACATATATAAGAAAAAACCTTGATAACCAAGATTCCATTTTGCCATATACACTTGTCAGAAAGATCTGAAACTGCAGGGAATATAAACAAGCCAGGGAGTGATCCCATCACACAAAACTGTAAAGTTAATGTGCATTATGTTGTTGTATGCCATGTGGGAGCCTGTATTTTAGATACCAATTTATGCATGCATAATATAATTAAGACTTTTATGAGACCTTAATCTTGAAGTTATTATATGTGACTCTGTCACCTCAAAAGTCTCTTATTATTTGGTTGTTGGTGAGCCCTAATACACTCTATCTAATCACACAGTGCACTTTAGGTCCAATTCTCCTCAAGCTTCTCTGCTTAGATGTTGGACATTGTCCTATATTTACAGTGTATAAATTAATCTCTGTAGAACCATATCTGCTTTGCTTGATTGGATCATGTCTGTAAATTTCTTGTCTTGTTGTTTGAAAATATAATGAAACAGTTGGTGACTTTAATTAACTTCAAATGAGTATATTTCCACAGTCAAAATGATGAAACATTCACAATATGTTCACACTTGTGTATTAAAATGTTGTGCGACCTTGAGGATAATGAGGCACTGAAGACATTGATGATACAAAACAATCTTAGAAACCATAAACGGTGCTAGAGGGATAATATAAATGTTTTCGTAAGTAAATTAGAGATATTTGTTGGAGTTTAAAAGATGAATATCTACTGGGAAAGTAGGGCTTATGGAAAGGATTCTTACTTGTAAAAACAAAACAAAATGCTGCAATGAGAATGTACATTGAAGCACAATGAAATACCTTAAATGCTTAGGTCCTTGCACCCATGCCTATGATGTCCTGGAGTTGTATATATTCATTGACATGAATGGGTGAAGGCAGCTGTGCGCAACTATGCGCCACTATTTTTGTAAAGTTGCAAATGTTATGTCCTCCTGAATGCAGGTAGTCAGCTTTACAGCAAAGTTCATAGAGGGGACTTGAACCGCACAAAGAGCCAGTCAGGTGTGCTGCAATTTAAGAGAGACCAGAGTTACAGAGATATAAGCTCATTGGTATGCCGATCAGTCACTGGGAGGAGGTAGAGAAAAGACCTGTAAGCTCTCATTAATGACCCCTTAAATTTAAAGTTATTAATTTGCAAATCTTTACGGTCTTATGTTTCAGATATATTATACATACCGTATATAAATTTGTGTGAGTGTGTATATATATATTTATATTTGTGTATATATATTTATATTTATACTGTATATATAACAGGTGCCTAACAGATCAGGCCTTAAGAGTTGGGGGGACTGTAATGTGTACTGGAGACTCCGATGTGCAGAATCTGAATCATAGCACAAACATGAGACTCAGATCTCCTCTGGAAGAAAATTCTATTGACCAGACCTCTGTGAATTTTAATTCAGTGACCCTGATATATTCAATCAATGGGCCTTAGAAATCCAATTGTGCAGTGTATGATTGCTCAAATGGCTTTCTGTTTTCATTTAAAAATATCAAATACTGTCCCAAAGCTGAAACAATATCTATTTTCTGCATGTTATAATTAATAAAAGTGTTGACTTACTAAAGGCCTGTCCAACCAGCGAAAATGTAAACCAAAGAACATTTTGCAGTTATCCAAGGGGAGTTGCATATTTCCTACTGTTGACGGACAAGGAAGAATAAAACCTCCATGTTCTTGTTTATTATTCTCACTGATTTAGTACTATGTACTCTTTTTTTTATTTTGAGGGTACTTTGTATTTCTGTTTGGGGCAGTCTAGTAATATCCCAAGATCTGTTGTGATTGTGATTAGGATACTTTCAGAAACATTTTGTGACACTAAAGGAAATGTGTTGAGGAATCTGGAGAATAGCTGACCTCCCTGTAAAAACACTAGCTACTTGGCTGTCCCTTGCTTAAAGTGTTACTAAACCCAGGGGGACCCTGCATTCACAATATCTGGTCTCCTACAGTACACAGAACATTAAAATGCAATTATTTTAGTAAATATAAACTGCTAAACACCTTTTCTCATCAGCAGTATATAGGAGTCTTGTGACTTCTATCAGTGTCTGGTTAAAGCTTGTAGGAGGAGTTTTCATTCGACTGTTCTATGAGGCTGCATGACCCCTGATCCTCTGTCTGGACAGTGCTGATTGGCCCTATGCTGATCACATGCACCATTCCAAGAAAAAAAAAAAAACTCTCTAGCAATACACACCAAACTGAGCATGTGCAGAGTGACTCCAAAGGCTCTGTCTTATCAGGAGATGGATTGGGGACAATGGAAGAAGGGAAGGATCAGAGAAGACAGGATCAAACAGCCTTTTTACACAATGCAGAGGATTAACCTCTTAGGTTCCACAGTGAGTATATCAAGCATGCTTTGCTGCATATACAGACTGATTTTACTGTTATGGGTTTAGTAACACTTTAAGTGGACGAAGCGTCAAACATCTGAAGTCATAGTGAAATCAAAACTCCTTAATAACTATTAAAAAAAAAGATTACATTGGACAAATACAATACTGAAAAATGACCAAACCTAGCCCTTGTCTAAGGCTGGGTTCACATATGAGCGAATTGGATGCGGTTTTCACTGCATCCAATTCACATGACACTCTATTAAGAGCTGGTTCACACATGTCTGGGGCGACCACGGTGCAGTTTCCAAAAGGGGCCTGTGCATTTTTGGGTCCGGTTTAGGTGCAAATTTAGGCAAAAATTCGGACCTAAATTGCACCTGTACAGGTGAACAGAAATATAGCAGACGCCAGGCTGAAATCTGTGACCGCACATATGTGAACCCGGCCTTAGACTTCATGTACACTTGGCCGCCATTTACCGCAGTCGTGTAAAAAACGCAATATGCATTTTTCCACAGATGGCAGTCAAAACGTTCTTATCCAGAACGTGATTCTTCCACGTTCAGGAGGGGGAGGTTGAGGGAGGTTGAACCTCACCTAACCACTGCAGCTCCTAAACTCTACTTAAAGCCTATGGGGTTGATTTACTAAAGGCAAATCCACTCTGCACTGCAAGTGCACCTGGAAGTTCAGTCGCTGTAAATCTAAGGGGAAGATCTGAAATCAGGGGAAGATCTGAAATCAGGGGAAGCTCTGCTTATTTTATAATCCAATCATGTACAAGAAAAAATGCTGTTTTTTACTTTTCTTGCATGTCCCCCTTGGATCTACAGCGACTGCTCTTCCAAGTGCACTTGCAGTGCAAAGTGGATTTGCCTTTAGTTAATAAACCCCTATGTGTACATTGACACATAGGCTTTTAGGGAGTTGAGTTTAGGAACTTTGGTAAAAAAAATGCCAAAAACTCCTAAAGTCAAGTTTACGAGCTGCTAGTGTACATGATGCCTTAGGAATTTAATTATTAAAAGCCTGAAAAATAAAGTGTACCAGTTGATATATTTGTGACTTTCAAGTCCGTTTTGTAAAAGCAATTGTAATAGTTAAAGTGGTATTAAACCCAAAATCAGAAATTTATTATAGTGCTTTCCGATTCTTAGATGTGGTGGCTGCATTAATTTTTTTAAGCTTTTTTTGCATTTGTTTTCACCTGGTAATTTGGCCAGTAAGTCTGTTATTTTTCAAGCGAGCAGGCTGACCAGCGAAAGTAACAATGAGAGGGTTGAGACAAACAATTTAATGCTGACAGGGGTGCTTATACTATGGTCAAAACTTTTCATTTATCTTATGATAACCTTTATCTCAAAAGGGAAAAAAACTTGCTGTAACTGCTTAAAGTGTAACTCCACTTTTGTTGAGAAAAAAACATTCCCCTCTGGATGATCTATGTACAGTGCAAGGATTAAAACAACCTTTGTTGCATATTCCAACCTTTTGTTATTCTCAAGAAATCCATGTCTGTGCCTCTGTGGTGAATGGGTCTAATGGGAGTGGTTTTATAATAATTACTCAGCTGTGGCAGCTGCAGGGCACTAATGATGAAATCTGCTGGGCCTGCATCCCTTTAGACGTGTTCCTATTGAAAGTATCTCACCAAAAATGACATTTTTGTTGCAGGGGATGCCTGAAATCTGACTTGTATCTTAGGCAGACTTCTGGGAAAATTGGTGAGCCAATCACACAAGCAGGAAATTATGTTTCTGGGGAGTGGTCAGTTCACATTCTGTGTACAGAAAAACTCCATGTAGCCATATTACATTGCATTTATAGAAAATTACAACGGCTGCAGATTGAAAAGGAAAGGTCATTTTTAATAACATCCAATTACAATAAGACTTTAGATATCTCAACTCCTTGCTCTTATCTCCCCTTTCTAGCACTGTGCATAGAGTCAGTGGTCAAATGACATACAGTTAGTGGTATAAAATATGGCACCCCAGTATCCCCAAGATCTTACATAGACACAAGTTCTTAATCATACTTAGTTAACCATACTAAGCTTATTATAGGAAACTGGTTTCATTATAAAGACTTACTGCAATATATGTTTAACCTTTGATGAGATATGTGTCCAGCATGTTAACATATTAAGGCATGTAGGATATGCAATATTTCATACAACACTGGGACAGAGCATGTGTTAAAAAATAATGGAAAACTTCACCTATGCAGCTCATTGAAAATAATTTTAGCAGCTACATGGCAAATACTTCCACCATTCAATCATGTTCAAGCTAAATGTTTGCACACGTTTGGGTTTTCTTTGCAAAGTGAAATTTCACCTCAAATCACAAAAATCTGGGGGAAAATTCCCTTGCAAAGTGCAACTTCTTTTGCAAAATGAACAGCCTATTCACCTTTAGCAAAGCAACCCCAATATTTTAATAACAGATATATGCATGAATGTGCAATTTTTTGCAAAAATTATGCTATACATAATTTTCACATTTTTTAAAATAGAAAACAAATCAAAAATTGCACTGAAAGTAGATGTAAACTCTAATTTGTTTTTTATTTCGTATTGCTGTTTTCAAATTTTGTATCCTTTGTTACATATCAGAGCTGCTGGTCTTCTGCATGTCCTAGCCATATTCTGTCTACATGTATGCACTCCAGCAGTGGCTGTTTGGCATCTCTCAGGATGGATTTGACTATTGTTTTTATTGATTTTGAAAGCAATAAAAATAGAGGAACCAAGTCATAAACAGTGTAGCAGACGCAGCTGCCGTAAACACCAATAAAGTGAGATTTGAATATAAGTCACAATGATTAAAATAGTGCTCAAAGGAAAAGGAACAGAAATAAAAACACAACAGATCAAAAGTTTAACCGCTTAAAGACCAGGCCTTTTCTGGAACTATTTGTTTTAAAGTTTAAATCAGTATTTTTTGCTAGAAAATTACTTTGAACCCCCAAATTTTTTAGCAGCGACCCTAGAGAATAAAACAACAATCACTGCAATATTTTTTGTCACTCGGTTTTTGCGCAGCGATCTTTCAAACGCAATTTATTGGAAAACATACACTGAACCTAAAGAAAGCAAAACGCAATATTTACCCCAATATTTTTTTATGTCGAGTAAATAGATTCCTAAAATGTCATACTTTAAAATTGCGCACGCTCATGGAATGGCAATAAACGATGGTACTTTAAAATCTCCATAGGCGACGCTTTAAAAATGTTTACAGGTTACCCAATTAGGGTTTCAAAGGAGGTCTTACACTAGAATTAATGCTCTCGCACTAATGTTCATGCCGACTGTTTATATATACTTGCGCGACTTACGTATGCATTAGCTTTTGTGAGAAAAAACAAAGGGATAAGGGGCTTTAAAAAAAAAATTCTTATTTATTTTTACAATCTCTTTATTTATCTTTTTTTATCACTTTTATTCCTATTACAAGGAATGTAAACAGCCCTTGTAATAGATGACAGGTCCTCTTTATTGAGAGATCTGGAGTCAAAATCTCTCATTTACCTTTAAAGTGGAAGTAAAGTCTTATTTTTTACCTGTACCTACAGTTATGTCTCCTATCTAGTTTAGGAGATATTCAGAGTGCATGCAGCCAATGACATCATCGGCGTATGAGCTCTGAAGGTGCATGCATGCACTTAGCATGCTGGACCTTTAGAGCCCGTGCTGTAAACGACGGCTCCCTTGCGCATGAGCAGGAGTAACGTCATTGGGGCTCTGGCCACTCACAGCGCCGGAGCCTGCGAACCCGGATGAAATACCGGGGAAGATGTCAGCTGTTTCAGCGGTGTGTGGGCGCCACTGGAGGGCTTTGTTCTAAGGTAAGTATTTCATAATGAGCTAGTATGTGATGCATACTAGCTCATTATGCCTTTGTCTTACAAGTTTTTTTTTCCTCACGGGGTTTACAACCGCTTTAAAAGCAAAATCCCCTTTTTTTTTTTTACTTTAAACTTTTTTTTTTAAACTTTTACTTTAAAAAAAAAAAAAATTTTTACTATGGCCCAAGAAACGGAAGTGACGTCAGACGTTGCTCCGGTCTACCAAGAGCATAGAGACGAGTGGCGGACAACTTGGCCTCACTTTTTCACCAGTCTGTTAGGTTAGCCTTGGAAGCGGCGGGGGGCACCCCTCCTGCCACTTCTGAAAGTGATCCTGCAGCAAATCCGCTCACAGGACCACTTTTGTCTTACAGAGAATCGGCCATAACAAAAAAAAAACATACCGGGGTTATGCTGCCATAACCCTAGTATTTAATGTCAAAGTAGTGACAAATTTTTACTATGAGTTATATGAGTATAGGGGTGGGTGGCGCTGCCCGTCCCCGAAGAGTGCTCCTCTGCAATGGGTCACTCTTTCCAGATTAATGTAAAATAGGTGAGAAGACACTGCCGCCACCTGAAGGGTAAACCTCCACTGTGAATCACTCTTTAAAGAATAAGTAGCGAGTGCTAAACTCAAAATAAAATAAATTTAATGATGGGTGTTCTCACCCTGTGTTTAAGGCAAGTTTGTACAGATAAAGCCCTAATAATGGTGCTAATTGCAAACTGGTGTATCAGCCTGCAATGTGAAAGTGAATGTGCTTAATGTAATAATGAGTGTTCTCACCCAATCAGCAATTATAACCAAAATTAATTCTAAATAATTCATCTCAATAGCTATATCATAAGCATGCAGCATGAGTTAATTGTATCCAAATCATTAATAAACAAAAATAAGTGCATTAACAAATTCTGTTAAAAATAATTTTTTGGTGAAAAAAATATATATAAAAAAAATGATTATAAGTTCAGTCTTTTAGTAGTGCAAAAAATAGCAAGGTTCCAAGTGACTTTGTGCTTGTCCAAAAGTCACTCATGCCTATGAAGCAATTTAGGTGACTTTCGTGCTTGGTACGCATTCACGTCATTTCCGGTTGCGGAGCTCCCCTCAGTGGAACGCACGCCAGTTCGAAGCTCCTGTACTGCAACCAAGCTATGCTAGCTTACACACTTGAAGTGGTTGAGTGGTGTTTTTAAATTTTAAGTTTTAATAAAATCATCCGGATTTACACTACGAGTACCCTTTTGAGTCTCTTCGAGTCCACGAGGGTAACCTGTGGTTTAACACGGAGGAGGTAACTACTACAATCTAATCCATTGGGAATGGCTTACCCCCGGAGAGGCTCAAGGATCTGGATACCCCGTTACGTGCTCAGCTAAGGAGGAGGTGATTGCCCTGAGGACTGCTACTATACGCATGCGATTTACCCCTGCGGTGGTGCAGGGATCTGGTGAGTGGGGAACGGAAAGGGCAGCACGGAAGTCACCTAAATTGCTTAGAAGCTAATTCTCATTTCCAATGTCTTGTAATTGTTAATGTGGCTGACAACAAAAGGCTGGCCTTTGATATGGAGAAGGGAATGAATCAATTGCTTACATTTAAAACAGCCAGAGCAAGATTCAGGGGAGTTAAAATACCCGAGATCGCTGAAAGAATTTGAAATATTTTCTGCCAGAAGCTGCGAATAATTTTACACGATCAAAATATGTGTATGGGTTTGCCCATAAGGCCACACTCCCTACAGCACAGGGAGGAACTAGCAGGAGAAAAGTTGGCCGACCTATACGGATTGAGGTACCACCCTGTGGCAATTTTTAAAGCTAGTTACCAGTGAGTCACGCAGTGTGAAATACTATATGTGTATCGTATTGCTTTAAGCTATTGGGGAGTAGTATAAAAGGTGTTAAGGTCAACCTCCCACTTTGACATGGTTCTGGTTTTAGAAAATTCCCATTTTATTTTGTAGTAAGTTGTAAAATAAATATTTACCCTGAGAGGGTTTTAAAGGGTCTGTGAGAAAATGACACACTTTAGGATGGAGACAAATAATGGGCAAGGGGGAGGACAATAAAAAATGTTGTATACGGAGTAATGTAAAATAGGTTGTATTTGGAAGATTATATTAGTACCTCCGGATTACCGGGCTTACTGTGGGTTTCAATATATTGTTGACAACAGTAGACCTTGCCTGCATAGCGTGTGGCCACTTGTAATCTCTATCAGAAGCCTTCACACCAGGGTGACAATGCAAAAGCACAACTGCGAGGGGGCAGAGTGTTGTCACGTTAATAAAAGAAAGTTCCTGAGCAAGGACTTTTTTAATGGCAGGCCTCCAAGCTGTTATACCAGTCTCCACAACCTCTTTTCCAAATTACCTGTAGGTTGATGCCCTTTGACATCCTTTAATTTTATCATGCAGAGCTCATAGTCCTGTCATGGATGTGAAGACACTGAGGGACAAACCAGTATTGAAGTGTAGGGGAGTAGAAAAGAGCGCTAGCTGCTGGAGGAGCAGCCCCCCTGCAAGAAAGCATTTATTCTTTACCCGAAGTTGGGCTTTAAAGCTTATTTGAGATTTTAGTAAAAGAAGGACTTTGAAGAACCAACATGAACATTTATTTTGTTACCTGAAACCTTAAAGTGGTTGGAAACACAGAAGGTTTTTTTTATCTTAAAGAGGAGGTCCAGCCCCCCCCCCCCCCCCGAAAAATTAAAAGTCAGCAGCTACAACTCCTGCAGCTGCTGACTTTTAATATATTGACACTTATCTGTCCAGGGAGCCCGCAATGCCGATGTCGGGTGCAGCCGCTGCCAATCCTAGTAATGGAACCTGGCAGTGAAGCCTTTCCGCTTCACAGCTGGCTCCCTACTGCCCATGCGCAAAGCCCACTGCACTTTCTAATTGGTCTGGTGGCGGAGGAAGGAGGAGGGAGGCGAAAAAGCAGGTACCTGTTCCCCCCTCCTCCCTGAAAGGTGCCAAATGTGGCACCAGAGGGGAGGAGGAGATGGATAAGCTGAAGTTCCACTTTTGAGTGGAACTTCGCTTTAATGGATTCTATACATTAAGATTAAAAACCTTCTGTGTACAGCAGCCTAACCAGCACCCCCTAATTACTTACCTGAGCCTCATCTCTCTACAGCGATGTCCACGAGTGTCTTAGCCATCTGGGACTCTCCTCCTGATTGGCTGAGACACAGCAGCGACACCATTGGCTCCCACGGCTGTCAATCAAAATCAGTTTGCCAATCAGGGGAAAGAGTGGGCGGGGCCAGGGCGGGCTCCATGTCTGAATAGATTATGGGGGCTCGGGTGCCCCCATAACAAGTTGATTGCTGTGGGGGCACTCGGTAGGAGGGAGGGGCAAGGAGAACCAAAGAGGGACCCGAGAAGAGGAGGATCTAGGCTGCTCTGTGCAAAACCATCTGCACAGAGGCGCTAACAAGACATTAACATAAAGTTCAAACATGTTTGCTTCTGTCTAATATACCTTATAAATAAGGCCCAAAATAGCTGAAACACATCAGCGTACCTGTTGAGCTGTTTTTTTAGCCCTTTGATGTAAAGAAGGATACCAATGATCTTTATTGGAATGCTTCTGTTTATAATACCTTAGCAGATCATCCAACCCCTAATTTTATGAAATTCACTGTATTAAAGGATTAATATGGCAGAAATAAAACCGTGAATAGATTTAATTAGATCCTGAGAAATTTGGGACACATTATGCAATAATTTAAATACACAGTAATACTGTAATCAAATATTTTGACACAATCAGTTAAATAATGCAGACAGACATTGTCTTTGTACACAGAGACAAATTTGTTTCAAAGACTAAGAGACAAAAGCAAGATTAAAATTTGCATGGTAGTCTACATAAATGGCTTAGTTTCAAAAACATATTAATAATACATGTTTTATGCAAATTTCCAAACACATCATAGACATAACATTTATATAAACCAAGTCTCACATTGGTTTAAAGACTTTCAGGAAATTACCAGTCCTACCAATTAGCAGGAAAAGTTGTTGCGATTAGGTTCCTGGCAAATTTTAAAGCTACAACGTGCAGGCATCTATGCAGCAGCTCAGCTGCAGCTGCCACTGAAATTCGAGGCTTGACTGTGTCGGAGAATATGGGACATGACCCCTTCCATCATGTGACAGTCCCTTAACCTAACAATAGGCTATGAGATCTGAGCACTGTTACATGGGAGGAGGTCAAATGCTTCCCATTCTTTAGCTGTGGTGGAGACAGGAGTGGCACTGGACCTCTGGTCAGGTCAATCATAGCGGAAGGACATTTTTCCCTAAATAGGTGTAGCAGTACCCCCGTAGGGGCTGCTGGTGATTGTGGTCTGTCTCTCACCCCGCACAGCCAGGCACACGAATTTCCAGACATACAGCAGTCAAGAAATAGTTCTTGTACTTGTTTTTGTTGTTTTTATTGAGGGGGTTATACCTTGGATGGGGATAGGGGACATATGGGATGCCCAGTGGATCAATAGGAATTAGTTAGGGACACAACTATATACATCCTGTATATGTACACGTCTCCTCTTCTCTCTCCAGCACTGACTTGCTTGCAGAACTACAACTCCCAGGACTATCCAGGACTATCAATGCCCTTTGCAGGCAGGGGCTGCGGGCCCCTGTGGTGTAGCAAAATATGGTAGTCCTAGCGCTAGTTGTCCCACGTTGCTACTGATCCCAGTACCACCTCTTGAGGCCCTGCCAGCCCTCCTGGCTGCAGCTGCCTCTTTCCACTACCCATGCAACCACAGTCCTCCTTACTGGCTCTGCACCCACCCCAGACTGCTTGCTCTCAGTCCTCTCAGGCGTGCCTCCCAGTTCTCCTGACGGCATGTCCCTCGCCAGCTCTCTTGGCTGGTCCCTGTTGTTCCTCCTGGAGACTTGCCTGGCAGTGTTCTCCTGCTGTCCTCTCCTTTCTCCCGTGCCTCCTGTCCAGGACACCTCCGTGTGTCTTGAGAGGGTCCTGTCTGCACCCGAGCCCAGGCTCAAGGTCACCCCCCCGGGGAGCTCTCTCAAAGGCCACGCCAGCCTAACACTCCATCTCCAGCTTCCACCCAAATAACTCCTCCCCAGCTGGGCTGACCCTGAGTATTTAAGGAGGCCTGCCCCATGCCAATCCACGTTGGGGATTGGTCAGGTCCCTCAGAATACTGCTCCTCTGCCACTGATCCCGTCCATCCCACCTTCCCTCTGTCTCTGATCCCACCATCCCTTTGCCCCTGATAACACCATCCCTTTGCACCTGATCCCACCATCCCTTTGCCTGATCCCACCATCCCTCTGCCTGATTCCACCATCCCTCTGCCACTGGTCCCATCATCCCTCTGCCACTGATCCCACCATCCCTCTGCCTCTGATCCCACCATCCCTCTGCCACTGATGCCACCATCGCTCTGCCACTGATCACACCAGCCCTCTGCCTCTGATCCCACCATTCCTATGATCCCACCATCCCTCTGCCTCTGATCCCACCATCCCTTTGCCCCTGATAGCACCATCACTTTGCACCTGATCCCACCATCCCTTTGCCTGATTCTACCATCCCTCTGCACTGATGCCACCATCCCTCTGCCACTGATGCCATCCAGCCCACCATCCCTCCATCTGCCTGATCCCACCCCCCCACCCACCACCATCCTTCTGCCTGATCCCATCCCCCACCACCACCACCAATCTGTCACCATCATATTTTGTGCATTTAGGACAGGAATGCATTTCAGGTCTTTGTTAAAACAATCTACTGAGCAGCCCGGAACTAGTTTGTGAGAGGGTCAGTCTGTTCCTATCCTGTTCCTGCCTCTGATCCCACCATTCCTCTGATCCCACCATCCCTCTGCCTCTGATCCCACCATCCCTCTGCCACTGATCCTAACCATCCCACATCCATCTGCCCCTGATCCCACCATTCCTCTGCCCCTGATCCCACCATTCCTTTGCCACTGATCCCACCATCCCTCTGTCACTGATCCCACCATCCCTCTGCCACTGATCCCATCCACCCCACATCGCCCTGCCCCTGATCCCACCATCCCTCTGCCACTGATACCACCATCCCTCTGCCACTGATCCCATCCATCCCACCATCCCTCTGTCTCTGATCCCACTATCCCTCTGCCTCTGATCCCACTATCCCTCTGCCACTGATTCCACCCTCTCTCTGCCTCTGATCCCACTCTCCCTCTGCCACTGATCCCACCATCCCTCTGCCTCTGATGCCCCATCCCTCTGCCACTGATCCCACCATCCCTCTGCCACTGATGCCATCCAGCCCACCATCCCTCCATCTGCCTGATCCCACCCCCCACCCACCACCATCCTTCTGCCTGATCCCACCACCACCACCAATCTGTCACCATCATATTTTGTGCATTTAGGACAGGAATGCATTTCAGGTCTTTGTTAAAACAATCTACTGAGCAGCCCGGAACTAGTTTGTGAGAGGGTCAGTCTGTTCCTATCCATCCCACATCCATCTGCCCCTGATCCCACCATTCCTCTGCCCCTGATCCCACTATTCCTCTGCCCCTGATCCCACTATTCCTCTGCCACTGATCCCACCATCCCTCTGTCACTGATTCCACCATCCCTCTGCCACTGATCCCATCCATCCCAAATCCCCCTGCCCCTGATCCCACCATCCCTCTGTCTCTGATCCCATCATCCCTCTGCCTCTGATCCCACCATCCCTCTGCCACTGATGCCACCATCGCTCTGCCACTGATCCCACCATCCCTCTGCCTCTGATCCCACCATTCCTCTGATCCCACCATCCCTCTGCCTCTGATCCCACCATCCCTTTGTCTCTGATCCCACCATCCCTTTGTCTCTGATCCCACCATCCCTCTGCCACTGATACTACCATCACTCTGCCACTGATCCCACCATCCCTCTGCCTCTGATCCCACCATCCCTCTGCCACTGATGCCACCATCGCTCTTCCACTGATCCCACCATCCCTCTGCCTCTGATCCTACCATTCCTCTGATCCCACCATCCCTCTGCCTCTGACCCCACCATCCCTCTGCCACTGATCCCATCCATCCCACATCCATCTGCCCCTGATCCCAAAATTCCTCTGCCACTGATCCCACCATCCCTCTGTCACTGATCCCATCCATTCCACATCCCCCTGCCCCTGATACCACCATCCTTCTGCCACTGATCCATCCATCCCTCTGCCACTAATCCCATCCATCCCACCATCCCTCTGTCTCTGATCCCACCATCCCTCTGCCTCTGATTCCACCATCCCTCTGCCACTGATCCCACCCTCCCTCTGCCACTGATCCCACCATCCCTCTGCCTCTGATGCCCCAACCCTCTACCACTGATCCCACCATCCCTTGCCACTGATGCCATCCAGCCCACCATCCCTCCATCTGCCTGATCCCATCCCCCCAGCCACCCCCATCCTTCTGCCTTATCCCATCCCCCACCACCACCCATCTGTCATTATCACTTATATTTTATGCATTTAGGACAGGAATGCATTTCAGGTATTTGTTAAAACAATCTACTGAGCAGCCCAGAACTAGTTTATGAGAGAGTCAGTCTCTTCCACATTTTCACAGCTCTTATGGCAAATAAGCCTTTCTGTTTTTCCTCTAGATGTAAAGAATGCCCCTTTGTTCTCTGTAATTGACTGAAGGTGAATAACTTGTAGCCCTCTTTTGGGATGGTTATGAGAATTACCCTCCCCAAACTGGATATTGCGCTAAGAGCAGATAAAAATAAAGAAATGGAGCTCTTCTGACTGCTTGAATTTTTGATTAAAAACCCATGTAATCGTGATGCATTGCGGAATCAAATCAAATCATCGACAGTATAATCGTAATTGAATCACGAGACCAATGAAGATGCACACACCTATCCTCTATATGCCACCTCAGCCCCAGCCCCTCCTATCCATGTGTAGAGCCGAGTGTGATAAGGGAGCCACATGGACCCTCTGGAGCAATTGCGACCCCTATAGTTATGCCCTTAGGTTGTGCCTATATTAAGAAAGTCTATATTTGCTATCTATGCAAATACCATGTAGCTCTATTTAGGTGATGTTTATTAAATGCAGTTTGTTAGGATTTACCGTTTGCTTTAGGAAGCCTTTTTCAAAACACAATGGGGTTGATTTACTAAAGACAAATCTACTTTGCACTACAAATGCACTGCAAGTGCACTTAAAGTGCACTTGGAAGTGCAGTCGCTGTAGCTCTGAGGGGAAGATCTGAAATGAGGGGAAGCTCTGCTGATTTTATCATCCAATCATGTGCAAGCTAAAATGCTGTTTTTTTTTTCCTTGCATGTCCTCCTCAGATCTACAGTGACTGCACTTCCAAGTACACTTTCAGTGCACTTTCAAGTGCACCTGTAGTGCAAAGTGGATTTGCGTTTAGTAAATAACCCCCAATGCTTTATACCACACACCCAAGCCCTCCTTTCCTTTCTGTGCTTTTTGCAACTGACCCTTCAGAAAGATTTCCTCACACAATTAAAGCAAATGTTCAATTAAAGACTTACAGAGGCAGCTGGCACTGTAAATTATGTAGTGGAAAAAACTGATTAAATCAGATTCATTCATTGAAAATGTTCTCTCTTGCAGACTCATCTATAGAATGCAGATGAGGTACAGAGGTCGCTATTTATTATATGCAACATGACTTCTCTCATTAGGTGTAATTAAAGCCACAATTTTATGAATCGCTGACAAAACCTTTTACAATTTTAAATTTTGACATGAAAGATTCATGTATTACTTCAAGGAGCTTGCTATACAAAGCACATTAGTGCAGCAAGTTTAAAGAGTCAGTCTACCAAAACTTTTTCATTCATGGATGTCAGATTTTTTTCTATTAGAAATGAGCAGATCGACTTATGCAATATCTGAAACACAGATCTAGTCTTGAGCCAGTTTAGATCCAACATCAGAATATTAATTCAAAATATTGGAATACCAAAACATTATTTATGGTACTTTGGGGGTTATTTACGAAAGGCAAATCCACTTTGCACTGCAAGTGCACTTGCAAATCTAAATCTAAGGGGTACATCTGAAATGAGGGAAAGCTCTGCTGTGCAAGCTAAAATCCTGTTTTTTATCTTCTTTGCATGTCCCTCTCGGATCTACAGCGACTTTACTTCCAAGTGCACTTGCAGTGCAAAGTGGATTCTCCTTTAGTAAATAACCCCCTTTGTGTTTAAGGAACACCCAGAGTTTTTGCTTCGCTCTTCAAACCTGTTGCTTTGGTTATGCAGAAATTACATTTTTTCCATGCCCTCACTATTATTGCATTAAATGTAGAGAACTTAGATTAGCCGCTAGAGAGAGTTTTCAGTGGCTCAGTGATATCATCTTCCTGTTTAAATGGCACCTAAAAAATCAGGTCAGGATCACACTTTTACAGTGCCCTAATGCTGGCACAGTAATGCTCATTAAATTGTGCATCAAAGCTGAAATCCAGGAATTAAGCCACTTTAGAAAGGTGGATTATTAGAGGTTAATTCCACAGAGGTGCATGACACATCATGGACTTATCGCTTTAACTTACAATATTCATTTTTATTGAGCGCTGGCCAGGAGCATAGCTTTCAACATACTTCTGGTGCTTCAATGCTGAATCTTCTGGTCTCAGCTCCATTAGTTACAGAGGTACATGCCTGCCCCTCTCCTTCTTCTGCCTAATCGCAGAGCATTTGGAATAAGGGGACTCATTCACAAATTACAAGGGGTCCTGTGAATGAGCAGCAGAGGAGAGGCTTGAGCAGAGATGCTGTGTGTGAGAACACATCCCTTCCGTTAGAGCTCTGAAAGTGTAGCAATAACTGTACTCCCACAGCTCCATAAAATTGTCATATGTAAATAAAGAGACAAGTCCATGGGGTGGCATTTACCTCATTGCATTTAACAGTTTTTTTACAGATTGGCTGAATTCCTGGAGTTCAGCTTTAACGTGTGTTTTGTAAAGTTAGCCCATTCATTCTGGATGGGTTTCTAATGCACACCACTGCAACTAAACCCATCTCTAATTCAAGAATACAACACATAGCATTGAACCACCATTTTGGCATGCTGCGGCACAGGTGTATTGACTCAGGGCACTGGGGTTGTAAGCAGGTGCCTCTAAAATGTCCTGCATGTTAAAAGGGTTTTTCTGCTGTTGGGGTATGTGCTCTGAGTCTGCCCATTTAAACTACATTTGTGTGTATAAGCCTTTTGGT
This sequence comes from Lithobates clamitans, assembly GCA_037952925.1. Lineage (NCBI taxonomy): Eukaryota > Metazoa > Chordata > Amphibia > Anura > Ranidae > Lithobates > Lithobates clamitans. The sequence goes on along the minus strand of JBBGZY010001374.1, from coordinate 719,645 downwards.
ACAATGTAAGCCTATTGCACGGTGCCCTTAGTTGACCTGTGAGCTGGTGGTTCCTGGGAAGGAAAGGTTAAAGCTGCTGGCCAGGTTTTCCTGCTCTGTTCAGGAAGGTTACTGCCCCTACATGTTATTTAATATAAATAGGGGCTCATTTGTGCCATGAAGAGGTCGGCTAGGGGAAAGTCTGCCAAAATGTAGGCGTTACTCTGCCCAATTGCATCACCCCTTGGGGACAGCCCAGTTAGGGTTTCCAATGGTGTAGGGAACCTATGGATATACATGGACTTGTGCCACCTCTTGTTTATGGATCATTGCTACCTTCTGTGGATTACTGCTGGTGATGGACTCTTGCACTGAAAAAGACTTTTGTGTGGACTTACCTAAATAATGTATGACTACATCATGGGGCACCATTCAAGGGCACTTAGAGTATTTTGTGAGGAATGTGTAGAAGATGTTACCAAGTATTGCTCAAATGTCTTATTCTACTTCCTCAATATTATATCTTTATTGTTAATTTAAACTGCTTGGTTTTAAGTTTCTAAAGGGGTGCACATAAGGTGCAAACAAATAACAGGGCTTACAACAGGGGACAAAAAAAAGTTAGAGAACAGTACACAAGTCTAATGAGCAGAGAAGCTCTAAGGAGGCTACAGTGGGGATCGAAAGTTTGGGCACCCCAGGTAAAAATGTGTATTAATGTGCATAACGAAGCCAAGGAAAGATGGAAAAATCTCCAAATGCCATCAAATTACAGATTAGACATTCTTATGATATGTCAAAAAAAGTTAGATTATTTTTCCATCATTTACACTTTCAAAATTACAGAAAACAAAAAAATGGCGTCTGCAAAAGTTTGGGCACCCTGCAGAGTTAATATCTTGTACTGCCCCCTTTGGCAAGTATCACAGCCTGTAAATGCTTTTTGTAGCCAGCCAAGAGTCTTTCAATTCTTGTTTGAGGTATCTTTGCCCATTCTTCCTTCCAAAAGTCTTCCAGTTCTTTGAGATTTCTGGGCTGTCTGTCACGCACTGCTCTTTTAAGGTCTATCCATAGATTTTCAATAATGTTGAGGTCAGGAGATTGGGAAGGCCATGGCAAAACCTTCAGTTTACCCCTCTTGATGTAATCCTCCGTGGATTTTGAGGTGTGTTTAGGATCATTATCCATTTGTAGAAGCTATCCTCTCTTTAACTTCAGCTTTTTCACAGATGGCATCAAGTTACCATCCAAAATTTGCTGAAATTTTATTGAACCTATTTTTCCTTCTACTCGTGAAATGTTCCCTGTGCCACTGGCTGCAATACAACCCCAAAGCATGATTAATCCACCCCCATGCTTAACAGTTGGACAGAGGTTCTTTTCATTAAATTCTGTGCCCTTTCTTCTCCAAACGTACCTTTGCTCATTCCGGCCAAAAAGTTCTATTTTAACCTCATCGGTCCACAGAACTTGTTTCCAAAATGCCTCAGGCTTGTCTATATGTTCATTTGCAAAGTTCAAACGCTGATTTTTGTGGTGAGGACGTAGAAGAGGTTTTCTTCTGATGACTCTTCCATGAAGACCATATTTGTACAAGTATCTCTTTATAGTGGAATAGTGTACCACAACTCCAGTGTCTGCCAGATCTTTCTGGAGGGATCGTGCAGTCAAACGTGGGTTTTGAATTGCTTTTCTTACAATCCTGTGAGCTGTTCTGTCTGATATTTTTCTTGGTCTTCCAGATCTTGCTTTAACTTCCACTGTTCCTGATGACTGCCATTTCTTAATTACATTCCGAACAGAGGATATTGACATCTGAAAACGCTTTGCTATCTTCTTATAGCCTTCTCCAGCTTTGTGAGCGTCAACTATTTTCAGTTTCAGTTTTCTAGACAATTGCTTAGAAGAACCCATGGTGCTGATTGTTGGAGCAAGGTCAGATGAGTCTGGCCATTTAAAACCTTTGAGATTGACATCACTCGGTCTTCCCAGACAATGATTGAGAACAATCCATGTCACTGGCAGGTCTCAGCTTTCCAAAGGGGGCGGTGCATGCTATAAATTCTGCAGGGTGCCCAAACTTTTGCAGACGCCATTTTTTTGTTTTCTGTAATTTCGAAAGTGTAAATGATGGAAATAAAATCTAACTTTTTTGACATATTATAAGAATGTCTAATCTGTAATTTGAAGCCATTTGGAGATTTTTCCATCTTTCCTTGGCTTCGTTATGCATATTAATACACATTTTTACCTGGGGTGCCCAAACTTTCGATCCCCACTGTATATTGCCTCCTTAGAGGCAATATAGCAATGATTACCTTGCTTGTGTCCCTTGAAGCCACCAACCAGCCAGGAAGCAGTTGACACAGGTGATGGAGGTTCTGATAGTGAATGGGGTGGTATGCCTGGCCCCTTCATTAGCGATCGGTTTCCCACATATTTGGACAGAACTTGCAGCATGCAGTACCTAGGGGCTTGGCTTGGAGCCACAGGGAAAGAGATGTAAATGAGGCCCTGGGAGGGGAACAAGCATGAAGTCATGGAAAAATACATTTCCTGTATCCAATAGCAACATAAGAGTAATAGTCACTGGGAAGGAAGTGATGGGACTGCTGAGTTGGTGGAGGTTGGCACAAGCTTCACAGTACCAGCTCAGAAATGCTGTACATCTTTGGAGAGGTGAGTGCAAACAGAAGTTGTGCCCATAGTGCATTAGGCTCAACAGTGTGAGTTTGCCCACAAATTACAACCACAAATGATAACTGTGCAGCTTGTTCTGCTCCCTTCTAAAGTCTGGACTTCCTTAATGCTGAATTCACATGACCACGGCTTCCACCTGCTGTGCAGGCATTAGCGAGCGCTGTTTCACAGTGTCCCCACCAGGTGTGTCAAGCCTCGCCCACAGGATGCAATGCAAATAATACAACTCAATGTACTAAAGTGAGCACAGTAAAGTACTGCACCTTGCGGTACCATGCAAATTACTTCAATGCAACAGCGTGACCTCCGCCTTAAAATAAACATACACAGTCCAATAGGTGGCTTCATAATATAGCTAAAAATGCAAACAATTCTATATATAAATCCTACCTGTTGAGCATAAATGTAAAAAATAGAGGATCTACAGCTCTACCAATGAGCCTAGGCAGCTCATTGCTTTCCAGGTCCATCTTGGGAGATTAATGTTAGCAATCTTTCTCCTCTTTAGCTTCACTGGAAATATTCTTTAATAAGATTCTTCACCCCATGATGCTTCTTGTTCAATTTATTTCATGGTTCCCATGTTGCTGAAATGAATATGAGAATGTCAGTAAATTGAGTAAAGGCTGGGTTCACACATATGTGAATTGGATGTGGATTTCTCTGCATCCAATTCACATGACAGAAGAGTGTGCCCGGCTCTCAATGGGCACCGGCTCCATTGAGAGCCAGGCACACTCTTCTGTCATGCGAATTGGATGTTAACCAGCTAAGGGGGCGATTGCAGTCCGCATTTGGAAAGTGTCCCATGCGTCTTTCATTTCGATTCAGGTGCGAATTCAGGCAAAAATTCAGACCTGATTCGCACCTGAATCAGTAAATAGGAATGCACCGGACTGCCTGCAGTGAGCCACGGCCGCAGCATGTGTGAACCCAGCCTGAAGCAGCAGTCAGGTATTTTCTTGACTACCTGACTGTATCATAATGGTGCATCTCCGTATAGCATTTTTGTTTATCACATGACCAGATCTTTAAAAAGCACCTGTAATGTGATCGTGGCCCTAATAGTGCTCTTGTATGTAAACCAAATGTGGTACACTTAGGGGGAGATTTACTAAAACTGGAGAGTGCAAAATCTGGTGCAGCTCTGCATAGAAACTAATCAGCTTACAGATTTTATTGTCAAAGCTTAAATAAACAAGATAAAGTTAGAAGCTGATTGGCTACCATGCAAAACTGCACTGGATTATCAGGCTTCTGTTTTAGTAAATCTCCCCCTTAGTGTCAATTTTATTTTTCTAAAACACTACAATGCACTTTATTGGCCATATTCATTTCTATCTTATTCCATGACCTATTCTTTACTTCTTATTTGGCTCTTTTTTATTTCCTTTTTTTAGGCTTCCCTTTTGTTTCAAAAGGGGGTGGGGGCAGAGCAGAGAGTGGGTGACTGACAGTCAGGGCTTTGCTCTGAATAAAGGGGGAGAACTGAGCAGTATTTGATTGCTCAGTTCTCAGGGTAGAGCTGGTGAGGGACAGCTGCAGCTGGGATTTTTTTGGATTCCCATACTTCTTTTTTAAATCTCTATAGCACTACTGCTAGGATTTGATGAGGAAAGTAGATTTCTCATAACCTTTTTCTGAGAACTGAACTGAGAATTAAATAGATATCACACTCTCTCAAGATCTTCACAACCTAATTGTTGCAAAACATACTGATAGCATTTGTTACAGAAGGATTTCTAAACATCTGAATGTTCCAGTGAGCACTGTTTGGGCCATAATCCAGAAGTGGGAAGAACATCATTTCACCATAAACCAGCCACTACCAGGTGCTCTTCGCAAGATTTCTGACAGCGAAGTGAAAAGAATTATCAGAAGACTTATCCAAAAGCAAAGGACCACTTGTGGAGAGCTCCAGATAGACCTGCAATTAACAGGCACAAATAAAGCAATAAGTAATGCACTGAACCGCCATGGTCTGTATGCACGCTCACCACGCAAGACTCCATTGCTGAAGAAAAGGCATATTATAAATATATAATATAGTCTGCTCAGATGAGACCAAATTTGAACTCTTTGGATGCCATAATACACACCATGTTTGGAGGTTAAATGGCACTACACATCATCCCAAAAACACCCCCATACAAACAGTGAAGTCTGGAGGTGGGAACATCATGGTGTGGGGCTGTTTTTCAGCATACAGTTCTGGCAAACTTCATATCACGGAAGGCAGGATGAATGGAAAAATGTACCAAGACATTCTTGATAAACATCTGCTGCCATCTACCAGGGTGATGAAAATGAAACAAGGGTGGACATTTCAGCAAGACAATGATCTCAAACAAAACTCAATTGGTTTCAAATGTAGCGGTGTGTTGCCTCTAGTTACTAACATCCACCATATCACCCTACTGCCCGACCTTCATATATCACTTCTGAGACAATGAACAGTCATTTGCTTTGCTTTGTTTTTGTGCATTGGGGGATATAACTTGGTTGGAGAAAGGGTATATGGGATGCCCATAGATCAAATTACTTTGTCATCATATTTATCAATTAGAACTTTGTTTGAGCCTTGAAGAAATGATGCACATGTATAACATCTACAGTCTCTTCCCTGCATCTCCATGCAGATTATTGCTCCTCCTCTGCGTAACTACTGCAGACTATTGCTCCCAGGAATCCCTCCCTCCTGCACAAACTTATTCTGTAGCACATTATGTTTCTTGTCACATCCTCTTCTATATGCAAAAGAACCCACTCTGAATAGTATCTAATGCTGACCCTGATTGGTTGCTGCTACTTGGCCAGAGGCCTACAGTACTTCTCCCCGGAGGCCTAGTAGTTTAATAGCATGTGCTGAACGGTGAACTACTGTTCCCAGCTAGCCCAACTTGCAAATCCTGCACCCTCGGGCCACATCGATTTGACACTATTCCCCTCAGTCTCTCTTCCGCTCCAGGACCCCCATCAATGACCGTGTAATGATGAGGACTTCATCCATGACCGTGTAAGGATGAAGTTCCCTCACAGACTCCCTGGCATGTCTCCACATCCAGCACTCCACTGTGGTATACTCACTGACCTTTCTCTGCCCCGAGTCCATGGTGAAGAACTTAACCGGACCGTACGTTCTGACAACTTCTCCTGCCCCTCTGTTCCAGGAACTCCTCATCAATGACCGTGTAATGATGAGGACTTCACCCATGACCGTGTAAGGGTGATGCTCCCTCACAGTTCTCCCGGTCCTCCTCCCGCAATTGGGGCACCCCCCCAGTTGGGGCTGCCCTCCTGCTGCTGTCTAGTACTCCATTCTTCACTTCTCCCGGCTGACAACTCCCCCCAGTGGCCTGTTACCTCATCTTATATGGGAGGCCTGCCCCCTGACTATTCCAGTTGGAGATTGGTCAGGGCTCCTCACATGAGCTGCCTGCCACTCCAGTCCCAGTCCCTGCCCCTCTTCCAGAACATTTTCACTGGAAACAGGTGGGTGCCTCGGAACCAAAGTACAAGTGGTCACACCCACTGCTACACTAACCACTCCCTGCCCACAGATCAAAAACAAACAGGCCTAGCTTGCAGCATAGGCCTGCCTAAATTTACCTGTACTGACAGAAACTACCAAAAATCCTCACTCTAGCACCTACCTATGGTAGAGTGTGCTATACAAAGAAAGAAAATAAAGCTGCTAGAATGGCACAGCCAATCACCTGACTTGAATCCAATAGAAAATCTATGGAAGAACAAAAGATCAGAGTTCATAGAAGAGACCCACGGAACATTCAAGATTTGAAGTTGAAAGTGGAAGAATGGGCCAAAATAACAATTGAGCAATGCATGCGACAAGTTTCTCCATACAGGAGGCGTCCTGAAGCTGTCATTACCAACACAGGATTTTGTTTGAAGTATTAAATACATTTCAGTTAAAGTGTTCAATACTTTTTCCCTGTGTCATTCCATACATGTCCTGTTAAACTGCTGTATGTTCTTGGCCACCGTGCTGCAGCTCAGTTTTAGGGTCTTGGCAATCAACTTATAGCCTAGATCCTCAGATAGTTTTTTGCCATGAGGTGCCATGTTGAACTTCCAGTGACCAGTATGAGAGAGTGAGAGCGATAACACCAAATTAACACACCTGCTCCCCATTCACACCTGAGACCTTGTAACACTAACGAGTCACATGACACCGGGGAGGGAAAATGGCTAATTGGGCCCAATTTGGACAATTTCACTTAGGGGTGTACTCACTTTTGTTGCCAGCAGTTTAGACATTAATGGCTATGTGTTGCGTTATTTTGAGGGGACAGCAAATTTACACTCTTATACAAGCTGTACACTCACTACTTTACAATGTAGCAAAGTGTCATTTCTTTAGTGTTGTCACATGAAAAGATAGAATAAAATATTTACAAAAATGTGAGGGGCGTACTCACTTTTGTGAGATACTGTATATACAGTATTTATCTCAAATCTAAAATCATGTTTAAAGTATGGTATGAGTAAGGAGGACATCAATGAGTCACAGAGGATTACAGCAAAAGTGTTAAATTGTTATGAGTGGGAGAGACAGATGTAGAAAGGCAAACGGGATAAAGAAAAAAAAAGTAATTTCCTTTCAGACACCATTGTCTACATAGTAACTTTAGAGATGGTTCTAATAAACTAACTTGATAGTTAGCATTGGATCATGTTTTCACAACAATCAGTTAATTATAATGGTGTCATCCATATATTGTTTCCACATAATATTACTGGCAGTAGGCTGGTTCATTTTAAGTTAACACATGATATTATTCCCTTTTCAAAGGAACAGTGGCGATAATTAAATGAATAGGTGGTAGCAAAGGACTGATACCTATTTTCAATTTGAATGGTGGATTTTTGCCACCACGAAGCCTTCAGATACAGGAACAGAGTTTTTTCGCTGATTGCAAGTCGCAAGTTTGTGCATTCCAAGAAGTTAATTTCTAAAACAAAACCAAGTAAAAGCTTTTACATTTAGACCTGAGTTATTGTATTAATTGCCAAAAAAAAAAAGTTAGCGGCCAAGTAATTTGAGCAATTAGAAACACAGATAAATCAAAAGCTAGTAAGAAATCTGTTGGCACTGTTATGTTCTAACCTTTCTCATAGGGGCTCTCGAGCCTGTGGATTTATATCACTAAGTCATGTAATACAAGCAGTGTAGCACTATTGTTGCCAATGTGGAACCTACCCCCCCCCCCCCCCCCCCCGCCCTTCATTGATAATCCATAAGAAATGGTCATTCCAAGTAAAAAAAAAAAAAAGACTGCATTCTGGTATAGTCTTTTGTCCTTTTGTCCCTATTTGAAATTAGTTTGAAGTCAGTAAAGAATCTATTTTATTACATAATTTTAATAATGCCTATTTACTGTATTGGAAAAAACCTATTTATAAACTGCTCATGGTTGCTTCTGGTTATATACAGTAAAAGATAAATAGCTCTAGTTTTAGTTCTAAATTGCTCAAATTTGATGAGTTTTGCTAATTTTAAGGAATCAGTTAGGCCCCTTTCACACTCGGGCGGTTTGCAGGCGTTATTGCACTAAAAATACCACCTGCAAACCGCCCCAAAACAGCCGCTGCTGTTTGTTCAGTGTGAAAGCCCGAGGGCTTTCACACTGAAGCGGTGCGCTGGCAGGAGAAGAAAAAATCTCCTGCAAGCCGCATCTTTGGAGCAGTGAAGGAGCGGTGTATTTACCGCTCCTAAACCGCTCCTGCCCGTTGAAATCAATGGGACAGCGCGGCTATACCGCGGCAATACCACGGCTATAGCCGCGCTATATGAGGGGTTTTAACCCTTTTTCGGCCGCCAGCGAGTGGTTAAAACCGCACCGCTAGCGGCCGAATACCGCGGTAAATCAGCGCTAAAAATAGCGCTGTTTTACCGCCGACGCCCCCTACCGCCCCAGTGTGAAAGCAGCCTTATTTAAACATGCTGGCACCCTGCTTATATTGTTGTCATTTTTTCATTATTTATTATATATTAGTATTTATTATTATATGACATTTCAATTTTTTGAGCATTTTTTAGAGCACATTATTTTATTTCCATGAAAATGAATGGGCATCAGTATTCTCTTATTTGTCTATCAATGCGGGGACTCCATTAATAACCTTTTTCACAAAAGGATATAAGAGCAGATATATAATACAATGACTCTGACATTTAAAGGCAAAACTAGAACTGCAACGCACTGACACCTTTGCTGACATTGTGTAATGTGCTGGGTGTTCAGTGTGTTCCTGTGCCTTTAAGGAGGGTTGGGCTCCCTCCAGTCATCTGCCCTTCATCTATCCATTAGAATACATGTGCTCCCACTGTGGAGACTCTTTAAAGTTAGAGTTAGGGTCTGTAGGATACAGGTTGACTTGCTGATGCCTGCAGCTTATGCATGCATTTGCAAATGTGTGCAACTAAACCCCTATTTTTAACGCATACTGTTAGACAGGTTAATTCGGTTGGTCACAGGCTGGTTGGTAAGTTGAGCTTGGAAATTCTTTGGTTTTATTTGGCATGCGTTTGCCCTTCCAGTGCTCCTTGCTGTGAAGACCAGTTATAGGTGGGGGCAGTGACCTTTTTTTGTAGAACTAGGACTGAACAAGCTGGCCTTCACATATACTTTCAAAGCTGGCAGATATGCATTTATAATTATACAGAAAGAATCTTGGCTTAAGTTGAGTGTGGCTTTCAGGCTCTATTGATCTGAAAGAGAAGATTTATTTGTACTACTAAACAAGATATGAAAAACACCAGAGCAAAATGTAATAATGCATTAAAGTGTTTGTTCACTAATGCCAGAAGTCTGCCAAGTCAAATAGGTGAGTTGGAAGTTCTGGTGCACAAGGAGAGCTATGACGTAATTGGTATTGCTAAAACTTGGTTTCATCCCTCACATGATTGGGCTATTAATATTCCTGGCTATGCACTCTTTCGGAGAGACAGGGTAAAAAGGAAAGGTGGCGGGGTCTGTCTCTATGTGAGAAGTGATCTCAAAGCGAGTGTGAAAGAGGACCTGGTTGATGAAGAGTGAGATGAGTCTGAAGCATTATGGGTGGAACTGCATATAGATGTGCATAGTTAAAAGTTAATCATTGGAAGTTGTTATAGACCACCCAATGTTAATGAGGAGGTGGAGACTCCTTGCACAGATGGAAAGAGCTGCAAGGGCTGGAACTTTAACTACCCAGAAATTGACTGGAGTAATGGCACTGCTGGGACAATTAAAGGGCAAAAATGTATAAACCTTTTACAGGACAATTTAATGGTCCAGTTTATTGAGGCCCCAACTAGGAATGATGCTCTGTTGGACCTGGTAATCTCAAACCATGCAGAGCTTATTACTAATGTTCATATAAAGAACATCTTGGTAGCAGTGACCATAACATGATTTCATTTGATGTTAGCTGTAAGCAAAAAACACATATGGGAAAGATAAAAACACTTAACTGTAAAAGAGCAAATTTTCCAAGGATGAGGGCTGCTCTCCAAGACTTGGACTGGGGGGGGAATATTGGCATCAATGGGCACAGAACAGAAATGGGAATTCTTCAAAGTGACTGTACGTGAACTCAATGCAAAGTATATTCCCATGGGCATCAAGTTTAAAGGGCTAAAAATAAAACCTATGTGGCTCATGGTCAAAGGTAAAAAAGCTATAAACAATAAGAAAAGAGCTTTTTAAAAATATAAAAATGAAGGAACACTAGGGTCGTTTAAATGTTACAAAGAACATAACAGAATATGTAAAAGGGAAATCGAGGACGCAAAAACTCAAAACGAACGACAGATTGCAAAAGATAGTAGGACAAACCCCCAAAATTTTTTAACATATATTAATTGTAAAAAGGTCAGGCCTGAGCATGTAGGCCCTTTAGATAATAATTAGATAATAATTAGATAGAAATAATCTAGAGTGGGTGACTGGGGACAAAGAGAAGGCAAATTTATTAAATACTTTATTCAGCTCTGTGTATACAAAAAAGCATGGGGGAGCTCATGTCCATAATGGGGGTGGTAGTGACACAGCCCTAAATGATCCACAATTGCTCAAAAGGGATATGGTCCAGAAATATTTAGACAGAATGGATAAAACACCTGGACCAGATGGCATCCACCCACGGATTCTAAAAGAATTGAGCTCTGTCATTTCAAAGCCATTGTATCTATTTAACTATAGACCTGTTAGCTTAACTTCTATAGTCAGGAAGATACTGGAGAGTTTAATAAAAGACCACATAGACGAGTTCTTGCTGGAAAAAAATATTTTAAGCAACAGACAGCATGGATTCATGAAAGACAGAAGTTGTCAAAGAAACCTGATTTCTTTTTATGAGGTGGTAAATAAAACCTTGGACAGATGGGTGGCTGTGGATGTGGTATACCTGGATTTTGCAAAAGCGTTTGACACAGTTCCCCACACACGGCTCATGTGTAAGGTAAAGTTTTAAGGCTTGGAAATATCAGTTTGTAAATGGATAGAAAACTGGCTAAAAGACAGAATTCAGAGAGTAGTGGTTAATGATTCTTACTCTTAATGGTCTAAGGTTATCAGCAGTGTACCCCAAGGTTCACTGCTGGGACCCTTACTTTTTAATATCTTTATAATGATATTGGGTCTGGGAATAAAAGTAATATTTCTGTCTTTGCAGTAACATGACACTAAGCTATGCAGTGGAATAACGTCCTTACAGGATGTCATCAATTTACATGCCGACCTCAATGCACTGTCTAATTGGGTAAATATGTGGCAGATGAGGTTTAATGTTGATAAATGTAAAGTTATGCACTTGGGGGCTAAAAATATATGCATGTATCATACATACTAGGGGGAGTACTACTGGGGGAATCAATAGTGGAGAAGGATCTGGGCGTTTTGGTAGATCATAAGCTCAATAATAGCATGCAATGCCAAGCTGTGGTTTCCAAAGCAAGCAAAGTCCTTTCTTGTATTAAGAGAGGTAAGGACTCCAGAGAGAGAGATATCATTTTGCCCCTGTACAAATCATTAGTAAGACCTCATCTGGAATATGCAGTTCAGTTTTGGGCAACAGTTCTCGAAAAGGATATTGGGGAACTGGAGAAAGTGCAGAGAAGGGCAACCGAACTGATAAGAGGCATGGAGGAGCTCAGCTATGAGGAAAGATGAGAGGAACTGAATTTATTCCCTCTTGAGAAAAGGAGATTAAGGGGGGATATGATCACCATGTATAAATATATAAGGGGTCCATATAGTGAACTTGGTTTGGAGTTATTCACTTTATGGTCAATACTGAGGACAAGGTGGCACTCTTTACGTCTAGAGGAAAAGAGATTTAATCTCCAAATACGAAAAGGTTTCTTCACCGTAAGAGCTGTGAAAATGTGGAACAGACTCCCTCCAGAGGTGGTTCTGGCCAGCTCAGTAGATTGCTTTAAGAAAGGCCTGGATTATTTCCTAAATGTACATAATATAACTGGGTACAAACATTTATAGGTAAAGTTGATCCAGGGAAAATACGATTTCCTCTCTGGGATCAGGAAGGAATTTTTTCTCCTGCTGTAGCAAATTGGATCCTGCTTTTCTGGGGTGTTTTTTCGCCTTCCTCTGGATCAGCTGTGGGTATAGGATTGGGTATATGGGATTGTATGATATTTTTTATTTTATTTATTTATTTATTTTTTATGGTTGAACTAAATGGAATTGTGTCTTTTTTCAACCTGACTAACTATGTAACTATGTAACTGTAGCATCAGGTGGCAGAGAGCAAAGTGTGGAAATATAATTGCTGGTAAAGACACCTGCATGGAGATAAAAGTAAGCAAATAAGAAACAGTTATCAATCTGAGAAAATTAACAGTGAAAGCTAAATTCATTTTTACACTTACCACTGAAAAGCAAAAATATATTTTTGTTACCCAAAATCTATGTTTCAGTATGTTTGGCATCATACTGCCCTATATACTTATTTCTTAAAGTGGAAGAAAATCCCCCCCCCCTTACCTATCCTGTCTAATCTGTATAAAAAAGGTGTGTGTACTTACCTATGTTTAATCCACTCCACTTGGTCATTTAAATCTGTGGCTCCGGTTCTATGTTTAATCCACTCTACTTGGTCATTTAAATCTGCGGCTCCAGTTCAGGAAATGCTCGACAATGGCTGGGAGTTCCAGGAGCCGTGATGTTACCCACAGGCCCTTATGGCCCACCCATTGTTGGAACTCCCCCTTCTCCCCTGCTACAGCTACTCACTGACATAGGGGAGCCAGAGTTGCTGGATCACATTACTGGACCACAGCAGATTAAACCAGTGGCTTCACTATGGGGGCGCGGAAGGTGCGGGGCGCACTCGGGTGACACCCATCGGAGGGGTGACATGAGGGTGATGACTTGTGCTGAGAGGGGGGATTTTTGCTGAAAGGGAGTATATGAGGGTGATGACTTGTACTGAGAGGGAGGATTTATGCTGGGAGTGGGAAATGGATGGGAAGTATTGTGCTGAGAAGGGGGTATATGGGGGTGAGGATTTTAGCTGAGGGGATATTGGGGGGGGGGTTTGGAGAGTGGAATTGTGCTGGGAGGGAGTATATGGGGGTGAGGATCACTCCACACATAGTTATTTTTCAAAGTTTAAATTTGAGTTCTAATATTTTCATGTGATATTATGGTATTCAAATCTGATAGTTGCTTGATAGTTGTTAACAACACTACTATTGCAATTACATGCAATGTTATCTGGGAAAAAATATTGGGGGGGGTGACACCATGTTTTACAGCACCAGGTGAGACCAACCCTAGTGATACCACTGGATTAAACATAGATACATTTACAGATCTTTTTAATATATAGGTTGGGGGGGCCTTCAATTTTAAGAATAGATAGCGTTAGGCCTTTCTTCACTTTAAGGCGATCGTTTTTTGTGAATCTGTGATATTTCTGTGACTCAGGTAATCTCTTTACCCGGAGATCCTGCTAGTAACAACATTTCCTGTTCCTACCTCACAAATAAGGATGAGCTCAGGCGTGTCCGCAAACAGCACGTGCAGAGCCCGCCAGGAAGTCAGCACTGCGGAGCGCTAATCACAAGCAGTGAGACATTTCCCAATCTCTGCAGCCACGCATCGGGACAATGTCTCACTGCCTGTGATTAGCCCTCTGCAATGCCTACTTCTTGGCGGGCTCTGCACGTGCTGTTTGCGGACACGCCTGAGCTAATTCTTACTCACAAACTTGAAGTTTAGTGATCAGCACCAAGAACAAAACTTACGTGACTCGAGAGTGCTGGTGGCTGCTGTTTAGCTTGAAATCTTCACACCTCATCCCCCCAGATATCCCCACAGTTGTAATCTTCTGGTGCTGTGGGGGTTAATATGAGCTGTCACAGGCACTCATTAAAAGTGCTGACTATGCCCACCCTTTCCATCCCCATGCTCCATTAATAGAAGCCCTATGATCGATTCCCACAATGAAAAGTAATAATGGCCACAAAGCAATTACCATTATAATTATGATGTATCATAATGAAATGGCAACTTGTGACAGAATATCGTATTTGTATGTTAAAACATAGTAGGAAATAGGAATGTTTTTTAAGGTTAATTGCAGTCTAATTAAACTCAGCTGTATATTCTTATTCATGGCGGCTTCCATTTACATTTCATGCATACTGAGTATTCCTTTGTGATCTATTACACTATACTACACATCATTTGTAACCTGCTAAGCATTTAACTATTCTGCATCCTTTTGCTAATAGGACATCGGTCTTGCTAGCAATAAATAAATAAAGTGTGTATCAATCAGAGGCTTTTAATCCTGTTTGTGGTGTACTGCATTCTGACATGACTGCTGCTAAAAGGATTAAATATAACGATTTGTAGTTTGTTTTAGCTAAAGATTAAATTAAACTGCCAGGGTCAGTGAAATTTTATTTAAATACATGAATGCAGTATACTGATCCGACCAGACTAGTACTAGAACAGAACTACCCAGATTTCCAAAATCACTGATAGCTTGCTAATACTTTTAATGAGACACATAAAAAGGAATGCTCTGGAGCTGGCAATTTTATAAATGGTTATTTTACATATTTTTCTCATACAATTAGCATTTTTTATTGTTTTTATTACACAGAACATTAATATTACAGCATCCAGGTTTTGTGCTGTTTCAGATATTATGAGGACTCTAGTCACAACGTTTGCCTTTCCTTTGAGGCTTCATGTGCATACTGCTACTTGGCTAACCCCCAGGGCTTTAGCATGAACATAAAGGGGTTGATTTGATAAAACCATAAAGTGCAAAATGTGATGCAGCTCTGCATAAAAAACAATCAGCTTGCAGTTTTTTTGTCAAAGCTTAATTGAACAAGAAAGTTAGAAGCTGATTGGCCATGCACAACTGCACCGGATTCTGAGTGCTCCTGTTTTAGTAAATCTCCCCCTGGTTGGTTGTAAATCCTCACATATACCTAGTGAAGTGAACAGCCTCAGGTGATACACAGGGATGAAACAAATTGTCCTACATGAGTTTTGCTTGTTAATCTGCAGTCTTCTCTTTCCTACACCCCTTTAAAAGGACAGAAAAGTGTTAAAATCCTTCTTCATATGTCATGAGCACAGAGGAGGGGGTGGAGAGGCTGCAGTTACAGTGTGTGAGAGCTGATTGGAGGAAAGGCACACCCCCCTCTCCACACAGCAGAAGAACTGTGCTGTGGACAGACAAGCTCTGTGCTTATCCTTCTCCCTAACACAAATTCATCTCATGTCGGAAAAACGTCTCAAAAGTGACTCATGCTGATAGCAGAGAAATGAAGCACCAGAGAGAAACAACACTTAGAGCTTTGGAGAGAGACAAGTAAGCACTACAGATATATGTGCTTTGTTCAGATTTCATGACTGAGGTTTGCAACCGATCCACCCCCTCCATGCAACCACTTTAGTTGGACAAGCTGAAGTTAGAAGCTTATTGGCTATCATGCAGAGTTACACCAGATTTTGCACTTTCCACTTTTAGTAAATCAAACCCAAAGTGTATTTCCATTGTGCAGCCAAATTGGGATACCACCTACTTTATTATTATTATAATACCGGATTTAAATAGCACCAACAGTTTACGCAGTGTTTACAATATAAAGGGGTGGTACATTTACAATACAGTTCAATACAGAAGGAATAGGAGGTCCCTGCTAATGAAGCTTACAATCTAAAGGAGGGGGGGGGGGGGTGCTACAAAAGGTAATAGCTGTAGGGGATGATCTGATGAAGGTGACTCAAGTACAGTTCTTGGGTGGAGATGGGGTAGGCTTTGCTAAATAAATGAGTTTTCAAGGATCGCCTAAAGGTGGACAGGGTAGGAGTGGACTGGAGATACTGGGGCAGTAAGATCCAGAGGATGGAAGAGGCTCTGGAGAAGTCCTGGAGGCGAGCATGGGAGGAGGTAAAAAGAGAGCTAGATAGCAGGAGGTCTTGGGAGGAGCAGAGAGGTGATATCTGCAGATGATGTGGGTGATGTAGCTGGGGGCGATGTTTGTTGATGGCCTTGTATGTTGTGGTTAGTATTTAGAATTTCATACAATGGGGTAGGGGAAGCCAGTGAAAAGCTTGGCAGAGAGGAGCAGCAGTCACTGATTGGTTAGCAAGGTGTACTTTATATTTGTTTCAAGTTCCCATTTACATAGCATAACTTAAAAAAAATGAAAATACACCTTACATTTTTTGATATGCTCTATTCTGAACCCTCCAGGAAGGAAAGATGCTCAATAGTTGTCTTTGTTTATAAGGGGGCTGGGCAGCTGTGTTTGGCAATGATCCTGTAAATACTGTGTAGAAAGATATTCATTATCAGTTGTAACTAGATTTGAACACTTTCTGTCCTAACAAAGGGGTAGAGGCTTGGCTTCTTGCATTGCATGTTCACAGGGACAGATTTGGGACAGACTCACTCTAACATTGTTCAAAAAACCTTGCAGCCAGCCATGATATATCTAAAAGGTAAGAAATATTTTTAAAAAATTAAGCATGCTATTTGACTAGGGAACACATAACAATACACGCATACATAGTGTATAGTGGGGTTTTCTCAAATTTGACTGTAGAAGTAGAAATACGCTTTAAATATCTGAACTGGGTGAAAACTTGCAGCAAAATTACAGTCTAGTAGAGAAGTCAAGTTGGGAGCCAAGGTCAAAACCAGAGTGCACTCATTGAAAACTACACATCCGTCTGCCATGGCGGCAGGCAGGACTTGTTTTTTTTTCACTCACAGATCTCAGTGGTTGAATAATGTGGCTGTGTGGGTGGAGAGGAACCCTTGTTCACTGTCATGGGGGATAGGGGCACAGGGGGTCAGGTTTGGATTGTTTAGCAACATGTTACACCCTATAAAGGTGTAACATGTAACATGTTGCTAAGGGTGGAGATAGTCTTTAAAGTGTGTGTAAATCATCACCATACTTGTCAACACAGGCAGAATAGGAAGATTATTAACCACTTGACCTTCGGAAGGTTTTAGCCCCTTGGAAATTGCTCAGTAATGCAACAATGTATGTAGGTGAAATTTTTATATTTTTTCACATGAATAGAGCTTTCTTTTGGTGGGATTTAATCACCGCTGGGTTTTTATTTTATGCCACATAAACGAAAAAAGAACAAACATTTTGAAAAAAAAAAACATTTTTTTCTTCTTTCTTTTGTAAAAGATATCCAATAAAATCAAATTTCTTCATAAATTTAGGTCAAAATTTATTCTGCCACTTATTGTTGGTAAAAAAATCCCAATAAGTGTATATTAATTGGTTTATGTGATAGCGTCTACAAGCTATGGTATATATATTTGAAAATTGATCAATCCTGACGTACTGATGGTCTATATATAAAAAAATTACCCTTTTTTGAAAAGTAGATAGTCAAATGTATTTAGTAAGAGGCATGGCAATTTTTTTTAAGTTGCAATTTTTTGTCATAATTTTTTGGAAAATGAAGAAATTAAATAAAATGTGTTTTTTTTCCCACAATTTGCTTTCTTTACATACTGTCACCAGCGTAATGCAGCATCAACATATGACTGGTGTGGCAGTGATCAGGAATACTGACTGGTGACAGTATGTAAAAAAAAAGTAAATCATTTTTGATTCAATTTTTTTTAAATTTTTTTTTTTTAAAGATTTTTTTTGTTTTTTTACATCCCGTCATCAGTGTCACTATAGTGTACAGTGCTTGGTGTTACATTTTTGGGACCTTTCCCTATGCATATCCACAATATTTTTAGCTGGTATGAATGGTTTTAATTCATGACAGCTTGTGATCTGTGGTTGGCTACAATTAATCAAATGGTACAGGGTGCTGAGATTGGCCCAGGTACCATGTGATAGCTGTGGGCCAATCACAGCATCACAATACTAAGCAAAACAGTCATGAATGACTGTTTTGTTGACATTGTAATCATGTATTAGTGAACATTTTCCTTCGCGCTGGTAGATGTAAATTAAATAAATGGGGACTAGATAATTTCTAATAAAAATCCTATAAGCAGGTGTCAATATTGCAGCAAAATGGGGGTGTTTCACACCAACACTTGATACAGTAGATATTGAATGTATTTTGCGCAATATTACTAGTGCTTAATATGTGCAAGTTGGGTAAACATAAACAAAATTAAAACTGTTGAGTAGTGGTTACTCCAGCTATAGATATTAGGATCCAAGATCTCTATATTAGCCACATATAGCAACACCCACTATCTATAAATAAAGTGATGGTGCTAAAATATTATACTAAAAAAAATCTGTTTTGCTCTTGTGACACAAAAATCGTGGAAACCAATTGAATCCGTGAATAAATAAGCATAAATAAGTAAATAATTATGAGTGAACTTAATTTGTTCTAAAGTGCTACTACAAATAATATGTATAACCCATTATACATAAATACATAAGTAATCACAATACCAACAATGATTATTTAAAAAGGGGGGGTGCCAAAATTCATACAAGTGTGACTATAAAGTGCAAGTGATGAGGTGATATAATTATAAATATAAAGTATAAAAAGTTCATGAAAACGAGGTGACAAATGTTGAAAAAATATTAAAAATAGAATAGAATCTATTTTTTAATATTTTTTCAATATTTTTTCAATATTTTTGTGTAAAAAATGGTGCTGCCACCTGGGGTGAAAATTAAGACACGGGTTAAAGGTTTTGTGCATTTTTAATAATGCCCTATAAGCCACATTAGAAGAACCTCTACTCACTGAATGATGTTTTTGCATTGGTACATGTTCTCGAAGGCAGCAACTAGCTACCCATTTCCTTTTTTAAAAGAATAATTCCTAAAAAACATTTTTGGTTTGCAGCTGGGTTTGTTGAATGTCCAGAAAGCCAAATTTTACCTGGGTTGCTTATCCATGTCATTTTATAAAGCTTCATGGATTGAGCCTTATGTCTATAATCAGTGCGCACAAATGGATCATTGTCCTGAGGTCTCTGTGTGTTTGCACATATTGCACATTCACATCAGTCCATGCCTTCAAGGAGCTTACAATCTAAGGTCCCTAACTCACATTCATACATACTTGGGCCAATTTAGACAGGCTCCAATTAACCTAACAACATGTCTTTTGAGTGTGGGAGGAAACCCACGCAGGCACAGGGAGAATATTAAAACTCCAGACAGGTAGCGTCTTGGTTTGGATTTAAACTGGCAACATAGAACTGTTAGGCAGAATTGCTAACCACTTAACCACTGTGCTGCCCCTCTTGCACTGTAATTAAAGCTAATCCTGTGAGTAAAAGGGCTGTGGCATATTTGGATGGATTTGACCAACAATACTTTCTCACCAGAGGAAATTCAGCTTTTTTTGTTTGTTTGATTTTTTAAGACTCCTAAAAGCTGTGTTCCAGCGGGACTGAACTGTGTATGTGTGTGTATATTGTATATACAGTATAGAAACCTTAATTTGCTTCATATATATATATATACATATATATATATATATATATATATATATATATATATATATATATATATATATATATATATATATCACTTCCTATAGCTTGCTAAAACTCTTCCTGTTCCTCTACCTGCAATACCTGCAATAAACTCTACCTGCAATAGAAGACCATTAAAGGCCTCCACTGTCCATGTAAATGAGGCTCTTATGGCATCTTACCAATATAACTAAACAAAACTTTTTCCTTTTTCATACTTTTAGTTGTCGTTTTTCATTGCAAAATCGAATATAAAACTAGTATAAGAGTTTCTGCCAAAAGCGGAAAAACATTTAAAAAAGTTTTTAATGTAATTATTGATAAAGCTTACATTTCAAAGCCTATAAAGCCAAGTGATATAACTGTGCAATGCTTTATTCCAAGATATTCTTGTTACCATTAAAAAAAAAAAGACTTCAGATGCAGATTATTTATGCAATAAGGCACACGAAGGAATGAATCACACTTCCAAGCCTTAAGGCAAATGACATTTCAAGCAAGGCAATGTTGCTAATATAGCAAAAAATATAGTTTTTGAAGAAACAGATTGGGGTTGAAATTTACTTTAAGAAGAAATTGGAAGTGGTGATAGAATTCCCTGGCTGTCAGCTTAGAAATGTTTAGGTAGATAAAACTCCTGCCAGGATGTACTTTGTTATCCTTTCCTATTTTCTGCTTTGTTTTTGAAAACAGCTTTTGACAGTTAATACTACAGTTACTGTTGGTTTGTTTTTTGCACCTTACAAATATGTAAAACAAGATTCTAATAATTATTAAAAAAAACTAAAATAAAAGCTATATAAAGGGATCCACATTATGATAGGGTTGTTATGAACAGGTCTATACACAGTGCTACATGTGTATAGCTAAAAATATTTTCCAATTTAGTTGGTGGAAAATAATATTTGTTATAGGTGGAGCCTGTTGGAATGAGACACTCTGACTTCTTATTTCGCTTGAGACCATGGTTCAGTGATGCCTAGGTGCCTAATTTGCATACCTAAATAATTATTTTATTTAATATTGCAATTAATGTAATTTATCTACAAATAGTAGAGTTCATCTGCAGGTTGGAGGCTTTTATTATTTCAGAGGCCGCTAGTCTTTATGTGATTTTAGCTGACATAGTTATCACATGATCAGGAACCACTTTGATTGGTTCTCAGTCATCCGCTTACTGTCAGTAACATCCAGAATTGAGTGTCACCAGTCATGCAAAGTGATGACTACTGATTTTCAAAGTGGGAAGGGGACCTTTATAAACAACTAAAAGGGTTAAGAATTCTCAATACTTTAGAATAAACTGATGGTCCAGCTTTCTGACTTGCCTTGTAGTGGCCATGCAGGAATTACCTGAGAACTCAAGCACAATGTCAGGGTGTGAGACAGAAGAAGAATATGCAAAGACCTGGCACAGTTGCCAACACCCAATATGGCCATGCTCACTTGGGCAGGAATGTGCGCAAATGTAACAGGAAAGAAACGAACCACACTCATGCGCACAGGATAGTTTCTGGCACCTTCTGGCCTTTATGAGGAGGGTAGATGCACTCAGACTTTGGCGATTGTTCATCGGCTCCCTGTATTCCATGTTCCTCTGTGCTCAATATTTTGGATTTCCTGTTACTGACCCGGCTGGCTTCTAAACTTGTCCTTGCTTCTCTCCTGGCTCTGACCTTGGCTTTTTCCCCTAACTTACTCTTATCTGCTGCTTGTGTATGACCCTGGCCTGCCCCTGACTACACCCCTGTTTATGCTTCTGCCCGATTACCATGATTGATTTTGGCTCCTGTTCCTGACTACTTCTCCTGTCTAGCCCTGCCTGCTCTGATCCAGCTGCACTTTTGAGTGTGCCACCTGTACCCACCTATCTCTGCCTGGCTCTGTTATCCTGAAGGGGCTTTGCTACCGTAAAAACATCCAGCCACAGCACAGCTGGCAATCTATGCTTTTTTGGGCTCAGCATCCCCTGTCATCAATCCCAGAGATGCACTCAGCCGCAAGGGAAGCCCTCTCCAAAAGGCCAGGTACGTGACACACAGGGACTGAAGATTATGGAAACTTGTTGATTTCTGAGATAACTCAAATGGCAATGAAGAGAGAGGTTTTAAATCTGGCTGACTTCAACATGCCTGACATTAACTGGAATTTTAAAACTGTAATTACAAGCATGAGCAGAAGTTTTATGGAGGCACTGAATGGGGTTTCTCTGAAACAATTAGTAAAATCCCAACCCAAGGAGATCATATTCTAGACCTAGTACTGACAAATGGGGGTTGATTGTCCTATGTTAAGGTGAGAGAAAATCTGGGTTCCAGTGATCACCAATATCTTAGGTTTGATATTAAAACAAGAACGGAAAAATCATATACACAAACTAAAGTTTTGGATTTCAAAAGGACACAATTTGCTGACATTTCTAAAAAAATTAAATAAAAGGTTGGAATGTACGACAGGAGTCAGTAATTAGTGGGCACTGTTAAAGTCTACCATCTTGGAGGCAACTAGATTATATGTCAGGCAAATTATTTAAAGTAAACAGAAGAAAAAATGATACAGTTCACCAAAGAGATAAGTAGGAAAAAAAAGGAAAACAAATCAGCATATAGGTTATTGAAGGAAATAGGAAGTGTAGCTGACAGAGAAGAGTATAAAAATAGACAAAGGCAAGCCTAACACAGTAATAGTGCACCAAAGTACTGAAAGAAGAGGAAATGGCTAAAGGAGACAAATCCTTTTTAGGTGCATCAGTGATGGAAGGACGTCTTCTCAGAAATTAATTGCACTAACAATAGCAAGTTTTGGGATCATATTGATCGGAAGCAAGGAATGAGCCAGAAGCGGTCGATCTTGTAAACCAGCGCTCGTAATGGAGAATCAACATTCGTGACGCGGCAAATTATGAAATGTCGAAATGCAGCGCACATTCTCTTCTTCTTTAATGGGATAATAATGAAGCTGCTTTGCTGGTGATACTGATGGAGTTATGGCAAACGTATACTAAAAGGCTTTTGTTTTCTAGTGATATCAAAAATATTATTATTATGCTTGTTGTTTTTTTGGGGGGGGGCAAGTTAACACAACGCCATTATTCCTGAGTTTTTAAGATCAAAGATACAACTATGTTGGTGTCCCTTGTTAATTTTACATTGTATTTTTTAAAATGTAACTGCCTACTACCAAACTGTCATTTGAAGTAAAACACAAGCCAAGTATTATTCTACACATTTTTTTTATTGTGCATCAAAAAAAAAAAAATTAAATTAGAGATGCTATCTGCCATCCAAATACAAAGAACTTAACCAAAAAGTGCATTCTATGCATACAAAAATATACAAAATATAGCAAATAAAATTATTAATTAATTTTTTTTTAAAAAAAAAAGCGAAATTAGTAAGTGGTGAAGGGGTGAAAATCCCCAGGCCAACGGGCTTGCTGGGGGTCTTGTGGCTGGAATTGCCACTGACCGCCATGCTGCTGTGGTGGGTGGGGTGGCTGTTGCTGTGGTGGATGTGGGACCACAAAATCACACAGGTGTGTGTTATCTGAAATTTGGCCCCTCACCCCCCTGTTGAGGAGCTGCAGGATGTGTTCCTAACACCTGCTCCTATCACCGGCCATCTGCCATAATTTATTGTCAGTCACACACCCAAATGCCTCAGCCTCATTTGGGTCTGTACGTAGCGCAGTAGTGGCCTGGCTGAGAAATGTAGCTGTGGCCTCCTCCAGATTCTGGCTCTTCCTGGCCCCCTTAGCAGCAGGAGGGCATGGGGAGGGATCTGGGACTCTGTCTGGCTGCTGGCCGCTGGCTCCTCCAGACTGACACTTTCCTGTGTATGAAAATGGGACATAATTAGAATCTTTTTTAGGGTTTGGTCATCAATCACACACAATTTTGATCTCCTCACTGTTGCAAATTGAATGTGGAGGAATAGAAAAGACTACCATTCTGACCCCAGCATTTTCCATTCTTGTTAAAATAATTTTTGTTCACTACTGTCTATATGGAAACCACTTTGTTAAGGCAGAAATATTTTAACAATAACGTCTAGTTATCATCATTGTATTTTTGGATACAAATATGTTCAACAATGCTATACCTGGATCAAGCTGAGCTCCTCCACATCTTCATCCTGTGCAGCAGGACCTGTGTGGACCCCAGGAGCTGTGGCCTCAGCAGATGTTGAAGGGAGGGTAGACAGCGATGGCCTGGGTTCTGTCTGAGCAGTCAAAAAACGCAGGCTGTGGTAATACCACAGCCTGGGGACAAATAGGTCATCTGCTGCTGCTCCAGATCTCTCTGAGTTCATGACCTTGTTTAGCTCCCTTTTAAAAGTACTCCCCTGTCAAATTTTTGTCTTGACATAGTTGATGTCTGCTCTGGGGTACACTGGTTTCACCAACTTGAGCAGTTTCTCCAAAGCTGCCTTCCTCAATATTTTATTGGAGTAGTCTCTACTCTTGACCTTCCAGAGACAGGGCAGCTCCCAGTACAGGTCAATGAACTGTGGTAGAAAATCAGGCGAGGTAAATTTATCCGTCATGATAAATGATATGATGCCTGCAAGACAGAACACAAGACAAACCATAATGTCTGCAAAAATGGAAGTGTATCATAACACGGAGTGGCACCGTGGATACACACAGACAGTAAACCTGTGCCGCGACCTATCAAATATATGAGAAACAAACAAGAGGGACTTTTGGACTTTCTAGGCACAACTACAACAAACTGGTTATATAAAATAACATTTTATTTACTTAGAAAAATACATAGCAAAAAAAAAAGGACATTGCCTAAAAACCACAACATGTGGTTGTGGTTATATATTAAAGTGCTCGCTATACAACACCATCTATGGTATACAGTTATTCGGACGTCTGGATAAACATTCCACATAGAAATCAATCCGAAATGATGGCTCGATAGCAAATCTGTAGTCAATTCATGTCACATAAATCGTTGATGCTCGACATGTTTCGCGTATCATTACGCTTCTTCAAGAGCGATACAGGATATGTTGTAGCTATCAGAATATATAACATAGCAAAGCATAGTAATTAATATATATAGCCATCGAAAACAGGCATCTATAATGACGCCACATACATTTGTATTTAGAAATATATACTAGTTCAAGCAGAGCAATGATGGGTTCGCCAACCATAGGGGTGATGAAAGGCTGCCATGGGGGCGTACACAACATAGTCTAATGTGATACTTCAAAGGTGAATCACAGTAAAGAAGGTACATAGGGTAAATAAAGATTTTGTTCCCAATGCCTAAAGGAGTGAAGAGAAGAAAAAAAGGGAAGAAAAAAAGGGAGGGGAAAAAAAAAAAAAAAAAAAAAGGAAAAGAAAGGGGGGAGAGAAAGAACAAGAGAAAGGAAGAGGAGAAGAAAAAGGGGGGGGGAAAGAACTGAAAAGGAGAAAAAAAAACCCATAATGTCTGGCTTAACTCATAAGCTGGTCCCAATATAGGCCTCAATCTAAGCAGTATAGGCCACTACTCACCTATGCCCCAAATTCCAATTGCCCCTTTGTTTTATGGCTCCTTTGGTGCGTTGGCGATCGTTTGTCCTCCACCCCAAGATCGTCCCTACGACAGTTCCATCGGCCGTTCCATCGGCCGTGCGTTCTGGATATATATACACTGCGCATGTGTGAAACTCCGCTCTCAGTGCGGCATAACGCTGGGGCATGACCATTTCTCTTCTGCATGTGACACACACGGCAGAACATTCGGGAGGGACAACGTGGCAGATTCAATGGATTCCAGGCAGCCCCGCGGTGGTGGAGCTCATAGGAGGCACAAAGCAACCCTCATGATCAAGGGTGAGATGGTGCGCATCCTAGAGAAGCACGATTACGACTGCAAGCTGCGCAATTACGAAAGGCCCAACAGCCAAAAGAACCTCATTTTGGAGAAGGCCATAGCCATTTTGCAGTGCAAATTTTCGGTGGAACGATCAAAGGACCAAATCAGAAAACGATGGTCTGATCTCAAACACCGTGAACAAGACCAGATGGAGTACATACATCAGATCATAAAAAAAAGTAAGCAATATTTGTATATAACCAATATGTGTATGTGTAAATTAGCTGTCTGTATATGTTCTTTCTCCAAGCAGCTCTAGAGAATTATATATAAGGTTTTAAAAAATCATGGTATGACTTGGTATTCTAAAGATGAAGGGAAGTATAAAGTAGATATGAACATTCCTATTTGGTCATGTTTTTGGATCTTTCTTTATTTTTGGAACTAATTTTTTTTTCTTCTTTCAACAGGGAGGCTCCAAAAAAGGAGGCTCCAGCCAAGCCACTATAAGGGACAAACGGAGGCTACCCTCGCTTGGGCCCCAACAGGGGAGGCAACAAGGCCATCTTCCCCCCAAAAACCTAAGTGCCAACTTCAAACACACTCATTTAGCCACCGACAGGGGTGTTTCTAGGTGGGCCAAAGGCCATGGGCTTAGGGCAAAACTTAAGGGGTAAAGAACACTTTCTGGTTGCTGCCTGGCTCATCAGTGCCCATTAGGGATGAGCTTCGTGTTCGAGTCGAACCCATGTTCGACTCGAACATCGGCTGTTCGACCGTCCGTCGAATTGCGAACGATATGGGCCGTTCGCGCCAAATTCGTGTGGCGCGTCACGGCCCATAATTCACTGCGGCATCGCAGTGCATTGCTGGCTGATGATTGGCCAAGCATGCACTATGACCCGCATGCTTGGCCAATCACAGCGCCGTCAGTAGAGAGAGCTGTAATTGGCCAAAGCCAGGGTGGCTTTGGCCAATTATGGCTCAGGGGATTTAGTACACACCCCACACTATATAAGGCCGCCTGCACGGCGGCCCTGTGTAGTGTGTGTTCCGGTGTGCTGAGCGATAGAGAGAGAGAGAGACAGTGTCATTTGATTTGAGTTAGATAGATTAGGCAGAACAGTCAGTCAGTTAGCTGCACTTACAGTGTATTGTGTATATATATGCATCCCAGGTGTTGCATATATATATATACACTGTATTCAGTTTAGCTAGATCCGTTCCTGTTATCTTCTATCTAGA
Organism: Lithobates clamitans; assembly: GCA_037952925.1. Classification (NCBI taxonomy): domain Eukaryota; kingdom Metazoa; phylum Chordata; class Amphibia; order Anura; family Ranidae; genus Lithobates; species Lithobates clamitans. The sequence continues at coordinate 692,905 of JBBGZY010001374.1, read as the reverse complement.
CTATTTACATTCAGTGCAGTGTGTCCTGCTCACAGTGTTCAGCTAGATCCGTTCCTGCTATTTACATTCAGTACAGTGCTTCCTGCTCACAGTGTTCAGCTAGATCCGTTCCTGCTATTTACATTCAGTGCAGTACGTGCTGCTCACAGTGTTCAGCTAGATCCGTTCCTGCTATTTACATTCAGTGCAGTGCGTCCTGCTCACAGTGTTCAGCTAGATCCGTTCCTGCTATATACATTTAGTGCAGTACGTCCTGCTCACAGTGTTCAGCTAGATCCGTTCCTGTTATCTTCCTACTGACAGGCAGGCTTGTCTGGTTACAGTATATAAAGCTACCTGAAGAAAATTACAGGTGTTCTTTTTGATCCTATTAGTACCACGGTCAGGCAGCTAGACTATTTACATTTAGTACAGTGTGTCCTGCTCACAGTGTTCAGCTAGATCCGTTCCTGCTATTTACATTCAGTGCAGTGCGTGCTGCTCACAGTGTTTAGCTACATCCGTTCCTGCTGTTTACATTCAGTGCAGTGCGTCCTGCTCACAGTGTTCAGCTAGATCCGTTCCTGCTATTTACATTCAGTGCAGTGCGTCCTGCTCACAGTGTTCAGCTAGATCCGTTCCTGCTATTTACATTCAGTGCAGTGCGTCCTGCTCACAGTGTTCAGCTAGATCCGTTCCTGCTATATACATTTAGTGCAGTACGTCCTGCTCACAGTGTTCAGCTAGATCCGTTCCTGTTATCTTCCTACTGACAGGCAGGCTTGTCTGGTTACAGTATATAAAGCTACCTGAAGAAAATTACAGGTGTTCTTTTTGATCCTATTAGTACCACGGTCAGGCAGCTAGACTATTTACATTTAGTACAGTGTGTCCTGCTCACAGTGTTCAGCTAGATCCGTTCCTGCTATTTACATTCAGTGCAGTGCGTGCTGCTCACAGTGTTTAGCTACATCCGTTCCTGCTGTTTACATTCAGTGCAGTGCGTCCTGCTCACAGTGTTCAGCTAGATCCGTTCCTGCTATTTACATTCAGTGCAGTGCGTCCTGCTCACAGTGTTCAGCTAGATCCGTTCCTGCTATTTACATTCAGTGCAGTGCGTCCTGCTCACAGTGTTCAGCTAGATCCGTTCCTGCTATATACATTTAGTGCAGTACGTCCTGCTCACAGTGTTCAGCTAGATCCGTTCCTGTTATCTTCCTACTGACAGGCAGGCTTGTCTGGTTACAGTATATAAAGCTACCTGAAGAAAATTACAGGTGTTCTTTTTGATCCTATTAGTACCACGGTCAGGCAGCTAGACTATTTACATTTAGTACAGTGTGTCCTGCTCACAGTGTTCAGCTAGATCCGTTCCTGTTATTTACATTCAGTGCAGTGCGTCCTGCTCACAGTGTTCAGCTAGATCCATTCCTGCTATTTACATTCAGTGCAGTGCGTCCTGCTCACAGTGTTCAGCTAGATCCGTTCCTGCTATTTACATTCAGTGCAGTGCGTCCTGCTCACAGTGTTCAGCTAGATCCGTTCCTGCTATATACATTTAGTGCAGTACGTCCTGCTCACAGTGTTCAGCTAGATCCGTTCCTGTTATCTTCCTACTGACAGGCAGGCTTGTCTGGTTACAGTATATAAAGCTACCTGAAGAAAATTACAGGTGTTCTTTTTGATCCTATTAGTACCACGGTCAGGCAGCTAGACTATTTACATTTAGTACAGTGTGTCCTGCTCACAGTGTTCAGCTAGATCCGTTCCTGTTATTTACATTCAGTGCAGTGCGTCCTGCTCACAGTGTTCAGCTAGATCCGTTCCTGCTATTTACATTCAGTGCAGTGCGTCCTGCTCACAGTGTTCAGCTAGATCCGTTCCTGCTATTTACATTCAGTGCAGTGCGTCCTGCTCACAGTGTTCAGCTAGATCCGTTCCTGCTATTTACATTCAGTGCAGTGCGTGCTGCTCACAGTGTTCAGCTAGATCCGTTCCTGCTATTTACATTCAGTGCAGTGCGTCCTGCTCACAGTGTTCAGCTAGATCCGTTCCTGCTATTTACATTCAGTGCAGTGCGTCCTGCTCACAGTGTTCAGCTAGATCCGTTCCTGCTATATACATTTAGTGCAGTACGTCCTGCTCACAGTGTTCAGCTAGATCCGTTCCTGTTATCTTCCTACTGACAGGCAGGCTTGTCTGGTTACAGTATATAAAGCTACCTGAAGAAAATTACAGGTGTTCTTTTTGATCCTATTAGTACCACGGTCAGGCAGCTAGACTATTTACATTTAGTACAGTGTGTCCTGCTCACAGTGTTCAGCTAGATCCGTTCCTGTTATTTACATTCAGTGCAGTGCGTCCTGCTCACAGTGTTCAGCTAGATCCGTTCCTGCTATTTACATTCAGTGCAGTGCGTCCTGCTCACAGTGTTCAGCTAGATCCGTTCCTGCTATTTACATTCAGTGCAGTGCGTCCTGCTCACAGTGTTCAGCTAGATCCGTTCCTGCTATATACATTTAGTGCAGTACGTCCTGCTCACAGTGTTCAGCTAGATCCGTTCCTGTTATCTTCCTACTGACAGGCAGGCTTGTCTGGTTACAGTATATAAAGCTACCTGAAGAAAATTACAGGTGTTCTTTTTGATCCTATTAGTACCACGGTCAGGCAGCTAGACTATTTACATTTAGTACAGTGTGTCCTGCTCACAGTGTTCAGCTAGATCCGTTCCTGTTATTTACATTCAGTGCAGTGCGTCCTGCTCACAGTGTTCAGCTAGATCCGTTCCTGCTATTTACATTCAGTGCAGTGCGTCCTGCTCACAGTGTTCAGCTAGATCCGTTCCTGCTATTTACATTCAGTGCAGTGCGTCCTGCTCACAGTGTTCAGCTAGATCCGTTCCTGCTATTTACATTCAGTGCAGTGCGTGCTGCTCACAGTGTTCAGCTAGATCCGTTCCTGCTATTTACATTCAGTGCAGTGCGTCCTGCTCACAGTGTTCAGCTAGATCCGTTCCTGCTATTTACATTCAGTGCAGTGCGTCCTGCTCACAGTGTTTAGCTACATCCGTTCCTGCTGTTTACATTCAGTGCAGTGCGTCCTGCTCACAGTGTTTAGCTACATCCGTTCCTGCTGTTTACATTCAGTGCAGTGCGTCCTGCTCACAGTGTTCAGCTAGATCCGTTCCTGCTATATACATTTAGTGCAGTACGTCCTGCTCACAGTGTTCAGCTAGATCCGTTCCTGTTATCTTCCTACTGACAGGCAGGCTTGTCTGGTTACAGTATATAAAGCTACCTGAAGAAAATTACAGGTGTTCTATCCCAGCTTAGTGCAGCTACAGGCCATTAGTATGTCTGGAAGGCCAAGAAGGAGAGGCAGACAGTCACAAGCCAATAAGAGAGGGCAAGCAGGCTCTGTGTCTAGTGCTGGTCGTGGAGACGGTGCATCCTCATCAGCACGTGGCCATGGGACACGCTTGGCCTTTTTTTCGGCAGCTGGCCGTGTTGAGCCGCAACATGCGGAAGACTTGGTCGAGTGGATGACCAAGCCGTCCTCATCCTCCTCATCCTCTCTCACCCATGCCCAGGGTGCTTTGTCTGGCAAAGCAGCGGCCTCTTCCCTCAGCTCAATGTCATCAGTGACTCCTTCCCTAGCCCCACCATGTCCTCCTGAGGATTCCCTCGAACTGTTTGACCACAGTGTTGGGTACATGCTCCAGGAGGATGCCCAGCGTTTGGAAGGCTCTGATGATGATACTGAGCTCAATGAAGGCAGTAACATGAGCACGGACAGAGGGGGTGCCCAAGAAGGACAGCAATCTGGCAGTCATGCTCCCCCTGCTGCAGCATACTGCCAGGTTTGCTCCAGTGATGAGGAGGGAGGGGATGATGAGGTCACTGACTCAACGTGGGTGCCTGATAGGAGAGAGGAGGAGGAGGAGGAGGAGGAGGAGGAGGAGGTGGCACATCACCAACTAGGCAGGATGCCCTCCAGGGGCCAGCCTAAGGGCAGCACATTGACTGCATCACACCCCAAAGCTCCACATGTGCAGGGCGCTGCAGTCTCTGCGCGTTATTCAAAAAGTTCTTTGGTGTGGGCCTTTTTTGAGACGAGTGCATCAGATCGCACCGCTGCTATTTGCAATATATGTCTCAAGCGTATCTCGCGTGGCCAAAACATCTCCCGCTTGGGTACCACATGCTTGACCAGACATATGTTGACCTGCCATGCAGTTCGTTGGCAAGCGTATCTAAAAGACCCACACCAAAGAACAAAGACGATCTCTCCTTGCTCCTCATCAGCTGAGATTTCCAACCCCACTAGACCTTCAGTCCTCTCTGCGACCTGCAGTGAGAGGAATGAAGGTGTAGAATTAGGTGTGTCACAGCCAAGTACTTATGGGCAATCTGCTTTTGGTACACCGACGTCAGATTGTACCAGGCAAATTTCCCTGCCCCAGCTGCTGCACCGCCGAAAGAAGTTTGCTCCCAGCCATCCACATGCCCAGCGGTTGAATGCTAGCTTGGCAAAATTGCTAGCACTTCAACTGCTGCCTTTTCAGTTGGTAGACTCTGCCCCCTTCCGTGAGTTTGTGGAATGTGCGGTTCCTCAGTGGCAGGTACCCAAACGCCACTTTTTCTCACGGAAGGCGATTCCGGCTCTCTACCGGCATGTGGAAGGCAATGTCCATGCCTCGCTGGACAGGGCGGTCAGCGGTAAGGTGCATATTACCGCTGACTCATGGTCCAGCAGGCATGGACAGGGACGTTACTTAAGTTTCACGGCGCATTGGGTGACTCTGCTGGCAGCTGGGAAGGATGCAGGACAAGGTGCAGTAGTGTTGGAGGTTGTTCCGCCACCACGCCTCCAAAATGCTGATTGTGACACACCTCTCTCCTCCACCCCCTCCTCTTCTTCTTCCTCCATGGCCTCTTCCTCGGAACCAGCGGTGCTCCGTAGGCGTTCAAGGGGCTACGCAAGTACGCAGGCCAAAAGATGCCATGCGGTGCTTGAGCTGGTGTGCTTGGGGGACAGGAGCCACACTGGGGCAGAGGTTCTGTCAGCTCTGCAGGGGCAGGTTCAGAGGTGGTTGACGCCACGCCAACTTAAGGCAGGAATGGTGGTTTGCGACAATGGCACCAACCTCCTCTCTGCCCTCCGACAGGGACAACTGACCCATGTGCCCTGTTTGGCTCACGTCCTTAACTTGGTGGTGCAGCGGTTCTTGGGCAGGTACCCGGGCTTACAGGATGTCCTGAGGCAGGCCAGGAAAGTCTGTGTGCATTTCCGCCGGTCATATAATGCCAGTGCTCGGCTGACGGACCTCCAAAAGGAGTTTAACCTGCCCAAGAACCGCCTAATCTGTGACATGCCCACCAGGTGGAACTCGACGTTGGCCATGCTGCAGCGGCTGCACACGCAGCAGAGGGCCATCAATGAGTACCTGTGCGACTATGGCACCAGGACAGGGTCAGGGGACCTTGGTTTTTTTTCCCCACGCCAGTGGGCCATGATCAGGGATGCATGCACTGTCCTGTCACCATTCGAGGAGGCCACGAGGATGGTGAGCACTGACAGTGCATGCATCAGTGACACTGTCCCCCTTGTCCACCTGTTGGAGCACACGCTGCGTGGGATAATGGACAGGGCACTTGAGGCAGAACAGAGGCAGGAAGAGGAGGACTTCCTTAGCTCTCAAGGCCCCCTTTATCCAGACAGTGTTCCTGCGTGCCCGCCGATCACACAGGAAGAGGACGAGGAGGAGGAGGAGGAGGAGGAGGAAGATTGTGTCAGTATGGAGGTGGAGCCTGGCACTCAGCATCAGCAGTCTTTAAGGGATCAGTCCCAAGGAACACATGGACTTGTACGTGGCTGGGAGGAGGTGGCTGCGGACGTTGTTGTCCTTAGTGACCCAGAGGACTCCGGACCGAATGCCTCAGCAAACCTACGCTGCATGGCCTCCCTGATCCTGCAAAGCCTGCGTAAGGATCCTCGTATTCGTGGTATCAAGGAGAAGGACCAATACTGGCTGGCAACCCTCCTTGATCCACGTTACAAGGGTAAGGTTGCGGACCTTATCTTGCCATCGCAGAGGGAGCAGAGGATGAAACATCTTCGGGAGGCCTTGCAGAAAGGTCTGTGCAACGCGTTCCCAGAGACTGGGAGGTTACAAACTCCTGTTTCTGGACAACGTGTTGCTGAGGCTTCGGTCAGTCAAAGAAGGAGCGGTGGAGAAGGTGGCCGTCTGACCGATGCGTTCAGACAATTTTTTGGTCCGCAGCCCCAAGGTATGATCGGTTCCAGCAACCATCGCCAGCGTCTGTTTTACATGGTGCAGGAATACCTAGGGGCAAGATCAGACTTGGACACCTTTCCCACCGAAAATCCTCTGGGTTACTGGGTCTTGAGGATGGATCACTGGCCAGAGCTTGCACAGTATGCAATTGAGCTACTGGCCTGTCCTGCATCCAGCGTTCTTTCGGAACGCACATTCAGTGCTGCTGGAGGCGTGGTAACCGATCACAGGGTGCGTCTGTCCACCGACTCGGTCGATCGGCTGACCTTCATAAAAATGAATCAGTCTTGGATCACCACCAGCTACCAAGCACCTGATGCAGATGTAACCGAATAATTTTTTTTGAAATCTCAGATCCCTTCAAAGACTGCCTATGCTGATGCTGAGTGACTATCCCTGAGTAATTATCCTCTTCCTCCTCAATCATCACGCTGATAGCTTGTAAGAACATTTTTGGTTCTGGGCGCCACCACCAGTGCCTAAGGCACAATTTTTCAGCCCCTGTTTAACAGGGGCGTGTAATTACAATTTTTGATGTAATACTTTGCAGCAGGGCTCGTTCCTGCATTCCAACTAGAGTGTCTGTGAGGGGTTGCAGTGTTGTGGCACCAGCACCAGTGCCTAAGACCCAATTTTTCAGCCCCTGTCTAACAGGGGCGTGTAATTACAATTTTTGATGCAATACTTTGCAGCAGGGCTTGTTCCTGCATTCCAACTAGAGTGTCTGTGAGGGGTTGCAGTGTTGTGGCACCAGCACCAGTGCCTAAGACCCAATTTTTCTGCCCCTGTCTAACAGGGGCGTGTAATTACAATTTTTGATGCAATACTTTGCAGCAGGGCTTGTTCCTGCGTTTCAACTAGAGTGTCTGTGAGGGGTTGCAGTGTTGTGGCACCAGCACCAGTGCCTAAGACCCAATTTTTCAGCCCCTGTCTAACAGGGGCGTGTAATTACAATTTTTGATGCAATACTTTGCAGCAGGGCTTGTTCCTGCGTTTCAACTAGAGTGTCTGTGAGGGGTTGCAGTGTTGTGGCACCAGCACCAGTGCCTAAGACCCAATTTTTCTGCCCCTGTCTAACAGGGGCGTGTAATTACAATTTTTGATGCAATACTTTGCAGCAGGGCTCGTTCCTGCGTTCCAACTAGAGTATCTGTGAGGGGTTGCAGTGTTGTGGCACCAGCACCAGTGCCTAAGGCCTAATTTTTCAGCTCCTGTTCAACAGGGGCATGTAATTACAATTCTTGATCTAATATTTCACAGCAGGGCCCTGTGAGGGCTTACAGTGTTTTGGCCACAGCAACACCTAAGGCCCAAATTTCTGCTGAGTATATAGGGCAGGACCCTACTTTCAAACATCTAACTTACAAACGACTCCTACTTGCAAACGGAAGGAGACAACAGGAAGTGAGATGAAATCTACCCCTAAGGAAGGGAAATTCTCTCCTGTAAGAGTTAATATGGGAAAACAATTTTTCCTTTCCACTGATGCTTTCCAATCCTTGTTCCACAAAAAAACACAAATTTTCAAAAAACATTTTTCATTGGGACAAAAAAGTGAGGTGAAATCTTCTGAAGAGGAGGAAAGACGCAAAACAAATGTCACAGGGGTGATAACCCTTCCCTATGTTTTCCAAAAAGCTTAGAAAAGATTTTTTGGCTGGAGCTAAACACATTAAAAATGTTCAAAATTACAAACAGATTCTACTTAACAACAAACCTACAGTCCCTGTCTTGTTTGCACCGCCTGTATACTGCTGTTCAGAGTATATAGGGACCTTTCCTTATTTTAATTTGGGTGCGGGGTTCCCCTTAATATCCATACAAGACCCAAAGGGCCTGGTAATGGACTGGGGGGTACCCATGCCGTTTGTCTCACTGATTTTCATCCATATTGCCATGACCCGACATGACATTAAACCCGCAAGCAGTTTTAAATGAGATTTTTTCCTTTAAAAATGACATTTGGTGCAGGGACTGTTCTAAACATGGGAAACACGCGTCACTTTACAGGCATACTATAGACACCCCCCAGGTACGATATTTAAAGGAATATTTCACTTTTTTTTTTTTACTTTAAGCATCATTAAAATCACTGCTCCCGAAAAAACGGCCGTTTTTAAAAGTTTTTTTTGCATTGATACATGTCCCCTGGGGTAGGACCCGGGTCCCCAAACCCTTTTTAGGACAATACCATGCAAATTAGCCTTTAAAATGAGCACTTTTGATTTCGAACGTTCGAGTCCCATAGACGTCAATGGGGTTCTAACGTTCGTGCGAACTTGCGGTCCGTTCGCGGGTTCTGGTGCGAACCGAACCGGGGGGTGTTCGGCTCATCCCTAGTGCCCATTAATGCAGCCTTGGAAGTGTATACATGGGTAGAGGAGAGGCCCCGGGGCTCCCAGTCACACAGACTCATGCCTGCTAGGATGGTCTTCATATATCCCGTATCCCATAGGAGACAAGAGGGGTGGGGGGCTACTACAGGACTTTTTCAATGTTGGCACTTGTCAAGTGTTTGCCTTCTCGAAAATGACATCACCTTCCCTTTTCTATGCATTTTGCACAGAACAAAAACCAGAGTGCAGCATAGTGGAGTCCACTAGTCAGGAGCAAACATTGACATCAGACCAAGTGCAAGGTTAGTCAACTAATGTAGCAAAATGGATGCTAGAAACAGATGGGACTTGGGGTGGCTTAATGAATGGTGTATTGTTTCTTTTTAGAGGAAAGTGAGTGTGGTGAGCTCACCCAGGATGTTTGTTTGGAGCCAAGGGATCTGACTCCTGGACCCAGCACAGACCTTGCCATTGTGGACGTCAAATCCCCTGACGCGAGTCACACTGAGGGCCAAAGTGACCCAGAAGAGGAAGAAAGTATTCGGGAGCCTCTTGTTTGTGCAAGTAAGTATTCTTGGAATCTGGCTTTAAATGTGAATACATGTCAAGTGTTTAGATGTCCAAACAAAACACCCACTCCACACATTAGCAAAGTATGTAGTGCCTTTACATTAGCATGGTGAAGGAAGAGGTGGAAGGAGCTGGTAGTGTTGATAGGTATCTGAGTTTTGGAGACCCAGGCACCAGGGCCAAGATTACAGAATAGTTGCAGTGTGTACATTCCTAGTAGTGTAGGTGTCTGAAGGGCAAGCAGGTTGCAACCAACAATAGACTGGGTAGGTAAGTATTTCCTGAATTTGACTAGTAACTTGACCATAACTCATTATGTAGGGCCTCAGGCACTTGACCATTGTTCCCTTAATACCTTTTACTCTTCTTACAAGGTCATGATTAGGGATGAGCTTCGAGTTCGAGTCGAACTCATGTTCTACTCGAACATTGGCTGTTCGCAAGTTCGCCGAACAGCGAACAATTTGGGGTGTTCGCGGCAAATTCGAATGCCGCGGAACACCCTTTAAAAGTCTATGGGAGAAATCAAAAGTGCTAATTTTAAAGGCTTATATGCAAGTTATTGTCATAAAAAGTGTTTGGGGACCCGGGTCCTGCCCCAGGGGACATGGATCAATGCAAAAAAAAGTTTTAAAAACGGCCGTTTTTTCAGGAGCAGTGATTTTATTAATGCTTAAAGTCAAACAATAAAAGTGTAATATCCCTTTAAATTTCGTACCTGGGGGGTGTCTATAGTATGCCTGTAAAGGGGCGCATGTTTCCTGTGTTTAGAACAGTCTGACAGCAAAATGACATTTGGAAGGAAAAAACTCATTTAAAACTACCCGCGGCTATTGCATTGCCGACAATACACATAGAAGTTCATTGATAAAAACGGCATGGTAATTCCCCACAGGGGAACCCCGAACCAAAAAAAAAAAAAAAAAAATGATGTGGGGGTCCCCCTAAATTCCATACAAGGCCCTTCAGGTCTGGTATGGATATTAAGGGGAACCCCAGCCAAAATTAAAAAAAAAAATTGACGTGGGGTTCCCCCTAAATTCCATACCAGACCCTTCAGGTCTGGTATGGATTTTAAGGGGAACCCCGCGCCAAAAAAAAAAAAAAAAAAAGGCGTGGGGTCCCCCTAAAAATCCATACCAGACCCTTATCCGAGCACGCAACCTGGCAGGCCACAGGAAAAGAGGGGGGGACGAGAGTGCGGCCCCCCCCCCCTCCTGAACCGTACCAGGCCACATGCCCTCAACATTGGGAGGGTGCTTTGGGGTAGCCCCCCAAAACACCTTGTCCCCATGTTGATGAGGACAAGGGCCTCATCCTCACAACCGTGGCCGGTGGTTGTGAGGGTCTGCGGGCGGGGGGCTTATCGGAATCTGGAAGCCCCCTTTAACAAGGGGACCCCCAGATCCCGGCCCCCCCCCTGTGTGAAATGGTAAGGGGGTACTTACCCCTACCATTTCACTAAAAAACTGTCAAAAATGTTAAAAATGACAAGAGACAGTTTTTGACAATTCCTTTATTTAAATGCTTCTTCTTTCTTCTTTCTTCCTTCATCTTCTTCTTCTTCTGGTTCTTCTGGCTCTTCTGGTTCTTCCTCCGGCGTTCTCGTCCAGCATCTTCTCCGCGGCGTCTTCTATCTTCTTCTCCTCGGGCCGCTCCGCACCCATGGCATTTGGGGGGAGGCTCCCGCTCTTCTCTTCATCTTCTTCTCTTCTTCATCTTCTTCTTCATCTTCTTCTTCTTCTTCTTCTTCCTTCTTCTCTTCTTCCTGTCTTCTCCGGGCCGCTCCGCAATCCATGCTGTGGCATGGAGGGAGGCTCCCGCTGTGTGACGGCGTCTCTTCGTCTGACGGTTCTTAAATAACGGGGGGCGGGGCCATCCGGTGACCCCGCCCCCCTCTGACGCACGGTGACTTGAGGGACTTCCCTGTGACGTCACGGGGAATGCCACAGGAAAGTCCCGTCATGTCACCGTGCGTCAGAGGGGGGCGGGGTCACCGGGTGGCCCCGCCCCCCGTTATTTAAGAACCGTCAGACGAAGAGACGCCGTCACACAGCGGGAGCCTCCCTCCATGCCACAGCATGGATTGCGGAGCGGCCCGGAGAAGACAGGAAGAAGAGAAGAAGAGAAGAAGGAAGAAGAAGAAAAAGAAGAAGAAGAAGATGAAGAAGAAGATGAAGAAGAGAAGAAGATGAAGAGAAGAGCGGGAGCCTCCCCCCAAATGCCATGGGTGCGGAGCGGCCCGAGGAGAAGAAGATAGAAGACGCCGCGGAGAAGATGCTGGACGAGAACGCCGGAGGAAGAACCAGAAGAGCCAGAAGAACCAGAAGAAGAAGAAGATGAAGGAAGAAAGAAGAAAGAAGAAGCATTTAAATAAAGGAATTGTCAAAAACTGTCTCTTGTCATTTTTAACATTTTTGACAGTTTTTTAGTGAAATGGTAGGGGTAAGTACCCCCTTACCATTTCACACAGGGGGGGGGCCGGGATCTGGGGGTCCCCTTGTTAAAGGGGGCTTCCAGATTCCGATAAGCCCCCCGCCCGCAGACCCTCACAACCACCGGCCACGGTTGTGAGGATGAGGCCCTTGTCCTCATCAACATGGGGACAAGGTGTTTTGGGGGGCTACCCCAAAGCACCCTCCCAATGTTGAGGGCATGTGGCCTGGTACGGTTCAGGAGGGGGGGGGGCCGCACTCTCGTCCCCCCCTCTTTTCCTGTGGCCTGCCAGGTTGCGTGCTCGGATAAGGGTCTGGTATGGATTTTTAGGGGGACCCCACGCCTTTTTTTTTTTGGCGCGGGGTTCCCCTTAAAATCCATACCAGACCTGAAGGGTCTGGTATGGAATTTAGGGGGAACCCCACGTCAATTTTTTTTTTTAATTTTGGCTGGGGTTCCCCTTAATATCCATACCAGACCTGAAGGGCCTTGTATGGAATTTAGGGGGACCCCCACATCATTTTTTTTTTTGGTTCGGGGTTCCCCTGTGGGGAATTCCCATGCCGTTTTTATCAATGAACTTCTATGTGTATTGTCGGCAATGCAATAGCCGCGGTAGTTTTAAATGTGTTTTTTCCTTCCAAATGTCACTTTGCTGTCAGACTGTTCTAAACACGGGAAACATGCGCCCCTTTACAGGCATACTATAGACACCCCCCAGGTATGAAATTTAAAGGGATATTACACTTTTATTGTTTGACTTTAAGCATTATTAAAATCACTGCTCCTGAAAAAACGGCCGTTTTTAAAACTTTTTTTTGCATTGATTCATGTCCCCTGGGGGAGGACCCGGGTCCCCAAACACTTTTTATGACAATAACTTGCATATTAGCCTTTAAAATTAGCACTTTTGATTATTCATGTTCGTGTCCCATAGACTTTAACGGCGTTCGCGTGTTCGAACGAATTTTTTTCCTGTTCGCATGTTCTGGTGCGAACCGAACAGGGGGGTGTTCGGCTCATCCCTAGTCATGATCTTCCACGATGCACTATTGGCAGAATGAGTGCAGATATGTTGCATTGTTTAAAGGATCTGGAGCAAATCAAGGAGGCTAACACTGCTTTACAGCGAAGAATCAGAGATTTTGTGGAAATGCTTGCCAAATTTTAATTTCCACTTGTTGGCTCCTGTTTTCCCTTTTAATATTTATCATGTTTTTAGGACTTTGAAATGTGAAGGTTTAGGGACAGAATTCAGTCTTTCTCCACTCCACTCCTCTAGGTGCACCACCAGGTCATGTTTTCTGTATTTTCCTTAGTCTAAAAACGACTGTGCGAACTACTAACAGTGAAAATGACATCACCTGTGCCAAATTCTGCAATTATAGAAAACATGACCTGGGTTTGCATCTTGAGGAGAAGAGTTGGGAAACACTGCCCTAACTAATGTGAATTGTAATGTTTCTGTGTTTTTGAGAATATAAAACCCCAAATTTGAAGGTGCCCCCAAATTGTGCTTTAAAATTCTTATTTCTCTCATGATCCCATGCCTAAAATATGTGTATTTCCATACATCTAGTTTGCAAAAAAGCCCCAAAACACACAGTGTGTCAACATGTGCTATCTACCATCACTGGGTATCAATTGGCGCATTACCCCTTACTCATAACTAAAGGAAGGGGTTGCACCCCTGAAACATGTCCATTGATACCCCATGATGGGGGATAGCACATGTTGACACACTGTGTGTTTTGTTGTTTTAGACAAAAATATGTTTGTAACTACACACATTTTCGGCATGGGATCATAAGGGAAATTTAATTGTTATGCCTCTATATGTACGTGACTTCAAATTTTGGCTTTTCGAGGGGTAAGATCACCCCATCTGAGGAAGGCAACATCCACACAGCCTTGGGATACTAATGTCTCATTTGGCCTTCACGTTACCAAACTTGAACTTTGTAAGTTCCTGAGTTTGGGATGTGTATCTAATGTTTTAGAACATGCTTGTTTAGCCACAAAAAAGGAGAAATAATGCAAGACATACATGTTATACACCAAGATGTTGGTTTGTTTTAAACTTAAAATGCACATGTGAATGTACTTTGAGTAAAATGTTTTTTACAAAACAATGTGTGGTTTATTATTCCAATGCTCAATACCAGTGTATTTGTTAAGTTGTTGTAGTTACAGTGACAATGTGCTCTGAAATGTGGCCAACTCCTGCAATTTTTAGGCCTCCAAAAGATTAAAGGAGTTGAAAAGGCATAATGTTTTTGAACTTCATGTATTCGAACCCTTAAGAACAAAAACATTGTGTGTGTGTGACAGACCCACAGCACACCATAATAGTTAGCTGAAGAAGATATTGTCACCTCATGTAGCAAATAAGGTACATTTGCACTATTGTAGCAAGTGGCCAAAATAAAGTCCATTTGTGAACATATTAGACAGATAAGAAACACAGACAACAGTAGTTCAAATGAAATATGAGTTTATGATCTCAAAAAAATATCAGACATGATCAGCTACAATTTACTGCAAAGCCACTGCCCCTCTACCCACAAAATAATCAAAGTATTTCTGCCATAAATCTCTGGCAATTTGTGAGGACAATCCAGCACAGGCATTTTCAATAGCCGTCAGCATGCCCACAGATGAACGAGCTGCAGCCTCTTCAGCTGGGCCTGCCACTGCAGGGTCTGCATCACTTGGCAGTGAGGCTAGGTAGCTGGTAGCATTCCTCCTTAAAAAATATGTTGGATACAGCAGCACAGGACCATATGGTGCATTTTTAGAGTGCCAGGTTAATTGGAGTCAAAAACAGCCTGAAAAAACTCGATAGGATGCCAAAGCCATTTTCAACCACCCTTCTGGCACGAGAGAATCTGTAATTGAATATTCTCTGCCCTGGACTGAGGTTCCTCATAGGAAACGGCTTCATTAGATGTTCCCCCAGAGCAAAGGCCTCATCTGCAACAAAAACAAAATTGAGGACCTGAACATTCTCCTCAGCAGGTGCCATTCTGGAGCCGCTTGTAGAACTCTGCATAATCACTCCTCCATGAGAGTTGTGGCCATTCTTCCCAACATCCAGATACAAAAACTCACAGTTGGCAGACTCTACAGCTAGCATGACTATGCTGCATATCCCTTATTATTAAAATAATATGAGCCAGAGTTGGGTGGTGGTACAATCCAGACATGCTTGCTATCAATAGCACCACCACAGTTGGGAAAATCCCACTGATGCTGGAACTGGGCTGCAAAATCCTGCCATTGCAGGATGAATGGCCGTTCAGAAACGAACTGAAAAGCACAAACTGAAAAGCGCAAATCAACACTCACCAAACTTCTACTAACACGAAATTAGCAGAAGGAGCCCAAAGGGTGGCGCTTGAGAAATTAACTTCCTCTTTATAGTACGTCACTACGTTCGTGTTTGTTGCCCAACAATTGTGTACTGTTAGTATGCAAGACAAGATCCAGGCACATGCCCTTTGTACAAAAATCAGACGCTTAGTTGGCCAACAATCGGATCATGTGTACGAGGCTTAAGAGGGGTCACCAGCTGGAGGAAGGAGGTCCTGATTCCTCTATATAGATCTTTAGTTAGACCTTGCATACAAAAAGACCTTACTTACAAGAAGATATTGATAAGACAGAACAAGGACAGAGACAACAAACATAGTGAAAGGTCTGAAGGATAAAACATATCAGGAGATTCTTCAGGAACTGAATTTGTACAATCTAAAGGAAAGAAGGGAAAGGGGAGACATTAGTTAAACCTTTAAATACATCAATGGGGTGACTGAGGTTACAGAGTGCAGTATTATGAAGCCAAGATCAAGAGCACAAGGATATGACTCCAGACAAGCAAGAGGGGAGCTGAAAGCTGATCTTAGAAAGTAGGGATGAGCCGAACACCCCCCTGTTCGGTTCGCACCAGAACATGCGAACAGGAAAAAAGTTCGCTCGAACACGCGAACGCCGTTAAAGTCTATGGGACACGAACATGAATAATCAAAAGTGCTAATTTTAAAGGCTTATATGCAAGTTATTATCATAAAAAGTGTTTGGGGACCCGGGTCCTGCCCCAGGGGACATGGATCAATGCAAAAAAAAGTTTTAAAAACGGCCGTTTTTTCAGGAGCAGTGATTTTAATAATGCTTAAAGTCAAACAATAAAGGTGTAATATCCCTTTAAATTTCATACCTGGGGGGTGTCTATACTATGCCTGTAAAGGGGCGCATGTTTCCCGTGTTTAAAACAGTCTGACAGCAAAATGACATTTTGAAGGAAAAAACCCATTTAAAACTACCCGCGGCTATTGCATTGCCGACAATACACATAGAAGTTCATTGATAAAAACGGCATGGGAATTCCCCACAGGGAAACCCCGAACCAAAATAAAAAAAAAAAATGATGTGGGGTTCCCCCTAAATTCCATACCAGACCCTTCAGGTCTGGTATGGATTTTAAGGGGAACCCCGCGCCAAAAAAAAAAAAAACCGACGTGGGGTCCCCCAAAAAATCCATACCAGACCCTTATCCGAGAACGCAACCTGGCAGGCCGCAGGAGGCCTGCCAGGTTGCACCAGGTGACCCCGGCCCCCGTTATTTAAGAACCGTTAGACGAGGAGTCGCCGTCACACAGCGGGAGCCTCCCTCCATGCCAGCATGGATGGGGAGCGGCCCGGAGAAGAAAATGAAGAAGAGAAGAGGGAAGAAGAGAAGAGGATGAAGAAGAAGATGAAGAGAAGAGCGGGAGCCTCCCCCCATGCCATGGGTGCGGAGCGGCCCGAGGAGAGGAAGATAGAAGACGCCGCGGAGGAGATGCTGGATGAGAACACCGGAGGAAGAACCAGAAGAGCCAGAAGAACCAGAAGAAGAAGAAGATGAAGGAAGATAGAAGAAAGAAGAAGCATTTAAATAAAGGAATTGTCAAAAACTGTCTCTTGTTATTTTTAACATTTTTGACAGTTTTTTAGTGAAATGGTAGGGGTAAGTACCCCCTTACCATTTCACACAGGGGGAAGGGCCGGGATCTGGGGGTCCCCTTGTTAAAGGGGGCTTCCAGATTCCGATAAGCCCCCTGCCCGCAGACCCCCACAACCACCGGCCAGGGTTGTGGGGATGAGGCCCTTGTCCTCATCAACATGGGGACAAGGTGTTTTGGGGGGCTACCCCAAAGCACCCTCCCAATGTTGAGGGCATGTGGCCTGGTACGGTTCAGGAGGGGGGGCGCACTCTCGTCCCCCCCTCTTTTCCTGCGAGGTTGCGTGCTCGGATAAGGGTCTGGTATGGATTTTTGGGGGGACCCCACGCCGTTTTTTTTTTGGCGCAGGGTTCCCCTTAAAATCCATACCAGACCTGAAGGGTCTGGTATGGAATTTAGGGGGAACCCCACGTCATTTTTTTAAAAAATTTTGGCCGGGGTTCCCCTTAAAAACCATACCAGAACTGAAGGGCCTGGTATGGAATTTAGGGGGACTCCAACGTCATTTTTTTTTTAAATTTTGGTTCAGGGTTTCCCTGTGGGAAATTCCCATGCCGTTTTTATCAATGAACTTCTATGTGTATTGTCGGCAATGCAATAGCTAGGTATTTTTAAATGGTTTTTTTCCTTCGAAATGTAATTTTGCTGTCAGACTGTTCTAAACACAGGAAACATGTGCCCCTTTACAGGAATACTATAGACACCCCCCAGGTACGAAATTTAAAGGGATATTACACTTTTATTGTTTGACTTTAAGCATTATTAAAATCACTGCTCCTGAAAAAACGGCCGTTTTTAAAACTTTTTTTTGCATTGATCCATGTCCCCTGGGGCAGGACCCGGGTCCCCAAACACTTTTTATGACAATAACTTGCATATAAGCCTTTAAAATTAGCACTTTTGATTTCTCCCATAGACTTTTAAAGGGTGTTCTGCGGCATTCGAATTTGACGCGAACACCCCAAATTGTTCGCTGTTCGGCGAACTTGCGAACAGCCAATGTTCGAGTCGAACATGAGTTCTACTCGAATTTGAAGCTCATCCCTATTAGAAAGTATTATTTCACTAAAATAGTAATTGATGCCAGGAGATGTAGTGAGTCAGTCAACTGTAAGTGAATTACATGCTTAGGACAAACATAAATCTATATTCATAGAAAAAAGTTATAAAAAAACAAAACAAAGACATACATAAATAAGAAAAAATAAAAAATGAAGCATACTCGATGGACCACTTGGTCTTTATCTGTTGTCACTCTTTTGTGTTTTTATTTTTCTATGAGGCAGTAGGAGTACTCACAGGCACCGTCTCTCAAGTCAGAGCACCTTGCTGGTGTAGTTCTATTTGCTCTCCCTGGAAGTGAAATGTAGCAACTATGGAAATCTGAGCAAGCTGAAGCTGGTAGTGCCTCCCCTCTACCAGGAGTCAGTGAGGCTGTCACCAAGAACAGCAGGCCTCAATCATACCCGGGTTAGTAATGTCACAAGGGGAGAAAGGGTAAAAGTTTACCTTACAATCGGTCAGTAATAAATGCAACAGCTACCAGTCTCACATCTCAATTCCCTTCTGTGTCTCCCCAAATGTGTAAATTTCAAGTCTGTCCTCTCTACTTCCTTGGCTCCTCCCCTTGATCAGTCACAGTCCATCCTCATCCAATCCTACACAAGATGCCCCCCCCCCAGAATTAAATGCACTGTTCACAGTCTTCTTCTAGTTGGCCTCTGTCACTTAGTCTTCAGGAAGGTACCCTCTGCAGTTCCATATTGAAGACCCTTTCAACTCTGTCCATTAGGTGAGAAGAATGCTGCAGCAAAGTAGCAGTCCAGGCTACACAAATTTGTACATTGGCTTTATTTAAGAGCGCTGGCTACTTGTGTTTGGATTGCACTGCACCTGGGAAGGAGTGTCATTCTACACTACCTGCAATCAGCTTATAAAGTGGCTCTGGATCTGCGATAAGCTGATCATATACCTGACCATAGCCTGGTTTTGCATAGTGCAGAAGAAAGCCTGGGCAAAGTCAAAAAAGCCATCAGGGTCCCCAAGCTGGAAGCATCTTCTGCCTCTGCATTGGCCTGGATCTGTCTAAGCACTTTAAGCAGTGTAATCACATTGTGAGGCCTGTCACCTGCTACAGCAGACCACACTCTCCCTGTTGGAGTTTTAATTTACTTTATATCCTTGAGAATCCAACAGGGAGGTGGGTAAGCACCTTTAAGGTGGACAGGGACAGTGGGACACCCAAAACTCTTGAGACCATGCAAACTGAGTTGTTGGAACTGGAGTCTGCAAGACACATAAGATGCTAGGGTATTAGCCCATTAGTCTTCTGTAACTGAAATTCCCCTTTACATAGTGTAGATAGGTAAAGTAAAGTAAAGGCATAAAAGTTCAAACTGTACATTTTAAACAAAATGAAAATAAATAAAGTATATACAGGACACAGTGGCAACAAAGCAAAGTCATAAGTGGAAAAACAAACTACTACCCAACAAAGCCTTACCTTACCCATATTGCAAACAGAGAAATATAATGTAGCAGTCTCCAGCTTTACATCAACACACATAATGAGAAAGAACTGCTTTGTCCTGCTGAGCCTAATCAGCACATATGCCAGGGAGAAACTAAAAACATTGTCCACATGATTGTCCACTCCACCTTGCAAATGAGATTTCTTAAAGTGGTCCTAAGGCCGGGTTCACACTGGTAGGACAAACGCTCCGAAATTGGGAGCTCATGTCGCATCAATTTTTCCCTATGGAAGCCGTCTTAACTGGTCAGACTTTGAAAATGCTCCTTGCACTACTTTGGTCCGGCTTGGATCCTACTTCAGCCCATTGAATATCACTGATGTCGAATCAAAGTCGGGTTGCCGTCTTGACTGATCTGACTTTGGCATGCAACTTGTGCTCTTAGTTTCTTGAAGAGGAATTCCACGCCAAATTTTGTTAAAAAAACGTCATTCACAGTCCAAGAGCATACCAGGCCCTTCAGTCTGGTACGGATTTTAAGGGAAACCCCCATGCCGAAAAAACGGCATGGGGTCCCCCCAAAAACCATACCAGGCCCTTATTTGAGCACACAGACCTGCAGGTCAGGAAAGGTGGTGGGGATGAGCAAGCGCCCCCCACTCCTGAACCGTACCAGGCCACATGCCCTCAACATGGGGGGTAGGTGCTTTGGGGCAGGGGGGCCCTGCGCTCCCCCACCCCAAAGCACCTTGTCCCATGTTAATGAGAACAAGGGCCTCTTCCCGACAACCCTGGCCGTTGGTTGCCGGGGTCTGTGGGCGGGGAGCTTATCGAAATCTGGAAGCCCCCTTTAACAAGATTCTGGCCCCCACCCTATGTGAATAAGTATGGGGTACATTGTACCCCTACCCATTCACCTAAAAATAAGTATCAAAAATAAAACACATTACACAGGTTTTTAAAGTAATTTATTAAGGCAGCTCAGTTGTCTCTTCCAATCTCTTCTCCCCTCTCCGGCTCTTCTGTGTCCTCCGCTGATGTCTTCTGCCTTTGCCGGTTCTTCTCCCCTCTCTGGTTCTTCTCCGTGCTCTCTCCAGTTCTTCTCCCTCTGTCCGCTGATTTCTGCCGGGTCTCCTCCGCTATCTTCTCGCTCTCTTGCTCGCTTTTTTGCTCGCTCTGTTGCCCGGTCTTCTCCACTGTCTTCTCCTCTGTTCTTCTTCCGATGTCGACTCAAAGCTCTCTGCCGCTCTAATGCTGGGTACGTGGTGTGCCACTACTTATATTGGCATGGGGTGGGGTCACCATGTGACGTCATCCGGAGGCCCCACCCCTTATGATGTCATCACCCAGGGCATGATGGGCGGTGATGTCATAAGAGGCGCGCCTCTGGTGACCCCGCCCCATGCCAATATAAGTAGTGGCACACCGCGCACCCAGCATTAGAGCGGTAGAGAGCGTTGAGTCAACATTGGAAGAAGAACAGTGGAGAAGACAGCGGAGAAGACCGGGCAAAAGAGCGAGCAAAAGAGCAAGAAGATAGCGGAGAAGACCCAGCAGAGGCAGAAGACAGCGGACAGAGGGAGAAGAACCGGAGAGGGCTAGAGGACATCAGGGGAGAGGGGAGAAGAACCAGCAGAGGCAGAAGACGTCAGCAGAGGAGGCAGAACAGCCAGAGAGGGGAGAAAAGATCAGAAGAGATGACGGAACTGCCTTAATAAATGACTTTAAAACAATGTGTTATGTGTTTTATTTGTGACACTTTTTTTAGGTGAATGGGTAGGGGTACAATGTAACTCTGATGAGGGGCCGGGATCTGGGATCCCCCTTGTTAAAAGGGGCTTCCAGATTCTGATAGGCCCCCTGCCCGCAGACCCCGACAACCAACGGCCCCAAAGCCCCCCTGCCCCATAGCACCCACCCCTCATGTTAAGGGCATGTGGACTGGTACGGTTTCAGGCGGGGGGCTTAAAAATTATAACCGAAAGGCCTGTGTGGTATACTAAATGAATATGTGTGACAGTCTTTGCATGTAATTAAAGTGATTTTAATCACAAATCACTTTAATTACATGCAGACTGTCACACATATACCACACAGGCCTTTTGGTTATTATTTTTAAGCACTTGTCACTTTATTCACTTCATTCTCTTTGATATCACATATATAAGTCTCTCTAAGAAGAATAGCTCCACACTTACACCCTTCCCAACCAATTTATCTGTACTCCACTCAGGTGGTAGTATTTTGTAGGGGCAGCAGTTCTCTCTTATATCTCTCATCTGCCTTGTACATTCTTCTGGGCGGAATCACACACAACCTTTTCAGGAGGGGGGTGCTCGCTCGTCCCCAACCCCTTTACTGATCAGCCAGGCTGTGTGCTCAGATAAGGGTCTGGTATGGATTTTGGGGGGCACCTCCATGACTTTTTTTCGGCATGGGGGTTCCTCTTAAAATCCATACCAGACTGAAGGGCTTGGTATGCTCTTGGGGGGGAACCCATGCCGTTTTTTTAACATTTTGCGTGTATTTCCCCCTAAAGTTTCATACCAGACACAGTGCCTGGTATTGTCGGGGATAAAAGTCGGATCCCTGTTCATTGAAGTCAGATGCATATCAGACTTCAAGTCGCAGGGCAAAGTCGGATCCAAAGTGGTACAACTGTCGTGTCGTACCAGTGTGAACCCAGCCTAAAGGCACAACATTTTTTACCTTAATGCCTTTCCTGCATTAAAGCTATTGTATACCCGCACAGAAAATATAAATACAAATAAAAAAACTGTAAGGCAAAGGCATAATGAGCTAGTATGCACTGCATACTAGCTCATTATGAAATGCTCACCTTAGAATGAGGCATCGGTATCTGATCCCGGTCCACGCCGAGGGAGTTGACATTTTGCCCTCGGCGATTCTTCCGGGTTCGCGGCTCCGGTGTTGTGAGTGGCTGGAGCCGCGATTACATCACTTCCAGTGTCTTCTTCCCGGCAAGGTCCAGCAGCGTCTGCCGGACCTTCAGCCAGGCCTTCACAGCGCATGCGCCGCTGACGTCAGCGGCTGCATGCAAAGTGAATATCTCCTAAACCGTACAGGTTTAAGAGATATTCATTTTACCCACAGGTAAGCCTTATTATAGGCTTACCTGTAGGTAGAAATTAAAACAAAGGGTATACAACCACTTTAAGGTAAAAAATGTGCCAGTTGTCGTATTGCCCCCTCATCCCCCCACCCATACTTACCTGAGCCCTCTCTTGATCCAGTGCAGTGCCCCACAGCAGCAGCACTGGTCTCTCTCTCTGCAGGAGTCAGTGAAAGCAACGAGAGCCATTCGCCAAATCCGGTGAGCAGGGAGTAGAGTCAAGGCTGAATCGTGCTGTGTGTGTCTATGGTGGTACACAGCCCATCTCGGGAGTCAGACAGCAGGTTTGTTCCCATAAGAAGTGGATTCTTATGGTGATACATGGAGAAGAGGACGGGCCTAGAGTGTCAGCGGGAGAGACCAGAAGAGGAAGCTCAGGGCCGGTCTTACATGTTTTTTTAGAAAAAAAAATATAAGCCTTTACAGGCGCTTAGGAAAGCCAGCCACAGTACAGGTGAAAAGAAAATTCACATAGCATGCAGGTACCTGTTCTATTTTTGTCAGCACCTGAATTCAGAGTGTACACCTGGGAGACTAACACTGCGGGCTTGGAGCTAAGCCAATTGAAATTATATTTGAAAAGACACCCCCCCAAAAGAACTTCTAGCTTCACTTTATTTTAAGGTACCATGGAGCAACATACCTTCTAAGATACTTTTTCAGGCAACCACCACGTTACAATGGTCTCACTCTAATATATAGCAAAGTGTGCAATCGTAAATGCAACCGTATCAAGGCAATTCTGTTTATTCAAAAGTGTAAATACATTTACCACTTTTAGAAGGAAACTCTTTCGTCCTCTGATCTATATCCAATGGTGGGTTATGGACTTTTATATCCATTGTTATTTTATATTTAGCTCAGTGTTTCTCAACCAGGGTTCCATGGAACCCCTGGGGTTCCTCCAGAGGTTGCTAGGGGTTCCTTGAGCAATGAGCAATTTCAGATAAGTTTCCACTGACACCATTGATCTTTTAAGCTATCTGTAAGGGGTAATTCTTCCCAATGACCACAAGTGTAATGCCGCGTACACACGACCGATTTTTCAATCGTAATGAACTCTGACGGCTTTTTCGACGGAGTTCCGATGCAGTTTTGCTGAAATGTACTTGCCTACACACGATCACACCAAAGTCCGATCGTTTAGAACACAATGACGTAGGACAGGATTAGAAAAAGGAAGTTCAATAGCCAGTAGCCAATAGCTGCCCTTGCATCGTTTTTGGTCCGTTGGAATAGCATACAGACGAATGGTTTTCCTGATAGGAATTGATTCAGTCAGAAAGATTTAAAACATGTTCTATTTCTAGGTCCGTCAGAATTTTGGAAAGAGAAAGTCCGATGAAGCCAACACACGATCGGAATGTCCAATGGAATGATTCCGTCTGACCTTTTCTGCCGGAAAGTCCGGATGTGTGTATGTGGCATAAGGAGCATTCTTTCCAATGACCATCTCACCAATGTGTCAAGAGTTGTAGATATAGTAATTTTTAGCATAGATTCCTTGAGACTGGAAAGGGTTTTGGAGGGTTACTTCATGATTAAAAGTTTGAGAAACCCTGATTTAGCTCATGGGTTTCTGAAATCTGAAATCACGCATACTAATGAAATTTTTAATTAAAGTGTAAACTCCAATTAGAAAAAAAATATTTAAAACTATTTACAATAACAACAATCTATCTTCAAGATCTTTTGTGTTCTGTGTGGACTGTTATTAATTCCTTTAAAAAAAAGGTATAATGTTGGCTTAAGCATATAGCATGAACACCCTTTTCTGCAGCTAAAATTAGTTAAATACTCACCTTAATGATATTATAAAACTTTCTAGCAGTTACTCTAATATTCGCATGATATATCTTTTCATCAGTCTTAACAGGCAATTTCACTGTCAGCCACGTATAAATTTCAACTGGTGTGCAAGGGATGCTGGATGTTAAGGCTATTTCAGCAAGAATGAAGATGATCTTTGGTAAACAAATAGCATGAAGTGTTCTGTGTTTTTCATATACAATGTAAAATTCCTTCCCTTTACAAATCCAGTCTCGCTTTCTCATTAAAATCTGAAAAAATAGTAAGATCACACATGCACCAGAAATAATTTTACTGAAGCATGACCTTGTGAATTTATGTCTTGTGTTAATGCCTGACTAAAGGCTTTAGTGCATGCAATTAGTTTCAATAACTTGTGTCAAATGCCTCATTTTGAAAATAATTAATGACTTATTAAGTTGTTGAAGTAAAGTCGATATACAGTTCACACCATATAGAACATTCCAAACAGCCAGATGTTGGCTGAACTTTCATTTTTGAGTCAGTTTACAGTAAACCTAGAAATTCAGTAAATTCAGACTGAAAATATGATTAAAAAATCAAAAGCAGAAAACAATTTCAATTGTATTACTTAGGCTTTAGGCAAGAGAGTTACAAAAACTATGAAGTTTAAGCATGCATAGTTTAAAGAAATTATTGAAGCACTTAGTCTTATAGACTCCCAACGTGTACTGTTAAAGTGTAACTCCCCTTTCGTGGGAAAAAAATAGCAAATAAAAAAATTGCAAAACAAGCCATATTATAATTGAATGTTGTTAAAAATAACCTTTCCTTTTCAATCTGTGGTGCTGTAAATTTCTATAAAATGCAATGCAATATGCCTACCAGAATGTGTACAGAATGCCCACCAGAAACATAATTTCCTTCTTGTGTGATTGGCTCTCTGATTTTCCCAGAAGTCTACACAAAGATACAAATCAGATTTCAAGCACCCCCTGCAACAAAAATGTCATTTTTGTGAGATACTCCCAATAGGAATTCATGTCTAAAGGGATGCAGACCCTGCAATTTTCCTCATTAGAGCCCTGCAGGTACAGCAACTGATTGATAATTAATAAACCACTCCCATTAGATTTATTTATCACATGGACACAGACAAATACACAGGGATTTCTTCAGAATAACAAAAGGTAGGAATCTGCAACAAAATTTGTTAAAATCCTAGAAATGTACATAGATCACCCAGAGGGAAATGTTTTTTCTAAAAAAAATGCAGTTACTCTTTAAATAAAAACCAATAAATGCATTCCCTAAGAGTACAAAGTTTCTAGAAATAAAAGAAAACATATATAGCTTAAAATGAAAGTTTTAGATATTTTAAGGCTGAAAGGGATAGCATTTAAATCCCTAAGGACCAGTTAACACCAGTAAGCAGCGTGAGAAAGGTGCATCCCATGTGGCTCTGGCAAGCTCAGAATTGACTGAAAAGTGGTGGGGGGGCTCTCCCGCCGCCTATAAAAGTGATCTTGTGGCCAATGTGAAACTGGGATCACTTTTATCAGAAAGCAGGCCGCCGAACAAAAAAAAGATACCGGGTTATGGCAGCTAGCTTCTGCCATAACAACGGTATTTAACGTTAAAGTAATGATGCACATTTACAGTTAGCCAGTCGGCAATGGGTAAAGTGATTGTAAAGCTCCTAAACAAAACATGAACAAAGCACATCCTTCTATAGTGTGTATTTGCCTTAATTTATAGCACCTAGTGTGATTTGCGGCTGGTTTCTCCCTCCTATGCTATTTGTATGAGCAACTTCTAACAGTTAATCTCAACATTACAAGACGGCCTTGCCCCCCTTCCTCCTGCCCACAGCAGGTGATAGATAGTCTGTCAGGACCTAGTTCACCTGCTGGTGGCACTGTGGTTCTCTGGGCTGAAAGCTGTAGTTCCAGTGACCACCAGCGAGTGTCACCCAGCAGCCAGCAGGTTTCTGCAATCAGTTCCATCTGGCCCAGCCAGGTACTTATCTACTTACAGGCTGGAAGATTTGGCTGCTTAATGACCAGGCCATTTTTTGCGATAAGGTGCTGCGTCGCTTTAACTGACAATTGCGCGGTCGTGCAACGCTGTCACCAAACTAAGTTGATGTCCTCTTTTTTCCCACAAATAGAGCTTTCTTTTGGTGTTTTTTTTTATCACCTCTGTGTTTTTTTTTTTTGCTATAAACAAAAAAAAAGAGCGACAATTTTTGCTATAATAAATATCCCCCAAAACAAATTTCTTCCTCAGTTTAGGCCAATATATATTCTTAATACATATTTTTGGTAAAAAAATTGCAATAAGCGTATATTCATTGGTTTGCGCAAAAGTTATAGCGTCTACAGATTATGGGAAAGATTTATGGCATTTTTATTGCATTTTTATTATTATTTTTTTTTTACTAGTAAAGGCGGTGAGCTGCGATTTTTAAAGGTACGGCGACATTGTGGCGGACAGATCGGACACTTTTGACACATTTTTGGGACCATTGACATTCAGATCACTACTATAAAAATGCACTGATTACTGTGTAAATGTCACTAGCAGGGAAGGGGTGAACACTAGGGGACGATCAAGGGGTTAAATGTGTGTTCCCTAGGTGTGTTCTAACTATGAGGGGATAGGACTGACTGGAGGAGGAGACATATCGTTGTTCCTACTTAGTAGGAACAAACGATATGTCTCTTCTCTCCTGACAGAACAGGAATTTGTGTGTTTACACACACAGATCCCTGTTCCTGCTCTCATGCACGCAATCGCATGTGGCCGGCAGCAATTGCCTGCTATCAAAATAAATGAATGAATAAAAACCAAGCGCTGATGTGGAAAGATATGTGTGATATAAATAAATTGTGCTTAAAAATATAAATACCAATATAGTTAGTGCTATGAAAAAATCAGTAAATTAAAGCTGCTATCAATATAGGGTGATCAGATAACCAAACAAATAGTACTAAGTATAAAATTGATGCGCTTTAAATAAATAGTGCACAATATGCTGCTGCGACTAAGCTTAAATCCAGGAATAAAAAATGCATACATGTGAATAAAATAAATTGATAATTATGGTGCTAATACATGTGTTAAAATTGCCAAAATAAATCTTCAAATTGGTGATGTGACGGTGAGTATAAATAAAGTAATAATGACACTCTAAATACAATGTCCAGGCAGAGATAAATGGTGGGAGAAAGTAAAAATAATTAAACAGTTCCTTCCCTTAATCCAGATTGATTGACTCACTGGGTTAGATCATTTGTATCAGGATATTTAGTTTTTCTTGTATCCCACTTCAGCATTTACACTGCTGGTGATTCGGCTCTCAGGATAAAGGTTTTATGCAAAGCAAGCAAAGAAAAAATAGATCATTGTGCAGTGAACTTACTAGATAGTACATAAGCAAAACAGGGACAAAAGATACACTCACAAACTCCCGGTCTATTAGAAGCATTCAAATAAGCAGATTGCAGTCAGCCGCTGTGGACGAGGTTTCCCATAGAGAAACAGCTGCTGTTAACCTTCAGGTGTATTGCAGCACTGAACGTCCTAAGCTCCTCCCACGCGTTACATCACTGACACGTGACTTTTTCAAGGATCCTTGAAAAAGTCACGTGTCAGTGATGTAACGCGTGGGAGGAGCTTAGGACGTTCAGTGCTGCAATACACCTGAAGGTTAACAGCAGCTGTTTCTCTATGGGAAACCTCGTCCACAGCGGCTGACTGCAATCTGCTTATTTGAATGCTTCTAATAGACCGGGAGTTTGTGAGTGTATCTTTTGTCCCTGTTTTGCTTATGTACTATCTAGTAAGTTCACTGCACAATGATCTATTTTTTCTTTGCTTGCTTTGCATAAAACCTTTATCCTGAGAGCCGAATCACCAGCAGTGTAAATGCTGAAGTGGGATACAAGAAAAACTAAATATCCTGATACAAATGATCTAACCCAGTGAGTCAATCAATCTGGATTAAGGGAAGGAACTGTTTAATTATTTTTACTTTCTCCCACCATTTATCTCTGCCTGGACATTGTATTTAGAGTGTCATTATTACTTTATTTATACTCACCGTCACATCACCAATTTGAAGATTTATTTTGGCAATTTTAACACATGTATTAGCACCATAATTATCAATTTATTTTATTCACATGTATGCATTTTTTATTCCTGGATTTAAGCTTAGTCGCAGCAGCATATTGTGCACTATTTATTTAAAGCGCATCAATTTTATACTTAGTACTAATTGCCTGCTATCGCCCTTAAAAGTACATACCTACCCATACGGCGATTCACAGGAACAAACCACTTTGCCGCCGTATATCGCTGTGAGCCGGTCGACAAGTGGTTAAGTCCCATCTCTGCTATTGCAATTCGTGTCAGTGTTTTGATTGCCTTGCTTGCTGCCAGATCCATCCTGCTCTTGAGCTGACCTTGCATTCTGTTCCCTTATTGCTGCTCACCTTGTTCCTGTACCCAATCCTGATTCTCCCTTTTTCTTGCATTGCCCCTGCTATCCTTGCTTCCCATTTTGTACATATTTGTACATATAGTATATAGTTTGCTAGGTTTCTGTTATTTAGGCATTTTTGGTTGTGGGTGACTTGTTGTTTATATTCACTATTTGCTCGTGTATGCATGTCTTTCTGCTTGCTATTAATAAATATATTTCATTATACATTGTTTGGTCCCAGCTTCCTTGTGTAGCTAGATATATCTGGTCATCCCAGCTGCTGACCCTTGAGGGGAATGTGTAGAGGGGGGGTGCGTTCATTCCCTCCATTCAGGTTTCAGATTACACTCTGCTCTGTGCTGAGCAGTGTGTGTCATTAGATCCCTGCCCCCTTTCTTCTACTGCCGTGAAATAGCCTTGAATTTGTGTATTTTAGAGGGCAGTAGAGGAATGAGGGCTGCAGATAAACAGGCAGTGGCGGCTGGTCCTCAATTTTTTTTCCCCATCGCTTGATAGATTGCATCTCTCGCTCACCAGTCGCCCGCCAGCCCCGACCCCATACAGGTCTCAGGACCTGCTTCCTGATTGGCTGGGAGTTGAAGCAGGAAGACATTAGCGAATATTAATTCACTAATGTCACACAAGTGTCACACTGCACCCAAGCCCACCCTTTTTGAAGCCAATTAGAGCCCCTCCTCCTTCAACCCTTGAATACTCACCTCTCATATATACAATCCATAGCTGATCTTGTCCCTACCTCAGATTGTGAAAAATACCCAGTGTTTCCGTCTTTCAGGGAGCATGTTTCCTCCTCCGTTTGACAGTTTTCAGGTCTAGTGCCCAGTTGCTAGGTCCAAGCGCTGTCACATGAAGAAGGGGTTACACCACCATACTCTATAGTGTATGAGTACAGTGGTCTTCTTTATATACTCAACTACTTTTCAGCTAGGAGAGAAGAGATAGTTTCTTGGACTATAAATTGCTGTCTTTAAACATCCCCTAGACCCAATTGCCCTACAGTTCTATTGTTGAACTTAGACTCAAATGGCCAAGAGTGCCTAGAAGTGGGGAAACACTTTGTATATTTGAGACTTAGTGCTATTCCTCCAACTCTACTGCCCTAGTCATAGATGCCACCATTGTAAGTGCGGTTCTGTCTCTTCCTGAAAACCAAAAACAAGTGTCTTGGTAGCTAACCAAGGTGAGCTGCACCGGTGAGGAGTTCTTCGTAGGAATTATGGCAAGGATACCTAGGAGTATATACCCGAATGTTGTGTCCATCCTGGGGCACAGTAGAAGTTTAACTTACAAATTAAAGTATAACAGGGCACCTTGCAGAGCTGGTAGGTAGTACCTTTAGTTTGTTACCTTTTATGGTGCTAAAGGTTCACTTTAAAGCGATTCTGTCCCTAAAAACTTGCTAAAGTTTCAACTTTCAGTTCTGGTTGTGTCAGATACCTGGTTACCCATTATTCATTGTGGTTCAGTCCGATTGCCCCTGCACAGTAAGTATAGGTGAAATCAACCCTGGAGCTTAATGGGGAAACCAGACAATTGACACAACCGGGAGTGTGCCTGGTGCAGAAGATTTAGTAGCAGGTTTTAGCTCTTATTTCCGCATGAACAAGTTTTTATTCAAGTGATTTGCTTTAAATTTGTATTTCATAGATCAGTTACAGTTATCATGCTATATGTACTTTATCTCCAGAACAGGCAATGCTGACGCAAGACATTAGCTTTTTTCGGCAGAACAACAACTGACAAAAGTGTATCAAAAATAATTGCCATCTGTTCTGTTTAGAATGGGAATTTCATTTCCAAGCAAGATATGATCAGAAGCCAAAACAGCCTTGTGAGCACTTATATGTAAGCACATTGAAACATTATTATATGGTGTACCTTGGCAAGGGTTTGTAATATGATTTATCCTTGTTACTCCAGTTATAAACAAACATGCAGTACCTGCCAGAGACTATTGCAGACTAATGATGTAAAAATCTGGAATCTGCCTCTGTTTACAGTACCCATAGGGAGTGTAATAGCAAAAGCAGAATGCACAGAATTATATTTCAGCATTGGGAGATATGATAAAACAGTAATGCCAGCTAAATGAAGAAAATAGGATTCGGCAGAAAGTTACCCCGCTTGTTCTCATTATTGAAATTCAGTTTTGAATATAATTATTGAAACAAGGGAATACATAAAAAATGAGAAGTCCCTGTATAATATATAAAGTACAGAGAGCTTCTCTCATAGCTGAGATATTGATTCGGAGGGGGAAAAAGCTTGTAATGCTTATAGATTGGCAGATGTCTAAGGGAATTATCAGCACTCTACCTACCTGTGTTTACCACAGCCATCAAGAAACCAAACCCATTGTGACTTTTCTACTGGACACATATAGTTAACTTTTTATTTTTATATTGATGGGATTTGTTCTTTTTTTTCAAAAAATCTTTGCAATCACTAGCAGCTCTCAAGCAGCTCTCAATGTCACGTGTGTTAAAGTAGAACTGAAGGGTCAATACTTACCTGTTCAACATTCTCTTGCCAGCTGCAGCATCTTCTTCTAAATGTCGGTCTTCAGGCTTTTTCATTGACTGGAGGGGGTGATGTCACTCCTGCACATGCGCAAGAGATAGTCATACCCGGAACTTAGACAGTGCCTGGCACTGAGAGCTAAACTGTGCATGCAGTGTACAGTTCCAGGGAAGACAGTGAGCAGGCAAGTAGGGGCATTTCATCAAAAAAAAACCTGCCTGCTCACTGTCTCTTACAACAGAACTTCAGTTCCACTTTAACTGTATCACTGCTTATAGTTATGGCAACACACATTTATAATCATAAAGAGCAACACTTCTATAAATGCAGTGCAAAGTATTGCAAAAAGTGATGTATACAATATAATATATCAAATATAAATTGTCCATCAACGCTTCCCCATATTGCAGTCTCAAAGTGTGAATCTTCTTTATAATATTCAAAGAGAGGATCACTATGTGCAAATATTAGCATGTACAGATGAAAGCATATGCGCATGCGTGTGCGTGTTAGCCATTAATGCTGGCGCCAAATGGTCTATGTAAGGACGGCAGCTGAACTAGTGCATTGCTGTCTGATCTGCAGCTTTACCCCTGTTCCTGTGCCCTGTAAATTGGCTCCTGTGTTTGACCCAGCTTATCCTGAGCATGCTTGCTTCTACCTGTCCTGACCTTGGCTTGCCTTAAAGGGGTTGTAAAGTCAGAAGTCTTTTTATCTTAATGCATTCTATGCATTAAGATAAAAAGCCTTCTGTGTGCAGCAGCACCACTCCCCCCCCCCCCCAATACTTACCTGAGCCCATCTCTGTCCAGCGATGTACACAAGTGACTTGGCCGTCCAGGACTGTCCTCTTGATTGCTGTCAATCAAATTCACAATCAGGAGAGAGAGGGGGCAGGCCGAACAGGGGCCCCATGTCTAAATGGACACAGGGAGCTGTGACTCGGCTTGGGTGCCCCTATAGCAAGCTGCTTGCTGTAGGGGCACTCAACAGGAGGGAGGGGCCAGGAGCAGCAAAGAGGGAACCAAGAAGAGGAGGATCTGGGCTGCTCTGTGCAAATTCACTGCACAGAGCAGGTAAGTATAACATGTCTGTTTTTTTTAATGGAAAAAAAATGAGACTTTACAATCACTTTAAGACTTGTTATATTTGCCTGTAATCCTGTTGCTAACCTATATCCTGCATCTTGGCCATTTTCTGCCTGCCGTTTATGCTGTTATCTGTTACTGACCTGGCTTGTCTAACCCTGCATCCAGTTTTCCGTCTGTCCTGCTCTGAATAGTGCCTGGTGATACTGGTCCTTTATCTGTTGTGTGCCTGCATCTGCTGTTCCTGCTGCCATCCGCTGCTTCAGCTGTCCAGTCCAGCTCTGATGACGCACCTGCCACACACCTCTGCGACAAGCAGAAGATCTTGCAGGCACTCTTACCTCACCGTGCTCTTGCAGCCACTGTTGCAACACCAGTGGCCCTTGAGCCGGGGTTATACGAGAGCTTTCCTTCTACACGTCAGGCTCTGCCATGAGGTACGTGACAGTCAGGAAAGTGCTCGGTATGTACAATAACCAAATAATTGGCACTAATCTTCTATCCCAATACTGGAAATATTTACAATCCATCACAATTGAAAATGTTCAGAGGAATGGCCGAAAGAAAATATTGCTATAAGTGTAATACTGTTTTATTAAAATGCAGTTAAAAACAATAAAAGAACAACTCACAAACTGTGCTTAAGTAGTACCATACTGATCACCAGCACCATAATATGGCCCCTGGATGGCCACTGATCTAATGTTTATAGATAAGGGAGATCATCAGATTTCTTAACCCACCAAAAGAAGCACCAGCAGACCTGCTCAGCATGCTAGGTGAGAGTGATGACATTACTACTCAATGCATTTCGATGTAATTTCTTCATCAGGACCAAATAGCAATAACTCCCTTTCCAAGCAATTTAGGTTGAATATGTGTTTATTGAGTTTCAACAAGAATACAATAAAAGAGAGAGAGTCAAAGGTAACAATTGACAACTCCGTAACAATGATGTTATACAGCTATGCACATGCTAAGAAATGAACATATAGGTGTACATACATAGAAAAATCTGAAAAAGGCATGGAGTGGTCCAGGGACCGTCTGTATACAGGACATTGGAAACATAAGCGGTCAGTTATAAGAATCAGTGGACCCTCAATTGGTCTATCCAGAAGTTGGGGGGTACCACTACCAAACAAGAGGGAAAGTGAAAAGAGAGAGCGTGGACTATAAAGAAAACAAAAAAAGAGTA
This sequence comes from Lithobates clamitans, assembly GCA_037952925.1. NCBI lineage: Eukaryota > Metazoa > Chordata > Amphibia > Anura > Ranidae > Lithobates > Lithobates clamitans. The sequence goes on along the minus strand of JBBGZY010001374.1, from coordinate 659,596 downwards.
AGAGAGATGGGTCAAGGATCCGGGCTGTCAATCCAAATACCAAACACTGAGAACCATCAACTATCAAAATTAAAAGGAGAGAAGGGTATGTAGATCATAGCAGGCCCTCCGGTAACTCTCCAAGAGCCTGACATCACCTAAAATGAACATCACCTAAAATGGGATTCATAAAGCGGTGCCTCAATCTCAGTGGCAGAGGGCCTTTCCAAGAAATTTAGACTCAGTTTTGATTAGGTTCGATCAAACTGAGTTGATTGGCCAGGGAGGAAAAATAGTCATCTCTTTGCATCAATCGGCAACACTGAAATACTTTGTTCATGAATAAAATAGTATTTCAATTGATCAGATTATGATATTACATGGTGGCAACGGAGATGCAAGCGATAGAATTGATGCGATCAATTACCAGCCAACAAAACCCACTTCCCTGTGTGTGGCATATTGATCAAATGGAAAGTTTACTGTAGATTGATTATTCCTACCGGAAGAGATCTATAGGTACAGAAAGTCAGAAACGAATCATTTATCGAAGTGTGTATGACCACCATAAATCTAAAGCAATGTTCATTATACACACACACAGCTCAGTATTTAGTAGAAGCACCCTTTTGATCTAATGCAGCCATGAGTCTTTTTTGGGAAAGATGCAACAAGTTTTTCACACGTGGATTTGGGGATCCTCTGCCATTCCTCCTTGCAGATCCTCTCCAGTTCTGTCAGGTTGGATGGTAAACGTTGGTGGGCAGCCATTTTTAGGTCTCTCCAGAGATGCTCAATTGGGTTTAAGTCAGGGCTCTGGCTGGACCATTCAAGAACAGTCATGCAGTTGTTGTAAAGCCACTCCTTCGTTATTTTAGCTGTGTGCTTAGGGTCATTGTCTTGTTGGAAGGTAAACCTTCGGCCCAGTCTGAGGTCCTGAGCACTCTGGAGAAAGTTTTCATCCAGGATGTCCCTGCATTCATCTTTCCCTCGATTGCAACCAGTCGTCCTGTCCCTGCAGCTGAAAAACACCCCCACAGCATGATGCTGCCACCACCATGCTTCACTGTTGGGACTGTATTGGACAGGTGATGAGCAGTGCCTGGTTTTCTCCACACATACTGCTTAGAATTAAGGCCAAAAAGTTCTATTTTGTTCTCATCATACCAAAGAATCTTATTTCTCACCATCTTGGAGTCCTTCGGGCATTTTTTAGCAAACTCCATGCGGGCTTTCATGTGTCTTGCACTGAGGAGAGGCTTCCGTCGGGCCACTCTGCCATAAAGCCCCGACTGGTGGAGGGCGGCAGTGATGGTTGACTTTCTACAACTTTCTCCCATCTCCTTACTGCATCTCTGGAGCTCAGGCACAGTGATCTTTGGGTTCTTCTTTACCTCTCTTACCAAGGCTCTTCTCCCCCAATAGCTCAGTTTGGCCGGACAGCCAGCTCTAGGAAGGGTTCTGGTCGTCCCAAATGTCTTCCATTTAAGGATTATGGAGGCCACTGTGCTTTTAGAAACCTTAAGTGCAGCAGACATTTTTGTAACCTTGGCCAGATCTGTGCCTTGCCACAATTCTGTCTCTGAGCTCTTCAGGCAGTTCCTTTGACCTCATGATTCTCATTTGCTCTGACATGCACTGTGAGCTGTAAGGTCTTATATAGATAGGTGTGTGGCTTTCCTAATCAAGTCCAATCAGTATAATCAAATACAGCTGGACTCAAATGAAGGTGTAGAACTATCAGAGGAAATAGACAGCACCTGAGTTAAATATATGAGTGTCACAGCAAAGGGTCCATGTGATATTTCAGTTTTTCTTTTTTAATAGATCTGCAAAAATGTCAACAATTCTGTGTTTTTCTGTCAATATGGGGTGCTGTGTGTACATTAATGAGGAAAAAAATGAACTTAAATGATTTTAGCAAATGGCTGCAATATAACAAAGAGTGAAAAATTTAAGGGGGTCTGAATACTTTCCGTCCCCACTGTATATATATATATTGTGGGCATATATATATATATATATATATATATATATATAGAGAGAGAGAGAGATATAGTATCTCACAAAAGTGAATACACCCCTCATATTTTTGTAAATATTTTATTATATCTTTTCATGTGGCAACACTGAAGAAATGACACTTTTCTGAAATATAAAGTAGTGAGTGTACAGCTTGTATAACAGTGTAAATTTGCTGTCCCTTCAAAATAACTCAACACACAGCCATTAATGTCTAAACCACTGGCAACAAAAGTGAGTACACTCCCAAGTAAAATGTCCAAATTGGGCCCAATTAGCCATTTTCCCTCCCCGGTGTCATGTGTTAGTTAGTGTTACAAGGTCTGTGAATGGGGAGCAGGTGTGTTAAATTTGGTGTTATCGCTCTCACTCTCTCATACTGGTCACTGGAAGTTCAACATGGCACCTCATGGCAAAGAACTCTCTGAGGATCTGAAAAAAAGAATTGTTGCTCTACATAAAGATACCCTAGGCTATAAGAAGTTTGCCAAGACCCTGAAACTGAGCTGCAGCACGGTGGCCAAGATCTTACAACGATTTAACAGGACAGGTTCTACTCAGAACAGGCCTCGCCATGGTTGACCAAAGAAGTTGAGTGCACGTGCTCAGCATCATATCCAGAGGTCTTTGTGTCCTTGTGAAATAGATGTATGAGTGCTGCCAGCATTGCTGCGGATGTTGAAGGGGTGGGGAGTCAGCCTGTAAGTGCTCAGACCATACGCCACACACTGCATCAAATTGGTCTATATGGCTGTTGTCCCAGAAGGAAGCCTCTTCTAAAGATGATGTACAAGAAAGCCGGCAAACAGCTTGCTTAAAACAAGCAGACTAAGGACATGGATTACTGGAACCATGTCCTGTGGTCTGATGAGACCAAGATACACTTATATGGTTCAGATGGTGTCAAGAGTATGTGGCAGCAACCAGGTAAGAAGTACAAAGACAAGTGTGTCTTGCCTACAGTCAAGCATGGTGGTTGGAGTGTCATGGTCGGGGGATACATTAAAGCTGCCGGCACTGGAGAGCTACAGTTCATTGAGGGAACCACGAATGCCAACATGTACTGTGACATACTGAAGCAGAGCATGATCCCCTCCCTTCAGAGGCTGGGCCACAGGGCAGTATTCCAACATGATAACGACCCCAAACACACCTCCAAGATGACCACTGCCTTGCGAAAGAAGCTGAGGGTAAAGGTGATGGACTGGCTAAGCATGTCTGCAGACCTAAACCCTATTGAGCATCTGTGGGGCATCCTCAAATGGAAGGTGGAAGAGCGCAAGGTCTCTAACATCCATCAGCTCTGTGATGTCATCATGGAGGAGTGGAAGAGGACTCCAGTGGCAACCTGTGAAGCTCTGGTGAATTCCATGCCCAAGAGGGTTAAGACAGTGCTGAAAAATAATGGTGGCCACACAAAATATTGACACTTTGGGTCCAATTTGGACATTTCCACTTAGGGGTGTACTCACTTTTGTTGCCAGCGGTTTAGACATTAATGGCTGTGTGTTGAGTTATTTTGAGGGGACAGCAAATTTACACTGTTATACAAGCTGTACACTCACTACTTTACATTTCAGAAAAGTGTCATTTCTTCAGTGTTGCCACATGAAAAGATATAATAAAATATTTACAAAAATGTGAGGGGTGTACTCTGTGTAATTATATATGTGTGTGTGTGTGTGTGTGTGTGTGTGTGTAGCACAGTGGCAGATAGTAAGATCTGACACTCCCAGAAGTGTTGGATTCCTATTGACTTTGCAGTGCTTATAATTATAATGGAAGAAAGGAGCAAATCAGAAAATAAGCAGAGACATAAGAATGTTCTATTTTTGCTGTTTAAATTAAAAAGTGAAAACTAGTGACCAGCAGCTAAAAACTACATAGCTAAATAGGTGTCAGGGAGTAAGTACGCTTATTCAGTGCTTTGTTGACCCAATTTGTATTTTAAAGCGGGGTTCCACCCAAATTTTGAACAATATCTGTATGTATTCTCTTCCTTGCCTAGATGCTGACATACCACATCCAGGAAATAAATGCTTGTGGGCTTCAAATGCCCACAATGAAGATGGAAACCGCCTGCAGTGAATAATATAGGTTATTCTTTCCGACGAAATCTGACACAGGCAGACATATTACACACAATATGTGAGTATGTAATGCTGAGAAGAAAAGTTTGTAAATGAACTAAAAAAAAAAAAACGATAGATAGGTGGACCCCCGCTTTAAATTATAGAACAGATTTTGTCTACACCTAAAAAGAAAAAGAAGGAAAGGGAACGCAAAAGAACAGAACATGATAAAGCTCTCTGTTTGCTTTGTGAGAATAGAGTAACCTGAGTCACACTACTTAGAATTGGGTTCTCATGAAGAGGTGAATGACCACTTGTAGTAAGTTAACCTACCAATATCACTAACAATATTAGATTGCTGAACAACCTGAACAAGCATCAACACTGACATTGATACATTACAAAATGTCATGGTTCTTTATCAAATCCAGGGCAGTGTTTCATGTTACTAAGAAAACATAGTTTTTTCCCCAGAGCATTATATAGTGATCTCTACTATGCTACTGTGCTACTGTTTTCTGAATGAATGAATGTTTAAATACTTTGAATAAATAGTATTTGGAGAGAAATGAAAATTCCCAATTTGATTTGGGCTCTGCCATGTTGTAACCCAACAGTCCCGATTCTCCAAATTTCTTGGTGGGCTGAAGTTCTATTACAGAAACACAGTTAGCAAGAATCCATTGCAATACCAGATTTCACTAGCAGGATGCACTTGATGTTCGTTGGTATGTCAAATTATGGGTCAGGAAGAGAGAGTTAGCCCTCTGTCTTGTCCTAGCAGGCAAGTTTCTAGATTTTGCTGAAAATCTGTTTTCTAGCTTTGGATGAAGTGGGGGAGATTTAGAACCTCAGGCTTGTATTGTTGGTGTGTGTTTCCACTGGAGAGATTTTCTATGATTTCCTGAATATTATAGCTGTCAGAGTAAAAGGAAATCTCCCAATGGGGACACCCGTTTCACTGACAGCTGTCAAAGGAGTTGTCTTTTTGGGACAGGAAGGAGGGGAAATCTTGCCAATGGGGACACAATCAGCAACAGAGGTTTTGTTCCTCTGCCCAAAACTAGAAAAAAAATTGCATTTGGACATACACTTTACGAATAGTTCAATCAGCATTTCTTAAAAGTAATATTCATGGCACTCCTTTGTGTATACAGCATTTGAAATTTTACCAGCATGTGTACATTTGGAATTACACAAATACTGGATTGTTTGTTGTTATTAGGAGAACTCCTTTTATTCCTGGAAGATTTGTATTTACACTAAACAAGAATGTAATTTGTTGAGTACCTAATAAACGTAATTTTAACTCTTCATCTAACTATTTTGCAATTTACAGCAGGCTCCTTGGCTATTGAATAGCTTCCCCATTCCAAGGTGCTTTCAGACTACAAATTATCTCAAAGTACCTATTGACAAAAGAAGAAGAAGAAAAAGACATGAAATTAGGCATTTTAGTAGGGTTTGGGTCAATATAACAGACAGACATGTCCAACTGACTGCTCAAAAATGTATGAAACTCTCAATCTCTTCCTACTCTTCCAACATGAATGCGTCATCCTGTTTCCATTCAGCCACTAAATGGTGCTGTGCATATACCAAGTATATTATCAGCAGCATCAACAAGAGAAGACCTTTTAACAGAGAGTTTGGGAATGCCAGAGTCTTCTTTGTGTTCCTCAGGAAATACAGGTAAATATTATAGCTGTCAGTTTTTGTTGGGTCACTCACTTTCATATTCAAGATTTGGGCAAATATCACAAGACGATTTTAAACCATAACATATTTAAAATGCAGCCATTTAAATGTATATTGCCCTTTCGGCAGAACTTCCCGTTCTTTATTAACTGCTATTTTGTTTTTTTCATAGAAGTAAAGAAAAAGTCTTGTAAGTTATTGCATCAGCTACCTGATCATTTGTATATAGCTTAAATAACCCCTTTATAGCTCTAAAAACATTTAATCAGATAAATATGAATATGTCATGTTTAACCAGTTGATGCAGCTCTATGCATTAGAAGTAAAAATGTTGAGAATAGTTTGGGTGAGTTTGTGTCAAAAGTAGACCTGAATTGCATGCATACAACCTTCCCTCTCTTCTACCAGAGACTGGAATGTCTTAAATCAGCAGTATGCTGAGTAAGCCTTAAAGTGTCACTAAACCCACAACAGTAAAATCAGTCTGTATATGGAGTAAAGAATACTTGTTATACTCACTGTGGAACCTAAGGGGTTAATACTCTGTATTGTGTATGCACAGATCCTCCTTTTCTTGCATTGCTCCCAAAACATGGCGAGGTAAGACAAAATTAGTGGAGTCAGGCTGCACATTCTCGGTTTGGTGTGTATTGCTAGAGAGGTTTTTTTTTTTTCTTGGGAGAGTGCTGTGATCAGCACAGGGCCAATCAGCACTCTCCAGACAAAGGGTCAGGGGTTCTGCATCCTGATAGGACAGCCAGTACAGTATGAAAACTCCTCCTACAAGCTTTAACCAGGCACTGATAGGAGTCACATGACTGTTATATACTGCTGATGAGAAAAGGTATTTAGCCGTTTATATTTACTAAAATGATTGCATTTCCATGTTCTGTGTACTGTGGGAGATCAGATATAGTGAATGCAGGCTCCTGGGTTTAGTAACACTGTTATTCATAGAGCCAGTATATTTGTAAGTATACTTGTAAGCTGAAAGCCCAACTCAAGCTTCTGGTGAAAATTCAATAATATTGCCCAAGTGCCATAAGAAAGCAACTCTGACTGCACTTACCTTCTTCTTGGTGCTGTCTTCAAAAGACTTATGTGCTGTCCAGTGCTGTTGGTCCTCTTATGAGCTAAATGATGCCCACCAACATACAACCCACTTCCAGTAAAAAAAGAATTTAAATGACCAGTCCCCGGGGGTACATCATTAGGCTGGCCTGGGTTTACAGTGGAATGATGTAATGATGTGCCACCATTCTTTTTTTAGGATTCTGGACCTTACTAGCAGCCAGAAGAAAGAGAAGAGGATGTTACAAGATCGGATCAAAGACAACTAAGAAAGTTATGTATACTTGCCCAAGTTCCATAAGAAAGCAACTTTGACTGCACTTACCTTCTTCTTGGTGCTGTCCTCCAAAGACTTATTGTGCTGTCAAGTGCTGTTGGTCCTCTTCCAAGCTAAGTGATGCTCAACATCATACAACCCACTTCCTGTGAGAGCAGAATTTCAAGGACCTGTCCCCGGGGGTACATCATTAACCTGGCCTGGGTTTAGAGGGGAATGATGTAATGATGTGCCACCATTCTTTTTTTAGGATTCCAGACCTTACTAGCAGCCGGAAGAAGGAGAGGAGGAATACGATGCCACATGATCAGCTCAAAGACAACTAAGAAATGTATGTATACTGGAAAATGGACCTGTTGCTTTGTATGGGTGAAACACAAGGTACCATTAATTAGGGTAATAGTGTATGAAGCTTCAGGTGTCCTTCAAAAAATGGCAAAGTTAATTAATAAAAGAACTGAAAGAAATAACAAACTGTACATGTGCCACAAAAGTGAACCAAACAATACCAAAATAACAAATAAAAGCTTTATTCCATGACTGTACCCTTATACCTTACTATACTGTAGTCTCATGTGACTGCTACTATAGGAAGGCTATAAACTAAATATATTGTAACCAGACAATAATACATATACAAAGAAATATTCATCAATGCCAATTCATTTGAGATAATAAGGGAAATGTGCACGTGCTTGAAAAGTACATGATATAAGTTCATTCCAAGGTAAGAGCAATAACTCCTAATTTGCTCTTAAGTTGAAAGCGACTGGGCATAATATACCGTATTTATTTTGTAGTCTTACTATAATAACAGTTATAAAGAACTTCATTTGTTATTCACTGTCATACCAGTTATATCATCTTACATTGGTTCCTCCCAGGGTATATGTTGATTATATTTATATAGTTTTTATGGTTAGAAGGATACAGTCATTTGAATAAAGGTGTTTTTGCTATTTAGGCATTTTTGGTTTATTTTTGTACTTTTGTGGTATATGTACCCTTCATTATTTCTTTGTGTCCTTTTGTTGATTAAATATGGTATTTTTTGGAGGACACCTAAAGTTTCATACACTATTAAATGAAACACTGAAATGAAAGACCTGAATTGAGCTCATCCATCCCTGTGAAAATTATATGAACTTGTTGCATTCATTAAAATAATATTTATTTATGTCAAAAGTAGAAAATCATATATAACATATGCAATGGTACCATACCAGACAAACTGCACACAATATGCAATTAAAAACCTATCCACCGTACAACTCCATATATATCTTGTATATACAGTATCTCACAAAAGTGATTACACCCCTCACATTTTTGTAAATACTTTATTATATCTTTTCATGTGACAACACTGATGAAATGACACTTTTCTACAATGTAAAGTAGTGAGTGTACAGCTTGTATAACAGTTTAAATTTGCTGTCCCCTCAAAATAACTCAACACACAGCCATTAATGTCTAAACCGCTGGCAACAAAAGTGAGTACACCCCTAAGTGAAAATGTCCAAATTGGGCTCAATTTGCTGTTTTCCCTCCCCGATGTCTTGTGACTCGTTAGTGTAACAAGGTCTCAGGTGTGAATGGGGGACAGGTGTGTTAAATTTGGTCTTATTGCTCTCACTCTCTCTTACTTGTCATTGGAAGTTCAACATGGCACCTCATGGCAAATTACTCTCTGAGGATCTGAAAAAAAGAATTGTTGCTCTACATAAAGATGGCCTAAACTATAAGAAGATTGCCAAGACCCTGAAACTGAGCTGCAGCACAGTGGCCAAGACCATACAGCGGTTTAACAGGACCGGTTCCCCTCATAACAGGCCTCACCATGGTCGACCAAAGAAATTGAGTGCACGTGCTCAGCGTTATATCCAGAGGTTGTCTTTAGAAAATAGATGTATGAGTGCTGCCAGCATTGCTGCAGAGGCTGAAGGGGTGGGAGGTCAGCCTGTCAGTGCTCAGACCATACGCCGCACACTGCATCAAATTGGTCTGCATGGCTGTCGTCCCAGAAGGAAGACTCTTCTAAAGATGATGCACAAGATAGCCTGCAAACAGTTTGCTGAAGACAAGCAGACTAAGGACATGGATTACTGGAACCATGTCCTGTGGTCTGATGGGACCAAGATAAACTTATTTGGTTCAGAATGTGTCAAGCATGTGTGGCAGCAACCAGGTGAGGAGTACAAAGACAAGTGTGTCTTGCCTACAGTCAAGCATGGTGGTGGGAGTGTCATGGTCTGGGGCTGCATGAGTGCTGTCGACACTGGGGAGCTACAGTTCATTGAGGGAACTATAAATGTCAACATGTACTGTGACACACTGAAGCAGAGCATGATCCCCTCCCTTCAGAGACTGGGTCGCAGGGCAGTATTTCAACATGATAATGACCCCAAACAAACCTACAAGACGACCACTGCCTTGCTAAAGAAGTTGAGGGTATAGGTGATGGACTGGCCAAGCATGTCTCCAGACCTAAACCCTATTAAGCATTTGTGAGGCATCCTCAAACGGAGGGTGGAGAAGCGCAAGGTCTCTAACATCCATCAGCTCTGTGATGTCATCATGGAGGAGTGGAAGAGGACTCCAGTGGCAACCTGTAGGTGGTCTGGTGAACTCCATGCCCAAGAGGCTTAAGGCAGTGCTGGAAAATAATGATGGCCACACAAAAATATTGACACCTTGGGCCCAATTTAGACATTTTCACTTAGGGGTGTACTCACTTTTGTTGCCAGTGATTTAGACATTAATGGCTGTGTGTTGAGTTATTTTGAGGGGACATAAAATTTACACTGTTATACAAGCTGTACACACACTACTTTACATTGTAGCAAATTGTCAATTCTTCAGTGTTGTCATATATATGAAAAGATATAATAAAATATATACAAAAATGTGAGGGGTATACTAATTTTGTGAGATACTGTATATATATATATATATATATATATATATATATAAATATATCATCACCAATGATAAAAGAGAGGAGTGGAGAGTGTGGTTTATACCAATATTATATGAGCACTTCCCTGTAGTACCCCTTTTCTCTTATTTATTTAATGATGTCTGATGTCGTCATTATACTTTTCAAAACTCTGGACTAATTATCCAAACTTACCCGGTCCTCAGTATTAGGTAATTAAGCACTGCTGTCACCCCTTGCACTCCTCTCTTTTATCATTGGTGATCATCCATCATGCATCATCCATCAGCGCCAAATATGTGTGAAAAATGTTTTTTGCATCATTGCAGTTAATGGCAAGCTAAATACAAATAGACTATAGTAACAATTACTAATCTAGTATGGATGCTGGGTTATAGAGACACATGGCGAGTTACATCCCAAACATAAGTACCTTCAATATTTAAATCTTGATTATTCTATAGCTAGGTAGCTGTAGATGATTTCGCTCGATCATGTAGGAGCAAAGCTCACAGGTACCACATCTGGTCATTCTGGCCCTCGTTGACTGTTGTGAGGTTTTCCGTGAAATATCACTGTGTACTAGGTGGTTACTCAGTGAGCGAGCCCTCCGGTATACCAACTGTAGTCTCTGTGAGATAAATTTACTCACTGAAGTTTCCTCTCTCAGAAGGTGCCAGTGTGAGGTGCAAATGTCCCTCTCCGCATCCACCTTCTGAGTATTGTAGACAGAGTCTGGTAGACTCACGTGTACTATCCCTGGCTCTATTATATGCCTTTGTAAGTCACTTATTATTGTAGCCCCTATCCTGGAATCGACCTCTTAAAACTTTTGCTTCCTTCTCGAAGTCCACCTGATCTGTACAGTTGCGGCGTGCCCTTAAATATTGGCCAGTGGGTATATTTTAATTAGGAATTTCGGGTGGTAACTACCTGCATGTTATAAACTGTTCATTGCCGTCTTTTTACGATAAAGTTTAATTCTTACAAGACCCACTTTATTTAGCATCATCGTCAAATCCAAGAATGTAACACTATGCCTATTATAGTCACATGTAAATTTAAGGTTATAGGAGTTACAATCTAGACCTCCTGTAAATTCCATCAACTCCTCTGATCCTGACCACAACTTCAGGACGTCATCGATTTACCTATACTAGGACAAAATCCTGGACAGGCACACCGACGACGCCCCACCCTCATCAAACAATCAGGTTTCACAGTCCCCCAAGAAGATGTTAGCATAAGCTGGGGCACATTTAGTGCCCAAAGCCGTACCCTGGAACTGGCAAAAAAATTTGTCATTAAATTAAATGTATTGTTTTTGAGGAGGAATTCCAGAAGGTCCACAATCCATCTATTGTGGGCTCTTTTTGTAAGTGGCTTGCTATTCAAAATGGTATCAATAGTTTTTAAGCCTCTAGTATGGGGGATAGAGGAATATAGTGCTTCTATATCCAAAGTCACCAATATGGTATCTGGGGGCAATACAAGATCATGTAGTAATGTAAGCAAATGTGACGCATCTTTTACATATGAGAATTGGTTGGTAACGAATGGCTGTAAAATCCTATCTATGTACTCACTCACTTTCTCTGTGAGTGCCCCCACCCCCGAGATGATCGGACGGCCAGGGGGGTCACTCACGGATTTATGAACTTTCGGAAGTGCATAGAATACTGGTATTTTTGGATGTTCCACTTTAGAAAATTCAACCATCTCATTATCAAGCAAACCATCAATCAAACCAAGTTCAAATAGTTTTTTTACTTTCCCTTTAAATATTGATATTGAGAATAGGAGTGTACCACTGTCTATTGTTCAAAATGCGTTTGCACATGATAATATATGTTCCTCTATTCATAAGGACTATGTTGCCTCCCTTAACTGTGGCCTTATTCACCAAGTCCACGTTCTGGCACAGTTGTAACATTGCAGCTCTTTCTTCCTGTGATAAATTATCCTTAGGAGACCTGTGCCATCTGAGCTTCCTAATATTATTTGTAACTGCCCTCACAAAACATGTAACTTCTGAGACCGTGGACAAGGGGGGGAAAGTCCTAGACCTATTATGGACCAACATCTTTCAGACTGGTAACTTTCCCTTTGGGGTCCTGATCTTCAATTTTCTCTCCACATATTCCAAGGCCAGGTTCAACATACGTTCAGTAAGATGATCCTCTTTCTCTTCCTCCTGGTCTACATGTCCTTCTTCCCAAAGTTCGGTCAAGTCCCTCAGAGTGCGATATTCACGTCTCATGAGACTATACCAACACTGTTACCCTATTGAATTCGTATTTAGTTAGGGTTGCTTTTTTCTTTATGTTATGTTGATTTTTTGGATTTACTTTGTAGTGTAGACAATATTTCTATTGAGCTATTTACGCCCTCATAAAACTTCTGATCAAAAAACAATATAAATAACCTTTAAATAATTTCATTTTAGAACATCACATCCCAGTTTTCAGGTAAAAAAAAATCCCAGATTAGTTTTGCCTTGTTCTAATAAACCTTTATTGCCGTTATTGATTTGTGTGGTCAAGAGAACGAATACAATTTACAGGTCTCTTCACAGCGTATTTGGAACTCTGCTCATTTGAGACAATCACCAATACATTGTTAAATTGACTTTGACCAAATTGTGTATTATTTACCATTATATAGTGAAAGGTCTCTGCTGTTTTATCTGACCGTTCTGATTAATCAACTATTTGACATGCTGAAGCATTTTTTTGTGCTCAACATAGAGTTATGTGCACAATGTCAATTTGGTTATGTTAAAATTGCATTTGCAATGCTTTGAAATTGGGAATGTATACCCTGGTCCACTTTACAGAAAGATCATCTCTATTGGATAAGCAATCTACCTATGAACTTATAAATGGGCTCAAAGAGCCCCATACCAATTATTTTCCAAACTGTAGAGGGCTCATGCATTAAAAGATGCTCGCTATTATATAATGATAGATGTATGATATCATGGATTTATGGGTGTGTTATGTTATTAGAAATTAAAGTGGTTGTAAAGCCAGATACTTATAGAAAGGGAATAGAAAGGGTACACCAGGGACTGATGAATAAAGCAATCACTTATAAAAATAGAGATACACAATATACCTAATTTTTAACTATCCAGCAGGCCTGGAAAGGCTTTGAAGAGAGGGCATGTAATAACTGAAGCCACATCACCAGGACATGTGACAAACTGTGGCTTGGGCATTGCTGGGCCGTATAGAAGAAATCGGGTAATGTGATCTTAGAACTAAGCTGTATCTAGTATGTAATACACAACTTGCTTATAAAAGGGGAGCACATTCACAGGGTTTATGAGCCTACAGGCCTAATGAATCGCAGAATAAACTTAAAATTTCTTTTAGAGCAAAGCTTAATACAAACAAAAACTAAGAGCACAGAGATGATAAAACTATTAGGAAGGTTTACGTTGTTTTTGTTTACAACCACTTTAATTGTCCTTATTTGGGCTGTACAGGTCCTGATGAATATTGTCATAATAGTTGGATCTTGTTTTTTTTTGGATTTGGAAGGGGGGAGCCTCCGCCTCTCATGATGTCACTTTCCTCCTCTTTGAGGAATGAATATGATTTATTTGGTCGATGTGATATGGTCGTAGGATATACACCTTTTTCATATGTTTGTAATAGTATGTATGTAGTATTAATGGTATGTGATTTAACCACTTCCCATCCAGGCCAATTCGGACATTTCTCTCCTACATGTAAAATTCATAATTTTTTTGCTAGAAAATTACATAGAACCCCCAAACATTATATATGTTTTTTAGCAAAGATCCTAGAGAATACAATGGCGGTCATTGCAGCTTTTTATCTTGCACGGTATTTGCGCAGCAATTTTTCGAATACTTTTTTTTGAAAAAAAAAAACAGTTTTATGCTTTAAGAAAAAACAAAACATTAAAGTTAGCCCAATTTTTTTGCATAATGTGAAAGATGAAGTTACACAGAGTAAATAGATACCTAACATGTCATGCTTCAAAATTGCACACGCTCGTGGAATGGCGCCAAACTTCGATTCCCAAAAATCCCCATAGGCGACGCCTTAAATTTTTTTACTGGTTACACTTTTTGAGTTACAGAGGAGGTCTAGGGCTAGAATTATTGCTCTCGCTCTAACGTTCACAGCAATACCTCACATGTGTGGTTTAAACACCATGTTTATATGTGGGCAGGACTTACGTATACTTCTGTGTGCGAGTACATGGGGACAGGGGCGCTTTAAATTTTTTTTTTTATTGTTATCTTACTTTTCTTTTTTTAGTTTGACACATTTAAACAAAAAATTATCACTTTTATTCCTATTACAAGGAATGTAAACATCCCTTGTAATAGGAATATGGCATGATCGGTCCTCTTTACAGTGAGATATGGGCTCAATAAGACCCCACATCTCACCTCTAGGCTGGGAAGCCTGAAATAAAAAAATAAATAAACGATCTCGGCTTCCCAGCTGAGGCGGCGCCATTTATTTGAATGCAGAGGCTGGGCGTGACGTTATAATCGGCCTCCGAACGATCATAGAGACTCCAGCGACTATCTGGTCCACCGGAAATCTCTATGGTCACCATTCGGATCCTGTCTCAGACTCACCAATGGAAGCAGTGAGTCGGTAGAAGCACCGGGGGGTGGCGGGGGGGAAATCCCCTCTCGCCGCCTGTAAGAACGATCAAGCGGTGGAACAGCCGCTATGATCTTTCTTATGGTGTAGGGAATCTTGAAAAAGATGATATCTGAATGATGCCTGTAGCTGCAGGCATCATTCAGATATACCCGCACAAAGTCAAGGACGTCATATGACATACCTTGGGCGGGAAGAGGTTAAAGGTTTTTCTTTAATTTTGTTTGCTTATTTATATAAAGACACAAGTCCATCTAGTTCAACCTATAAAGGGGAAAAAGAAAAAATATATATATATACAATCTCATATACACAATCCTATAACCACCGTTGATCCAGAGGAAGGTAAAAAAAAACCAGCAAAGCATGATTCAATTTACTGCAACAGGGGAAATATTTCCTTCCTGATCCCCAGAGAGGCAATCGGATAATCCCTGGATCAACTTTACCTATAAATGTTAGTACTCAGTTATATTATGTACATTTAGGAAAGAATGCAGTCCTTTTTTAAGCAGATAAAAATTGCTTTATGAAAGTTGTTGTGGTTTTTATTCTAAAAATTAATAAAAAAAGAATTCTAATATTGTCATAATAAAGCCAATAACCTTGTGATGTAGTGAGCTCATATGGCTGTTTGTTGTAACTGTGTTATATAAATTGTCCCACTGACTAAAAGGTACCATGTGTGTCCAGGAGACTGCGTGCCATTTGCTGGATACAGTAGTATCTAGTAGTAGGCTAGTATGGTAAAGTTTCACTTCCAGCAAGAAATCTGTTGCAAATAGACTGTCTTGTGAAACCATTTATGAAGCTGGTTTCACCTGTAGTGAGTTTTTTAAAATTTGCTTATCAATAGTGATGACGTGTCTACCTTCTGTTTTATGAAGGCTGTTCTGTACTTTACATGTTTTAGAGAATTGGCTTCCTTTGGTGCTTTGCTCAAACACTATAGCCTAGCTGTTTTTATTCTCTTTGCTATAGACCAGTCATCCTGGTTACACAGCTGGACCCTACCTATTATCCTTAATTAAAAAAAAATAAATACTTTTTGTTTTTTTTGATGTGTGATGGAAGTGACAACTTTAAAAATTCCTTCTATATTGTACTTTGCATATGGATAACTTCATAGATAACTTTTAAATTCTCTCTTCCTAAAGAAATAACCTACAGGGAATTTAAGCTTAATGTTACAAGAAATACCACATTATTGTTAATATTTTATAAAGCAGCAACAAAATATCACAACCACACAGGGGTCTGATAATAAGAAACAAATGGAGATTGAACCTTACTCACAAAAGCTTACAATCTGTTATGGTGTTGGTATGTGATACATTAGCACTGATAATTTTCAAACCAGCATCTAAATAGGACATACAAGAGATTATTTTGTATATAATATACAGTATATGTGACATAAGGTACATTATTTACTATTCTAGGTTTGTTATAAGCAGAATTGCCTGCTGGGTGCTATTTTGCCAATGCATATTATCAAAGCACATACTTTGGAGGCTCTTCACTTCATTCATTTGGTATATTTGAATAGCTGGATCTGTAAAACAGAATTCCAGTCCCTTTTATGCAGACTTTATAGGCTCTGACATAGCTGTCCATACTTTTCTTTAAAGGAACACCAAGAACAATTCTGGGCTCCAGTCTTATATGTACACAACTTTTAGGACAGGCATTATTTCTTGCTGCTATATCATCAAAGATCCGTATCAGCAAATCATTATGAGCTTGAACGTAACCAACGGTCATATAAAATTCTATCAAATGAAATAAGTTGAATACTAAAAAGCTGTAATCCTTTGCAAATCTTTCCAAAACTGAACTGAACGGCTTTGCAAAGGCAGCTGCAAAAAAAAAAAACTAGAATCCACAGTAGTAAATTGTATTCATTGTCTCATTCACTGGTTGGCTGTTATGAGCCACTAATTTTATTTTGGTTTTCTTTGTACCAGGCTTTGGAAGTTAGTTCTGTGTATGTTAGTATGATTACATAAAGATAAAAGACAGCGGTTCGCCCTATAAAAAAAATAAATAAATATAGGTGGCGTTCCTGGAGCCGGTAATCTATACATAAACAAGAATGATTAGAATCCAAAATGAGTCCATATAAGAAGAAGCTCCATAAAGGAGCATGTTTCTTTATGGAGCTTCTTCTGATGTGGATGCATTTTGGTTTCTAATCATATGTGCTTATGTTAGTATGATTGTATTACTATTTCCCTTACAATGTGGCAGACACATTTTGTAAGAGTACTTTAATGTATCCAAATGGGAACAATACAGCAGAGATGATTCTCCAAAAATCCAGTTCCAAATATGAGACACAAAACTTGAGGAATAAGAATACAAAGAGTCTGTAAGGGTGAAGTGAGGTGAATTACATTGAAATAATCTTTGCTCACTTCAAAGTTACAGTTATAGTAAATAAAAGCTTTGTCTTTTTTTTTAAATAAAATTCACCACGAGATGATTGGATGCTTGTGTTCATTACTATTCACTGCACTACACATCACTTGACACATTAGAAACTCAGACTTACTTTTGTAGATGGGGAAATATAGCATGCTTTCAGGTTCATTAAAATGGAAACTCTACCAGAAATGATGTCCCATTTGCTAAATCACAGTGCATCATAAACAATTGTAATTTTTTTGAGTTGAGTGTTTGTTCCATTGAGAGGTTTAAGTTTAACAATGGTATTTTGTTTGATAATGTGGTTTTGAAGAGTTCAGAGTGTAGTTTCTTCTGAGATCTGTTCCAATGTGTTGTTGTTGCATGTTTCTGTTTTTGGAGGGTGGTGTTGGTGATTTTAAACTTGATAGCGTGGTGGTCCGCCCATGGTAGTGGTGTGTTGTCGAATATGTTGATGTCCATATTCTGTTTGAAGATGAGGTCTAGAGTGTGTCCTGAACCATGCGTGGGAGCATTTACCAGCTGTTGAAGACCTAGTTCTTCCAGTTGGTTAATGCAGGCAGTCGCGATAGGGTCTTGGGTACAGTTTGCCCAGAGGTTAAAGTCCCCAAGTACCAGAAAGTTTTTGGTTTACAGGGTGTGCATTGAAATGAATTCAGTGAGTGGTGTAAGTTTGGTCTTTGGTCCTGGTGGTCTGTAGCATAGTAGTATGTGAATGGTGTCTTGGGGTGTTGTTTGAAGACGCAGGGAGAGTGTCTCCATGAAAGGCACTGAGTTCTGTAAAGTTGGTTTGGTGAACACAAGGTGCGATTTGAAGATCACTGCTAGGCCTCCTCCTTTTTTTCCTATTCTATGCTCAGTTAGGATGCTGTAGTTCTCATGCACCAATTCAGTTAGGATGGTGTTGCAGTCTGATGTTAGCCAGCTTTCTGTAATGAAGAGGCAATCTATGTTGTTTTCGATGATGAAGTCATGGATTTCCAGTCTGTGCTTGACTGCAGATTTGGTGTTGATCAGGGCACATGCTAGTTGTTGTGGTTGGATTGGTGTCTCCCTGTATTTGATGGTTGATTGTGGTTTGGTCCTTAGTAATTTTTCTTTTTTTAGTCTTTTTTGAGTGGCAGTTGGTAAAGTTGAAGCGGTGTTTCTTAGCCTGTGGAGGGCGTCCGCTGTGTACTTGAAATTGCACATGGTGGGAAAGATAAAATTGCTGAAGGAGGATGATGAGTTTGCTAGGGGATGGATGGATCAGATGGCTGCCTCTGCTACTGGAAGAGTAGTTGATGGGCTGAATGATGGTTCGGCAGTTCTAGAGGTGAAGGAGGGGCTACCTACCTCCCTCCTGTTGATCCAGAGGAAGGCGAAAAACCCCTAGCTGAGCTGGCCAATAGCTACAGCAGAGGAAAAAATTCCTTCCTGACCCCCCGAGGGGCGATTGGACTCGAGGACCCTGGATGAACTGCTAGGGTACCCGCTGGGCTTACCTGTACAGGAAGGTCCATAGGAAGACGAAGAGGGGAGGGGGGGCAGATGGGTAGGGGGGATGGCCGCTACTTACTGATTAGACTGGTGCTGCGGCTGCATCTTGGAGGATCTATGAAGGATGCTGGTCAGGCCAGAGCCGTGGATAAACTGGTCTCCGGTGTTAACCTGTGCCCCTGCAGTGAGGTCCAGTATAGGAGGGGGTGTTCCAGGTGAAGATGGCACGGGGGCCCGCTGGACAGGTGTAGGAGGGTTATGGGGTGCTGGCTGGAGCTATGCCGCAGCCGTGGTCTGTCCCCCGAGTCTAGCGACTAGAGAAGCGGTGTGATTGGACAGCGGCTGCGGTGGTGCCCCCGGGGGGTTCGGGACCGTGAACATAGGGGGGTCCGTGGGATGGTGGGTCCTACCTGGAGGTAGGCCGGTGCAGGCCTGGGAGGGTCGGGAGGGATCGGGTCCCGGTACTAACCTTCTAGGGTGGCGGTCCGGGGATGAGCTCCGGGTGGAAGGTAGTGATTGCAGCCGCTCTGGGTGGACCAAGATGGCTGACGGGCTAGGCCCGAGCCACGGGCTGTCCTGATGCTCGGGTTCCCGGGGTGGCTGTGGTCCCGTCCGTGGATGGAGAGTTGAGCCCGGTAGGATGGAGCGCGCGGGCCTGCCAAAGGAGGCTGGGGGGTGAGCGGCGGGCTGGCGTTGGCCGGAGCTGGTCAGAGCAGCGGTGTGTACTGTGGGACTGCTCTGGGAGGCTGACGGCTGGGATCAGCGGATCAGCATTCCTGAGGGTGTGACGGCGTGGTGGAGAGGTGAGCGGTGAGTGGTGGAGCGGTGAGAGTGGGCTAGGCAGAGCTGGCAGGAAGGGTCCAGGGATCCCGTTCCCATTTCTGGTCCACGTAGCTGGGTGGGGGGGTCCCGGTAACAATGCAGCTGGGAGTCGGGGGATAGTCCTGGATGAATGGAAGGCTGGGTGGCCGGATGGACGGAGCTACTAGAAGCCGGAGCTTCACACGCACTTCTGCTCTCTCTATGTCAGTGACCAGGCACTAAAGACTATCTCAGTGGTGAACTTGTCCTGGCCCCAATGGTTGCTCTGCTGCTTTATTACTACTTCTGAGAGCTCTGTCTCCCAGTCTACTAGCAGGGCACCGGCCTGTTGGCTGCTGGGTAGTATCTTCAGCAGCATCTTGCCACAATGACCACACCGACCCCAGGCTTGCAACTTGACTTTGACCCACTGGCATCTGACACATGAAATGTGATTTGTCTCATCCTTGCTGCATAGCGCCACATACCCTCGGGGTGCCAGCTGCACTCCGATATCTGTCAGTAGCTTACCATGCAGCTCTGCCAACCTATCCGGATGATTGTTGCTGTTACCGTGACTCTGGTAATCGCCTGTGATTCACTACGTCTAACATGTGCCATCTCGGTGCGCTCTCCATGTGCCACTCTTCCCTCTGCACCTGGAAATAGTGTATTGTCTCTTCCCACCTTCACTAGTTGGTTGAACCGGGTGGCAACACAATCAGCTGATATTCTGGCATACTGGCGGTAACCCACCCTTCTCTAGGCAGACCCAGCGATCCACACGAGCACCACACAAAAATACTAACAGTCTCTTCCCTTCTTTTCCATCTCTTCTAATAAGTTATCAATAGCAATTGCTGCAATTTCTTTAGGGGGAAATCTCAGACAAGCCCCAAAATGTAACGCTAACCCTGAGCCACTAAATAGATAACAAGGGTTCTTTTGCCAGTAATTGTCCCGCAGCCAGGCACACTCTTCAGACTCATTAACAAGCGCAGGGTTATGATTTTTGATGCTTTAATGAAAACTTGAACTTGAATAGGTAGTGGGGGATTGTAGGGTACTCCAGTAATTTGAGGATGCTAAACTTCCTCCTTTGGAACTGTGAGCTGGGTCCTTGTACAAGTAAGTGGTGACTGAGCTTTGTAGTAGCAACCTGAGGTTAGAGCTCTGAGCAAAGTCCTTTCACTAGGAATTCTTTGTCAATGAGAAACTTAGAAGCGTACTCATGCATACCTACAAGAAATATGTAATTCTTTGTAACTATGCAAAAATAAATAAAACTATTAAAGCAAGAATTGAATTTAAATAATTGTAATGTAACTGTGCCACTACTCAAAATAAGCCAACAGAGAAACATAAAGCTAGCACCAAGCTATGTTATTTGTAAGTAAAAGTAACATTTCTGTCTTTGCAGATGACACTAAGCTATGTAGTGGAATACCATCCTTACAGGATGTCTCCAATTTACAAGCCGAACTAAATGCACTGTCTAATTGGGCAACTATGTGGCAGATGAGGTTTAATGTTGATAAATGTAAAGTTATGCACTTGGGGGCTGTAACGACACCCTGAGTATGAAAGGGGTTAAAGTCGTTTAAGACATTCTATTCCCGAACACAAAGGCAGCTACTGAGCACTTCAATTAGCTGAACAAGGAACCCATACAAATAATTCTCCCGCAAGTTTGAGACAAAGCTTTGTCTTGAGGTTCAAGCAGGAATAAATCTTTATTTAAAAACATGTTACAGATCCTACTTCAAAACACTTTGGAAACAGGGCGGGTTAAACTGTCCATTGGCAATGGACACACAGGTCAGATGTGTTTAACGTCTCATCAGTACACAGTCTTATCAGCAGGGAGAGCTGTTGGAGGAATCCCCCTCTCTCCATAGAGATACACATCCTGTGATATCCAAGGCAGACAGACACAATAGAACATTGGAATACCGCCCCACTGCAAACTAGCACAGCAAATAGTACACAACAGCATGAGACAACACACAACATTATGAAGCAGTCACTATTTATAATATGGCACAGACGGGGTTCCCAGAGTTTTGTGTTTTGGGGGGACGTGGACTTGAATCCAAAGTAATATTACTTCCGGGGTCCCCAGGCATACAGCTCACAAAGAGCACCTTTCCCCCAAATGCCAGGGCCCATAATCGGTCGGCAAGAGGCTAGCATTCAGTCCCCTCCAAAAGCCTCTGTCCCGGCTAGGTCTGTCACAGGGGCTAAGAATATGCATGCATCATCCATACTAGGGGGAACTGGGGGAATCACTGGTGGAGAAGGATCGGGGAGTTTTGGTAGAATATAAGGTAGGGTTGTCCCGATACCGATACTAGTATCGGTATCGGCACCGATACCGAGCATTTGCCCAAGTACTTGTACTCGGGCAAATGCTCCCGATGCTTCCGCCGATATTATGACAGTCAGCGGTGATCGGCGTGTGGGGGAGTTACAAGCTTCCCCCCCGCGGCTTTCAGTGACATACAGCGTTCATCGGTGCTTGTAACTTCCCCACACGATCACCGCTGACTGTCACTTCATCCTCCTCCATGCCCACTCCGTTCCTCTGTCCCCCTCTCCTTCTCTGTCCCCCTCTGTTCCGTTCCTCCATTCCTCTGTCCCCCTCTCCTTATCTGTCCCCCTCCGTTCCGTTCCTCCGTTCCTCTGTCCCCCTCTCCTTCTCTGTCCACCTCCGTTCTGCCGTGCCTCTCCGCTGTCCCCTCCGTTCCGCCGTCCTCCTCCTCCTTCCTTTGTGAATGGACAGAGTCAGCTGACTCTGTCCATTCACATAACTGAAACATTGTAATCTCCTGTGATTACTATGTGTCAGTTTGTGAATGGAGAGGAGCCGCTGTCTTCTCTCCATTCATTCTCAGTGCAGCTGAGGCTGCAGAGAAAGGGACTGGGGAATCTCTAGCCTCTGTCTCTTTCTCTGTCTCGAGGGGGAGATATCAGGGGTTAAGACCCCTGATATCTCACCAAAGCCCCCCAACAGGGCTGATTAAAAAAAAAAAAAAAACATATTGCAAAAATGAAAAAAAAAAATATTATTGTAAAAAATAAAAATTGTAAATAATAAAAAAAAACACACAGACATACACTGTTCTCCCCCCCCCCCCCGAAAAAAAAAAAGCATTGTTTAAAAAAAAAAAAACTGTCACGTGACATTAAAAAAAAAAGTATCGGTAATCGGTATCGGCGAGTACTTGAAAAAAAGTATCGGTACTTGTACTCGGTCCTAAAAAAGTGGTATCGGGACAACCCTAATATAAGCTTAATAATAACATGCAATGCCAAGCTGCGGTTTCCAAAGCGAGCAAAGTCCTTTCTTTCATTAAGACAGGTATGGACTCCAGAGAGAGAGATATATTTGTCCCCCTGTACAAATCATTAGTAAGACCTCATCTGGAATATGCAGTTCTGTTTCGGGCACCAGTTCTCAAAAAGGATATCGGGGAACTGGAGAATGTGCAGTGGAGAAAGTCTCAGACAAGCCCCCAAATGTAACGCTACCCCTGAAGGAGCCGCTAAGTAGATTCCAAGGGTTCTTTTGCCAGTAATTGTCCCGCAGCCAGGCACACTCTTCAGACTCATTAACAAGCCCAGGGTTATGATTTTTGATGCTTTAATGAAAACGTGAACTTGAATAGGTAGTGGGGGATTGTAGGGTACTCCAGTAACCTTTAGTAGCAATTTGAGCAATTTCCGGAACTCCGTCGGAAAAACCTTCAGAGTTTATTCCGATAGCAAAACCGGTTGTGTACAGGGCATAAGTGGTGACTGAGCTTTGTAGTAGCAACCTGAGGTTAGAGATCTGAGCAAAGTCCTTTCACTAGGAATTAGCTAGACTGAGCTCTTCAGGACACCAGACCCAATGTACCCTTTAAACACACCTGCCTCTATCACAAAAAGTGTGGCGACAGCACCCAGTATCTAGGATCTCTCACACCAGTCTGTACTCACTAATATCCTTAGATAATTGGTTACCCGACTAGATGCTGAGACAAAAAGACCTTCAGTCAGCTTCAGCATCTTTCGGCAAAGCAGGCCTCCACAGACACGTGGCAGAATTTAGTGAATGGCTTTGTGTACGCTTTGATATTGCATTTGAGATCAGTTAGTGTTTCTTTAAAGATGTTTCTATCTTATTTCCAACCAGCTTTTGAGGTATTGTTTCAGATTTTCTACCTCTGTTTTTACAGAAAAATGTGAGCCAATTTGTGCTAGTTGGCAGCCAATTTTCCATGCAACTTCACTGCAAAAAATCTGCCAGTTTACGCAGTGCTTTACAACATAAGGGCAGACAGTACAATTACAATATAGATTAATTTCTTTAATTGTTCAGCAACATCATCCCAGTGTGATGATTTTGTTGGTAACAGGTTCTTCTTAATGAGACATGAGGAGTCTTACAGACTCCTGATAACACCTCCAGTGATGCTAATAGAGCACAGAACGTGCTCCATTAGCTTCTTCCCTGGCCATACTGTCTGAGGAAAGTGACACCAGGACATCGCTTCCAGATCTTTAACAGACTTTCACTGATCTCCCTCCCATGGTACCCGCCATGCTAGTCCCAGGTTCACTGATGGGCTTAGGAAACAAGGTGGTGGTGTGTGACTGGCACTTATAGGGGTGTGTGGAAGCAATTGGGTGGCTGCATAGCTGCTGGGAGTATGTGTAAATCTGACCAGTCAACTGTTAGCTGTCAGATGGAAGCAATCCAGGGGCTATATGGCCACCAAATTGCTTCCACACACTCCCATAAGTGCAAGTAAACCCCTACCCAATGGTAAAGAGGTTAAACTCCCTCAAACAATGCATGGACACATTCTTTGCCCATGAGAAACTTAGAAGCGTACTCATGGATACCCACAAGAAATTTCTCAAAGTGTGCCAATACGTAATTCTTTGTAACTATGCAAAAATAAAAAAAACTATTAAAGCAAGAATTGAATTTAAATAATTGTAATATAACTGTGCCACTACTCAAAATAAACCAACAGAGAAGCATAAAGCTAGCACCAAGCTATGTTATTTGTAAGTAAAAGTAACATTTCTGTCTTTGCAGATGACACTAAGCTATGTAGTAGAATACCATCCTTACAGGATGTCTCCAATTTACAAGCCGACCTCAATGCACTGTCTAATTGGGCGACTATGTGACAGATGAGGTTTAATGTTGATAAATGTAAAGTTATGCACTTGGGAGCTAAGAATATGCATGCATCATACATACTAGGGGGAACTGGGGGAATCACTGGTGGAGAAGGATCGGGGGGGTTTTGGTAGATTATAAGCTCAATAATAACATGCAACTCCAAGCTGCGGTTTCCAAAGCGAGCAAAGTCCTTTATTGTATGAAGACAGGTATGGACTCCAGAGAGAGAGATATCTTTTTCCCCCTGTACAAATCATTAGTAAGACCTCATCTGGAATATGCAGTTCAGTTTCGGGCACCAATTCTCAAAAAGAATATCGGGGAACTGGAGAAAGTGCAGCGAAGGGCAACCAAACTGATAAGAGGCATGGAGGAGCTCAGCTATGAGGAAAGATTTGAGGAACTGAATTTATTCACTCTTGAGAAGAGGAGGTTAAGGGGGGATATGATCACCATGTATAAATATATAAGGGGTCCATATAGTGAACTTGGTGTTGAGTTATTCACTTTACGGTCAACACTGAGGACAAGGGGGCACACTTTACGTCTAGAGGAAAAAAGATTTCATCACCAAATACGGAAAGGTTTCTTCACAGTAAGAGCTGTGAAAATGTGGAATAGACTCCCTCCAGAAGTGGTTCTGGCCAGCTCAATAGATTGCTTTAAGAGAGGCCTGGATTCATTCCTAAATGTACAGTATCTCACAAAAGTGAGTACACCCCTCACATTTTTGTAAATATTTTATTATATCTTTTCATGTGATAACACTGACGAAATGACACTTTGCTACAATGTAAAGTAGTGAGTGTACAGCTTGTATAACAGTGTAAATTTGCTGTCCCCTCAAAATAACTCAACACACAGCCATTAATTTCTAAACCGCTGGCAAAAAAAGTGCGTACACCCCTAAGTGAAAATGTCCAAATTGGGATCAAAGTGTCAATATTTTGTGTGGCCACCATTATTTTCCAGCATTGCCTTAACCCTCCTGGGCATGGAGTTCACCAGAGCTTCACAGGTTGCCACTGAAGTCCTCTTCCACTCCTCCATGACGACATCACGGAGCTGGTGGATGTTAGAGACCTTGCGCTCCTCCACCTTCCGTTTGAGGATGCCCCACAGATGCTCAATAGGGTTTAGGTCTGGAGACATGCTTGGCCAATCCCTCACCTTTACCCTCAGCTTCTTTAGCAAGGCAGTGGTCGTCATGGAGGTGTGTTTGGGGTCGTTATCATGTTGAAATACTGCCCTGCGGCCCAGTCTCTGAAGGGAAGGGATCATGCTCTGCTTCCGTATGTCACAGTACATGTTGGCATTCATGGTTCCCTCAATGAACTGTAGCTCCCCAGTGCCGGCAGCACTCATGCAGCCCCAGACCATGACACTCCCACCACCATGCTTGAATGTAGGCAGGACACACTTGTCTTTGTACTCCTCACCTGGTTTCTGCCACACACGCTTGACACCATCTGAACCAAATAATTTTGTCTTGGTCTCATCAGACCACAGGACATGGCTCCAGTAATCCATGTTCTTAGTCTGCTTGTCTTCAGCAAACTGTTTGCGGGCTTTCTTGTGCATCATCTTTAGAAGAGGCTTCCTTCTGGGACGACAGCCATGCAGGCCAATTTGATGCAGTGTGCAGCGTATGGTCTGAGCACTGACAGGCCGACCCCCCCACCCCTTCAATCTCTGCAGCAATGCTGGCAGCACTCATACGTCTGTTTTCCAAAGATAACCTCTGGATATGACACTGAGCACATGCACTCCACTTCTTTGGTCGATCATGGCGAGGTCTTTTCTGAGTGGAACCTGTCCTGTTAAATGGCTGTACGGTCTTGGCCACCATGCTGCAGCTCAATTTCAGGGTCTTGGCAATCTTCTTGGCAATCTTCTTATAGCCTAGGCCATCTTTATGTATAGCAACATAACATTTTTTATTTTAGATCCTCAGAGAGTTCTTTGCCATGAGGTACCATGTTGAACTTCCAGTGACCAGTATGAGAGAGTGAGAGCGATAACGCCAAATTTAACACACCTGCTCCCCATTTACACCTGAGACCTTTTATCACTAACGAGTCACGAGTCAAGGGAAAATGGCTAATTGGGCCCAATTTAGACATTTTCATTTAGGGGTGTACTCACTTTTGTTGCCTGCGGTTTAGACATTAATGGCTGTGTGTTGAGTTATTTTGAGGGGACAGCAAATTTAAACTGTTATACAAGCTGTACACTCACTACTTTACATTGTAGCAAAGTGTCATTTCTTCAGTGTTGCCACATAAAATGATATAATAAAATACAAAAATTTGAGGGGTGTAATAACTTTTGTGAGATACTGTACATAATATTATATTAGTAATATAACTAACATTCATAGGTAAAGTTGATCTAGGGAAAATCCGACTGCCTCTCTGGGATCAGGAAGAAATTTTTTTCCCTGCTGTAGCAAATTGGATCCTGCTTTTCTGGGGTTTTTCGCCTTCCTCTGGATCAACTGTGGGTATAAGATTGGGTATATGGGATTGTGTGATAATTTTTATTTATATATTTTTTTTTTCTATGGTTGAACTAGATGGACTTGTGTCTTTTTTCAACCTGACTAACTATGTAACTAACTATGTAAGCAGCTGATAATTACTATAATTGGTTTGTAGCTCATGCCATGTGATTGACTTAATGACAGTCATAGGTCTACATATTTTGCTGGAAGTATACTGTATGTTTCCTAGTATATCGTCAAAAAGTTTTTTTTTTTTTTTTTTTAATAGTAATCAATCAGATTCTTCCCTTATAGCCATAGACATGTATGAATAAGCGGAATTAACCACTTTAATTTGGAATTCACAGAATATTTATTTTTGCTTACACGCATGGGCCAAGAATTGATCATTTGGTCCATTTAATTAGTATGAATTACTGTTGTGTTGAGTATATCCATTTCACCACTAGGGTCTACAGCTCAGAGCTGAGTACATTTTCTGGATGGTGAACTGACACTAAAGAATGTGAGCTGCTAGCCTTTACATTCAGTAGCAGCTGTTTGCTCCCCACTATGTAATCACAGGCACATGCAGGGAACATGCATTAACATTCTTCATCAGTGATTGACGATGGCACATGTGCTACACAAAGATATTTTCAGATTTCCATGAACTCTTCCAGTATGTGCACTTTGCCTGTGTGAGGTGGGATGTAATTAAACATTGAGCCCTTCGCTGTAGATATTTGTCACATGTAAATCTTTTTATTCTAGAATTTAATATATGTATTAAAAGAAAGCCTTTTGCTTTAGCATTTTATAAATCCTCATTAGATTAGATTTTTATGCTGCAGTGTAATTGCTGGAGATCACAAACTACTGGAAGCAGGCATAGGTTTAGTTGTAATATAGAAAGCAAATGTCTGCCAACTAGGACTGAGAACATAGAAGGCATCAGGGATCCCAAAACATAAGCATTTTGCTGGAATTTTCTATTTGGAATCTCATGTGGTAGGGGGTAAGGTTACCATTCTTCTCTGTTTCCTGGGTACTGTCCCACATTCTGAGGTATCTGTTTCCAGGAAATGGGCATACCCAGATTAATCCCCAGGATCCGGGCACCATATAGTAATCCCTGCAGTGCACAGACTCCAACTGAAAGTGGAGTTCCACCCACTTTTACAACTCTTCAGCATCCCTCACTAAACTGTGCACTGTAAACGAATTAGATATTTTTACATTTTTTTTCTCAGCACCTACTGTATATCTGCGGTATTCATTTTTCAATTCCTCCTCCCTGGCCGTGGCCCATCGCATCATTTCCTGTTTGCAATGCCTTCTGGGAAGGGGCGGCAACTTCCTCTGGAAACCTGACCTGAAACCTATTACACTGCTTGTGCTGCACTGAGCATGTGCGAGATCTGCAAGGATGAGATCCAGGAAGAAATACAGTCTGGCTTCAGATGCCCACACTTAAGATGGCCACGGCCTGCTGTAAGTTTATAAAATAACAAACTACTGCTATAAACTAACAAAACAGACCTTAGTTTACAGACTAACTTTACTAGAATACATTAAGCTTGTGTATTATAGGGGTATTTTTATTTAAAAAGTATAATTTTGGCCAGAACACCACTTGAAGTCACGCTTAATGTTAAATGGCACTTGCATGTGCATGGCTTTTGGCAACATTTAGGACTGATTCTTGCACAGTGTGGCTTCAGTTGTAGCCTGTATACCACACTGCACTGGTTACTACTGGTTACTGGTAAGGATGAATGCGTGGATGACCAACGTAGACAAGGGAGAGGGGAAAGAAGTCAAACACCAGCCACAATATGTGAATTACTTGCTTCTAATATGACCCCTATACTCTATAAATTTGTGTTACTTATTCCTGACCCCTGGACTCTCTGTGTTACTGAATCCTGACCATTGAACTCTGTGCATTATGTAATGCTGACCCCTAAACTCTGTGTGTTACTTAAAGTGGAGTTCCACCCAAAAGTGGAAGTTCCACTTTAAGGACTCCTTATCCCCTTAAAGGCCACATTTGGCATGTAATTTTTTTTTGGGGGAGCAGGTACCCAGCTTCCACTTTTGCTTGGGCCGCCTACTCTTTTTGTAGCTGCCGACATTTAATAAACTCAAAAATGACTGGAGCTCCGCTTTAAGGTGTAACTAAAAGCAAGACTTTTTTTATTTTGGAATGAGTAAGGAAGAGTTATAACCCCTTTTATTTTATTTTTTTGCCATCTGCGTGCCATTGGAGAGATTTCCCTTAACTTCCTGTCCCAAAGCCAAAACAGGAAGTTAGAGGAAATCCCTCCAAAGTGAGGGAATCCTGGGATTTCACCAGGATCACCAGAACTATTGTGCTCATTGGAAGATTACCCCTCTATTACTGTTGTGGTGTCAACCCAAAATTTAGGATTTTCTTTTACTTTAACTTTTGATGATAATGGTAAACAGGACACATGGAGAGGGTGAATCTCAATAATGGGGGCACAGACAGCAATAAAAACTGACAGATGTTCTAATCCCTCTACAGACTATCCGAAAAAATTTTTGCCTTTAATTACACTTGAATCCAGACCGCTGGACTCTGTGCTATACTTAATCCTGACCCCTGAACTCTGTGCATTACTTAATCCTGACCCCTGAACTCTCTGCTTTGCCTAATTCTGACCCCTGAATTGTGTGCTATACTTAAGTCTGACCACTGAACTCTGTGCATTACTTAACCACTTCCCATCCAGCCCATTATCATATGACATCCGCAGGTGGGATCTCCCATCCTGGGCGGGCGTCATATGAGGTCCTGGGCTTCCCGGGCGTCTGGGGGGCGCGCGCGCGCCGCCCCCACGGCGTCACTCGGGAGCCGATGCTCCTGGCGGCCACGATGTCCACTGGGCACCCGCAATTGCTGTTAACAGAGCAGGACCTGTCAGTTGAGAGGAGACCGATCATGTGTTCCCAGTACAGAGGAACACCGATTGGTCTCCTCCACTTGTGAGTCCCCTCCCCCTACAGTTAGAATCATTCCCTAGGTAACACAATTAACCCCTAGATCGCCCCTAGTGTTAACCCCTTCCTTGCCAGTGACATTTAAACAGTAATCAATGCATTTGTATAGCACTGATTGCTGTATAAATGTGAATGGTCCCAAAATGGTGTCAAAAGTGTCCGATATGTTCGCCGCAATGTCGCAGTCATGATCAAAATCGCAGATCGACTCCACTACTATAAAAAAAATAATAATAAAAATGGCATAAAACTATCCCCTATTTTGTAGACACTATAACTTTTGTGCAAACCAATCAATATACGCTTATTGTGATTTTTTTCACCAAAAATATGTAGAAGAATACATATTGGCCTAAACTGAGGAAAATTTTTTTCTTTTTTTTTTAAATGGGATATTTATTATAACACAAAGTAAAAAATATTGTGTTTTTTTTCAAACTTGTCACTCTTCTTTTGTTTATAGCGCAAAAAATAAAAAAACGCAGAGATGATCAAATGCCACCAAAAGAAATCTCTATTTACAGGGAAAAAATTATAAAAACTTCATATTGGTATAGTGTTGCATGACCGCGCAATTGTCATTCACATTGCGACAGCGCTGAAAACTGAAAATTGGCTTGGGCAGGAAGGGGGTGAAAATGCCCTGTATTGAAGTGGTTAAATGAGAAGTATGGCTGAAGCTTTTTTGGCCATACTTCTCTTATGGATCACAGGAGTACAGTTTGTTCTGCACTCCTGTGACCCGTTGTTACTTACCCGGTCCAGGGTTGGGAAAGATCCTGACCATATGGTCAGGATCCACCCAGATGCCCAAACCGGCACCTGGCTCAGCCTCTCAGCGAACTGCTGAGGGCCTGAGCCAGCCCCTTCTGCCCCCCCCACAGCCCAGTGCTCCAGTGAGCGCCGGAGGGGAGAGCAGAGAGCCATTGACTGACAGTCACAGCTCTCTGCTCAGAGCAAAGGGGGAGAATTGAGCGATCAGCAATGTTTGATTGTTCAGTTCTCACTGCAGAGTATCGATCAATAATTCATCCACTTAGGTGAGTATAATTGTTTGTTATTTTAAAATCCTTTAATCCTGACCTCTGAACTCTCTGTATTTTCTTCCTGATCTGAAGTGGGTGTGGTCATTAGGATGTCCCTGAATTTCATTTAGGAAATCTGATATGAGGGGTTGTTGGACAATAAATAGTGCTCACCTCTTTAGGTGGTCAAAACACAAACCTGTATATCATGGCTTTCAAGCTTAAATGTTAGTCATTCTCATCACAAGGATTTTTGGCTCCAAGAATAATCTTTAATTGCTAATGAATGAAAGAAAATCATATCTAAGTGCAGCAAGAGCTAATACTGATGACATACTCACATGGAGAGGCTTATCTAATTTAACTGTCAGCTGTATTCTACCATAGCTACATTGTGAACTCATTTCCTTTTGTATCTAAAGAGTCCAAAGAGAGATCCAACTTCACGAACAAAAAAACTCAAATTTTAATAAAAACTAATAAAATCCAAAATGTTTTATCATATTCAACACACAGCATTATACGTAGATACAGTGTCTTGAAAAAGTATTCATACCCTTTGAAATCTTCCACATTTTGTCATGTTACAACCAAAAACGTAAATGTATTTTATTGGGATTTTATGTGCTAGACCAACACAAAGTGGCACATAATTGTGAAGTGGAAGGAAAATGATAAATGGTTTTCAATTTTTTTTTACAAATAAAGATGTAGTGATGTGGATTATAATTGCAAAGTACAGTGATTCTTCGGTATTTCTGTAGATCGCATGTCCCTCTAGTGCCCAGAATTACTAACTGA
This sequence comes from Lithobates clamitans, assembly GCA_037952925.1. Taxonomy (NCBI): domain Eukaryota; kingdom Metazoa; phylum Chordata; class Amphibia; order Anura; family Ranidae; genus Lithobates; species Lithobates clamitans. The sequence goes on along the minus strand of JBBGZY010001374.1, from coordinate 627,666 downwards.
CATCATATTTGTGAACCAAACTAAAGGGATTTTGGGGTTAGTAGTTCCTCGGAATGGCAATTGCTCCACATCACTATACACCTGGACCACATATCCCAGGGATCTTTGCTACCATCAAGGAGTTTGCTGGGAAGAGCTATAAAAGAAGCCAGAGACCTGCCCCACACTCTCTTCCTCCTGGGTCTGATGCTTGATATTCCAACTCGGATGAGAATGGCCTAGCATTGCTTGCTGTTCGTCTGTTCGTCAGACATCCATCCAGCACCACCGCGGTCATCCGACAATCCATGCCTAAAATCCATGCTTTTTGGTGAATGGGTAAGGGTACAATGTACCCCATACCCATTCACATAGGGAGGGGGCTGGGATCTGGGGGCCCCCTTGTTAAAGGGGGCTTCCAGATTCCAATAAACCCCCCCACCCGCAGACCCCCACAAGCAATGGTCAGGGTTATGGGAACGAGGCCCTTGTCCCCATCAACATGGGGACAAGGTGCTTTGGGGGGACCCCAAAGCACCCTCCCCATGTTAAGGGCAAGCGGCCTGGTATGGTTCAGAAAGGGGGGGGCGCTCTCGTCCCCCCCTTTCCTGGTCTGCCAGGCTGTTTGCTTGAATTAGGGTCTGGTATGGATTTTGGGGGGGACCCCACTGCATTTTTTTTTCAATTTTGAGGTGGAGTTCCCCTTAAAATCCTTACCAGACCCAAAGCGCCTGTTTTCTTTTTAAATTTTGGCATGGAGTTCCCCCCAAAATCAATACCAGGCCCTTTGAGTCTGGCATAGATTTTAAGAGGAACTCCACGGCAAATAAAAAAAATAAAATGGCATGCGGTCCCCCCCCACAATCCATCCCAAACCCTTATCCGAGCAAGCAGCCTGGCAGGCCAGGATAGGGGGGGACAAGCGAGTGCCCCCCTCCTGAACCATACCAGGCCTTTTGACCTCAACCACGCTGCTTGCCCTGTTGAAGGGGACAAGGGCCCCATCCCCACAGCCCTGGCCCGGTGGTTGTGGGGGTCTGCGGGCAGGGGGCTTATCGGAATCTGGAAGCCCCCTTTAACAAGGGGGCCCCCAGATCCCAGACTCCCCTATGTGAATGGGTATGGGGTACATTGTACCCCTACCCATTCACCAAAAAAAGGGTCAAAAGTAAAAACCACAATACACAGTTTTTGACAATTCCTTTATTTAAAAAAAATAAATAAATAAAAGTGCCCCGCGATGTCCATCTTTAATCACGGCACTGACAGACCCTGTGACGTGTCCCAGATGATTGCTGAGAGGGGGGGAGAGGTTAACTTACTTCCGGCGCCGCGGTTCCCCTGGAGGAAGTGGGAGCTGGAACCCTTTAAAAAGAGGGTTTTCAATCCCCCCCCCCCAAAAAAAAATGACATGCCAAATGTGGCATGTCAGGGGGTCACCTTCCCTTAAAGCGGAAGTTCCACTTTTGGAATTAATTAACTTTTTTAATTCTTGTGGTTTTTTTTTTTCAAGTCAATGTCAGTTGATGAGTCTCATGATCCATTCCACCATTCCTATCCTTCCATATTCTACAAAACATTCCTAATGACTGTAGTACAAAGATGTAAGCAAGCTGCATAGAATTGTAATTATTTTTCATGAACTTGCTCCTAGGGCAGCACTTTGTCTCCAAACTTTAGAATTATGCTCAAATCCTCTTGTTCATCATGTTCCAGTTTCCATCTAAAAATAGCTTTCTGTATCGTATCTCATTGAAAGGATTTAAAATGAGTTGTCATGTATTGAGGTGATTTCCGCTATCTCGGTAATTGAACAAATGTAAGGGAGCATTTTCTGCTGGTGGCTCTAATGCTGATACAAAGACAACAATTTGCTTAGAGTGATGTTGATTTATTCCTGGAAATTGCTCAATCATCCTTAAATAAAAATATATGTCAGCTTGTTAAGCAAAAAGGAACAAAGGGAAGAGGCTGTGTTTTGAGCACGCCACACTTCTTTAACCCTGGTTTTTGATAACCTTCCAAATTCCACATTTTGTTCTACCAATAGGCAACACACATAGACAGAAACTGCAGCTAAAGTTATATATTTATTTGACCTCAGTGGATTTAGTACCAGTTACAAGATGCTGGAACAGGAACTGGCAGGATTAGGCCAATAGACTTATGCAAAAGAGGTCCTGTGCCCATCGAATGTTTGGTACACAAGAGAATAGGAAACACAAGGTCAAAACACACTGAGTTTGATACAGGTAAGGTACAAACAAGTGTCAGGCTAGGACAGAACAGATAATAATGGACAAAAGAAAGGTCAAAGAAAGTTTAATCAGTATAAAGAATTACCAGAACAGATCATGCTGAACAAAAGAGAACAAAAACAAAAACCAAATAGCCAGCACTGACTTCATTAAGAGCAAAATTACAAGTAATGCTGTAGTAATGAAGAAAGAAAGTGCAAGAGTTTACAAGCAAAACTCTCCCTAAAGTTTCAAAAATTGAAAGCACATAAATGTAATAAAGGCAAATTAAAGAGAAAGTTGACCCTGTGCATGGTAATTGCATTAGAAACAGCAAATAAATCCTAGCAAATTTCTTAATGCGTCCCTGCAAGTTTGAATGCTATCCGTGTTTCTGCTACAATGTTATTGGTCTATGAAGCTGCCATCTGTTTCTATCCACACCAAGCCCCCCCATAATGTTGCTCACTCACTTCCTCCTATAGACTACCTTAGATCGCTGCTGTGGGAGGAGGCACAATTCTTGTGACCAGCTCTGCTATTGTGCCTTGTTCCCTCCTCCTAGATTAAAGATCAAAGGATAGGATTGCATAGGATAGGATAGTGAGCGACACCTTGGGGGGGGGGGGTTGGTGTTGCTGAAAACAGATGGCAGCTTCAAAAGCTGATGGCATAGGAACAGTTATCAAGCACAGGGTTACCTTCCTTTTTTAAAGCTAAACTCTGGGAACCAACATTCCCCCCCCCCCCCCCGTACCTCCTACACCATGCCCATCTCTTCAATCCATGCAGTATTTTATGCTTTTTTTAGTACTTACCCTATTCAGAAGTTTTCAGGCTGGTCACATAATGCTGCAGGGTCTTCATCCTCTTTGCCTCTTTTCCTAGTTGGGTGGTCTTGGGTGGCACAGAGTAGCTCTGATACAATATAACATCAGGACTAATCTCTGCATTATTACAGTATAAGCAGTGGCGGTGCGTCCATTAAGGGTGCACGGGCGCCGCCCCCTCTCGCCAGTCACTCCCCTATACGAATAATGGATAGATTCTTGCACTGCATGAATCTATCCATGGCTGCCGCCGCCAACCCCTATTCAGGCGTCTGGCCCCTTTTTAGGACGACAGGTGCCTGAATTACAGCGGAGTGGGTGTATGTTTAAAGCACCTGATTAGAGCCATAGGCTCTACTAGACTTCAAAAAAGGTGAACTGTGAGCGCAGAACATTGTGCTCACAGTTCACCCAGGTGTGTTAGAACAGCGAATGAATATTCGCTGCTCTAACACTGAACCGCCTCTCTGCCAATCAGGAAGCGCGGGTGTGTTACCTGTCACCTGTTAGGCTGAAAGAACAGGCGCTGTGATTGGACTCCTATCAGGAGGAGGGGAGTAGACGCATGGAGGACACAGCTTGCTGCCATCACCCACTGCCCCACCAAGATAGGGTAAGTCCTGGGCAGTTGGCGAGCGGGCATGGGGTTACAGTGTTAACTTTTGATGGGTGCAGTGGTGGCATTTGATGGGAACAGTGGCGGTATTTGATGGGCACAATGGCAGCATTTGATGGGCACAGTGGCGGCATTTGATGGGGCACAGTGGCGGTATTTGATGGGCACAGTGGCAGGATTTGATGTGCGCAGTGGCAGCATTTGATGGGGCACAGTTGCGGTATTTGATGGGCACAGTGGCAGCATTTGATGGGCACAGAGGCTGCATTTGATGGGCACAGTGGCTGAAATTGATGGTCACAGTGGCTGCAATTGATGGGCACAGTGGCTGCGTTTGATGGCACAGTGTCTGTGTTTGATGGCACAGTGGCTGAAATTGATGGGCACAGTGGCTGCGTTTGATGGCACAGTGGCTGCAATTGATGGGCACAGTGGCTGCGTCTGATGGCACAGTGGCTGCAGGTGATGGACACAGTGAGACTGCAATTGATGTTTTTTTTTCCTGAATTTTTCAGTTTGTTTGCGCCCCCCCGCAAAAAAAAATTTTTTAGCACCAGCAGCCACTGAGTATAAGAGAAGGCCACCGTGTTGACATCCCCTCAGGGTTGGGTCCATGACACTGTGCACTCACAGTATATCTTATAGACTAAGGCATCTAATGATGAAAAGAGGTTACTGAGGGAAACAGTGCGATAGAGAATGTGAGTATCACAGCCAAAGGACCTTTAATATTTTATTGTTATTTATTTTATTAGAGGTACTTATATAGCACCCTCAATCTACGCAGTGCTTTACACATATATATTGTACATTCACATCAGTCCCTGCCCTCAAGGAGCTTACATTCTTAGGTCCCTAACTCACATTTATACATACTAGGGCCAATTTAGACAGGATCCAATTAACCTACCAGCATGTCTTTGAAGTGTGGGAGGAAACCCAAGCAGGCTCAGGGAGAACATGCAAACTCCAGGCAGGTAGTACTGTGATTGGGATTTAAACCGAAGAGCCTAGTGCTGCTAGACAGAATTGTTAACCACTTAGCCACTGTCCTGTCTTAGCCTGGAGCTGAGCTTTTGAATTTCCTAGAAATAATCCTTTTTTCCAAATAAAAACTGAGCTGCAACTATTGAAAAATATTAATGAAATGTATTTTAACTCAACTAATATACATACCAAAATGTACCCTGATTTTACGACCTTGAAATATGCTTTACTCTGGGGTAGGTCGGAGAAGCTATTCAGGTGTCCTGCTTTCACATATGGTGTCAAGGAACATGCTGAGAGGAGGAGAGAACAGAGTGATGAACTCATCAATTTTTTTCTGCTCTTCGTAAAAGAGCATAAAATCCACGTTCGGTGCAAATAAGATAAAATAGCAGCCATTTAACAAAACATGATACCAGTTGATAAATAATAAAGAAAAAATAAGTAACACTCCAAATAAAGCAACAATATATAACATTCAGTTGTACAAAAAAAATAATAAAAAAGTGTCCATGGGCAAAATAGAACTCAATCTTAATAATGTAACACCAAAAAATAATAAACAGTACATAAGTGCAAAACAATCCAATAAAGGAATGATCCGTGCAGACTAAAAGTATCCGTCACCAGCAACACCCACTTCCTGATTCATTTCGTCCTCAATGAGATGTCTCTGAAGGATGAAGGTAATTGTAGCCATTTTTTTAATTAAACTTTTTTACATCTTGATTGGCTTCACATTGGGAGTTTCTCTTGTTTTTATTGTGAGTCTCCTCTATACGATTTGTGATCCATGTGACGGTTACCCTCCTGGATAAACTTGCTGCTGCTTGTTTGACCATTATAATTTGTGGTCCTGAACTTATAGTAAAAAGCGTGAGTGTTAGGGTGTTGCTGGTGATGGATACATTCATTCTGCATGGATCATTCCTTCATTGGATTGTTTTGCACTTGTTTATGATTTTTTTGGTGTTACATTATTAACAAATTGCCGACCAGTCGCAGTTGTTATACTGTGCGAATCACCGCAGCTGTACAGCGGATGCTTTAAGGGGTATAGGGAGCGCGCGCACGGGCGCTGTGTGACGTCGGAGTTGATGCGCATGGCTGGCAGTCACAATGTCCACTCCTGAGAGAAACAGAACGCGGATCTGTCAATGTAAATAGACAGATCCTCTTTCTGTCAGGGAAGTAGACAGAGATCTGCTTTTTCTAGTAATCAGGAACAGTGATCTCTCTCTACTCTCTGTCAGTACACTGCCCCACATTTAGAAACACCTCTCTAGGGAACCCCTTGATCACCCCCTAGTGTTAACCCCTTCCATGCCAGTGACATTTATACAGTAATCAGTGGCTAATTTTAGCTCTGATTGCTGTATAAATGTCAATGGTCCCAAAAAAGTGTCAAAAGTTTCCACGAATCCTCGGGTCCTTTTGCAGGTTTTGCAGAATCAGGGAGCCCAGGCATCGTAAGTTTGAGGAGGCATGAGATTCTGAGTCCTCTGGGTCAATAAGGATGACATTTTCAGGAACTACCTCCTCCTAGCCACGTACAACTCCTTGGGTTTCTGGGGACTGAAAATCATCCCTTGAAGACTGCTGTACGTTATCCTCTATATCCATGCTGACACAATCCTCCTCCTCCTCCTCTTTCTCCTGTGTGTTTGGCAGCCCCGCAGGAATGGTATCTGCATAAAGGGGGCCTTGAGAGGAAAGGAAGTCTTCCTCTTCCTCCTGCTGTTCTGCCTCAAGTTCCCTGTCCATGATTCCATGAAGCTTGTGCTCCAGCAGAAAGATTAGAGGGACAGTCTCACTGATGCATGCATTGTAGCAGCTCACCATCCTTGTGGCCTCCTCAAATGGTGAAAGGAGAGTGCTTGCATCCTTTATCAGTAGCCACTGGTGTGGCGAAAAGAAGCCAAGCTCCTCTGAGCCTGTCCTTGTGCTATACTCACACAGGTACTCAGCAGCATTGCCAATGTTGAGTTCCACCTGGTGGGCATGTCACAAATGAGGCGGTTGGTGGGTAGGTTGAATTCTAGTTGAATGTCAGCCAGCCGAGCACTGGCATTGTATGACCGGTGGAAATGGCCACAGACTTTTCTGGCCTGCCTCAGAAGATCTTGTAAGCCTGGGTACCTGTTCAAGAAACGCTGCACCACCAAATTCAGGACATGTGCCAAGCATGGAACATGTGTCAAGTGTCCCTGTCGAGGGCGTAAAGAAGGTTGGTTCCATTATCGCATACAACCATTCCTGGCTCAAGTTGCCATGGCGTCAACTTGCCCTTGCATAGCCGCGGTATGGCTACTATCCCCTAGACCAGCGATGGCGAACCTTGGCACCCCAGATGTTTTGGAACTACATTTCCCATGATGCTCACCTACACTGCAGAGTGCATGAGCATCATGGGAAATGTAGTTCCAAAACATCTGGGGTGCCAAGGTTCGTTATCACTGCCTTAGAAAGACAACTGAAGCACCGCATGGCATATTTTAGCCTGACTGCTTGCGTAGCCCCTTGAACGTTTAGGGAGCACAGCTGGTTCAGAGAACAATTCAGCAGAAGAGGCCATAGAGGAAGAAGAAGAGGAGGGGATGGAGCAGACAGATGTGGCAGAATCACCACCAACTTTTTGAAGGTGTGGTGACAGAACAAGCTCCAGCACTGAACCCTGTCCTGCATCCTTCCCAGCTGCCAGCAGCAGAGTTACCCAGTGTGCTGTGAAGGAAATGTAACATCCCTGACCATGCCTGCTGGCCACGAGTCAGCAGTAATGTGAACCTTGCTGCTGACCGTCCTGTCAAATGAGGATAGAAAATTGCCTTTCCAATTCAGAATGAGATTGCAAACAGCAACGCTGCGTTCTGCTGAACACGTGTTGAAAAAAGCCCACACCAATGAACTTTTGGAAGTCAGCGGGGAGTCAGCAGTGCCCACACCTGTGGAGCTCTGTGGTGTGATGCAATAGAGTGGCTGCATATAAACGGGCCCCTGGAGGACATCCTGCCTCAATGGAGTTGTGCCTCCTCCTCACTTTCCTCCTCTGTTCTCTCAGGCACCCAAGTACAGTCAGTGACCTCATCATCTCCTCCCTCCTTGTCACTGGAGCAAACTTGTCAGTATGCTGCAGCTGGGGGAACATGACTGCTAGTTTCTTGTCCTTCTGTGGCACCCCCTCTCTCTAGGCTCACGTTACTCCATTCCTCAACCTGGCAACCAACATCAGAGCATACAAATTGCTGTGCATCCTCCAACAGCATGTAACTGACACTATGATCAAATAATTCTGGGGACTCCTCTGTGCATGATGGTGGGGCTACGGAATGAGTAGCTGTGGACAAGGAGCTGCTGGAATAGGTTGCTTTGGAAGCTGCGGTGGAAGGAAAACTAGTATGAGCCTGGGGGACAGAGGATGAGGAGGATGAGGACGGCTTAGTTATCCACTCCACCAACTCTTCTGCATGTTGTGGCACAATAACATGGCTAGCAGCAAAAAAAAAGGACAAGCATACCCTGCCTGCAGAGGATGCACCATGTCCGCGACCATTACTTTTCATTCTAGACACTGAGGCTGCTTGCCCTCTTTTAGTGGCCTGTGAGCATCTGCCTCTCCTTGTTGGCCTTTCAGACATGATAGGGATTTTTTATGGGGATTGTTATAACTTTTTATTATAGAGTGTGGGATGGAAATAAGGTGCTTGGGTGCGATACTTTTGTGCTTATAAACCATTTTATTATTGTTTTTTATTTTCTGGGGGGGATTATTATAAATCTTTATTATAGAGTGTGGGAAGGCAATATGATGCTTGGGTGCAATACTTGTGTGCTTGGTGCACTATAAACCATTTTATTATAGTTTTTTTTGAATAAAGAAAAAAGGTGTAGCAATTGTGGAGATTTTTTTTTCACTGCTGCTGCTAAAAAACAAAAATAGAATAAATGTAAAAAATATTAAAAAAGGCCAAAAAAAAAAAAATAGTGGTGGCGCAGAAGGAAGACCACCTGTGACTCAGAAGAAGGAACAGCAATTATGGAAAATTTTTTGTTTGCTGCTGCTGAAAAAAAAAATTCAAAAAGCCCCCCCCCAAAAAAGGGATCCACTACTGACGCATAGAGAGAAACACCTGCGATGCAGAAGGGGGGCAGCAATAATGCCCTAATAATGCGCCACCAAAAAATAAATAAAATAAAAATAATGATTAAGGAAAAAAAATGGGATTAGTGGTGACACAGTAGTGTTGTACACACCAACACTTCAGTAGCACCACAACACTGTGTTTTTCACACTACACTACACTGTATTATATACTCTGCACTGCACTATATACTCTGCACTGCACTGTATTATATACTCTGCACTGGACTATATACTCTGCACTGTATTATAGACACTACACTGCCTGCACTGTATTATATATTCTACACTGACTGCACTGTATTATATATTTTACACTGACTGCACTGTATTATATATTCTACCCTGCCTGCACTGTATTACATATTCTACACTGCCAGCGCTGTAGTATATATTCTACACTGACTGCACTATGTTATATATTCTACACTGACTGCACTGTATTATAGATTCTGCACTTACTGCACTGTGTTATATATTCTACTACACTGCCTGCACTGCATTATATATTCTAATCTACACTGACTAAACGCTGATTCCACTAACTAACCTGTCTAATCTCTCTTCACTGTAACACACACTACATACGGCCACTGTTGATAGGAGCCTTATATAGTGTGGGGCATGGACTTAGCCTCCGAGCCATGATTGGCCAAAGGCACCGTGCCTTTGGACATTCATAGCTCCTAAAGCACATTGCGCTGTGATTGGCCAAAGCACACAGGTCAGGTGCATGCTTTGGCCAATCAGCAGGCTTCAATGCACTGTGACCTCACAGTGCATTATGGGGCACATCGCTGCTGGCGAATGTGCTGCGAGCACCACATATGTTTATTTGTTCTAAGAACAAACGAACACCCGATGTTTGAGTAAAACTTACATTTGACTCCAATATCAAGCCCATCTCTAATCTTTCTGTGTCATCTCTAGAGATCCTAGTTGACCCCTATATCACTATTATGTCCTGTCGTGAATTTCTTTGAGTGCAACAGAAGAAAAAAAACAACAATCAGGTAGCCCTAAGCTGGCTGTGCTATTTATCAGAGCTGAGTATATCTCAGGACTGGGTGTATAGAAATACAAATCCTTTGGCAGGTAGAACAGCTCCTATATATGATTTAATCTGTGAACCTAGCTATTTGTCTGAAGTCTAACTTTAAGGCTGGGTTCACACTATTGCGAATTGGATGCGGGAAAATTTGCATATCAGAAGACTGTAACCATCTCTCAATAGAGCCGGTTCACACAGCTCCGGGACGGCTGCTGAGCGAATTGCACAGGAGTCCTGTGCATCCTCTGGTTCATTTCAGGTCCGAATTCAGCCAAGAATTTGGACTGAAATGGGACCTGAAACAGTGAACAAGAACGCACCGGACCCCTGCTGTGAGCCGCTCCGTACGGCAGTGTGAACCCAGCCTTAATATATTTTGGATACTGTTAGATTAAAGACCCCAAATTTGTTGTTTAATACCTTCTTAAAAATTCCTGCATGTCAGAAACCCAGACTGGAGTGCGAGCCCCAGAAACACTACAACCTGTTAAAAACGACTGAAAAGCCAGTTAAGTATTTGAAGGAAGAAAGACTTGAACACTTGAACACTTTGACATTTTGTTGTCTCAAAGTGGAAACTAAAATTACCCTAACACAACCTATTGATAACATTTTCACATACTATTACTATGAAGTGCTCATTACATGTTTTGTGATTAATGTAATGGCTAGTAATAATACTAGTGACATTTTGCGTAATAGCAGTAATTTGGCAGCCCCAAGTGGCACCATGCTCAATTAGCAGGTTGTAATGAAGGTTAGGAAATGCAATTTTAATAAAAGATGGCATGAATCAAAACAGTCGTTTATTTCCATTAAATCAAACAGAAAACAGGAAGAAATTAAATATTTATTATTTGACAATATTAGTGATATTTCCCATCTGTATTCAGTGGCGCAAATACATTTATTCCAGAAACTGCCTTTAAAAGAATTGAAAAACACACACACACTTATTTACAGTATCTCACAAAAGTGAGTACACCCCTCACATTTTGTAAATATTTAATTATATCTTTTCATGTGACAACACTGAAGAAATGACACTTTGCTATAATGTAAAGTAGTGAGTGTACAGCTTGTATAACAGTGTAAATTTACTGTCCCCTCAAAATAACTCAACACACAACCATTAATGTCTAAACTGCTGGCAACAAAAGTGAGTATAACCCTAAGTGAAAATGTCCAAATTGGGCCCAATTAGCCATTTTCCCTCCCCGGTATCATATGACTCGTTAGTGTTACAAGGTCTCAGGTGTGAATGGGGAGAAGGTCTGTTAAATTTGGTGTTACCGCTCTCACTCTCTCATACTGGTCACAGGAAGTTCAACATGGCACCTCATGGCAAAGAACTCTCTGAGGATCTGAAAAAAAGAATTGTCGCTCTACACAAAAAAGGCCTAGACTATAAGCAGATTGGCAGGACCCCGAAACTGAGCTGCAGCACGGTGGCCAAGACCATACAGCGGTTTAACAGGACAGGTTCCACTCAGAACAGGCTTTGCCATGGTCGACCAAAGAAGTTGAGTGCACGTGCTCAGCGTCATATCCAGAGGTTGTCTTTGGGAAATAGACATATGAGCGCTGCCAGCATTGCTGCAGAGGGTAAGGGGGGGGGGGGGTCAGCCTATCAGTGCTCAGACCATACACCGCACGCTGTATCAAATTGGTCTGCATGGTTGTCATCCCAGAAGGAAGCCTCTTCTAAAGATGATGCACAAGAAAGCCCGCAAACAGTTTGCTGAAGACAAGCAGAGTAAGGATATGGATTACTGGAACCATGTCCTGTGGTCTGATGAGATAAACTTATTTGGTGTCAAGCATGTATGGCAGCAACCAGGTGAGGAGTACAAAGACAAGTGTGTCTTGCCTACAGTCAAGCATGGTGGTGGGAGTGTCATGGTCTGGGGCTGCATGAGTGCTGCTGGCACTGGGGAGCTACAGGAAACCATGAATGCCAACATGTACTGTGGCATACTGAAGCAGAGCATGATCCCCTCCCTTTGGAGACTGGGCTGCAGGCCAGAATTCCAACATGATAACGACCCCAAACACGCCTCCAAGATGACCACTGCCTTGCTAAAGAAGCTGAGGGTAAAGGTGATGGACTGGCCAAGCATGTCTCCAGACCTAAATTCTATTGAGCATCTGTGGGGCATCCTCAAAAGGAAAGGTGGAGGAGCGCAAGATCTCTAACATCCACCAGCCCAGTGATGTTGTCATGGAAGAGTGGAAGAGGACTCCAGTGGAAACCTGTGAAGCTCTGGTGAACTCCATGCCCAAGAGGGTTAAGGCAGTGCTGGAAAATAATGGTGGCCACAGAAAATATTGACACTTTGGGGTCGATTTGGACAATATCACTTAGGGGTGTACTCACTTTTGTTGCCGGTGGTTTAGACATTAATGGCTGTGTGTTGAGCTATTTTGAGGGGACAGCATATTTACACTGTTTTACAAGCTGTACCCTTACTACTTTACATTGTAGCAAAGTGTAATTTCTTCAGTGTTGTCACATAAAAAGAAATAATAAAATATTTACAAAAATGTGAGAGGTGTACTCACTTTTGCGAGATACTGTAAATCATTAGGGATGAGCTTGATGTTCGGGTTGAACATACGTTCAACTCGAACATTGGGTGTTCACCCGTTCGCCAAAGAGCAAACATTATGGGGCGTTCGCGGCAAATTCAAGCGCTGCAGAGTGCCCCATAATGCACTGCGAGATTGCAGTGCATTGTTGTATGATGTAGTAATGAAAAAATAAAGCCGCTCACAGGGTAACCACTTCTGGGCAATAAAGAACGTCCTCCCTCAGCCTCACAGGTGCTGGCTCTGCGCAATGAATGGAGAACCCATGGAGAAGCCATCTAGGCTCCTCTTTTTGTTCTCCATGCATTGCTGTATGATGCTTGGCCAAAGCATGCACCTGACCTGCATGCTTTGGCCAATCCCAGCGCCCTTTCCTAAGAGAGTCATAGTTGGCCAAAGGCAGGGTATATATATATATATATATATATATATATATATACACATATATATATATACTCTGCATCCAGTGTAGCCTATATCTACAGTGCATTCCGTGGTGTACTGTTTCTAATACACTTCAGGTGGTGTCTTAATATATATATATATATATATATATATATATATATATATATAGTGGTAGTGTGGTACCCCACCAGTGTATGGGTCCAGGATTCTCAACCAGGCAGGTTGAAGAGCTCCAGTGTATTTGCTTGTTTGGAAGGAAACTGGCTTTTCAGTTTCCACATTATTTAGTAAAGCCCACTTTGGGACCTGGAGCCCGAGGATTTCTTAGGGATCCGGGTGGGATGAAATCCCCAGTCCTGGGTCTGGGTTTTGAGACTCACCAGCACACTGATTGTTCAGGTGTGTGTGGGCCTGATAGTAGAGTCAGGACCATGGTTCTGGGCTCCACCCTCCCGAGGAGTCCAGGCTTGCAAGGGAGAACCCAGAGAGTGGGTTTTGTTTTCATTTCTGGAACTTTGTTTGATTTTCTTTAATAAAAGTGAGCCAACAAGCCCTGAAAAGGAAACGTTTGTGTGGACTGTTCTCGCTAGCGGGTGCTACACTTGAGCTAAACAACCCTCAACTTTACTATATATATATAGTACACCAACCTTCTCTCTGCCCTCCGACAGGGACACTTGACCCATGTTCCATGTTTGGCACACGTGTTGAATTTGGTGGTGCAGTGGTTTTTGAGCAGGGACCCAGGCTTACAGGATCTCCTGAGGCAGACCAGAAAAGTCTGTGGTAATTTCCACTGGTCATACAATGCCAGTTTTCGGCTGGCCGACATTCAAAGGGAATGCAACCTCCCCAACAACTGCCTCATTTGTGACGTGCCCACCAGGTGGAACTCAACGTTGGCAATGCTGCAGCGGCTGCACACGCAGCAGAAGGCCATCAATGAGTACCTGTGCGAGTATGGCACCAGGACAGGGCCAGGGGAGCTTGGCTTCTTTTCTCCATGCCAGTGGCTACTGATCAAGGATGCATGCACTGTCCTGTCACCATTTGAGGAGGCCACAAGGATGGTGAGCAGCGACAATGCATGCACCAGTGACACTGTCCCTCTAGTCTTCCTGTTGGAGCACATGCTTAGTGGAATAATGGACAGGGCACTTGAGGCAAAACAGCAGGAGGAAGAGGAGGACTTCCTTACCTCTCAAGGCCCCTTTATCCAGATAACATTCCTGCGGGAGAAGAAGAAGGAAAAAGAGGAGGAGGATTGTGTCAGCATGGACGTGGACCTTTCCAGCAGAGCATCCACTGGGTTACTGGTTCTTGAGGATGGATCAGTGGCCAGAACTTGCTCAATATGCAGTTGAGCTACTGGCCTGTCCAGCATCCAGCGTTCTTTCTGAACGCACATTCAGTGCTGCTGGAGGGTTTGTAACGGATCATAGAGTGCGCCTGTCCACGGACTTCATTGATATGCTCACGTTTATAAAAATGAATCAGTCTTGGATCAGCAGCTATTAAGCACCTGATGCTGATGTAACTGATTACATTTTCTATGGATGTGAGATCCCTTGAAGACTGCCTATGCTGACTATCCTATTCTTCCTCAATCTTGATGATGCTAGCTTCCAACAATATTTTTGGTTTAGGACACCACCACCACCATCAAAGGCCCAATTTTTCTGCCCTTGTTTAACAGGGGCATGTAGTTACAATTCTTGATATAATATTTAAATGCAGGGCCCGTCCCTGCACCCAACAAGATTAACTGTGAGGGCTTACAGTGTTCTGATACCACCACCACCACCACCAAAGGACCAATTTTTCTGCCCCTGTTTAACAATTTTTGATATAGTATTTCACAGCAGGGCCAATTCCTGCACCCAACAAGATTAACTGTGAGGGTTTAGAGTGTTCTGGTACCACCACCACAGTCCTAATTTTTCTGCCCCTGTTCAACAGGGTCATGTAATTCCAATTCTTGATATAATATTTCACAGCAGGGCCCATTCCTGCGCTCACCAAGAGTAACTGTGAGGGCTTACAGTGTTCTGGTACCACCAACATCTAAGGCCCAATTTTCTGCAGAGTATATAGGGCAGGCCGTATAGTATATTTACTGCTGTTCAGAGTATAGAGTACCTGGGGGCCTGGGGGACCCCCAAGCCATTTTTTTTTATTTGAGTGCAGGGTTCCCCTTAATATCCATACCAGACCCAAAGGGCCTGGTAATGGTCTGGGGGGGGAACCCATGCCGTATTTTTCAATGATTTTCATCTATATTGCCAGGACCCAACAATACATTACAGCTGCGAGCAGTTTTAAATGACTTTTTTTCCTTTAGAAATATCATTTTGCTGTGGTATTGTTCTAAACACGGGAAAACTGTGCAACTTTACAGGCATACTCTAGACACCCCCCAGGCATGATATTTAAAGAAATATTTAATTTTTATTGTTTCACTTTAAGCATTATTAAAATCACTGCTCCTAAAAAAAACGTGTTTTTAAAACTTTTTGTTGCATTGATACATGTCCCCTGGGGCAGGACCCGGGTCCCCAAACACTTTTTATGGCAATAACTTGCATATAAGCCTTTAAAATGAGCACTTTTGATTTTTCACGTTCGTGTCCCATAGAATTTAACGGTGTTCGCGTGTTCGAACAAATTTTTTGCCTGTTCGCATGTTCTGCTGCAAACCGAACTTGGGGGTGTTCGGTTCATCCCTATATATCATATGTCATATATAAATAAATACAAACTTGGTCCCCAGCACATTTGAACCTATTATATCATTTATACTGTATGCAGTGGTACTCCCTAGGGAGTAGCTGGGTAGATTGGTCCTTGCCTTCCCTTAGTGGTGAACTGCCCTGAACCAGGCCCAAGCTCCCTGACACACATGTAGCATAAAGTTGACTTTTTTAACCACTTCAGCCCCGGAAGGATTTACCCCCTTCCTGACCAGAGCACTTTTTACAATTTGGCACTGCGTCGCTTTAACTGCTAATTGCGCGGTCATGCAATGCTGTACCCAAACGAAATTTTCGTCCTTTTCTTCCCACAAATAGAGCTTTCTTTTGATGGTATTTGATCACCTCTGCCGTTTTTATTTTTTGCGCTATAAACGGAAAAAGACCAAAAATTTTGAAAAAAAATGATATTTTCTACTTTTTGTTATAAAAAAAATCCAATAAACTCAATTTTAGTCATACATTTAGGCCAAAATGTATTCGGCCACATGTCTTTGGTAAAAAAAATGTCAATAAGCGTATATTTATTGGTTTGCGCAAAAGTTAACTAGGGTACATTTTCTGGAATTTACACAGCTTTTAGTTTATGACTGCCTACGTCATTTCTTGAGGTGCTAAAATGGCAGGGCAGTACAAAACCCTCCCCAAATGACCCCATTTTGGAAAGTAGACACCCTAAGGGAATTGCTGAGAGGCATGTTGAGCCCATTGAATATTTTTTTTTTTTTGTCCCAAGTGATTGAATAATGACAACAACAAAAAAAAATTTACAAAAAGTTGTCACTAAATGATATATTGCTCACACAGGCCATGGGCATATGTGGAATTGCACCCCAAAATACATTCAGCTGCTTCTCCTGAGTACGGGGATACCACATGTGTTGGACTTTTTGGGAGCCTAGCCGCGTACGGGGCCCCGAAAACCAAGCACCGCCTTCAGGATTTCTAAGGGCATACATTTTTTATTTCACTCCTCACTACCTATCACAGTTTTGAAGGCCATAAAATGCCAAGATGGCACAAACCCCCCCCCAAATGACCCCATTTTGGAAAGTAGACACCCCAAGCTATTTGTGATAGGACCTCTGCGCTACTAAATATCCGTGTAATAAATACTAGTGTATCAGAAATTCGTCTGTATAAACAAGAATCATGAAAGTGATGCCGCAAAATCAATAGTGCACACTGAATCACCATGTAATAAATTGTATAAAAGTAGGATTTCGTGCAAGCACATATATAACAGTGAAAAAATCATGCATCAATGCAAACTAATGTGTCACGTGATCTGTGTACAAAAACTAATTTATATAAATCCATTCCAAGTGTCCAATAGTGGTAAAAGCAAAAAAGAATGGCTGCTAGCCTAAGCCCAAATGGTGGATGATGAAAACAATATAGATCAATCAGCTGAGTGAAGTGACTGCAGTGATGGTATTCCTGGCGATTCTTTATGCTAGAGTCAATACAGCATCTGTACTCATTCCCCCTGTATATGTGCTCCCAATGCCCTTGCCTTAAGGGGCTTAAGATAAAGCCCTATTGGGAATGTAGAGTGATGGTTTGGGGATGCCTGTTCTCCAGGTTGCCAGGTGATGTCCGCTGGTTTCAGATGAATGGATACCTTGGCTGCTCCTTGATGGGAGTGATTCTGTGTCCTGAACTCCAAGCCAAAAAACAAAAGAGAAGACAAGGGGGCTCCCAATGGTGTAGTAGTTTTTTTAAATTAAAATTCCGTTTTATTAAAGTAAAAAAAAGCTGCTAAAATGATATATTGCTCACACAAGCCATGGGCATATGTGGAATTGCACCCCAAAATACATTCAGCTGCTTCTCCTGAGTATGGGGATACCACATGTGTGGGACTTTTTGGGAGCCTAGCCGCGTACGGGGCCCCGAAAACCAAGCACTGCCTTCAGGATTTCTAAGGGCATACATTTTTTATTTCACTCCTCACTACCTATCACAGTTTTGAAGGCCATAAAATGCCAAGATGGCACAAACCCCCCCCCAAATGACCCCATTTTGGAAAGTAGACACCCCAAGCTATTTGTGATAGGACCTCTGCGCTACTAAATATCCATGTAATAAATACTAGTGTATCAGAAATTCGTCTGTATAAACAAGAATCATGAAAGTGATGCCGCAAAATCAATAGTGCACACTGAATCACCATGTAATAAATTGTATAAAAGTAGGATTTCGTGCAAGCACATATATAACAGTGAAAAAATCATGCATCAATGCAAACTAATGTGTCACGTGATCTGTGTACAAAAACTAATTTATATAAATCCATTCCAAGTGTCCAATAGTGGTAAAAGCAAAAAAGAATGGCTGCTAGCCTAAGCCCAAATGGTGGATGATGAAAACAATATAGATCAATCAGCTGAGTGAAGTGACTGCAGTGATGGTATTCCTGGCGATTCTTTATGCTAGAGTCAATACAGCATCTGTACTCATTCCCCCTGTATATGTGCTCCCAATGCCCTTGCCTTAAGGGGCTTAAGATAAAGCCCTATTGGGAATGTAGAGTGATGGTTTGGGGATGCCTGTTCTCCAGGTTGCCAGGTGATGTCCGCTGGTTTCAGATGAATGGATACCTTGGCTGCTCCTTGATGGGAGTGATTCTGTGTCCTGAACTCCAAGCCAAAAAACAAAAGAGAAGACAAGGGGGCTCCCAATGGTGTAGTAGTTTTTTTAAATTAAAATTCCGTTTTATTAAAGTAAAAAAAAGCTGCTAAAATGATATATTGCTCACACAAGCCATGGGCATATGTGGAATTGCACCCCAAAATACATTCAGCTGCTTCTCCTGAGTATGGGGATACCACATGTGTGGGACTTTTTGGGAGCCTAGCCGCGTACGGGGCCACGAAAACCAAGCACCGCCTTCAGGATTTCTAAGGGCATACATTTTTGATTTCACTCCTCACTACCTATCACAGTTTTGAAGGCCATAAAATGCCAAGATGGTAAAAACCCCCCCAAATGACCCCATTTTGGAAAGTAGACACCCCAAGCTTTTTGCTGAGAGGCATGTTGAGTCCATGGAATATTTTATTTTTTGACACAAGTTGCGGGAATGTGACAATTTTTTTTTTTTTTTTGCACAAAGTTGTCACTAAATGATATATTGCTCACACAGGCCATGGGCATATGTGGAATTGCACCCCAAAATACATTTAGCTGCTTCTCCTGAGTATGGGGATACCACATGTGTGAGACTTTTTAGGAGCCTAGCCGCATACAGGGCCCCGAAAACCAATCACCGCCTTCAGGATTTCTAAGGGTGTAAATTTTTGATTTCACTCTTCACTGCCTATCACAGTTTCGGAGGCCATGGAATGCCCAGGTGGCACAAACCCCCCCCCTCAAATGACCCCATTTTGGAAAGTAGACACCCCAAGCTATTTGCTGAGAGGCATGGTGAGTATTTTGCAGCTCTCATTTGTTTTTGAAAATGAAGAAAGACAAGAAAAATGTTTTTTTTCTTTTTTTAATTTTCAAAACTTTGTGACAAAAAGTGAGGTCTGCGAAATACTCACTATACCTCTCAGCAAATAGCTTGGGGTGTCTACTTTCCAAAATGGGGTCATTTGGGGGGGTTTTTGCCACCTGGGCATTCCATGGCCTCCAAAACTGTGATAGGCAGTGAAGAGTGAAATTAAAAATTTACGCCCTTAGAAAGCCTGAAGGCGGTGCTTGGTTTTCAGGGTCCCGTGCGTGCCAAAAAGTCCCACACATGTGGTATCCCCATACTCAGGAGAAGCAACAGAATGTATTTTGGGGTGTAATTTCACATATTCCCATGGCATGTTTGAGCAATATATCATTTAGTGACAACTTTGTGCAAAAAAAAAAAAAAAAATTTGTCTCTTTCCCGCAACTTGTGTCACAATATAAAATATTCCATGGACTCGACATGCCTCTCAGCAAATAGCTTGGGGTATCTACTTTCCAAAATGGGGTCATTTGGGGGGTTTTGAACTGTCTTGGCATTTTATGCACAACATTTGGAAGCTTATGTCACACATCACCCACTCTTCTAACCACTTGAAGGCAAAGCCCTTTCTGACACTTTTTGATTACATGAGAAAAATTTTTTTTTTTTTTGCAAGAAAATTACTTTGAACCCCCAAACATTATATATTTCTTTAAAGCAAATGCCCTACAGATTAAAATGGTGGGTGTTTCATTTTTTTTTTCACACAGTATTTGCGCAGCGATTTTTCAAACGCATTTTTTGGGGAAAAAACACACATTTTTTACATTTTAATGCACTAAAACACACTATATTGCCCAAATGTTTGATGAAATAAAAAAGATCTAGGCCGAGTAAATGGATACCAAACATGACATGCTTTAAAATTGCACACAAACGTGCAGTGGCAACAAAATTAATACATTTTTAAAAGCCTATAAAAGAAACGTGACAAGCTGAAGGAGGGACAGCACAAGCAGCAGAAAGGCTCTAAGGATGGCTCCGCTGATCACCCTAAGGACATGAGGTACTATGCTCAAAAACTGTCTGAAAAACCAGGCCTAGCTGCAGCACAGTCACTAAATGAATGCCCTGACTTTAATGACACTGAGGAGGAAGAATGTATAAGAGCACAGGGAGCAGGGGCCATGTTGACACAGGGAGAGGACAGTGAGGCTATAGCTGATGAGCCTGAAGAACAGGAGGAGGAGGAGGGGGGTGAACAGCCCACACTGGCAGACATTTTAAAAGCAGTTAACAAATGTACAGCCTCTGTAAACAATCTACAAGTACGATTTGGTGGCCTCAAGGAGGAGGTTAGTCTCATCAGACAAGATATTCAGAAAATTCGAGAGCGTACCACTGCAGCAAAAATCAGAATAAGTGAGCTTGAAGATAAACTACCTACACTGATTAGAGACTCCCAATCCACCACACGTCTAGCAAGAGCTACGGATACCCGCGCTGAGGATTTTGAAAATCGTCTCAGGCGCAATAACGTGCGCATAGTCGGCTTACCGGAGAAGGTGGAGGGCCGTGACCCCACGCAATTCATAGAACAATGAATGGCTGAAATATTCGGCAAGGAGGCTTTCACTCATTTGTATGCGGTGGAAAGAGCTCATAGAGTACCTACCAGACCTCTCCCGCCAGGAAACCCCCCCCGCCCAATACTGGCCCGTCTCCTGAATTATAGAGACAGGGAAATTATCCTGAAATTAGCCAGAGAAAAGAGAAATGTCCAGTACAATGGCACACGGATTTCATTCTACCCAGATTTCTCAGGTTCCGGTCCAGAAGAACCGCGCGCGGTTCTCGGAAATTAAAAAACGCCTGCAGAGAGTACAAGCCTCTTATGCAATGCTTTATCCTGCAAAACTCAGAGTTACACTAAGAGGCAGAGCACACTTCTTTGAACACCCGGCGGAGGCTGCGGACTGGCTAGACGCTAATGAAAATGAGCTTCGTCAGGATAGGAGACCAGAAGCGGAGATAGATTGATATCCCTAACAAAGGCCTAGGGGTCTATCCTTTTCTTTTCCCCTCGGAGGAGGGTTGTGCCGGAAACATATATCGATTCATTCCCTTCAAAAATGCAAGTTCGATGACGAGATGGATCATGGCAATGTACTTCATAGCAAGTACCAGAAAATATGTCATTGTTGTTCAGAACCCCGTGAGGGGCTGGAGGGACCAGTTGTCCCACACAGTTTTGTTATATCAGTTGACACACCGGTGTCGTGGATTACAAGAAATAGTTGCCTTTCAATGTGACAAGTGCATATTGATGGATAATGCATGTCAGAAGAGGCACTTTTGTTCGATTTACGCACCGTTGTGCGTTTTACGATACTTCTACACACAAGTTTGTTCCAGAGCGACCGAGGTATTACGGTTTTTGGATAGAGCTGTAACTTTCTTCTTCTTACACTGGCAGTTTTGTCACCTCTTGGCCCCTGCTGGGTATGACATGATGGTCCTCCCCCCCCCCATGGATGGGAGTCAGAGGGGCAATATATTGTTTTACCCTGTTAATTCCCAACTAGACACCAAAAAATGATGACAGTAACTGTCCTTTCTTGGAATGTTCGGGGCCTGCAAGACCCCCTAAAGCGGACGATGGTATCATCCTTATTGAGGAAACGTCTCCCGGCTATATGTGCTTTACAAGAGACCCACCTTACTGCCGATTCTCTGTCATGCATTAATTTCAGATGGGTGGGTAGGGCATATCACTCCACTCACACCTCGTATTCTCGGGGTGAGAGTGTACTGATACCGGGCTCCATAGATTTTGTGGAGTTAGATTCTGAGCTTGATGATGAGGGGAGATATGTATTTTTATGTTGTAAATTGTTTACCTTTAAATGTATACTGGCATTTGTATATGTACCCCCTCCGTACAATAATCTGGTGTTGAGGTCCCTGGTGACGTTCCAAATGAAGTATCCGGAGACGCCAATGTATGTCTTTGGGGACTTCAACAATTATACGGACGCAGTACTAGATAAGCACCCGCCTGTGGTGGGAGGGAGGGGGGCACACCGCACGGCTCTTAGGAAATTTATTGAGGAAGTGGGATGGAGGGACCCATGGAGAGCCAAAAACCCGGGGGTAAAACAGTTTTCCTGTTTCTCAAAAAGTTATGCATCACTATCAAGGATAGATTTATGCCTATGCTCTAGTGCAGCTGAACGACACATCTCTGAGGTGACTTATGCTCTTAGAAGTGTGTCGGATCACTCCCCATTGATAGCAACTTTAGAGGTACGCCCCCCTTCTACGGTGGCAAAAGCCCCATGGAAAATGAACGCTTTTTGGCTGAGTCTCTTCCCTTCCCATGAGCAAATAGAATCTCATATAATAGACTTCTGGTGCTTACATGAGGCTGACGAACAGTGGCCTGTGAACTGGGATGCCTTTAAGGCTGTCCTGAGAGGCCTATTTATAACTGAAATTCAAGCTGTTAAGAGAAAGACACATGCTCAGAGGGAGGGAATTGAAAACATGGCAAAGGAACTGGAGAACAAATTTATCACAGATCCGACCCAAAGTAACAAAGAGACGTGGCTCTCTGCGCAAGATGCGTTGTATAAAATCACGACATCTACAGCAGAGAGGAAGAGATTTTTTCATAAAGCAGCATTTTATGAGGAGGGGGAGCACACTGGACGCCTGTTAGCAACCATTGCCCATGCCCATCAAACTTCCCCCTCAATTGGGGCCTTATGTATGCACCTTGGAGGGCTAACCAATGCCCCGGACCAAATCTTAGCAGAATTGGTGGAATTCTATTCCTCCCTCTATGAGTCTAAACAAACATATACCCTAGACTCCTTATCCGAATATCTGGACAATATTCAGCTCCCCAGCTTACAAGTGGCAGCTAGAGGGGAACTTGACGCCCCTTTGACTGTTGAGGAGCTGCAGTTGGCGACCAGTCTGTTCCCCAATTCCAAGGCTCCGGGTGACGATGGACTCCCCATCGAGGTATACAAACAATATGGCGAGCATATACTTCCGCGTCTATTGAAGGTATTTAATGCAGCGAAACAGAGTGGCAGCCTTCCTCAATCAATGACTAGAGCAAATATAGTTTTGATACTAAAACCCAATAAGGGCCGGGGTCATACTGCCCTATATCTCTTTTACAAACTGACGTAAAGATATTAGCCGAAGCATTAGCAATCCGCATGAATAAAGTCATATCCAGTATAATCCACTCGGATCAATCCGGGTTTATGCCCCAAAAGTCGACTGCGATAAACCTCCGCAGACTCTTCCTCAATATCCAATCCCAGGCAGACAATATGGGAGATAGAGCGTTGCTGTCACTGGACGCTCACAAGGCGTTTGATAGCGTCGAGTGGGACTATCTATGGGCAGTGATGCGAAAATTTGGAATTGGGGAGGGCTTTATCAAGTGGGTGCAGTTACTCTATTCGTCTCCTATAGCGGCCATTAGAGAGGGAGGAAGGATTTCATCACCCTTTAAACTATACAGGGGTACGAGGCAGGGGTGCCCCCTGTCTCCGCTCCTGTTTGCTATGGCCATTGAGCCCCTAGCGGCTACGGTACGCGCTAATCCCTTGATACAGGGTTTTAGATATGGAGACATTCAGGAGAAGGTAATTATGTATGCAGATGACACCATGCTACTACTGGGTGATACATCTAACTCACTGACAGAAGCAATGAGAGTAATTGGACAGTTCGGGAAATACTCAGGCTTAGTTATTAACTGGACCAAGTCCTCTCTGCTGCTGCTGGACCGTGACCCGCCCCCAACCCAACAAACTATGCAGGACATACCTGTCTCGACATCCTTCAAATATCTGGGTATACAGGTTACAGCCCGTATATTGGACTATGTTAATCTTAATCTAACCCCATTGATCAATAGATGTCGTGATCGGGTCAAAGTGTGGAGTAAATTAAAGCTGTCCCAAGTAGGCAGAATAAACTTAATAAAGATGATCCTTATGCCACAACTACTATATGTGCTCCACAACTCTCCAATGGTTATTACTCTGAAAAAGTTTAGAATCATCAACTCTCTTTTCCGTTCATTTATATGGCTTTCAAAGCCTCCTAGAATTAGACTAGAGCAGCTACAACGTCCTAAAGACAATGGAGGTTTGGCATTGCCTAACCCCTGGGTTTATTATTTGGCCTCCCAGCTACAGCACATCGCTAGAGCCATAGGTCCCGGGGAGGACCTGGAGATGAACCTGAGAGACCCTTCGGCCCACATACTCCGGTTCACTTCCAGGAGAGAGGTAGTGGATGGTTTAGAGGCCTTACAATATAACAAATCCAATAAGCTTTTCCCAACCTACGCACTTATGCAGAAAATCTGGAACAAGGTCAGGATGCTGCAGGGGGTGGAAGGCTTCACCAAGTATAGCCCCATCTGGGAAAACAATCACTATTCAGAAATAGCTAAAATACCCTATGGCTCTAAATGGCAACAGTACGGGGTGTCCCATATAGTCCACATACTTAGAGACGGTAAATTGAGACCCTTCTCGGAGCTCAGGGAGGCCTTTCAATTGCCGGGCTCTATGCTCTTTTATTACAGACAACTTAAACATGCAATAGATGCACAAAGGGGCTCCGACATTTGGAACCTGCAACCCACTCCTATTTTCAACCACCTACTTGCCATAACCACTTATAGAGGATTTATATCTGACTGCTATACCATGCTTCTGAACCTTTTCCTAGGGGACGCGCCTCTGAGAGTCGTATCCCACTGGGAACAGGATGTTGGCTCTTTTGAGGAGGAACAATGGGAGGAAGCCTTGCAGGCAGTTCCCACATGTTCGTTAAACGCTGCTCAGAAGCTCTCACAGCTCTATATTATTTCCAGAGTGCACTACACACCGGCTAGACTGGTCCGTATGGGCTTGGGCACTGATCCTACCTGCACCAGATGCTCCAGAGACCATGGAGATCTCATACATCTCCTGTGGAGATGCCCAAAATTGCACCTCTATTGGAACGAGGTCATTAACACCATTAATAGAGTTTTCCAAATAGTGATACCTTTGGATCCCAAACCATGTGTGCTGGGGATTGTGGATGATCTACTGACTGAGGATATCCTTAGACAAGCTATCAGAAGAGCTTTGTTTCAGGCCCGCCTGCTTATCCTCAGGCACTGGAGGTCCACGAGTCCTCCCACGGTACAAGAATGGATTATACAAATGGGGGCCACAATCCGTATGGAAAAAATTATATACCAGCATAGGGGAGCGACACAAAAATATGAGAAACTATGGGCTCACTGGTTGGATACACCAGGTCTAGCGCCAATAGATTTGGTATATGATCGCTTATTCTAAAGGTGGCCCTTATTAGCTTCAATTCTAATGAGATGTATGTTATGCACTATGTAACTAGCCAGTATGCTAAGAGGTGACAAGCAAAATATCCATTGAAGGAACGTGGATAGCCCACAGAAGGATTTATCTGATTATGCTTTTTTTGTTTTTTATCTTATTACATATGTAAGATGTGACTTCTACTCTGTAAATTGCTGTATGCGCTCTGGAACTGTATACATTTATTCAATTTCAATAAAACCTTTTGTTTGAGAAAAAAAAAAAAAATTACTGCCCTCGATCTGACCTTCGCGGTGATACCTCACATGCATGGTGCAATTGCTGTTTACATTTGACGCCAGACCGACGCTTGCGTTCGTCTTAGCGCAAGAGCAGGCGAGACAGGGGTGCTTTTTTTTTTAATTATTTTTTTGCTTTTTTATCTTATTTTTAAACTGTTCCTTTCATTTTTTTTTAAATCATTTTTATTGTTATCTCAGGGAATGTAAATATCCCCTATGATAGCAATAGGTAGTGACAGGTACTCTTTTTTGAAAAAATTGGGGTCTATTAGACCCTAGGTTTCTCCTCTGCCCTCAAAGCATCTGACCACACCAAGATCGGTGTGATAAAATGCTTCCCCAATTTCCCAATGGCGCTGTTTACATCCGGCGAAATCTAAGTCATAAAATGCTCGTACTGTAGCTTCCGGTTTCTTAGGCCATAGAGATGTTTGGAGCCACTCTGGTCTCTGATCAGCTCTATGGTCAGCTGGCTGAATCACCGGCTGCATTTCTCAGGTTCCCTGTTGAGACAGGAGAGCCAGAGAAAAACACGGAAGACGGTGGGGGGGCATTCCCTCCCACTGCTTGTAAAAGCAGTGTAGAGGCTAATTAGCCGCTAGGATTGCTTTTACATGAAAGCCGATCGCTGGCTGAAAAGAATGATCCCAAGATGATACCTAAACCTACAGGCATCATTCTGGTATAACCCTGTCACAAGGATAGGGATGTACAATCCTCGGGTGTGTATAAAAAAGAAGAAAAAGAGAAGGGGAGGAGTTGGAGTGAGGGAGATATCACCTTCCCCACCCGCACTTCCCCATGGGTGAATTCAACATTAGTAAGGAAATACGTGCAAAGATATGTCTATATCTGTGTGCTAAGTAAGTGAAGGTTTGGGAGGTAGATGTTCCGTATCGTGACAAATAGGGAACACCTATCAGACTGGTACTTGGAGGTTCAACTTCAGGTTCTAATCAAACAGAAAAAGGAAGCTATAGGAAAAGATATTATTAAGGCTAATACAATGATGTATACCAAGTACTATGCCTCCCAAAGGAGAGGGGGGCTAAAATAAATAAATAAATAATCAAAAGTCCATCAAAATGGTAAGTACATAGATGCAAACATATTTAAAGTCCACCATCTTAGATATGGGATTACTAGATATCAATCTTGGTATAAAAAGTTCAATAGGCTGTGGTAAACAGGGACTGTTGAACGTATCCCTGTTCAGAGGTAGGATTCTTCCCTTAGAGTGGTGACTTTGGCCCAAAAAGGAACAGGTATATAATGCCCCTACCAGATCAGGTGGACTCACAGGCCCTTGGCGGTGAGTCAAACGAGCTTTGTACCGTCAAGCGGTGTGGGGCTGTAAAGCCGTATGTCGTTCCTGGATCGGATTTCCCTGGTGTCACCGGAAGGCACGCCTCTGGCTCGATAGATTTTTCCAGATGTCATCTAATGGTGTGTCCTTGGCAGGGCGCAGCTGAAAGCCAGGGTCAACCAAAATATTCAGGTAAAGGAAACCTATTCCTCAGCAGCCAATACCGTTTTTGTAGATGAAACAAGAAAAAAAGAAAAAAACTTCCACATAGTGTAAATCTTTCTCAAACGTGGCGACGTTAATTAAAATAAGGTTTTTGCAGTAAGATACAAAAAAAATTGGGAGGTAAAAACTGGGCTCAAAATATTGTAAAGAGTCCCAAGATTAAAAATTTGCGCAGTAGGTGATGGTGAGGGTAAAATCCACAGAAACCCGAAGCGTTTCGTCCTCAAAGACTTCTGCTGGGGTAGAATACCATGATCGGATGGCCTCCCCCTCGCCTCCCCCTCGCCTTTCAACGCTCCCAGACCAAAGCCAACCGCCGCTGGCACCGGGGGGGGTCCGATCGGACCCCCCGCCCGCGGGAAGGCAATCACGTACCAGGTACGTGATTTTGCCTGCCCGTGCCATTTTGTTGACGTATATATGCGTTAGGCGGTCGGCAATTGGTTAATAAACAAAAGCCCTGCGGGCAAAATGTTTAGTTAAACAGTATATTAATAACAATACAAGATGAATATTAATTTTATAACCAAACACAATTATAACTGACCAAAGAGTTAAAGCGGATCTTCAGTCATTTTTTCAACTTTTCATCGATTAAATCTTCTGCCCTTGTTTTAAATTTGGATAGTAAAACTTTTTTTCTGCCAGTAAATACCTTATACAGCCCACTTCCTGTTTCTTGTTTGGTCATTAGCCTAGGCTTATGACATCATGCACATTTCTCTCTCTCTCAATCTTGTGAGAGTTTGCCAGGAAAGGAGGGGGGATGAGTCATAAGAGGACCAATGAGAGCTGCAGAGCTGGAGGTATGCCTCTGTGTGTGTGTGTGTGTGTGTGTGTAAATCCAGGAAGTGAACAGGCAGCAGCTTCAGCTGCCCACAGTTAAAATGGATGCAGCCAGACTTAGTAGGGAGATTTCTGCAGCATATTTGGCAGGTATAGGATCACAGCATATATAAAATAAAATGCAAACTGGTTGGAGGGAAGCTTCAGAATGGCAAAGATGTTTTTATTACAGATTACAGTTCAAAAGGCATTGACTATGCCATTGGAGGGGTAGAAGCTCAGTTCAACTGGCACATGGATTCCTGTTGGAGTGCTCTCTCCTTGAAGAATATTTGGACTTCAAAGAGGAGAGAGAGACTCCAAACGTCCTAAGAAGTCCCTACAATAGACAGCAAGTAAAGTGACTCCAGAATAAAAGCTGGTGGCAAAAATAAGTTTCACCACAACTGCAGGTCCTGATCAGGCCTTAGAAGGCCAGGTAATGCCACACAGATGGTACACCCCACTCAAGCTCTTCTTTGCAGCTTGGCACAAGAGCACAGCAGGCAAGTCTTTCTCTCTGCCTCTCACAGAGCTCAGTCCTCTCTTTGCAGATCTGTCCTAAGCACCCCGCAGCTCTGCACACACAGCTCTCTGCTCATTGGCTGGGTCTCCACTTAGCAGCACAGTTCACAACAGCAGCTTCATTCCCCCTTGTCCCCATTGTGAGCTCACCTCCTTCTGCTCTATGATGTCAGTGGGCAGAGGGTAAGTCCAAGCTCAGAGCTCCAAGCTCAGAAGGCAGCCAATCTCTGTCCTGCAATTTCAGGTCCCCACCAAAATTGCTGTCACTTCACCTATGCTGGGGACACGCTCTGCTCTCTGCACTTTCCCTCTCCAGGTCTCTGTTTGCCTGAGGAAGTGACCAGTCGAAGCCCTCCTCGATTCTACCTGCTTCTCCTGGTTGCAATGTTCTATCCAGCAGCAGTGTAAGACATAGAAACAGGCTGTGAGGATGTAGCAGGAAGCACCCTGGCTATGTGGGCTACATATACAGTGCCTTGAAAAAGTATTCATACCCCTTGCAAGATTCCACATTTTGTCATGTTACAACTGTAGCGCTGGTAGATTTTTTAATCTTCCGTTGATAGGTAAATCTTGTGGGTTACTTGTTAGGTGAAGTTAGCTCTGCCTCTGTTCCAGCTTGGCTGAGTTACGTGTAGTTCCACATTGTGCCGGTGGGTGTCGTTGTCACCATGGGCTGGTGTTAGAAAGGCAACGTGTTGAGGCGTATGGGTGCTCCTCTGTCCCGGAGACAACTCGGTGGAGGTGGTCCTCTGAGTTGCATTCTGGGAGAGGGTATTTATGGGACAGACGCCATGTTCTGGGGTTCGATTTCAGCCACCTGCTGGCCCTCCTGGCCGACAGGTATGCGTTAGGAGTACCACCTCGTGGTCCTCCAATCCGGAGGCCCACGTCGCTGTGGCATGTGGGTGGGCCCAGAAGCCTGTCTGGGGCCTATCACAGCAGCAGAGGAATGGTCCTGAGCTGTCTATCCTGAGTGAAGAAGCTGGACAACCGAGGAGATCCCAGGGGAGGACCCATCATGGAAGGATCATGCGGTGTGCTGGTCTGGAAAGGGGCCTGGTGACTCGGTTGGAGGACGTATCCTGAAGTAATCTTACTGCATAGTACTGCCGGATTGCCTTAAAGGTTCAAGTACTGTGTCTGATATTCATCGCAAACCAATACGTCCTGTGGCAGAGGATCGTACGAGTTTTATTCCAAACAAGTCTGTGGCAGAGACTTTTGTTCGTGTTACGTACTGGCTGCTAGGCAAGTGAGAGAGGCCTAACCAGGCGGGCAAAGATTGGATCCCACAAGGGGAGTGCATTCAATTACAAGTGTTCAATTCCAAAGAATACTAAGGAAAGGTATTTGAGCTTCCCTGCAACTTTCCTTCTGCCTCTTTCCTGCTACTTCCTTTATTACTTGTTCATTAAAGCATTGGAAAATATACTCAAGTGTTCGGTGCTTATATGGTCCAGAGGTAAACTCAACGGGACCCTAGACCCGGTGCCGGTGAAACAGAGGTATCGAGAGTGAAGGTAACAGCCCGCTTTAAACCAGCAGCTCCACCGAGAGTTAGTGCTACATGTGGGGGTGTCATCCGGGATTTATTGGCTATCTGTTCTCGCAACCTGGAGAAGTGTTTCACCGGGAGTTTACGGTGAGAGCTGGACTTTGTCAATTTCTCAGGAGAAGAAGAGGTTAAAAGTTGCAGGACTTTATTTCTGACTGCGTAGGTGGCAGGCGCCAGTGAAAGCCCGGGAGCTACGTGATCAGAGGAACAAGTGGGAGGAGCCTAGCCTACTTGATACCGCGTGGGACGTGTGTGTGTTGGCGCCAGAGAAGAAGAGAGGCCTCGTGATCGTGCTGGGAAGATCAGAGTGTGGCCATGTCTTTTTTGGTGATGCAACCAACTGTGGGGCCTAAGATGTTCACTACCAGCACCGCTGCGGGTGCTATGCTGACCGGAACCTTGCTTACAGATACCGGCATTCGTCTGAAACCGCAGGGGAGGTTTGTTCTTTATACAGTTGGAGATATTGAAGGACTAGGCATGCTTTGCCATAAGTGTGAAGGACTGGTCATACACCTCCATCCATTTGTTCGCTGCTCGCAATGTGGAGAATATTTGTTTGTGGTGGAGCAACCTACCATGTCGCCCTGTGCTTATCGTATGGACTGAGCTACAGGTATCGCCACAGTGGAAACTGCTACTACTGCTGAAAAAGAATGGCAGGCCGTGATTTCGCCTGTTGTCACCGAAAGTGTTCCTGAGAGAGATACTGCGGTAACCGACTCATCAGCGGACATTACCTTGATTTCCGCGTCCACTACGCCTATCCCTGTTGTACCTGTCCAGAGGAAGGTGGGATATGTGAAGGCTTCCCGCGGCCGTGGTCGAGGCCTACCCCAGAGACTGCCCGAACCGGAGAAGTCCACGTCAGGAACGGGTGAGAGTTCACAGGGGAATGTATCTGGGACTTTGTGTAAATATTTGCCGGCAGAAGAGTTGAGAGATTCCGAGATCGATTCCATGTTGGATCTCTCCGGTGATGATTATTTATTTGAGACAATGTCACAAGAACTGTTATGGGCCCAGGGTAAAGACGTTGCTTCTGCCTTGACTTTCTCAGAATGGACAGCCCTGAGTTCTGGGAGAACATAACCTTGTGTGGAGCCACACAGTACTGTCGGGGAGACATTGCCTAAAGTTACTACTTTGTTGCCAACACCCGTCGGGTCTATGGTGAGCAAGTCATTGAACTCTTGTGTGCCCCCTGGTTTGGGGAAAAATAGGTCGTTGCCCAAACTTGCACGTTTGCAGAGAATGCTTAACAAGCGTGTGGCCAGGGAATATGGTTTGGAGTTCCCATATGTTACCCAGGACATTATGCAAGAGATTGAAGCCAACCGGGAGCTTTGGTACAGTGAAGCTGTTTGGGACTATTTGTCTGTGCCTAAGCCTTTCCGGAAAACTGGATATTCTGTCGCTATGGATGAACGCTTCAGTGGATGTTTCCTACACTGGAACTATGGTCGGCACATTTATGCTGACAAAGTGGTCATTTGCAGACCAGGAAAAGATGATGTGGTTTATTTTATCACTACACTGGATAAACAAGGAAAATCACTGACATTGCCAGATCCTCAGTTCTACTGGTGATCATGGATAAAGAACTGTGGGGTATGTAGATAGTGTCAGTGTTCAGAGCTCTTCGAGGTCAAGATTTGGTGTTCAGCTCTGTGTTTCCAAATCCAAGGCTCGTTTTTTTTGCTAGCTGGACTTCTTTCGTTTAAAGATATGACATACCTAAATATACATAGCGATGGACTCCTCAAGTTATTCTAGTTGGTTCCTTAGTGGGAACATAGGAAAGATTATATGAAGAGAGTTTCATTTTTTTAAGAATGAGACTTTGCTCCTAAAACTGTATATATCTTGTGTGTGTGTTTAACTTTGTTTTTTTTCAGGAGCAAGTGGACCTGCTATCAAGCTGTTAGGCTTTTCAGCTAGATAGGTAGTGGGGTTGCAACAATATTAATGTGGTTTTGTTTACGGATGTGAACATATTGTTTAAAAGAAAAATGTTGAAATTGTAACATCTCTCTACTGTCTTTTTCTCTTCTTTACTTTAATCCAAGTTTTAAGTTAAATACCTGCTCTCAGGCTTGGGAGTTATTACTATTTTTTTTGACAGGCGTTGAGGACAACGTCTATTGTAGTGGGGGGAGTATGTAGCGCTGGTAGATTTTTTTAATCTACCGCTGATTGGTAAATCTTGTGGGTTACTTGTTAGGTGAAGTTAGATTTGCCTCTGTTCCAACTTGGCTGAGTTGCGTGTAGTTCCACACTGTGCCGATGGGTGTCGTTGTCACCATGGGCTGGTGTTGGAAAGGCAACGTGTTGAGGCGTATGGGTGCTCCTCTGTCCCGGAGACAACTCGGTGGAGGTGGTCCTCTGAGTTGCATTCTGGGAGAGGGTATTTATGGGACAGACGCCATGTTCTGGGGTTCGTTTTCAGCCACCTGCTGGCCCTCCTGGCTGACAGGTATGCGTTAGGAGTACCACCTCGTGGTCCTCCGATCCGGAGGCCCACGTCGCTGTGGCGCGTGGGTGGGCCCAGAAGCCTGTCTGGGGCCTACCACAGCAGCAGAGGAATGGTCCTGAGCTGTCTATCCTGAGTGAAGAAGCTGGAAAACCGAGGAGATCCCAGGGAAGGACCCGTCGTGGAAGGATCATGCGGTGTGCTGGTCTAGAGAGGGGCCTGGTGACTCGGTTGGAGGACGTATCCTGAAGTAATCTTACTGTATAGTACTGCCAGGTTGGCTTAAAGGTTCAAGTACTGTGTCTGATATTCATCGCAAACCAATACGTCCTGTGGCAGAGGATCGTACGGGTTTTATTCCAAACAAGTCTGTGGCAGAGACTTTTGTTCGTCCTACGTACTGGCTGCTAGGCAAGTGAGAGAGGCCTATCCAGGCGGGCAAAGATTGGATCCCACAAGGGGAGTGCATTCAATTACAAGTGTTCAATTCCAAAGAATGTTCTAAAGGATACTAAGGAAAGGTATTTGAGCTTCCCTGCAACTTTCCTTCTGCCTCTTTCCTGCTACTTCCTTTATTACTTGTTCATTAAAGCATTGGAAAATATACACAAGTGTTCGGTGCTTATATCGTCCAGAGGTAAACTCAACAGGACCCTAGACCTGGTGCCGGTGAAACAGAGGTATCGAGAGTGAAGGTAACAGCCCGCTTTAAACCAGCAGCTCCACCGAGAGTTAGTGCTACACAACCAAAAACGTAAATGTATTTTATTGGGATTTTATGTGATAGTCCAACACAAAGTGGCACGTAATTGTGAAGTCAATTCTTGCCACATATTCTCAATTGGATTTAGGTCTGGACTTTGACTGGGCCATTCTAACACATGAATATGCTTTGATCTAAACCAGTGGTTCTCAACTCCTGTCCCCAGGACCCACCAACAGGCCAGGTTTACAAGATAACTGAAATACATCACAGGTGATATCATTTGCTGCTCAGTGATTGCAGTATTCTAGTCTGCATCTCCCCAAGGTAATACTTAAAATATGGCCTGTTGGTGGGTCCTCAGGACTGGAGTTGAGAACCACTGATCTAAACCATTCCATTGTAGCTCTGGCTGTATGTTTAGGGTCGTTGTCCTGCTGGAAGGTGAACCTCTGCCTCAGTCTGAAGTTTTTTGCAGACTCTAACAGGTTTTCTTCTAAGATTGCCCTGTATTTGGCTCCATTCATCTTCTCATCAACTCTGACCAGCTTCCTTGTCCCTACTGAAGAAAGCCATCCCCATAACATGATGCTGCCACCACTATGTTTTTTGTTGGGGATGGTGTGTTCAGGGTGATATGCAGTGTTAGTTTTCTACCACACATATCATTTTGCTTTTAGGACAAAAAGTTCAATTTTGGTCTCATCTGACCAGAGCACCTTCTTCCACATGTTTGCTGTGTCCCCCACATGGTTTCTCGCAAACTGCAAACAAGACTTCTTATGGCTTTCTTTCAACAATGGCTTTCTTCTTGCCACTCTTCCATAAAGGCCAGATTTGTGGAGTGCATGGCTAATAGTTGTCCTGTGGACAGATTCTCCAACCTGAGCTGTGGTTCTCTGCAGCTCCTCTAGAGTTACCATGGGCCTCCTGGCTGCTTCTCTGATTATTGCTCTTCTTCCCAACCTGCCAGTTTAGGTGGACGGCCATGTCTTGG
The DNA here is from genome assembly GCA_037952925.1 of Lithobates clamitans. NCBI lineage: Eukaryota > Metazoa > Chordata > Amphibia > Anura > Ranidae > Lithobates > Lithobates clamitans. The sequence continues at coordinate 593,360 of JBBGZY010001374.1, read as the reverse complement.
TATGTTTGCAGTTGTGCCATACTCTTTCTATTTTCGAATGATGGATTGAACAGTGCTCCGTGAGATGTTCAAAGCTTGAGATATTTTTTTTTATAACCTAACCCTGCTTTAAACTTCTCCAACTTTACTCCTGACCTGCCTGGTGTGTTCCTTGGCCTTCATGATGCTGTTTGATCATTAAGGTTCTCTAACAAACCTGTGAGGGCTTCACAGAATAGCTGTATTTATACTGAGATTAAATTATACACAGGTGGACTCTATTTACTAATTAGGTGACTTCTGAAGGCAATTGGTTCTACTAGATTTTAGTTAGGGGTATCAGAGTAAAAGGGGCTGAATACAAATGCACACCACACTTTTCACATTTTTATTTGTAAAAAATGTTGAAAGCCATTGATCATTGTCCTTTCACAATTATGTGCCACTTTGTGTTGGTCTATCACGTAAAAACCCAATAAAATACATTTATGTTTTTGGTTGTAACATGAAAAAATGTGGAAAATTTCAAGGGGTATGAATACTATTTCAAGGCACAGTATGTATATCTTTTTTTACATATGCTTATCATTTATCCATTTACAGCATCATCCAGTTGATCCACAATTGGTACACATTTTGCTGAAAATATATCAATTAAGGTTTTGTTATAATGCATTACTTTAGAATTGGTTTAATATCAACGGGTATTCCCAAATGCCTTACAATAGATGAACTGGTCTCCACCACTTTACAGAAAATAAACACACTTATTGTACATTAAATTGTAATGAGGATCAATCTGTTATTGCCTCAGAAAGTACATACATGCAGCCATGCCTCTGTTTCCCTACAGAACCCAGTTTACTATTAGAACAGGAAAAGAAGTTGCCGACTACTATATTCCCACGTGTATGTATAAAGATCTTTTGATATAAAACCTCTTAAAGAAAAGCAGAGTTATACAGCTTTAGTTGAGAGTTATTCTATGTATTATTACATATGTATACCAGTAATTCACAATTTACTTATCTAATTAGTGATATTCTCTTCCTGCCAGTACACACCCCTTTCATTAACCACTTCAGCCCCGGAAGGTTTTACCCCCTTCCTGACCAGAGCACTTTTTACAATTCGGCACTGCGTCGCTTTAACTGCTAATTGCGCGGTCATGCAATGCTGTACCCAAACGAAATTTGCGTCCTTTTCTTCCCACAAATAGAGCTTTCTTTTGATGGTATTTGATCACCTCTGCCGTTTTTATTTTTTGCGCTATACACGGAAAAAGACCGAAAATTTTGAAAAAAAATGATATTTTCTACTTTTTGTTCTAAAAAAAATCCAATAAACTCAATTTTAGTCATACATTTAGGCCAAAATGTATTCGGCCACATGTCTTTGGTAAAAAAAATGTCAATAAGTGTATATTTATTGGTTTGCGCAAAAGTTATAGCCTCTACAAACTAGGGTACATTTTCTGGAATTTACACAGCCTTTAATTTATGACTGCCTATGTCGTTTCTTGAGGTGCTAAAATGGCAGGGCAGTACAAAACCCCCACAAATGACCCCATTTTGGAAAGTAGACACCCCAAGGAATTTGCTGAGAGGCATGTTGAGCCCATTGAATATTCATTTTTTTTGTCCAAAGTGATTGAATAATGACAAAAAAAAAAAAATTACAAAAAGTTGTCACTAAATGATATATTGCTCACACAGGCCATGGGCATATGTGGAATTGCACCCCAAAATACATTTAGCTGCTTCTCCTGAGTACGGGGATACCACATGTGTGGGACTTTTTGGGAGCCTAGCCGCGTACGGGACCCCGAAAACAAAGCACCGCCTTCAGGATTTCTAAGGGCGTACATTTTTGATTTTACTCCTCACTACCTATCACAGTTTTGAAGGCCATAAAATGCCCAGATGACATAAAACCCCCCCAAATGACCCCATTTTGGAAAGTAGACACCCCAAGCTATTTGCTTTGAGGCATGTTGAGTCCATGGAATGTTTTATATTTTGACACAAGTTGCGGGAAAGTGACAAATTTTTTTTTTTTTTTTTTTGCACAAAGTTGTCACTAAATGATATATTGCTCACACAGGCCATGGGCATATGTGGAATTGCACCCCAAAATACATTTAGCTGCTTCTCCTGAGTACGGGGATACCACATGTGTGGGACTTTTTAGGAGCCTAGCCGCGTACGGGACCCCGAAAACCAAGCACCGCCTTCAGGATTTCTAAGGGCGTACATTTTTGATTTTACTCCTCACTGCCTATCACAGTTTCGGAGGCCATGGAATGCCCAGGTGGCACAAACCCCCCCCAAATGACCCCATTTTGGAAAGTAGACACCCCAAGCTATTTGCTGAGAGGCATGGTGAGTATTTTGCAGCTCTCATTTGTTTTTGAAAATAAAGAAAGACGAGAAAAAAAATTTTTTTTTTCTTTTTTCAATTTTCAAAACTTTGTGACAAAAAGTGAGGTCTGCAAAATACTCACTATACCTCTCATCAAATAGCTTGGGGTGTCTACTTTCCAAAATGGGGTCATTTGGGGGGGTTTTGTGCCACCTGGGCATTCCATGGCCTCCGAAACTGTGATAGGCAGTGAAGAGTGAAATCAAAAATTTACGGCCTTAGAAAGCCTGAAGGCGGTGCTTGGTTTTCGGGGTCCCGTACGCGGCTAGGCTCCCAAAAAGTCCCACACATGTGGTATCCCCGTACTCAGGAGAAGCAACAGAATGTATTTTGGGGTGTAATTTCACATATTCCCATGGCATGTTTGAGCAATATATCATTTAGTGACAACTTTGCGCAAAAAAAAATAAAAAAAATAAAAAATTGTCTCTTTCCCGCAACTTGTGTCACAATATAAATTATTCCATGGACTCAACATGACTCTCAGCAAATAGCTTGGGGTGTCTACTTTCCAAAATGGGGTCATTGGGGGGGGGTTTGAACTGTCCTGGCATTTTATGCACAACATCTAGAAGCTTATGTCACACATCACCCACTCTTCTAACCACTTGAAGACAAAGCCCTTTCTGACACTTATTGTTTACATAAAAAAATAATTTTTTTTTGCAAGAAAATTACTTTGAACCCCCAAACATTATATATATTTTTTAAAGCAAATGCCCTACAGATTAAAATGGTGGGTGTTTCATTTTTTTTTTTCACACAGTATTTGCGCAGCGATTTTTCAAATGCATTTTTTGGGGAAAAAACACACTTTTTTACATTTTAATGCACTAAAACACACTATATTGCCCAAATGTTTGATGAGATAAAAAAGATGATCTTAGGCCGAGTACATGGATACCAAACATGACATGCTTTAAAATTGCGCACAAACGTGCAGTGGCGACAAACTAAATACATTTTTAAAAGCCTTTAAAAGCCTTTACAGGTTACCACTTTAGATTTACAGAGGAGGTCTACTGCTAAACTTTTTTTTTTTTTTTTTTTTTCTTTATTATTATTATTTTTTTATCTTATTTTTAAACTGTTCCTTTCATTTTTTTTTTTTAAATCATTTTTATTGTTATCTCAGGGAATGTAAATATCCCCTATGATAGCAATAGGTAGTGACAGGTACTCTTTTTTGCAAAAATTGGGGTCTATTAGACCCTAGATTTCTCCTCTGCCCTCAAAGCATCTGATCACACCAAGATCGGTGTGATAAAATGCTTTCCCAATTTCCCAATGGCGCTGTTTACATCCGGCGAAATCTACGTCATAAAATGCTCGTAGCTTCCGGTTTCTTAGGTCATAGAGATGTTTGGAGCCACTCTGGTCTCTGATCAGCTCTATGGTCAGCTGGCTGAATCACCGGCTGCATTTTCAGGTTCCCTGTTGAGACAGGAGAGCCAGAGAAAAACACGGAAGATGTTGGGGGGGGGGGGCATTCCCTCCCACTGCTTGTAAAAGCAGTCTAGAGGCTAATTAGCCACTAGGATTGCTTTTACATGAAAGCCGACCGCTGGCTGAAAAGAATGATACCAAGATGATACCTAAACCTGCAGGCATCATTCTGGTATAACCACTCAAAGTCATGAATGGCATACCTGAAGACAAAAAAATGGTTAACAATAAAGCACAGTAAACGGTAAGGTATAAAAAATTGCATACCTGAAAAGCAAACATGATAAAACATAATAACAATAAAACATTGCAGAATAGAATACAGTAAAAAAGAGCAGAACAATAGAGAGAGAATAGAGAGAGAGAGAACAATAAAACGACAACTATTTTTATTTTATATTTTTGTTTGTGTTTTTTTTTTTTTTTTTTTTTACACTTTTTTTTGTAACTAACTTTTATAACTGTAACCGGTTCCAGGTTCGGGTCTCTCAAAATGCGATGGCATCTCGGGAGACCCTGTGAAAGTGTGCCTAGTCTGTGCAATGCTGTACCCTACGCTAATACTCAACTAGTGAATGGTAGCGTTCAAAACATTCACCAATGCAAAGACCAGGATTGTCAGGACAGGAGGGACAATAATAGCGGGTGTCACGCCTATATCCGCGCTAGCTGCAGACACAACATCTTTTTTGGGGGGTTCGTTGGGTAGGGGTACTCGGGAGGACATAAAGAAAATGCCTCTCATGCAGCCGACTGCATTTGGTTGGGGATGTGAATGGGGGGTAAGTACGGGTGCTGCAGAAGCGGTGGGTTCCCAATTAGGATTGGCGAATGCAGCAGGAAGGGCACTATGGGCACGACGGGGCTGTGTTTGTCTTTTTGGTGGCAGCGGGACACTACTTGTGCTTGCCACCTCACCAGCTTGAACTGCACTTATGGGACTCGCCACGTCACCAAGTGTTACTGCAGTGCTGGTTTGACTACGACCGGGGTGTACTAGGCCGCTGGCGCTTGCCAGTTCACCAAAACGCTACAAAAAAAACTGTTAGCGATCACAGGGATCCGGCCTGACTCTGCGAACGCTGCAGTTATGCGTTTAGTGTTTTGTAAGTGACAGTGATCGATCGATACTGCACTTGGGTGGGCTGGGCCGGGCCGGGCGGAGGGGCAAAACGCAGGTGCTAGCAGGTATCTGGGCTGATCCCGCTAACACTGCGTTTTTGGGAACCCTAAACTGCTGGGGACACTAGTATAGATCTAATCGGATCAGATATTGATCCGATCAGATACTTTACCACTAAGGGAGGCGTATGCTGCGTGCGTGGGTGTTAGCGGTACTGGCGCTAATCTGACGCTGCCTGGGGCTGGTGCTTGCCAGTTCACCAAAACGCTACCAAAAAAACTGTTAGCGATCGCAGGGATCAGGCCTGACTCTGCGAACGCTGCAGTTATGCGTTTAGTGTTTTGTAAGTGACAGTGATCGATCGATACTGCACTTGGGTGGGCTGGGCCGGGCGGAGGGGCAAAACGCAGGTGCTAGCAGGTATCTGGGCTGATCCCGCTAACACTGCGTTTTTGGGAACCCTAAACTGCTGGGGACGCTAGTATAGATCTGATCGGATCAGATATTGATCCGATCAGATACTATACCACTAAGGGAGGTATACGGTGTGTGCGTGGGTGTTAGCGGTACTGGCGCTAACCTGACGCTGCCTGGGGCTGGTGCTTGCCAGTTCACCAAAACGCTACCAAAAAAACTGTTAGCGATCGCAGGGATCAGGCCTGACTCTGCGAACGCTGCAGTTATGCGTTTAGTGTTTTGTAAGTGACAGTGATCGATCGATACTGCACTTGGGTGGGCTGGGCGGAGGGGCAAAACGCAGGTGCTAGCAGGTATCTGGGCTGATCCCGCTAACACTGCGTTTTCGGGAACCCTAAACTGCTGGGGACACTAGTATAGATCTGATCGGATCAGATATTGATCCGATCAGATACTATACCACTAAGGGAGGCATATGCTGCGTGCGTGGGTGTTCGCGGTACTGGCGCTAATCTGACGCTGCCTGGGGCGACGCATATCACCGCCAGGCGATCAGGGGGCTAAACCTTTATTCGGTAATAAACGGCGGGTGCCCTGACACTATAAAAAATAAACGAACTAACCAGCGTCACCCGTAACGGTTATACGGTGATCAGTGGTGAAAGGGTTAACTAGGGGGCAATCAAGGGGTTAAAACATTTATTAGATAGTATATGGGGGTCCCTGTCGCTATAAAACACTGACGGCGAACCTAAATATTTACGTTCCTAACTAGCGTCACCAGCGACACTAATACAGCGATCAGAAAAATGATCGCTTAGCGACACTGGTGAGGGGGGGTGATCAAGGGGTTAAAACTTTATTAGGGGGGGTTGGGGGGGTACCCTAGACCTAAAGGGGGGTAATACTCACTGCCCTAACACTAACTGTCACAAACTGACACTATGCAGTAATCAGAAAAAAAAAAAAAAAAATACTGCTAATGTCAGTTTGTGACAGGGGGGGGGGGTGATTGGGGGGGGATCGGGGGGCGATCGGGGGGGGATCGGGGGTGTAAGGTATGCCTGGCATGTTCTACTGTGTGTGTGTGTTGTGCACTCACTTGTCTTCTCTCCTCGGCGCTGGAACGGAAACTGCCAGACCGAGGAGAGATGACATCACATCCTCTGCCTGTGTGAAATGACACACAGGCAGAGAAGGATTCCCATTGGCTGGGAGCGATCGCGAGGGGGGGGCCACGATCGGATGGTCTCCCCCTCGCCTCCCGACACTCCCAGTCAAATGCCGACCGCCGATGGCACCGGGGGGGGGGGTCCGATCGGACCCCCCGCCCGCGGGAGGCAGATCACGTACGGGTACGTGATTCTGCCTGCCCGTGCCATTCTGCCGCAGTATATATGCGGTAGGCGGTCGGCAAGTGGTTAATATGATTCTAAATACCCTGAATATCTCTATTCCTTATCAGGACTTTCTTGAAATGTTGTCGCACAAGTCCTGAAGTATTTTTAGTGGGTTATCAACAAATGTTGAGGGGTGAACAAGGAGGAAATATACTGCACCCCTTGTGGTCCAGGGTGAACCCAGAAAGGTTCAATAATGTTTAGTGACTAGGTAAGCTAGGTAACTCTCTGTCCGGCTGTCAGCGCTTCAGCTGGGTGGTGTTTACCATTCCATTGCTTGGCCTGTTGCTGGGCAGAGTGGCCCACTGTCCCAGTTCCCTGAAGCTGAGAAGAAACTGTAGGTGCTAGGCAGAGGCCAGCAGCGCTCTGCCCTGTTGCCAGTGATTCAGCTGGGAGTAGCAGCTCCACTACATCAGCTTGTCGCCAGAGAGAGGGGCCGACTGCCACGGCTCCCTGGATCTCCACAGTTGTTGCCGATGCTGGGCAGAGGTTGGTAGCACTCTGCCCTGTTGCCAGCACTTCTGATGGGGACTTCATACCCTCTGCTCCGGCAAACCGTTGGGGCAGGAGGCTGGATTCCTCCTCTCCCAAACTGTGTAGCTGCCATTGGGGAGGTGAGCCGGCTGCTTCCTGTTCCATTCCCTCATCTGGCTGCTGGGATGACATGTCTGTGGTACTGTCTCCCAGGTGCACGGATCTTTGCTGGGGAGGAAAGGCCGCTTCCTCCACCCTGGCCAACTGTTGGGGAGGGACGAAGACCACCTCCTCTCCCTTCTCCCCCTGTATCTGCTGCTGGGAAGTGATTGCCACCTTCTCACCCTGAGACTCCGACACTGCCACAGGTGTGGGGCAGAGGTCTTGGACCCTCTGTCCGGTGACCAGCACTTCAGCTGGGGAAGTTCCTTGTGACTCCACAGATACAGCACAGAGGACCAGTATCAGAGCAGGTCCTGCTGGGATGGTGTGATTCTATTCGCTGCAAACTCTGGAAAGAAGTGCTAGCCCGTGAGCAGCGGCACCATGGAAAAGTTCTCCCCTCCATCCAGGAAAGGTACTGGTCGCAGTACGGATTGCGGGTGCGGTTTTTGGGAGAAAAAACGCACAAGGAGCAGACAGCTGAATTAGGCAGGCTGGTCTGGGCAGAGATAAAGCTGGATGAGAGCTACAGAGCCCTCCGGTAGCATGTATCCCAAGCATGTCCCTGGATAGCGGATGACAGCCCAGCGGAAGGCTTAAGCTATGGCGGCTTGGGACTGTTGTATGTGAAGCTGACAGGGGACCCTAACTTTGGGAGTGATTTGGAGTGGCGGTTGGACATAATCATGGATTTCAGAGAAGGGCTATTGAACATCTCGGAAGTGCATTGGGCACTGGAAGATATAGAGTTTCTGGCCGTTCAGGAATAGGAGCTGGAGATCGCCTACAGACGGCTGCTAGACGTTGCTCAGTGCCAGGGCTGGGCTCCCTTTGCCTGGGACTATCAGGAAATACCAGTTGACAACCCTGAAATCCTGGCTGAAGAGTCGGCAATGTGGCAGAGTAATAATGTGCTTTGCCAACCTGCCCCCACAACTATGGAGGCGGATGTCTTATGGCGGATGCAGCAAGTGCTGACTGACCTTGATGATCCTGTTTCTGCATAGGATGATCTTCAATGGAGGAATGTGCCTGTCCAGCAGCATGCCAGAGAATCAGCAGTGGAAAATCTGGAGATTGCCATCCCCAAAGCTGAAGTGCTGACAACAGGGCAGAGCTCTGCTAACCTCTGCCCAGCACTGATAGCATCTTTTGGGTTCCATGGACAGGAGATAGTGAACCTCTATCCAAAGACACCAGTTGCAGAGAAAGGGGATTTGATAGACTTTTCTGCTGAGGAAGAACAATCGGTTGAGCCTCCAGCAGAAGAGCTGGGGGCTCAACCTTCACTGTGCTCTGCCCAGCACCAATAGCATCTTCTGAGTTCCACGGACAGGAGATGGTGAACCTCTATCCCCAGACACCAGTTGCAGAGAAAGGGGATTTGATAGACTTTCCTGCTGAGGCAGAACAACCTGATGAGCCTTCAGCAGAAGAGCTGGTATTAGGGCCAAACTTCACTGTGCACTGCCCAGCACCAACAGCAGTTACAAGGAACTTCCCCAGCTGAAGTGCTGGTCACCGGACAGAGGGTCCAAGACCTCTGCCCCACACCTGTGGCAGTTTCGGAGTCTCAGGGTGAGAAGGTGGCAATCACTTTCCAGCAGCAGATACAGGGGGAGAAGGGAGAGGAGGTGTTCTTCATCCCTCCCCAACAGTTGGCCAGGGTGGAGGAAGCGGTCTTTCCTCCCCAGCAAAGATCCGTGCACCTGGGAGACAGTAACACAGACATGTCATCCCAGCAGCCAGATGAGGGAATGGAACAGGAAGCAGCCAGCTCACCTCCCCAATGGCAGCTACACAGTTTGGGAGTGGAGGAATCCAGCCTCCTGCCCCAACAGTTAGCCGGAGCAGAGGGTGTGAAGCCCCCAGCAGAAGTGCTGGCAACAGGGCAGAGTGCTACCAACCTCTGCCCAGCACCGGCAACAACTGTGGAGATCCAGGGAGCCGTGGCAGTCGGCCCCTCTCTCCGGCGACAAGCTGATGTAGTGGAGCTGCTACTCCCAGCTGAATCACTGACAACAGGGCAGAGCACTGCTGGCCTCTGCCTAGCACCTACAGTTTCTTCTCAGCTTCAGGGAACTGGGACAGTGGGACCCTCTGCCCAGCAACAGGCCAAGCCATGGAATGGTAAACACCACCCAGCTGAAGCGCTGACAGCCGGACAGAGAGTCAATGACCTCTGCCCCACACCTACTGAGGTCAACTATTCCTTGCAGCCAAGAAAGGAGATCATGCGGACAGACTTTGTGAGTTCACTCTGCCTGACTAACGCATATCCAGACCAGGTGGAGGTCTGGAACCTTGTTAGTCAACTTTTAATGGGGGAGAAATGTGAGAGACTCACCCGGGACAGAGGCTTTTGGAGGGGACTGAATGTCAGCCTCTTGCCTACAGATTATGGGCCCTGGCATTTGGGGTACCCTTGATGTGTTGTTACTTTTGCTTCGGGTCCTTGTCCCTCAGGACACACAGACCCTGGGGACCCTGTATTTTCCATATTAGCAATAGTGACTGAGTCATACTGTTGGGACTCATACTGTGAGGAGATCAACTCCACTCACCTGTCTGATATCTGCTATAATGTGTTTATTGTAAATGAGTCTAGTCTGGCTTACCACAGGTTCTAAGGGTATTCCACACATTGTTGTTTGTTCTAATAAACCCTGTGTTGATATTTATGGTAATGTGTATTGAATAGTCAATGGGCTAGGAGACGTAAAGCCTTAAACCCAAAGGTCATGTCTCTGAGTCACCTAGTCTGGGTAAATGATTTAGTAAACTAGCTCATGTTAATTAGGTTACAGTTGTATTGCTAGAGTAATATGAGCAGGGGGGGGGAACCTCCGCTAACGGCATATAAAGACTTGTAATTTTGGTTCTAATAAAAACAGTCCATGTTAGCAGTGATACAAGTCTCATCTTGTTTTGCGCTTATGAGCGGTTGGAATATCTGATATCTATATCCAGACTGGGAGGAAGTGGTATACTGACGGAAGCACTCAAGCGGAGTGTGGGACGTTCCGTGACAGGGGGTTCTTCCTGTCACCAATGCAGATGTTGGAGGGGGAGATTCTTATTCCCACTGACTTTAACCCTGGGGACCAACAGGCAGGACTATGTTGCATTCTCCTGACCTTTGCTCTTTGTATCTTGTGCTTTATGTTTTACATGACTGACTGTTGCATTGTATATCCTGAAATATATGTTACATAGTTAACAACATTACACATTTTTGACCATAGTGTTTATTCTGTCAACAATTGCTGGTTGCTCTCTGGTGTGCAGAGAAAAGCATGTGTTATGAAAGAGTTTCAATTTTACATAATGATCCTTTGTGTTGAGGTTTATGTGTGTCTGTAAAAATTTCATTTGTTCCACTGCAATTAAGGAGTATTTTGTGAGTATAAGGACTGCAGCATACGTGTGCAGAGTATATGCTATTAGGTGCAGACTCTAGTAAGCCGCACGCTATAATAACCATAATTTAACTATATGCACTTTTAGCCATGGCCCTCTGTGAATGCCGCTGGTCCTCATCTCTCTAACAAGTCTCTCTTTCTAAAGTTTGGAGTTATGACTAATTGGCAGTCCCTTGTTTTAGCTGATGCATACCACTAAATAGTAATTAGCTATACCTTTAATGCTTTCTTCTTATTGTGATTTATTTGATTACTTCAGTGTTAAGCTTTTGTGCATTTCCATTATTTATTTCACCCTTTGCAACTTCCCATAAGCACCAGTCACAGTCCAAAAATTATAATATTTACACCCGTTCCAAAAGTGATATTTTATTCCTGTTTTCTTCAAAGCTGAAGCTTAATCTGTACTTATTTTGCCTTCTCGGTCCCGAACATGATAATACATTTTCATTTTCATTACATACTTTATTTTAGACCCAACTCTGTTCTCTGTGCAATGCAGGCAGATCATAAATGATGGGAATGGCCAGCAGGTGCTATTCATAGCACCCTGTTTCAGTACTATTGTCAAGAGCCCTCAGAACTAATGCAAACAGTGGGATTACTCTACCGAGAGGTTTTGCTCATTTTAAACTGTCTTGATGGGTAAATATCCATCTGATGTAGTTGGAGTTCCTAGGCAGACTGCATTTGCATGCAAACCACCCTAAGAAATGATACCATGTGATGTTGAACCTCCATGATGGTAGGAAATGAAATCCAATGGATGAAAGGGGTACGCCAAAGGACAATCATGCTGGAGAGGAAGGGTTGGATAATGCTGGATGTACTCCAGCCAGGAATTTAGGCTGACTCTATCTGACTTGCTGTAGCTTCTATTGCACATCTCGAGAAGCTCACATGGTGCACTAAATTCAGACTGAGCATTTTTAGTACAGGAGATCAGCCTGTACAACTGTGTAAGGTTAAGGTTGGAGTGCTGCTTCAAGCTTCAAAAGAGCCCCAAAAAGTTCTTGCACTGAACCCAGAGCTGATATGATAATGTGTCATTCCGTCATATAACTGCAACAGTGACAAGATATGGAAAGGGGTTAACACGTTTTGCTAAATATATCCTAGTCCCGGAATTATATGAATTCTAAAGTAATACAAGTCAAGTAAGCAAGGATTTTGATGGCAGAGCTGGAATAATTTACAAACACTCACTAATATAATTAAGAGTTAAAGCCATTTCCATTGGCACTTGCATGCTGCTCATTACCTCACCACAAATTTTCATCCATTATTTCACCCATATATTTTTCACACGTTATACATTGTCCTTTGATCTGATTCATTCACTGTAAGCACAGTAGTGGCTGCTCCTCAGGTGTGACTTTGGATGTCCTAGCTCCTCTCTAGACCGTGCAATCCAGAGCAAGGTGCTAAATTGAACCTCAGCTTTGTTATAGTATGTGTCTAATTTACAATGGTAAACTGTGAATGTTTAAAGAAGTGGCTACAGCACACTGTTTAATCAAACAATCTTTATTAAAAAAACATACAAATAAGTTAGCAAAAATAAAAAAGGCAAACCCACACATTTATAATAAAAAAATGGCTGTTACACTAACATTGGTCAAACAATACTGCAATCAGTAAAAACCCATTGGCCCCAGTGAACAATAAAAAAAAAAAAAACTTTATTTAAACCACATCATTTTATATAAATCCCACCCCTTTGATAAAAAATATAATACAAAAAAAAATCTGATACCAAAAGATGGAATTTATATGAAGTTTTTTTAACGTTGTCCAAACCATAATTAATATTAGTAATAACTTTGTGGTGTTTTAATTATACTCCTTAAGGATATTATTAATAAATATAAGCTGGGTTGAGTTTTAAATAAAGTTAAATCGAGTTCTCTTAATTTTTTAAATTAATTAGGTGTAATCATATTTAATTTAATAATTTAATTAAATAATTATGTGCTATCATGGCAACATTTAAGGCCAGTTTCTTAAATATGGCACATAAAGGAATATTAATAATTATTTAAATAATTCATAAAACAATAACTGATCATAATCAATTAAGAATTTCTGTTCTTGTAGGAAAAGCTGTCCAACACATATCTTAAGGATTTATTTAAAGGCGGTTTACAGTAGAAACAGAATTCTGTATAAGGTTATACATATTTACAGCAGACAAGTGCTACGAGTTTACAGATTTTCATGCTAGAAACCCACTAGCATGCATTTCTAGGTGTCATTTGCTGACACAGCTCGCATGAGACTCAATTCACAAAGATAGCACACCAAGACGGGGATCCCTATTTTAAAAACAGTGACAGTTTTTTTTCAGCTGAGGTTTGAAAAATTAGTCACATGACTCAAAATAAAGAGCCACACAGTTGTGTTAAAGCTTAGTAAATTAAGCCTAATGTGTTTCATTTGTTACTCTCCTTGGATTGGGTTCTCACTACCAGAACAAATGCTGGTATGAAAATATTTCAAATCCAAACCACCTATATAATCAACTTAGTGCATTTATAAAAAGTAAGTCTTCCAAGCTGTGCATTAAATTGTATCTACTTTATCTATATTATAGCAGGCAACATGCTATGAAGAAGTGAAACAGAGCACAGTGGTACTGTTATTTTGTTCACATTAAAGAGACTTTATCACTTTGCCCATTCAATGAAAAGTGATGAGTTGTTTTAATAAGAACCGCCTTCCTACTTATATTCAACTTCACCAAGCCTCCCCTCAGCTGTCAGAACCGAGAGTTCTTGGTGAGGTCACATTCTCTCACATGCTTGGAAACACCTCAGATGGAGCACGGAGGTGGCAAGAGGAGTATGGCAAATGGGAAAATAAGCAGGTGTTGGGTTCATCTTACAAGACAAGCTGTCAAGTGACATATACTCTTTAAACATTGTTGTAATATCCACACTGCAATGATAATGTCAATCACTTATTAATTATCTGGTGAAGCTAAAACTGTGGTATTCAAGTACTGTAAATAATTTGGCCTAGATCCCTTTTGCCTGCTTCCTTAACATTTTTTCATGGATCACATAAGGATTTATTACTTTAGGACATTGTTTTGTGCATAATAATGTCTGAAAAAGTTTTAGCACCAGGATATGTGTGAAAATATGTTGAGTACCTTTTGCATGCAAACAGTGTGGAATAAACTCACAGAAAGTACTATTTCAGTGACAGTAATTTCACTATTCCAAAAGAAGAGTGTTATTTGGTCAACCAACAGACCATTTCTATTTCAATTGCCGCTAGGAGCCAGACCCATCGGAGCATTTGTAATTCCCCTCAAGCTATGTCCAGCATAGCTAACCCAGGCACAACACTGTAATTCTAAATAAAAGAATCCCAGGCAGAAGCCTAACTGAATAATTGTTACCAATACAAATGAGTGATTATACAATAACTGATACATTTGGATGTGTCTTAAGACAAGCATCATGGGAAGTATAGGAAAGTTCACTTCCCTGAGATGAAAAATCTGCTTTGCTTGGAACACATTCCAAACCAACTTCCTCTGAGCAGGCATTAATGACAGACATAAGTGGTGTAAATGTTTTGCCCCTCTGCACAAAAAGAAGTTTAAAAAAGAAGACTTTGCTGTAAAGAAAATATTTCTGAACAGGCCTTAAAGGTCTTCCAGTCCTGGAAACATTTGCATGCTGTATTTTTAAACACTTGAGGCCTGGCATTATCAGGTCAAACTTGGTAAATATTCTCAGGTTTTGGTATTCTCACACTGCTCCTGAAATAGACCAATTTTTACATGCAAAAGAGTACTTTTAATATCCCTCAACCAAAGTTAGTGGTCAGTGGATGTTTAGCTCAATACTGCCCTTTTGATTACATCTATGATATTCTGTGCAATTTTTAAAATACTCTCACATTACTTTATTTTCTGTCACATATGCTTAGAGTATTCAGCTTAGAAGAAAAACTTAGAAAATAAAAGCAAAATGTACCAAATAGTAGCCAGTGGTATGAATGTCGCTCTGCTATGTGAATAGTAGAGACAAGTTTCATTATTAAATATCTTTATCCTAAAGATTAGGTTGGACAAAACTTATTGAGAGGATCTAGGTTTAAATATGTTATCCATTTCTCCCAAATACCTTCTATGTCACTTAATACCCTGTACCACCAAATGTCGATGGCGTCACTGAGAGGAGATTTCATTTCTAAGTCATTTTATCAGACAACAGTGCTACGAAAATCGGTCCATAATATGTTACTTCCAGTGTGCTATTAGCTTACAGGAAGGTCCACAAACAACATCTTGCATAATTTAGTTTCCAATATGCTGCTCAGAATAGTTTATAGACACCTCTCCAGATGTGATGCTGTCAACGATCGAAGACAATGAACTTATGTCACGTTGCTCTGAGGAATCATCACTTAGAAGGTTTTCTGCAAGAGGAAACAGAAGGAATTAGGATGCCAGATAGATAGCAAATATGTATTCTATAGAGACATATAACTAAGTACTGCATCTTTGTCAGATTATCATTTTACCTCCACTTATCCATGATATAAATCTCATGTTCATTTATAAATAATTATTTTATCACTTATTTTTCAATTTTTTTACTCATTTACCTTTCAGCATTCAGTAGACATTAGGGATGGGCTTTATGTTCGGGTTGAACATGAGTTCGACTCGAACATTGGCTGTTCGCCCGTTCGCCGAACAGCGAACAATTTGGGGTGTTCGTGGCAAATTCGAAAGCCGCGGAACACCCTTTAAAAGTCTATGGGAAAAATTAAAAGTGCTAATTTTAAAGGCTTATATGCATGGTATTGTCATAAAAAGTGTTTGAGGACCTGAGTCCTGCCCCAGGTGACATGTATCAATGCAAAAAAGTTTTAAAAACGTCTGTTTTTTTGGGAGCAGTGATTTTAATAATGCTTCAGGTCTGGTATGGATATTAGGGGGACCCTGCGCCAAAATAAAAAAAAAATTTAAAAAAATGGCGTGGGGGTCCCCCCAAAAATCCATATCAGACCCTTATCCGAGCAACCTAGTAGGCCGCAGGAAAAGAGGGGAACAAGAGAGTGCCCCCCTCCTGAACTGTACCAGGCCACATGCCCTCAACATTGGGAGGGTGCTTTGGGGTAGCCCCCTAAAGCACCTTGTCCCCATGTTGATGGGGAGAAGGGCCTCATCCCCACAACCCAGTGGTTGTGGGGGTTTGAGGGCGGGGGGCTTATCAGAATCTGGAAACACCGTTTAACAAGGGGACCCCCAGATCCCGGCCCCCCTGTGTGTATTGGTAATGGGGTACAAATGTACTCCTACCATTTCACAAAATAAGTGTCTAATGCCCTGTACACACGGTCGGATTTTCCGATGGAAAAAGTGCGATCGGATGTGTTTCTTGGAAATTCGGATCGTGTGTGGGCTCCATCAGACTTTTTCCGGCGGAATTTCCGACACACAAAGTTTGAGAGCAGGCTATAAAATTTTCCGACAACAAAATCCGATCAGTTAAATTCCGATCGTGTGTACACAAATCCAATGCACAAAGTGCCATGCATGCTCAAAATAACTTAAGAGATGAAAGCTATTGGCTACTGCCCCGTTTATAGTCCCGACGTGCGTTTTTTACGTCAACGCGTTCAGAACAATCAAAGTCCTTTATTCATTTCTTCTTCTTTCATCTTCTTTCTTCTGGTCTTCCTTCGGTGTTCTTCTTCTTCCTCCATCTTCTTCTTCTCCATCTTCTTCTTTCTCCTCTCTTCTCATCCCGCATCTTCCTCCGGCTTCTTCTCCGCTCCGTCTGCACGATCCGTCTCAGTGGGAGTCTCCTGCCGTGTTGTCAGGGGGGGGCGGGGTCACCCGGTTACGTAAACGGGTGACCCCGCCCCCTCTGACAATACGGGGAAAGCCATAGGGAAGTCCCTGTGAAGTCCCTATGCGTCAGAGGAGAGCGGGGTCACCGGGTGGCCCCGCCCTCCATCATATAAAAAGTGTCAGAAGAACCAAAGCCTCACACCGCGGAAGACTCCCACTGAGGCAGTGTGGACGGAGCGGAGAAGAAGCCAGAGGAAGATGCGGGACGAGAAGAGCGGAGGAAGAAGATGGAGAAGAAGAAGATGGAGGAAGAAGAAGAAATTAATAAAGGACTTGTCAAAAACCGTCTCTTGTGTTTTTTAACCTTTTTGACACTTTTTTTGTGAAATGGTAGGGGTACATTTGTACCCCATTACCAATTCACATGGGGGGCAAGATCTGGGGATCCCCCTGTTAAGGGGGGCTTCCAGATTCCGATAAGCCCCCCGCCCGCAGACCCCCACAACCACCGGGCAAGGGTTGTGGGGATGAGGCCCTTTTCCCCATCAACATGGGGACAAGGTGCTTTGGGGGGCTACCCCAAAGCACCTTCCCAATGTTGAAGGCATGTGGCCTGGTACGGTTCAGGAGGGGGGGTGCTCTCTTGTCCCCCCCTCTCGGATAAGGTTCTGGTATGGATTTTTGGGGGGACCCCACGCCATTTTTTTTAAATTTTGGCACGGGGTTCCCCTTAAAATCCATACCAGACCTGAAGGGACTGGTATGGATTTTGAGGGGGAGCCCCATGCCATTTTTTAAAAATTTTTTGACGCGGGGTTCCCCTTAATATCCATACCAGACCTGAAGGGCCTGGTATTGAATTTAGGTGGACCCCCATGCATTTTTTTTTTAAATTTTGTTTCGGGGTTCCTCTGTGGGGAAATTCCATGCCGTTTTTATCAATGAACTTTTATGTGTATTGCCGGACCGACAATTCATTATAGCCGGCGCTAGCGATAGTAGTTTTAGATTACTTTTTTTCCTTTAGAAATGTCATTTTGCTGTCAGATTGTTCTAAACACTGGAAACATGCGCCCCTTTACAGGCATACTATAGTCACCCCCAGGTATGAAATTTAAAGGAATATTACACTTTTATTTTTTCCCTGTTAGCATTATTAAAATCACTGCTCCTGAAAAACATTTGTTTTTAAAACTTTTTTTGCATTGATACATGTCCCCTGGGGCAGGAGCCTAAACACTTTTTATGACAATAACATGCATATAAGCCTTTAAGATTAGCACTTTTGATTGTTCATGTTTGTGTCCCATAGACTTTAACGGTGTTCGCGCGTTCGTACCAATTTTTTGCCTGTTCGCATGTTCTGGATGCGAACCGAACTGGGAGGTGTTTTCGGCTCATCCCTAGTAGACATAGGTTAACTCAAGTCTGGCTTTAATGGGCCACATCTGTCTTTCCATTTCATCCAATGCTTAAACAGGAGTTACATTTGTGAAATCAACTACAAAACTGACTTGATTTTGTATTGGTGCCATATGACACGGGAGACAGTTTATACTTGTGAATAATTCAGGTTTTTTTTCTTTTTTTTTTTTTTTTTTTATAGTTTTCCTAATAAAGTTATCCTACTCATCATAGACCTCTTGATAGTAAAAATTCTTTGAAATAGAACAAGAAAATTATGTAAATTTTGTAGCTTTAGAAAGACTTCTGGGCAGATAACATTGACAAAAAGATCTCCTGAGTGTGATTCATCTGATATTCTAACAGGGCTATTTGCACATAATAAAAGGGACAGTACTACTTATTTAGAAAATGTATGTTTTTATAGTATTGTGCTTGAAGCTACAAAAAAAGTAAAAAAAAAAAGTTATTTTATTTTTTAGCTGATAACATATTAAGGAAAATATCTAGAAATACACTAAGGAATGTTTATAGTTTGTTTTATATTTTTTACGTTTTCATATTTATGACAAAGTAGTAAGGCCCAGAAACAATGGTGTGCCTTTTGCTTTTTATTATCCTACCTAAAACACACTGACGCTGGCAATAACTGAGACTAATACTAATTAAAAAAAGTGTTTTTGTTTTTTTAGATCCTACCTAAAATATACTGAACCTAACCTTTCACTCTGAACTTGATCCTTGACTATAAAGCCTCTTATAAACGATCGGATTTTCAGGAATTGTGTGATGACAGGCTGTTGGCGAAAAATCCGACCATTTGTACGCTCCATCGGACAATTTTTCATCTGATTTTCCCGCGAATAAATATCTGTTGTCACATTTTCCGATCGGATTTTCAGGAATTGTGTGATGACAGGTTGTTGGCGAAAAATCCGACCGTTTGTACGCTCCATCTGACAATATTTCATCTGATTTTCCCGCTAATAAATATCTGTTGTCACATTTTCCGATCGTGTGTACACAAGTCTGTCAGACAAAAGTCCAAAGTACAAACAGGCATGCTGAGAAGCAAGGACAAGCCAGAAACGGTTGGTCTTGTAAACTAACATTTGTAATGAAGAATTACCATTTGTGACACGGCAATTTATGAAATGTCGAAAGGCAGTGCATATTCTTTTCTTCTTTAAAGGTATAAAAATGAAGCTGCTTTGTTGGTGATACTGATGGAGTTTTGCCAAACATATTTTAAAAGGCTTTTATTTTCTAGTGATATCAAGAATAATATTATTATGCTTGTTTTTTTTTTTTGGGCAAGTTAACACAACACCATTATCCCGTAATTTTTAAAATCAAAGATACAACTATGTTGGTGTCCCTTGTTAATTTTACATTGTATTTTTTTAAATGTAACTGCCTACTACCAAACTGTCATTTGAAACACATAGCCAAGTATTATTCGCCACAATTTTTTTTATCGTGCATTAAAAAACGAAAACAAATAAAATTAGACATGCTATCTGCCAATAAAACTTAAAGAGGAGTTCCCACTAAAAAAAAAAAATTAAAAGTCAGCAGCTACAAATACTGCAGCTGCTGACTTTTAATAATCGGACACTTACCTGTCCCAGGGTCCAGAGATAATTCCGAAAATAATTGAAAAGCGCAAAATGAATATCGCGAATCAACATTCATCAAACTTCTACTAACAAGAAATTAGCAGAAGGAGCCCAAAGGGTGGCGCCTGACAATTTAACTTCCTCTTTATCGGCTCGTAGTATGTCTAGTATGTCACTACGTTCGTGTTTGTTGGCCGACAATTGTTTGCCATTTGTATGCAAGACAAGTTTTTTGGCCAATGCCCTTCGGACAAAAGTCCGAGGCTTTGTCTGCGGAAAACTTGATTGTGTGTACGAGGCTTTACTCTAATGCACCGTACACATGGTCGGACATTGATCGGACATTCCAACAACAAAATCCTAGGAATTTTTCCGACGGATGTTGGCTCAAACTTGTCTTGCATACACACGTTCACACAAAGTTGTCGGAAAATCCGATCATTCTGAACGCGGTGACGTAAAACACGTACGTCAGGACTATAAACGGGGCAGTAGCCAATAGCTTTCATCTCTTTATTTATTCTGAGCATGCATGGCACTTTGTGCGTCGGATTTGTGTACACACAATCGGAAATTCCGACAACGGATTTTGATGTCGGAAAATTTTATAGCCTGCTCTCAAACTTTGTGTGTCGGAAAATCTGATGGAAAATGTGTGATGGAGCCTACACACGGTCGGAATTTCCGACAACAAGGTCCTATCACACATTTTCCGTCGGAAAATCCGACCTTGTGTACGGGGCATTACTCTGAAACTGACCTAGACCAAACCTTGATCTGTCTATTTTTTTCCATATTGTTATTTTTTTATACACACTTTTGCTTATTTACTTTTAATATCAAATTATATTTTTGTTTTTTTAATCAGGTAATTATAAATAATTACTTTTATTTTTTTTTTATACTTAGATGTTTGGCCAGCAGTGGAATACTATTCTCCTTTTACATGTAAGTATATTTTGACTTCTCTATAAGGCCGGCCATAGATGGTTAGAATCTGGGTGGGTTCGGCAGGAACTGGCCGAGATTCCAACCGTGTGTGGGCAAGCTGAATGTACCAAGTTTATCGATCGATGAACTTGGGTGCAACTAGCCTGCCGAATTCACTTTTGATTATCGCTAGTGGCTGCTATAGTCACTGTCTGTGCTGATGGGGGAATTGTGTGAATTTACTTCCTGCAATCCACGGTTGCAGGAAAGAAATTCACACCGTCTGTGGCCTGCCTTAACAATATAAGCCTGTTTTTTACAGAGATTTATAGCTCAAGGCCAAATTTAGATAACTTATGAGTGATTCATCCCCCTCCCTCATTACTCTTTTTAGACAGGATGTACACTCATGTTTCTCATTCGGAGAAAGAGTCTGAATGTAAGCAGCTGCATCTCTGTAAAACATTTTTTTTTAAATTGTTATAAAATTGTTGTAAATATTACATTTCAGTTTCCAACCTGAAAGGAAACACAATAGCAAAAAATTATAATTGTTAATGCAACTATACTACATGGACCTGTTTTACTAAACTGTAAAACGTGGTGAGGAGAAGATCTTTTTTAAGTCCTCTGTACATGATTGGATATTTGTAAAAATTTTCCTTCATTGTATTTAACTTAAAATATATATACATTTTTTTTCAGTGGAAGTTCTTCTTTTCATTTGGAGCCTTTTATTCCAAAACTAAAGGAATACGAAATTAAAAATGAAGTGAATGTATTGCATTATGGAAAAACTCTGATTATGAATTGTAATCTGTAGCTGACACATTTTCATGCATTTAATACGGCCCTTTAACACTCTGTGGGGGTTACTTACTAAAGGCAAATCCAATGTGCACTTCCAAATGCACTTGGAAGTGCAGTCACTGTAGATCAAGGGGGACATGCAAGGGAAATAAAAAACAGCATTTTTGCTTGCAAATGATTGGATGATAAAGTCAGCAGAGATTCCCCTCATTTTAAATCTTCCCCTTGGATCTACAGCGACTGCACTTCCAAGTGCACTTGTAGTGCACAATAGGATTTGCCTTTAGTAAATAACCCCCTGTATGTTCTCTTTTTTGAGTCACATTGTTTGAACACACAGCTGGAACTTTACTGATCTATTGTTCTTTGCCTGGCACTCTGCATCAGTGTATATTACTGCAAATATGACCTTCACAAACCATTTATTGGGGGCATGTGATTTTTCTAAACAGAGCATATCATTTGTAATGCAGAATCTGAGGCCTGAAGGGATTTCTGTTCCTATTTAATCCATTAACATAAAGTACGGAATTTTGACCTTTGCTGGAAGAACAATTCATTTACACTTCATGCAAATCTGTTCAGATCTGTTGTGCACAAATACAAAGCCCATGGACCCTCTCAATTAATTACACATGTCGGTCTTTCTCAATACTTTATGTTTATGTTTTACTTTATGCTTTAACATATCTTTCCTGATAAACCAGAGAACATTTGTTTTGAGGTTAAAAAGTGTTTTTTCAATTGGAACATTTTAGGTAATGTTGTAGGTGCTCCCGTATGTAAAGCTTTTATTGCTTTTTAAACCAAATAGAACAAAATTATAAAACAGTGGAAATTACTTCCGGATTTAAATGCATTTCAGAATTCTTCTTGATACTCAAAGTTTTAAAGACATCTTTTCTCAGATGTATGTATAATCATTTAGGCTAAAGGACACATTGGGGCTGATTTACTAAAACTGGAGGGGGCAAAATCTGGTGGCAGCTGTGCATGTTAGCCAATCAGATTCTAAATTCAGCTTGTTCAATTAAGCTTTGAAAAAAAAAAACTGGAAGCTGATCGGTTTCTATGCAGAGCTGCGCCAGATTTTGCACTCGCCAGTTTTAGTAAATCAACTCTATACTGTACACTCGTACAAGAAAAGTATAATATACATTCAATTTGGAGAATCTCTCACTTTGCTATGACATGCCCTCATTTGCTGATACTTTTGCTACATTCCCTAGCTGCTCAGTTGCTTGGTCGGAGCCCTATGTAAATACTTTGTCAATCTCAGTATAAAAGAGCATCTGATTTCCTCCCAGATGTATGCACTTCATTAAGCTTCCTCACTTTTTGATTCCTGTATTGCCAATTCAATTTCCTAGACAGCTCTGACTTTGATTCATCGCTTTGAGAAATTTCCTAGTAATAGTTGGGCATATAAGGAGCAATCTGCTTAATTTCCCATACTAGTCATCAAATGTCAGTTTAATGAAGTCAGAACAATGAAATGTTACTTCTGATTGGTTGCTATGTATTACATTAGCATGTTAAAAAAGCTCAAATATTGCCTTTCTAATAATTAGAATTTACATTTCTTTTTATTGACGCCCTGCAAAGGTCATAATAGGTAAACAGACAAGACAAAGAAACAGGTGATTGTGTTCATTAGGTGGGGACATCATTAGCAAACCATTTTAGTTTTTCCTTATTGATCATGTTACATATGTGCGCCCATATTCACATTTCACAGTGTCACACAGGGATGACTGACAGCTTTGAATTTTAAAGAGTAGATAATTAGGTTAACTTGAACTGAAGACTTAAAACCTAGAGATGTTGAGCTTTTAAAATCAATTATTTGTACAATACCAATTTATATAGTGATAAACTAAAATGTAAAGTTAATAAACTTAAATGAAAGGAGAAGATAAAAAAAGAAAGCGTTAAAGTGCCTGTACAATTATTTTTTTCTTTTTTTGCTGTCTGCGTCATGTTGGGAAGATTTTCTCAGCAAAAGAAAGTGAGAAGAAATCTCTGGAAAAAGAGGGGTATCCCCCTATTAGAAAGTTTTTACTGGAAGACCATTGGAAGATTTTCCATCACCTATTGTTCTGATAACAATGGTAACATTTAGATTTCCCATCACTTTCAGTCTCAATGGTGGTCAATTTGATATATAAACTGTGTGTATATATATTGGGATCGTTATCATGTTGGAATACTGCCCTGCGGCCCAGTCTTCGAAGGGAGAGGATCATGCTTGACTTCAGTATGTCACAGTACATCTTGGCATTCATGGTTCCCTCAATGAACTGTAGCTCCCCAGTGTGGGCAGTACTCATGCAGCCCCAGACCATGACACTTCACCACCATGCTTGACTGTAGACAAGACACACTTGTCTTTGTACTCCTCACCTGGTGGCCGACACACATGCTTGACACAATCTGAACCAAATAAGTTCATCTTGGTCTCATCATACCACAGGACAAGGCTCCAGTAATCCATGTCCTTAGTCTGCTTGTCTTCAGCAAACTGCGGGCTTTCTTGTGCATCATCTTTAGAAGAGATTTCGTTCTGGGACGACAACCATGCAGACCAATTTGATGCAGTGTGCGATGTATAGTCTGAGCACTGACAGGCTGAACCCCCACCCTTTCAACCTCTGCAGCAATGCTGGCAGCATTAATACATCTATTTCCCAAAGACAACCCTTGGATATGATGCTGAGCATGTGCACTCAACTTCTTTGGTCGACCACGGTGAGGCCTGTTCTGAGTGGGACCTGTCCTGTTAAACCACTTTATGGTCTTGGCCACAGTGCTGCAGCTCAGTTTCAGGGTCTTGGCAATCTTCTTATAGCCTAGGTCATCTTTAATGTAGAGCAACAATTCTTTTTTTCAGATCCTTAGAGAGTTCTTTGTCATGAGGTGGCATGTTGAACTTCCAGTGACCAGTATGAGAGAGTGAGAGCGATAACACAAAATTTAACACACCTGCTCCACGTTTACGCCTGAGACCTTGTAACACTAACGACTCACATGACACCGGGGAGGGAAAATGGCTAATTGGGCCCAATTTGAACATTTTCACTTAGGGGTGTACTCCCTTTTGTTGCCAGTGGTTTAGACATTAATGGCTGTATGTTGAGTTATTTTGAGGGGACAGCAAATTTACAGTGTTATACAAGCTGTACACTCACTACTTTACATTGTAGCAAAGTGTCATTTCTTCAGTGTTGTCACATCAAAAGATAGAATAAAATATTTACAAAAATGTGAGGGGTGTATATATATATATATATAGTATTTTTTTTTCCTCCAAAATTTAAATTTTTCTAGCAAATATAGATGTACTATGTACAGTACTACACAAATGTGGCCAGCTATCACTGAGAAAAATGTTTCATGCCAGTGAAGGGAAGATTGAAGATCGTTCCTCTTACCACTTTGACTTCCACTGAAGTCGGACTCATTCCACTCAGGGCTGCAAGATGAGGAAGTTGATCCACATTCACTGGATACCTAAAATAGAAAAGAATTACATGAAATTGTGACTTCAATTTGACCCTAGCTGAGGCAAAGGATCAATTCACTTATTCAGTCATTTATATTCTGGCATATGTATGCAGCATATGTATGAACTCTTTTTCTTCCTCATTGTAGGCTGGAATGACAGTTTATCTACTTATTCCTTATGATCATAGCAGCAGTTTGATTTTTTGCACCAGATGTGAAAAGTGGAGTGATATGTATCACTTGTTGGAAATAAATGGGGATACAAGACATAAGTAATATTTTACTTGTGTTCAGGAGAGAAGCTCCACTGTGGCAACAGTGGCTGTAGTAGACAGGTTGTATGGATTCTCCTTGACACACCAATATTTCAGGCTCCAAAATACATAATTAAAGTACAAATAATATAAATATTTTGTCTTTGTGATATATCTATCTATCTATATATATTTTATCTATCCTGGGGCCCTTTACCCCTTTACTATGATCCCACAATGGCCCTTTCACATGTTCTGCAGTGAGCTCCCTTCCTACTGGGGCCCCCCCAGGATGACAGAGAACAAGAGGTATATGTCACCAGCATACCAAGAAAATATAAGGGTCCAAAGCAGTGGGAGAACTATCAGGGTTGCAAAGGTTGTCTTGCCACCGGGCCATGGTGTTCTGTCACTGTGGGGTTCCCCAGCCTCCTCTTGCTGTCCTGCCCCTGCTATTGACAGCGCTGGTCTGGCATTTCTTGGAATTTACAGGCTGGTTCTCCTGTCCTAAGGACGGGAGAAATCAGTCTGTTTTTTCAGTAACTGAGAGTCCTGGTGGAGTCCTTCCTGCAACTCGCTCTTCTCCCTGCCAATGAGGATGCAGGGGAAGGAGCAGATCGGACGGCCGTGGTTGTGTGAGCGCTTGCATTATGCAGTGTCAGCGAGCAGAGGGAGGGGGGAGGAATCACCCACAGGAGCTGACTGGGGACGTTCTCCCTCTCAATAGAGACTGTGTTACCCCAGCGGTGGCCCGAGTAAGATGCGGCACATCCGATATGAATACAAACAAAAAGAAATTGCCTTTTTGTAAAAAAAAAAAAAAATTAAAAAAAAAAAAAAATTTTTTTTTGGGGGGGCACATGGTGGGGCCCAGCATAATGTTGGGGGGGTCAGGGCCCCCTCTGCCCCCCCCCTAGGGTTGCCATTGCCTGTAACCAGTCATAAAGATCTGCAACCTTACAATAAGGAATACGCACAATGTAAATCTGTATAAATTTGGAGATAAAAGTTGTAGCTTGATAACAGGCACCCCTAAAGCCCTGTACACACGATCAGAATATTGTACAAAAAATAATGCTTTTGGACCGAATGTACGATAATCTGATCGTTCATACACCGCTGTCGTCTGAAAATTTCCAAAGGGACAAACAGGAAAAACTTTTCGTATGATACCAGATTGTATGATTTTTGTTTAATCAGTACAGTTTTCATCCAAAAATACAATACAAATACACTATCACACATTACATCACTTCCGAATTTTTATTCTGTCGTATGACAATTTTCGTACTTTAGTAACCTATTCATTTTCGTTATGGAGATACCATTTACATACTTTTAAATGTCAATATTCACCTCACATTCACATGACGGGGCCCTATAGCAGTGGATCAAGGAGGAACAGTTAAAGTTTTCACTACCAAACATCAAGGTTACCCTATTCCACCTTTATGAATACAAACTTTAGTTAATGGTCACATAAACAGGTTGAAAAAGAAAACTGCTGTCATATGCTTTGCTATACAGAAATGCTGTATTGCTTTATTTTTCACTGTTGTCACTCTTAGTGGTCAACATTGTCTTGGTCAATAAACTTTTTTTCCAAATTCAACAGCCTATCTAGTTTACCATTTTCTGTACTAACATACTGCTTTATACTGAGCAAAATTATAAATGCAACACTTTTGTGTTGCCCCTATTTTCCCCTATTTATCATGAGCTGAACGCGAAGATCTATGACTATGTACACAAAAGGCCTATTTCTCTCAAATATTGTTCACAAATCTGTCTAAATCTCTGTTAGTGAGCACTTCTCCTTTGCCGAGATAATCCATCCACCTTACAGGTGTGGCATATCAAGATGCTGATTAGACAGCATGATTATTGCACAGGTGTGCCTTAGGTTGGCCACAATAAAAGGCCACTCTAAAATGTGCAGTTTTACTGTATTGGAGGGGGGGGGGTCCGAAAATCAGTAGGTATCTGGTGTGACACACCATTTGCCTCACGCAGTGCAGCACATCTCATTCGCATAGAGTTGATCAGGTTGTTGATTGTGGCCTGTGGAATGTTGGCCCATTCCTCTTCAATGGCTGTGCGGAGTAGCTGGATTTTGGTAGGAACTGGAACACGCTGTTGTATACGCCAATCCAGAGCATCCCAAACATGCTCAGTGGGTGACATGTCCGGTGAGTATGCTGGGGATGCAAGAAATGGGATGTTTTCAGCTTCCAGGAATTGTGTACAGATCCTTTCAACATGGGGCCGTGCATTAACATGCTGCAACATGAGGTGATGGTTGTGGATGAATGGCACAACAATGGGCCTCAGGATCTTGTCATAGTATCTCGGTGCATTCAAAATACCTTCAATGAAATGCACCTGTTCGTTGTCCATAGAATACGCCTGCCCATACCATAACCCCACCGCCACCATGGACCACTTGATCCACAACGTTGACATCAGCAAACCGCTCACCCACACGATGGCATACATGCTGTCTGCCATCTGCCCTGTACAGTGAAGAGAACACCTCTCTAAAGTAGCAGACGCCATTGAATGTGAGAATTTGCCCACTGCTGGATGTGGAGGTCCTGGGCTGGTGTGGTTACACGTGGTCTGCGTTTGTTAGGTCGGTTGGATGTACTGCCAAATTCTCTGAAATGCCTTGGGAGACGGCTTATGGTAGAAAAATGAACATGCAATTCAAGGGCAACAGCTCTGATGGACATTCCTGCAGTCAGCATGCCAATTGCACGCTCCCTCAAAACTTGCGACATCTGTGGCATTGTGCTGTGTGTTAAAACAGCACATTTTAGAGTGGCCTTTTATTGTGGCCAACTTAAGGCACACCTGTGCAATAATCATGCTGTCTAATCAGTATCTTGATATGCCACACCTGTGAGGTGGATGGATTATCTCGATAAAGGAGAAGAACACAGATTTAGACAGATTTGTGAACAATATTTGAGAGAAATAGGCCTTTTGTGTACATAGAAAATGTCATAGATCTTTGTGTTCAGCTCATGATAAATAGGGGTAAACACAAAAGTGTTGCGTTTATAATTTTGCTCATTGTAATTTACAGTGTACCTTTTATCATCAATGCAACGTAATCTTATGCCGCATACACACGAGCAGACTTCTCGTCCGCCTGAACTCCGAAGAACTTTTTGACGGAGTTCCAACGAAACGGACTTGCCTACACATGATCACACCAAAGTCCGATAGTCTCGAACGTGATGACGTACAACTGAACTAGAATAAGGAAGTTCATAGCCAGTAGCTAATAGCTGCCCTTGCGTCGTTTTTGGTCTGTTGGACTAGCATACAGACGAATGGATTTTTCGATAGGAATCGAGTCCGTCGGAAAGATTTGAAACATGTTCTATTTTTAGGTCCGTCTGAATTTTCGACAGAAAAGGTCTGTTGATAAAGGTCCGATGAAGCCCACACACGATCAGAATGTCTGACGGAATCGTTCCGTCGGACCTTTTCTGCCGGAAAGTCCGCCTGCCGGAAAGTCAGCTCGTGTGTACGCGGCATTACAGTCCAATATTTGTAGTAATCACACAAATATTCTAATACAATCTTGGCTCAACTGAAGCAGAAACCAAGCAGCCAACAATTTGTTTTTGGAAGAAGACCAGAAGAACTGGAGGGAACTTACACAAACACAGGAAAGAAGATACAAACTTGGTGCAGCAATGAACCTGGTGGCATCTAAACAGGACCATGAGGCATCAAGGCATCAAGGCATCAACGCTAACTATAGCACCACCAAGCTGGCATTTCCATGGGGAAACAAATGTAGGTTCCCTAGTCTAGTGAGATTATTTTAATCACCTTCTTGAGTTTAACTATGGCCATAACTAATACATATGTGGCACATATTTTTTGAATGTAAGAACGGACTTCAAGACAGTTTTCACTAATGGAACCTCCTATTTCTCGTCATTACATACCATTTGTTAATTCTACACAGATATTAATACACTTTTCCACTGCATAAAATTATAATTGTTATGTTTCCAAGAACTAGCTATGCATATAAATGCAAAGTGTACTAACTTGGGAGTCAGCTCAGTCACAGCCTCAGGTTTGTTTGAAAAAAGGCCCATTGATTTCAATACACAGTGATGTGAATATTATTTTGAGCACCAGATTTGATACATGTGATTAGCACAAGGGAAGAAGCATTATTTTGTACATTTTCCTCTTTCCCTGTTTCAATTTAAAATAAATACTTTCAGGTGATACCTACCACTCATTATAGAAGTGATGCATGATGGGATAAATTGGATTTAAGAAAGCCTTGTATAACCTATGTGTCATCCTACCTTGTTTATAAATGCAGTGAGTTTAACTGAAGTCTCCTGATAATTGTGCATCAGTTTACCTATTGATTTTTCTAAATCTAGTCAGCCTGTTTGTGTGTGCCAATACATGTAATTTCCTAATATATCTGGGAAGGAAAGCGGCAATAATCTAATCTGTACATTATTAAGAGTTATAATGTATTCTGTAAATTTCTTCAGAAATATACGTATATAACTAGCCTGTATGTCATTATTCATTATTTAAAATCACAGGAAGAAGCTTTTAGG
Source organism: Lithobates clamitans (assembly GCA_037952925.1). Classification (NCBI taxonomy): domain Eukaryota; kingdom Metazoa; phylum Chordata; class Amphibia; order Anura; family Ranidae; genus Lithobates; species Lithobates clamitans. The sequence continues at coordinate 563,570 of JBBGZY010001374.1, read as the reverse complement.
ATAAACTCAGGGCAGATATAAGCTAGTACACTATGTAATCTATTTAATACATTTATTAAAAAGTTGCCAGCTTTATTTTTATGTAAAACTAGTATAATTACCTGAATATATCTTGATGTCTGGCTCTCATAATTCTCAGAAGTGGCACTGTGAGCCAATCAGGCTGTATTTCATTGAACATTGCTGACATCCTCCCTTCCTAAACATACTAACAGGATAGAAGAGCAGAAGGATGGCCTCATCAGTGTCTGGCTGCTCCACTCAGCAGGGTGACAGTGGTGGGCTAGATTAGAGAGCTACAGTGGTGGGCAGGAGCAATAAACAAACCTGAGGCTGATGTCAGAGAGCACCAGATGTAGATATCTTACAGACTCTGCTAAACATCCAGGCCTTTCTGTGTTGAGCACAGGACAGTGTGACCACATACCGTTAGAAATTTTGAATTAAAGGTAAATGAGTGAAAGGATGGGTCTGGTCCATCCAAGGAGAACCTAACACAAAGGAGAAATGTGAGGTCACCAAGCTATTCATGCTGTCTGGAATGGGTTCCTAGATCAAAAAAGCGGCTAAAATATTTTGGATGGTAAGATAGTTCACATGCATTTATTTCAGCTTCATCTTCATCACACAGAAAGTAATCTTAGGGTGTGGATTTTATGTTTCTTTATAATATAATATACAATTTAGATTTTTTTTTCCGCAAAGTTTAATTACTTAAATAGAGAAGTATGGATGTACAAAAAAAACCACCTAGGTGGATGCAGCATCGATCCGATGCTGCATCTGTCCCCCATCAATTCTGCAGTGAGAACTAAGTGACTGTCAGTCACCGATTCTCCTCTCTGCCCCTCAAGCACTCACTGGAGCAGAGAGCTGTGGAGGGGCCGGGAGGGGCTGGCTCAGCCTCTCAGTGGATCACTGAGAGGCTGAGCCAGGTGCCAGTCCAGGCATCTGGGCGGATCCTGACTTATGGTCGAAATCTTTCCCAAGCCTGGACTGGCTGAGTGAAGTCAACCCTACAGCAGACTTTAGCCCACTGTTGGCTGAAAACAGGTCACAGGAGTGAAGAACAATCTGCACTCCTGTGACCTACAGGAAATGTAAAGCCAAAATAGCTTTAGCTATACTTCTCCTTTAACCAAAATACTGGTAAATATTTGGTGTACAAAACCCATTCATTATTTTTTCTAGAATAATTAAAGGAGATTTGTGTTGTAAAAAATCTAAATACGCTGATCTGGAGTTTACATTTATCAATGATTTCACTGGTTGTACACTTGTTCTGGATCAGTGACTCAGAACTTATCAAAGCCTTTGTGACTACATAACATTCAGGCAATCAGTGTTTTCAGAAAGAGGTAAGATCAATGCCACCTTATGTATTTCTCCCAGCATATGTTCCTCTTTCCGTTCTGTGAATAAAAGATTATGTACTGTTATTTTGTCACTTTACTGGGCTGTTGCTGTTAAATTGTGCATGATATTATTACATGATTTTGCAACTAGGGGAGCTATACAAAGATGTACAAACTACATTTACAAGTCTCCACAGCCTGTAGTACATGACATGACTATGTATGATCCTTCCTAGGCAATGGAAACTTGAAGGGGAGAACATAACATAACTCCAACCATCTTTAAACTGATCGAATGAAATTAATACGTTTAACAAACAAGATGGAACCGCTTAAAGCCATAAATTATTATGCAGTCTAAAGCCAAGTGTTTGTCTTTAATTTCAATTGAAATTACATGTTAATAGTTTTAGGCACTTCCAGCAATAAAGCTCATTGCCTTAAATAATACTGTGAAATTGAATAAATATACAGGAATTACTGCAAGCCTAATGAAAAACAGAAGTGCCTGCGCACTTGAATCTACGTAACGTTTATCCAAGCATGCTGAGAAAATGGAATTGTGATAATAGCCAAAATGATTTTCCAATAGATATGGAACGTAGCTAACTCATTTAATGCACACATGATGTAGAGTGACTCAACCAGTGACACACATGCACAGCCTGTTGCTGTCACTCATCAGTAGGTAGGCTTTGTATGAAAAGGGTTTATTTTTCTTAACTAAAAAAAAAAAATAAAGATAAAAAAAAAGATAAAAATAAATAGTGTGAAGAGTGAGAATGTACAGAGTGTTATAACCCACAGTAGCTATTCAGCTTACTGAATCACTGTATGTGATTTTGCACAGGAGAGCAGCCACCATACATGTACAGTATACGATCGGCAAGAGGTTAAAATATATCTAGAGACAAAACTTTTTTTTGTTTTGGATAGAATGTTGACTGATTAAAACCCCTGTCAGTTTTTTTTTTTTTTTTGCTAAATGTTAATCACAATGCGAGCACCACACCAATTATGAGAGATTCCAGAAATCTAAATGTATTAGCCCTTAGTAGAGATGATACAAAATATTGCAACAAATGCACCTTCAGGGGTTACAAATGCCACCCCCCCCCCCTTCATTAACACTAAAGGATTAAAAATAATAACTAAACTAAAAGGTATGAAATAGAAAGTATATAAAATAATAAATAAACTATAAAAACTAATATTAATTAGAAATGATTGAAGATGGCTCTGAAATGCATAGTCTGTAAAATCTTGTGTCATTTTGATTAAGGAATTTTGAATGATATAATAACTGTGATGCTCAATTTGTGTTTCTAAACATATACTGGGAAATTCATTCAAATTATTTTTGTCACTTTTCTGGCAATAGTGCCCTTTAATACTACCTCCACCTAATTCAGGCAAGCATGTGCATAAAAGTTAGGTAGTTCTTACTACCACTGCCAGTTTCAAAACCTGTAGATGTGGCAGTAACAGAATTACTGCCAATTCACAGATTAGAAAACTGCCACTAATTAAGACCAGCTCTGAGCTGGTGTACAGATGCATACCAATGCTCAGATTGGGGCATACCTGTGCTGGGAAGCTGCCATTAATGTGGCTCTATCCCCAGAGGATATTGGTGATGTCATTACCCAAATATAACAATACCCATATTTGGGACATGACAAGCAACAGGGGAGGCAGACCTGATGGTGAACTAGTTCCTATGACCAGAGCACCTCTTGAGTGGGTGAAGCCCAATGTAGAACTGAGAGACTAGTTATCCATCAGGTATGCCTTACTTTTGATTGACATTGGTTGGCAGTGGGTGGATTCAAAAGCCGCTATTAGAATTATTAATGGCTATAGATTTGCTCACTGCCATAAGCTGTCAAAGAGGGAGCACAATGAGGCAGCAATGTCAAGTGTGAACACTCCAACCTCAGTGGTGACTGCAAACAGATTTATGTACCTGTTTCTGACAGGTACATGAATCAGGCACAATTTTGGTGTTGAGGCCCAAAGGAATAGTAAAGCATGTTTACAACACCCTTTATAAATTCCCTCCCTAGATTCTTCCATAGGCATTCTTCAAGGCCCCCTGGTGTATGTGAGCTACATCAACCACAGCATTGTGCTTCACGAATCATGCTTTTTCCTATGATAACAGAGTAAAAAAGCCTAAGATCCAGCGCCGCACACTCATAACCATCAAACTTTTGTATGTTTCTCATTGTCTGTGTCCCCATTAGGCAGATTTACTCTAACTGTCCTGAAGACTCTTGCCAAAGGAAATACACAACTTTGAAATGTCACCCAAACAGATATAGAGGGCAAATCTTCTAATGTAGACTCTTGTTACAATGATAAACTAAAGGACATTTCCCTCACTTGACAATGATTTCTTCATAAATTATAATAAGTCTACAGCAAGTAAAGGGGAAAACTTCCCAAATTGATAGCAGTTTTTACAATCCCTACTCTATCCAAAATAATAAAAAAAAGTTTGGCTTTCGTTTTATTATAAGATATGTTTTCTGATCATGGGTTAATGCTCTTGTCACATCCTCCTTCACAAGTGTATGTGGATGTCCCTACAAGATGCATGTGGTCAAGAGAACCAAATTAATTGTCGTCCAGAGTATTTCATGCCATCTGCATGATCTCTATATATCTATTTAGCTCTAAATACCCACCACTCCTATATTAGTGAAAGGTTACTTAAAATATTGGCAATTATCCAGATTTTCTTGCTTCTCAAAACAATTAATTCTGTCATTTTCAGATAGTTCATCTAAAACAAAAAATATGAAGGTAAATATTTATTAAAGATTAGCAAACTGAAAAGGTTGCCTAAATCCCAAGAATTTTTTTTTATAATAATAGCGATATAGGCGATTTACAAATTTCAGACACTAAAAAGACCCCAGATGCACAGATCTGTGTCTCTGGCAATTGCATTCTATAGTGTCAATTATCTCTGCACTTACAAGGGAGAAACTGTGGAAAGGCAATGACATTTTTAGCACTATTTGTCCAGCTGCCCTAAGGTTGTGCTGGATCTGCTGTGGACCAAAAAAGAACACATTATTGCACAAAGACCCCCAAATCATTCATACAATATAGACAAATTTAGGCTCCAGCTCTACAAAGTATCTGGCATCAGTAGTCAGAGACATTAGATGAAGGTCAGAAAAGTCAGAGCAGAGTCAGAACCCCTCATCTGCATATTTATTCCAGGTCAGTGATTTAGAAAGTATTAAATAACCTGAATCAAGATAACAGCCTTTGCATTTTCCACACACGGGGTTAGCAGCGGCAGCCTTCAGTTCCTAACTACAGGTTTCCATTAAAAGGAACCTATCATCTGGAAAAGAATGCTTGCTTATGGAACATTTCAATAACTAAGCAAGCTTAAAGCTTTTTTTTTCTGAATCTGTAACAGTCCAGGATAATGTTAAGTTGTCGCCTGATATAAGATGGTCATCTTTCCCTGATCAGTGGGATTGGTAAACAATTGTAAGTCAGCAGGTTCTTCCAGACCAAGTTTCTGCTAAGTTTCATGCACTTATTTTACCTTTTTACAGGCTTTTTTTTCCCTGTAAAAACACCAACCACACACACGATGCATACAGACAAATTGTGGGTTGTGTGGATTTAAGCATGTGTGCTCCAGTATAAGCATGCCAGCCAATATACCCCTCAGCTTTAGGTGGATGCATCAAGGGTGCAGCAGTAAAATTTGTAACCCCCCCTCCCATATCAAAACTTCCTGTTAAATTAGTGAACCAATTAAATATAGTAGGATAGTAAATGGTTAAGTATACTGATTTTCCATTAAAAATCTATATTACTGGAATCTTGCCTTCATAAAAGCAGTAATTCATGAATTGGGCGATGTAACATATTGCGGCTGAATAAGATTATCGTTAAATAGTCTTGTTGAATAATTTGCTGTAGTGCTCAGCTATGACTCAGTACATTTGTTTTTATAATTTTACGCAAAAGGTATTAAAGGTTTAAATAGGACATACCAAAACTGCTAAGTTCAAATTCTGATTACACAGCAGTGATTGTGTAATTTTAACAAACTAAAAGTAATTTTGTTGTTGTTTTAACCTGATCTCCAATGATACATCACTTATGACAGATAATCTATTGCAGTAGATCAGTTTAAATAAGGATAGGTTTGTTTTAACAAAAAAAACTGAAGTAATTGGTGGATTTAGTTTACACGTGGAGGATTTTATCAAAGTAACTGACTGACATACTGAGCAGTAAACATAACAGCCATTCAAAGCTGATTGCCCAAAGTCCCATGAGGATTAGTACCAGCAAGGCTGCTGCATGCTGTTTACTGTCACCAGCCACTCACTCTCTACCCAGTGACCAAATAACCTTTGCTAGTCCAGGCAGTGATGAGGTCACATATAAGCCCTACTAGCATTGACATACTAAGGAGTTCAAGTGCTACACGAATGTGGAAGGCAAGAAACCAGCCTAATGACAGCAATGCGTTTGACACGCTTGTCAACAATGACAGAATCCACAACATGTGTTGTCTTCACAGTTTCTAAACAGTTCAGCAAAATCTTAAAATCCCATTAAACCGCATCTGTCCTATTAATGAAAGAATTATAATTATATATAGCAAACATTTCATTATTTTTTTTTATATACAACCGATATAGTTTACTATATTGTACGTAACATTAGAGAATAATTTTAATACATATAATCCATTATAATCCAATCTATATAGAACAATGCAGTTTAACAATGTATGCTAAAAATATTTTATTCTTCTGTTACTAACCTGTTCTACTTGCTTCAGATTTTGAATGTATGGACCACCGTAAATTTTTATATTAATGGTCCCAACAAAGCACACAAGTTGTATACTTTTGAAATATACATCATAGCACCTCTCAAGTTTTGTTTCTGCTTCTGTTTAAAATAGAATTTACTATATTGTATAGTATCAGTGTTATCATATTATGTTTGCTGTCTATATTCATAGCATTTGTTCACCTTTAGTATAGTGGTAAATAAATTTTGAACAAAAAAAAAAATCCAGACAATCAATAATTTAGGAATTCCAAAAACCTGTGTTGCACAGGTTAATGGAAGAAGCATATTTATAAAGCTTGGGATATTTGTATGACCAGAGTTAGGTGTTAAACTGTTCATAATAAGCATTATGCATTGACTTCTTTAAATATATCCCTATTTACTTTACTGTCCCTACGGGATAATGACTTTCAGAATTAAAAATGAACTTCTTGTACTGAGTGGTCTGCATTGTTATGCTGCTAACATCCAGGCTTGGTCAAGGTCAGCAAGGAGAGATTGATTGAGATGGTGCTCTCTGGTTAAGTAGGCAAAGGATTTCATTTAGGAGAAAAAACCAAGACAAAAGAGAATGTGTAAGGTTGTTCATACATAAGCAGATCTCCCAAGAATGGCAAGTGGTAATAGATCTACTGTATTTGCGTGAATTGTGACTTTCCTAGACCTGATAAAACCCTCTTTCCAATTTGCCTGATGTGTAGATGATGGAACATGTGATGTATTGTTCCTTTTTAAACTGAGAAAAGCAAATTATTAAAAAAGCATACAGCAGCCATTTTCAAGATGTTGGAAAACCTCAATGTGTGCAAATAAGTATGCTTGCTATTGCTCATCATTGCTTCATAAGGGGCTTGATTATGACAACTGAAGCTTGTACAAATCAAGTCAGATAATAGCAACCTTAGAATGATCACTTTATATTCAGCTTGATAATCACAAGGCAATGTATACCAACAAAAACAGGTTAGGCATGATTTTAAAGCTGGCCACCTGATTGCAGTGTGTACTAAACCTGTGTAAATAAGATGCTTTGTTTTCTTATTAAAGACACATTAATTATTTTAATTAGTGTTTGCATAGTGGGAAAAGTTGTCTTTATCTTATTTTATATATGAAACCACATCAATACTCCGCATTATTCTATTAACTCCCAGCAATAATGTTAATTGTTCTGATATACTCATGCTTGTATATAGATTATTTATCAAAATCCAAATCTTTCATACTAAAATGTAAGCTGTAAAACTTCTGTATTTTAACGATTAGTTATACAGGAAATTGTTCGTATAGACTTGTTTGACAAGTCTGAGTACAATAATGTACTCAGTGCAGTACTTAGCAAACAATAATTAATCATCTAACAGTGTTCTGATTGGTCTACACTGATGAAAAGTAAAATGATTGGGTACTGTCATTGTCTGTAAACTGTACATCATCTTTGCACACTGGCACACCTTTATTGTTTCCCCTGTAGGATATTGTGAGTAATGCCAGGGTGGTATCTGATGCCATGGTAGTATCTCTATTACTAAATGTAGAGTGTATGTTTTGACATTAAATATAATGTACCAATTCATTAATCTTAACAGGTATTCTATTGATAAAGAACAAGCAAAGTATTCTATTTATAAGAATAATTTTCCAAAATCACTGATGCTTACCACACGCTGCCCTCCATTCGTTATGTATAGCAAATCTCTTTGGTCCCTGTCTTGCTGGTTAAGGGATGCCAGCAGAGCTTGCAGGCGTTCTATGTACTGGATGGCACTCCTCAGGATCTCAACTTTAGGAAGTCTCTGATTAGGGTTTAACAAAGTGCTTCTTTTTAAGGCTTCAAACGCTTCATTTACTTTCTTCAACCTGCGTTTTTCCCTCATCGTAGCTGCTCGTCTTCTGTCCAAAGACACTGTCTTCCGTTTGCACATTTTGCAGGCCCATGGCAGGCATTGCCCGGGACAGTGGTCCTGTTGGCCTACGCTGGCATGAGGAGATACCTTCTCTTCAATGCCTGCTCCTTGCAGTATAACACCATCAGCGCAAATACCCATGGAGCCACGATCTTGAAATCCAGTCTGATCATAAGTGGGGAGCCGTGTGGTAAAATAATTTTCATTGTCGAAAAATCTTTGCTCTGGGAAAAAGTAAGGGCTGGTTTCAAAGAGTTCCATCGTGTTTGACTGTTAAGATGTGTTTCCCTTCAATAACAACACAGCAACTGCACTTCTCCCCTTCACACCAACTGCTTGATGCCATTTAAACCCTCTGCCCAGCATTAAATCACAGAGATAAATATAGAAAAAGGCTCACGAAACCTGATCCACTTTTTAGCTGTTGCCTGACATCAAAACTTTTTACGTCTGAATAGACGGGATTCTCCCTAGAGGATTCTTTTTTTTTCTAGTACAAGTACAAAGGAAACATTCCCTTTTAAATTTTAAATACCACTGATAGATAGATAGATAGATAGATAGATAGATAGATAGATAGATAGATAGATAGATAGATAGATAGATAGATAGATAGATAGATAGATAGATAGATAGATAGATAGATAGATAGATAGATAGATAGATAGATATTACTAATAGAAATAAAGGCAGTTAACTCATGTTAAAAAGAGTTAACAAAAACTGATGGACAAAATAAAATTGTGTAGAAATGTTAACTATGATAGATAGATAGATAGATAGATAGATAGATAGATAGATAGATAGATAGATAGATAGATAGATAGATAGATAGATAGATAGATAGATACTTATCTTGCCTTCAGCCCTATCAATAATGTAAGAGACAGATAGATAGACATGTACACTATAAATAGGTATAAAAAGTTGTGATACATTATAATACTAACACAGAGATAAAATTGAGTCACGGAAAAATATGTTTCCAGCGTAAATAGCAATCTTCATGGCTGGACCTTTCTATGCAGTGAATGTCTGCCCATAGACTTGTGAATAATGTATGTTTATTTTATTCATGGTGACATTATACAGTATGGATGAGACAGATATGTATCAGGAACAAACAGACTGTGACATGCATGCCAATTTCCCCACACCTTCCATAATGTAAAATTGGGGAATCACACACACCGTGGTGACTGACCTCTGCTGCTATGGTGACTCATAAGACATGACATGACATGAAATGTCCTCATTGTAACATTGAAGCCCTCAGCCTTGGCAGTGACATCCAGTTACTTTTTTTTAAAGAGGTCACCACCGTACATCTATGTTCCCTATTATTTTGTATTGGCGATACAGTATGACTGCATTCAAAGAATCATTTTCCTTTGATTTATCTTATTGTATAAAAATAGAAAACCCATATGCTAATTTGCTGGCTTTATTCTGGATTAGTACATTATGTTTGCCATTTATATCTAAAATAATATAGTATAAATTATACAGTGTGGTTGATTTAGTAAAGCAGCAAAGCATATTCATTTGCAAATACATTTTCACATGGCTTAGTGAATGAGGTGAGGCTGTGCGGACTTTTATCATCCAATAATGAGCAAGCATAAAGCCTTTTTTTGTGGAAGAAAAGCCTAAAGCCCCCTACACACGCGCCAAATGTTGGGAGACATCGGCCAGTTAAAAAAAAAACTGTCCGACATTCAGCCTGTGTGAAGGCCACCCTGTCCAACAGAAGCTGTTTGGCTGGCTTCTATTGGACGAGCATGCCAGAAAACCAACAGCCGGCCGATTCTCGAACAGCACTCCGCCAATGGTGGAGAGCGCTGATCAGAGTGTTCTGGGGCAGTGGTTATCCCCCTGTCAGAACACAACAGCTCAGCAGGGGAGATCGCTATACTAACTTTGCATAGTTAGTACAGCGGCTCCGACTGGAGCTGACAGTTTTTTTTCATTCAGCCCTCCGTTTGAATGAAAAAAACTCAATGTGTACCAGGCTTAAGGATACCTTCACATGGACTTTCTGACCAGATCTGCCTGTACATTTGTCAAGTGGACCTGGTTGGAAACTCAATGCAGCTCTTTGCGTTGACTGTGTAAACAGTCAACCCAAGGGCTATCTTGGGTCCACCACCATCCTTTATGTAAATATGCACACAAACTGAATGGGCAGGGATGTCAAAAAACTGACATCCCCCGCTGAATAAAGCAGAGCAGCTCCCTGTGAAAGGGCCATAAGTCTAATTATTTTTAAACATGTTCTCACCCTCCTCCTCCAACGTAATCTGCTCAACCTGTATAAAAAATTGTGTTTTCACTGACATATATTCTTGACTTACTTTTGAAGGACTCAAACACTTCACATACATCCAAGAATCAAATTCAGCCCCTGACACGGAGTTGTACCAATACATACAATTGCACCACTTCATCTACTTCCCTTTGTCACAAAAAAATATCCACTCCCACTGTAATAATGGCCTTTGAGAGTAAGTGCTGGACAACCCCCCATACTCCAAGTCTCACCTACTTAATATTAACTACCCTAAGACACATTATTACATGCTTTGATGGAGGGAGGAACTTGGAAAAACCCTACCTGAGGAAGAAGGGAGGAAAGATGGTCAGCGGTGACAAAAACCTTGTGTAATATACTGGCTATACAAGTTTCTTTTTAGATGGTACCTCACACCCAGGGCCGTTTTTTTCACATGGGCACGCTGGGCAGTTGCCCAGGGGCCCCACTTGCCTGGGGGGCCCCACCTGCCCAGTGACCCCAGCCAGAGAGTGACTGGCCTGCCGCATACCTCCCAACAGTCCTGGATTGCACCCTTGTCCCGCAATCCCGCTGTGTGGGAAGTATGCGAGCAGTGCTTGGCCGCTGCTGACTTTTTTAAATAATATTGATGACTCCGCTCACACTGCTCTGCTCAGTCTCTCCAGCCAAGGATGTAGTGTCTGTGCAGATCCAGCCGGGGCGCGTTGCTGCCCACTCGTCCTGACTCCTGCTGTGGAGTGATCTCTCTGTGTGAGGAGGGGCTGGGAGTCTCTTTGTGGAGTGCCAGGCACTGACAGCGCGGGTCGTGGCCGAAGAGCAGCACCGAGCCAGAGGAACCAACTGCAAGGCAGCTGACCTCAAGCCCAGCTGCCCAAGGAGCTGACTGTCTGCTGAGACCAGGGGTGGACTGGTCAGTGGGGGGCCAGGGGCCCCATGAGAGCCTCTGTTCTGATATCTTTATTGTTCAGGTCAGCAACCCGGTGGCACACGAGAGTCACAAATAAAAGCTGGCCAGCAGCTGCATACATGGAGAGCAGTGCGGCTGGTTCACGCCCACCATTATTCCTGCCCACTTATTTTCCTGCAGCGTTCCGTTCTGCACTTCTCAGTGTGCACAGAAGCAGTTGGATTCCCCAGGCAGCTCTCCCTTTGAAATGGTAATTACCATTGTAATGCTAATTATTGTAAGCAGGCTCATGGCCAGGCTTTTGTGTACACTGCACATCGATCTGATTGATGTGCTGTGTGCACTTGCTGTCTCTCAGTCCTTCTCCCCTCAGCAGCCATGCACCTGGCTCAGGCTGTAGGGCAGACCATTATATGCAAAAAAGTTAAGGCCTGGCTTTGTACTGGGGGACAGGGGGTGAGTTGGACATGGCACCGCAGGACTCTCCAGGTGGCTCTGATCACTGCTAGAGCTGTTCTGCACCTGGGGTACATTGGATCCAAGCTGGCCAGACACTTCGAGACACTTCATTCGAGAACCCTGCACTCTGTACATAGTTCAGAACCCTGCACGCTGTAAGTAGCTTACGCCAGAGCCCTGCACGCTGTACGCAGCTCACCCCAGAACCCTGCGCGCTGTACGTAGCTCACCCCAGAACCCTGCACTCTGTACGTAGCTCACCCCAGAACCCTGCACTCTGTACGTAGCTCACCCCAGAAGCCTGCATTCTGTACGTAGCTCACCCCAGAACCCTGCACTCTGTACATAACTCACCCCAGAACCCTGCACGCTGTATGTAGCTCAGTAAAGCTGCGTTTGATGGGCAATCGTGCGTGATTGTGTAGACAGGGCCCAAGTGCACTGCATTGCCCAGGGGCCTATAATGCTCTTAAGATGGCATTGCTCACACCCTCCCAAATTGCTACATTTTCAATATTCACCATTATGTTTCTGTGCTTGTGGACAGGAAGCTGCAATGCTTCATATTTGGTGGACATGTCCAAAGGTACACAAGCTCTGGATCTGGGTTTAAACTTTAACTTACACACTATTAAACTGTAGCCCTCACAAAAAAACCCAATAGAGGCTCTACTGAATAAACCACCATAGGTTTTTTTTTTTCACTTTCAACAGCGAAAATAATTCCCTTCATAATTATCACCACAAAGCAAATGATTGCCTATTCATGGAAGTCCACCATACTAAATTTCCACTCCTGCTTAAATTGAACCATGGTAAACGAAAAACTGTTGCCCATCTCTTTAGATACCCATGCAAAATTTCTAAAAATATGGTCACCATGGATTACATGCTCACAACCACCACAATGCACCTGTTTGGCCTGTGGGGGAAAGGGGAGTGCGGAACAGAAAGAGGCAGTCGCTGGCAGGGAAGGAGTTAACACTTGGTGGCGATCAAGGGGTTAAATGTGTTACCTAAGGAGTGATAACAACTGTATGGGGAGGGGACTGACTAGGGGAGGAAACCGATCGGTGTTCATACTTAGTATGAACACACGATATATGTCGCAGAGAAGCCGGGAAGCCGAGGATGTCATATGATGCCTGCCCAGGATGGGAGATCCCATCTGTGGACGTCATATGACAATGGGTGGGTAGGGAAGTGGTTAATCACGGTTTTTGGACTTTTTTTTTTCCTTGAGCTTTTTTGAATTGACTTTTTTTCTTTTAATATTCGGATTATACATGTATTTCTTTGATCACTGAAAGTACTCTATTAATGTATAGTAGGCATTAACCTTTTGCACTTAGCACTTTTTCAGCATAGATTGTTTGCTCTTTTTATTAGTATTTGCACTTTTTACTGTTTTACTGTGATGTTTTTTTTTACGCATCTTTTTTATTCCAGATACTGGATTATTGTTTGCATAGAATTGGTTATACACTACATATGTCTAATTAGTGATTGGGCTGAGCAGTGGGTGTATTAGTGTTAGGTTGTGGGATTTTAGATTTGCGCTGCTTTTTCCTCCTTTCCTATTATTACCAGTGCATTACTTGCATTCTAGTGGCAGCATTCTTGTTCAATCCCTCAATCATTTCCATCAATATCTCTAGCGCTGAATCTTCTTTGTTTTTCCCATTCTCCTGCCTCCCTCTCTCCTCCCTTCCAATTAAAAGCACGTGAATGACGGTAAAGTGTGAGCATGAGTGATGTGGAAACTGCACTTTTGCTTTCTGACAATTCTTTGAACTTTGTAATAATTCTTTTTACAAATAAATTATAACAAAATACAATATCCGACTGGGCTTTCCGTAATTGTGTGTGGAGCTGAACTATTTAGCATATAGTGTCTGTGCACCCTTGTGGAGTCTGCTACTTGTGAAGGCTTGAGTAGCCGGTGGCTGGCCCATGAACCTCCTAGGGAAAGTTAGAATTTTGAGGGTTACAGTCTTGGCCTAGACTGTAGGAAGATTGCAGGACTGTATTTTGTTGTCAGAGTGTTGAAATTATGGGCTGGAAGCTTCTCGTTTGCAGCAATAGCTTTGCTTTTATGAGGAAATAGCAGAACATATCTTACAGCATGTCTTTATCATGGAACAGGAAACAGAAACTGAATAACAAGCAAGTTGTCAGGTACTCACCAGGGCCGAATTGCTGAGAGTGGCTTCCCTTGCAGCTGGGCGCATGATACCCCTGGAGGTGGCACAGCGGGTATTGGGCACGGAGAGGCACGGGTCGCCAGCAGGTGAAGAGGTAGTAGAGGTCCTCTGGCAGAGAGAGAAGATCCGTGCAGGGTAGACTTGACACTGGACTGCAGCAGGCCGGCAGAACACAATCAACTGGTACTGGAGAAAGAGGCTGGATGAGGATCCGAGAGGAAGTCTTGAGGCAAGCCGGGGTCATACACAGAAAGTCAAGCAATAGCGAAGCAGGCTGATGATCACACACAGGGATCAGGCAAAGGCAAAGTCCAGGAGAAGGCCGAGGTTCAAACACAAGAATCCAGCAAGAAGAGAAGTCCGTAAGGTAAGCCAAGGGTCAGGTACTGGAGAGATTCAGAGGTAGTCAGGTCGATCCGGGTCACAACGGGTAGGCACAGGTACACAGACTAGGAACAGAACACAGGAAGCTGAAAAGACAAACCAGCAATGAGACAAGAAACAAGACTGACTTTTATAGGCCCGCCAGGGAAACTCACGCTGTGCAAACAGTAGCGCGCACATGCCCATGCAGTTGCATCGCATCCCACACTCGCGAGCGCTGGCCCGCAGTATTGTGTACTCGTATGTGCCATAATGCTATTCTACCACGCAGGCACACAGGGAAGTGCCGACGCTGGCAGGTAAGATTTCTACTGTTCCTCTGACACAAGTGCACACTTAGATACAGAAGGTACATCCTGTGATTACATTACCACAGAGAATACACACTATAATACTGCAGTGCCACATGCTGCTTAGATAGGTATAATGCATGCAGTATTGTCAGTTTATTAGCAACCATGCTGTTGTTCTTTCCAGCACCCCTTCTCAACAGCATGTGCTTTGTCAAGTTACATTCAGCTTCTTCTGGATATAATTATGACGTTCCTTCAACTAAGGCTTGGTGAGTGCATCAGCAGTCATCTCCTCTGATGGGCAGTATTGAATGTCGATAACACCTTGTTCTTGATTGTCCCTCAGTAGGTGGTACTTGACGTTGATGTGTTTGGTCCTAGGATTGACCCTTTCTGATTGCGTAAGCTTTATTCATCCCTGATTGTCTTCAAACCTGAGAATTGGTTTTTACATGTCTACAATGTCCACAAAAAGTTGACAAATCCATTTTGCTTCTTGACATGCAAATGCTGCTGCAATGTACTCTGCTTCAGTTGAAGATAGAGCGACAGTTGCTTGCTTTCGACTAGACCAACTTATGGTCCCTTCCCCATACTGGAAGATGAATCCACTTGTGGATTTGCAGTTTGGGCAGTCCCGGGCCCAATCAGCATCCACATACCTGACCAGTTCTGGTAACCGTAACTTCATCTGAATTGTTCCTAGGAGGTACTGCATCACTCTTTTTACTACGTTCCAGTCATGCTGACAGGGAGCTGAGACTTTCCTGCTTAGTATGCCCTCTGCTGCGACTATGTCTGGTCTTGTCACCGTGGCAACATATAGCAGCTTATCGATTGCTCTACGATAAATGTCATTGTTGCGTAGCAAGTTTTCTGCTTCATTACTCTTTTAATAGCCTGGTTCCATAGGAGTTTTCACTACCTTTGCATCTTGCATATGGAATTGTTCCCAGTATATCCATCTGTCTCCTTGATTCCTGGAGTAGAGACAGGGGTCTGCTTTACTTCTTGAGAATCCCTCTCTGGTAAGTACTTTGTTCACTTTCTCATTTCACATCCTTGCAGATTGCTTAAGACCGTAGATGCTCTTCTGAAGTTTACACACAAGATTGTCTCATTGCTCAAACCCTGGTGGTTGCTCCATGTAGAGATCTTCCTTAATGTCTCCATATAGGAAAGCAGTTTAACATCTAAGTGTTTCACTTGCATGCCCTTCCCGGCTGCAAAGTAAAAGAAGCGCTCTGATGGTGGAGTGTTTTATGACGGGAGCAAATGTTTCATTGTAATCTTCACTGAATTTCTAGGTGTAACCCTTGGGAACTAGTCTGGCTTTGTATTTGTGGATATTCCCTTCTGCTTCTTACTTTACTTTGAAAGTCCACTTACTTCCTATAGTTTTGCGCTTAGGAGGGAGTTCTGTAAGTGTCCAGGTTTTATTTTCTTGAAGTAACTTTAATTCTTCTTCTACCTTTCTCCATTTATTAGCTTCATGTTTTTGTAAAGAAGTCCATATACCTTTGACCGTTTTCTCTGTTCTGTGGTAAGCTGGTCATCTTCCACTAGTAAGCCTCTAGTTGCTTTTGCCTGTCTATCTTTCCTGTCACAGTCCTCCGTCTCTCCGTTTGTGGGTCTGTCTGTAGTCAGCATTTGCAGCAAGTCATCATTTCTAGTTTAAACTTGCACAGCTGGTAATTCACATTGTTCAGCTTTGCTGTTGCAAACTTCACATCTGAACCACTTGCCATCTTTCAGCAGTTTGTATACAGTACTCACTGACTCACTGTAGAATTCTTCCCAGTGCCTGGGCTTGTAGTATGCTCTCCAATGCCTCTGGGTACCCTGGGTGCTGCTGGGTGCCTGGGACACAAAACCTGTTGTGAGAGGATTGAAATTATGCACTGGAAGCGTCTTGTTTGCAGCAATAGCTTTGCTTTTATGGAGAAATAGCAGAATATATCTTACAGCATGTCTTTATCATGGAACAGGAAACAGGAACCGAATAACAAAGAAGTGCATACTTAGAAACAGAAGGTACATCCTGTAATTACATTACCACAGAGAATACACACTATAATACTGCTGTGCCACCTGCTGCTTAGATAGGTATAATGCATGCAGTATTGTCAGTTTATTAGCAACCATGCTGTTGTTCTTTCCAGCATATTTTGCATCATAAGCACAACTAAGTCTTTGTAAATGTACAGTGAGACCTTGTGAAACATTGTTTGGACTATGCAGATTGTTCTGACAAAGTTAGCGCTGTCTCCAAAAACAGGTACCTCAGCATATGCGATTATATGTAACTACTATGACTAAAGTAGTAAATAAAGTGAGAAAAAGGTCTTGGGCCGCCCACAACCAGGCTCACTCAGATAGTCACCAATATGGTGGTAAGAATCCCATCTGCAAGGGTGATCAGGCTTTGCCCTTGTGTTAAAAGTTTGGCGTAGTCGGCAGGATCAGGTTACTGGACTGCTGGTTGGTTGGAATTTGTCAGATGTTTGGATTGGCAGAAACAAGGAGGGCAGAGTAGAGTGGAGCATCTTGCTCAAAGAAAGACATGTGGTGGCCCACTAACTTTCTTTCTCCATGCTATGCTGCTCAGCTCTGCAGGAGAGCACTCTGTGCAGAGCTGAGCAGCATAGCATGGAGAAAGAAAGTTAGTGTTAGGTTTCAAAATTTTACAATCCATACAAGTACACAAAATGAATTACCCTTGATAGAAGTCTGATGTTCGTTCCTCTGCTAATACTGTGTTCAGTGTGTAAAAGGGGGCCATAGAATGCTTATCCTGGGTGAGATGTGGATCTTGCCTTTTTGTTTGACACATAAGTAGAAAATGGAGCCTGGGAGGAACTGTCAGTTATGGGAGTGACAGGATATCTGAATTCCCTAATGTGGAACTTACACAAAGTGGAAACCTGGACTGTTATGCTGAATACCTCAACAGACATAGAAGTAGAGAGATGTCCACTGTTGGTGGAGAGTGTTGGTCCCCATGAGTGGGCAGAGTGGTCTCTGTAGCTAAAGGAGAATGCTACTGCTACTTGCCTGGGTGGGAAGTCCAAGTCAAGGAGGTGTTTTTGCCAGCAAGCTTTTGCTGTGAGGAGCTAGACTCTTCCATACACTCATGTCCAAAGGGACTTTCTATTGTCCAAAGAGCTATGGACACATATCTCCTTCACTGGTAGAGACGAGGAAAGCGCTTGACCGAGTTGTTCTGAATGCAAAGTTACTTGAACAGGTTAGTGTGGAATGCTAGGGGTATTAATTTTAACTTTATAGACCAGGAAGAAACATAATGTGAGTATCATTGAAGTTGAAATGCTTTCACTTTGCATGCACCCAGAACAGATATCACAGGCTGAAACGTTCCACATGTTTGGACTTTGGGTAAAGCATGTATCTATATATATGAGAGGGAACAAAAGGAATAAGGTCCAACTCATGTTTCTGTCTACAGTGTCAGTGAGGATGATGGTTCTACAGTGCAGTCTGACAAATGGCAAGGACTGTCTGTGTTACAGAGGAGCAGTGGTGCATAAACTCATTTGTCACATGCTTTTGCAAAATATCTAGCCACAAAATAAACCTGCACTGAGTGAATTTAATAGCTGCCATTGATGACTTTTCTTCATAAAATGCTAATACTTGGTTATATGTTTTTTAATCGATTCAGCCCCAGAAGATTTTACCCCCTTCCTGACCAGAGCACTTTTTACAATTTGGCACTGCGTCGCTTTAACTGACAATTGTGCGGTCATGCAATACTGTACCCAAACTAAATTTGCGTCCTTTTTTTCCCACAAATAGAGCTTTCTTTTGGTGGTATTTGATCTGATTTGAGGTTTTTATTTTTTACTCTATAAACAAAAAAAGAGTGACAATTTAAAAAAAAATATGCTTAAAAATAAATATCCCCAAAAATGTTTTAAAAAAAACAAATTACTTCATCAGTTTAGGCCAATATATATTCTTCTACATATTTCTGGTAAAAAAAAAAAAAAAAATTGCACTAAGTGTATATTGATTCGCTTGCACAAAAATTATAGAGTCTACAAACTATGGGAAAGATTTATGGCATTTTTATTATTTTTTTTCTTTTTTACTAGTAATGGCGGTGATCATCAATTTTTAGCTGTACCGCAACATTGCGGTGGACAGATCGGACCCTTTTGACAAATTTTTGGGACCATTGACATTTATACAGCGCTAAAAAAATGCACCGATTACTGTGTAAATGTCACTGGTAGGGAAGGGGTTAACACTAGGGGGTGATCAAGGGGTTAAATGTGTTCCCTAGTTAGTGTTTCTAACTGTATGGGGATAAGACTGACTGGGGGAGGAGACATATCGCTGTTCCTATTTACTAAGAAGGAACAAACGATATGTCACCTCTCCCCTGACAGAACAGGGATTTGTGTGTTTACACACACAAATCCCCATGCTGGCTCTCGTGCCTGCGATCGTGGGTGGCCGACGGCATTCGTGCTCACTGGCCACGCGCATTGGGTCCCTTACCGTGAAGCACGCGTGCCTGCGGTGGCTCTTAAGGGGAACAACATACTCATACGTTGTTTTGCCCAGCCGTGCTATTCTGCCAACATATATCAGCATGAGCCAGTCGGCAAGTGGTTAAAGACTGATTCATTCAGCTTGGTGTGTAATGTGAGCTTTTAGTTGGGTCTATTTACAACACAGACTATTAACAGTATAATAGTAAAGTTTGCCCTGTAAAAATGAGCAGTTGAGGAGTGGGAGCATTGAGCTACACCTGCTGGTTACAAACTATAAATATTCCTATGCAATGTTTTATATTAAAAAGAATGAATAAAATATTTTTTACAAATTGCATTTTCAGTTCTGAATATAATTACTATACATGCTACATGATAACAATATAATCTATAAGCAATCAACTTTTTATATTTTTGCCTGTACTATATATTTAAAAGTAGCTTTGTAAAGAATGTGCTGGTATTTTCTTATTTTGTTAGTTAAATATCAGCTTCATTTAACATTTTATATGAACATATTTTAAATAAAACATCACCCTTGGTTTGATATTCAAAATGTCTACACAGGCAATGTTTTATTAATGTATATGTGACCTCTATAGTTTCTGTTGGTCACAATGCAAATATCAGCAATCATTTCTAATACATAGTCTTCTGTTATATTCTATCTTTCTAAGGTAATTTTTCAGAAATTCACTGTTCTGCAGTTCTTCATATATTAAAACACATGAGGCCTTATAAGTGAATCTACCAAGTCCTAAGAATAGTATGAACTAATACTGCTAAGCTGCAGACAGCGTGTGATGTTAAATTTCAAATCAATTTGGTACCTGGGGAGCATCTGTTTTCCTGACATACATTTTACACAGTTCCTCATCAAAACTTACCTCTTATTGGCCTGTACGACCTACCTCTGTTGTGGGACTGTTGAAAGTTGTGAAGGGCTTAAAGGGTCAGTCTACATAGAAGCGACATTTTACTAATAGAGGAAGTCTGGTGGCTGGGCAAGCTTTGGTTATATGGTATGGATCATCCAACAGCCAGAAATCCCTGTCATAAATTCCAGCTTTGTTGCTGTCCACCTGACAGCTTTAATTGTTCTCACTCACCTTTGTGTCATCCTGCTCCTCCTATTGAATTATCCATAACATAAGCCAAACAGAGTGGAAACTCCTTATAATGACCACAACAAGGTTGAAACGCTTTGTTCACCTGAAATCCAGGGGCTCCTTGATAAAAAATGGGGATTTGCAGATACTGCTAGGTGCTTACAATGTACTGCTATTTTTTGTTTGGAAACCTTTTAGGACCTGGCAGGTTCTCATAAATGTAATAACTAACTAATTAACTAAAACTAACTAGCTAACTAACTAAACACTAGCAATAAAATGTATTGCATTGCAGTAACTTACAGTAAACTTTATTTTGACTGGCATCCCAAAGCACTGTTACATTAGCGGCAAACACCTCCACACTGCAGTGCACTGCAAGGCACATGCCATATACTGAGGTACGTTAAAAAAAAGGATCAGGAGGGGGCGTGGCTGGCCACGGAGCAAGATGGCTGCTTGATCCATAAGCTCTGCTCAGCTTTGGGACACAAAGCAACCCTCTGCCTGTCACAGTCACTCTTCTTCCCTCTCCCTTACATCGGAGGGGAGGCGTTACAGAGGGCGTCTGGACGGTATGTCCAAAAAGAAACACTGCTGCCCATACAAGTCACGCCGACTCACAGACTTTTTCACACAGCTGGCCATGCAGCCCAGACAAGATGGTGCCAGAGCAGCGTCTCCTCCTCCGTCTCAGCCGTCAAACAGTGAGACACAGGACCCTGCTCCTACCACAGAGGATATGGACAGCACGGAGCACGCTTCAGCCCCTTACCAAGGCTCACCTACTGACAGAGGTAAGCGGGCTGCACAATCACCAGTACTCTCACCTAACAAAGCCCCACTGTACAAAAAACAGCACTGGGATGCCTCATGGTGATGAGGATCTGGAACACCTACCTGCACATCCAGGCAGTGACCAACCCGCCTCAGAGCAAGCCCTCAAGCTTATGCTCCTTTCTCTACAGAAAGACTTATGAATGAGCTTTGCTCATCCTTATCCTCTGTACACACTAGATTGGAACATGTAGAGGAACGCACAGACATGCTGGAAAGGCAGATTACAGAACATGCCTCCGCTCACCATGAGGTTTCTGAAGCCTTCTACTAACACTCTGAGGAAATTTGTCTATTGCAAGCTAAAGTGGCAGATCTCGAGGATCGCTCAAGAAGAAATAATATGAAGTTTAGGGGTATCCCCAAAACTGTTAAACCTCCAGATCTGATCCACTGTATACAACAATTATTTCTCAAGCTCAATCCTCAACTCTCACAAGCTGATAGAAGCATTGATCGCGCCCACAGGATTGTCAAACCTAACTACCTACCAGAATTGGTCCCACGTGATGTCTTAGCATGTACCTATTTTTTTTTAAGTAAAAGAAAAAATTATGGCTGCAGCACGCTCTACCGCTACATTACCGGGAAAAAGCTGGTGTCCTCATCGCTATGCGTTCCATCATAGTGTTCCAACTACTACTCCATTCTGAGAGAGATCCCTATGGAAAATATGTTATCTTACATGCCTCCATTAACAACCACATTATGACTATTGTCAATATCTACGCCCCGAATAACCACCAAGGCCAGTTTTATAAAACTGTAATGGGGAAAATAGAACCCTTACGAAAAGAATCCCTAATTATATGTGGCAACTTTAACCACATAGTAGACCCAAATTTAGACTCCTCAAACCCCCCTTGCAAACAATACACTGCTCTCTCCTCTTTACTCCGATCTGAAGACCTATATGACCCCTGAAGATGCCTCCATGACACTGAGAAGGATTACACCTTCTAGTCGCACAAGCAAAAGTCATATTCCAGAATAGACATGTTTCTGGTAGACAAACACACCCTCCAAATTGTACATGATGCTAAAATTGACACTTTTACGTGGTCTGACCACACCCCAATACTGCTCAAATTATTCCCTCCTCACCCCATGCAAAAGGGAACCATGTGGAGGCTCAACGCTTTTCTCTCTCACCCCTATCTCCAGAAACATGTCACATCTGAGATTGAAAACTACTTTTTAACTAATGCTGGCTCTGTGGCGGACCCCACAGTCTGTTGGAATGCACATAAGGCATGTATCAGAGGCCTTTTCATTATACCTGGGGCTCACGAAAAAAAGAAACACAATGCTACCACCTATAAATTATTAGCACAAATACGATCCCTTGAAATTGCTCATAAGACTCAACCCTCTACACTCCTAGAAACTAAATTACACAATGTGAGACAAACACTTAGTGACCACCTACATGTAAACTTCGACTTATCCCTAAAAAATCTTAGGTTGCACTTCTATGCACACCACAGCAAACCTGGAGCTAGCCTTGCAAATCAACTTAAACACCACCTAATCCACACCATAATCCCATACCTCACCTCCCCCACTAGTGCCCAACTCTCTAAATCTTAAAGACATTGCCAACAGGTTTAGTCAGTTTTACACCAAACTGTACAACCTCGCCTCCTCAGGCGAGACTTCCCCCCCACTTCAGAGGATATAACTTGGTTCCTGGAACATCTACATCTACCATCATTATCCCCAGAACAACTGCAAAGCATCTCTGGCCCCTTTCAACTATCTGAAATTGAACAAGTCATTGCTTCCCTCCCATTACATAAAGCTCCTGGTCCTGATGGATTTAGCAACGAAAATTACAAACAATTTTCCAAACTACTTGCCCCCCACCTCTGCCTATCTTTCAATTATATTGTCTCCACAGGCCCCATCCCCAATAAAACCTCTTGAAGCCAACATAACCACAATTACAAAACCCGGTAAAGCACCTGAGGACCCAGCCAGCTACAGGCCTATCTCCCTATTAAACACGGACACAAAACTGTATGCCAAGCTTCTAGCCACGCGACTTTCCTCCATCATTCCACACCTGGTACACCCCGACCAGGTGGGATTTGTGGCTGGTAGGTGAGCGTCTCAGGGCACCCGTTGCTACATCGACCTACTACAATGGGTAGAATACCGTCGAACTCCTTCTTTGTTCATCTCCTTGGATGCAGGGAAGGCATTTGACAGAGTCAACTGGAACTTTTTAGAAGCAGTTCTGACAAAATTTGGCTTCTCCGGTCTGATCCTGCAAGCAATCATGGCACTTTATTCCTCCTGTAGTGCTAAAGTTCTAAGGTCAGAAATTCTGTCTGACCCCTTCCATATAACCAATGGAACTCTTCAGGGCTGCCCCTTGTCTCCTCTATTCTTCACCCTCATCATGAAACCACTGGCCCACTCCATCCGCACCAACCTTCTTATATCTTGCATCAAAGTTGGCGACCTCCATCTCAAAATCGGCCTATATGCCGATGATGTGATCCTATCCATAACCAACCCCACACAATCACTGGCCTCCAAACAATTGGAGATCCCTATCAAAATTCCATGCTTCTTTCTTTCCAACACCTGCAAAAAAGCCATCACATCCCTTCAAAAGACAAATATCTCAGAATTCGCTCTGCCCACTCCTATCGTGGTCAGAGAACCTCTTTTTCTGGCACTTTCTGAAATTTTATGAAAATGGAGAACCCCCACCAGAGAGGCATATCCTATATCTACAAGTGCATCACTGACCCTGTAGTCAAATCTAAAACGTCTGCAATGCTACACTGGGAAAGCCTTATAAACCGCAACTATGCACCACAACAATGGCGTCAAGCCCTTCAAAAACCATTAAAAATCTCCAGATGCATAGTGCACTGGGAAACCATACATAAGATTCTAAATAACTGGTACCTGACACCAACCAAACTGGCAAGGACCTACCCCTTTACATTTCCTACCTGCTGGAGGGAATGTGGACATCATGAACCCCCCCTACATATCTGATGGACTTGCCCTCAATTGAAGCCCTTCTGGTCTACCCTATCTGGATTTATCTCCTCTATCCTTTCAACCTCTATTTCCTTATCTCCACAAAAGGTCCTCTTAGGTCTAGACTTAGATCACTGGCCCCTCGGGCCCACATCATTCTATCACACATTTTCATTGCCACACGTCTAGCTATTGCTAGAAACTTGAAATCCCTAAAACCTCCATCTATCACGGAAATAAAACTATCACTAAACAACCACTGTTTAATGGAATATATGTCTGCTAGGCCCCCTTGCAAATCCCTGCATTCCTAAAAAAGTGGAACTCCTGGCTTGCCCATCCTAAATGTTCACCCTTGCCTTGATTCACTCTTTATTTACTTTAATGCCAAATCTCAAAACCTAACAGGACCACCTGCTCCTCTACCCTCATGTTTACATTTCTACACCCTGTGGGCAGTACACATTTCTGCACGTGCTCTACAACTTTCTTTGTTGAATTACTTTATTTGTTTAATAGCAAAAAATACCACAACATGCCTTGTATACCTGCTTGTTTCGTGTGTACCTGTTTCTTAGCTACCTGTTGCCATGAAAAGCTTTATTGACTTTGTATCACTAAAATACTTAAATAAACATCAAAGTTTAAAAAAAAAAAAAAGGATCGGGAATGATTTTCAAGCCATTGGTATGCATTGGCAGCCTGTTTATCAAAAATGAATTGCTGTAATGCAACACACATATTGGAGCAGATGAATATGAATAGGCTCTTGGTCCCTCCAGAATTTATATTTCAGTATTAGTATCTTAGGAACTTAGGAACCAAATGTCACTGCTGAATCTCATATGTATTTCAAATTATGATATTTATTTCATTTTTTTTAAATCCTCAGTTCAGTAGCATAGGTCCCACAAGATAATGTGCAGAACATCAGCCTTTGAAAGATTTATAAGTTATATGCCGTTAGGGACAGACGTTGTAAAGGAGTTTACAGCCATTTTGTGTTTCTTTGGTGCTGTAAATAGACTTTACTAAACATGCATTCCTAAACTCTTGTCCAATATACATAAATACATATACAGTATCTCACAAAAGTGAGTACACCCCTCACATTTTTGTAAATATTTTATGATATCTTTTCATGTGACAACACTGAAGAAATGACACTTTGCTACAATGTAAAGTAGTGAGTGTACCGCTTGTATAACAGTGTAAATTTGCTGTCCCCTCAAAATAACTCAACACACAATCATTAATTTCTAAACCTCTGGCAACAAAAGTGAGTACACCCCTAAGTAAAAATGTCCAAATTGGGCCGAAAGTGTCAATATTTTGTGTGTCCACCATTGTTTTCCAGCACTGCCTTAACCCTCTTGGGCATGGAGTTCACCTGAGCATCACAGGTTGCCACTGGAGTTCTCTTCCACTCCTCCATGACGACATCACGGTGCTGGTGGATGTTAGAGACCTTGCGCTCCTCCACCTTCCGTTTGAGGATACCACACAGATGCTTAATAGGGTTTAGGTCTGGAGACATGCTTGGCCAGTCCATCAACTTTACATTCAGCTTCTTTAGCAAGGCAGTGGTCGTCTTGTAGGTGTGTTTGGGGTCGTTATCAGGTTAAAATACTGCCATGTGGCCCAGTCTGTGAAGGGAGGGGATTACACTCTGCTTCAGTATGTCACAGTACATGTTGGTATTCATTGTTCCCTCAGTGAACTGTAGCTCCTCAGTGCAGCACTCATGCAGCCCCAGACCATGACACACCCACCACCATGCTTGACTGTAGGCACTTGTCTTTGTACTCCTCACCTGGTTGCCTCCACGCACGCTTGACACCATCTGAACCAAATATCTTGGTCTTATCAGACCACAGGACATGGTTCCAGTAATCCATGTCCTTAGTCTGCTTGTTTTCAGCAAACTGTTTGCAGGTGTTCTTTTGCATTATCTTTAGAAGAGGCTTCCTTCTGGGATGACAGCCATGCAGACCAATTTAATTCAGTGTGTGGCGTATGGTCTGACCACTGACAGGCTGACCCCCCACCCCTTCAACTTCTGCAGCAATGCTGGCAGCACTCATATGTCTATTTCCCAAAGACAACCTCTAGATATGACACTGAACACGTGCACTCAACTTCCTCGGTCAACCATGGTGAGGCCTGTTCTGAGTGGAACCTGACCTGTTAAACCGCTGTATGGTCTTGACCACTGTGTTGCAGCTCAGTTTCAGGGTCTTGACAATCTTCTAATAGCCCATGCCATCTTTATGTAGAGCAACAATTCTTTTTTTCAGAACCTCAGAGAGAGTTCTTTGCCATGAGGTGCCATGTTGAACATCCAGTGACCAGTATGAGAGAATGCTCCTGCTCCCCATTCACACTTGAGACTTTGTAACACGAATGAGTCACATGACAATAGGGAGGGAAAATGGCTAATTGGGCCTGATTCGGACATTTTCACTTAGGGGTGTACTCATTTTTGTTGCCAGCGGATTAGACATTAATGGCTGTGTGTTGAGTTGTTTTGAGGGGACAGCAAATTTACAATGTTATACAAGCTGTACACTCACTACTTTACATTGTAGCAAAGTGTCATTTCTTCAGTGTTGTCACATGAAAAGATATAATAAAAAGTTTACAGAAATGTGAGGGGTATACTCACTTTTTTGAGATACTGTATATAATCTTTGGGGTTATCTACCTTACCTGTGGCTGTACTGCCCTGGTCAAAGGCACCAATCATCTCAAATCAGAATTTATGTTTGATTGGGTTGAATTGTGTGGTAGGTGATCATGGGTTTTTGCCAAATTGCCAACTTGAAGCCTACATTTTTTCTACTTGCCTCTGTTTTCACAAAGAGAAAAGAAAGATGTGACTTTCTCACACTCTCATGTTGCCAGTCACCAAACTGACAACAGAGGAGCCTGCTAGCCAGCCTGCATTTTTCGTTGTACTTGTGTGCTAGCAAGCTAGCACTGAAAGCCTGGAGGTATGGCAGAGTTATTAATTCCTTTTGGAACCATAATGGTTCCCATATCCATGTTGGTCTCTAAATGCAAATAAATCATTGCCACAATTTCCAGGCACAATTACATATGAGTTAAAAGTGACTCTGCATAGAGGCTGTTGTAAATGCTCTTTTTCTTCTTCACACATGTTACGGCTCTCTAGCAACTGCTGGATAGTTGTGACGTTCTGTGTAAAACTGACCTTACATTTAAACAATTGTTTTTTTAGTCTTTGTGTTCAGTCTGCTGGGATAAAATGGCATCATACTTTATTTCACTTTTCCTTCCTGTTGCTATCTCTCATCACCCATTGGCTAGAAATATATATATTTTTTTACTGGCTGGGCCAATAGACCTGAACCAGTAGGCCAAGCCTCAGGTCTGTGACAAAAGGTTTATGTTAAAAAAAAGTTGTGAGCATAGCTCATATTTTTGCATACACATTCCTGAAAGTGGTTGTAAACCTCTGACATGAAAATGAACAAAGCATAACTCTCTATAGTGTGTGCGTGTCTCAATCCAGAACACTAAGTATAATTTCTGTCTGCTGCCTCATTGCTTTGCATGAGTCACTTCTGACAAGTTTTCCTGACATCAAGAGATACAAAGGTGACAAGGGAGAGATCTCCAGCTCACAGACTGTGATTGACAGCCTCAGCCCTGTTCCTGTGTGCTGTGTGAAGGGGTGGAGTGGGTCCCTTCACTCCAAGTAAATTCTACAGAGTGTAACTTCAGCTCCCCACCCCCTGCTTTCTGAAAGCTCAAACAACCTGTATAAATTCTGCACCTTCCCAGTCACTTCATTGGGTATCTGTAACGGTTTACAACCATTTTAAGCCAACTGTAGTCCAGCAGTGCTTACCAAATCAATTAGAATGAATCATCTGTTTGTTGACTACAAAATAATTTTATTTTTTTCAGATGTCCTTATAAGCTACCAACAAGACAGACTGAGAAGACAGCTGAACTAGTTGACTTTCTTACTTTCGCAATCTCAGCAGAATATGACAGCTGACAAATCCCACAGTGACATGTTCACTTGGAGCCAGAGAGCCATTCAGTACAGTTTTTTTCATGTCTCTACTCTTTTAATGAGCCCATAATATCACAAGTGGTATTAACATGACTGAACTGTATTTTGCATCTGGGTGTAAAATACAGATGCCACAACAAGCTCTGCTTCAGGTAAGGGATCTTACTCAGTGTCTGGTGGCAGTGACAACAAATGAAGATGGGGGAACCATCAGGTGGATAAGGAGGATCATGACAAAACAGATAAAGTAGATGAGGGAAGGTTCCTGCTTCTTTTTTTCACCCTCTTTTCTAACAATCTTTAATCTTTTTCCATACTCACTAGCCCAACTCCAGCAAATAACAAAATTTAAATACTGCATTGCATATCAATTACCTTACTCCTTAGTCTTGGCTCTCAACACCACTTTTTAAGCCATCCTGCAGTTTGATGGATCACAGTTACAGTTTCCTCTTTAATCCAAGCTAACTTCCAGCCTGGGGACCAGGCAATTGCCCTGCTTGTTATTTTCTAGGGCACTGGAGCCTATGATAGAGAACCCGACTATTAAGCAAGTGTTTCCTCCACCAATAGGTTTGCACATTAAGCAAGCAGTGATGTGGACACCTGAAGAATGACCCAGAAAGTAAACAGAAAAAGAGAGAAGAATCATCATGTGATCACGGCTTCAGTTAAAGCAGAACTAAACCTATCAATTTAACTATTTCCCAAAACAGTGAAGCTAGCCATAGAAGACTCCTGCTGGCTGATCGAAAAAAAAACTGAACATATTTCCCCAACCACGTAAGCAAGGTGGATGAGGAAATCCTCCCCGCTGCACTATTGGATTTTGACAGCGGAACTCTTTTGATCAGTATTGCAGCCTATTGGCTGCAGGTTCTGATTGAACAAAAATTTAACATAAGCCCCATTAGAGAAGAGTTGATTATTGGAACAACTTTGCTCAAATGGGAATGGCCATAGATGGATCGAAATTTGGCCAGTTCCTGCTGAACTGGCCGGATTTTGATCCCTCTATGGCCAGCTTTACATTCAGGGCATGCTGTG
Organism: Lithobates clamitans; assembly: GCA_037952925.1. NCBI lineage: Eukaryota > Metazoa > Chordata > Amphibia > Anura > Ranidae > Lithobates > Lithobates clamitans. The sequence continues at coordinate 534,365 of JBBGZY010001374.1, read as the reverse complement.
AATGATAACTGTCACAAGTGCTTATGCTCTCAACCAAACTGTCAAACCATCAAATGGCTGATGGTCCTAGCTTGTCACATGTGCAGCACCCTGATAACTGCAGAACAAACAGAGGATGACAGCTTCCCTGGCTGTAAAGTAAAGGAGAGTTTAGTTCCACATTAACCACCTCCCACCCGGCCACTGCACATATACGGCCGTGTGAGCACTTCCGCCTTCTGAGTGGATGTTCAGCAAAATCCCTCAGAAGGAGGGGAATCGCGCGTGTGCCCGTGCAGCGGCGCGATCCCGATGCCCTCGTGTCACCTGGACACGGCACATCTCGGGTCGGCAGGAGGGCTCTGGGATTGGCCCTCCTGATCACATGATGACTGTGTCCAATCACAGCCGTCGTGTGATGTAAATAGAGAGCCGGTTGCTAGGCGATCATCTCTCCTCACATGGAAGTTGTCAGTGAGGAGAGGAAAGCAGATCGCTGAAGCCAGCCGGTGATCAGTGAGTATGAGCTGTTTTTTACAGCTTTTTACACACTGATCACCGGCCCAGTGTCCCCACACATGTCACCACACAATATAAACACACAATGTCCCCAAAATAGTGTCCCCAAAACACTGTCCCAACACACATGTCCCCACACACATGTCCCCACACAGTAAAAACACCTGTCCCCCACATATGTAACAGTAAAATCATGTCCATGATCATCTGCGCACATCTGTACATGATCATTTGCGCACATATGTCTGTGATCACAAAGTTTTTTTTTCAAAGAAGCATGTTGCCAGGTGTAGTGCCCTTAAATCGCTAACCCCTCCTGTGGGAATGTAGTGGATAGAGTTAGTGCCCCTTTATATGCCATCTGTGGGTGGGGCCTAGTGGAGTTGAGGTATTGGAGTAGGACACCCATGATCAGCAAGATGTAGTGTTGTGCTTGGAGAAGAAAGAGGGAGAGAGCCTTCTGCAGGGCTGAACTGCCAGATTGACCAGAAGAGGACACATAGGAATGAGATGGAGAAACCTTGCCACCACTGACTTTTGTCTAGCAGGTCCTGTGGCTTGGTTTTGGGACAGACTCAGGTCTAAGTGTGAAGCACCCTATGTGTGAGGACGGAACAGTGTGAGCCACCTGTGGGAAGAGGCTGTAACACCTGGGAAGATGGCGGGAATGGTACTGTGACTGTATCAAGTGCTCTGCACTAAGAGACAACTAACAGAAAGTCATATAATGGAGGTATAGTGTTCTGCACTATAGGCTACTATCAAGGAGTCATATAAATGAATGTAATGTTGTGAATAAAAAATGTCATTGTGTCAGAATGAATATCTGAATGATTTGCAGTAGAAAATGCTTTTGGACTGGACTTTCTTTATTTTGGGTAACAGGCCTCAGGCCAGGAATATGTGAGAGGGCAGGCCTCAGGCCAGGGGAAGAGTGACATGACAGAGGATCTCCAAAATGACAGGTTGGTGACTATGCCATCCAAGAAGAAGTGGGGCAGATCCAACAGAGTGGGAGCTGCCATCCAACAAGGGACCCTTACAAACAGATTATTAGAGGGGTGTGGAAAGATGTGGTGGGATGGAGGTTTCTAATATTCTGAAGCTGGATTTTAGCAACCACTAATACCACTACTGGTGCTGTTACATTTACCTCATAGAAAAAAAAAACCTTAGGACCCCTATAAATATTATTTTACTTCAAAATCTAGGCTTTACTGACTTGGCTAAGTTTGCATTCCACCTATTTGAATTTGCTCCAAAATATAAAAAAAAGTCCTCAAAATACGTCCAACCAAAGCTGTTGCTATGGCAGTATATGTAAATGAAAACATTGGGCCTAAACAATTGTTGCAATGTGAGAGCAGGTGAATCATGCTTTTTTATGTTTATGTGTATGTGCATCAGCCCTCCAGACTCTCTCCAAATGTTGTAACCAGATGGAAGTATTAACCCAAATGATTGGAGCAGTTAACACATTGCATCAAAATGAATGTAGCCTGCAGTATCTGGGTCCACGTCACAGCATAGACCATTTCATTTTTCATTCCCCTCCCTGGAGGGCCCACTTACTAGCCAAGCTCATCAGGCCATGGAAGCTACATGAGATGGATGCACTTTTCCATCCAGTGCTTGTGTATACAAAACCTTTGGATCTAAAGGAAGCAAAGCTGGATTGTATGATGGATGCAAAGTGCACAGCTAACCCTTTTTATGATAAATTGTTGACTCTGTGACTGAATTATTGAAAATTTTGTAACAGGGATATATCCAGGTGAATAACATACAAAAGACGTGAACTGAACCACACAATATTTTTTTATTTATCATTTTAACTTTTAGTGAATGATGTAGAATACAAATTAATTTAGCATGCAGTACTGAAGAAACCAGTTGGTTTAGACCAATAATGTCCATTGGTATCTGCAAAATTATTTTTTAGATGACTGAACCTTTAAAAGTTAAAGCAAAATCACATATATAATATTCATTTTTTTTAACAACTGCTACTCAGTAGTATAAATTACCATAGAAAACATGAATCCATTACTTGTCATCCATTTGATATTCTTGGCTGTTTCTAGTTGAGTATATCAATAACTACGCTACTATTGATAAAAAAGATAAATAGCAAATACACAGCATTTACAAAGCAACAATTAATGAAAGCTAAGCAAACAGCTGTCAGATAACTGTATGCACTAACATGTTTAATGTCTCATACTTCCTTCTGTATTATTATTATAAAATAAGATGGGCAGTGATTATTAAAGAAATTGCATAACATCGCAAATGCAAAATGTGCTGGAAACCCAAAATCTTAGCCTCGAGGTGGAAAAGCTGACCATACGTAGCAGGATCTAACAGAGCAATAATGAAAAATCAAAACTTTAGAAGAACCTATGTCCACATGACTTGTACGTGAAGCAAGGTTCTGCTCCTCTACCAAGATGGCCACCTTCACACAGAGACACAGTGAAGAACAAAGCATGGTAAGTCAGTAATGGAAAAGATCAGTTGCATGAAGCCTACAGACAATTTACCCTTTCCCTTTTTGAACACAGCCTACCAATTGCAGATCCTTTAATGACATCACACCTGTTTTTCTATTTTCTTATATAGTAAAATACTATTTCATAATGTATGCTGACACATCTGACCTACTGACTATTAATGCAGCCCCTTGGTGCATTAATGGATATTCTCAAATCAATTATATGAAGAAGACATCGACTGTCGTGGTGCATAATAGAATGCCACCCCGTAGAAATAAATGAAAAGAGATGCTTTTTATTTTAAATACAGCTGAGAAATTATTAAAGAAAGATTCATTTAAACAGTAGTTGGTGTATAAGCCCCAGGATAAACAAGTCCTAAAATTTCTCAGTAAAATCCTGGACCTGTGGGTTTAAAAACCCTCTTGGTGAAAAATTCAGGTAATAAATTCCTCAAAGGAGATATAGAGAACAGTTAATATTACAGTCTAGAATGTTTTTTAGTACAGATTATATACACCAAATTACTAATGTATAGAGGCTCCATATACATGTCTGTAGACAGGGACATTCCATGTGTGGGTGCTAGCTATATTTGGGTTTGTCTGAGTCCAGGAAACAAATATGAAAGATAAGCAATGAGTTATATTCAGAGCACTTTGGATGACCCACCCTCCAATGTGGGTGGCTTCAGTTGCAGCAAGCCAAGCAAATGAAAAATCAAATGGAATTCAGAGTATGAGGAAATAATTACAACTGGGATATGTATGAAGGAATTGGAAACCAGACCTTTGTACATTGCTTAGTACAAAGAGGAATGACTAAACATTCATTCACAACTCTTTCTGGTATGTGTGGGGCACTTTGGACCTATATTGGTATTACACGGATAATATTTCAATGAAATATTAATCACACAAGGCTGAAGACATGGACCATTCCTTATTCATTAGTTTTAGATCGATTTACTTTCAAAATCTGTCCCTGAGTATCAAGATTTTTACCCTGTCTCTTTTATATTATGTATAATTAACATATTTGGATCAACACTTGCAGAAAACCCCAATCTTTCTCTTAGGTTACATACATACAAATGTAGCTTCTCTTTACCAGAAAATATTTATTTAAAGCCAGTATGAGCATTGCTAAAAAAAAAATCTGTTGCCAGGAGAGGTGTCTTCATATTGTGAAGTATTTCAGTTATGCCTGACACCAATGAACTGTTTGAGAAATTGGGAGGCTTTCATGGGCTAGGGAAAAACATGCTAGACCCCTAAATTTAATGTTGGTTGGTCAGATGTTTCAGCAAGGATCATTGTTATCTTAAAATATAATGAAATAGAAAAATAGGTGTGGAGATAGTAAAATTGGAAATAAGGAAGCTGTGCCTCAAAAAAGGCTAATTAATAGTTAGTAGCATTGCCTGTAGGCTCCCTGTGGCTGATCTTTAACCACATTACTGACTTACCATGCCTTGTTCCCCACTGTGTCTCTGTGTAAAGTTGGTCACCTTAGTAGAGGAGCAGGACTTTGATTTTACAAATCAGAGTTGCCCTCATGATAACTCTTGGGGGAATACTAAAGAACCAGCACGGAGACACTTGTACTGTAGTTCCTCAGGTACCGTTTCCTCTCTAGCAGGGAGAACATTAAAGCAGTAGTAAACCGCACCTTTTAAAGAAAAAAAAAAAAGAAGCCCTGTAAGACAATGGCATAATGTGCTAGTATGCATCACATACTGGCACATTATGAAAGACTTACCTTAGAATGAAGCCCTCCAGCGTTGCCTCTCACGCTGCAGATAAATGGCTATTAATTGTAGGCACAGAAATTACATTGTTATCTTTATGCAGAAATTAAGACAAAGGGCAAATATTTCTAGGTAATGCTTAGGCATAGTCTTAGCATTAGTTCAGGTCCACTTTAAACTGAAAGGAAACAATTTTGGAAAAGCTCACATCAAAGCACATTAGCACAAAAGCCTCCTGATGAACTAGAAAAATGTCCCTAAAATTGTACCTAAAAAGTGTCCATTGAGCAAATTGCATTGGTCTATCAACCAGCTCTTTGATGTTTCTTTAGCTGGGTGATTAAACTACTATATTGGGAGAGGTAGTTAGCCTTCAGTGGCACTTAACATGAATATTGGAAGTAAGCCTAGAATATAATTTTACTTGGAAGTTGGAATATCACCATGCTGCTTAGTGGAAGGGAACACCAAATAAGAGGAAGCAAAAATAGTTGTAATGTTTTCTTAGAAGTTTTAAAGTGAACCTGTCAGTTACTTTAAACATCTAGAAACAAAAGTCCTGTATTGAATTAGAAGAGATATTAACCTTGATTTACTAAAGGAATTAAGTGTGTTTACTTTGCAAGGGAATTGTCCCTTAGCTTTAAAAATATGGTAAAGATTCACTTTTCAAAGAATATCCATCCAGGTGGAAGAAAAATGTAAAAAACAGGATTTTAGCTTGCACATGATAGGATGACTGAAGTCAACACAGCTTCTCAACATTCACTAAGCCTAAGTAAAAATTCCCTTGCAAAGTAAACATGCTGAACTCCTTTAGTAAATCAGGAACATTGACATGTGACACAGTAATTATCTATAGTATCTAGTCACACCAATCTCCAACTGCCATCCCCTGTCCAATAAGCGTGTCTAAATGGCCAAAAGGGGAATTCGTATTGGACAACAGGATGACAGATGGTGGAAGAACTTTAACGTAAAATGTTTAAAATGGCTAAATGGTTTACGCAAAAAAAGAAAAAAGTATTAATGCAGCATTTACCTGCTTGCTGACCTCCCTATAGCACATTTACTGCTACAGGGCGGCCACGCTGTGCAGGATCACATATATGCTGTGAAAAAGGATTTGCCCCCTTTCAGATTTTTTATTTTTTGCATATTTGTCACACTTAAATGACTCAGATCATCAAACAAATGTTATTATTACACAAAAGATAACCCGAGTAAATACAAAATGCAGTTTTTAAATGATGGTTTCATTTATTAAGGCAAAAAAGCTGTCCAAACCTGCCTGGCTTTATGTGAAAAAGTAATTGCCCCCTAAACCTAATAACTGGTTGTGCTTGGCGGCAACAACTGCAATCAAGTGTTTGCAATAACTGGCAATGAGTCTTTCACATTGCTGTGGAGCAATTTTGGCCCACTCTTCTTTGCAGAATTGTTTTAATTCAGCCACATTGGAGGGTTTTCCAGCATGAACGGCCTGTGTCAGGTCACGATACAGCATCTCAATTGGATGTAAAGCGGAGTGCGACCCAAAAATGGAACTTCCGCTTTTCGAATTCCCCCCTCCGATGTCACATTTGGCACCTTTCAAGGGGGAGCAGATACCTGTATAATCCAGGTATTTGCTCCCATTTCCGGGCATAGATTGCCGCAGTATCCGCGGCTATCTACGCCATGTCCAGCGCCTCCTCTGCCCCCCGCTGTCTTCTGGGAGACACACAGGTTAAGAAAACAGCAGGGACCAGTGAGATTGCGCAGTGTGACTCGCACATGCGCAGTAGGGAACCAGGCTGTGAAGCCTTAGAAGCCGGTGCCTCCATCCAGCAGCCGAGGGACAGATCGACTTCAGGTGAGGACATCGCTGGTGCCCTGGGCAGGTAAGTGTCCATATATTAAAAGTCAGCTGCTGCAGTATATGTAGCTGCTGACTTTTATTTTATTTTTTTTCGGGGGAACTTCGCTTTGACTAGGCCACTCCAAAACCTAAATTTTGCTTGTGCACTTGAGCTTGAGTTCATGAACTGATGGCCGGACATTCTCCTTTAGGATTTTCTGGTAGAGCTCAGAATTCATGGTTCCATCAATTATGGTAAGGTCCTGAAGCTGCAAAACAGCCCCAGCCATCATACTACCACCACCATGTCTGACTGTTGGTATGGTGTTCTTGTTATGAAATGTTGTATTAGTTTTATGCCAGATGTAACGGGACACACACCTTCCAAAAAGTAAAAATTTTGTCTTATCAGTCCACAGAATATTTGCCTAAAAGTCTTGAGGATAATCAAGATGTATTTTGGTAAATGTGAGATGAGCCTTTGTGTTCTATTTGGTCAGCAGTGGATTTGGCCTTGGAATTCTCCCATGGATGCCATTTTTGCCCAGTCTCTTTCTTATTGTTGAATCATGAACGCTGATCTTACCTGAGGCAAGTGATGCCTGCAGTTCTTTAGATGTTGTTCTGGGTTCTTTTATGACCTCCTGGATGAGTCGTTGTCATGCTCTTGGAGTAATTTTTGTAGGGCCGGTCACTCCTGGGAAATTTCACCACTGTTCCAGGTTGTCTTCATTTGTGGATAATGCCTCTCCCTGTGGTTCACTGGAGTTCCAAAGCCTTAGAAATGGATTTGAAACCCTTCCTAGACCGATACATGTAAATTACTTTGTTTCTACTCAGTTCTTGAATTTTTTTAGTGGCATGATGTGTGGCTTTTTGTGATCTGTTAGCATGCTTCACTTTGTCAGACAGCTTCTATTTATGTGATTTCTTGATTCAACAGGTCTGGCAGTAATCAGGCCTGGGTGTGGCAAATTAAATTTAACTCAGCTTTCCAAAAAATTGTGGATAATCACAGTTCATTCATGATTCAGCATGGGAGAGGGCAATTACTTTTTCACATAGGGCCAGGCAGGTTTGAACAGCTTTTTTCCCTTAATAAATGAAAAAAAATAATTTAAAAACTGAATCTTGGATTTACTCAGGTTATCTTTGTGTAATATTAAAATTTGTTTTGTGCTCACCTACAACCATTATCTCCATAATCAAAGACATAAAGAAACAACAGTGGAAGCCCAAAACTTTACAGAGAGCCCCCACTGCTGTTTCTAAACGACCCAACAATCCCCTCTCCTCGACCTCAGGTGCCCAGTCGCCGAGAGTAGATGCACAGTAGACAGTAGTAGCCCTCTGGGGCCCAACAGAGATGCAAGCAAAACCCGAAGCCCATCAAGAATGGGTTGTGAATATAGATGACAGGACAAACTAACTACCCCACTTCTGATAGATTCCCTGACAAACTAGTGGGACCTTCTCCCATCCTGTCAATCCAAGTAGAAGGCATCTACACAAAGGCCCTTCTGGACACAAGGGCACAAGTGACCCTGCTATATTAAGACTTTTACGACAAGCACCTTAAACACTTACCCCTGTAGAAATTGGATGAATTAGAAATCTGGGGCCTTGGAACCTAGAATTTCCTATATGATGGATACTTACCAGTCAAGTTGACTTTTGACCCCTCCGTGGCCAGACAAACAGAAACATTTTATACCCTAGCTGTTATATGCCCTCGCCAGGAGCCAACAAGAGTTCTCTGATAATAGGAACAAACACTGACCTTGTCAGAAGTCTGCTCACTCCTCTTGCATTGAAGTCTGACACCCTAACCAAGGGCATACAACTTATACTAAGACAAGTGTATCAGTACCAAGTCGCAGAACAGAGAGTCCCAGCTGTAGGAGTGGGGAAGATTTGGCGATTGGACAGAAGTGAGAAGATACTACAACCTGGAGAGGTGGTGTGTCTACAAGCTTCAGTCAAGCTTAATTGGGAACAACCAGGCTCCTTTGTTGTCCTTAAAGCTGACTGCCAGGGAAAGGACACGGGTCCTCTCCCTGTCAATGGCCGCCGCCACCAGCCCCTATTCAGGCGCCCGGACCCAGTTCGGATTCTGGACGCCTGAATTACAGCAGGGGGGGTGTATTTTGAAGCACCTGATTAGAGCCATTGGCTCTAATAGACTTCAAAAAGGGTGAACTCGAGTCCACCCAGGTGTGTTAGGAAAGCGAACACTGCAAACACTGAAAATTGATGGGGCACAGTGGCTGCAATTGATAGGCACAGTGGTGGCATATCATGGGCACAGTGGTGGCATTTGATGGCACAGTGGCAGCATTTGATGGGCACAGTGGCAGAATTTGATGGGCACAGTGGCTGCAATTGATGGCACAGTGGCTACAATTGATGGGCACAGTGGCTGCATTTGCTGGGCACAGTGGGTTCAATTGATGGCATAGTGGCTTCATTTGATGGGCACAGTGACTACATTTGATGGGCACAGTGGATGCATTTGATGGACACAGTTTCTGCAATTGATGGCACAGTGGCTGCATATGATGGGCACAGTGGCTGCTATTGATGGCACAATGGCTGCATTTGATGGGCACAGTGGATGCAATTGATGGCAAAGTGGCTGCATTTGATGGGCACAGTGAGGCTGCAATTGATGGGGTTTTTTCAGTATTTTTCAGAATTTTTCAGTTTATTTGCACCCCCCAAAATTTTTGAGCACCAGCCACCACTGCTCACCACAGCAAAATAGGATGTCACTGGGTACAGGTGGTTGGCCGTCCTATCAGGGTTCTACTTCAGCTTAAAATACCGCCCAGGAATTGGGAACAGAGATGCTGATGCCCTGTTGAGGAGACTCTATAACTTGGGGATTTCATCTGAAGAGTGGACTCAACTGACTCCAGAAGGGATACAAGCCTTGTGTCAGGGAGCAGAACATCAGACCAAAGGAACAACTGGGTCAGAAGCCATCAGAGTCTCAGTGGCAAGTATCCTCAAATACTACTGTGATTTGTCCCAGGTCAGGGATAATGGCATACCTAAGCTGTCAGATAGGAACTTAAGAGAGGACCAGATAGAAGATCCCCTCTGTAGTTTAACACTGAAGGCCCTGGAAGGCCAACGGCCATATCTACTGCTAACAGACTCTCCAACAGAAGCACAACTAGTACACAAGGAATGGGATCAACTGCAGTTACGCAATGGGGTGGTCTACCAAAGGGGCCCCTCAGATAATCCTGATTATAAGTGGCAGCTATTCTTAACAAGAAAGCATAGGGAAACTGTGCTGACTGCCTTACATGTCAATCATGGCCACCTAAGGCCTGAGAGGACATTCAAACTGGTGTGAGACTGGTTCAATTGTCCCTGTATGCCACCTGAAGTTGAGGGATACTGTCACTCATGCATACAATGTATACAGAGGAAGACTTTGCCCCACAGAGCTGCCCCAATGGGCCATCTTCAAAGTCAAGGACCAATGGAATTAGTGTGTATTGACTTTCTGTGTCTGGAGCCTGACTCGAGTGGACAGGGAAATGTTCTGGTGGTGACCGACCACTTCACCTGTTATTCCCAGGCATTCTCATCTAAAGACCGACAAGCACCTACGGTGGCCAAAATTCTGGTGGAGAGGTTCTTTGTCCATTACCGCCTACCTCAGTGTATTGACTCTGACCAGGGGAGAGACTTTGAGAGTAGACTCATTAAAAGACTGTTAGACCTGTTAGGTGTTCAGAAGTCAAGAACCACTCCCTACCACCCTCAAGGAGATTCTCAGCCAGAACATTTTATTCGCATCCTCCTAGATATGCTTGGGACTCTTATGGCTGAAAAGAAGCAAAATTGGAACAGGCACATTGCAGCTATTGTACATGCCTATAATAGCACTGAAAATGATGCTACAGGCTATTCACCATAGTGATGTTCAGAAGAGAAGCTGGACTGCAGTTGACTTAGCATTCAGCACGTTTTTGGATCATACTTTGATGGTGTCACACAGAGAATATGTGGACCACCTAAGGAAGCGTCTGAAAACAGCATATGAAAAAGCCCAGGCTGCCTCAGACACCCGGGGCCAGCAAAACAAGCAAAACTTTGACCTGAAGGTGAGATTACATGATTTGCAGCCTGGTGACAGAGTGTTACTGAGGAACTTGGGCGTCCCTGGAAAAAACAAACTGGCTGATTGGTGGAAGTCACAGCCCTACATCATCTGTAAGCAGTTGCCAGGATTACCAGGAAGGAAGCACAGGCCCTCTAAAGACCTGGCACCAAAATCATATGCTACTTTTATCAGAAGAGGTTTGTATACCTCATCATCAACCAAATCCACAGCCTATTCAAACCACCTCTCAGGAATCACCTCCAGTAACCATGTCCCAATCCTTGCCACCAAATATGGATGCAGACGACAGTGAGGATGAAGGAATGGGCATGGACTGGCTGTGGAAGTCTATGCTGTCAGAGACTGCCACTTTCCGGAGTTCATTCCATAGAGCCAACCCTTAGCAAGCCAAGAAGATCTTCTGAGTTCTCTGACTGTAGAGGACATAAAAATTCCTGTACCTTCTGTAGCATCAGAGGAAGAGGCTACTATACCTGAAAAACCTGAGTCCAAAGAGCAGAGAGTAAAGCAAGCAATTTGCAGATTCAGTGGGGGGTGACTTCAACTCACCCCCTGGCACATCTAGGTGGGCCATCCCAATATCAGTGGCTTGTGGGAAAGACAACCTCACCTCTTATGACAAATGGTTGGAGGTTCCCTTGCCAGGTTCATATGTGCATGCCAATTGTTTGTTTTTGTACACGTTCTAACCTGATTTTGCCTCCTGATTAGGGATGAGCCGAACACCCCCCTGTTCGGTTCGCACCAGAACATGCGAACAGGAAAAAAATTCGTTCGAACACGCGAACACCGTTAAAGTCTATGGGACACGAACATGAATAATCAAAAGTGCTAATTTTAAAGGCTAATATGCAAGTTATTGTCAATAAAAGTGTTTGGGGACCTGGGTCCTGCCCCAGGGGACATGGATCAATGCAAAAAAAAGTTTTAAAAACGGCCGTTTTTTCAGGAGCAGTGATTTTAATAATGCTTAAAGTCAAACAATAAAAGTGTAATATCCCTTTAAATTTCATACCTGGGGGGTGTCTATAGTATGCCTGTAAAGGGGCGCATGTTTCCCGTGTTTAGAACAGTCTGACAGCAAAATTACATTTTGAAGGAAAAAACTCATTTAAAACTACCGCGGCTATTGCATTGCCGACAATACACATAGAAGTTCATTGATAAAAACGGCATGGGAATTCCCCACAGGGCAACCCCGAACCAAAATTAAAAAAAAAAAATGATGTGGGAGTCCCCCTAAATTCCATACAAGGCCCTTCAGGTCTGGTATGGATTTTAAGGGGAACCCCGCGCCCAAAAAAAAAAAACGGCGTGGGGTCCCCCTAAAAATCCATACCAGACCCTTATCCGAGCATTCAACCTGGCAGGCCGCAGGAAAAGAGGGGGGGACGAGAGTGCGGCCCCCCCCCCTGAACCATACCAGGCCACATGCCCTCAACATTGGGAGGGTGCTTTGGGGTAGCCCCCCAAAGCACCTTGTCCCCATGTTGATGAAGACAAGGGCCTCATCCCCACAACCGTGGCCGGTGGTTGTGGGGGTCTGCGGGCGGGGGGCTTATCGGAATCTGGAAGCCCCCTTTAACAAGGGGACCCCCAGATCCCGCCCCCCCCCCTGTGTGAAATGGTAAGGGGGTACTTACCCCTACCATTTCACTAAAAAACTGTCAAAAATGTTAAAAATGACAAGAGACAGTTTTTGACAATTCCTTTATTTAAATGCTTCTTCTTTCTTCCTTCATCTTCTTCTTCTTCTGGTTCTTCTGGCTCTTCTGGTTCTTCCTCCGGCGTTCTCGTCCAGCATCTCCTCCGCGGCGTCTTCTATCTTCTTCTCCTCGGGCCGCTCCGCACCCATGGCATGAGGGGGGAGGCTCCCGCTCTTCTCTTCATCTTCTTCTTCATCTTCATCTTCTTCTTCTTCTTCTTCTCTTCTTCATCTCTTCTTCCTTCTTCATTTCTTCTGCGGGCCGCTCCGCATCCATGCATGGAGGGAGGCTCCCGCTGTGTGACGGCGTCTCTTCGTCTGACGGTTCTTAAATAACGGGGGGCGGGGCCACCCGGTGACCCCGCCCCCCTCTGACGCACGGGACATGACGGGACTTCCCTGTGGCATTCCCCGTGACGTCACAGGGAAGTCCCGTCAATTCACCGTGCGTCAGAGGGGGGCGGGGTCACCGGATGGCCCCGCCCCCCGTTATTTAAGAACCGTCAGACGAAGAGACGCCGTCACACAGCGGGAGCCTCCCACCATGCCAGCATGGCTGCGGAGCGGCCCGGAGAAGAAATGAAGAAGGAAGAAGAGATGAAGAAGAGAAGAAGAAGAAGAAGAAGAAGAAGAAGAAGAAGAAGAAGAAGAAGAAGAAATGAAGAAGAAGAAGATGAAGAGAAGAGCGGGAGCCTCCCCCCTCATGCCATGGGTGCGGAGCGGCCCGAGGAGAAGAAGATAGAAGACGCCGCGGAGGAGATGCTGGACGAGAACGCCGGAGGAAGAACCAGAAGAGCCAGAAGAACCAGAAGAAGAAGAAGATGAAGGAAGAAAGAAGAAGCATTTAAATAAAGGAATTGTCAAAAACTGTCTCTTGTCATTTTTAACATTTTTGACAGTTTTTTAGTGAAATGGTAGGGGTAAGTACCCCCTTACCATTTCACACAGGGGGGGGGCCGGGATCTGGGGGTCCCCTTGTTAAAGGGGGCTTCCAGATTCCGATAAGCCCCCCGCCCGCAGACCCCCACAACCACCAGCCACGGTTGTGGGGATGAGGCCCTTGTCTTCATCAACATGGGGACAAGGTGTTTTGGGGGGCTACCCCAAAGCACCCTCCCAATGTTGAGGGCATGTGGCCTGGTACGGTTCAGGAGGGGGGGGGCCGCACTCTCGTCCCCCCCTCTTTTCCTGCGGCCTGCCAGGTTGCGTGCTCGGATAAGGGTCTGGTATGGATTTTTAGGGGGACCACACGCCGTTTTTTTTTTTTTTTTTTTGGCGCGGGGTTCCCCTTAAAATCCATACCAGACCTGAAGGGTCTGGTATGGAATTTAGGGGGAACCCCACGTCAATTTTTTTTAAAAATTTTGGCTGGGGTTCCCCTTAATATCCATACCAGACCCGAAGGGCCTTGTATGGAATTTAGGGGGACCCCCACATCATTTTTTTTTTATTATTTTGGTTCGGGGTTGCCCTGTGGGGAATTCCCATGCCGTTTTTATCAATGAACTTCTATGTGTATTGTCGGCAATGCAATAGCCGCGGGTAGTTTTAAATGAGTTTTTTCCTTCCAAATGTCATTTTGCTGTCAGACTGTTCTAAACACAGGAAACATGCGCCCCTTTACAGGCATACTGTAGACACCCCCCAGGTACGAAATTTAAAGGGATATTACACTTTTATTGTTTGACTTTAAGCATTAATAAAATCACTGCTCCTGAAAAAACGTCAGTTTTTAAAACTTTTTTTTGCATTGATCCATGTCCCCTGGGGCAGGACCCGGGTCCCCAAACACTTTTTATGACAATAACTTGCATATAAGCCTTTAAAATTAGCACTTTTGATTTCTCCCATAGACTTTTAAAGGGTGTTCCGCGGCATTCGAATTTGCCGCGAACACCCCAAATTGTTCGCTGTTCGGCGAACTTGCGAACAGCCAATGTTCGAGTAGAACATGAGTTCGACTCGAACTCGAAGCTCATCCCTACTCCTGATGTATTTTTAAAGCATGTAACAGTTTGTGGACATTACATGTTGATGGACTTTTCCTCCTTTGGGGACCAAAGGTTCTTTGGTGGGAGGAGTGTGTATCATGGTTGCAGAGTCCCCCCCTCTGCAAACAGATGAGCAGCAGGGGCAGCTCTGTGCAAGGACACTGGTGCAGCTGTGCTGTGGGCGGCTAGGGGTCCCCCCGCTCAGAGTATGGACACAGTAGAAGACCAGAGGACCTGCATGTAAGGAGAGGGAGGGTGAAGCTACAGGGGTGTATCTCCTCTCCTGCCCCCCACTCACTCTGTCCCCCCGCTCGAGTCCGCTGGGCAGATCACTGTGACAAGTGGTGAGCGTGGGCTGTCAGTCCATCTTCCCCTGCTCGGCCCTCCAGTCTCCTGTCACAGAGTGGGAGAAGGAGAGGAGAAAGAGGACGGCTCTGTGAAATTCGGCCAACAAAGCTTCAGTCTCCTTTTCCCTTCTATTGGCTGTGGACAAGGGACGAATCAGAGGAAGGCAGGGGAGCATCATGGGCAATGTTTCCAAAGAACAGGCGGCAGCAAGGAATCCCTGATGATCTAAACCACAGCTTACAGCATGCTAGGGAGAGGGGGGAGTAGTAGCCTGGAGCCTGGGAAAAGAGGAGGGGAGAAGTGTGTGTGAGGGGAAAGAAGAAGGGAAGCTGAAGTGGCTGACAGAGTGACAGACATACCAAGCCTAAAAAAAAACCCTTGCTGTGTCACAGTCTACACTAAACCGAGGGGACAGAGGATAGGAATGGTGAAGTGACAGGACTTTTTGGTGGAACTCCACCTAAAGGAGAGAGAGCCACGTTTTTCCTGAGATGACCGGGAGAGCGCTGCCAGAGACGGAGGGGAGCCAGGAACAGTGTCACCCACGTGGTCTGCCACCGTTCAGCCCAGGGACCCTGATCAGTGACCCAATGCCACCCAGCCCAGCCCAGCCCACCGACCCATATTGTTTCAGGGACTGCAACATCCATCCAGGTCAGCTACTGTCCAGTATCCTTGTCAGTTTCACTACCAGTCATCTTGATCAGCCGTCAGGAGGGGATCCTGTGCCTTCCTACATTGCTAGGAGCGACAGGAGCCTGAACCAGAATCTGGGATTACCGTTGTGTCATCACACTGAGGATTGGTGAGCGGGTGCGAACCCAACATCTTTATTAACACAGTACTCACACTGCATGCAGACACCAATTTCCCTTTCTAGTGTCACGGGATGCTTATTTGGAGCTGCCATCTTTAGCAGTTTGTCCTTATAAATCTCTACCTAACAGAACATTCTAGATGATTACTGCTCCATGCAAGCTTGTTTAATCCTACTCTTAAAACAAGGGCCCCATAGTTTGCTAGCAGTAGACACTAGTACTTTTCACCCCAGGATCTGTAACGCCATGGAACTGAGTTATTTGCTCCTATTTAACCCACTTTTTATTTTTATTTCTCAATGGTGTTCGGGACCCATAAGAGGACAGCAAGTTCACAAACCTTCTTTCCTCTCTCTCAGCGCCTGTGTTATGGGCAAATAGATTACTGTCTTTTCTATACTTACAGTTTTTTAAATATTGAAGGTTGTCATTTCTATTGTATTGATTCTCTGCAGCAAGGTTTAACAGTGCTGTAAGTTTACATATATTTTAATCCGTGAAAATATATTTGACTTGTTTATCACTACCAGGTGTGTTATGCCCTGTACACACAATAGGATTTTCCGATGGAAAATGTGTGATAGGACCTTGTTGTCAGAAATTCCGACCGTGTGTAGGCTCCATCACACATTTTCCATAGGAATTTCCGACACACAAAGTTTGAGAGCTAGCTATAAAATTTTCCGGCAACAAAATCCGTTGTCAGAATTTCCGATCGCGTGTACACAAATCCGACACACAAAGTGCCACGCATGCTCAGAATAAATTAAGAGACTAAAGCTATTGGCTACTGCCCCATTTATAGTCCTGACGTACGTGTTTTACGTCACCACGTTCAGGACGATCAGATTTTCCGACACCTTTGTGTGACTGTGTGTATGCAAGACAAGTTTGAGCCAACATCCGACTGAAAAAATCCATGGATTTTGTTGTCGGAATGTCCGATCGTGTGTACAGGGCATTATTGTTTTTGGTGATAATCCACAGCCAGGATAACGGTATTTTCCGCTTGTGTCCTTAAATGTGTATGAAGTAATTTTATTTAACCAGGTGTGCCAGAGGGGCTGAGGTCATTCTTGGAGCTGAGACGGAGATCAGAGAACCCAAATTCACCAAGCGGCTTCTTAGGGGTGGGGCTAAACTTGTATTCACAAAAAACAAAAAAAAATAAAAATAGGTATCAGGCTTATGCTGCAATTCATTGTTAATGGCAACCCAAATGCACCGACCAGGAAGCATGTTTTTTGTGCCAAAGCATGCAAAAATTGAGGAAAAGCATGAAGTGTGATGCTCAAAAAGAAGCATGAGATCCTTTGCCATGTTTGTTAGGTGTAATGGGCTTCCCAACACATGAAAAATTTGCATATGCACATCTCCTGAGAGTAGTGTGAACGGGGGCTAAGGTCTCTTTCAAATGGATGGCAAGTGGGTGGTAAAAACAGGGGGATGATCCTTGTTTTTAACACCACCTGACCCCCCCCAACCTAAAGCCTAACTTGGCAGCTAGAGGGGTTGGTACACAAAGCATTGCAGCTGTGTCAAATTTAACTCAGCTTACTTATTTTATTAGGTGGCACTGCCTGTTAAACTCACTCAGTAGCATCAACGGGACCGTGGCATTGCGGTTGTGGCTTGGTTTACAGTTGTGGGGTGATATTTCAATATAAAATTCCCCTTGAAATTGAATAAAATAACAGCCAAACAAAAAAAAAGAAAACACGCATTTAGGAGACAGGATTGCCTCCTGGACATCTGGAAGCCACTGCTGTACCGCAGATCACTTTTCAGAGAGCAGAACAGACTGCTGCCCAGGTGAAAGAACCCTAAGGCTAAAATGGAGACACACACTGCACCTTTTCTCTTTAGAGACTCTTAAAGTGTTAGTAAAGCCCTCTTTGTTATTTTTACCTACAGGTAAGACTATAATAAGACTTACCTGTAGATAAAATGAATAACTCCTAAACATACACCATTTAGGAGATATTCACCTTGCATGCAGCTGCTGACGTCACTGTCGCATGCACTTCAGAGCTTCTTGCTGGAACTGAGGGCTCCCACGCACATGCTTGGGAGTGACATCATCGTAGCTCCGGACCGCGAACTTGGAAGAAAGGCCAGGGGAAGATGTCAGCCCTCTTAGCGGTGACCGAGTGCCGCTGGAGGGGCTTCGTTCTAAAGTAATGATGCATACTAGCACATTATGCCATTGTCTTAGAGGTGTTTTTTTATTTTTTATTCTGCTATGGTTTACTATTGCTTTAAGACTGTTTGTTCCATTTAGAAATCACATTGAGAAAGAACATAGTAAAGCAACCAGCAATTTCTTCAGAACAAAGAAAAGTTTGAATATGCAAAAAAAAAAAAAAGGTGCTAAAATGCTTCTAATGTATATTGTTTAGTTAGGGGGTCTTGTTTTTTCTCACAACAAAACTGGAGTAACACTTCTATATTGTCTGTGAGCAACTAATTATGTCGAATAACCTCTGCCTGCCTGTTATTGAAGCCAAATTGATACAACGACTGGCAAGCTAGGAGAGAAATGAATCAGTCAAATGAATCGTTAATTAGACCAGTGAATGAATCAGTGATTAAACTCTTTTAATTCATGAAGCATGGCAGAAAGACTTAAATATCCACCTGCTCTTCATATGCAATCCGGTGATGTACAAGGCCAGCTGGATGCCACGTGCAGTATGATTATCCCCCAAGAAACACTGCTTAACCACATCATTGGAGATTATGGAACCACTTTACAGAATCACCTCTAGGACCACTTTATGTAACGCATTAAACAATTTCAGGTATATAGAAGGCCAATCCCAGAACACAGACAATATTTACACCCATGACAGAGTGCCTGATTATTAGTCACTCATACTCCAATTTCACATGACTGGTTGGTCAGTCTTAGCGAGGGGATAATAATAGCATCAGTGTTCTTTCTTTTTATACAATGTGGTTATTGTCACATATATAGTGAAGCTAGATATTGCAGATGTATTTGTCATCTGAGTCAGGGATATCTTACATTAAATTTTTTTCTTTTCTGTCAGTTATGTTAGATTGGGTATTTCTAAGCACCGGGTCAAGACAGCACTTCTTTCATTTAACAGATTTGAGCTGAGAAATGTGACATACTTGGATTGACCTTATAGGTCATGGGTAACTGCAGCTTGTCACACTTTTGATTCTCTTGGCTTGTGGATAGGCAGATTTTTATCAGCAGCTAGACACAAATAGCAGTGGTGTTAAAGCGGAGTTCCACCCATTTAAAAGACAGCAGCTACAAAAAGTGTAGCTACTGACTTTTAATAAACAAACGCGGTCCAGCGATGCGGCCGCCGGAAGCCTTGCTCCTCTCCCCCTCCTCTCCACGGCGCTGACATTGTAAGTGTGGGTGCGCGGCTGTGACAGCTTGCGGCTTCACAGCCGGGCGTGCACTGCAGTGGAGGTGGAGAGGTGAACTTCCGCTCGGCGCCGTGGCGCAAGGAGAGGAAGTGGGGGCTGGGTACCTGTCAAAACCAGGTACTAGCCCCCCCCCAAAAAAAATGACATGCCAAATGTGGGGTTACGAGTGCTTAAAGGGGAAGTTCCATTTTTGGGTGGAACTCCTCTTTAATATACCTTTAGAGAAACTATAGGATAAAGTAAACAAACATATTGGAACTTTTAGCATAAGGAAAGACTCAGAAATACAAATAAGAAAAATCTGCTTACCAGCAGGTCAGACAGGATATTAATGCAAGAACTGGCCTGCTATACGATATTAAAAAGCAAAGATTGAGCCTCCAGAGAGGCAAATTTTCTGCAGCCACTTAGAAGGATTGAATATGTTTAATATGCATGGGTTTTGTAGTGTATGGTAAGGTTGAGAGAATATTTATGGTAATAGGATTTGCTGAAAAATTGCATTTCTAAGTAAGAGCACTTTCCAGACATTTTTTTCCAGGTTGAAGGACAATTCAAAGGGGTAATTGAATTAACTCTTCTAGAAACTAAGGGCTGCCCACTCCACTCCTGAAGCTTTTCCTAGGAAAATTAAGAGTTAAGGGCAGCATCATTCTTATGTGTTTCAGGTCAGTAACAGAAAATTCTCCCTACTAGCTGGCCTCCTTGGCAAAGATAACAGACTAATTATACATGTAGCACGGCCCCCTGGAGGACTGCTAAGAATTACCTGCTCATCTGCACGGCCATGACCTGGTGAACTTTCCAAGCCACCTGACACTCTGGGTTCAGACATCCTGCTATTACTGTGGCAATAATCAAACAACTCAATTTATTTAGGTTCAGTGCATATTCTACTTGAACCAATAAATGGAAAATTGTCACAAGAGGAGGTAATAAATCTGCTGAGTTCTAGGCAACAGCGCCAACTCAGCAAAAGAATTCCTCCGAAAGACACAAGACAATATTTTAACAATGACAGTACTATATACATATATGTACACTTCCTTTAAATGTAATGTTACCCTCTAGATGGGGGTAACTGCTTATACTGCCACGCTAATAAAGATGGAACCTGGCCAGCCTACACGCTATCCTAGGAAGGGAGAGTGGGTCTAGAGAAGAGTAATATATTAGCCTTTATATAAGTAATGGCAGTAAAGTTCACGTTGCAGATCTGATGTTTTTCACCGGCTAGTTGGAGCTTGTTAACTGTAATGCGTTTGGGTGTGCAGTAAAGTGATCTTGGAGTAAAGATGTCTGTGCAAAGTGTCTCAATGTAACAATGGCAAAGAATGGATAAAGGTCGAGCAATTTCCCCTCTCACCAAGGAGCAGACCACTTCGATGTTCTCCGAACAGGAACTCGTGTAGCGACAATCGTGCAGCGGATCCACTGTCTCAATCTCCCGATGTGAAGCTTGCCACACACACACCAACAGGCAGGCGACTGGAGTGGTACCGGAAAGGATGTGCGACAGCGCATAACAGAGTGAGGCCCCCTCAGGCCACGGGTTGTGTGGTAGGCCGCAACCTCTCTCTCCCTGTTGCACAGAGGTCTGTCTTGTGTCAGGCCCAGGAGGAAGAGACCTTCCCTGCGGGCTTCTGCTGTTTTTTTAGCTACTCCCAGCATTCCTTAGATGGCAGCAAAGATCCCTGGGATATGTAGTCCTGGTACACAATCATGCAAAGCAATTATCTGGCGGGGAACTATTTGTCCTGCAATACTTTTATTTGGCACACAGATATGATGTCGCTGGATACATTGATCACTAGAGGGACAGGCAATACCTCGAAATGCTAGGAGACACGGTGCTGTATGTTTGTAGACCACATTGCTACATCCTCCCCTCATTTGAAAGTCTTTGATCCGTAAAGACAGGGCACAACTTGGAATCACTTTACTGAATTGTGGAAGCTAAACAATTAACTATCTAATAGACTAGAAGTTGCAACAGATAAAAACTGACTTAGTGAAGAGTCCTCTGATACCAAATTATTTACATCAACAGGAGAAGAAGTCATATTAAGTTTATGACAGGCTAATAATAAGTTAGTGGCCCACCCAGTAGTGTCAGGGGGTGGATCAAGGTCATCCTTTACTAAAGACTCGGTAAAAGAGGCAAGTGTTTAACTGGGACGTTGAGTGGTAGGTATGAATTCATCTGAGACTTCTTCGAGAGTGTCATACGTCAATCTCTTTGAGGGATATATCTTTTGCCTCAACCGAGAATGTATGTCTTCCAGTGACTCAGGTCCCTGTTCTGTGTCCCAAAAACTGCATCCAGCTTCCGGTTCAGGTTCGATCTCTGGCTCTACCTCAGTCTCTGGTTCCACTCCAGGCTCTGGTTCTACTTCAGGCCCTAACCCTGACTTACATACTCTCTCCCTGTTGTATTGATGGGAGGGATGAGTATCATCCATATCAGACATTTCACGGGGTTCCAGCTTGATCTCCTCATTTCCCTTAAGTGTGTAGGGAGCTACCACCTCAGTGTTAGGCAAGTGGAAGCCTGTCCCTGGACAGCCCTCTTCTTTAGCATCAGGAACAATGGAATCATCTTCTAAGGAGGGAACCCATAGCCAGTCCAAAGGTAATTCCTCATCATCACTTTCCTCTTCCGGAAGTGCAGGTGGATAGGTTTTCCTGACCCTAGGCCTCAACATTGGGGACTGATATGTCCCTGGGCAAGGGACTGACGGTACTCGAACAGCCCCTGAAATGGGCAGCAAATGGTTTTGACGCCAAGTCTTGAGGGGGCCAGTCTTCCCTTCCAGCCAAATCTGATACACAGGGAGTCCAGGCAATCGTTTGCAAACAATGTAGGGTTGGGAACGCCATCTATCAGCCAGCTTATGTTTTCCTGGCACCCCTAGATTACACAACAACACTCGATCCCCAGATTGTAGATCCTGGACCCTCACTTTAAGATCAAAGTTCTTCTTATTCCTTTGTTCTCTGATGGTGGAGGCTTCCTTGGCTTTCTCATAATCCACCTTTAAGTTCTTCCGGAGCCTGTCGACACATCCCTTACAGGAGGCTTGAGAGGTGTGATCTATAGAGGTTCCGAATGCTAAATCTATGGGTAAGCAAGCCTCTCTTCCGAACATCGGTAGGGGGAATATCCGGTAGAATCATTTGAGGTACTATTGTAGGTATGAACTATTGCAGTGATATGGTCTCCCCAATGCTGTTTCTTCTCTAATGGGAGAGTTCCCAGCATGTTCAACACAGTGCGGTTGAAACACTCTGGTTATGGATCCCCTTGGGGGTGGTAAGGAGTCGTTCTGTTTTTTATGTTTAAGAGTTCACATAGTCTGCGGACCAATTTGTTCTCAAAGTCCTGACCTTGATTTGAGTGTAGGCACTGAGGCAATCTGTAATGGACAAAGAACTTCTCCACTAGTGTCTTGGCCACTGTACTAGCTTGTTGATTCCTGGTGGGGACAGCCTGAGCATATCAGGTGAAATAATCTGTCACAACCAGGACATTACTCCTTCTGCTCAGATCAGGTTCCAGGCACAAGAAATCAATGCACACCAACTCCATTGACCCTTGGCTTTGTAGATGGCCCATTGGGTAGAGTTTTTCTCTGGATACACCGGACACAGGAGCAGCAGTAACTTTCCACCTCCGTTCTCATGGATGGCCAGTAAAATTGATCCCTGACTAGTTTGAAAGTTCTATCTGGGCCTAAATGACCATGATCACCATGGATAGCGTTAAGCACTGTTAAACAATGTTTGTCAGGAGGGAACAGCTGGCTCACACCTTTTGCCTCTTTAGAGGGACCTCTCCGATATATGATCCCCTCTTCCAGCTTCATTCGTTCCAATTCTCTATGAATCACCTTGGCTCCCTCAATGGGGCTGTTCATCAATATCTGAGGGTCTTTAGCAGATAGCGACTTCCTTATTAGACTCCCTAGTGGGTCTTCCCGTTGATCCCTTCTCATGTCCTCTTTCGTCAATTGAGGCAGTTCTTGGCTGCGTACTTGGGTCAAATTGCAGTAGAGCTTTGGTACTCCCACAGGGGCAACTCCCGCTGCTTCAGCCCCTATGGCTCCCCTGTGTTTATATTCCACTCCTTGACACACACAGCCTGTATTCCTTCGGGAGGCATATTAACTTAACTCTTCTGCCCATTCTGGGTGAAGTGAGGTAGTCTGGAAAGAACTCCAACTTGCACACAGGATAGTTCTTCTCAGGGGGGGTGAGGCTGCGTCTCACGTAGGCCACTGGACGAAGTCTCCCCTCCGACTCCTGGTACAACACTCCCCCAATACCATCTCTACTGGCATCCACATGTAATTCGTATGGCTTTGAGGGATCAGTGTAGGCCAGCACCGGGGCTTCAACCAGGCTCTCCTTCAACCGCTTGAAGGACTTCTCACACTTTAGTGTCCATCGTTCCTGGATAGATTCCCGAGGCCTCCTGGCTCCTCCTCTCTGGGTTTTCTGCTGTTCCCCTTCCATTTGCTTCTGTAACATCTCATTCAATGGCCGAGCAATCTGTGAAAAGTTCCTCACAAATCGTCTGTAGTATGAGCAAAAGCCCAAGAACAACCTCAATTTGGTGACAGTAGTTGGACGAGGCCAAGAAGTGACCGCCTCCAGCTTTTGGGGGTCGGTGGCTATCTCTTCGGCAGATACAACATACCCTAGCTATGTGACAGAAGTCTGGTAGAATTGGCACTTCTCCAATGACAGCTTCAACCCCTCATCATGTAATCGCTGGAAAACTCTTTCCAGATGGGCTTCATGCTCTTCCAGTGTTCAGCCAAACACAATAAAGTCATCTAGGTTGACTAATACTTCTACCAAGTTCATATCACCCACCGTGTTCTCCATCAGTCACTGGAAAGTGGCAGGGGCTCCAGTTATACCCTGTGGCATTCGATCAAACTCGAAGAATCCCAGTGGGCTATAAAAAAGCCGTCTTCTCTCTATCTTCTGGATGCATAGGAATCTGGTAGTATCTACTCTTTAGATCCAACACACTGAACCATTTTGCCCCTGACAAGCATTGTAAGGCTTCTTCTATGTCATGGGGTCATGTATTGATCTGGGATAGTCCTTCTATTCAAGGTTTGATAATCAAAACACATCCAGAGGGACCCATTCTTCTTCCTTACTACCACAATCGGGGAGGCATAAGGGCATCTGGACTCCTTAATGGCCCCTGAGTTCTTTAGTTCAGCCAGTTGCTCTCGAAGATCCTCCAAGTCGCACAAGGGAACTCGCCTTGCCCTCTCTCGAAATGGCTTATCTTCCATCAGTCAAATCCAATGTTGACGCTCTTCGCACAGCCCACATTGAAGTCATTCTTGGAGAACATTTTCTCCCATCAAGCTATCTAGGCTTTGATCCTTCCCCCCAAGCAGGGGGAAGACTTGGGCAGTGGACAGCGGTGCTTCCTCCATCTCCCTTCTGGGCTACCTCATTGCTTGTTACCGGAGTGGCAACACCCACTTTCCCAATCACAATTTAAGGCTTTAGGCTGATTGGTTGACTAGTGACATTCCGCACACTGACAGGAATTCACTCTCCACTTCTTAGCAAGGCCCGAGTGGATACAATCTCCGGGAACCAGCTCTATCCCAACCTCTTATTCTGTAGGATCAGAAGACTTAGAAGGAATTGCACCAAAGTAGAGGAATATACTGCTCAGGGTAATCTGATGAAAACAAAATTCAAAGAGAAGGGTTACCCAGTTGACTTGACTGAGGAAGCGTTTATCTCTCAAATGGACTTGCCCCTTAAAATTACAACTGACAAGGTGAAGCAATCTGAGAACACGGCCAGATTTGTAACCACCTATATCGACAAGTACAAGTCTATCTCTAATGTCATTCATAAGCATTATAACATTTTATTATTAGATCAGCGCCTTGCCCCGACATTACCTGACTTTCCACAAATTACTTTTAGAAAAAAAAAAAAAAAAAAATCGCACAGTAAAGAACATTCTAGCTCCCAGTAAAATGGTAACCCTGAACAAGAAACCTTTGTTCGATACAAGATCGTACTTTGACCATAGGATAGGCGTCTTTCAATGTCGTAAGCTAGGTTTCCTGACTTGCCAGTTCATAACGCACGGTAGTACAAATATTATGACCAACAATGGTAAAAACTTTCAGATTAAACAATTAATTACTTGTTTAACTGAATTTGTAATTTATGTTCTACGTTGTCCATGCAAGATGTTATATGTCGGACGGACTATACGTACTTTAAGAACAAGAATTGGTGAACACCGGAGGCTTATACACAAAGGGTGTTATAAACATAGCATCCCACGTCATTTAAAAAAAATATATAAAAAGGATATTAAATGCCTCTAGGTTTTTGCCATTGAGGCTATTCCGATGGGCACACTCATGGCCAATGATAGATTTTCTCTCCTTCGCAGGAGAGAACATTTTTGAATTTATATGATGGAGTCACTTTCGCCCCATGGCTTAAAGAACTTGAGATTAATATCCTTATTTAAATTCGCCCACCCTGCGTACATTTTATTGTAGGTTCATTTTTTTTCATATGTTGTTGATATACATGTATGTTCTTTTTTTATACATATTTATATATCCTCTGATTGCATTTTTGGATATTTATATGTTGATGGTCTTTTATATTAGACACATTTTTTTGTTTATTTCAGGTGCTTGTGTGACGCCATCAGTTTGCGCGGCGCTTTGCATTTTTTTCCCTTTATCATGTTATTATTGTTTTTGCATAGGAACAGCATTCACGTCGGTCCCTGCCCTTAGGGAGCCTGCAGCCTCCAACATTCATGCTGGGGCCAATTTGGATAGAGTCCGATTGACCTACCAGCATGTCTTTAGAGTGTGGGAGGAAACCCACGCAGGCACAGGGCGAGCATGCAAACTCCAGGCAGATGGTCTTGTGACCGGGATTTGAACCGGCGACCCTATTTGCTGCTGGGTAAGGGTGGTGTGAGGGTGCTAACCACTGTGCTGCCAATATGACTATTACATGCAATAATTTGTGTATGGTCATGAGTATTTATTTTTTTCCCTTTATCATGTTATTATTGTTTTTGCATAGGAACCGTTGTTTTTGTTTGTTTGTTTTCTTTTCATATATATGACTATCGCTTTTATTGCTCCGCAGCAATAGATAGTTGCTAATTTATGGCCTTTTTACAAGCTACGGTTAGGGCAGGAGGCATAGATTCTTGATCAAACACTAAACTAAAGTTAGGGCCACCAACAGAAGACATATTTGGAAACCAGGAAATCCGTAAAAGTAAATAGAAAGCAAGCAAGAAGAGAGATCAAGAGCAAAAACATACATGGATAAGGACATTACAGACCAAAATTAAGATAGATCTTTGGTGTTGTCTAAGCTACTTTGAAAGGCGCAATGCAGCCTAAATATCAAGTGGAGCATGAGGACACACTGGCGTGTTGATCATTGGTAATTCTAAAGTAAAAGTGTTGTTTTCTCCTTTGCAGTTTATCCTGAACTGATTCTGTAACTTGTTTGTATGCCTTTTGTATGACATCATGGGGTGATTTTGGCTTCAGACAAGAATTGTTTTGTAGCCAGAGAAATAGCACATACCAAACATTATATTTAATGTATTTTTTTTTAAATGTATGCAAGAATTGTGTTTGCTGACTACAGGATTATGTTCCAAGGTATTACATCCCTTGCTAGCCCACAGTTTAGTTGCAATGGATATTGGTCAGCAGAAACCTGTAGCCTGTCATTCGGAAAGGAAGACCAAGTAGACAGTACTGGGACAAGCTCATCTAGCGCCCAGGGCAAGGATGCGGAACTGCACCCCCCCTCCGCCGATAATGCATGTCATAGAATGGGTTTACTGTCCTGTGTCCATCCTCTGCCCCCTTATTCAGCTGTGCCCAGGGCAGATGCCCCTCCTGCCCACCCTTTGTCCTGACCCTGCAAGTAGAAGCTCAAAAGGTTGTGAGTACTGATATTGATACTGATATTAAACAGAGCTCATAAAACTTAAGTTGTTCTTTAGAGATGGAGGTTGGTGAATTTATGGGTGTATTTATTAACCACTTTACCCCCGGAAGATTTTCCCCCTTAATGATCAGGCCATTTTTTGCGATATGGCACTGCGTCGTTTTAACTGACAATTGCGTGGTCGTGCGACGGTGTACCCAAATAAAATTGATGTCCTTTTTTTCCCCACAAATGGAGGTTTTTTAGTGGTATTTGATCACCTTTTTTTTTTTTTTTGTGCTATTAACAAAAAAAGGCGGACAATTTTGAAAAAAAAACAATATTTTTTACTTTTTGCTATAATAAATATCCAAAAAAGAGGTTTTAAAAAACAAAATTTCTTCATCAGTTTAGGCCAATATGTATTCTTCTACATATTTTTGGTAAAAAAAAAAATCGCAATAAACGTATATTGATTGGCTTGCACAAAAGTTATAGCGTCTACAAAATAGGGGATAGATTTATGGCATTTAAATTTTTAAAAATTTTTTTTACTAGTAATGGCGGCGATCAGCGATTTTTAGCGGGACTGTGACATTGCGGCGGACAGATCGGACACTTCTGACACTTTTTTGGGACCATTGACATTTATACAGTGATCAGAGCTAAAAATAGCCACTGATTACTAAATAAATGTCACTGGAAGGGGAGGGGTTAACACTAGGGGAGGTCAAGGGGTTAAATGTGTTTCCTCATGAGTGTTTCTAACTGTTGGGGGATGGGACTGACTGGAGGAGGAGACATATCTCTGTTCCTAATTACTAGGAACAGCAGATCTGTCCCTCTTCTCCTGTCAGAATGGGGATTTATGTGTTTACATACACAGATCCCCGTTCTGGCTCTTGTGCTTGTGTTCTCGGATGGCCACACACATCAGGTCCCCTGCCGTGCAGTAGGTGTGTGCGTGCCTGCTATGACTCCTAAAGGAGCTGACATACAGGTACGGCGATTCGCGGGAACAAGCCAACCTGCCGCCGTAAATGTGCGTGAGCTGGTCGGCAAGTGGTTAAGCAGTAATTTTGGTATTTATTAAACATTCACTGTAAGTGAATTTTCCAGGTACAACCATGTTAAAACTAAAGTTTTGTGATTTTTAAAAAAATAGCTCCAGGCACGGTACATCCCATGAATGCTAGTGTATGTAGTGTTCAGTTAATATCCAAAGTCCTCTGTCACTGGAAAACCTCTGCAGCAATGACCTTTTGTTGCTGCAGGAGTTAATTTGAATGGCTGCACTTATGATAAGCACTCTTTAGGTGCTGAATATGCCCACCCTTTCTGCTCACTCATGCTCCATTCAAAGAAGGCCTACTATCAGTTCGCACAATAAAAAGCATTCCATGATCAGAGAAGGTGGACCTTTTATTCATCAGCTTTTCCGAGTGCTTTTCACTAAACTTCAACTTTAAGTGATTGATTCAACATCAGTAAATGTTTGGTTAAAGTCACATTCACTGATTTATAAATAGACCTTAGTGTTGTAAATAATCAATTTGAAAGAAAGTAGTGCCTGATTAAGAGATGCCATGTCTGACAAATAAAGCTACCCTGTTTTAAAAGCTTGCATTTTACATTTATTGAGTTAAAGTTATCACTTTAACTCCAAAGGTTTTGCATTTGAGAGCTAACCTGGTATAATACTCTGCTAATCCGATATTACTAAATCAATTTCCTCTGTTAATAAGTAGAAAACCTAATAAAATTACATGTACAACACATTAATTGTATGCAGATAGGTTACACAACTTAGTTCCCAACTGTCCAGCAGGTAAGAGACAGCTAGCAAAGATAATTTTGTCCATAAAATCTGTAAAAAACACAATAAGATGCCAGAAGGGCTGGTATTGGTATAAATATTTGTGTGCTGGTGTAAGCACTTGTGGAATGCTAACTTTTATGTGTTCCTGCCAGAATGAAATTTAAAAGCTAAATTAATTTTAAGATATTTTGCATTTTGCCAACACAGCTATCATTCAGCTATACCTGTTCAAATACATTAAATACTTTTGGGGTATTAGAAAAAATATGTACGGTGCACAAAGTTGGCTAGCAAGCCACACATCTCTTGTCTGTATTTTATTCTCACTATATTATAGGTGGTATTTTCCAAGGTCAGACTTTGGCCTATGTGCTCTTGTGGCATTAATAAAGTACAGAAAAATACCACCACCACATATCATACGAAAGGACTCTTAGTGACTGAATAAACCTTTCTAGTCTGGATTAATCAGTATACAGAGTAAAGAATATGCTGACTTGAGTGTCTTCTTTCAAGAAAAGGGAAAACAAAAATGTCCGGGCCACACACTGCCGGTTCATTTCTCCTCAATAACTTTATTGAGGCAAATCTTGAAGACACTCCACCTCCTTTAAAAGGAGATGAAGCCTGTAGTTTGGCTGACATCCACGACATGTAATGTGCAGCCTGAGGAAGCTTAATTGAATAAAGGACACAGGATTGAGATTCTTTCAAAAAACATTGGTTCTTCCAGTCAGGGTTCCCTTTCAGTTTAACGTTGAACAAAAGTTTTATTAATCAATTAGTGCATACATTTCCTGTTTACATCCATCTACATTCGGTAACTATTACATACAAGTCTATACATTCCTGTGGGTATATTGTATATTATGAGTCACTTTTCTGTGTGGGTACATTTCTTAGGGTACAGACATTTTAATAAATGATATTCAATAAAACACTCTTCTGTATGTTTATTTCAAGCTGTTTAGCTGTGAACATGTACAGTTTTCAGACTCCTGCTGCCTCTATTAACATATATGAATTTTTTGTATGGTAAGGTGTTATTTACTTCCATCTTCCACTCCCCAATCTGGGGAGGTGAAGGCCTCATCCATTTTTTTGCTATGACTTTCCTAACCGAAAACAGCGTCTCATGGAGGAAAATTTTTGGAAATTTGTCTATTGTGTCAGGAAATGTTCCCCAAATGCATTGTTTCGGATCTAGTGCTAGGGGTGAACCAATAGTGTCATGCAGGAAGGTTACAACTTGCTTCCACAGACCTTGTATTTTGGGGCATGCCCAAATTAGGTGAAAGAACGTGCCGGTCTCTTGTCCGCACATTAAACATACTATAGACTAGCTGCGTTTGTACCTAGCTACTCGAAGGGGTGTGAGATATGCTCTGTGGATAATGAAGATCTGTGACAATCTATCTAAGAGCTTAGGGGACACTGCTTTAAAGGATTCCAATGCCTCTTTCCATTCCTCATCTTCCATTGGTCCCACCTCTCTTTCCCATCGGGGTTTCAGGTCACACGCTAGCTTGATGGAGATGGGGGTGGAGAGCATGCTATAGAAAGCCGAGATGAGTTTGTGGGGGTCTGTGCTCTTAATAATTGCCATGATAACATTAGAAGTAGGGAGCGGGAGGGAATGTGGAAATTGAGATTGTGTCATGTGACGGAACTGCAAAAATCTAAAAACCGTGGTTTTGGAGCGTGAATTCCTCTCTAAGTGTATTAAATGTCTTGAGGTTTCCGCCTTTTAGGAGGTGATGTAGATAAAATATACCCTGAGTTGTCCAGGCCCTTGTGTCTTGTATTTTAAGGAATTCCGGGAGACTCCTGTTATGCCATATTGGTGTATAATCGTTATATTTTGGTATTCCCAGTTTGGATGAGGCTAGGTCCCATATACGTCTATAGTGGTACAATAGGTTCTGTCTATCGCTCCCTGGATCAGTCCCGCTTGAGCCTGTTGTTATCACATAGATCGGATCCTTAGTGTGCTGTGCCCACTTTGGACAAAGTAGAGTAATAAATCATTCTCTATCCATCTTATTGAGGTGAAATAGTTGTGACAACTGCGACGCCATGTAACATAAATTAAAATCGGGAAGAGCTGTGCCTCCAAGATCAATTGGGTTTATGAGTGTTTGCCATGCCAGCTTGTGTCTGCTAGTTCCCCAGACAAAAGTTTTAAGTAGGGCCTCTAGGGATTTATAGTATTTCAGAGGTATGTATATCTGGGTATACCATAGTACATGTAGGATTTTGGGTAGTAAGACCATTTTAATTAAATTTATGCAGCCCCATATCCCAAGAGGGAGGTGGGTCCAAACCCTTATTTTTGTTTTAACAAGGGAGAAGAGGGGTTTAATTTTATGGGAAATGTAATCCGCAGGGGATTTGGATATATGTATCCTTAGGTATTTGACAATGTTGACGCGTTGTAGTGGCAATCTAGTCTGGGATTCCAGGGGTGGAAAACTATATATTGGTAGAATTTGAGACTTATCCCAATTCATTTGTAATCCAGAGAATATCCTTGATTTGATCGTTTGGAGTGCCATGTGAAGAGATGGACCCGAATTGGCCAAATACAGCAGTGCATTGTCTGCATACATGCTGATTTTTTCAGTCAGGGATCCTACTCTCAACCCCCGGATCTCTGGGTTTGCACAGATCGATATTGCAAGGGGCTCAGCTGCCAGGGCGTAGAGTAGCAGGGATAGGGGACAGCCTTGTCTCGTGCTTTTACTGAGGTCAAACACTCGAGACGGCAAACCATTCACCACCACTCTAGCTGAGGGTGTCTGGTAAAGTAACTGAACCCACTTGATAAATCTAGGACCAAATCCGTATCCCTCCAAACATCTCCAGAAATATCTCTATTCCACTGAGTCAAATGCTTTTGCTGTGTCTAAAGTTACTACTACTCATGATCCTACATTGTCATGCGTGGCTTGTAAATTCATGTATAATTTCCTAAGATTAAATGAGGTATTACGACCGGGCATGAAACCTGCTTGATCTGCGTGTATAAGGGATAGTATGACCTGATTGAATCTGATAGAGAGTACTTTGGCTAGTATCTTGATATCTACTTGTAATAAGGAGATGGGGCGGTATGATTCTGGGAAACCTGGGTCTTTTCCTGGTTTAGGAATAAGTACTATTGTTGCTTCTGTCATAGAGAGGGGTAATGCTAAGGACTCAAAGACGTGGTTAAATAGGGCAAGTAGTTTGGGGGTGAGTATCTCACTGAATTGAGAATAAAATTCAATAGGGAGTCTGTCAGAGCCCGGGGATTTGGACCTAGCGAAGCTGGCAATAGCAGTCGCGATTTCGTCATTGGTAAGGGGCATCTCCAAGAGGTCTACCTGATCGCCTGTCAATTGGGGAAATTCAACCCCTTCAAGAAAGGGGGACATTGGTTCTGTTTCAATTGGGGGCTAACGTTGTATATAAATCAGCAAAGAAATCCCTGAATATAGATGTCACCTTGGGTGGGTCTGTAATTTGTTGGCCGTCTGGACCACTTAGCGTCATAACAACTGGGGTCTATCCTCACTGTGTACTAGATATGCCAACAACTTGCCTGCTTTTTCCCCATGCTCGAACATTTTTTGCTTAGAGAAGAATAGTTTTTGTCTTGCTTTCTGGAATTAAAGTTGGGATACTACTCTGGTTTTTACTTTGAGTAGGTTCACCTTTGCTGGGGTTGGGTTAGTAGCATAATCATGTTCAGTGGATGATAGGTCCGCCATTGCCTTATTAAAAGGCACTGGCGGAGTCCGTCTTAATTTTATTAATATGCAAAATTCGTGTTGAGTGGGCAAATAGTTTAAAGGAGTCCAATACTGCCGAGAGAGATGCAGAATGATCATTCTCTGAGAAGTATAGTTTCCATTTGTTCGCCAGCTCATCATCCTCTGGGAGGAATGAGAGCCAAAATGGGTTTAAACGCCAGGAGCTTGGTGGTTTGTCAATGGGAATGCTTAAAGTAATCCAATAGGGGCTGTGATCTGACAGCAGTCTGGGGCAGAATGCTGCTTCCAGAAGTCATGGCGTCATCCTGTGAAGTAGTAGAATAAAATCTTTTCGGAACATGGAATTATGAGTAGATGAGAAGCAAGAGTATGATTGCGCTCGTGGGAATTTATGCCTCCATGTGTCTGTCAAGTGGAAGGTGGAGATGAGCTTGGAGAACTTAGTTTCGCTAGCTGTTCCCGCGGCGGGAGGTGCCAGTTGGAGCGTGTCCAGGGATGGGTTTAGTGTGGTGTTAAAATCACCCAACCAGACTGCTTGTATCGCAGGGTCGGGCCATAAACGTTAACCCTTCTTTAATTATGGCGAGATTAAATGGGGGGGGACATAGAAGGCCAGAATAAGGAAAGGTTCCCCATGAAGTTTAGCAAATAGGAATACATACCTTTCCTGCGTATCAGTGGATAGCTCACATAGTTTAAAATGTACTGACTTGGCTATCAATATTGAGACCCCCCTGGCATTGGATGTGTGGGCAGAATGATCCGCCCACCCAACCCATGGGCAGTGAAGTGCCATCTGGAGTCTCCCCTCTACATGTGTTTCAACTAAGACCACCATATTGGTGATGTTGTTTTTTGTGGCTGTGGTGTGGCTGTGGTGTGTGGCTCAATGTGTTCCTCACATTAAGATGACTAAGTCCATGGTAAGTGCCATCCAACTTCAAACATCAAAGTGGCTATGCGACTCTGAAGGGAAATATTGCTATGCAATTTTGTGAGCACAAAAATTCAGTAGTTCATACCTGGTGCATTGTCATTCGGCTCTCCTGGGGGCAGCTTGGCATTCTAGCCAAGAGATTACCTCTTCAGGATCTGCAAAGTAGATGGCGCGTCCGTTATGCTCTATTCTTAGGTGGGCTGGAAAAAGCATGGAGTACTTGAATTGTTGGTTGCGCAACCTGCGTTAGGCCTCCATGAAACTCTGTCGTCTACGTTGGATACCTCTGCTGAGAAATCTGGGAAGATGGCAACTTTATTGTTTCCTACCGGGATATTGCCTTTTTCTCGTGCCATTCTCAGGGCTGTGTCCCGGTCCTTATAACTAAGAAACTTGGCTATAAATTTGCGGGGGGGGGGGGGGGGGGGGGCTCCCTGGGGGGGGAGGTCTGGCTGGCATGCGATGCACCCGCTCCACCGCTAGCATGGGGGAGAATGCTTCCAGGCTTCCCTGCCATATGTGGAAATAAGCAATTGTTTCAAAAACATGGTCGGGTCCTTACCTTCAGCCCCCTCAGGTAGTCCTATAAATCGCAGGTTACATCTCCTCAGCCTGTTCTCCATATCATCTTTTTTGGTGAGGAGTTGTATTTTATGCTGCATGCAGTCTGAGGATGTTTGCAGGGGTGGGATGGTGTCCTCCACATTGCTCAACCTGGTCTTTGTGTCCTTAACGCGGTCACAGAGTTTCTGGAAGTCCTGTCTGATGAGGGACATATCCATCTTCACCTCCTCTATTTGTGCTGTCAGGGAGGTTCAGCAGAGTGTTATTGCCTCGAGTAAACAAACGGTGTCTCCCGTCGTCCTCTCTCCCCCCGCCTTCTCGGAAGCACCGCCATCTTCCTCCATGTCTTCTCTGTCCAGCCGGCGAAACTGCTCGAGCTTCGCTGCTGCAGTTTTTTGAGCTTTTGTTGGGGACATGGTGGGGGTGTGCCAGGGTGTTGTTCCAGGTAGGTGGGGGTCAAAATTAGTACCGATGAGTCTCAGGATAAACGAGGACGAAGGATCAGCGTTCGGAGCTCAGAGCTGCAGCGTCCTACTCCATGTGGTGTCAGGCCACATCCCTTTCCCTTTTAGTTTAAAGAATGTAGTCCAAAGCTGCATTCTTGGCATCACATGGAGCTAATTATTTAAAGTATATGTTCATCCTTACCAAAAGCACACCATACTGTCCTGTATAGGTACAGCAGCATAGTATGCTAAACCTACCTACCAGCTAGGGCTCCCTTGTGGTTTTAGGTATGTAATCCAAAGTCACATTCAGAAGAAGCCTTCTTATAATCTGCAGCCAATAATGGCTCTGTCCCGAGTTATTGTAGGGACAGAGCAGTTGCTGGCACCAGTGTCACATAGTGTCAAGGAAGTGAACACCATTCTATTCGTACAGGACACACATGTGTAGTGTGAATTTTCGCATGTCACATATAATGAGCTCAGCAGCTGCAACAGTACAGAGCACACATTGCGCAATTACGGCCCAAAAAAAACAGGATGGCGCTCCTTTCCATGGCATTGGGGGGCAGTGCTAGTCCCAACGACTGCTCTATCCCTTCAAAAACCCACAGACTGCAGAGGATTTTAAGAAGGCTTCTAAATGTGGTTTTGGACTACATTCTTTTTTGGAAAATTCTTTTTATTGCAATTTTATGTAAAAGTACAAACACTCTAGTACCAGGTGTCTGAAAAAGCATTCAAAATAGTGCAAAAACATGGCCACGCAGAGCCTAATTGGAAGCATCCGATATATAACAAAATATAAAACAATAACCCCACCAATCACCCCCTCCCCAACCAAGTCCCCAATGCAATCCTGCTCTTAGATGACAAATGCAGTTCACTAGTGGGTACAAGTTCTATCAAGATGACATAGGCAATGTTAGCAGTCACCCAGACCTAAGATACCAACAAATGCATAAAAAGCTAGAATATATTCTGGTAGAGAAAAATGGAGCATTAAAGGCAAACGCAAATAATTATAAAATAATAGATAGAAGAAACATACCTAGATTACAAAAAGGTTTCTTATAACAGAATAACGGTAGTAGTACATATAGATCTGACCACAAACTTGGGCGAATCAGACATTGGTGAACAGAGAAGATAACCAGCTCCTTCAAACTTGATTACATTATTTTGTGCAGCCCCTGGATAAATAGGTAGCCTTGTAAAATGGTACCATGGAATTGAGTAATTGCTTTTCTAAAGAAAAATAATAGCTTTCTGGGCATATTGGACTACAGTCTTAAATAGAATTGGAGGTTTAGCACATCATAATGTTATACCCATTTAAGACAGTATTGTGTGCTTTTTGGTAAAGGTGAACTTACACTTTAAGTAATTAGTCCCCTGTGATGCCAAACGAAAGGAATGACCTTGGAATGAATGTTCCCAGACATGAAATACATTTCATACATAGAACCAAGCTGACTTAATAACTGTGACGTGTTCAGTGGATTAAAAGGCCAGCTATGAGGGGGTGGCCCTTTCAATTTAGTCCTTTCCGAATATTTTTAATAACAGGCATTTCTGCAACTATTCAAAGGCATTTAACTGAATACCGAATGAGGGTTTGGTTGGTGGAAAGAATCTTATCACACAGGCTGAGCAGCCTAATTCCGCTTTCTTTACACAATACATTCCGGTCACAAATTTCAAGTTCTTTAAAATTCATTGAATCAAAGCCAAGGGAAAGCTGTGAGCTCTAGCATTACATTTGTGTCCATGGCAGTAGTGAAATGTTTTCCCAAAATAAATGCACTTCGGTTAATGAATAATTGATACTTAAGTGACAATAATAGAAAAACTCAGTGTAATGTTTTATTCCCTAGTAACGATTTAACTTTGCCATATATGAAGTCCATGTTATACATGTGAACATATGCTAATTTAAATTGATTCCTTCCCTTAAATATTAGGGATCCCAAGACAAAGATTACTAGAGAATGCCTTTTAGAAAGACTTTTTTGGTCAATGTTATATTGTTATCTGCCTGACTATTACAGCTTTGCTCTTTTTTTTTTGGTATTTCCTTCAGAAATAAAGGGGAAACCAGCATAGCCTTTCTTTTTAGATCAGCCTCTCTCAACTATACTCAACTATTTTACACCAGAGGAACCTTAAAAATTATTTTCAGGTCTCAGGGAACTCCTGCAAAACAAATTTCATTGGAGGTCATTGGGAATAATGTATTTTACATTGGTAATCACTGTGAAGAATGTTCTCCTTTCAGTGGCGGTGACATAACCAACCTTACAGACAGCTGAAAAAGTCATTGGTGTCATGATACTGGCTCTGTCAAGTAGTGTTGACTCAGGAACTATACAGGCATCATCAGATGAGAGGTCCATCAACCAAAGCTCAAGGAGCCCTCAGGCTGTGTCAGGAAAGGATTCACCTACTGGTGGCACTGTGGCTCCCAGATCTTTAGGCTGCAGTTCCGGTGTCTACCAGTGGGTGTCTCATGGCAGTCAGAAGCTGACATCATCTCCTGCAATATGGCATCACCTGTTCAGCCTTTGATTCAGGTTTGTGCGGAGTTAGCCTCCTAAAGGCAGTGATGATTTTTCTCCCCCATTCAGTATGGCTCAGGTAGAATCACTGGTATGGTTATTGGAGGATGACTCAGCTTGAGCACTACTCAGCATGTTCCCAAAAGGGGTTAGTTGATTGTATTAATGCAGTGCAGTCTCTTGTCAGACAGGCAGCGTTTAAACTGAATTTTGTGCAACCACTACTGCAGGCATGGTCAGATATATTGCACTCAGCCTCCGTCCGCTTGCAACAACCCATTCCTGCTGCTAGACACCTGCCTGCTCAAATGCCTCTTTCTCCATCACCCACAGTTGCAGCCCAAGATACCCTGCTACCAATTAAGTATCAATATCCTGTTTTCACCTGCTGCACCTACCCTGCCTTTAACCCATTTACCTCTTCTCTGCTGCCTGCAACAATTCTACAAAAATTCCCCCTTAGCAACTGCTCCCTCTTGTTTACAATCCTCCTGCTCTTCTCTTCCATCAGCTGCACCCCCTACTTACAGCTCTGCAGTCACTTACAGAACCTCAGTGGCTAAACCTAAAAAGAAACAGAAGTTTTTCCCAACCCACACAATCCTGCCACTATCCAATCCTGCTTCCACACCAGCCGATATGCTCCAGTCTGCCTCCACACCAGCCAATCTGCTCCAGCCTGTCTCCATACCAGCCAATCTGCTCCAGTCTGCCTCCACAACAGCCAATCTGCTCCAGTCTGCCTCCACACCAGCCAATCTGCTCCAGTCTGCCTCCACACCAGCCAATCTGCTCCAGTCTGCCTCCACATCAGCCAATTTGTTTCAGTCTGCCTCCACACCAGCCAATCTGCTCCAGTCTGCCTTCACACCACCCAATCTGCTCCAGTCTACCTCCACTCCAGCTGATCTGCTCCAGTCTACCTCCACGATTGCCAATGGGGTTTGGCCTACGTCTGACAGAACTGAACATGCTGCCCAGCTTGCTGTACCTCTGCCCACTGCCCAGCTTGATAAGCCACTGCCAGCTGCCCGCCTTGATGTGCCTCTGCCCACTGCCCAGCTTGATGTGCCTCTGCCCACTGCCCAGCTTGATGTGCCTCTGCCCGCTGCCCAGCTTTATGTGCCTCTGCCCGCTGCCCAGCTTTATGTGCCTCTGCCTGCTACCCAGCATGATGTGCCTCTGCCTGCTGCCCAGCTTCATGTGCCTCTGCCTGCTGCCCAGCTTCATGTGCCTCTGCCAGCTGTCCAGCTTGATGTGCTCCTGCCCGTGGCCCAGCTTGATGTGCCTCTTCCCCCTACCCAGCTGGATGTGTCTCTGCCTGCCGCCCAGCTTGATGTGCCTCTGCCTGCCGCCCAACTTGATGTGCCTCTGCCTGCCGCCCAACTTGATGTGCCTCTGCCCGCTGCCCAGCTTGATGTGCCTCTGCCCGCTGCCCAGCTTGATGTGCTTCTGCCTGCAAATCAAAAACCCTATGTCTCTAAGAGTCAGTTGCCTAGCCCCAGCGGTGGGGTACCTAGCCAGTTACCAGACCCAGGCATTGTAACATCTAGCTTCTTGTTGGATCCCGGCAGCAGGGCTTCTTATTTGGAGCCCGTCACTCCTTGAGCTTATGAGACATTTTCTCTCCGGACTTATGCAGCAACTAAATATTTGATATGGACTCTTTCAGCTATGACTTTTTGGAGCGTCCGGAGGTCGCTTCTTAGAGGTGGGGTACTGTCAGCAAAGGATTCACCTGCTGGTGACACTGTGGCTCCCAGGTCTATGGGCTGCAGTTCCGGTGTCCACCAGAGGGTGTCTCTCAGCAGTCAGAGGCTAACGGCTAGGAAAGGATTCCCCTGCTGGTGGTACTGTGGATCCCAGATCTTTAGGCTGCAGTTCCAGTGTCCACCAGAGGGTGTCTCTCGGCAATCTGAAGCTGACATCATCTCCTACAATCAGGCATCACCTGATGCTGATTGCAGGAAGTGTATTTAAACCTGGTGCATGCTGTTACACATTGCCTTGGTATTTTCTCCATGTGCCCCTGATCTGTGTTCCTGAAGCCTGCATTCTGTCTCCTGCTCCTGGACCGGGACCCCGACCCTGCAGCCTGATCCCTTCCTACCTGCTCTTTCCGTCTCCTGGTTCCCTCTCCCTGTCCTGTCTTGTTTCCAGCTCCCTCTGCTTGATCTCTCATGTATGACCCTGGCTCTGTTACGATTACGATCTGGTTATCCCATTATCTGTATATATTTGATTTAGGCTGTCGTTTATTGTGTGTTTATTATTTATTTGGTTCGCTAGTTGGTTTACACTGTTTGTTACATTTGAGGTGCGCCTTTTTTGTGTTATCCGCTTATCTTTTAATAAATTAAATTATTTACACTTTACCTGTGCTTGGTATACTCTGTGGCAGTCCACACATATTTCTGGTCACACCGGTTCCTGACAGGCTGGTTATACATTATAAATTTTCTTGTACACATTTCCTTTAGATTTACTAAAACCAAATAATATGAGGTCAAACCTAAACACTTTCAAATTGCATGCAATCAGGCAAGCCCTTGCACTATATAGCTAAAGGAAATTAACCTCTTGCTTACTGGGCACCTAAACACCCCTCCTGCCCAGACCAATTTTTAGCTTTCAGCGCTGTCACACTTTAAATGACATTTGCGCGGTCATGCAACACTGTACCCAAATTAAATTTTTATCATTTTTTCACACAAATGGAGCTTTCTTTGCACTGGTGATGAGGCACTGATTGGTGACATTTAGAGGTGGCACTGTGGGCACTGATAGGTGACACTGTGGGCACTTATGGGTGGTACTGTCTATGGACGCCCTCCCGGCAAATTAGGTCCGTGCTGTAGCCGTCTTTCGGCTATAGCACAGACGGGAGGTGGTTAAATAAGAAAATTGTGTAATGTATGGCCAGCTTTAGCAACCTCTGGAGGAACCATAGGGTTCAATTGAACCTTGGTTTAGAATGACTGGTCTAGATAATTAGGTTAGTGGTTTCCCAAATATAAACATATCATACACTTCTGTACAAATGTTTAACTATAGCACACAATAAATTTGATATGAGTAAATAGTATCTAGATTGTTCTCTAATAACTGTACAGGTAATGTAACTCAACTCTAGACAAACAGGTAAGCACACCTATGAAATGCATACAAGGGTGCTGCATTTTTACATATCTAGTCTTGAGATTTACACACAGCTCTCCTACATAGCACAGTCCTGCCTGGCAGGGCAGGAGACTTGATTTTCTCTCCTCTTGTTAGGTTACACTTAAAGTGTTTGTTACCCCAACATTTCATATTTCTGATATGTGGCTGTTGTGCCATGTAAATGTATGAGAAAGTATCTTCTTCTCTTTGTATTGCTTCCTTTGTGTAAAAATCCCTGGTTTTCCTGCCAGTCCCTCTGCTTTCCTATTAAAACCTGACCACACTAACCAGGAGAGCACACCGTAGTCAGTTCTCTAGCTATGCTGGGAACTCAGCCTGCTCTCTTCCAGTGATCAGACTTGTCTTGACATACCTCCTCTGCACAGCCATTCACAGTGTGCTGCTGCATCTCCTCCCCCAGCTCTTATGCAGTTGAGAACAGAGGGAATCTGATTACTTATAAAAAAGGTATTTATAATTTTTTTTTATATCTTTTCAAAATGGTTTGCCTTTCATTTTTATTATAAACTGAATGGCTTGTTTAACAAGGTGATCGTTTACTATCACTTTAACTTGTCCCTCCCCCAGCTCATGACTGAACAGTGAACAGAGAAGCAGCAAACTGATGAGCATATTTTGTTGTCACTCTGCTCTTTAGCCCTAGCCCTAGTTGCATGTTCCTTGTTAGCACAAAAGCACTACAGAACAACTAATGCCGCGTACACACGATTGGAAATTTAGCCCGCAAAAGTGTATGCTCCATCGGACTTTTGCTGGCTGAATTCCAGCCAGCAAAAGATTGAGAGCACGCAAAATTCCTACGCATGCTCGGAAACAATTTGACGCATGCTCGGAAGCATTGAACTTCATTTTCTCAGCTCGTCGTAGTGTTTTACATCATCGCGTTCTTGGCGGTCGTAAGTTCAGCGAACTTTTGCGTGACCGTGTGTATGCAAGGCAAACATCCCGTCGGAAAAGCCGTCATATCTTTTTCTGTCGAGAAATCCACTCGTGTGTACGCATCATTTCTCCCTGTGCTGCTTTTTTCTCTCTCAATCTAGGCTCTGTTGTACGAGGGCTGCAATAATCCAATTCAAACTCAGGTTCTTACACTGGCCACATTAAAAAAAAATGCATTTAATGATGTAATAGTGTTAAGGCTTAACTTGTGTTTTTTAAATCTCCACAGAGTCTGGCTTTAAAGCACTCAGCACTCCAAGCAGATAGAATACACAAATTATTGCAGCTCTGTAATTATTAATACATCACAAAATGTATTTTTTAAATGCAAGCAGGATAAATACCTGGATTTGACATGGTTTCAACCTCTTGTGGTACTTATTGACCAGAGCAGGGGGTGTGATAGGAAGAAGCAGTACCAGAAGCTGATCAGTTCATGTGCTCACAAGTAGTATACTGATATAAAAAGAAAGCAGAGTGACCGAGAGATACAGTAAGCTCATTATTAGGCTACGTCTCCTTTTACTGGCTTGGGTGGATTCAGGATGACCTGGAATCAATGGAAGGGGGTTAAATGATGTTAGCCATCAGGCTATGGATATCTAGAGGCAGAAAAAAGTGTTGAAGGGGAAATCCCTAATCCCTTTTGGGTAAGGTTTTGCCTAAATTCTGCTTGCTATCATGGCTCACTTGATACATAGCCTAGGACAGCGATGGCGAATCTTGGCACCCCAGATGTTTTGCAACTACATTTCCCATGATGCTCCACTACACTGCAGAGTGCCAGAGCATCATGGGAAATTTAGTTCCAAAACATCTGGGGTGCCAAGGTTCTCCATCACTGGCCTAGGATGTGTTTGCAGAGTCTTATGCCAATCAATACATATAATAATTCATCATCCATTTACACTGCCTACACTTCACCCAAAGAACCATACCAAATATGTTAAAAAAAATGTTGAGTTTCTGAAGATTTTCCTAATATGGACTAACTGGAGAACTAAGTGGAAAACCTCAAAAGAAGAGAGATGAGCAAGGGATCATTCTTTACAGGAATGGCAGGAATTATTGTAACTTGTGACTCATCTAACTATTAGGAACTTTTGAAATCTGCAAATACCCCTACTCATAATAGCACAAGCAGCACCATGAGAACTTTTGGGACATGTTTCACCAATAAATCCCTCACAGTACTCTGACCCCTTGGCTCAGCCTACAGACATCTCTGAAATGTATACAACTCTTGACCAACAGTTTCATGTCTGTGCCCATAATAGTGATTTTACAGATTCAGGTAGCGGACTGCATATGGGTTAGAACCAGAGTCATATAAAAAGACAGTATTGGAAATCCCAGTTGCCTGGTAGCCTTGGTAGCAAGGCCTCCTTTGCTACTATCTCTGAGCTCCCACAATAAGGTATGCAGTGTTAGCAATCATTCATCATTTTCCATCTAAGAGGCAGTAGTTATCAAAATGAATTGTCCATTGTGATCTGCCTAAGGCTTCATTCCCACGAGGTGGATCCGCTGCCACGGAGTCCACCTCTGTTCACCAGCTCAGCGGGAGATCTCCCTGATGATCTCCGCTGAGCCGGCGGATGACAGGTCCCTCTCTCCTCACTGAGCGGGGAGGGGCTTGTCGAGCGCCGCTGGTTGCTTTGGAGAGATCGGACAAAAACAGACAGCATGTACGTTTTCATCAGATCTCACCCGATCCGATAGGTACAGATGCGAACGTAGGGCCATCCGTCTGATTTTAGCAGATCGGACCGGGTCGGATGTCAGCAGACATGTCACTGCTGACATCCGTCGCTCCATAGACTAACATGGATTGCCCGTTCAGGTCCGCCGACAAAACTGACAGGCAGACCTGAACGGTCCGACAGTGTGAAAGGGGCCTTACACCCAATTCCAAAACAACAGTGCCTGCATATTTTCAATCCTAAATGCTTCAAAACAGGGCAAGACAAAATAACACCTAATGATGAGAAGCGAATCAAAACAATTTGGTTCAGTTCTGATCAAATCTCGATATCCCACACTGATTGTTAGAAAGTTTCAGTGTATGACATTCTTTTTGAAAGGAAATCATGAGGTGTGTGTGTGATGGGACATGGTGGTGGCGATCAGGTTCTCAGAACATACTGCTTACTATATGGCCAAATGTTTATAGATACCGGACTATTAAACCTACATGAGTTTGTTGGGTGTCCTATTCCTGAACCATGGACAATAATATGGATTTGGCTCCTCAACCACAGCATACACTCTTTGTAAAAAGTCTTTCCCCCTGATTTTGAAATGTGTCTGTTGGAATTGTGGCCATTTAGCCAAAAGAACGTTTGAAGGTCAGGTACTGATGTTGCATGAGA
This sequence comes from Lithobates clamitans, assembly GCA_037952925.1. NCBI lineage: Eukaryota > Metazoa > Chordata > Amphibia > Anura > Ranidae > Lithobates > Lithobates clamitans. The sequence goes on along the minus strand of JBBGZY010001374.1, from coordinate 490,821 downwards.
ATAGTGTGTTCAGTAGGGTTGAGGTCTGTGTTCTATGCAGGCCACTCGAGTTTCTAAACATCAAACTCATTAAAAAATAGCGGTTGATTTAATAAAACTTGAGAGTGAAAAATCTGGTGCAGCTGTGCATAGTAGCCAATCAACTTCTAACTTCAATTTGCTAAATTAAAGGGTAACTCCACTTTTGTGGGAAAAAAAATAGCAAATAAAAAAAAATAATATAGCACAAACAATTGTGACACAAGTCATATTGTAAAGGACTGTTATTAAAAATTACTTTTTCTCTTCAATCTGCAGCGCTGTATTTTTAAAAAAATGCAATGCACAATGGCTACCTGGAGGTTTTCTGTACACAGAATGTGTACAGAACGCCCCCCAGATATGTAATTTCCTGCTTGTGTGATTTTCTCAGAAGCCTGCACTAAGATACAAATCAGCTTTCAGGCATTCCCTGCAACAAAAATGTCATTTTTGGTGAAACACTCCCAAGAGGAAATCACATCTAAAGGGATGCAGACCCTGCAATTTTCCTCATTAGAGCCCTGCAGGTGCAGCAGCTGGTTGATAATTATAAAACCACTCCCATACAGAGTCACTTTCAACAGGGACACAGACAAACACACAGGGATTATAGAGCACCCAGAGGGGAATGTTTTTTTCCCAACAAAAGTAGAGTTACTCTTTAAGCTTTGACAAAAAAACCTGAAGAAGCGTATTGGTTTCTATGCAGAGGTGCACCAGATTTTGCACTCCCCAGTTTTAGTAAACCAACACCACAGTCTTTATGAACCTGGATGTAAAGGATACATTCACCTTTTTGGGCAGAATTTCACTTTTCATAATAAATAGAAGCATTTTCCAATGCCATTTCTAGCCCAGCCATCCCAATGTGCTTTTCTCTCACTTACCTTAACCACAGGAGGTTTAGAATCCTGTCAGTCTATTTGTATTTTTGAATGGATTTTCAGATTCCATCACTTCCTGTAGTTTGTATCAGCATTCACTTCCTGTTAGGTCATCTCCCAGAAGGCTTCACTTCCTTGTTGCATCACTGAAGGTAGTGTGATAGGGTGTGTTCACCACTATGGACCACACCTCCCTCATTACAATAACACCTTCCACCCAATCCCTTTACAATCTGGTTGTACAATCTCCTTTAGATCTCCCATCAGCTATGTAGTACAAGGGCCTGTCTGATTGGATACAAAATGAATGGATTGTTCAGGTGTGTCCTCTATTCTATAGTTCTGGTACTTCTAAAGGAAATTGTACAGAGATTGTACAATCAGATTGCATAGTGTATGTCCATCTTTATACAAGTACATAGAAAGGGGTGGACGGAGACACTCAGTTGTCAGGTCTCATTCACATCTCCACGTAGTGGAAACTCACATACCCACAGGCTTTGCTTTTGGGTGTTTTGGAGCATTTCCACTCATCATGCAAAAAAAGTTCAGGTGATTGTTGTGTGTAGGGCAGACGTTGGGGACAACGTCTATTGTAGTGGTGGGAGTATGTAGCGCTGGTAGATTTCTGATCTACCATCTGATAGGTAAATTTAGTGAATTGCTCATTAGGGGAGTTGGGTTTGCCTCTGTTCTAGCTTGACTGACGTTGCGTATGGTTCCACACTGAGAGCACACCCACACACTGTGGGTGTCGCTCTTACCATTGGCTGGTGTTGGAAGGGCAACGTGTCGAAGCGTATGGGTGCTCCCCTGTCCTGGAGACAACTCAGTGGAGGTGTCCTCCGAGTTGCATTCTGGGAGAAGGTATTTATGGGACAGACGCCATGTTTTGGGGTCGTTTTACAGCCACCTGCTGGCCCTCCTGGCCGACAGGTATGCGATAGAGTGCTACTTCGTGGTCCTCTGTTCCAAAGGCCCGCACCGCTGCGGCGCGTAGGTGGGCCCAGAAGCATGTCTGGGGCCTACCACAGCAGCCGAGGAATGGTCCTGAGCTGTCTATCCAGAGTGAAGAAGCTGGACAACCGAGAAGATCCCAGGGGAGGAACCGTCATGAAAGGATCATGCAGAGTGCTGGTCTGGAGAGGGGCCTGGTGACTCGGTTGGAGGACGTATCCTAAAAGTAGTTCTACAGCATAGTGTTGCCGGGTTGGCTTAGAGGTCCAAGTACTGTGCCTGACATTCACCGCAAAATTTAATACATCCTGTGGCAGAGGATCGTACGGGTTTATTTCAAGCAAGTCTGTGGCAGAGACTTTTGTTCGTGCTACGTACTGGCTTTTTGTGTTCCACAAGGGGATTGCATCCGATTACAATTATTCAACTTTAAAGGACATTCTCAAGAATCCTAAAGAAAGGTATTTGAGCTTCCCTGCAGCTTCCCTCCTGCCTCTTTCCTGCTACTACCTTCGTTACTTGGTTTAATAAAACATTGAAAACGTACTCAAGTGTTGGTGCTTTCATCGTCCAGAGGTAAACTCAACGGAACCCTAGACCCGGTGCCGGTGAAGCATTGATGTCGAGAGTGAAGGTAACAAACCCGCCTAAATCATCAGCTCCACCGAGAGTTAGTGCTACATATATTTTACAGATATTGGTGGGCCAAAAAAAAAAGTTATTTATAAATGAATACTTAGCCATGGAATAGTAAAGAATTTGAAAGGCTGCCATCAGCGGGGCTAAATGCCCCCCTGCACCTAAATGCCAGAACCTCGTGCACCAGGGCTAAACATTTAGTGTGCATGAGGCCTTACACCTGTGTTCCTGTCAGAGTCCCCCCATCAGAGACTCCCTGTACATTTCTGTCCCCATCAGAGCCTCCCTGCCCATTTGTATCCCCATCAGAGCCTCCCCGCCCATCTGTGTCCCCATCAGAACCTCCTTGCTCATCTGTAGCCCCATGAGAACCTCCCTGCCCATCTGTGTCCCCATCAGGGCCTCTCTGACCATCTGTGGCCTCATCAGAACCTCCCTGCTCATCTGTGTCCCCATCAGGGCCTCCCTGCCCATTTGTGTCCCCACAGATTCTCCCCACACAATTGTGTCTTCATCAGATTCTCCCTGCACATTTGTGTTCCTATTAACACCCCTTGCACATCAGAGCCCTCCCACACACACTCGTGTCCCCATCAGAGCCCCCCCTGCACACTTGTGTCCCCATCAGAGCCCCCGACACTTGTATCCCCCATCAGAGTCCTCCCACACACTTGTGTCTCCATCACAGTCCCCCCCCCCACCCCGAACATCTGTGTTTCCCTCAGAGCCTCCCTGTACATTTGTGTCCTCCATCACTGCCCCCTCCCTGACACTTTTGTCACCCATAAGAGTCCCCCCTACACTTGTGCCCCCACCAGAGCCCCCTTCCCCCAGCACAATTCTTTCCCCATCAGTCTCCCCGCATTGCCTTCTATTTCCCCTGTAGATAATAGCCCATTACCACTGTAGTGCTCCTCTGAAGAGCTGGCTTTAGTGCAGACCTACTGCACTGCCCGACTCCCGCCCCGCTGTTACACAGGCATGCTATATGTGAAATGACAGTGGTAAAGGACACTAAATTTAACTGCAGGTGGGAGCCGGGAGGTGCAGCAGGTCTTCATTGAAATAATTTTTGCTTTGTTGGGTTTCTTAGGTTGTGGAACTTGCGCTGCACACCCCTCACTACCTGTCAGAATACAGAGGAAGCCCTGCAACCCGAGCAGAGTACGTCCCTACAGTGAGTCTGATGACTCTAGCTGCAGGCCAGAAAAAACGTCCTAGTGGGCCAGATGTGGCCCACGGGCTTTACTTTGGAGACCCCTAGTCTAGAGGATGGTAAAAGCACTTTTACCCAAGCAGATAGTGCTCCCCCTCGCTCTGGGGCAGTGGACTGCCCCTCACCATCCTTACATACAATCCAGGGCTATGATCCCTGCATTAGTCTTGATGACATTAGAGGCATCCGACCTCCAGAGTTCAGGGGGGAAGAGGCTGCAGGGATTGGTTTAGCTGCACAGAAGAGCATGAGTGGAGGATCAGGTAGGCTAAAAAAAGACTAAGCTAAAGTTTAGTCTTTTTTTAATTAATTTTTTCTGTTGTCCTCCATTCAGAGAGCACTTTTTATTGCAGGAAGTGATAGTATGTCTTCTATAAATGGAGGACAGGGACAGAAAAGATGGGCATAGTCGTCACTTTTGATGAGTGGCTGTCACTGCTGCAGCTATTTATATTAACCCCTGAAGCACTGGAATATCACTGTTGCGAGGGTAATGGGGGGGGGGGGGGTTTGGGGCAGAGGTCTGAAGATTTTTAAGGAACACGGCAGCCACCAGCACACAGACAGAACACTCATCATTCATGCAAGCACTGTCCCTGATACAGATTTTTAAAAATCACTAAACTTAAGTTTTAAGCACAGAGCAAAAGTTAATCTGGATTAGAAAAGTGCTTCCTCTAATGCCCCGTACACACGATCGGACATTGATTGGACATTCTGACAACAAAATCCATGGATTTTTTCCGACAGATGTTGGCTCAAACTTGTTTTGCATACACACGGTCACACAAAGTTGTCGCAAAATCCAATCGTTCTAAATGCGGTGACGTAAAACACGTACGGCGGGACTATAAACGGGGCAGTAGCCAATGGCTTTCATCTCTTTATTTATTTTGAGCATGCGTGGCACTTTGTCTGTCGGATTTATGTACACACGTTCGGAATTTCCGACAATTTTATAGCCTGCTCTCAAACTTTGTGTGTCGGAAAATCCGATGGAAAAAGTCCGATGGAGCCCACACACGGTCAGAATTTTCGACAACACGCTCCGATCGCACATTTTCCATTGGAAAATCCGACCGTGTGTACGGGGCATAATGCCCCGTACACACGGTCGGATTTTCCGATGGAAAATGTGCGATCGGAGCGTGTTGTCGGATGTGCGATTGGAGCATGTTGTTGGAAATTCCGACCGTATGTGGGCTCCATCGGACTTTTTCCATCAGATTTTCCGACACACAAAGTTTGAGAGCAGGCTATAAAATTTTCCGACAACAAAATCCGTTGTCGGAAATTCCGATCGTGTGTACACAAATCCGACGGACAAAGTGCCACGCATGCTCAGAATAAATTAAGAGACGAAAGCCCTTGGCTACTGCCCCGTTTATAGTCCCGACGTACGTGTTTTACGTCACCGCGTTTAGGACGATCGGATTTTCCGACAACTTTGTGTGACCGTGTGTATGTAAAACAAGTTTGAGCCAACATCCATCGGAAAAAATCCATGGATTTTGTTGTCGGAATGTCCGATCAATGTCCGATCGTGTGTACAGGGCATAACAGTTTCTACAAGGTTGAAATATCACAATTGTCTAAAATACAATTGTATGTTGTAGCACTGAAGTGCATCTATGGTTGAAGTATAAAATCATATATTCATTTACACTTTACATTCCGATTATTTCTAGTCTACTCAAATTAATCTGAATGATCTTGAAGTTTGTAAAATTACTTTGTGAAGATCCCCACACATTTACTTTCTTGAATTTTCTGACACATAGTCACTATGTCCTGTGCGTAGGCACTGCTGTGTCACACATTTCACAGAGCCTGCCTTTGATACTACAGAGGTGCTGAGAGGAAAGGTTTCAGGAGGCGGAGTCAGTACATGAAAAACAGCTTGCATACAGCAAGGTACCATGGAATATGCAGTCCTTAGAAATGGAAAATAAACAGCAGAGGAGAAGCTGCAGAGCATACAGGGAATCCAGGAAATTGTAGAAAGATATGGCAAGCAGACAGACAGCACTGACAGTATGAAAAGAAAGTAAGTGTAGCACTACCCCCGTAGGAGTTGCAATTGTCAGGGGTTCTCACTGCTGCACAGCCAGTCACGTAGCATCTTCAACTTGCATCCAGACACAGAAAACAGTCATTGAGCTTTGTTTTTGTTGTTTTATTAGGGTATAATAACTTTGATGGGGATAGGAATTATGGAAAGCCCAACTTGACTATAACAAGAAAAAACAGGGACAGTTTCCTCCCTATATACAGCTCCACTTGATCCTCCTGCACAGCTTGAATCGATCTTCTATACAGCTCCGCTTGATTTACTCCTTTTGGAAACAAACTTTTGTTAGCTTAGCAACAGCCCCATACAGGCTAGGAACTCTCAGTCCCTTAGGAAAGTAGCACATGTGTTTGTGAACTGCATTCTGGAGCAAGTCCACTCCCTTGTAGAAACTTGTCCAAGCTCTACTCCTGCAGGAAATGCTAGCCTACTTGGCTGCCTCTTCACAAACCCACCTGGCTGCTTCTTCCCAGTCTACCCAACTGACACTCTGCACCAGTCCACCCGACTGACACTCTGGAGATCTCCCAGGGCAATCCTGAAGACTTAAGCATACCGCTGTCTTCAAGAGAGGCCTGCTACATATGGCAGTACCTCCCCTTGTCTGTCCCTGCACCATGATGTTGTACTTACACTGTCCTTCCTTGCTCCAGCTGCCTCTCAGGAAAGCTTCCTCTAAAGTTTTCTGTGGTAGAATCCTTCCAGGTCAGTCACCTGAGCCCCGGCCTGAGGTAGAGCCCCGACCTGGCAAGGGTCCCTCAGGGGCCACCGACAGACTCTCTCCAGACTGAATCTCCATCTTCCACCCGACTCCTGCCAGCGTGAGTAATGTCTATTTAAGGGCTCACTTAGTCCCCTGTCAGGCCCACTTCCTGGGGATTGACTAATCGCCCTAAATATGCAGAATATCCCCTCCTAGCCCCCACCTGCTAATTTCTAGAACATCCTACAACATTCTAGAACCAGGGGGAGGCACCAGAGAGCTGTCTGTATGAGTCAAGCTGCCCTAAACTCTAATAACCCTGACCCAGATTTAAAGACTCACAAGATTAATCATGAGTCAGGATATAGTTTACCTACTCTCACACTAGTAGCACACAATAGAGGGTGCTACATAAGCTTATAATGAATCGTCAAAAATAGTTATTGTTTGTTATTACAATGCTGTTGTTATAAAATTAAAGCGTATGCTGTAACCTTAGAGTTCCTTTAACAGTACTCTCCACTGGAAACACCTGAACTTGATGTAGCGCTGATTTAATTGGTTCTTTCCCAAAACAGTGCAGAGGCTACCACTTACACAGGCAACAGTCCATTCAACACTCTAGGGCAGGGATATGCAATTAGGGGACCTCCAGCTGTTGCAAAACTACAAGTCCCATCATGCCTCTGCCCCTAGGTGTCATGCTTGAGTCTTGCTATGCCTCATGGGACTTGTAGTTCTGCAACAGCTGGAGGTCCGCTAATTGCATATCCCTGGTCTAGGGGATGTCTTTTTATGAGTTATTGCTAATAGAGCTTGTAACAGGGGATGGGTTGGGCTGGTATGGGAATGCTAATTTGTAACAGGAGGACACACCTCACTAGCAAATTTTAAACCAGTAACCAAGGAGAAAACCAGAACTGAGACCCTGTAGGAGCAGTCTCAGAGAAAGAGCTACCGCTGGACCCCAAAGTAGAACAGCACACAGCCACTGTATTCTTGAGCAGTGAGCAGTACTCACAATTTCCCATGGCAGCTGCACACCTCCCAACTCCCACAAGGCTCTCTTCAGTCAGGACCGGATTTCCCACAAGGCCACCGAGGCCAGGCCTCGGGGCGGTAGTGGTACAGGGGCGGCGCCGCTCCTGCAACAAATTCTCGGCCGCCCCCCACACTAACATAGCAGCATGTGATGCAGCGCACCCGGGCGCCAGAGAGGTGGGGGCGCTGAAGCACTAGAGTGCTCCTCTCCCTCCTCCTCCTCTCTGTGTCCAGACTGAGGCGGCTTCCTCCGCAGGTCACCGCCGCTGCTGGTTTTTTCAAGGCTCAAGCCTGTCCCCCCTCCCTCCTCCTGTCAGAGAAGGAGAGCAGCCGCCGGAGATCGGAGCAGCTGGTCTCTGTGCGGGGGGGGCGCGTGTTTTCCTGTGTCTCTCACTCCCGCCCAAGCCTGTCTCCATCTGTACACTTATGGAGGGGGGGTTGTCCTGGGGGGTCTGTACTAATTGAGGGGAGGTTGTCCTAGGAGGGGGGTTGTCCTGGGGGGTCTGTACTAGTGAAGGGGGGGTTTGTCCTGGGATGTCTGCACTAATGGAGGGGGGGTTGTCCTGGGGGTCTGTACTAGTGAAAGGGGGGTTTGTCCTGAGATGTCTGCACTAATGGAGGGGGGGTTTGTCCTGGGATGTCTGTACTAATGAAGGAGGGGGGGTTGTCCGGGGGGGTTTGTACTAATGAAGGGGGGGTTTGTCCTGGGGGACTGTACTAATGGAGGGGGGTTTGTCCTGGGGGGGTCTGTACTAATGAAGGGAGGGGTGGTTTGTCCTGGGGGGGTCTGTGCTAATGATGGGGGTTGACCTGGGGGGGGTTGTACTAATGGAGAGGGGGTTGTCCTGGGGGGGTTGTACTAATGGAGGGGGAGTTGTCTGGGGGGGTTTGCACTAATGGAGGGAGGGTTGACCTGGGGGGGTTTGTACTAATGGAGGGGGGGTTGTCCTGGGGGACTGTACTAATGGAGGGGGGTTTGTCCTGGGGGGGTCTGTACTAATGAAGGGAGGGGTGGTTTGTCCTGGGTGGGTCTGTGCTAATGGAGGGGGTTGACCTGGGGGGGTTGTACTAATGGAGAGGGGGTTGTCCTGGGGGGGTTGTACTAATGGAGGGGGAGTTGTCCGGGGGGGTTTGCACTAATGGAGGGAGGGTTGACCTGGGGGGGTTTGTACTAATGGAGGGGGGGTTGTCCTGGGGGGTATGTACTAATGGAGGGGGGTTGTCCTGGGGGGGTTTGTACTAATGGAGGGGGTTGTCCTGGGGGGGTTTGTACTAATAGAGGGGCGTTTGTCCTGGGGGCTCCGTACTAATGGAGGTGGGTTTGTCCTGGGGGGGTCTGTACTAATGAAAGGAGGGGGGTTTGTCCTGGGGGGGGTCTGTACTAATGAAGGGAGGGGGGGTTTGTCCTGGGGGGTCTGTACTAATGAAGGGAGGGGGGTTTGTCCTGGGGGGGTCTGTACTAATGAAGGGAGGGGGGTTTGTCCTGGGGGGATCTCTACTAATGAAGGGAGGGGGGTTTGTCCTGGGGGGATCTGTACTAATGAAGGGAGGGGGGTTTGTCCTGGTGGGGGTCTGTACTAATGGATGGGGGTTTGTCCTGGGGGGGTCTGTACTAATGGAGGGGGGTGGTTTGTCCTAGGGGGGTCTACACCCAGGAAAGTACACCCAGGGCTTCAGAGGGAGAGGACACTGCTGAGGAAAAACCATTAGAGAGAGAACCCCGCTGTCCTGTGCCACCAGAGGGAAAGCCACACAGCCTGGTGCCATCCCTGGCGGAGAAAGGAATGGAGTCATTGCAGGAATACAGATCTGGGTGCTACCCAGCGGAGTCACCACGGGCAATTCAGAGTGAGCTGACTCCTGATCAGAGGAACCGTTGCTGTATCGCTGGGTCAGGTGAGAGGGCCGATCGGCCATTATCTACTAATGTCCATGGGAACTGCAGTCTCTGACCGTCTCCTGTATCATGTCTGCAGTCTCTGACCGTCTCCTGTATCATGTCTGTAGTCTCTGACCATCTCCTGTACTATGATTGCAGTCTCTGACCATCTCCTGTACTATGATTGCAGTCTCTGACCATCTCTTGTATCATGGCTGCAGTCTTTGACCGTATTATGTCTGGGGGCTCTTTCTGGTGGTGTGTGTGTGTGTGTGGTCGGGGGGGGGGCGGCATTGAGGGGACCGGCCTTGGGGCGGCAAAGGGAGTAAATCCGGGCCTGTCTTCAGTGGGTCATCCAGACCAAATCCTTAGCTTGGAGTAATTAGAAATAGACCCCTCAGTTCTGCTATAGCTGGGACCTCGATGTAAATCAGCAGACTCCAGCAGAACTGCTGAGGGCAACTGAGACCGGGAACTTCTCCAGTAGGACAGGAACCAAGGCTGCTCCAGACCCCAGGCTATTTATGTTCTCCCCAGCCGCCTACTGGGCACAATTTCCCAGGGGTTGGCTGAAGCACACTAAATATTCAAGCTGCTAAATTGCCTCTCCCAGCCCTCTATATTCGGGATGCCTCCAGAATGCAGGGGGAAGAAAACAAACTGGCAGACTATGAGATTTAGAACAGCCCAGAGAGATAAATAGGTGCTCCAATGATTACAAAGGAAATAAAAAGATCTAAATTTAAATATCATTCTAGTAACCTACCTAGGAGGGTGCTGCTACATCAATTGGAGGGGTGTCCACATAACTTTGTCTAGCATATACAATCTAAGTACTGACTATGTTTCTGAGATTAAAGAGGTTGTAAACCCTTGAGGTTTTTCACTTTAATGCATTCTATGCATTAAGGTGAAAAACCTCCTGAGATGCAACAGCCCCCCAGAGCCCCCCTTTTACTTACCTAAACCTGGTCTTTCCAGTGACGGGCATAAGCACACCAGCTCCAGTCAGTGTCATGGGTCTTGAATGGATAGATTGATAGCAGCGCAGCCATTGGCTCCCTCTGCTGTCAATCAAATCCAATGACGCGGAAGCCAGGGGCGGGGCCGAGTCCTGCTGCCTGTGCCATTGAACGCAGCAGCAGGATACGGGAGCACGCCCATACGATGGCCCAGGGGAGAGCGGCTCTCCAACGGACACTCGAGAAGAGGAGGAGCCAGGAGTGCAGCTGAGGGACCCCAGTAGAGGAGGATCGGGGCCCCTCTGTGCAAAACCAACTGCACAGAGCAGGTAAGAATGACATGTTTTTTGTTTTTTTTCAAACAAACCTTTACATATCATTTAAGCTTGAGATAATGTATACATACAGTATATTTGGTGTTCTTTTAATATGATCCAATATGATCTGTTTCTACTAAATAAACAGAATATGATTACATTGGTGATAAACAAATCTGTTATGCCTTCTGTCAGAATCTCGAGATTCCCAATGTTTACATGACCAGTTATAATAAGCTGTCATCTCACTATAACTGTTTTTGGCCTTCCCTTATAACAACAAAATATCTTGTATTCTTTAAAATGTTGTTTTATCAGCCAAACAAAGTCACATATAAGCATGTAGCGCTGATGGCCCAGCACATAGACAGCAATAGAACGAGTGTTGTGAATGATCACAACATGCTGCCATGGGACAACAATATTTCCTTTGTATGTTCTGCACAAGTGCCCATCAATCACAATGAAAGTGACAACAGGCAGCAACATTTTGATCCCCACAGACAACCACAGGTGGCTGAAAGTTTAAATAAAAAAAAAAGAAAATCAGCTTATATTCTACTCTGTAGCCTAGCTTTGTTAATAATGTGCACATATTAAAATTTAAATATTAATCAAAATAATATATAATATATATAAATAAATCTTTTTTTTTTTTTTGGACAATATATGATTTCTCAAAATGTGTTTCTTAAGGGTAGGACTTCTTTGGTGTTATATAATTACATGTGCATGACTGATAATGTATGCAGAAAGAGCACAGTCCTATGATTATCTCCACTCATGTGTGACGTGCATCAGCTAATATGAATTGCACGCAGGCTGTGTAATAGGACTGTCTCCAAAGATTTGGCAGTGTATTATTTAAGAATTTGAGTTAGAACCCAAAGCGGGTTGGCTATAACATCGCCTTTAAGGAGCCAATGTTAAGTACCAGTGCATTTTTTTTACCAATTCTGATTTTTAATGTTAAAAGCAGGCTAATATGTAAAATAGAACCATCATTGCTAGCAGCTCTCTTCCTGCCCCTTTCCAGTTATCCATATAATCAAGTAGGAGACTTGTTCGTGTAGCCAACACAGTTGCTTAGTGGTTAGCACTTCTGCCTTGCCGCGTTAGGGTAATTTTTCTTGGTTCGTGGTTTCCACTGACACACCACAAAGATACGCTGGTAGGTTAATTGGCTCCTGTGTAACTTGTCCCAAGTAAGTTGGGAGGTTGGAAGTGTAAACTTCTTGAGGGCAGGGACTGATGTAAATGTAGAATATATGTAAAGCGCTACAGAAATTGTTGGTCCTATATACATATTTGTAATAAATAAAAAAAGATTTGCTAGCTGTCACCAAATCTTTTAGGCTTGGTTCACATATGAACCGCATGCGGATCACAGCATCGGTCCAGTGCGTGCTGGTTCACTGTTTCAGGTCCGATTTCAGCCCGAATTTTGGGCTGAATTTGGGCCTGAAACTGACCAAAAGACGCACTGTTTTTCTGCACAATGCACCGGACCTGCTGCGGAGATATATGAACCGGCTCCTTAGAGAGTCGGTAAAAATCTCCTGCTATTGTGAATTAGATGTGGGGATTCCGCATCCAATTCGCAATGGTGTGAACCCAGCCTTAAATTTGTCTATCTGACTTTCAATCACATATACTTGGCATTTCATGACCACACTTACCTATTTATTATAAGTTAAATGTGTTCCAAGGAAAGGCAAACTGCTGCCTAATGTCACTTTTACATTTAAGCAATAAAATGCATCCATGTGTTTTGTTTTTTTTTACTTTTTATGACAACAGTGAATCTACTTAAAGCGGAGTTCCACCCAAAAGTGGAACTTGCGCTTATTCGTCCCCCCCTCCGGTGCCACATTTGCCACCTTTCGGGGGGGGGACCTATTTTTGATAGGTCCCCTTTCCCACTTCCAGAGATGGCACCAGGGAGAAGCTCTCCTCCCTCCTCCTTCGCCAGGCCAATTAGAAAGCGCAGCACGCTTCGTGCATACGCAGTAGCAAACCGGCTGTAAAGCCGAAAGGCTTCACTGCCGGGTTCCCTTACTGGCAAAGGCAGCGGCTGCCTCCGACAGCCGATCTGAAGACCGGTGCAGCTGTACAGGTAAGTGTCCATATATTAAAAGTCAGCAGCTGCAGTATTTGTAGCTGCCAACTTTTAATTTTTTCATGCGGTGGGCGGACCTCCGCTTTAAAGAGGAGTCCAGCCACATGTGAAAAACATAAGAGTAAGCAGCTACAAAAATTGTAGCTGCTGACTTTTAAAAAACAACCACTCACTTGTCCCAAGATCCAGCGGTGTGCTCACCCCAGTCGGTCTTACCCGCTGTCTTGGGTCCCTGGTGCTGGCATCTTCACTATGGGCACCCAGCTGTGACAGTTTGCAGCTTCACAGCCGGGTGCCCACTGCGCGTGCACGAGTCGCACTGAGCATCGTGAGTGGTGGATGCAGTACTCTGGGAACTGTCAGTGTCCGAGAAGACTGCTGGGGGAGGAAGAGAGGAGTACCTCTATTTCTGAGTGCCGTGGTGCTCGGAATGGAGGTGGGAAGCAGGTATCTGTCAAAATCGGGTACCTGCTCCCCCCCCCTTGCCCGCTCCTCAAAAGTGCCAATTGTGCAAGAGGAGCGGGGGAAACTTACTCTTTTGGGTGGAGCTCTGCTTTAAAGAATAAGTTCACCTTTGGGAACATGTTACATGTTCCACCCGTTTTTGGGGTGGAACATGTAACATGTTTCCACTGTTGCAGGTGCTCCCTGATCACCTCTCTCCCTGTGACAGCAGTATAGGGAGAATTTTCCCATACAAGCTGTCACTTTTTCACAGAGTTACCAATTTTAAGTACCGACCTCCTTTGCAGGTGTCAGCTTGTAGTTTTCAATGAACTACCATGGTGCTGTTGAGTGCTGTGGTAGTTCATTGATGCTTCTTGTCAGCATGAAACTACCAGTCCGTACGACGTATGGGCAGACAGCTTACACTCACAGTCTGCAAGAGACCTGAAAAAAATGTGCATTTTTTTTTTATTTTTTTAAAGGTGAACTTATCCTTTTAAGGCAGTGGTTCTCAACCTCAATCCTCAAGTACCCCCAACAGGCCATGTTTTGGAAACATAAAATAGCTGTCCAAAATACCAAGCCATTGACTCTGATTTAGAGCACCTGTGCAAGATAAAGGAAAACCTGCAAACATGGCCTGTTGGTGGTACTTGAGGACTGAGGTTTAGAACCACTGCTTTAACCACTTGCCGACCGGCTCACGCCGATATACGTCGGCAAAGTGGCACGTTCCAGCGAATCACTACACGGGTACGTCTTCCCCTTAAAGAGCTGCCGGAGGCGCGATCGCCGCTGGCCACCTGCGAGGGAACGAGAGCTAGAACTGGGATTTGTGTGTTTGTAAATCCTTGTTCTGTCAGGGGAGAGGAGACATATCGTTTGTTCCTAGTAAGTATGGAACAACGATATGTCTCCTCCCCCAGTTAGAAATACTAACTAGGGAACACATTTAACCCCTTGATCACCCTCTAGTGTTAACCTCTTCCCTGCCAGTGACATTTACACAGTAATCAGTGCATTTTTATAGCTCTGATCGCTGTATAAATGTCAATGGTCCCAAAAATGTGTCAAAAGTGTCCGATCTGTTCGTCGCAATGTCGCAGTACCGCCATCACCGCCATTACTAGTAAAAAAAATAAAAATGCCATAAAAATGCCATAAATCTTTCCCATGATTTGTAGACGCTATAACTTTTGCGCAAACGAATCATTATACGATTATTGCGATTTTTTTTTTTACCAAAAATGTGTAGAAGAAAATATATATATCGACCTAAACTGATGAAGAAATTTGTTTTTTAAAAACATTTTTGGGGATATTTATTATAGTAAAAAATATATTTTTTTTTCCAAAATTGTCTCTCTTTTTTTGTTTATATCGCCAAAAAAAAAAAAAAACGCAGAGGTGATCAAATACCACCAAAAGAAAGCTCGATTTGTGGGAAAAAAAGGACGTCAATTTTGTTTGGGTACAACGTCGCACAACTGCCCAATTGTCAGTTAAAGTGACGCAGTGCCGTATCGTAAAAAATGGCCTGGTCATTAAGCAGGCAAATCTTCCAGTCTGTAAACGGTTAAGGCACTGAAAAAACAGAGCTCCCCCTAGAGGCTAACATATAAATCTTCATCTTTGATATAAAAGTAACAGTATGGAAAAGCTAGCAAAAACGAAAAGCTAAAGTAAGGAATTACTTAAAGAGAAAGCATATGGTGTTTCACCCCCTTCCCTGTTTCCTGTCTTAAGTAGGCTCCATCCCTTTCCAGGGATCCATGGCTGGCATTAGAAACAATTTTCTATATATTTGGCAGGCATTAAAAACCACTCTTCTGCCCCTTCCACTCCTCCTTCCTCTCATTGGGTGATTGACAGTGACTGGAGCCTGCACTGTCCCTGGTTCTCTGTGTATGTGAAGCACTCAGGGCACATGCTCCCCTACACAGATGTTTGGGAAAGTGTGCATTGTGACTTGGACTTGTAAGTGTCTGCGTCCACATAATTCAGGTAATTATGCTAACTAATCTGCATAACGCATATATATGGAAGCAAAAGGGAGGGCGTTAAGGCCCACACCAGCAGTGCCAACCGTCAGTATTTTTACTGGCAGCCAGTAAAAAACAGACATTTTCCTCCTGCCAGTAAATGCCAGTAACAGGAAAAAGTGGAGATAGACTGTCACTGTGACTCAGGAGGAGACGTGTCGTGTCGGTGAGGTGTCATCTGTGTTGCTGCACACTGCTGTCAGTGTCACTGTGAGAGTCAATTTCATGTGTGTGTGCCACCCGTTTTAATTTGTTGCCCTCCTGAGTCCTGCCCCTGAACTACTACTGTATGTCAAAAATATTTTTTTTTGCTTTAATACCTACCTTAAATCACATTTCTAATTTCATATTGTACTTGTTTGTAGCCTAAATACTGACATTTGCACTTAAAACTTTAATTTTGTAACTTTTGGAAATGCCAAGAAAAACTTGGCTGTGCCAGTAAATTTTGTGTGTCCTGTCAGTAAATTTCAATCTGATAGCTTGGCAACACTGGTCCACACGCCGATCATATGCATCACTGGGCAGCTAATGTTTCTGTGCTGAGAGCACGCTCAGTCCCCACTAATGATCAGTAGCCGGCAGAACCAGTTCCAGATCATGTGACCACTGTGACAGCTAACCACAGTGGTCACATGATCGCCGATCCTGCCCGCCCCGTGGGTGTAAATTAAAGAGATGGGGTTTGGTAAATAACAAGGAATTTATTTTACCTACAATATATTGTTTAAAAAAAAAATAAAAATTGGAGTACTCAATAATAATTTAATTAAATGCTGGGATAGTAATTCAAAACATGTTGCTAAAAGTACACATTCCCTTTAAGCCCTTATTGTGTATTCAAAAACTTATATGTGTACTCTTTTTATATATACATTTTTCATGTACAGTATATAAATTCTTTGTATGTAACATCCGTAGGTATACAGTAAGTTCCAAATTGTGAGTTTATTTTAATTATACATTTAAAGAAATCAGCATGTGTCCAACACAAATATTTCCTTTAAGCGTTTGACAGACAACAGCTGCTGATCTGAGCAACAGCTGCGGGAGGAAAAATGACTTGTGGCAATGAAAATCCTGGAAGGTTATTTATCAAAGTCAAAATAGCACCAGATTTCTCCTGAAGAGATTGTTGGAAGGAAAGGGTAGTAGGAGGGGATACTATGAAAGAGAAATTGTGCAAAGTGATAGGTAGTATTCACAACTCTAAGATGTCTTTGCAAGAATAAAAACTCATGAACTTATTCTGAGAAAAGTAAAGTCACTGCATTCAGTCCTATAAGTTCCTCCTGTAGTATCAGCGCATAACTCTTAAAGTGTAAAAGCTAGACATGTGCAATTCGTTTCGTAGCAAATCAAAATTCGGCCAAATTTTGCATCTTTCGGACATTCGGATGCATCCTAATGTCCGAATAAAAAAATAACGAATTTCAACTAATACGAAGGAAATTATAACGAATATAACGAATGAATTCAACATGATTCGGTAATCCGTTAAAGATCTAATGAAACAAAAGGTCAACTCAAAGTAAATCTTACAGTCCAATCAGCTGATTAATTTTGTGCTGGAGGTTGGATTACTGGCAAAGTGCATTCCTGAGAACTGAGTGAGAAGGGTGTTGTATTGTATTTGAGCAGAGGAGAAGAGATATTGTCATTGTGTGTATTAATAGATTCAATAAACAAACGACTTTCCAAACTACGAATCATTATCACGAATATATATACACATACATAAATATCGAATTTCAACTAATACGAAAGAAATTATAGCTGATATAACAAATGAATTCGACATGATTCGAGATTCAGTATAATGAATATCGACACTCTACGAATAATAACGAATTATCCGAAAACTAATTAACGTAACATAACGAATATAACAGAACGAAATTATGTATTTTACGAATGACAACAAACCGAAACTAAACAAAATTTCCCGTTGTGCACAAGTCTAGTAAAAGCCAAAACTTTTTTAAAATGTGTTCACAGGTCAGATCCCCTGTAAGATTATTATTGATTTCTCTCTCCTCATTTGGGTGAATCATCCTCTATTTGTCCGGGTGACAGTGGTCACCCGGATAGAAGTGAGAAAAGATGCAAATTTTGGGTTGTCACCAGAACAGAGCATTGTGTAATGGAGATACTTGTACTGGTGACCACAGTCAAGGGATTTCCCTTGCTTTGCAGAGGTTTTTGCCTACTTCCTGTTATGTCTACAGGACATTTCTTCATAAAAAGTAGATAATAAAGTGAATGTGACAGCGCTGCATATATAGTAAGCTCAAATAATAAATATAAAAATCAACATAGGAAAAATAATAATCAATGAACAGCTTTTTTATTGTATTTCATTTTACTTGCTTTTTAGCAGAAGAATTATCACACAAATGTGGACGTTTTTCATTGAGCATTATTCACCTGTATTCATATATGGACGTTTTTCATTGAGCACTATTCATCTGTATTTATATATGGACGTTTTTCATTGATTATTTTTTTTCCTATGTTAATTTTTATATTTATTATTTGGGCTTACTATATATGCAGCGCTTTCACATTCACTTTATTGTGGTGAGTAAAGTGATTTTGCGCAAATTGTGATGAAATGTTCTAAATAAATCGTCCCGAATGGGATATATAAAATAAATTTTAAAAAATTTAAAAAATTATAAAACTGTGTATTTAAACCATCTATCTGAAGTGACAATGTATAATATACAAAAATACACGTAGAGGTCATATATTCTCAATCATGCCGTGTATATTCCAATATTGAGAATATATGACCTATACGTGTAATTTTGTATATTATACATTGTCACTTCAGATAGATGGTTTAAATACATGTTTTTATAATTTTTTTAAATTTCATTTTATATATCCCATTTGGGACGATTTATTTAGAACATTTCATCACAATTTGCGCAAAATCACTTTACTCACCTTGATTGTTTAGTGTTATGTCATACACTTATAGATTTTGCTGAACTTTTACTTGTACTTTTTATTGGTTTAGTTTACTGCTTTTAAGTAGTGCGAGAGGCCTTTTTCAAACATTCACTTTATTATCTTCTTTTTCTTGTGGGATCACTTAGGTGACAGCAGAAGCATTCATTCACTTTCACAGTAGTTTCTTTTTAGTGTTAGTTTATTGATTAGCAGCACGCAACTACTTTTCTTTTTATCTTCATAAAAAGTACTGAGTGCCGCACTTCTTTCTGTTTCCGCGATGCCTGATACATTTTCACTCTGAAATCAGCACACGGGCTGTTAAGGACATTGGTTGCTTTGATAAAAAGGTATGACTGTCATGTATGCACACAGGCTACTTGGGCAATCAGCATTTAAAAAAAAGTGGTCAGAATCATTTAGCATCTTTACATTTACAGGGCATGTAATAGTGTAGAAACATTAACGCTCAATAAAAACCATACATACACTAAAAGATGAACTATGATTTTGCATTATGTCAATAACTAATTTTCTGGTTGCTCAATAGACTATTAGAGAATAACATCACACTGAAGACATCTACCTTAAAGTGGTTCTCCAGCCTGAAACAAAAATTAAAAGTCAGCATCTACAAATTCTGTAGCTGCTGACTTTAATAATAAGACACTTACCTGTTTATAGATCCAGCACCATCCTCACCCAGGCTAGTATTTCAATAGCCTTCCTGGTATCGGCTTCTTAAGTAAGGTCAGCCAGCTGTGACAGCTTGTGGCTGCACAGTTGGCTGCCCACTGCACATGCTCAAGCTGCACTGTGCTTTGTAAATGGTCCCACAGTCTTCTGGGACCTGTGAAGTGTCCCAGAAGACTGCAGAGAGGGAGGGGGAGAGGATAACTTCCACTTAGAATGCCTAGGCCAGTGATGGTGAACCTTGGCACCCCAGATGTTTTGGAACTACATTTCCCATGATGCTCATACACTCTGCAGTGTAGTTGAGCATCATGGGAAATGTAGTTCCAAAACATCTGGGGTGCCAAGGTTTGCCATCATTGGCCTAAGCGATCTGACCAGAAGTAGAAGCGAAAGACTATTAAAACTAGCTGCCCAGTCCCCTCCCACAAAAATGACATGCCAAATTAGGTAGAGGAGGGAGGAGGACTTAAAGCGTAACTTCCCCTTTTGGGTGAAGCTCCACTTTAAGCTCTCTGTCTTCTATTATCCTACTAAGTACACTATGTGGCCAAAAGGTTATGACCATCACTAATCAGTTGCCTCCATCTTCCAACTTTGTGGTTATAGGTTGTGGTTGTAGTTATAAGAGAATACTGTTTTCCAGGAAAGCTTTCCACAAAAGGTTGGAGTGTGTTTGTGGGCATTTGTGTTCAGTAAGCCAAAATGGCATTGTTGAGTCTAGGTTGTGATTTTAGAGAGAGACCTAGCTCAAATAGACGTTCCAATTGTTCCAAAAAGTGTTCAGTAGGTTTGAGGTCAGGGCTGTTTGCAGGCTACTCGAGTTCTTCCCCACTAAACCTAAAGCAAAAAAGGGCCAACCCCAACTGTTTCCACTGGGTTGGAAGTGCACAATTATCTAAAATATTTTACAGTGTATCCTGCAGCATTGGCAGTACCCTTTACTGGATGTCAACATACTTTTTGCGATAATGGGAGATAGTAATTAATTCTGTTGTATGGCAAAGTGATGTTAAACAGGAGCAGTGAGACAAATTGTGAGAAAGAATATTAAAAGTTTAAAACTCTTAGTCATAAATTCAACCTTTCGCCTCTCTAAGGTCACAACCTGACTGAATGGCACTTGACCCTGACCACTCCAAATTATGGGTCTGTTTTGGGTGAAAATCGGCCCGTCTCATCTCTTTAGGAATAATTTTGTTTTAGAACTTTGCAAACTGTCGCACATGGCTGCCCAGGAATACAGGCACACAGGTCTGTAAGCCTGTAGCAGAGACTTTGCTAAAGAAGACAAAGCTTGATTTCTGGCTAATTGTGTCATCAATTCGCTTGATAATTGGCCCCCCATAATGTAGGTGTGATGGTCAGGTCTCTACAAAGGTTTGACTATATAGTGTACCTCCCCTCTAATCAAGAGTTAAAGTGGTACTTATGGCACAATCAAAAATGTTATATATGATGCAGTCTGTCCCTAGCTTTACCAAAGCAGTCTTTGTTTTTATGAGTCCACATGTAACTTTTTTAACATGTTAATCCTGCTGTTATTTTAAGCTTCTTTTTACAGACCAAGCTGCTCAGAAAAAGTGTTAGTTGGAGGGTTGAGACAAACCATTTAACACTGACAGGGGTGCTTACAATAGTCAGCTTGTATTCGCTTAGTTGAAACCTTTATACCAAAAGGAAAAAAAAGTTTCTGTAACTGCTTAAAAAGTGTTAGCTGTAGTTCTGCTTTAGTTTGTTAGACACTTATGCAAAGCCTATCTAAATATATCAGTCTGTACACTACCTTCTCCAGACAGTGCTCAAGGGTGACACCGTTGTTCCTCCACTGATAGAAGAACCACCCTAGGACAGGAAGTGTCTTACTGGCCATATCACCAGGTCAAAATAAAGAAGAATAAACCTAAAAAAAGGAAACTAATGCAGCCACCCCTTTTGAGGATTGGTAAGCTGCAATATATTACATTTTTGTGTTTAATATAGCTTTAAGGTATATAGTATACAGTATATTCAATGCAAAACTAGGTACTTTTTTGGAAAGTTGTATACAAATAAACTAGTCCTTTACAAATATATAATAGTTCTGTTATTGTTATTAATTAGAACAGATATATATTCTCCTCCCGAGACTACTGATAAATGTACAAAACAGGTTTGGGGATAGCTCTGTTGTAATCCACCTATGTCTATGGAATATTTTTTTATTTATTTACCTATTTATTTACCTCCAATAGTTCAATTCATATATATATACTGTGTGTGTATTAAAACATAAATCAAATATTTCATTTTTACTTTGCTCTTTGATATATTTTACCAGTTGTACCATGTATGGTTAATTTATCTGTAAGTATTTCGAGATTACTAGTATATAGCTTGCTTTACCACCCTCAGGACAGGATTCTTGCTTCTAAAGAAGATCAACAGGTGCAGTCTGTAGATTTAATCTCTTGAGTTTTTAGCTGGCAAGAAATCGCTTTTGTAAAGAGCAAAACCACAGCTGCAAGGGTTCATGAATATGAAATGATTGTCAACAGCTCTGGTAGGCACAGTTAACTTGACGAAGGTGGAAGCAACTTTGTATCTCTGACCACCAGGGCAATGTTTAGCAAATCTGTTTTTTATGAACTAGAGCTTTTTGGGTGTACTTTTTTCCAATGTGTATATTCTTTCTACTTAAAAAGTCAGGTTTACTGGTTTTGTTAAGTAGAGGTCTTTGCCAATAAAGAATATCGTACAATAGAATGTTCTGGCAACATTTTGCCCATGGCTTGATTAAGAAGCCATTGAAAATAATAGGCTGCTGTGGCCCAAATGCTGCAGATGACATTGATCTTGCAGTGCTGCAAAGCCATGCGCGCCAGCTGCAAAGTGAAGTGCTGGAACCATTCTGCTCAGTACACATTTGGAGGTGTAGCATTTGCAGAAGTCAGAAGCACTGGCCAAACACCCTCAAAACACTAAGGGTGCTTTCACACTGCTCTGTTGAAAAAAGTGTTAAAAATGCATATTTATTTTTTTTAATGCATTTCTGGTCTGTTTTCTGGTTGGCATGTACCTGTGAAACATGAACATTTGACTCGAAAACCGCACCAAAACTGAAACTGCGATGCATTTTAATTTTATGCGTTTCTATTCAATGGGGAGTTGCATTTTTTGTGTGGTTTTGAAAAGCACATCAAAGATACAGCATGCAGGACTTTTTAAAATGCATCACACCTGCAGCACAGTGGGAATTATCTTGTTGCGTTTTTCTTGCGTTTTTAGCAAGGTAAAAACACAGCAAAAACATCAGTGTGAAAGGGCCCTAAATGAAAACACATTAAGCCATTATGGGTCCAGCTATCAAAATGCAATTGCCATAATGCCCAGTAACACACACACATAACCCAAGTTTTAAAGCGGTTGTAAAGTTAAAACATTTTTTTTCTAAAAAAAGATGTTATACTTACCTGCACAGTGTGGCCCTGCTCCTTCTCTGCTGGGGTCCCCCTCCGGTGCTCTTGGCTCCTCCTCTTTATAATGCCTAAAAAAAAAAAAAAAAAAAAAGAAAGAACAAATGCAGCCACCACATCTCTAAGGTTTGGTAAGCTGAAATATATTACATTTTTTGTTTTTGTGACACCCATTTTTAGCAAAATACAATGCTTTGTCTCCAAAATGTGGAAATGCTAGGATACTGTTAGTAAAGGAGAGCATGTTTATATGAACTTGTTGTTTACCCTTAAAATACCTATACTGATGGTTATTGGCCTTTAGGAGATGTCACATATTATTCCAACATTACTTTAGGGATTTTTTCCTTAGGCTCACCACACGTTACAATTTAATTGTGCAATCTCCTTTAGATCAGCTAACAACTATATGTACCTGCCCGGTTTAATTGAAATTGAATGAACTGAAAAAACTGATAAAAATTGATCCCTTGCAGTATGGCTGTGGCTGCACTGTAAGGGTTAATCTCTCGTTTATGCCTAGGGGAAAAATAAAATGAGATTGAGATCCTTTGCTCCTCCCCGCAGCTTTACCAGACCATAGAGCATCTGCACCCCACACTCCACCAGTCTAGGGTCCTGATATCATTAAACCCTGAGCAGGGTCTACAGCCCCACACTAGATGTGAGGATGCAGAGGGACAGTCCACTGTTGGATTGTGAGGGAGCATCACCTGCTGGGGGGAGAAGTAAAACCAAAAAAACAAAACAATTAACCACTGCAGCGTGGGCACAGTCCCACTGCAAGAGATAATGTTTTTATTTGCCCAGAATTGGGCTGTAAGGATCACAGGATTGGTGTTTGGAGTAACACTCTACGGTATTAAAGACTGTTATTTAGAGGATATATAGATATGCCATAGTCCCTAGCATTGAACTTTTTCTTCCTCAATGGCATTACAGATGTGTTCCTAAAGTAGCCAAAGTATATGGTCATTGGCTGTCTTTATGACAAACCACAGTGGCACGGTTCCCAACTTTCTGACTTTGTGATAGACTCCTAGTGGTGCAGTGTTCTTCAGAATTGAACATCTTGCTTGGCATCTGGTATCTCATATCGATGAACTACAAATGTCTGACTCTATTCTTGTGGACACTTCTTGACCATTGCCTGAAACCTTTTTAGGCTCAAACTATTTTTTGTTTATGGGACTTATGAGAGTGTTTAAAGCCTACTGTGGAAAGAGTAGTTAAGGCAATGTATTTACTTAATGGTAAAACAAGCTACTTGGGGACATAATTTATATTAAAATTCAGTATTTTGTTTCCCCTACTATTGGTACTATGCATCCTTATCAGTCTGAACTTGAGTTCAAAGGATTTTACCCACTTGTGTGTGAATTAAGGGTGAGTTTGCACCTGTAAATGCACCTGCAGTCTAATTAGATGGAAAACCATAGCAGGATTTCCCAAGATTAGTACGGGAGGCAGCCCCGTTGACAGCAATGGGAGACTGCTGACTCCCTTAGCTAATCGCAGCTACTCACATGTAATCACTCATGCAGCAATTACATGTGCATGATCAGCACATGTAATTGCCTCAATGCAGGTAGTCTGTGTGTCAAATCTTGTGCAGACAGTCAGGTGTGAATGCGCCATAACACATGATTCAGCACTGTAGTGCCGTGTACACACGGATGGATTTTCCGACGGGAAGTGTTCAATGTGAGCTTGTTGTCGGAAAGTCCGACCATGTGTATGCTCCATCGAACATTTGCTGTAAGAATTTCCGCCCACAAATGTTTGAGAGCAGGTACTCAAATTATCCACCAACAAAACTTGTTGTCGGAAAGTCCGATCACGTGTACACAAGTCCGTCGCACAAAAGTTCACGCATGCTCTGAATCAAGCAGAAGGAGTCACACTGGCTATTGAACTTCCTTTTTCTCGGCTCGTCGCATGTCTTGTACGTCAGCGCCTTCCCACGTTCGGAATTTTGGGCCAACATTTGTGTGACCGTGTGTATGCAAAACAAGTTTGAGCCAACATCCTTCAGAAAAAAATCCACGGTTTTGTTGTTGGAAAATCTGATCGTGTGTACGCGGCATTAGTATGAAAAAATACCTTTACTATAGAGCAGGGCACATGTTTACATTTTAAAGCTACCGTATTCTTCCAGCCAACATTCTAGACAGGAAGCTAAATCTGTTAAGTAGAACAGAACTAACGCCTATAGCTGCCTCCCATTGCATCAACTGAAAGATCAGATTTTTCTGAGCAAGATAGGATATATATTCAAAAAAGTGGAAAAAATGGAGCTACCTCCTTTTTGCTGTGAACACTACAACCTCTTAAGGCAGTGGTTCTCAACTCCAGTCCTCAGGACCCACCAACAGGCCAGGTTTGCAAGATAGCTGAAATACATCACAGGTGATATCACTTGCTGCTCAGTCATTGTAGTATTCTAGTCTGCAACTCCCCAAGGTAATACTTAAAATCTGGCCTGTTGGTGGGTCCTGAGGACTGGAGTTGAGAACCACTGTCTTAAGGGGACTTTGAAGGGCATAAACAACTACATGTATAACATTACAATAAGCTTTATTATTACATGTTAAAAATGATGACTATACAAAGATTAAAAAGGTTAATGCGGATACAACACAATTATTGTTGGTGCATAAGAGAAGATAACCATGTACTTCTGTCAACCAGTAGATCGTGGGCACATTAATTACCCAAGATAACAATAATAAAAAATAAACTGCGCTAAATGTCCTTTACATTATAAAAAATGTTGTGTGACATAAACGTCTGAAGTAAATGTTAAATGGTGTAGTCCAGGTATCACTTTAAGCAAGAAAAAAAGCACTCCGGATCATCCAAATGCTTCAACATGCACAGAAATGATTCACAATCCAAACGTCATGATAAAGAATTGCCCTTACCAGAACACCAAATATAGTGGGCGGATGGCTTAAACCCAGCCGGGGCCTTTAAGAAAAGGACCGATCAGCTCTATCAAAATTCAGGCGTAGTTCCCTCAGTTCAATACCGAAAGAAAAAAATGACAAGAAGGCTGGCCATAGTGTAGTATTGTTATACAATCATGTATGGACATACACCCGAGACCAACACCCTATTGTGCACTTAAAACGAAAGGTGATATCCCACCACCACAGCTGTAGAGTGTGCTTACAAACCCTCAGACTTTACACTCATTGGGCTCTATGTCACACTGGGAGATTGATTGCTGTAATCAGGAAATCCTTATCCACAGTATACGACCCAAAAATGAGATAAACTGACCATAGTGTAATACATTCAACAAACCCTTTAATGAACAAAGTAGTACACTTACAAACAGACGATCAAATTTGCATAAAGTGTGTAAAAACGCCGGCCGGCATATCAATCACTAAGCGGAGCTCGTCCTCCTTCCCTGGTCACGTGGTGACGTCACTACGTGCGTGCCCAATGCGTTTTGAAATAGGCAAGTTTGAACTTTCTTCTTCAGGGGTTATCGTCTCTTATGCACCAACAATAATTGTGTTGTAACCGCATTAACTTTTTTTTTTTTAACATTCACTTACAATATGACTTTTACAGCAATTGTATATGTATTGTATATTGTAATGCAGGACCCCATTGTCGCCACTTTTTCTCTAACAGCGCTGTTTTAAGTTTTGGATCTACATGTGAGTGTACATCTATTTTATCCTTAATAAATATTTTTAGTTTTTTGGATTTATACTATGTGGCCCTTTTTTTCTTTTTCCATCCTTCCACAATAAATTCTGTTCCGCTGAATGTTGTTTTGAGGGGTTTGCTTGTGGAACACCCCATCACTTCCTTAAGACCCTCATTCGTGAGATTGTGCACACCTCTCAAGCTCTCGGCATTATCTGGACGAATACAACCAATTCGTGAGACCGCATCCTCCTTGGAGTACACACAGCCACTCACCACCTAAGCCTTGTCCGACCCAATCCGGCGTATGCCCCATTGGGTCCACCTCATCTGGTAAGCCTCCCCAACTCTTGGTGGTAGTGAGCGGATTTTCGGTCAAGATGTTTATAATATTCTTCACTATTTTGTTTTAACACATTGCCATAGAGACTATGTATCTTTGATGTTCACAAGAGGACTATATGCTTGAAGCAGATTTAATTGACTCTTCTATTGTCTATTGACTTGCATATAGTAGCATTATACATTGTTTAGCGCCACACTTTTTTGTTGTCTTTCCATTCTACACTTTGTTGGTCGTGTTGGCTGCTTCCGTGTCTTTCATTTCAGGGTAGCGCAGAATTATTCTATATCTAGTGGGAGCAGGCGCGTCACAGCTCCCGAAAGAGGAGGTCAACCCAGACAGCAGGTAGCTCAGCCAAGTTTACACCACCTCCAAAGACGAACCAGGGCATGGTCAAATATCATTGTAAAAGGGTATATGATAAGTAAATAAAAAAAATGGGTTAATTAATTATCAAGATAACTATGGTTAAAAAATAAATGGATCAAGAGACCGCGGCTCCCGGTTGGGAGCATTTTTTCAGGCAGCTGTGGTACCCGGTATTACACCACCATCATACGAACTAAAGTGAGTTCACAGGTTTTTGGTTTGGGGGTCCCAACCCCACCATTTTACATGTTCACATATATCTTATCATCTAAGCCAATCCTTTTACCCATAGATACATCTTGTGCTCGCTCCTGACGAGTGGCCCTCCAGCCACGAAACGCATAGAGCTGCCATACGCCATGTTTCCAATTAACACTACCCAAACATCAAGTTTACTCTCAATACCTCCTTTTAGGACCAATGAGGTCATAGGCCTTGCATGTATTATTATGCATTACTGTTTTATCTAATTTTGCTTTGGTGAACTCCGGAAGGTTATTGCTTGCTATATTATGTGATACCGATCTTATGATATTTTGTGTACTGTACCACCATTATACCATTGTTACGTGTTTTATATTTGCTATGCTTGGTTGTATCCTATGGCAATCAATAAAAAATCCCAAGTATGTCCACCAATTTACTTTTTTGCAACCACATGCCTCATATAAAGTCCCACCCCTTTGCTCTCTTCCTCTTTGATTCATGACAGGGATGGAAATGTGTGACCTTACCAGGCCACAATTTCACTTACAGTCCCAAAGGGATGGAACAATTGGCCTTACCAGGTCATATGTTCATATAAAGTCCCTAAACCTTATTTTGTATAACAGATGAGGTAGTAGAAACATCTTGGTTAGTGCTATTTTGCCAGCCCAAGAGCAAGGGGCAGAGCGGAGAGAGGAGCAGAGGTCTTGTAACTTCTTGAGAAGAGCTTCATAGTTCATGTGGAGAGTATTGCTTGAGGGGACAGTTAATTGTATCCCTAGGTAGGTAAGCATTGAGGTTGGAGCCAAAGGAAATGGGGACAAATGAGTAAAGATTGTTTTTGTATTGTGATCTAAGCAGATACCAATCAGGTTGGATTTAAAGCAGATAACTGTGTACAGAGAGAGTTGTCCAAAGAGTGTGAGAAGGTTGTGAAGTGCTGCTAGGGACTGGAGAGGATTGGTCCTTTCAGGATTGTCATACAATGACATCCTACGCGTAAAATCCTAATTTATTGGTAGTGTCCCCGATTTGTAAACCTGAGATTAATGGATGATGTCTAATGGCTGTTCCATCATGAGGCCAAACATTAGTGGGGAGAGGGGACATCCCCGTCTTGTGCCGTTTGCGTTTGCAAATCGGTCGGAGGTCATACCGGAGGTCCAAACTTTGGCTGAGGGATGGGAACATAGGGCAAGCACTGCTGTGTAAATGTTGCCTGCGAATCCAAATTTTTGGAGAACTGCTTTGAGGTAAGACCAATAAAAATTTTTTTTTTATTGTTAATTATATTTTCTTTTTTTTATTTTGACACTTTTTTGAAAAAAAAAATGTGATCACTTTTATTCCTATTACAAGGAATGTAAACATCCCTTGTAATAGGAATATGACATGACAGGTCCTCTTAATAGTGAGATATGGGGTCAATAAGACCCCATATCTCACCACTAGGCTGGGAAGCCTGAAATAAAAAAAAAATTAAAGCGATCACCGCTTCCCAGCCAAAGCGGCGCCGTTTTTTTGAATGGAGAGGCCGGGCGTGACGTCATAACATCGCGCCCGGCCTCCGATGATCATAGAGACTCCGGCGACCATCTGGTCCGCCGGATATCTCTATGATCTATACTTGGCGCCGGCGGATCCGCTCTCCGACTCACTGATCGTAACGGTGAGTCGGAAAAAGCAACGGAGGGCGGCGGGAGGGGGGGATGTCCCCTCTCGCCTCCCGTAAGAATGATCAAGCGGCAGAACGGCCGCTATGATCGTTCCTATGGTGTAGAGATTCACTGGCTGAAACCGACAATATCTGAATGATGTCTGTAACTACAGGCATCATTCAGATTTTCATCACTCAAAGTCCACTATGTCATATGACGGTGGGCGGGCGGGAAGTTAGTATTCATTGCAGTAGCCATCTGGCCCTGTGAAGGAAGTGCGCCAATTTGCTTTTAGTATCTCCATCTCAGAGAATGGCGTGTTAAGCTCCACAAGTTGATCCACCGTGAGGGCAGGTAGTTTCAATGAATCATGGAAATTTTAAATTTGGTTGGGATCAGGGTTGGGGGTCGCTGTGGGCGCATTTAAGTTATACAGGGAAGCATAAAATTCTTTCAAAGAAATTGGCGATGTTTATGGGGTTTGTGACTCAGTCTTTGTGCTGTCTGAGACTACGTTTCACTTGTTTGGCTAAGAGGGCTCCTGGTCTATTCCCATACGCATACCAATTTTGTGGGTGCTTGAGGTGATAATCAAAAGAATTATGTAGAAAGGTGTGATGTTCTTCCCTAAGTTTACTTAGACAGGTTTTGTTTGATTTTTCAAGATTACGGATCTGCTCGAGAAAGCTGTCAACTTTTTTAGCTTGTGTACATTTCTCATGGGCCCCAAGCCTTATGAAAACTCCTCTCATAAAGGGTTTGTGCGTATTCCAAAGCAGTACATCATTCAATACAGAATTTTAATTCAAAGTAAAGTAGGACTCAAGCTCCATCTTAATCTTTTCCTGGCACATGGATTGGGACAAAAGAGATGTGTTCATGCTCCAGGTAGTAAATTGTTTGGTAGATAGTGTGATTGTAAAGAAGTGCGTGGTCTGACCATGTTATTAAGCCTATCTTGGCTTGAGATATAGATTGTAAGGTATGTTTGTGTAACAGGAAAAGACCAATCCTGGAGCAGGATTTTTGTGCAGCTGCGTAGAAGGTGTAGTCCTTGTCTGACCCAGGTAAGCACCGCCAAGGTTTGTACAAATCTTCTAGCTGCAGAAATGTGGAGAGGGCAGTGGGGCTTTGTCTGTTTGGGTTGGAAGAGTCAAGTGACTTATCGATAATATAATTAAAGTCACAGCACAGAGTAATGCAATCTTTTGGGTAGCGAGAGATTTTGTTGGCAATTGTTTTGAAAAATAGTTTCTGATGAGAGTTGGGATATTAGCTATAACAAGTGGAATGTTGTCAAAGAGGGCGTATAGAATTAAATATCTTCTGCAGGGGTCTATGTCAAGATGATTAAGTTGGAAGGATAAGAATTTGCACACTGCGATCATGACCCCTCTTACTTTTTTAGTGGCGTGTGCGAAGAATGTGTGGGGGTATAGCTGGTGGTGGCAGGAGGGGGGTTTGTATGACTTAATGTGCATTTCCTGCACGCATAATATGTCTGTTTTTTGATTGACAGCTTCCCGCCAAAGTTGGGATCTTTTGAAAGGGCTGTTGAGGCTTTTTGAGTTGATAGTAGTAATGCAGATAGGCATTATAGGGAGTGTAGGCAGTGTTAGATGGGTAAAGAGAGAGGAGGCCCACTATCTCACTATGACTATCTATTATATTACAGCTTAGCAGTGTTTTGGGAGGGTAAGGAACGGTACCTGGAAGTGGAGTAGTGCCAACGAAAACAATATAGTATGGCTTAGCAAAAAGGTGTAGAATAGACAGAACTTCATAACAACAGTAATAAACTGTGCGTAGGCCATGTGCTTAGCACACTTTGTACCAGGGATGTGTGATAATTATCAAACTGAATCTAACAAGTAGGCTGAATAAAGCATATGAGACCGCTACTAAGGGCTCAGATTATGTAAGCTTAAGGAAACCGGACATTCTGTCAAATAAGAGTGAAATGTAGCAAGGAGGACGATGAATGCACCGGGTTTAGTAACTGTTAGTGTGTTTTTCAGGTTTTTTTGGGATGCGTTATTTCATGAGTTTCTCGGAGGTGATGAGGGTGTCAGGCCCCAATTGTGGAGATTTTTGAAGCCATCCTTTGGGTAGGAGATGGTGACCTGTTGGTTTTGGTATGTAACCAACAGTTTGGTGAGGAACCCCCAGCGGTAGACGATATTGCGGTCAGTGATAGGAGAGAATACCTTCCTCATCTTGGAGGTTGCAGCAGAGAGACCTTGGTATAGGGTTACCCCAGCATATGGAGGAAGGAGAGAGTGAGAGGCTCTCAACACTCTTAGTAGATGCTCCTTAAAGTGGTAGAAGTCGACCCATGTTACGACATGCCTAGGGACCGTGTCAGGTAGGTGCACTGGTTTGGGGAAACCCATGCGTTCTGTCCATCAACAAATCTCTTGGCAAGAGATCAGGGATGAGTTTCAGGAAAAGCTGTTGTAAATAATGTATGTGGTCTTGTGGTTTTACAGCCTCAGCTACCCCTCTACCTTTTATGCTGTTGCAGCATGAGCAGTCCTCTAAATCCACAATATTTAGCTGTAGTTGGCGGATTATGTCTGCCTGTCGCTCATGTGCGTCTACCATTTCATCATGGCCTTTTACAACCGCTCCTAGCTAGGCTTCTATATGATCTGTGCGGTCTTCAACACCATCAATTCTTTTTGTTAGATGGAACACGGAGGAACACAGCTCATTTTGTAAGCCAACTTGAAGGGAGAGAAGCATTCCTTTAATAATGTATTGTTAAGGGTGCCATAGACACAATAGAACCAGAAAATGTATATAAAAAGATATTTGTATTGGTACAAAAGTTTTAAGTTAAAAGTCTATACAACACAGCCCTCATGAGAAAGGAATAAAAGTGATAGAAAGTCATATAAAAGAAAGAGGGCATCTGGCCCATAGCTATAAAAAATTCATACTTGATCTGCTTAGATTTATCTGGACACGTAATGTGTTAACCTTTGGAACCTCCCACTACCTCCAAGTGCAGGGCGTTGCGATGGGGGCCAAATGTGCCCCATCGTTAGCCAATCTGTACCTGGGGGGGTGGGAAAGGGAGCTTTTGGCTCATGATAACATATCTAGTCTACTCAAACACATCATTTCTTAGCATCATTATATCTACGATGTTCTCTTATTTTGGTCGGGCACGAGAGAGAAATTAGAACTATTTATGACCACTATTGGGAATAATTACTACAATTTAACCACTTCAGCCCCAGAAGAATTTACCCCCTTCCTGACCAGGTCATTTTTTGCGATACAGCACTGCGTCAGTTTAACTGACAGTTGCGCAGTTGTGCGACATTGTACCCAAACAAAATATATGTCCTTTTTTTCCCAAAAATAGAGCTTTCTTTTGGTGGTATTTGATGACTTCTGCGGTTTTTATTTTTTGCGCTATAAACAAAAAAAGAGTGTCAATTTTGAGAAAACACAATATTTTTTACTTTTTGCTATAACAAATATCCCCCAAAAATATATATATATAAAAAAACAAATTTCTTCCTCATTTTAGGCCGATATATATTCTTCTACATATTTTTGGTAAAAAAATCGCAATAAGCATATATTGATTGGTTTGCACAAAAGTTATAGCATTTACAAAAAAGAAGATAGATTTATGGCATTTTTATTATTTTTTTTTTTTACTAGTAATGGTGGCGATCTGCGATTTTTATCGGGACTGAGACATTGCGGCGGACAGATTCATAATTTCAATGCTACAGTATATCCTGGCTTGAATGAAACTGTTAGTTTCAAGCCATTTTTATAAATACAAATGTTGTCACCATCATAGGTCATTCTCATGCTCCATCTGGCCCCTCCCTTTCTTCCCCTCCCCCCATTCCCCTCCTCCTTCTCCTCCCCCTTCCTTCCCCTTCCTCCCTCCCTTTTTTTCTCCATTGCCCTTCCCCATTTCTTGTTCTCCCTGTCCCGCTTCCCATTTCCTCTTCCCTTCCTCTCCCCTTCCCTTCCCCCCCTTTTTTTCCCCTTTTTCCTTTTTTCACTGCCATTATGCATTTATATGTATTTTATGATAAATATAAACTAATTATGGGTGATAAATTATTTAAAATGATAAAATAAAATAAAATGATTTATCTTTGGATAAGGTTTTTTTTTGTTTAAAGAGGAAGTCCACCTAAAAAAAAATATTAAAAGCCAGCAGCTACAAATACTGCAGCTGCTGACTTTTAATAAATGGACACTTACCTGTCCCAGGGTCCAGCGATGTCGGCAGCCGAAGCCGATCATTCGCTCGGCTCTTGGCAGCTGCCGCCACCATCCTCGGTGAGGGAATCAGGAAGTGAAGCATTGCGGCTTCACTTCCCAGTTCCCTACTGCGCATGCGCGAGTCGCGCTGCACATCCTAACTAGTCCCCACTATCTCCTGGGACCTGTGTGTTTCCCAGGAGACAGCGGGGGGGAAGGGGCGTGACTCCCGTGGGAGTCTATTCCCGTAAGTGTGTGCAAACACCTGTATTATACAGGTATCTGCACCCCCTGCCCCCTGAAAGGTGCCAAATGTGATACCGGAGGGGGGGAGGGTTCCAAAAAGCGGAGGTTCCATTTTTGTGTTGAACTCCGCTTTAAGTAGTTTTAGTTCCGATGGTTATATGGGGTGCACCACTTTGTGCGTGCCATATTGTGTTTTTTGTATATGCTTATTTAAAATTATTTGTTTGTATTACTGTATTGATTTTGTGATATAATGTAATTTGTTTGCCGTGTTCTTTCCATCAAGCCAGGGCTCCCTTGAGCCTGTGGCTATTGTCATCCATTTGCCTCCAGTTCCCTTTTTCTCCCCGGATATTGTGCTGTCTGGGGCTGCCTGTTGCGGTGTAGATAGGATGTGACACATGCCCACTGGCCTTTGGTCACTGATGGGGCATGTCATCTGCGCCTGCATCTCCTCTCCCTCGCTGGACCATGTTGTTCCCTGGTCAATGTAGTACTATGATCCCGGCACATGCGCGGTGGCGTCTGTATGTCCACACTTGGCCGGATACGTCAGATGCTGGCCAAATGGAGAGACAAAGAAGTCCTGGGGGAAGAAGCCTGCTAGACAGGACTCTAAGGCCTCTTTATGAAGGGGCGCCCCTGTTCGCTCGAGTTGGGGGAAGACTGCTACAGTTCTCAAAAGCTCTGGCAGGAGGATTTCAGGACAGATGGGTAATCTCCACGGTAACCTTAGGTTACAAACTGGAATTCCAAGAGTTTCCCTCTCCTCGTTTCCTCAGATCAAGTGTTCCCAGAGATCCAGAGAAGAAGCAGTCGCTCCTTCTAGCGTTAGAGCGACTTTTGTCGCAAGAGGTCATTATGGTGGTTCCCGCGAAGGATCAAGGATTGGGTTTTTATTCCAACCTTTTTACGGTCCAAAAGCCAAATAGGGATGTCAGACCCATTCTTGATCTAAGGGATCTGAATCGGTCCTTCCGCATGGAATCAATTCGGACAGTAGTCTCCATCCTGCAGGGAGGAGAATTTCTGGCATCGATAGACATCAGAGATGCATATCTGCATGTGCCCATTTTTCCTGCTCATCAGAAGTTTCTGCACTTCGAGAGAGGAGGGCGTCATTTCCAGTTTGTGGCTCTGCCTTTCGGGATAGTCACTGCACCTCGAGTGTTCACAAAGATCTTGGCTCCTCCTCTGGCCAGATTAAGGGCTCAGGGTATAACTGTCATAGCATACCTAGATGACCTGCTCTTGATAGACCGGTCGGTAGCCTTGTTGAACGGGAAATTGAGGACCACAGTCAAGTATCTGGAACACCTAGGTTGGCAACCCAGAAAGATCTTTCCTAAAACCAGTAAGAAAACTGGAGTATTTCGGTCTGATCATAGATACAAGCCAGGAAGAAGGTATTTTTACCTCAGGCAAAGATCACTGCCTTAAGGGAGCTGATTCTGGTAGTCAGGACCAGGAAGGGTCCTTTTGTCCGCCTTTTGTATAAGGCTGCTGGGAAAGAGGGTAGCTTCATCGAAGCAGTTCCCTATGCTCAGTTTCAGTCAGGACTGTTGCAACACAGTATCCTGTCGGCCTGGAACAAGAGGGTTCAGGCATTAGATTTTTCGTTGCACTTGTCTCATGCAGTGCGTCGTTGCCTCAATTGGTGGTTAATACCCGAAAGCTTGCAGAAAGGGAAATCCTTCCTACTGGTCACCTGGACGGTGGTAACAACGGATGCCAGTCTTTCGGGTTGTGGAACAGTTCTGGAACAGTCTGCGGTCCAAGGGGTATGGTCCAAGACCGAGAGGTCTCTACCCATCAACGTTCTGGGGATCCGCGCGGCATATCTAGCCCTAAAGGCCTGTACTCTCAGGCTACAGGGTTGCTCAGTCAGGATCCAGTCCGACAATGCCACAGCAGTGGCTTATATCAAATTTGTGGCAGGGACAAAAGATCCTCTTGCATACCGGACGGATGCGGTGGTGATTCTATTCACTGGTTTATGCATTCCCGCATATTCTGCTACTGCCACGATTCCTTCACAGGATCAGGCAGGAAGGTCGGTACTTCTGGTAGCCCCCGCTTGGGCCAGGAGGACTTGGTATGCAGAAATAGTAAGGATGACGGTGGGTTCCCCGTGGACCCTACCGTCACGCCCAGACCTGTTATCTCAGGGTCCAGCGTTCCATCCTGCCTTACAAACGTTAAAATTGACGGTTTGGCTATTGAAACCCAGGTTCTAAAGAGCTGTGGGGTTTCAGGTCCTGTGATATCTACCTTGATCAATGCAAGAAAGCCAGCTTTCAGAGTAATTTATCATAGAGTCTGGAAAGCTTATGTATCGGTTGGCATCTCAGAAAATATGTGATTGGTAGAATTTTTGATTTTCTACAATTGGGATTAGAGATGAAGCTGGCCTTGAGTACCATCAAGGGCCAGGTCTCGGCCTTATCAGTATTATTTCAACGGCCACTTGCTTCGCATTCTTTGGTCCGAAACTTTATGCAGGGGGTGACGCGTCTAAATCTTCCGGTTAAGGTGCCCCTAAACCCCTGGGACTTGAACTTGGTTCTGTCTGTTTTACAGAAACAGCCCTTTGAACCAATACGTCAGATTCCTTTGGTCTTGCTGACAAGGAAGTTAATTTTTCTGGTAGCCATCTCTTCTGCTAGAAGAGTATCAGAATTAGCAGCTCTTTCCTGTAAAAGAGCCTTATTTGATTATGCACAGGGATAGAGTGGTATTGCACCCTCATCCTAGGTGATTTCAAATTTTCATCTAAACCAAGACATTGTTCTGCCTTCCTTTTTTCCAGATCCTGTTCTTCGGAAGAAGGGTCACTACATTCTTTGGATGTGGTAAGAGCAGTCAAGGCCTATCTGGAAGCAACTGCTCAAATTCGCAAAATGGATGTTTTGTTCGTGCTGCCAGAGGGTCCCAATAGAGGACAGGCAGCGTTAAGATCTACCATTTCTAAATGGATTTGACAATTGATAATTCAAGCTTAGGGTTTGAAACAGAAGATTCCTCCGTTTCAGATCAGAGCACATTCCACAAGGGCTATTGGTGCTTCTTGGGCAGTGCATCACGGGGCCTCTATGGCTCAAATCTGCAAGGCCGCAACCTGGTCTTCAGTTAATACATTCACCAGATTTTATCAGGTGGATGTGAGAAGGCATGAGGATATCGCCTTTGGGCGTAGTGTGCTGCAGGCAGCGGTACAGGGTCCTCAGGTCTGATTGCACCCTACTTGGTTGTGGTTCCCTTCCCCTCAGGTAGCATTGCTCTGGGACATCCCATCAGTAATTACTGAGGCTCTGTGTCCCGTGATGTTCGAGAAAGAAAAAAGGATTTTTTTATAACAGCTTACCTGTAAAATCATTTTCTTTCGATGGACATCACGGGACACAGAGGTCCCACCCCTCTTCTAATACACTTATATTGCTTGGCTACAAAACTGAGGTATCCCTGCAAGGGGAGGGATTATATAGGGGGTTGAACTTCCTGTTAAGGGTGTGACCAGTGTCTAATCACCTAGTGATACCTATATAACCCATCAGTAATTACTGAGGGTCTGTGTCCTGTGATGTCCATCAAAAGAAAAGGATTTTACAGGTAAGCTGTTATAAAAAATCCTATTTTTGCATCCTAATGCCACGTACACACGAATGGAATTTCCGACAACAAAACCAGGGATTTTTTTCTGAAGGATGTTGGCTCAAACTTGTCTTGCATACACACGGTCACACAAATGTTGTCAGAAATTCCGAACATCAAGAACGCGGTGACGTACAACACATACGATGGGACTATAAAAAGGATGTTCAATAGCCAGTGCGCCACCCTTGGGACGGCTTCTGCTAATCTCGTGTTTATCTCGCGTTAGTAGAAGTTTGGTGAGAGACGATTTGCGCTTTTCAGGCTCGTGCTTGTCAGTTCGTCTATGCTTTTCAGTTTGTGCTTGTGGGTTCGTATCTGTTCTTCAGTGCGTGTTGTCAGTTTAATCCTGTCTTTCAGTGCGTTCTATTTAATAGTTCGCTTCTGTTTTTCAGTTCATTCTTGTCCGCTTGTTTCTGATTTTCAGCTCGTTCTTCTCAGGTCCTTTCTGATTTTCAGTGCGTTCTGTCAGTTCGTTCTGACCAGCTGACTGTTTTCAAGCCATGCTGCGGGTACGTACTCATCGCAGAATTCGTGCTGTGCTTGGACTTGTTGTTGGAGTTCTTGCTTTGACCCAAGTCCAGTCCATGAACAGGACGAGGAGGAGTTCATGGATGAAGAATTGGTTGCTCCAGCGTGATTAATTCTCGCACATGCCTTTGCTGCTGGAGATCCAGGAGAATAATCTTGATGATTTCAGGAATTATCTCCTGATGACGGACCCCATTTTTCACCGTCTGTTGGCTTTGCTGTCCCCTTATTTTACGAAGCAAGACACCTGCATGCAGCAAGCCATCACTCCCGAGCAGAGGCTCATCGCCACATTGCAGTACTTGGCGACAGTGAGAAGTCTCCCGGATATTAAGTTCACGACTGGAATCTCCCCCCAGGCTCTGGGAATCATTATTCCAGAGACCTGTTCTGCCATCATACAAGTCCTGCAGAAGGGCTATATTAAGGTAAGTTTTTTTCTTTAAATTACATTCTATTGCCCTGTACACACGATAGGATTTTCCAATGGAAAATGTGTGATAGGACCTTGTTGTCAGAAATTCCGACCGTGTGTAGGCTCCATCACACATTTTCCATAGGAATTTCCGACACACAAAGTTTGAGAGCTTGCTATAAAATTTTCCCACAACAAAACCCATTGTCGGAAATTCCGATTGTGTATACACAAATCCGACACACAAAGTGCCATGCATGCTCAGAATAAATTAAGAAACGAAAGCTATTGGCTACTGCCCCGTTTATAGTCCCGATGTACGTGTTTTACGTCACCACGTTCAGAACGATCGGATTTTCCGACAACTTTGTGTGACCGTGTGTATGCAAGGCAAGTTCAAGCCAACATCCGTCGGAAAAAATCCAACCAGGAAGATGAAGAACCTGGAGGAGTCAGCGACTGTTTTGAGTCGCAGGTTACTGCGGACCTCACAACAACCCCTGGTGGCCCAGAGTTGTATGGCTGTCTGACAGCCAGTAAACTGGAACAAATGGAAAGAGGGCCAATGTTTCATCTGTGAGGAGGTAGTACTTCAGGCCCTAAACAAGGGGATGAGGGGCCAACTCACAACTAAAAGCCACGTGTGTGAGTTGGACCATATTACTCCTCCACCACCTCCAGCAACACCACCACCACCTCCAGCAACACCTCCAACAACACAGCCACCCAACCCACAACAGCAGCTTGGAAGGAAGCGTGGAAGGAAGTGTTGAGAGTGATGGCCTGGGTTTAGTGTGGTCTGCCAAAAGACGCAGGCTGTTGTAAGACCACAGCCTCAGGACATATATGTCATCTGCTGCTGCTCCCGATCTCTTGGAGTCCTGTACCCTATTAAATGGACTCCTCAGGTTACCAATTTTGACAGTCAAATAATTGATGTCTGCCCTGGGGTACAAAGGCTTCACCAATTCAAACTGTTTCTCCAGTGTTGCCTTCCTCTTTATTTTGTTAGGACCCCTAATAAATTTTAAATTTTTGTTTTGACAAATACTTGGCTATGTGTTTTACTTCAAACAGGACAGTTTGTGAGTAGGCGGGTACATTTCAAAAATACAATGTCAAATTAACAAGGGACACCAACACCAACCAACCTCTTTGAGATAAAAAAAATACAAGATAAAAATGGTATTGTGGTAACTTGACACACAAAACGACAAAAAATATTATGGAGATCACTAGAAAAAAAAAGCTTTTATTCTGGAGATCTGGAGAAATTTTTTAAAAAAAGGAGATCACTATAAAAAATAAAAAAAAGATTATTCTGGAGATTATGAGAAATAATAAAAAAACCATTTGTCAGAACTCTGTGTAAATATCAGCAGCAAAGCAACTTCATTATTCTAGCATTATAAAGAAGAAGAGAATGTGCTGCATTGAAAGATTAAAAAAATTGCTGCATGACGAATGTGCTATCTCTATTACGAACGCTAGTTTTACAAGACCGAGCGCTTCCGTCTCGTAGTTGATTCTGAACATGCGTGGACTTTTGTGCATCGGACTTGTGTACACACGATCGGACTTTCCTTTGTTGTCAGAAAATTTGAGAACCTGCTCTCAAACATTTGTGTGCGGAAATTCCGAAGTAAATGTTCGATGGAGCATACACACGGTCTAACTTTGCGACAACAAGCTCACATTGAACATTTCCCATCGGAAATTCCGATCATGTGTATGCGGCATTAGCATGTTTTGTGTTGAGACAATAGCACATATATTTGGTCCCATACCTATCCCTATTTTTATTGTTTATTTTTCTGTTTTCCCAGCTTTTGCTGGTTTACTTTTTTGATAATCAGTGTCTTTATTCAGCACCCTTGGCCATTCACATAATAACAACCTGTGCTGTGAGTATAGTTTTCTAAAGCTAAGTGTTCTTGGTGTGTCACTTTGTTTAATGGCGTCCACCTGTCATTTTCTATATATAATTTTCTATCAATCTGTTAAGTAACTTACGGATCATCAATATGTTATAGCTTGGTCTCTGTGCCCTCTGCAGCCCCATAGCACCCCTGGTGTCATCCGCACTGCCCTATTTGCTCCTGTCTAGAGGTACTGGGAGTCTGTCCTGGGTAAGCAATTATATGGCTAACATGACAAACAACAATATTCATTTATTTTTGAATAATTGTCTCTGGTCTTGTATGATACTATTGTATACCGTTATTGTATGTTATAGTATGCTTTGTTTCTAAACAGTGACATATGTATAAAACAATCCCCTGAGGAAGCCCTTGGTGACAAAACATGTCGGGATAGATACAAAATCATCACCGTCTGTGTTAA
Source organism: Lithobates clamitans (assembly GCA_037952925.1). Taxonomy (NCBI): domain Eukaryota; kingdom Metazoa; phylum Chordata; class Amphibia; order Anura; family Ranidae; genus Lithobates; species Lithobates clamitans. The sequence goes on along the minus strand of JBBGZY010001374.1, from coordinate 450,749 downwards.
AAGAAAAAGAAAACAATTCTATGTGCCATATACCTAAAGACAAGTTGTTCTTAGTTCTTTTGTTTGTCAAAAAACAACTTTTAACTTTTGTACCAATAAAAATAAGTTTTTATATATACATTTTCTGGTTCTTTTGTGTCTATGGCACCCTTAAAAATCCCCTAAAAAAAACTTCTCTGTATCTATTGTCTATCCAGGGATGTTGGTGCCTTTTTGAGTTCGTCATTAACCCACATCACCACCCTTTCCTATTGTTTTAATAGTATTTTCAGAAGCAGGAGCATCTGAGGCGGGGAAAGCAGCTAGAGGTGGTGTGTGAACTGCTGGAGTGTCTGCCTGGTATACAGGCATGTCTGCCCAGTGGTGTTTTTTTGCAGAGGGTTGTTTCTGAGGAGAGAATGCAGTGGAGTCTGCTGCTCTTTTACCTCAGTCAGATGCTGGGGAGCTGACAGGTTGCTGTGAAGAATCTTCCATGTCTGAGAGGGTGTCTGAGGCTGGATTAGGCTGTGCCTGTGTGTGTTGGAGGAGGAAAACGGCCGTTCCCCCGAGTGCCATCTTGGCTGTGTGCACTCACCTTCAGCATGAAGAACTCTGTCATTTGGCACAATCCCAGTGCACAATTTTTCTTCTTCTTCCAGGACAACCTGCTCAGTGCCTAGTGTGTGTGTGTGTCCTCTTTTAGAGCTGGTAACAGATGTTAGTAGTGCTGCGAGCGGCTGCTGAGACCCCGAGAAGTAGGGAGAGTTAGAGCTGAGTGGCCATCATGGTCAGCGGCTTGGACATGCCCCCAGCATTAACTTTTTTAATCTTTGTACAGTCATCATTTTTATTATGTAATAATAAAGCTTATTGTAATTTTATATATGTAGTTGTTTAACAACAATTGACCCCTAAGGTATTTTGCTGTGAACCCTTCATTATTAAGCAGAAATAGAAGCCAGTAAAAGGTAAATAATAATAAAGGGATGATTTCCTGCTAAAAATGAGAGTCCATATGCATTGCATGATATTTGATAGATGACTACAGTTCAGCTTTAAATATGTAATGTGGAAATGTCCTTGATTTATGTATTGTGGGTTAAAAATCTACTTAGCTTGTATTTCCCTGACTCAAATGACATTGGTGGAAAAAGGATGCCATAGCATATACGATAGTTTACTGGTAAATTCACATGATAGAAATAAGATAATGTGATGTCTTAATACGTTGAGATATATTGCCTTGCAGAAATTTTTGGATCTGATCATAAATCACAAAGCCATCATATTCTTAAATACACTGAAATCTGTAGTGTGGTTATACTAACCCAACTATGGAAATGTCTTTAGGTAGCTGATTCAAAAGACAGGTGTAATAATTCACTCTGCAATAGAAACAGATGCAAAGACTGGTATTTATATTCAAAAAGATTAGTTCTTTGAGGGTCAAGGTCATAAAAGTAATAGTAATGGATTGTCAAATACAGTATTATATAATAAAGCTGCTATAACTACCACAGTCATGGTAGTTACTCCAGAGAGGTCAGATAGAAAAGACAAAATGGCAACTTTTGACAACTTGTGTAGTCTCATGGTGTTCTTTTTATTCCGTACTTAGTATTTCAGTAAAGAAACAATGTTATATTGCTTGCAAAAAAATTGTTTTGCTACAAATCAGTGTAAACACATCTAATTAGGCAGTTTATTCTATTCTCAAAACATTCCTTTAAAGGCCAGTCCACAGCAGAGATGATAAAAACCATAACTTGAGCAAAGCAAGGAGAGAACGTAACCACCCAAGGACAGGAAATGTGTCTCTTGGGATTACCAGTAGAAAATAAAGGAAAAAGCCTGGAAAAAAAACTGCCACCACATCTGAAGACTGGTAAAACTGCAAAATATTACATTTATTCTTTATGAGTTTATATAATAATAGGCAGAGAAGCTAAAACTCATTGCTATAGTTCCAGCCCACCTTTTAAATTCTCCTTAAAATATAACAAAAAAATCACGCTGTAATGGCCGAAGTAGATACAGTATAAACTTTAGTTACTTTGGATACAGATATCTCACCTTTAGTGTCCCTGAAGGATAAAATAAGCCATTCGTTTGCATTACAAACTAAAATATTAGCTTGCATTTCAAACTAAACATTAGCATTGGATAGACTGACCCTTTACATAGTTACAGTATAAAGTCAGGACAGATATAGCCTTTGGGCAATCAAACAGAAAGCCAAATATGCAGTTCAATTAATACATTGCATTACCTCATGATGTTTAACTAAGGCAATGTCCTTTCATTCATTTATATAAGCCATTCTCATGGCTGCCTTATGAAAATGGATTGAGAATGAAAAAGTGCCTCAGGAAAAAAACACACTGTTACTAATGAAGTCTATAAAGGAATATAGATTCAGAAATTATTTTTCAACTCAAAAGCAAACAGCCCAAGACTTTTAACACTTACATCATGCTTTGGGAAGATGACAGGCAGGTTTACATAAAATGCCTTTAATTATTATTATTATTATACAGGTTTTATATAGCGGCAACAGTTTGTGCAGCGCTTAACAAAATAAAGGCAGACATTACAGTTACATTACAATTTGGTACAAGAGGAATCAGGGGGCCCTGCTCGTTAGAACTTACAATCTAAAAAGGGATTACAGGAAGTTACTAGATTTGGAGTTTTCGATTCCCTGCAATGTCAGTAAAAAAAACAAGGATTGCAGTGATATTGTCACACTGCCATGAAAATGAAATTTAATGTGAAAGGTAAAATCAAGGTGTTTTTGGTGGTTTTAAGATGAAATTGGTTTTAAAGAGTAAATCCGCTTTTGTTGAGAAATAAAAATGCTCTCTGGATGAGCTACACTATATACATTACAGGGATTTTAACAAATCGTGTTGCAGATTCCAACCTTTTATTATTCTTAGAAAATTGTTGTTTGTTTGTCTGTGTCCATGTACAAAGTGAATGGGAGTAATTTTATCATTATCAATCAGCTGCTACTTGCAGAGTTCTATTAAGGAAATTGCATTGGTCTGCATCCCTTTAGATGTGATTTCCCTTTGTGACTATCTCACCAAAAATTACATTTTTGTTCAGGAGATGCCCAAGATCAGACTTTTGGGAAAATCAGTAGGCCAATCACACAAGCAGAAAATGATATTTCTGGGAGGCGTTCTGTACACCATATGTGTACAGAACTCCTCCAGTTTGCTATATTGCATTGCATTTTACAGAAAATGACAGCACTGCAGATTGAAAAGGAAAGGTAATGTTTAATACCTTTTAAATTTTAGTACCATTCAATTACAACATGGTTTATGTAGCAATTATATTTTTTTTTATTTGCTATTTTTTTCCTATGAAAGTCGAATTAGCCTTTAAATGGCCACTGAGTGTTATGGAAGCTGTTTTCATGTTTCCTGGACCTGTTCTTGTGCCAAAAATTTGGACCCTGGTTAGCTTCGGTGTGAGTTTTGCCAGCTCACAAAATGCATGCCTGCAGCACCATCACAGGCTTCTTTTGTCAATGGGCAGGTATGTTCTGGGGGGGGAGAGATGATACCAGCAATGGCTGCTGCATTGGTGCCAGCTGAAGGTGAAAGTACACTGCAAGCTGATTTAACAAACAAAACTATTATGCCCCATACACACGGTCGGATTTTCCGATGGAAAGCGTGTTGTCGGAAATTCCGACCGTGTGTGGGCGCCATCGGACATTTTCCATCGGATTTTCCGACACACAAAGTTGGACAGCAGGAGATAAAATTTTCCGACAACAAAATCCGATCGCGTCAATTCCGACCGTGTGTGGCCTGTTCCGACGCACAAAGTGCCACGCATGCTCAGAAGAAATTCCGACACGGGACAGCTCGTTCTGGTAAACTTAGCGTTCGTAATGGATAAAGCACTTTCGTCACGCTGCAATGTAAAAAATGGTTTAATACAGCGCACTCTCTTCTTCTTTATAATGTGACAAGAATTAAGTCGTTTTGATGCTCATATTCACACACACTTCTCACAAACTTCTTTCGTTACTATTTATCGGGATTCCCTCAATATATTTTGATTTCTCACATCTGACAACATATTTTTTTTTTTTTTTTTTTTTACTTTAATGTAGAATCTTTTTTTGTGTTTCTCTTTTTTTTTTTTTTTTTTTGTTGATTTTGATTTGTACTCCCGAAAATGTTTGTGTGTTTTTTGTGACAAGATCCCACAACACCATTGATATGTTGTTCTATTTAATCTGTAGGAGGAGATTGTTTGGTGTTGTTGTCCCTTGTTAATTTCACATTGTACTTTAGAAATGTACCTGAATACTCACCAACAAACTGTCCTTTTTGGATGAAAACACACACAGGAGAGTAGAATTTACCTCAAAATATTTTATTAAGGGGGTCACAACTATAAAAAAACAAAGAGGGAGGCAACGCTGGAGAAAGTGCAGAAGTGGGCGAAGCCTTGGACCCCCAGGGCAGACATCAATTATTTAAAAGCAAAATTGGTGGCCTGAGGAGTCCTTATCTAAGGGAGGGCAGTCTGGTCCAGAAGTCCCAGAGATCCGGAAAGCAGCAGATGACATCTGTGTCCCCAGGCTGTGGTCATACGAGAGACTGCAGATTCTGTCAGACCAGACTGAACCCAGGGCAATCACTCTCAGGTCTTCTTTCCACGCTTCCTTCCAGCCTTTGGCTGTGGTGGTGGAGTTGTGGCAGCAGGAGGAGGAGGAGGAGGAGGAGGATCGTCCCTCTCCATGACATCCGTCTTGTGTGTCAGTTCCCCACTCTCCCCCTTCCGAAGGACTTTATAAATCAGGTCCTCAGATATCTTGCGTTGGCCCTCCTGCATGCCCAGCAATTTGGTGGCAGCCATGCAGGCAAAGGCCTCTGCAGGACTGGGGAAGGCTCTGAGGGACGCCGAAGCCTCCTGGATCAGCCTGTACACTGAATCCTGCACAGGACTGGGAGTGGCCTTCCTGGCCCTTTTATATGGCAGGCGGAGGGGAGGGACCTGAGACTCAGTCATGCTGCGACTTGTCCCAGGCTTCTCTTGGCTGCCACTTAGCCCCGCCTCCTCCTGGCTGCCACTAATCCCCGCCTCCTCCTGGCTGCCACTAATCCCCGCCTCCTCCTGACTGCCACATTCCACAGCCTCCTCCTGGCTGAGGTCTTCCTGTGTATGAAAAAGGGACATAGTTTTAGTATTGTTTTCATCAATCACACACAATTTTTACCTCCTGACTGCTGCAAATTGAATGTTAACAAATATAACAGACTATCCTTCTGAGCCCAGCAGTTTTCATTCTTGTCCCAATTTTGGGTGCCCACTACTGTCTATTGATATGTAAAACACTTTATGAAATCAGCAAATAGTGATCAATAATAACATCTAGTAAACATCATTTATTTATTGCCCAGAAATCTGTAGAAGAATGCTATACCTGACTCCAGCTGGGCTCCTCCACTTCTTCCTGGCTGGAAGGCCCAGGTTGGACATCAGAAGCCTCAGCTGGGGTGGAAGGAAGCGTGGAAGGAAGAGTGGAGAGGGATTCCCTGACTTCAGTGTGGTGTGACAGAAATCGCAGTCTCTCATAGTACCACAGCCTGGGGACATAAATGTCATCTGCTGCAGCTCCGGACCTCTGGGAATCTGTGACCTTCTTGCGCTCCCTAAGATAAGTGCTCCTCAGGCCACCAATTTTAGCTTTTAAATAAGGGATGGTTGCTGTGGGGACCACCGGCTTCACCAACTCCAGCAGTTTCTCCAGCGCTGCCTGCCTCTTCTGTTTATGGTTATAGTGGGGGTGTCTGACCTGCCACAGACAGGGCAGCTCTCTGTACTTGTCAATAAACAGGGGCAGTAAATTGTGGTCGTTGAACCCATCCATTTTCTCTGCAAGACACAACACAAGACAAACCCTAATGTCAGGCCAAACTTCCCTAATCTTGTTACAATATAGGCTTCAATTTCGAAGCAGTATAGGCCCAAGTTTAGATCCTACCTTCGTTAGCACGATCGGCATCTCCGATGCTCCTTCCTCTGCTCACAGATCGTACGTAAGACGCGCGCGTTACGATTTATACACACTGCGCATGCGTATAACTCCGCCCGCCCCTGACGTTCTTTCTATTCTATTCCCCGCCCCTTTTCTTTCGGCGCAGTGGAGGAAGAGCACATGGCGGAGAGACAGCAGGATAGTGCTAAGTACAGCAACGAGGAGGAGGAGGAAAGGCTGGAGCCTGAAACGTCCCGATCCAGAAGGAGATTGAAGGACTCAAATATGTCCTTTGGGGAGATGTTGGAAATGGTGGACATCCTGAAGAAGGCCGACTATGATGGAAAGTATGGGCCTTACCCCAACCACAATGTCCGAAAGGCCAAGATCATGGCGAATGTGGTCAGGAGTCTGCAACGGAAATTCGGGGTACGACGATCGAAAGATCAGCTCAGGAAGCGGTGGTCGGACCTGAAATTACGAGAACATAAGCAGTAGAGAAAGATCCGGAGAGTGCTGCAAAATAGTAAGTAGTTGTCCTGTGTTCCTATTGTTCTTGTGTTTATTACGTTCGTGCTGCTCCATGTGCTTTTAGGAACTGTTGTACAGTTTAAAATGGCAACTTTCATGTTCATGGGCACATTTTTCGTTCAGATCACACATTTTTCGTTGCAAATATAAAATACCATTGTTTAGCCCATATGCATTTGGCCACCATTTTGACGCCCTATACTTGTCTTCAAAGAATTGGGTTGTGTAGATGGCTTTGTTACTAGAATGAAATGCAAACTAGATTGTGTGTAAGGAGAGGACACTGAGCAGCTGTTTTCACATCTGGACACTGGAGCACTAGTGTGGGACACAAGAACACCATTTTTATTAGGGGGGGCACACAGGTGCTCCAGTGTATACTATAGGGGGGTCTACATCTGTGAAGCTTGTACCAAACAGGTAAAGTATTGCAGCTGGACAAAGGACACTAAAAAAGCTACATCTTGGAACTCTGCTAAAATAGACAATTGTACCCCACTTCCAAGCAATGTTTCATCTTTAGAGTTCTGCCATCAAATATCTGTGTGCTAATTATACCATTTTTGTTTTACATAGGGGAGAAAAGACTCGGAGGACACCCCTCATCCGAGGAGACCAGAGCCCCCCCCCCTCTGGAAGAAGGGAAAATCCCCCCAACACAAGCTGAGCAGGAGGAAGAAGACGTGGTGGAACTAGTCACCACAACAGGTGAGTGTCTGCAATCACAGGCTCAGATAGGAGATGGATGCCGGCATTTTTTTTAGACCTAATTTATTTTGGGGTTTCCTTTCTTTTTAGGTGATCGTGAGGTTGTGGATGAAGATCCTTTCACATCCGAAAGTGCCCAGATCCTGATCGGGGAGATCATGGGGTGTAATTTACAATTGGAAAACATCAAGCAAAACATCAATGATGTTATTCCAAAATATAAAAACATCATTGATGTTTTGGGGCGAGTTTAAAGCCCCTCAAAATCACTTTCTTCTTTTGTCTGCTACAATGTGCGAAATGTTTTTGTGATTTTTCCCAAAGCCAAAATTGGAGGATGCACACAGTGTGCCAACATGTGCTATCTGCTATCACAGGAGATCAATGGACGCGTTTTGGGGGTGCAACCCCTTCCTCAATAATAAAGTAGCGGTGAGGAAGGGCTTTCTCCCCCAAAACACATCCCTTGATCCCCCCTGATGGCAGATAGCACATGTTGACATTGTGAAATTTGTGTGCATCTTCCAAATTTGGCTTTTCCAGGGGTGATTTCCCCCCATCTGAACGCAATATCAAACACAGTTCCTAAATACTCATGTCTGATATTGCCTTCAAGTTCTAACAAATGTGAACTTTGTAAGATCAAGATTTGTGTCTTTCTTGTGGGTTTTACACAGGCCTGTTTACTATAAAATGCACATTTTGATTTTGGATAATGACACCACAAAATATGTTATACAACAAACATGTCGGTTTGTCAGAAAAACCTTTGGTAAATGCATATGTGATTGTGCTGGTATTAAAAAGATTGCTCATCAAGAATGTGTGGATTATTGTCTCAACGCTACAACACTTTTGGGGTGATGTAATTGTTGTTTTATGAGAAAATGGGGGTAATTTCCTAAGGGCAAATCCTCTTTGCACTGCAAGTGCAGTTTCAGTGCAGTTGCAAGTGCACTTGTAGTGAAAAGTGTCTTTGCATTTAGTAAATAACAGCCAACAGTACTTTGTAAGGTTACACAATCACGACATTTTCTGGACTCCACACATTTCTGTCAGGGTCAGCTCAAACAAACACAAGCAGTAAATGTCCACAAAGAAGAGCCTGGGGGGAGATGCCTGTCGAGAACTTGAGGTCCTGCAGGCTTCTCCCTGTGGCCAAATACCGCAAGGTAGCGACCAACCTCTGCTCCGGAGTGATGGCTTGCCTCATGCAGGTATCCTGCCTGCTGATATAGGGGGTCAGCGAAGCCAACAAACGGTGAAACACGGGGCCTGTCATCCTGAGAAAGTTCCTGAAATCATCAGGATTATTCTCATGGATCTCACGGAGCAAAGGCATATGAGAGAACTGGTCACGCTGAAGCAACCAATTCTTGGTCCATTAACTCCTCCCCACCCTGTTCATGGACTGGACTTGTGTCAAGGTCAGGACCCCAACACCAAGCCCCCGCACAGCACGAACTGTACGAGGAGTACGCATACGAAACATGGCTAGAAAACGGTCGGCTGCTCAGAACGAAGTAACAGAACGCACTGAAGAACAGCAAGGCCTGTGAAGAGCGACCTGAAAAACAGCAACGAGCGGACAAGATCGCACAGAAAACTCCGATACGAACTGACTGCAAGCACTGAAGAGCAGATACAAACCCACAAGCACAAACTGAACGGCAGAAAACGATCTGAAAGCCACGAGTCTGAAAAAGCGCGAATCGTCTCTCACCAAACTTTTACTAACACGAGATTAGCAAAAGGAGCCCAAAGGGTGCCGCGCTTGGTTCTGAACCGGCCTTTTCTAGTCTCGTCGTACGTGATTGACGTCACCGCGTTCTTGGCGATCGGAAATTCCGACAACTTTGTGCGACCGTGTGTAGGCAAAACAAGTTTGAGCCAACATCCGTAGGAAAAAATCCGAGGATTTTGTTGTCGGAATGTCCGATCAATGTCCGACCGTGTGTACGGGGCATATGACTGCATATATAAAAAATGGTGCTCAGAGTGAAGTCTGCTGTTTACCTATAGCCATCGTTACAAAAAATATATCCAAAAAGCATGGTAGAGGCATAAAACTGTGTAAAAAAAAGTCTTCTCCTAGTCCTAGGTAGAATATTCTTGCATTTCTGAATTGGTTGGTTTGACTTTACAAGAGAAGCTTTAAAAAAAATTGGCAAATTTAAATCATACAGTTAATGTAAAACCAACATGACCATCTGAGCTCTTCACCTGTTATGTGTAAGCAAGAGGGCTCAATTTCAAGGCTGGAGTTAAATAAATAGCAATGAAGTGAGGTACACAGCTTACAGTCTGATTGTACAAAATTTGTAGTCTCTTTTGATATGAAAACTATCTAAGAATTAGTGATGAGCTAGATGCTCAGGGTTTAGATTCAGGGTAAGTTCACAAACTTAGGGAAAGTTTGAGTGCCAAATCTGAACCTCAATTAAGTCAATGAGAGCTGAGTGTTTAAAAAAAACAGCAATGGCCATTTTCTAGGCAAGGGATTATAAAAAAATGGTATGAGGGGATAGGCAGTGTACCAAAGGAAAAAAAAATGTAACTCTGTTTGGTGGGAAAAGCGATTTTATTCATTCCTAAAGGGTAACATTAAAAATGCAAATACCAGAATGACCAAACAAGCAAAGTTTGGTCCAAACCTGGGTCCAGACCAAAACAGGATCTCATACCTGGTAAGAACAATCTATATAACTTTTACACAATTAGGTAGAGTCCTCACATTACATAGATGTTGGTAAATCTAAAGAAGACATGGGTAGCCAAAGGGCTTGGGAACTAGATAAGGCTGGAGAAAGCTACAAAGGTTGATATGTCCTAATAAGTATAAACTGGAAACATAACAGATACATTTTAGGGTAGCTATAGATCATCAGATGTCTCACTTAAAACCACTAGGATAAACCTTATGCAGACCATACACAAAGCATATTTCTTTCCTGCAACCATGGCGGGTGGGGGCGGGGGAAGCAGACCCTGCCGTTAGAAGACAGTGATTTTTGCTAATGACTATACCAGCCACTAACGATAATAACATGTAAAATCCAACAGGCTGATCGATCGATCAACTTGGGAAATTCAGCCTGCCCATACATGGTTCAAATCTTCTCCGGTCCCTGCTAAACCGGCCAAGATTCAAAACATCTATGACCAGCCCTACTTACGACATGCTCAGAAAGCAAAAGTGCTACACATACTGTATATAGTGTGGTGCTTTATTCCATCTTTTCATTGAGAAGGATCGGACAAGTTGTAATGATTTTTCTACAGTTTGGGAAATCTCAGTATGTGATAGCAAATGGCTATAACACTCCTAAAGCTGGACTCCACCAGGAGCTAAAAAGGTGCACCAATTGCACATACAGTGCCTTGAAAAAGTATTCATACACCTTGAAATTTTCTACATTTTGTCATGTTACAACCAAAAACGTAAATGTATTTTATTAGGGTTTTATGTAATAGACCAACACAAAGTGGCACATAACTGTGAAGTGGAAGGAAAATGATAAATAGTTTTCAATTTAAAAAAAAATATATATCTGAAAAGTGTGGCGTGCATTTGTATTCAGCCCCCTTTTCTCTGATACCCCTGGAACCAATTGTCTTCAGAAGTTACCTAATTAGTAAATAGAGTCCGCCTGTGTGTAATTTAATCTCAGCATAAATACAGCTGTTCTGTGAACCCCTCTAAAGGTTTGTTAGAGAACCTTAGTGAACAAACAGCATCATGAAGACAAAGCAACACACCAGACAGGTCAGGGATAAAGTTGTGGAAAAGTTAGGTTATAAAAAAAATACCCCAAGCTTGAACATCTCACAGAGCACTGTTCAATCCATTATCCGGAAATGGAAAGTGTATGGCACAACTGCAAACCTACCAAGACATGGCCATCCACCTAAACTGACAGGCCAGGCAAGGAGAGCATTCATCAGAGAAGCAGCCAAGAGTCCCATGGTGACTCTGGAGGAGCTACAGAGATCCACAGCTCAGGTGGAAGAATCTGTCCACAGGACAACTATTAGTTGTGCACTCCACAAATCTGGCTTTTATGGAAGAGTGGCAAGAAGAAAGCCATTGTTGAAAGAAAGCCACACGAAGTCCCGTTTGCAGTTTGCGAGAAGTCATGTGGGGGACACAGCAAACATGTGGAAGAAGGTGCTCTGGTCAGATGAGACCAAAATTGAACTTTTTGGCCTAAAAGCAAAATGGTATGTGTGGCGGAAAATGAACACTTCATATCGCCCCCTGAACGCACCATCCCCACTGTGAAACATGGTGGTGGCAGCATCATGTTGTGGGAAGCTTTTCTTCAGCAGGGACAGGGAAGCTGATCCGAGTTGATTGGAATATAGATGGAGCCAAATACAGGGCAATCTTAGAAGAAAACCTGTTAGACTCTGAAAAAGACTTGAGCCTGGGGCAGAGGTTCACCTTTCAGCAGGACAACGACCCTAAACATACAGCCAGAGCTACAATGGAATGGTTTAGATTAAAGCATATTCATGTGTTGGAATGGCCCAGTCACAGTCCAGACCTAAATCCGATTGAGACTTTGTGGCAAGACTTGAAGATTGCTGTTCACAGACGCTCTCCATCCAATCTGACAGAGCTTGAGCTATTTTCCAAAGAAGAGTGGGCAAAAATGTCACTCTTTAGATGTGCAAAGCTGGTAGAGACATCCCCAAAAAGACTTGCAGCTGTAATTGCAGCGAAAGGTGATTCTACAAAGTATTGACACAAATGCACGCCACACTTTTCACATATTTATATGTAAAACATTTTGAAAACCATTTATCATTCTCCTTCTACTTCACAATTTTGTGCCACTTTCTGTTGGTCTATCAAACAAAATCCCAATAAAATACATTTACTTTTTTTGCTGTAACATGACAAAATGTGGAAAATTTCAACGGGTATGAATACTTTTTCAAGGCACTGTATGCTCACAGGGGAGATGTTGACGGAAGGGTAGAGGATAAGAATAAGCTCATCCGTGTGTTGCTGTCCTTTAACTGTCCAATCTCAGGCTTCCGGCAGGAAAATGAGAGACAACTAAACAATTGTCCATTCATAATAAGCCTGCTGACCGCTTATACAAGGCACACAGGATTGGGTTTGCCTAAACTCTCCAATATCTTTATGTACCGTAACTGCCACGATTGCAAATTAATTGTAACCAAATATATAAATTGATAGAATTTTTGAAAACGTTTTAGCATGGAATTTGAAATATGAGCTTTTTGATCATAAAAGAATTACAATCAAACAGAAGCTGACAGGATTGGAATTCTCAGCTGTCTGCTGTGTTAGTACAGATGGTGTCACAATGATTCTCTGGTGCTGCTCAGTCGTCATGGTCATGTTACAGTGTCGCTGTGACTAGTGTTGCAGCAGAGATTAGAGCCCCTAGGACAACATGACATTCCTTCTGCAGTGTCTATTATTTTACTACTAATGCAGTTGGTATTGTCAGTTTGTTTAAAAATCGAGTACTACTAAATATTGTGTGTTGTACCACATGTTTTCTGTAGTGTTGTCTAAAAAAAAAAAAGGAAACATGTATATGATTGTAGGTAAGCATCTATTATATATATATATATATAATACTTTTCTGTACTTTCCTGTTTCCATATTAACACTGAAATGCCAAAAAAATGGTCTAGTTTCATAGAGGGCACAGGTGACAGTTAAATGCATTCTGTATCTTATATGAGGACTACAAAGGACTTCTTTGCACAGATACTTTGTTAAATGAATGGCATGCACAGTGAAAGTGGATGTGCATTCCTCAGACCACACACATTTCATAGGACAATGCCAAGCATGAGGACAGGAAGAGATTGGGCTTGGGGACAAAACAAATAGGATATGCTGGCCTGATAGTCCTGAATGGAGATACATCACTATTCAGATATCAGTTTAGAGCAAGACCCGCAGTAAGTCACAAATGGTGGACAATATATAACTGCCTATTGCCCATTAAGGCCTCATGCACACTGGACATTTTAACAGCTGTTGTTTTTGGCTTCAGGCGTTTAACGTGATTTATAGATATTTTATATATATATATATATATTCACTGGTTTTCATTAATGAATGGCACTGATTAATGGCACTGAATATTATTAGTTTTATTTTTAACGTGATTTATAGATTTTTCGCTACAATATTATTTTAGGTGTTATCTATACTTTTATCACGTTATTTTTACCTAGCGTATACACAATTATTTATTTTAAATATATAACTGCCTATTGCCCATTAAGGCCTCATGCACACTGGACATTTTAACAGCTGTTTTGGCTTCAGGCGTTTTTTTCTGCAGGCAGTAAGCTCCCCAGCATGTTATCCTATGTGTCCATGCACACATAGGCTTATATCTGCGTTTTTTGGCAGGGGCGTTTGCTGGCTGAAAAAAAACAAAAAACAAATCTAGTGGGTTTTGAGAAGAGCTTTTGAGCTGTAAAAACGCTCTAACTCTGATAAAAGCTTAAAAATGCTGAAAAACGTGTTTTTGAGCCATAAGCTTTTGTGGGAGTATCATTTTGAAAATATAAAGCTAAAAAACGCAATCGCTAAAAAACCCTACTGCAAAAACGCTTTGGTGTTTTTATAACGTCTAGTGTGCATGAGGCCTTAAAAACTTGTCATAACAGCATCTGGTAGAGGAAGTCCTTCAGCACATAATATATTTTGTGACCATGGAGATGTATGCAATCAAATGCCAGGAGCTACAAAGTACGCTGATGCTGGAAAAAAAGATTAAGGTGTTTTACAAAAAAACATGTTATTTAGAGCTCATTTACAATGTTTTTAGGCACATAAACGCATGTGTTAAAACTTTCAATGATTTTTATTGGTGATTTTCACACCTCTGTGCTGCAGTTCAGCACGTTTTTGAGAAAGTCTCATGTCCATTTTTATTGCGTTTTTGTGCCTTAAATCAGCCACTAAAGTTAATGGCAACACACAAAGATGCATAAAAGATGAATTTGATGCATTTTATATGCCTAGCAATAGGCCCCTTACTGGCAACCTGCTTTATAATAATTTAATAAGAGAGAGTAAAAACGTCAGCCCTGGGAAACTAATAGATACAATATCTTTCCAGAGTCGGCAGTGTTCCCTTCCTCTGTTCTAAAAAGAAATTTTTTTTTTTCTCTTAATTTCATTATGTCTATTCATGTCCAGTTAGCTTTGCTCCCCATATTTGGTTATGTCTTTTGTGACTTAAAGTGGTAGTAAACCACACCATTTTTTTTTTTAACCCTCCAAGGTAAAGGCATAATGTGCTAGTATGCATTGCATGGGCAAAATCATTGTCGCACCAATTGGAACAGTTCCATTGCCTCCAATAGATCTCTCAAATCGCATGAAAAATCACAAATCATGTGAACCTAGGCTAATATATGTTTATATGTTGGCTGGTGGCGTTATAAGGTATCTATGTTTTCCATCTCAAAATAAAGCACCCTTCTCTTCTCAGTTAGTTTCTTTATCACTATTTTACACAAAATATAGAGCTGTAAATGTATACACTGTGTTTGAAATTGCGCTTTGACCATAATCACATGTCATTTCCACATCCAGCCTATTAATATCGTCTATTTTTCATAGTACAGAGTGCAGTTTGGGAGCCTATGGAGCCACAGACAGATAAGTCTGAAAATTTGAACCTGCCCCACAAGCCTGACCTTGAGTGAACCCCTCCGGGTTTGGTTTGTAAAAGGGTCAGTGAACCCAGCTTGAGTCCTGCAAGCTCCAGAAATTAATGCTGAACCCTTTTGAAGTCTATGGGAGGAAAATCTTGATTGAACAAGGGCATGGGGTACTGAGCACCGCCATGAGAGATATGTACCAATACAAAAGAATTTGTTAAAAAATACTATTCAGCGGGGAGAAGGTCTTTTCATGTGGTTTTATGTTGAAATTGAAAAACATAAATTATTTGGATAACATGCTTGGGAGATGTATTCGAATTTTGGATAGAATGAAATCGAATTTGAATTTGAATAGAAAAGATTAGAATGTATATAAAAGAAAAGAATAGAATAGAATAGAAAAACAATAGAACAGAATAGAACCAAATATAATATATATTATATTTTATTCTATTCTGTTCTATTGTTTTTCTATTCTATTCATTTCTATTATTTACATTCTAATCTTTTCTATTCAAATTCGATTTCATTCTATACAAAATTTGAATTTCAGAAAATATTTATATAAATATTATGTATATATATATATATATATATATATATATATATATATATATATATATATATCAATCATCTTTCAAAATTCACATTTCGTATAGAATTAATTATGGTGGATGGTGACTTAGGATGGGTTCCTAAGCCACCATCCACCATACCACGGTCTAAGAGGGATATCCATTACAACACCCTGCAAAGATCTCCAGCCACACCCATCTCCATTGCTGTTTACCATTTCCATGGAGTGACAACCCAAAACAGGAAGGGGATTGCGGATCCGTAGAAGGGGACACCGATCGAATTCCATCAGTGGATTTATTTTCACTTGCCATTACCCCTGCAGGGGTTGGGTCTTCCGGTGAGTGGAGGCACAAGTGGGGGTTCCAGAAGAAGAGTTTTAAACCACGATCACAATAAATTTTCATGGGATCTTTTTGGATTGCCAAGACACTTTTTCACAGTTTTTCTTCTTTTCTCATGTAGAATTTTATTTTTGGACACTTACACGATTTGGACTTGATTTATGACTATTTTGGTGCACTATCATACTTATTATTTATTACACCATTGTTGCTATTTGTGCATCCTTTAGACATTTCTGTGCGTTTTTTCTTGCATTTTTGTTTACTCACGTCACCATTACCCACATTTGCACATTGGTATAATTTACTTTTTTGAGTGCATGTATCTCTTATATGATTATTTACAACGTATTTGCACTTCTGTTTTTTACACTATGTGAAGTTTGATATCTATGGTATACACATGACGTGTTTTGTTTAACATCTGTTCATAGTCTTTCTCACAATATTATCACTACACACTCCCTATTAATAGACACTTTTGAACAGCGCCACATTCCCCACTAGAGTTTTTTAATATATTTTTTAATATACCTTTTACATTAGTGTTTCCCAGCGGAGTCCCTCTTACATCAGTGCTGTCCCAGCGGAGTCCCTCTTACATCAGTGTCCCAGCGGAGTCCCTCTTACATCAGTGTTGTCCCAGCGGAGTCCCTCTTACATCAGTGTTGTCCCAGTGGAGTCCCTCTTACCTCAGTTTTGTCCCAGTTGAGTCCCTCTTACTTCAGTTTTGTCCCAGTTGAGTCCCTCTTACATCAGTGTCCCAGTGGAGTCCTTCTTACATCAGTGTCCCAGTGGAGTCCTTCTTACATCAGTGTCCCAGTGGAGTCCTTCTTACATCAGTGTCCCAGTGGAGTCCCTCTTACATCAATGTCCCAGTGGAGTCCCTCTTACATCAGTGTTGTCCCAGCGGAGTCTCTCTTACATCAGTGTCCCAGCGGTGTCCTTCTTACATCAGTGTTGTCCCAGCGGAATCTCTTTTACATTAGTGTTGTCCCAGCGGAGTCCCTCTTACATCAGTGTTGTCCCAGTGGAGTCCTTCTTACATCAGGGGCCCAGCGGAGTCCCTCTTACATCAGTGTCACAGCGGAGTCCCTCTTACATCAGTGTTGTCCCAGCGGAGTCCCTCTTACATCAGTTTTGTCCCAGTTGAGTCCCTCTTACATCAGTGTCCCAGTGGAGTCCCTCTTACATCAGTTTCCCAGTGGAGTCCCTCTTACATCATTGTTGTCTCAGTGGAGTCTCTCTTACATCAGTGTCCCAGCGGTGTCCTTCTTACATCAGTGTTGTCCCAGTGGAGGCCCTCTGACATAAATCAGTGTCCCAGCGGAGTCCCTCTTACATCAGTGTCCCAGCTGAATCCCTTTTACATTAGTGTTTTCCCAGCGGAGTCCCTCTTACATCAGTGCTGTCCCAGCGGAGTCCCTCTTACATCAGTGTCCCAGCGGAGTCCCTCTTACATCAGTGTCCCAGCGGAGTCCCTCTTACATCAGTGTTGTCCCAGCGGAGTCCCTCTTACATCAGTGTTGTCCCAGTGGAGTCCCTCTTACATCAGTGTTGTCCCAGCGGAGTCCCTCTTACATCAGTGTTGTCCCAGCGGAGTCCCTCTTACATCAGTTTTGTCCCAGTTGAGTCCCTCTTACTTCAGTTTTGTCCCAGTTGAGTCCCTCTTACATCAGTGTCCCAGTGGAGTCCTTCTTACATCAGTGTCCCAGTGGAGTCCTTCTTACATCAGTGTCCCAGTGGAGTCCCTCTTACATCAGCGTTGTCCCAGTGGAGTCCCTCTTACATCAGCGTTGTCCCAGTGGAGTCCCTCTTACATCAGTGTCCCAGTGGAGTCCCTCTTACATCAACGTTGTCCCAGTGGAGTCCCTTTTATATCAGTGTTGTCGGAGTGGAGTCCCTCTTACATCAGTAACTATAAAGCAAAATTAAAGTCATAATTTATCTATTTGCAAATAGTTGATCAGCCAATACAGCCATTGCTCAAGTAATGAGTAAAAACTGTATCCTATGATTATGGGGTCACTATAAAAAAAATTGCATAGCTATTCTGTCCAGCAAAACATGTACATTCACTATGTGCAAATTAACCAGCTGTTCTGAGAATGGGGCAAAATTATAGTATAGTATTTTCCCTTCTGGTTGAAGGTTCCTGCGCTCTATTGCTTTACACGGCATCAAGTCAGAAAAACACTATTGTGTAAAAGAAAGTGCACTCACAGGGTTTACTCCACTCTCCAGCCTCCTAACAACCAATGACCAATTCCTGGCTCATAGTTGAATGTAAGCAAAAGGGTAGGGGGTGCTGACTGATATCACTGATCAAATATATAAGTATATAGTTGGACAATTTCCAGAAACAGACAGATTCCTCACAATCCCTGGTAATCCTTGGTTAAAAAGTGAAGAAAGAGACAAAGCTCTCTCAAATGTTTATGAGATTTTTGTTTGGAGGTAGTGTGTCTGTTTATAAAGGTGAGCACCAAAAACCAACAATTGATATAAAAAGATATAAATTTATTGTAAGATATCAGATAAAAACAACACAGCCATAATACATATTTAAGACCGTGAGTTGATGCTTAAGCACTTCCCGCCCGGCCTATAGCAGAACGACGGCCGGGCGGTGGTTCAGTTATCCTGACTGGGCGTCATATGACGTCCAGCAGGATAACATGCCGGCGCGCACCCGTGGGGGCGCGCATCGCGGTGATTGGTGGTGCGGTGTATCAGTCTGACACACCTCTAAACCGATCTCGGTAAAGAGCCTCCGGCAGAGGCTCTTTACCACATGATCAGCCGTGTCCAATCACTGCTGATCACGATGTAAATAGGAAGAGCCGTTGATCGGCTTTTCCTCACTCACATCTGACAGACGCGAGTAGAGGAGAGACGATCGGAGTCTCTCCTGACAGGGGGGTATGCACTGATTGTTTATCAGCACAGCCCCCCCTCAGATGCCCACCCTAGACCATCAGGGAAGCCCCTATGACCACCAGGGAAGCATCCAGCATGTGGATTGCCAGGTACATCTCCCATGGCCATCCACATGTAAAAAAAATGCCCAAAATATGCCAATCAGTGCCTGTAAATGGGCACTGACTTGCACATCATATTTACATTGCAAAACAGGGATGCCCAGCAATGTCCCATCAGTGTCCATCAGTGCCACCTATCAGTGCCCATCAGTGCCCATCCATGCCACCTATCAGTGCCACCCATTAGTATGCATCAGTGCCACCCATAAGTACCCATCAGTGCCGCCTACGAGTGCCCATCAGTGCCGCCTATGAGTGCCCATCAGTGCCGCATACCAGTTTCACCTATCAGTGCCCATCAGTGCCGCCTATCAGTGCCCATCAGTGCCACCTCATCAGTGCCACCTCATTGGTGCCACCTCATCGGTGCCCATCAGTGCCGCCTTATTAGTGCCCGTCAGTGCAGTCATATCAGTGCCGTCATTGAAGAAGGAAATGTACTTATTTACAAAAAAATTTAACAGAAACACTTGTTTTTTTGCAAAATTTTCGGTCTTTTTTTATTTGTTACGTAAAAAATAAAAATCGCAGAGGTGATCAAATACCACCAAAAGAAAGCTCTATTTGTGGGAACAAAATGATAAAAAATGTCTTTGGGTACAGTGTAGCATGAACGCGCAATTGTCATTCAAATTGTGACAGCGCTGAAAGCTGAAAATTAGCCTGGGCAGGAAGGTGTCTAAGTGCCTGGTATTGAAGTGGTTAATATATGAAATCAGATGCGTAGGTATGCAGAGGTAGCCAACATGTTTCACAAAAGTGCTTCATCGGGGCATTGCATACATCTATGATTTCATCCAAATTACATAAGACATTAAACATGTCATTAGTATAATATTAAACATACAATTAACAAAATAAAAAGAAAGATTTTATTACATTACATTTTATATAATGACAGCTTAAACTACATATGCTCACCTGGTCTATAAAAATGAACGACTAAATCGCAACATTGCACAGAAATTCACCCATCATAGGAACACTGACTGGGGCTAATTCCCAATGGAAGCCAGATCCAAACGGGATGGGGATTGGATTGTGTGTGATATGACAATCTAAAAATTGGATTTATAAAAGTAATAATAGTATTGGATAATAAAGGTAATAACACCAAAGTTGATAATTAGCATGTTGTTAATAAGAAGCTAGGCCGGGAAATATTATAATAAGTATAAGCACATCAATGAGGATTTTATGAATAATCATACACATTATGATAATATGTTATTTATATTCCAACACCAACTTTCTATTCGATACCTAACGTCCATAAGAGTGTGGTTATCCCTCCCGGATGCCCGATTATGTCGGGAAAAGGTAGTCAGCTACGCCCCTACGTCATGTGCTTACCCTCGTATTTGAAGGACACTCTAGAGCTATTAAAAGTAATTAAGGGACTTACGGTACCACCAGGGGCAATCTTGGCAGCCATAGACATAGAGGCGCTATACTTTAGCATTCCCCATACAAAGGGTATAGAGGTTGTCTCCGCATTTCTAAGGGAACAAGATACCAACACCTGGAAACTTTGCCAGTTTGTTACTACTTTGTTAGAACATATCTTGACTACCAATATTTTCTTGTTCAATGGCTCCACCTATCTCCAGGTACAGGGGGTTGCGATGAGGACTTTGTGTGCCCCATCGTATGCCAGCCTGTACCTGGCGGGTTGGGAGAGAGCCCTATTTTCCAAGGACGACGCCTCGATATACCTCCGCCACATATTGCTCCGGCGGAGGTATATCGATAATGTTTTGCTCATCTGGAGTGGCTCGGCAGGGCAACTTTCTGAATTTATGGTATTTCTTTCTCAGAATGAGTTTAACTTAAAGTTCACAATTCAATCGGACACTAGCAGTATTCCTTTTCTGGACATACGCCTCTTTCTTAATCATGATGGCACAATCTACAGCAGTCTCTACAGGAAAGAGACAGCAACTGATTGTTAGGTACCTGGTAGTAGAGCCTGACTGTAGGAGAAGACCTCTCTTACAACGCTGGTTCAGGAGCCACTGGAGTGGGGACAGTGGTCTCCTGAGCGCAGTGGGGTAGGAGTGCCTGTTGGAGTATAGTCTCTGATGTAGAGGCAGAGATCCCTCCTGGGATGGCAGGACTGCAGGTGAGTGGAGACTGGAAGCAGCAGCAGACTTGACACACTGGAGATGAGAGATCACAGGAGCTGAAGCTGAAGGTGCAACAGCAAGTGGGAGCGGCAGGCACAAGCAGAGTCAGACAGTCCGGGTCGGCAGGTAACTGGCACAGGTAATCACAGCAGGCAGAGGCAGAGTCGGTGAACAAGCAGAGGTTGGCAACGGTAGCAGGTAAAGACAGCAGAATGGTCAGGCAGGCCGCGTCGGGATAGGAGCAGGTCGGATGGTCAAACAAGCTGGGTCAAATCAGGTAGCAGACAATCAGATGCAGGTTCAAACAGAATCACAGAGCTGAGACGAAGCAGTGATGTTCCCATGGAACAGGGGAACTTTTATGTGCTTAATGGCGCCAAACCGGCGCTAACGCGAACACGCGCCCGTGCGTGCGCGCGCACGCGCGAACGCACGCACACGTGCCGCACACCCGCGCGCGCCCGAGCGCCGTGCTGATGCACAGCAACAGCAGCAGCTTGATGCTGTGTCTGAACAGGGGCGCGCCGGCGCATGCAAGCGCCCCGGTCTGGTGCTGGTAGATCCCTGACATTGATTAACAATAACTGACATTTTCTTTCTGAGGATCCTATTATTTCTAAATATGTGGCCAGCACACCTCAAATTGTGTATAGGAGATCCTGATCCATTAGGCACAGCCTGGTGCACAGTCACCTTCCTCCTGCAACTTCCATCCTTGGAGCGACGGGAGGAAGGGGGACCTTCAAATGTGGCCAATGTGATCAGTGCCCATGGATTAGGGAAGGTGTGAGTTGCCCTCTACCTCGCGGTGGATTTCACAAACTAAAGGGGTATGCTGATTATCGCACCATGGGTATTGTCTATCTGGCCATGTGTCGGTGTGGCGCAATTTACATCAGCAAGACCAAGCGCCCCTTTGCCAAACGTATACAAGACCACCTGTACTACCTAGATGCAGGACTATTAAATACCCGAACGCCGATGATCGGCGCTGTTTGGCTCCAGTGCCCCCCACCTCAGGCCAAAAGCGGTACTGCACACCGCTTTTGGCCTAAATCCTGCTCATTTTGCGAGACAACACTCGCAAGCTGAGTTAGGATTTTTAGAAATACAGTGCTCGTTTTGCGAAATGCTCGCTAACTGCGTTACTCGCAAACCGAGGTTCCACTGTATTTGTTTGTATATCTTTGGATTAAATGTGGTGACAGCTATTGGCCTCATCTGTAATTTTTTTTTTTTGATTTTTTTTTTTTTAATTTTTTTTTTTATGTCTTTTGCTTGGTTTTGTTCTGTTTTGCATTTAACATCATCATGATGTGCACACCGTCAGTACTGCTGTCCGCATGTAGGGTAGTATACTCGGTGCTGACATGACCGGTGCAAATCAATGTGCACTTTAATGATATTTACCGTTTTGTATAGACTCTAGTTCCCTATGTTACATAGGTTAAGAATGTTTGTTTATTAGAGATCGCTCCCTATTTGTTGATTTCAATATTTGTCGTCTTTATTAATGGATGATGCTTTCGTTCCATTCGAGTGTTCACCCATCGTATACCCCGGGGCTGTCTGCTATTGGTGGGGAGATTTGTGTGTCCCTGTCAATGATGGCGGAGTCTCCTTTCTACCCTCACATCCTGTCCACACTACCAGCTTGTGACTGATGGCGCCGGCGCACCATTCCCGACCACGGCGCTGGTGTGCACGCGCACTCACAGGGACGCCCGGACCGGAAGTGATGTCAGGGGTCATTCTGACCCTTTGATTCCGGTGGGATCGTGGACACTTAGGATGGTGGCATCGGCTACACGCTGACACACACATCTTGTTGTCAGTGGTGTAGCGCGCTACACATCCTTGCTGGACTGCTACCCAGGGACTCTTTACAACCTTCACTATCTATCTCAGCAGGTAAGGGTTTATCTTTAAAGCCCTTTTGGCTCCATTTTCTTTTATTTGGAGGTTGGGAAGTATATTTTGCTTTCTGTTTTTGTATTTTTCCCATCTCTATGATCGGTTATTATATACAGGAGGGATCTGACATTTGATTATGTATCCCATCACTATCATACCGGCCTTAAGGGTAAGCACTATATGAGATCCATTGTCACTTATCTACACTATATATACTACATAAATTACCGTACTTTTCTTTTATCCCTCCTCATGACCCTCAATGTGGAAGTTTTACCAATTTAATTATAATTATAATAATATAAGGAATATAAATAACATATTATCATAATGTGTATAATTATTCATAAAATCCTCACTCACTGATGTGCTTATCCTTATTATAGCCCTTTCATGACTAAGCCTATTTTTGAAATTTGGTGTTTACAAGTTAAAATCCGTATTTTTTGCTAGAAAATTACTTAGAGTTCCCAAACATTATATATATTTTTTTAGCAGAGAATCTAGAGAATAAAATGGCGATTGTTGCAATATTTTTTATCACACGGTATTTGTGCAGCTGTGTTTTAAATGCAAATTTTTGGAAAAGGAACACTTTCATGAATTTTAAAAAATCCAAACAGTAAAGTTACCCCAATTTTTTTGTATAATGTGAAAGATGATGTTACGCTGAGTAAATAGATACCAAACATGTCACCCTTTATAATTGCACGCACTCTTGGAATGGCGACAAACTACGGTACCTATGAATTTCCATAGGAGGCTTTAAATTTTTTTTTACGGTTACCAGGTTTGAGTTACAGAGGAGGTCTAGGGCTAGAATTATTGCTCTCGCTCTGCCGATCACGGCGATACCTCACATGTGTGATTTGAACACCGTTTACATATGCCGGTGCGACTTCCGTATGCGTTTTCTTCGCTGCGTGAGCTCGCGGGGACAGGGGCACTTTAAAAAAAAAATTTTATTATTTATTAAATTTATTTTTTTACTTTATAAATTGTGTTTAAAAAAAATTCTTTTTTTTTTTACTTTTATTGCTGTCACAAGGAATGTAAACATCCCTTGTGACAGTAATAGGTGGTGACAGGTACTCTTTATAGAGGGATCGGAGGTCTAAAAGACCCCCAATCCCTCCTTTGCACTTCAAAGTATTCAGATTGCCGAAAACAGCGATTCTGAATACTGTATATTTTTTTAAAACCGGCGCCATTGGCAGCCGAGTAAACGGGAAGTGACGTCATGACGTCGCTTCCGCGTTTATAATGAGAAGGCTGGAACGAAGCCGCCGGAGGCACCCGATTGGACACCGGGCCTCCCGATCGCACGGGAGGCCCGGTAAGAGCGGCAGGAGGCGGCGGGAGGGGGGTGATTTCCCCTCCCGCTCCTCCGGTATAACAGCCGAGCGGCTTTTAGCTGCATCGGTTGTTATACTCGGGTAGCCGATCGCCCACTGTAAACAACGGTACCTGGATGATGCCTGCAGCTTCGGGCATCATCCCGGTATAACCCCGGAAAGCCGAGTATGCATATCTGCGTACGGTCGCGGGAAGGGGATAGTATTTCCCTGCCTAGCTTCATATTAACAACATGCTAATTATCAACTTTGGTGTTATTACCTTTATTATCCAATACTATTATTACTTTTATAAATCCAATTTTTAGATTGTCATATCATTCCAATTCCGGCAATCACACACGAACCAATCCCCCCACCGCCCATCCTGTTTGGATCTGGCTTCCATTGGGAATTAGCCCCAGTCAGTGTTCCTACGATGGGTGAATTTCTGTGCAATGTTGCGATTTAGTCGTTCATTTTTATAGACCAGGTAAGCATATGTAGTTTAAGCTGTCATTATATAAAATGTAATGTAATAAAATCTTTCTTTTTATTTTGTTAATGAATTGTTAATTGTATGTTTGATATTATACTAATGACATGTTTTATGTCTTATGTAATTTAGATGAAATCATAGATGTATGCAGTGCCCCGATGAAGCACTTTTGCGAAACATGTTGGCTACCTCTGCATACCTACGCATCTGATTTCATATATTAAGCATCAACTCATGGTATTAAATATGTATTATGGCTGTGTTGTTTTTATCTGATATGTTACAATAAATTTATACATTTTTATATCAATAGTTGGTTTTTGGTGCTCACCTTTATAAACAGACACACTACCTCCAAACAAAAATCCCATAACCTTTTGAGAGAGCTTTGTCTCTCTCTTTACTTTTTATGATATTACTGATCAAATAGGTCTCTGTCCTGATCCACTACAGGAGTTCCCCCAAAAGAGAAAGTCAACGTGATGAAGTTTGTATGCTCTTCCCCTTAACTCTGACTGAAGAGCTCTCTCTTTGCGAACAACCAATCCCGCTCCCTAGAAGGGAACACCATGTATGACTTTCTCTCTGCTCTACATGTCACCTGCTGATTCCTCTACCCATGCAAGGGTGTGATTTAGCATGTGATATTTAAAGATCACATCTGTGCCAAAAAGGCCACTAAATCTCCCTGGATTCCCTCTTTTTAGAAGACACAGGGCCTCCTCAAGATGGCCATTGGGAGCCCACTGCTCCTGTGTATTGAGAGATCGCCAGGAGGAGGCTGCTGCAAAAGGTTGAAGAATAGTATCTGGATTGAATGAAACCAGGATTTTTTACCCAACACAGTAGCCGACTGGATTGTAATCATCACTCTAATAATGGTTTGGCTCAGAAATTCAGAAAGAAAGTTTTTGTTCTTCCCTAGAGAACCGTTTTAGCAACTCCTTCATCTGATCTTTCTAAAATAACAAAAAAAAAAGAGATAGATAAAAGCCATATATGTAAATTCTTAGCTGCATTTCATTGTGAGTTCCACATGATCTGTACATTTTAATGCATCTCTAAACACTGGCCACTCCAATGTGAATGATTGATTTTGCTAATTCACAAACGAATCGTTTTGGACATTTCAAGATAGAAATGAAAGGAAGAATATACATTTAAATTTAAGTAATAGGATTTAACAAAATAGAAAGATGGTGTTGGCATTGAGAATATAGCAAACATTTTTATGCACTCCATTAACAAAAATTTCTAGATACTAAAAAGATTATACATTAACAGCTGGTAAATGCTTTCAAATACTTTATTATCTTCTCAAGGGGGAAACTATGGAACTGTAATGAAAATTTCAGAACAGCTTTCTGATCTTTTTTCCAGCTCTGCTGTCACAGACTCGGTCTGCTTTAATTTTATCAGTGTTCTTTCTGCTTTCTTTCCCCTGTCAGGCCTATTTAAAATAGATGTGCAATACACAGAGGCAGACAATGTTTAATTGATTGCTATGAGATATTGAGCTTTGCACATAAACAGTGCAGTTGACAATTCCCCAATAAATGAGTCTAGAGACTTCTCTATACCTATGTACATAAGAGGGATTTGCTCAAGAAAATTCAGTGATAATTACTTTCTTTTACAATTCTTTAGCAATTCTATAAAGCATAACTTGGAGGTTAACAACAGGGGGACAGGTAGGGGGATGGTGGTGTCTTTAACAACATTAAGTGTGTAGGTGGGGTGCAGAGCAGTGTGGCAGCAATAACACACACAGTCCAAGTGAGATGAAAGAACTTGTATTGAAATAATGAAAAGGCAGTTCACAATAAGCCCGGAGACACAACTCAACAAATCCAGCAGCGTGTAGAATACAGGTTTCAGCTGAAGTGACAATGCCTGTTGGGGGGGGGGCAGAGTGTGGCTAGGCTGTCTTGAACTCAAATGGGAAGATGTCCAGAAAATTTTCTAGCCCTATGCTTTCCCTCTTTATCAGGAACCTTACTCTGCCACTAGGTCTGTCCCTACCAGGTGGGGTACCTGTCAGTACTTTACCCACTCGCAAAATACATGCCAAGCCTGGGAGCCAGGGCATTAAGTAGGCTCTGCCTGACCCAAGATAACTGCTGGAGTCAAAAGGGGCAGCAGCATCCGATTGGTTTGCTTCCCCAGTGACCCAAGAAACCATAGAGGAATTATGTTTCTCTTGACTTCCTCTCCAACTGCAGCACCACCTGCAGTGGAGAAAGTACACTGTACCTGCCTACACTTCCCCCTCTTTGACAGATGCTGTCCTCGACATCAACATAATATTGAAACAACAATAACAATGGCGATAAGAACAAAAAAAATCTAAATATGGGAGTACAATAAACAATTTGAACAACATAGTCAGAATATCTGGCAGGGAGCTGCCTGCAATTAGACAGCAAAAGGGGCCGTCTCTTTTGATTCTCTGTAGAGTCACTTGGCAAAGGCTGAACTGCAGATAGTGACTCAGGAGCCTCAGGTGGCAGGGGACCAGGTATGTCTTCTATTTTTTTCTTCACCTGAGCCCAAGGTTGAACCTTCAGATGGGTCAGTGCAGTCTGTGGTACTAGATGGGGGGATAGCTTTCCGGGCTCCCAACTCCAACGTATGCTTGGGGCTATAAGAGGCCAGAGCATGAGGGGCAGCAAGAGCCAGTCATTTGGAGCTTCACACACTGGATAAAAATGCCTCCTGGCCATCGGTAGGTTTCCTGGAACAGTTCTGGTACTTTGGTAATTTCTGGGGGTCCCAACAGGGAGTACCTAGACCACCTGTTGCAAGAGTGTCAAGAGTAACTTTTTCTTGGGGGGGAGTTGTACTGATCACTCCTACTTCTCAAGTTGCTTTTTAGTTGCCCTGAGATGGGCCTCATTGGCCTGGAGCATTCTGAGCCACACAGCTCGCCTGCCAGCCCGAATGTTCATATTTGGCCAATAGGCAGAGTATGTCCAGGTCTTTTAGGACATTCATGCCCAGCACGGAAGTCACTGCTGGGTTGTCTGTGCCATGAGTCACCACTACCCCTACCCATTCCACCACATGGTCTTCCATTTGAATTTCCATCCAGGTGATGCCCTCAACCAGGATCGGTAGATCATTGGGTGCTCTGAGGGACAACCAGCAGGGGTCTAACTGGTCTCATGCTCCAAATCTCTGCACATAGAAATCACACTCCATGACTGTTACCTCTGACCCCGGTGTCAGTCAGGCATGGGACTTCTTGCCCGTTAATTAAGGCAATTACTACTGGGCTCAGCGCGATCATGTCCTCTGACTTTCTGGGACTTTGGGTTGTTGGTTTAAAGTAGTTTAAAGACTGCCTGAAGGGGTTTATTAATCCAGACTGTCCACAGTTCTTTGATATTTGTCCGTAGCAGCCACACCACCAAAATGTTTGGTAATCTTCGGGGTCCCTGTGCAGTGGGTTCTTGCCTCTATGGGTTTAAGGTGAGCCCTTTTTAGAGGAGGCTAACACCTGTTTCAAGGCGACCACATCCTGAGCTTACTTTTTCAGTGTAGTTTTGTATGGCTGACAGGGGTGAAGGTGCCAGGGCCTCCTCTTTGAAGTTTGCAGGTTGAAATTTCTTGGTCATTGCCACAGTTGAATCTGTCTTTTCCTTTTCCCACTAAACCACATCCACCATTGTTATGGAAGGAAGTGGCAGGTTGCACTTTAACTTTCTCTTGCAAGGCTCTCCGGACTGGGCCAGCCTTCAGGCCAGCTATGAACTGATCCCTTAGTATGTGGTCCAAGTCATTATTGTCAGCGCAGCCACACACATACATCTTCTCCAGGCTCCTCCAGAGGTTCTGCATGGCTACTGCATAATGTAGTGACGTTCTCATCCCCCTACTGTTTCCTTAAGAAGAACCTCCGACTCTGCTCCAGAAGTGGTACCTTCTTTTCAAACAGGCCCTCAAAGTGTGACACTATCTGTTTTAAGGTAGCTTGGTCGTCCTCTGACAGAGACACCACCGCGTGGTAGGCATCATCCTTTAAGGTGTTAATAGCAAGCTGCGCTAGTAGTCAGCCGGGACCTGGCATAGGCGTGTGGCACTCTCCAGTCTCTCCTCCCACTCTGCCAAGGGGATGTTAGAGCCATCAAACTTAACTATAGAGGCTAAGGCTGATCCTAGCAGAGCCATGCTGCAACCAAATCCTCCTTTCACTTCCACTACAAGGGACATATGCTGTCGCCAGGTGTAAGTGTGCTGCAGCAGCAATTACACACACAGCACAAGGGTGATGAAAGAACTTGTATTAAAATAATGCAAATACAGCTCATAACCCAACCGGGAACCCTCACAGATCCAGCAGCATGTAGAAAGTACTTGCAGCCAAAGTGACAGCGCCTGTTAGAAGGGGCAAAGTGCGGCCTCGATGCCCAAATGGGAAAATGTCCAGAGAAGTTGCGAGCCCTACACTTTCCCTCCTCGTCGGGAACCTTTCCCTGCCTCTACCAGGTAGGGTACCTGTCCCTGCTCTACCCACTCACAAAATGCACGCCAAACCTGGGAGCCAGGGTCCTAATAGGCTCTGCTTGACCCAAAATGGTTGCTAGAGTCACATGGAGCATCCATTTGGATTGCCTCCTTAGTGACCCAGGAAACCATAGAGGAACCATGTTGCTCTTGACTTCCTCTCCAACTGCAGTGCTGCTATGAAAGAATGCCACCTGAAGTGGAGAAAGTAGACTGCACCTGCCTACAAGTGGAATTCATAAAGAGTGTTGTAGATGCTTCTCCACACAACAAATGTCTGTGCAAGCGACAGAATTATGTACCTGACAGGAAAAGGTACATGAATCTATCATATGGAGGGGGTGGCAGCATTGAGGCTGAAGTGTCCAAACCTCAAACTTTCAATCCTTTGTGCATTTTTAGCTGGTTTAGTTGCCAACTGTGCAGCTGGCAGTGTCATAGAAATGGATGACTCATCCCTGAACCCAAATTCCCCAGCCAGCAGCTGAAAGTAAACAAAGGGGTTGGATGTTGGTGACATCATTGTCAAAATAAGGCCATTGGCATCAGCCAGCATCCCTCGTCGCAGCATCCCCAGCAGCTGAATCAGGTGGGGGATGAGTTACGTGTTTGCTATGACGCTTGCAGCCACCTTCATAGCAAACAGGGAGCCATGTGCAGAAAGCTGTGATCAGTGATAATACTATTAACTGTCACTGTACTAATGACACCGGCTGGGAAGGGGTTATTATCTTGGGTAATCAAGATGTTAAATGTGTGCCTAATAAGTGTTAATTTGTGTAATATGGATTGCTTTTTACTAAAGATCTTTCTTCCCCCTACTTCTTCCCTCTGTACAGATCTCTGTGTTGACACAGGGCTCTGGGCTGTTTGGACACAGTCGATCAATCATTGGCTGGGACCTGCTGACAAACTCCCACTGTGTCATTCACAGCAGGTGTCAGAAGGGGGGGGGTGAGCATGCGTGCATCCTAAACTCATAAAGAGGCAGCAATGTACCAGTACGTCACTATGCCTGTAGGAGCCACCCATCCACAGTACATTGTGGGTGGGCAGTCCAGAAGTTGTAATTACCTCCAGTTTGCTTACCTCCAAACTTGAAGTAATTCTTTTAGAATTTGTCACAGCCATACCCACAGAATCTGGTTCACATGTGAGAAAATATTTTGAAACTGCAATAAAGCTTTCCTGAATTAGGTGTAGGCCATTTAAAGAGACTGTACTGTCAAAAAATGTAATAACCACTTTATTGAATTCCTCCCTCCTGCTAAAAGTAAGAAACTTGAAATCATGACAAGTTCTAAGCAAACTAATTGATCCAAACTGGGATTTCACCAGTGGCGGCCCGTCCATTAGGGCGCACGGGAAATGCCCTCCCATTCATGCGTCTGCCCCCTTGATCTACTTGCAATTCCAGTGGGGGGGTTGAAGTACGTGATTACAGCCAGAGGATCTAATAGGCTTCCAAAAAGGGTGGGCTTGGGGCGCAGAGCACTGCACCCAAAGCCCACCCAGTTGTGTGACAATAACAAATTAATATTATTGCCCCTCCCCCCCAAAAAAACACCAGTCGCCACTGGATTTCACCCAAGGTCAAGTTCACTTTAAGGGTTACTGTTGACCCTTCTCCTGATGGAGAAATAGCAGTTTAGACCTTTACAGGCCGAAGGAGAGCTCAGCTGGTGTCCTTGTGCTACCCAAGGAAAATACTGAATACTTTGCCATAAGTGTGAGGTTCCCTGTAGGGGAAAGCATCTAATGTCTGTTGTAAAAAAATTCTGTACAGAAATGAATGTATAATGTTAAAGTAAATTATAATGCTTCCCTTCAATAAATCATCAGTACTAGATCTATATACTTTGTCATGTTCTTTATTTCTTTGGTGTTAAATAAGTATGCCTGTCAGTACTCATAGAGAAGTTAATACCATTCACAATGATGAGCCAAGAGATATAAGTTATACACACAAGAGGTAAGAGGTATATGACATGTGCAGGAACTGACTTCTACTGTACATAGTAAATGGCAGATTCCCTGTGCCACTGTACCCAAATTATTTGTATGTCATTTTTTCGCCCCACAAATAGAGCTTTCTTTTGGTGGTATTTGATCACCTCTGCAGTTTTTATTTTTTGAGCTATAGACAAAAAAAGACTAACAATTTAAAAAAAAAAAGCAATTTGTGTGTACTTTCTGCTATAAAACATAACCAATAAAAAATGTGACATTTTTGACACTTTTTTGGGGACCAGTGACACTGATCCAGTGACAGCTGGGGACCAGTGATCATGATCAGTGCTAAAAATATGCACTTTCACTGTACTAATGGCACTGGCTGGGAAGGGGTTAACAGCAGGGGCAATTAAAGGGTTAACTGTGTGCCTAACCTGTGCTTGGTTACTGTGTGGTTGGTGCTTGTACTATGGGAAGGTAGAGATGCATGTTCCTGCTTTGGAGAAACACAGGATCAATACCTTTGCAACTAACAGAATGGCAGTCTGCCTTGTTTACATAGGCAGACTGCTGTTCTGCTTGTGTCCCCGAATGATAGCCAGGTGGACTCGCTGATTGGCTCCTGCTGTGTCCAATCACAGCAGGCTCAGATGTGCGCACAGTGGTTCCAGGCAGTAAATTCCATACTCATTAGGGAAAAAATATTTACCACCATTTAATTCTCTAAAGAAATTTGTAAATATCTCGCAATGTTGGCTGAACAGTCTGGGGGTTGCCCCCCCCCCCCCCAACTTATTATAAATAGATTATTACGGATGTAAATGTACCGTGGCCAAGAGTATGATCTATTATACCTACTGCTTCATTTTTTTTTTTTTACTTTTAAGATATGAAGTTGAATTGATGGTACTCTTACTACTAGCTTTAGTGACTCAGTGGGTAATTTCTGTTGCTTTACTAGTCTTGCATTCACCAAATACAGTATTCCAGGATGTTTAGTAGATTGTTCAGGAAACTTCTTTTTTGCATATGTTTTAAGTATGAGGTGGTTTTCATTAGATATAATACTTGCTTAAAGCGGTGTTCCAGCCGTAAAATTTTTTTTTTAAAAGTCAGCAGCTACAAACACTGTAGCTGCTGACTTTTAATAAGGACACTTACCTGTCCAGGGCACCCGAGATGTCGGCCCCCCCGAGACCGATCCGTCCCTCGTATTGTGTGCCAGCGCCGCCATCCTCAATAAGAAAAACAGGCAGTGGAGCCTTGCGGCTTCACTGCCCATTTCCTACTGCGCATGCGCGAGCCCCCGGCGATTTCTGAATGGGCGACTGTCTTCTGTGACACACCCAGGTCCCAGAAGACACCGCGCCCAAATTTCCCAGAAATCAACGCGAGGAGGAGAAGACTGAAGATCACTGCGGAACAGGAAGTGGCAGATTAGGACGATCTGCCTAGCAACAGGCATTTCTGGTAAGTTAAAAAAAGATTTTTTTTTCAAATGTTTTTTAATGTATTTAAAGGAGCGTTTTTGTATGTTTTTTTTTTTTTTTTAGGGTGGACCTCCGCTTTAAATGCAGATCAGTGTTAATTTTGTCGACTAAAATATTTTAGTCTACTAAATTAATACTATTTTAGTCAAATTAAATACGACTAAAACTAAAACAATTGAGAAAAATGGCATTTTAGTCAAAAGACTAAACATAATTGAAAGTTGATGACAAAATCAACACTGTACTACCAGAAGGCTTTTCTTATTTTTTTATTCTTAATATTTAATGTTGGTAATATATTCAGTTAATATGTACAATGGCATTACAGCCAATAGAGTTTACAGTTTTTTATATTTTCAAGTTATACTTCTGCTTGTCTAAAAGCAATATATTTGTTTATGAAACTTTTTTTATTATTTTTTTTTTATAAAGACGTTGTATATCACAATGGCTAAATCTGTGTCTGTAGTGTATGTTCAACCCTTAATACCAGAAATAATAACACATTTTTAGATTCTTACTAATGGGTTTGGCAATTCTAAAGAAATGCTTAAATAATGCATTAAAATTTAACTAAACCCATTAGATTTTAGTCAACTAAAATGTACTGGATATTTTAGTCCACTAAAATACAACTAAAACAATTCAGATGACCAAAATTGAACTAAAACTACCGGGTAAAATAGCATTTTAGTCAAAAGACTAAGATACGACTCAAAACTAAATGGGCATTTTAGTCAAAAGACTAGAACTAAACTAGAACTAAAGAACTAGAACTAGAACCTTCCCTTCTTCACTCTGCTACTGATGGCCTTTATGACAAAATCGCACCCCTGTCCTGCCCAGACCTAACCACTTCCATCTACAACACCACGTTGTCATCCTCCCTAGACGTACTTGCTCCTCTTTCTACACGCAGAACCAGGCCCCATCTGCCACAACCCTGGCAAACAGACGACACCAGAAGTCTTAAGAGACGCAGCCGTGCTCTTGAGCGAGCATGGCGTAAATCTAAATCCCTGCAAGATTTTACCCTCTACAAATCTGTCCTTCTCAAATACAACTCCTGCCTCCACACTGCTAAACAACCCTATTACAACACTCTCATCAAAACCCTCTCATCCAAACCTCGTCAACTCTTTTCTACCCTTAATTCCTTACTTCACCCCCCACTGCCCCCACCAACTTGCTTACCGCTCAACATATTGCCAACCACTTCAATAGCAAAATCAACACAATTCGCAAGGAGATATCCAGCATTCAAATTCCTTCCCTACCCAACATATCAGGTCCAACACCACACTCAATACTCTCCTCCTTTTGCCCAGTTACCACAGAAGAAGTTGATAAACTCCTCTCCATGGCCCACCTCACTACATGTCCCCTGGACCCTGTCCCCTCTCAATTACTGCGACCACCTTCCCACTCTATCCTCAACTCCCTAACCCACATCTTCAACCTCTCCCTCTCCTCCGGCACCTTTCCTTCTCCGCTCAAACATGCACTGGTTACCCCCATACTCAAAAAACCCTCACTAGACCCCACCTGTTTGAATAACTTAAGACCTATCTCCCTTCTCCCGTTTGCCTCCAAACTCATCGAACGCCTTGTTCATGACCAAATGAGTCGCTACCTCACAGACAACAACCTTCTCGACCCCCTACAGTCTGGCTTCCGCCTACAACATTTTACTGAAACTGCCCTACTAAAAATCACCAATGACCTAATAACTACCAAAACCAATGGCCAGTACTCCATACTCATACTTTTAGACCTCTCTGCTGCCTTTGACACAGTTGACCACCTGCTGCTCCTCAGCAAATTACACTCCCTTGGCCTCCGTGATTCTGCATTATCCTGGTTCTCCTCCTACCTATCTCAGCGCACTTTCAGTGTCACTTACAACTCCATCTCCTCCGCTCCCCTTCCTCTTTCTGTTGGGGTACCCCAAGGCTCCGTCCTTGGGCCTCTCCTTTTCTCACTCTATACCTCTTCCCTGGGCCAGTTGATAACCTCCCATGGCTTCCAATACCACCTCTATGCCGATGACACACAGATCTATCTCTCCACTCCTCAACTCACCCCCACTATCTCCTCACGGATCTCAAACTTGCTGAATGACATATCGGTATGGATGTCACACCACTTCCTCAAACTTAATCTTTCTAAAACTGAGCTTGTTATATTTCCTCCTTCACGGTCCCCCTCCTGTGACTTCACCATTAATATCAACAACACAACCATTGGTCCCGCCACACATGCCAGGGTCCTGGGTGTAATCCTTGACTCTGACCTCTCCTTCAGCCCCCATATCCAATCACTGGCTAAATCCTGCCGCCTTAACCTCCGCAACATCTCCAGAATTCGACCCTTCCTGACTAATGACACCACAAAGCAACTTATTCACTCCTTGATTATTTCCCGCCTCGACTACTGCAACTCTCTCCTTAATGGCCTACCCTTAAGCAGGCTATCCCCCTTCAGTCTATTATGAATGCTGCTGCTAGACTAATACACCTCACTAATCGATCCGTGACTGCTGCTCCTCTCTGCCAATCCCTTCACTGGCTTCCCCTACCCCACCGTGTTAAATTCAAAATGCTAACCATAACATACAAGGCCATTCACAACATCGCCCCCATCTACATCACCAACCTCATCTGCAGATATCGCCCAAATTGCCCCCTCCGCTCCTCCCAGGACCTCCTGCTCTCTAGCTCCCTTGTAACCTCCTCCCATGCTCGCCTTCAAGACTTCTCCAGAGCCTCTCCCATCCTCTGGAATTCCCTGCCCCAGTATGTCCGATCAGCCCCTACCCTGTCCACCTTTAGGAGATCCCTGAAAACTCATTTATTCAGGGAAGCCTATCCCACACCCACATAACTGTCCCTGAGCCACCCCCATGAAAACATTCTTTGCAGCCATTACCTTTTGTGCCACCACCCCCTCTCTTTAGAATGTAAGCTCTACGAGCAGGGCCCTCCTGTACCTTTTGTATTGAACTGTACTGTAATTGAGTTGTCCCCCTTATACATTGTAAAGCGCTGAGTAAACTGTTGGCGCTATATAAATCTCGTATAATAATAATAATAGTCAAAAGACTAGAACTAAAACTGAATCAAAATTTGATGTCAAAATTAACACTGATGCAGACGGATGTGCTATGGTAAATACTATGGTATTTTGTGCTCTGACATATTATATATTTTGAAGTTGAGGCTATGCTGCTAACTGTATGTATCTTATGATGCCTTGAACTTTTTCAATAAAAGTTACTTGATTTAAAAAAAAATCACAGCAGGAGCGGGTCGCCGACGGCACGCGTGCGTGCCCCAGACCACGGGGTGCAGGATCACGTACTAGGTACGTGATCCTGTGCAGAAGACCACCTTGCCGCCGTATACATTGAGTATATAGTCGGCAAGCGGTTAAAGAGACAGAAAGCGCAACAGTCACAGGGAGTCTCTGAATGATGAGAGGAAGCGCGTAGATCAGTAAAATGAAAATGTACACACAATTATCATTACATTTACAATGTTATATATATTTATCTCATCCATTTGTCATATAGCCTATAGTTGCATGCAGCACAGTAACTAAGTGGTTAGCACTTTTGCTTGACATCACTAGGGTCGTCAGTTTGTATTCTAACCAGGGCACTACCTGCCTGGAGTTTGCGTGTTCTCCCTGTATCTGCATGGGTTTCCTCCCACACTGCAAAGACATGGTGGTAATTTAATTGTCTCCTGTCTAAATTGTCCCTAATATATTGTTAAATCTGATTTAGGGGTCTCAAAACAAGACAGATGATGAGATAGTGAGTCCAGGTCTTAAGATAAGATAAGTAGGTGCTTTTTATTATTATAGACACTGCAGTGGAGAGACACAACACACACACAGATATTCAGCACTACCAGGCCGAACGTAGAAGGAAGTGTCTCTGACTTAAAAACATCAAGTTTAACAATATATACTTTATGAATATGCATAAGCACTAGGCGTGTTATAGGTGTGATCGTATAGTTTAGTCCACTCAGCATTCATATCTTCTTAGTAGCAAGGGAACAGTTAAATGGGTGGTTACATAATGTGACTGATAAAAAGTGAAAGAAAACATGGGCTCCGCCATCTTGGTGCTGGTTCAGACCAGCTAGATAAGACTGTCCATTTCTCAGAGCAAAAAAGGGAGTAAACTGTTACTTCTTACCTGGTGGTGAAGGTCATCATAGACTGAAAACTCTGTCTAAGAGGAAGCAAGAAAGTATATTACAAATTCTTAAAGCGATAGTCTCTATATACATACATATATATAACTCAACATTATCAGACCCCTATAATTCTACTCAATGTGTATGTATCAGTGTGAGTTAGGGGCCTTGGATTGTAAGCTCCTAGGAGGCAGGGACTGATGTGAATGTACAATATATATGTAAAGTGCTGTGTAAATTGTTGGCTCTATATAAATATTTGTAATAAATAAAAGCTACTGCATCTGCTTGATGATGCTGTAGAAATCAAATTGAGAACAGCGGAGAGGGGAATAGGACTTTAAATGAAGGAAGTAGGTATAAAAAAATGAATTTTATTGTATATGTCAATAGTATAATACATAATGGTAATCATGATTAAATGTAAGTAGGGTAGATGATCCATTACAATTCACATAAATACATACACATACAATGGCAAAAAGAATCACATAGTTGCAAACAATGATCACAAATTTTGGAAAGATGTAGTGCCCATGATGGATTGACATGGCATATAGCATCTTTACGTGTTTCATAGATTGATTCACTCTTCAGGAGCATGCACGTGGATGTAATCTGAAATGTAATATGATAAAAAAAAATTCTCTAAGGTCTGACCCTTCCAAGGAAAATGAATGATTATAAAATTAAAATGAATTAAATTAAAATTTAGCCCATAAACTCTCTGAAAATACTTACAATTGTAGTTATATAATAAGGAGATGGCACTGACGATCGGAAACCCCTAAGGGCATCACTACCAGGAGCTGAGATGGTGTGGGTGAAGAAATTTTAAAAATTAAGCGTTCTTCTAGAAGTCATGAGGAGGAGGTGATGCAAAGGGTAATTCAAACAGAGCAGGACTATATCACAAACTCCATAGAAGAAAAGCGCATGGCAGGAAGCTCAAATGATTTATAAGATGTTATTTAAAAAAAAACCACTATGAGATGGGGGAACAGGTGGGATGTATGTTAGCTGCGATAGCTCGGGCTCAAGGGAGCCCAATAATTATCGCATCAGCTAGAGATGCAGAAGGGGTAGTAAGGTATGATAGAGGTAGTATCCAACAAGAGCAGCATCAATAAATATTCATAGGCTTTTTTTAAATATGCAGCTCCCTATGGAAAATACGGGATCTAGAGCAATATTGTGCCTGGACGCCCAAAAAGCTTTTGATATGGTAAAATGGGATTATCTATGGGCCATATTGGAGGCCTTTGGTATAGGCCTGGGATTTTAAAAATGGGTTAAAATGTTATATAGAGAACCAAAAGCAAGGGGAAGAATTAACAATAAACTATCAAGGTCGTTCAATTTGTCTAGAGGGACAAGGCAGGGTTGTCCCCTGTCTCCACTACTGTTTGCAATAGCAGTGGAACCTCTTGCCCTTGCTATTAGACAGTCAGTGGAAATAGTCAGGTTCCGACGAACAGGAAGAGAGGATAAAGTGGCCCTCTATGCAGACGACGCTCTTATTTCCCCGGGGGATACCTCAAAGTCTTTAGCGGAATGAGCCTCATCTCCATATTTGGGCAGCTTTCGGGCTTTCAGATAATTTGGGATAAGTTGGAAGTTCTGACCTATTACCATTAGATGAGTTCAAAGTCTCTTTATTAAACCACGCTTCCCAAATCCAAATCAAGCATACAGTGAGATATTTGGGGATAGAGATCTCTCGGAATGTAAAAGATTATATTAAACTGAACCTTGAACATTTATTAGCGAAACCTAAGAATAAATGTTGAAGCTAGTGTAAACTACCACTGACAGTGATAGGTATAGCAAATCTTGTTAAAATTATTTGGACCCCACAATTACTTTATGTGTTTAATAATTCACCTGTATGGATCACAGTATTCTGGTTTAGAAAAATAGAATCTCTTTTTAGAGAACTTATTTGGAAGAAAAAACAACCACGTATAAAGTTAACAACATTACTGTTAAATAAAGAAGCTGGTGGATTGGCGATTCCCCACCCAAAAAGCTACTTCTTAGCTTCACAAATACAACCTTTTTTTGGATGGACAGTAATATCAGACCCTGATTCTATACAGAGTCTGCTATTATCAATATATCCCAACAATCCATTGATTTCCCTATTGGAGACAAGAAATCAATTGTTTAATAAAGGATTTGTTACGGGTAAATTATTTGACAAGGTATGGCAGGAAATGAAAAAAATTACGGAAATAAAAGGCTGTATGGTATACACCCCCATATGGAATAATAGTAGTTACGGGGAACTGAAGAAACTGGAGGGGTTTGAGATATGGAGGTTTAAGGGACTAAGGTATATGATACAGCTATTCCAGAACGACGTGATAAAAACCCTTTCTGAACTAAGAAATGAATATAATATTCCAAATCAAAGATTTTTTCAAATTTTACAGCTTAGGCATGCATTACAAGCACAGGGTCGATTAAATGAATTGAAATTTAATAAATCAGAGATATTAGCCTTGCTGGAAAAGACATAAAAGCAAAAGGGTCTAATTTCACAAATATATGATATATTGTATAATAAAATTAAAGTAGCGGTGGACATACCCGCAAGGTCAGCCTGGTCTTGCGATATAGGGCCAACTTCAGATAAACAATGGGCATCGGCATTGTCGAGGACACCCTTGGAATCCCTATTCCCAACAAAAAACTTAACACAATTATTTATATTACACAGGGCTTACTATACACCAGAGAAATTATTTAAATGGAAATGTAGAGACACAGACCAATGTCCCAGATGTAAAGGGAGTCCTGCTAATTTAATTCATATGGAGATGTCCTGAACTCCATCGCTACTGGTATGAAGTGGTATTAATGATCAATAGCGTTTTGGGACCGGGCTGTCTCCAGAACCAGGAGGATGCCTTTTGGGTATCCTGTATGAATGGGGAATCCCGGTGGAATATATCTTATCAATAACCAGGAGCCTATTTAAGGCTCGTAAACTTATAGCGCAAAAGTGGACATCATCATATCCACCTACAGTAAAAAAAATGGAATATACAAGCTATCTTAATTACACGCTGCATTTCAAAAATTCCGCAGAGTGCACAACTTGTCTGTTGTCGAAAATCCACTGCTACTCTTTGCTGACTTATCTATTGATGTTATGTGCCAGCGCAAGGCCTTCTCAGTGGTCTGCTCTGCTTCACACTGCATAACAACCATATTAAATTTGTCCTGGCATACCCAGCGATTCTCCACATTCAACCTGCCACTGGAGAGCATTCATCCTTTACCTCTCCACTGGAAGCAGAGAACTACCTTAATGCGACGCAACCTTCAGACATGGAACAAGAGAATTCCTCTCCTTCCTATGATCCGAGCCTCTCCAGGAAGACTGCTTTGTTCTCAGAAAAACGGCAGAGCCCTCAGAAACCTCCTGTCAAGCGGGTGCGATTTGGTCTGCCAGATGAACGTTCTGTCCACCATTGATTCCGAGCTCCAGCCAGCTTTTACGGTTTGTCTTTTTGCTCCCTGTTTGGATTCTTTGCCACTTCTCCAGTTCTAGCAAGTACCTTCTAAGTTCTACATACTGTGAGCTTCTGCCAAAGTGACCCCTCCTCTGTGACGGGCCCTAGCTTTCTAACTTTGTTGGGCAGACTGATACTTGTAGCTAGCCTTAATGTATTAACCTTATGGACCTGCTGTCCCTGCTATGTCACTGGTCCCCCCTATAATCTCCTACCTCCCTTCTCTCCCCTCCCCCCCTTTCCCCCTCTTCCCCTCCCCTTCCCCCTTCTTTCTATACCTCTCCCGGTCTCCTCTTCCTCTCACTCACTCCTCTCCCTCCTCGGAGCAACTTCACATCCGCGAAAAGTGAGAAAGCACTCTTAGGCGGGGGTGACATAAGAGTGTACTCCATGGGGAAAAAAATGAAGTCCCTGAAGTGTTTTTGGAGGTTATTTGTTGTGTTATATTTCTGGTTTCTTTTGTTTCAACATGTTTCAACATGTTTCTTTTAGGAATCTACCAAATTTACGGTGATACGGTGATACCGGATCCGAGGGGGCAATCTCTGCAGGTACCCCTGCTCGGGCGACCTCTCATCCATCACTCACTACAGACATGGCATCCTCGGATGCTGGGGATCACTTAAAGGTAATCTCTTGGAATGTTAAGGCGCTACGCTCCCCATATAAGCATATCCAAATTCTGAGGCGCCTAAAGTGGTTGCCCCCCTAGAGGAGACGCACCTGGGTGTGGATGATCTCTCTTGCCTCTAAGTTGTGGTTAGGAAAGGTCTATGGCTCTCCGGCTTTGGGTCGAAAAGCTGGCGTGGCCATTCTACTCGATAAAAATCTTCACTACACAATACACTCAATTGAGTCAGATTCAGTCGGTCGCAGACTTACTCTTCATTTAACGATTGCCAATCGTGACCTTGCTATCTCTAACATTTGTGCAACTAACTGCCCGGGACAATCTTTCTTCGAGAATTTACCTTCATGGGTTCTACAAATCCCTGAATCTCTCCATCTTATTGGGGGAATTTCAATTCAGTTATGCATCTTGCTGAAGATCGTAACCCGGACCGGTAAATTGATCCCCCTCAGCTGACATCCCTAAACTCCTAGCCCAGTCGACCATCGCATTTCAACTTTTGGATGTTTGACGCACCACATACCCCACCGATAGAGAATTCAATCCCCCCCGCAACTCATTCTCTTGCATCGATTATTTTTTTTTGCTCATGGGGTGTACTCCCCTTAGTGTCCTTCTCGTTCATTGAGGATTTGGTAATTTCGGACCATTCCCCCATCAGCATCCAGATTTCAGGACTCCCATCCCCTCGTGGCGCAGGTATTTGGCGCTTCCCCTCTTTCTTTGGCGAATAACGATGACTTTAAGACTCCCCTGCATGCTGCCTGGGCTGAATTTGCCGAAACCAACGGAGCCCATCTCTCTTCCCCCAATTTGTTTTGGGAGGCAGGGAAAGCCTTTCTCAGAGGGCGTATCATCTATTACACTTCTCAACTCAAAAAGCAAAATCGTCTACAATATTTTAGAGCCAGTGAATCTCTTTGCCTAGCACACTGTGCCCCGACTCTATCCCGTACCCCAGCTCATACGCTTGCCTGGCAAGCAGCTAAACGCGCTTTTGACCACTGGTCTGCGAAACAGAAGTTTACCAATCATATTCTGCTCTCCTTTACCAGCGGCATTGTAACAAGGCAGGCAAGCTTTTAGCGAAACTATGCTCTGGTCACCATCCTTCGACTCATATTGGAGCCTTACATGCCCCCCTTTCTATCTCCTACTATTTCATTTATTGTCGCCTCACTGATTTGGACTTCACTGACACTTTTATTTACCTATTGTCGAGCCCTTTACTGAGTACAGGACATATTGCACTTTTAATCTTATATCTATATTATGTTCTGAGAAGTCCCTTCTTTTGATGGTTTTAGCATCCATGTCCACGCACAACTATTTCTACTTCTTGGCAATTCGTCCTCCCTGGATGTTGTCCTTGTGGGGATTCAGGACGCCCACACCATCTCAGCTCCCGGTGGTGATGCCCTTAGGGGGTTTCCGATCTTCAGTGTCATTTCCTGTTAGAAACTTGGTAGGAGGCCGAGATGCTGGGAGGGCTCCCCTTGCGGCCGAGCGCAGCACACCACTGAAGGTGGAACAGCAGGTGTGGTGCCCACAGAAGCACGGGTGCCGGGTTGCTGGGGACAGGCGTGCTTGAAAGGTCCAGAGACAGAGTCCAGTGGAATAACTGAATAGCAGAGCCAGGAGCCAGGCCAGGGGCCATTCACAAAGAGACAGTCCAGGATCAGAATGCCCTAAGATCAGCTGCGTCTTAGTACAGGGAGCAAGATAAGCAGAGTCCAAAAGCCAGGCCGGGGTCAGATGCTGGGAGCAGGCAGGAGGAAGTCAGGTGCAAGCCAAAGGGTCAAGTCAGAGGATTAGGAAGAGCAGGTCAAAACAAGCCGGGTCGGTACACAGGAGATCAGATCAGCAGATAATACAGGGCACAGGAACACAGGAAGAGCTGAAGACAAACCAGCAATTGCAGACACCAGCAGACTTCCTTATATAGGCCCATGTGACCTGCTGGTAGAGATACTGGGTCCTAAAGTCCTTCTCCTGCCAGAGATGTTGGGTCCTAAAGTCCTTCTCCTGCCATAAGTGCTGCTAGAGATGCTGGGTCCCAGAGCCCTTCTCCTGCTGTTGATTCCCTGACATCTCCTTAATATATAAGCACAATTGTAAGTATTTTCAGAGAGTGGGGTGTTTATGGGCTAAATTTTAATTCATTTTATTTTAATTTTATAATTATTCATTTTCCTTGGAAAGGGTCAGACCTTAGAGAAATTATTTTTTATCATATTACATTTCAGATTACATCCATGAGTATGCTCCTGAAAGGTGGATCAATCTACGAAATGCGTAGAGTTGCGATATGCCATGTCAATCCATCATGTGCACTAGATCTTTCTAAAATGTGTACTATGTGAT
Source organism: Lithobates clamitans (assembly GCA_037952925.1). Classification (NCBI taxonomy): domain Eukaryota; kingdom Metazoa; phylum Chordata; class Amphibia; order Anura; family Ranidae; genus Lithobates; species Lithobates clamitans. Next base: position 407,340 of record JBBGZY010001374.1, on the reverse strand, counting down.
CATTGTTTGCAACTATGTGATTCTTTTTGCTATTGTATGTATGTGTATTTATATGAATTGTAATGGATCATCTACCCTATTTACATTGAATCATGATTATCATTATGTATTATACTATTGACATATACAATAAAATTCATTTTTTTATACCTACATGCTTCATCTAAAGTCATATTCCCCTCTCTGCTGTTCTCAATTAGATGGGGATAGAGGCACCGGACCTTACCAGGTCATCGCCTCATTTAAAGTCCCATTGTGTTTTTTTTTTTTGTAGAAATAAAAGGCGGCCATTGTGAAAGAATTCCCTATTACGTATTTTTCCTCCACTAAATGTCTGGCTAATAAGAAGCATTAATTTTTTTTATTCTGTCCATTTCTTATTATGGCAATACCACTAGAAGACTAACATTTTGAATAATTGCAGTTGTTATCACAGCTAAGTGAGTCTATTCACTGGGTCTGAGATTCAGATGCATTAAATTAATAAAGTAGAAAATAATGACAGAATAGCGAATGGAGTGTGTGTCTCTCCTAAAACCAAGTGTTTATACTGGGGCTGAGGTTGTTCATAGGGAAGTTGGATGACCAAGTACAATTCAGCGAACCTCAGGGCACCAAAGCAGAGTACTCCATAAACCTGAAACTTAAGTCAGAGTTGGGATAAGGTCATCTATTGCCAGAGCAAAGATGCCAAACAGCGCCAACTTCCCCAATTTGTATGAGCATTATGTGTCAGCAAAAATCACCTCCCTCCCCCCTCCAAAAAAAATTGTGAGCACCAATCTTCACACTTACCCCATTAATTCCCTTTGCAAGCCAAAATTCTCCCCAAGCAAAACTTTTCTCTCTTCCAGTACAAATCCAGCTCAGATCATCTCCCTCTCCAAATCCCCCCTCCTAGCACAAATCCTCTACCCCTCAAATTTTCCCTCTGAGCATAAATCCTCTCCCCCTCTCCAAATCCCTTGCTCCCAGCTCAAATACTTTCCAAAGCCCTTCTCCTAGCACTAGTCCTCATACCAAATTTCCCCTTCTACCACAAATCCCTTCAATCATCCCTATCTACCCTCCTATACAAATCCTCCCCTCCAAATCACCCCTTCTAGCACAGCCCTCCAAGTTCCCACCTCACCCAGGACAGTCGCCCCTTCTGCCCACCCCTTGTCCCGACCCTGATTTCAGTTCTGCAGACCAAGCTAATTTATGCCTGTATAAAGATGCTGGGGAAGCAGGAGTGCAGTACAGGCAGACACTAACAGTCCTGGTTATCTTTGGAGAAAACAGGGACAGGTTTTATAACCAGTCTGACTGATGTTCCCCTAAAAAGAGTTTGCTGAAAGTATGTGGCTCCTTTCATAGACATGGAATTTTAATCTGATCTGGCTAAAAATCATTGGATTGGACAACTGTAATCCCATGACTATGGCCTACCTGAAAGCTTCAGAGGCAAGTCATGTGAAAGCTTTTCTCTCTCACCTTTTCTCTCTGACTGCATTTATTGGTAACAACTTGGAGTAAGAATTTTGTATGTTTTCACCCACAATCAAAACCAGCCCCTTTTGTAGCTCTAGTGCTGCAGAAGAACCCAATACCTATTAACACCTGGTTAGCAATTTTGGGAAAAGGACTCATTTGGATCTATGGCAAGCTGCAATCAATGATCTACCAACTGCCACTTTTTTCATGGGAATTTTATCTTAAAAACAGATATCTAATTGATTGGTTTTGACATGCTATTATCGCAACGTTGCTAGAGCTTTACTCCAGGTTTCTGAAATAAATAATCTTAATCTGTAACAGAATTAATCATGTTAATACCACTATGCTGAAAGAACTACAATGTGATTCTCTGCTCCGAGGCTTCTAGTACATTTATCCACTTAGAGGTGGAGAACCCTTCTCCATGAGATGATTAGCCAAATGGAAGCAGAGATGTATTTACTTGCATTTCTGCAATTACATGCAGGTGCAATGAGTAATACTTGTTGACTGTAGAAGAAAATAAGACATCTTTTCTATTTCAGTTATAAAATTACCCTCATGTATGCTACATAGATGCCTATAATTACCGTGTCATTTGCCTTCTTTCAGTTTCCGTGAATTTGCAATTAAATGTGAGCTTATTTAGGCAGCATGAATGGTGGAATTCTTTATCTTTGACATTCCTTTTACATATCTTACAGATTGTGAAAGGGTAACAGAAAGAAGTGTCAATTATTCAGTGCTATGGTTTGGTGTCCACATGTCTGAATAAGGTCATATTCATTGATGTACAGTATATCTCAGGCAAGGGGTTATTGCACCATATGATCAATGGCAAAGGACAGCTGTATGGCCTGTTTTAACATTTTTTGAAATAGTAGAGCTTATATATAAATTTACATCCTGGCAACTGCTTTGGATATGCTATATTTCTGAAGATTAAGGTGTATGTAATGCCAAAATGTATTTTAATTTTGGATTTAAGAAAAGTGAGGAACCCAGTAAGCTTTTTTTTCTGCTTTGGCCCCATCAGGGAGATTTACTCTCATTTACTGTCCCAGACAGGGGTGGCCCGTCTATTAAGGGCACACGGGTGCCGCCCCCCCCCAATCCATGCATCCGGCCCATTTCAGGACGCCAGATGCATGGATTCCAATGGAGGGGTGGGTGTTTTTTTGAAGCACCTGATTAGAGCCTGAGGCTCTAATAGGCTTCAAAATAGGGTGGGTTCAGGAAGCAGAGAATGCGAATGGAGCCCACCCAGGTGTGTTACAACAGTGAATTAATATTCACTGTTGTAACACTGATCCTCCTCCCGGCAAATCAGGAAGCAGGTTTTGAGACCCATCACCCGATTGGCTGAAAGGACAGGTGATCCTAATGGATGCCTAGGAGGAGGGGAGGAGATGCACAGCTGCCGAGAAGGAGGAATGGAGGAGCTGCCCACTGCCAATGCACAATCCCGCTGCTGATGCCCAATCCCGCTTTTAATGTCCAATGCCGCTGCCGATACCTGTCACCTAGATGAGGTAAGACAGTGAGCAGGCGGGGGGAGGGGTCTGGGGGGTTTGAGGTGCCATGTGGGGGGGTGTGGTTGTTAGCTTCCCCCCTTAAAAAAAACACCAGCCATCACTGGTCCCTAACACTCACCAGAATGTAAGAAAAACTGTCTGTTCCTGTGACAACTCAAAGTAGCTGGATTTCCTATTAGTTTCTGCCTTAGAGATAATAATCAAAAAGACAAATATAGAGGGTGATTCTCTCAGCAGTGACACAGAAAACAAAAAAGGTCTGGGAAAGCTTTTAACACGGTACATAAAAAAAGTTCTGTCTATATACTGTATGTATATACAGTGGGTATAGAAAAGAATCACGCCCCCCTGGCATTGAAGCCAAATCATTCCATTGTTTCATCTGACCATAACACCTTTTCCATGTGACCTCAGAATCTTTAAGGTGCATTTAAGGTGGTCAGATGGGACTAAAATTGAATTATTTGGCCTTGTCTGGAGGAAATCCAATAAAGCTCACCATCCAAATAACACCATTCCTACAGTAAAGCATGAAGGTGGTAATATCCTGTTATTGGAGTGTTTCTCTGCAGCAGAGACTGGAGCACTTGTCAGAATAGAAGGAAACATGGATGGGGCAAAATACTATCAAATTCTATAGGGAAACATGCTGCCCTCTTTTTTCCCAAAGTTGTCAATGGGAAGGAGGTTTACCTTCCAAGAAGTTGTCAATGGGAAGAAGGTTTACCTTCCAACATGAAAATGACTCAAAGCACACAGCAAAAATGACCACACAGTGGTTGAATACAAGCAATATATTACACAGAAGTGTCAGGTAGTATGTGAGTCAGCGCTCACTGGCAGCTATAAGGTGGATCATAAGGGATCAATAATGGGGGGGGACAACAAGGTATACCCAAAATAAATTAATAAGAATTAGTCCATACAGTCCATAGTAGTAAGGGATATCAAGGAGAAGTCCACAGGACGGATGGATCCACAGGTGGATGGGGATTGCACACAGAGTCACAGGCAGTTCCTCAGCAGGAAATGGAAGTTCCCTCAGACAAACAAAAACAGCAGAAAGAGGGCGTCTGGCTCAGTGTGATAGTAAAAGCAAGTAACACTTTATTCAGATACACTTACATAAAAGTATCTTGCAAGCTGCACACAGGGTGGATGTGGATCACCAATCAAGCAGTCAGCCGTCACAAGGGATGAGAAGACCTCTGTGGGGATAAGTTCAGACCTGCCATATGGAGGTGTATAACCAGTAGCGTCTCCAACTCTCACACCTGCTCTCACAGAGCTAGCAAAAAACCAAATCAGGCCGCAACGCGTTTCCGAGGCGCCGCTTCCTTTTTTTTGCCTGAAGAAGGAGGTGGCGCCTCGGAAACGCGTTGCTGCCCGCCCCGTCCTGATTTGGTCTTTTGCTAGCTCTGTGAGAGCAGGTGTGAGAGTTGGAGACGCTGCTGGTGTTGTTTTATTTTCCCTGTTTGTCTAGTAAGAGAACTAATTCATGTAATAAACACAGACTTGTATTGCTCCACAGGTGGCATTGGGAACACAAATCAGGACATTGGCTAAGTAACTTTAACTTAACTTTAGAAATTTGAAACAGCTTCAACCTGAGCAGATGGTGAATAGTAAATAGTTATTGAGTCATGTACTGCTAAGCTTTATAGTTCCTCACAGTTCTTGATCATTCTACAATCTAGCTGCTATATCTAAAAATGGCTCTATACATTTTACACTTTATACAGTCTTGTAGGAAGTACTTCCCGACTCACTGGCAGGGACTGGAGACCTCCTAGGTTAGGTTAGGTTAGGTCTCTTGAAGCAGATGCACATTGATTCAAGGTGCTCCAAACCCTTCTTCACCCTAACATCACTTAGTACTTCCTGCCAGAGGCCATGACATAACTTATATTGCCCATTCTTTCTAACCGTAATGCAAGGAGTAAGCCCTACATACCATTTATCTCACAAGGTTAACCCAATCCTCATAGGGTGGATGAAGCCTAACCATGTCCTTGTGTGTTGTTTGGGATACACCTACCTGCATTATAAGACCACTCAGTGCAGTTCTACGCTTTCACTTCTAATCTCCAACACATGTGTGGCACTTTATGAGGTACACCTTGCTAGTACCGGGTTGGACCCCTTTTGCCTTCAGAACTGCCTTAATTCTTCATGGCATAGATTCAACAAGGTGTTAGAAACATTCCTCAGAGATTTTGGTCCATATTGACATGATAGCGTCATGCAGTTGCTACATATTTGCCAGCTGCACATCCATGATGTGAATTTCCCTTTCCACCACATCCCAAAGGTGCTCTATTGATTGAGAACTGGTGACTGTGGAGGCAATTGGAGTACAGTGAACTCATTGTCAAGCTCAAGAAACCAGTTTGAGATGATCTGAGCTTTGTGACATGGTGCATTATCCTGCTGGAAATAGCCATCAGAAGATGGGTACACTGTAGTCATAAAGGGATGGACATGGTCAGCAACAATACTCAGGTAGATCGTTGCATCAAAACAATGCTCAAATGGTACTAAGGGGCCCAAAGTGTTCCAAGGAAATATCCCCACACCATTACACCACCACCACAAGCCTGAACCGTTGATACAAGGCAGGATGGTTCCATGCTTTCATGTTGTTTAAGCGACAGAGAAAATTGAGTACTGTCCGTGATACTTTTTTTATTTGCACTAACATACAATTTTTCAGGACAAGCTTTCGGGGTATGTCCCCTTCTTCAAGGTCCAAGCAGTACTGATTCACACATTTTTAAGCAGGATGTTAAAGAAAAAGAAGAAAAAAAAAAAGAAGAGAAAACCAAACATATACAAATCAATGGTAATAAAGATAGCAGCAGAGTTAGTGAGATAAGATAGAGGGAGCTTCTCCAAGGGATTTATTCAATACGGGAAGGAGCCACCGAGGGACCCCAGTATGTGTTTGGTTTTCTCTTCTTTTTCTTTTTTTTTTCTTCTTTTTCTTTAACATCCTGCTTAAAAATTTGTGAATCAGTACTGCTTGGACCTTGAAGAAGGGGACATACCCCGAAAGCTTGTCCTGAAAAATTGTATGTTAGTGCAAATAAAAAAAGTATCACGGACAGTACTCAATTTTCTCTGTTCTCTGTCACAATTGCACTAATACGGCTACAACAAATCAAGTATGTTGTTTAAGCCAAATTCTGACCCTACCATCTAAATGTTGCAGCTGAAATCAAGACTCATCAGACAAGGCAAAGTTTTTCCAATCTTCTATTGTCCAATTTTGGTGAGTGTGGTCTTCTGGTGTTAAAGCCCATCTGCTTCATGGTTTGATGTGGTGTGCTTTCAGAGATGGTATTCTGCATACCTTGGTTGTAATAAGTGGTTATTCGAGTTACTGTTGCCTTTCTATCATCTCAAACCAGTCTGCCTATTATCTTCTGACTTCTGACATCAACAAGGCATTTTCATCCACACAACTGCAGCTCACTGGATTCTCTTTTTCATCCTCTGTAAACCCTAGAGATGGTTGTGTGTAAAAATCCCAGTAGATCAGCAGCTTTTTAAAAAATACTCAGACCAGCCTGTGTGGCACCAACAACCATGCCATGTTCAAAGTCACTTAGAGTAAATCCCCTTTCTTATCCATTCTGATGCTCAGTTTGAACTTCAGCTAATCGTCTTCACCACGTCTAGTTGCTGCCGTGTGATTGGCTGATTAGCAATTTGTGTTACCAAGCAATTGAACAGGTGTACCTAATAAAGTGGCCAGTGAGTGTATATTATTATTATACAGGATTTATTTAGCGCCAACAGTTTATGCAGCGCTTTATAACATGAGGGCAGACAGTACAATTACAATACAGTTAAATACAGTGGGAATCAGAGGGCCCTTCTTGTTAAAGCTTACAAGCTAAGATACAGTATATATGCAGTGCTTTAAAAAAGGAGAAAGGGATGAGGGTGCAGGATATAGGAGGACAGGTTCTCCAGCACAAGTTCTGTAGCAGCAGCATTTGCTGGAGGTAGAGAGGATGGCCAAATAATCTGGGACTCTGTATAAGCAGTCCCAGTCCCTACAGCAACCTCTGGCATTAACCCCCAAAGAACATGCACACCTGGAGTCCTAGGCAAAGGTCTGACTCACAATATACAAGGACAGCTGGCATCTACCTAGCTTCGATGCAACACTTCAGTGAGAAAGAAGGTTCTTCTCCAGCCTAGCTTTCACAGGTGGCGCTCTCCAGCAAATACCTTTCAGTCCAAGTTCCTTCACGCCCTCAACCAAGCACATGCTGAGGCCTAACAACAGCTCTTCAGTATATTGGCTGCCTCCCAAGGGCAGCAGCCTCAGGAGAATAGCCATTGTAAAGTTCAGGGGATCTTGCCTCTCGGTACCACGTGCAACAGCTGTTTATCTTAAACATAAATGTCTTTATTTTTCTTTATGTAAACAAAGGAGAGCTTCCAGTAGCAAAACGAAACTTCAGAAAATGCAACACAAAAAGTCAGCTTATTTTCAGCACAAATAAAACTATTTGATATGCAAAAGTCAAGTAAGCGCTTTACCCCAGTGTTAGCAGCATCCAGCAACAGATGTTTTGTCAGATTGTAGTACACATATAGTACACAGCTAGGTACACATGTAGTACACAGCTAGGTCTCCTTTCAACTCCTACACCACCACACCTAGTACTAAGAGCTTCCTATTTTATGTGCTACTTCCCAGAGGCTGCTTAAACCCATAGGGATCAGAGTCCCCGTAGTCAGTGTGGAGGTCCTTTTCCCACCAGAATGTCACTCCAGACCTCCAAAATTCCGGGTCCCAAATAAGGCTCTACTAATACAGAGAGGACTGCGAGTCAGTACTTGACTACTCTGGAATTCCTCATGCATCGGGGTGAAACCCTCTGAGTACACTCACATTTCCCTTAAAGGGACCATAATCAAAATATTGATGCCACATAGCACCCATCCAGGACCCGTCCTTGGTGTCCTGTACAAAATGCCGAAAAGTTCTTCCTAACATTTATATTCTCACCAGTCACCTCCTGGGATTAGCTAAAGGTCAGATAAATATTCATAACTCAGTGACTGACCCTCCTACGTTATTTCTGGAAGCTTCTTCCAGAGGCACACAGGAGCAATCAACCAGCAAACTTAGGGCGAACCTGGCCAGGCCTGAAAAATAGATTGTTGTGCAATACAAGTCTGTGATGCCAATTCATTAATGTTCATTGCATGCAATATTTGTGTTTTTGTGATATTTAATACATCAATTTACTTACGTTAAATATTGCATTTGTGATAAACTCAAATGTAGTATTTACAGCAGCAACCATGACTCATCCCCACGTGGCCCATTCACCTGTTAGCCGAGGATTCCAAGGTACCTTTCTGAGGGTCCACCCGGCAAGGCACTTTGTTCCCATGTTTATGAGGACAAGGGCCTCTTCCCCACAACCCTGGCCCAGTGGACATGGGGGTCTGTGGATGGGGGGCTTATTGGAATGTGGAAGTCCCTTTTAAAAATAAGAGTGCCTTCACCTGGGAGACCCCAGCTCTTTGGTTGCAATTTTGGGCAGGGACTGGGGCAAGTCATTTGCTGTAAGGGAGTAATGGGGAATGGATTGTGACAATGATTTGATTTTTTTTTCTTTGAGTGGGTCAGCAAGCATCATTAATCCTGATTACCAAAGATCTGCATTACCATATGGCGTGATTGACAGTGGATTTACAATGTGCATTTTTTTTTGGGCGTTTATTAAAGGACATAAAGTGTGTATGTTCATTTATATTTTTGTGAATGGGTTGGGGTAATATATACCTCTTATTCATATGGAAGGGTGGTATCTAAGGGTCCTCTTATTTTTAAAGAGTCTGTGTAAAGAGGGCTTTCAGATACCCCCCACAGACCCCCACAACTACCAGACAAGGATTGTGGAGAAGAGGCTCTTGTTCTCATCGATAATGTTGCCCAGTATTGAGGGTATGTGGCCTGGCGAGATTCAGGAGGAGTGGCCACACACTTTTCTCCCCTAACCTGGCCAGCCACACTCCATGCTTGGGTATGGGTCTGGTATCCATTGGTATGAAAAACTAAAGGGTCTGGTATGGAATTGGGGAGGAACCCTACGCAGTTTTTTTTTGTGGGGATCCCCTTAAAATCAATGCTAGACTTTAGGGGTCAGGTGGAAATCGTTGGGGGACCAGACAGTTTTTTTTTGTTACATATTTACCAGCACATTTAGTTTACATTTACCTGTCACCTGGAAATGTCTGTCTGTCAGCTGAATGGCCTGGGCGAAAAAAGATCATGGATGTTGGGGACACTGGTGAATGCCAGTTCCCTAACAAACAGTAGCCCTCAGCAGGAGGTGTCATATTTAACAGTATTATCGCTGCTAAATGTTTCACTTCCTGCTCCAGCCGAAGGTCCAGTCTCTAAAAAAATAAGGAATTTAAATAAAGAAAAATGTAAGTGTTAAATAAATAAAACAAGGCAAACACATGCATTAATTAATGCATATTTTTAGTGAATTGACCACTTCAGAGTTAAATACCACTAATTATTTTACTGCAAAATTTCATGTGGCATTTATCTTTTGTTGAGTTGACCTCCGTGTGAGGACACTTTTGTAGGTTTGTGTCTATGCCAGCATAAAGCATGGGAGTGGAAGTAAAGGAAGTAGCATTTTTACTAAAAGAAAAAGTATTTTAAAGCATCCCCAAGCAAAAATCAATCGCATATATGAAACCAAATGGGCTTTAAACAGAATTCTGCAATATTTGTCACCTATGCACCAATCTCTGTTGCTAAGCAAGTTAGAATATGTAAAAAAAGGGAAAAACTAATTTTCTCTGCTAATTGTTCTTTCAGATACTAAAATAATTATTATGCATTATGATTATGATACATTATGATATCGGGACACATTGTATAGCAGTTATCAAGTAACTGAAACTGAATAAAATTCAACCAAAATGACAAGCATATTCACACATGGATTCTGCTTAGATAAATTTTACTTTCCATAAAAAACAGTCTGGAACAGCTGTCACGAAAAGTGACACTGTGTGGCTATTTTCAAGGATTACATTTATGTTTTGTGAAGGACGTTCTTATTAAACGAGCTGACAGATGCTGCTGAACCGCACAAATTATCGCCGCTGTCTATAAAGTTGAGAGCCTATGACTGTTATAGTGTATACTTAAATAGAACTATTAGGCTTTTCTCATTGGTCTTAATGACAGGATGTCCAGAGACAGGTGGAATGAGCCAGGAGCTTAGTAGGTGATTCCTTTGTAGTAGAGAGAATCATGCTGATCTTCTACTTCAAGGTCACTAATAATTGTGGAAACTTCATTCAGCACTGTGAGTAAACATTTTTTAGTCTCTGTAATCAGAAAGTCCCTCTAGCTTGTTTCCTATAAATAATCACATGGCTGTTTAAAAAGTAACATAAGCCATGTGTATAAATGCATTTTATAGCTTTATTCCTACATAATAAAACTCTTAAGGACCAAAATGAAACGTGAGACCTAAGATTCTACAAAATCTTACAGTTTATAATGCATACTATACACACACATGCCACACATACTATATCAAACATATACAATTCTAACAGCTAAATACATGATACTTATATTTATGTACTGAGTGGAAAGAAACACTTTGTTTTTAGGCCCTCCTTCTTTCTTCCAGAATGTCTGTAGCATACTAAAAGTGTATGTAAACCCAGTCAATAAAATTTAAATTTTTATAAAGGGTTGAATAGCTGGGCCTCAACCGGGTGCAGGAGACCGTGATTCATCCATCCGCATTCTGGCCTTTGCGAGGCTGCCTGGTATTGGGCAACCTCCTGGCTGGTCACAGGGGTGCTTAGGGTGTATGTAAGGCCCTGATTTGTCCTGTATCTCATCCAGGAGGTCTATGTAGGCCGTGTTCACGGCGGCCGTGCCAGCGCCATCTTGGGTATTACTGACCTGTGGACCTGGCTTTGTGAAGAAAGCCATGAGTTTTTACTCACCTGTACTCACCAACTGTACTCCTACATTGTCATCCTGTCACACCGGCTTCCGAAGAAGAATACAAGTGGTCTTTTTTACACACATTGCACAGGCATGTTCCTTTGTTGTCACCATTAAGAAAGCCACCCTGAGAAGTGACATGCAGCCATTGCAGAAGCGTGTGTATGTAGACAGTAAGAGAATGGAAAGAGGCTACAATAAATGAGCTGAGATGCAACAAGGGATGAAATAAAAATTTTATTAAAAAAAAATAATATTTTTCTCAAAAGAATAATGTTTGATTTGCAGTGTCAAAGGAAAAGATCCATTAGCCGCAGATCATGAAGCAGATCCATGTGCATGAAGTGAGATGAATGGCAGCCTCAGCCCCCACTACAGCCTGGCCACGCCCCCAATGCACATTGCTCCACCCATTGTAGCTTAATCATAAAAATAATACTCCATGATTAAGCGCCAAGGGCAGAGCAAAATGTGTTGGGGGCATTTGGCTGGAGTCCGGGCTGAGGCTGCCATTCATCTCAATTCTGCTTCATGATGTGCAGCTTATGAGTCTTTTCTTTTGACATTGCTACAGCTTGGTGTTAGGGTGAGCTCCCTGTCCCTGCCTGCACTCACAGCGGTCTAGTTGGACTTTACCTCTCTACCTGAGCGGCACCTAAATTTTGTCTTTTTGCATCACAGTTTGATTTGCAGTGCTTTACAAAGCAGACCAGATCTCATTCATTATGGATTACTGTACATCGATTTTAAAGTGTACTGTAGGTATAGTGAAAACATTTTTTTTCTTTTCAAATATTTTTATTGGTAATTAACAAGCAACTGTTCCATACATTTCAGTAAGGGTATCAAGTTAACATAAAACAGTGCATATCACAGTCAAACAATGTAACACTGATATAATGGAGAATAGGGAATTATACAAAAAATGAATACTCAGTCAGATAACATGTTGGTATGATTTAGGTAAAATTGCAAATAGTGAAAGGGAACAGAGTCCCTTAAATGGGCATGTTAGGGTCCTGGCAGTCCCCCCAGAGAACAGACAGGAGAGCCGCCGGGACCATTGTATGAGACAGAGTACACTACCAGTAGGTATTAGAAGAGGGAGAAAGGAGAAAGGAAAAGGGGGGAGGTAGCAACAGGTTGAAAGGAGAGAGTCTGAGAAAAGGGAAAGGGGAAAGCAGAGAGGGGGGATGTAGGTCGGTCGGAGCGCATGGGCAAGGGTGTGGTGCCGTGATCTTAGATTTAGGTCAGGACTAATTCAGAGTCCCAAGAGGTGTTCGTCAACACCAGCGGGTAGAAAATGCTCAATCCATGGTTGCCAGGTTTTGGCGTGCTGGGGGACTTTATCTAGAATTTTCGCTTCGATCTTGCTATGTACCATTGCTTGGGTGATCCTATTTTTCATTTCAGCTATACTGAATGTGGATCTTTTCAAAGCCTTAGCAATCGTTTGCTTAGCTGCTGTGAATAATTGAAGGAGGAGGCGAAGCTGTGCTCTGGTGTAATCTTGTGGAATGAGATTGAGTAGAGCTACTGCTGGGTTAGGTTTTAGGGTGATTTGGTGGAGGGTAGATGCCATTTGGAATGTAGTTTCCCAAAAACGCTGCACCAGTGGGCATGTCCACCAGATGTGCAAGTGTGTACCTCTATCACCGCATCCTCTAAAACAATTTGGGGAAAATTTGGGTAGAAATTTAGCAATTCTAGCCGGGACTAGATACCATCGCATCAACACTTTGTAGTTTGCCTCTGAGGCAACAACGTTTTGAGATGAATTTTTTGTGTTGGTCCAAATGGTCACCCAGTCCTCCACTTCAATATTAATATCTAAGTCCTTTAACCATTGTTGCGCGTAGGTGGGAGGGCTTGAAGGTGGCGTAGTGAGATGGGCGTAGAGACGAGAAATAATTCCTGGGGCATGCGGGTCCGAGTCGCACATGGTTTCGTATTCTGTTAAAGTATCCAGCCCAGAGAGAGATTTTATTGTTGTTTGAGCAAAATGAGCGATTTGGAGATAATGAAAGCACTCTCTGCTGGGGAGCTGTGTTTGTGCTTGGATACTTGGGAATGATTTAATAGTATCACCATTAACTAGGTCACATATGCGAGTCAGGCCCGCCTGCACCCAGGACTGAAATGAGGCTGGTTCTGTGTAGGCTGGATAAAATTTAGGGTGACCTAGAAAAGACAGGAGAAGGGAGTGCGGGGAGATCAATTTGAAGGGTATCTTCAGTCTATCCCAGAGTTTGAGTGTGTGTTGCGTTAGTGGATTGGTTATGGGGCCTCGTGATGTTGAGGGGAGCCATAGCAAATTAGTTATAGTAATCGGAAATAAGTTAATAGCTTCAAGGCTGACCCAGAGTGGTATTTCAAGTTTAGAGTGGTAAAGAGTAGCCTGAGCCAGCCTGGCAGCGTGGTAGTAATGTAAAAAGTTTGGTATACCAAGGCCTCCGTTGAGCTTGTTACGGAGAAGAACAGGTCTTGCAACTCTGGGTCGCGTAGGGCCCCAAATGTATTTAAAGACTTTATTTTGTATAATCCTATGGTAGTAGGGGGGGACCGCGACAGGAAGTACTCTGTATAAATATAACAGTTTCGGTAACAAGGACATTTTTACAGCCACAATACGTTCGAGCCAGGAGACACATAAGGGTAGCCAAGAGTTAAGAAGAGAAGTTAGCTGAGTTAGCATTGCCTAGGTAGGGAATAGATGTGGAGGACCAGTGAGAAAACATTTTTTTTAAGTTAATTTATTTGTTGCTGACCCTTCACTTCTTGTCTGAAAGATTCTACGGGATATGAGAGAAAATCTTTAGAAAGGGAGGGCAATTACGCTCATCATCAAAATAGGTGACTCAAATCAAAGATTTACCTACTTTTCTTGCTCTGTTGACAACTATTTGCATATTTGGCTGTGGAATTTATTTTCTTTCTTTTAAAATGATCATGGCTTACATACAGCTGCAGCAGCCGAATCAGGTAGCTTTAGCAGTGACACAAACTATCTTATCATAGTATGATATCCTTTTTGACTGTTGGAGAAAATTGGCCAGCAGCATCACATTGTTAATGTGGAAGAAGTGGCTGGAATAAACTAAAAAAGTACAGGCAGGTGTGTTACTACAAGTCCAACCCCACCCCCCAGATGACACAGCAGTGTAAAAATGGTCAGCATCATGTCAATTTAATGAACAAGGTTAAGCCCAAATTTACTAACAACAAAAAGCACGAGCATTGGCTTTTCTATAAGAATTAAGGATACAGCAGTGTAAAACTGACCAGAAGCACAACAGTTTTAATCATGAATAATAGGTCTAATTGGTAAATGTCTAACTTTTATTATATCTATGGGGAAAGGGAGCGTGGTAAAATGTGGGTTATATAATATTAGGTGGGTGGTCTGATCCCGGTCTGAGATAGCCGCCTAGTCACTGAGCTCCGTCACCTTGGTCCTGCATTCAGCCTTCTCGAGACGAGCATCGGTCTCAGCATGAGCAAAACATTCCGGAGTGTCTCAGCAACCCACTCCCACTCACACCGAGACCAAGAGACACAACTGAGCGGCAACATCCCGGAATTATTCCGGACACGGCAGCAGCGTGGCACCATGTCTGCCTCACAGGCGTCTAGCAGAAGATCCTGCTCTCCCACCAGATGCCCAACCCGCACAAAAAAAGGCACTTGCATCATCTCAGGCACATCAAAGGCACCTCCCCCGAGCCTGAGTGACCTCTGAGAGGTAGCTGCTGACATTAAAAATACCTTGTCAGCGGCGATCTCGGACCTCAGAGCAGATATACGGGCTATATCTCATAGAGTGAACGAAGTGGAGAAGAAGACAGCCCGCCTCCTCTATGTCACGTGCAGCAGGTTACGGAATCTGATGCTATATATCTCAGGGAACACCAGCGCCACCTGGAAGACCTCGACAATAGAGAAAGATGCCATAATCTGAGAGTAAGGGGTCTACCAGAATCCATAGAACCTAACCACCTATTCCAAACTGTAGTGACCCTCTTTAATGACCTCCTAGAGAGACCTCAAGATGCACCCATAGAGATGGAACGTATACACAGAGCATTGAGGCCCAGAGGCAGGGACACAGATCACTGAGAGATGATATCTGCTGCCTTGTCAAATTCTCTCTGAAAGAAGAAATTTTCAGAAAAGCATGCAACTGAAACTGACTACCATAGCACTGAAGTGAAAAACTTCCAGGATCCCTCTAATATCACTTTACAGCGCAGATGGGAATTAGGGCCCCTGCTGGATCTACTCCGCTCCAGAGCCATCACATACAGATGGAAATTTCCATTCTGCCTCTCCGCCTCTGCTCAGGGCTGCACAGCCAACCTAAGGGTCCCAGAGGACCTGAAGCATTTCTGCAACACCTTGGATGTCCCCCTGATTGACCTGTCTGATTGGTACAGTGACTTTCGCCTACTGCCAGAAAGAAATGCAATATCCATGGAAGACAGAGAAGCCGGTCGATGAGGTCCCAGATGCCGCCGCTCCCTAAGACCAAGTTCCCCCCCACCAGATGACCAAGGAGCACTGAGGAATGGCAACCCCACTGCCTCTCCAGAGCACCGCAGAGCCACACACTCATCCTGAAGAGTTTCCACCTGCCCACACAGTTTACCGCAGATTAAGGTCAGTTCATCTCCCTAGCTGATTACCAGATCACTAAAAGCCATCAGCAGCTACTTTTACCTGCTTTCCTTCTTCGGTACTCACATGTTTTTGCCATTTTAACTTGCCCATACCTGCTCTCTGTACCCAACCCTAAAGCATACCAGATAGGACCCCCCTCTCTTTCGTTTTCTCTGCCACAACATCTCCGCACTGCCCCACAACACTTGTCTCAATGCTTGATATGTTAACCTACACATATACCGGATACATGATCTAACAAGAAACAGCACCCCGCAAAACCCTATCTATCCATTAAGAGCTGACAGAGGTTCCATACTGCATCACCTCACTAATTCAGCACAAAAACATCCAGACAGACAGGTGGACTTGCAAGTCTCAACCCATCAGCTCCCAAAAATTGGGAGGGAAGCAATGAATCCTACCTCACTCCCAATGCTAGACCGCTCAGGTTGTGGAAACCTCATCTTCACCCCCACTTTCTACCTGTGTCCTAGATTATATCTCTTTCCCCAGTTAAAACCTCCTGCCTAAACTATACCCCATCTCAATCCTCCCCCTCTCCCTATCCATTCCAGACTGGACCCTTATTCCCCCCTTAATCCTATATGCTGGTATAATGTACTGTGCACTGCCTCATGTACTTTTACTTTTGCCTCCCCTTGATGACCATCTAAAAAGCAACACAAAGGCTCAAAATTTCATACAGACCTCTCTGCACACCGATCTTTCGTGTGGAATGTTTAAATTTCTGGTTCTGTTGTATTCATGACAAGTGAGGTCTCCGAGGGGACTTGTGATATAGTTTCCCTCCCCTATTTATCACATACCCTCCCCTGACCCTTTCTTTTTTTAATCCGTCTTTTGAATCATATACTGTATATTACGCCATACCCTCATGACAATACTCCTAAATTGACAACCTCCGCATATAATCACACCCCTAACATAACCTTGATATTTGTCACTCTCTAACGAGGAAGACACTTCCCTATACTTCTCCATACAAGTTCCCTCGGAGTCCTCCTTCACATTCTGGTTCTGCTCGCTCCCCTCTCCCCTTGTTTGTTAAATAAGTGCCTATTGCATAATGTTTACCATTACATACTAAATCTGTTGGGGAGAAAGACCCCTAGTTCCTTCTTGTTTTTTTAGTTTCTCCCACACAGATGCAATCGCATCCTTCTTTCAACTGTTTACTCTAAAGGTATTAATAACACTTTTTTTTTGCATAAGCAGAAGAGAAAACCATTTACTGCCTCTTGCTCTTTTTTGGCCCAAGGCTTTGGAACATTAACCGTATTCACTCCACTCTTATATTCGAGCATGCAATCTATGTACCCAATAATGCTATTCACCCCATAAGGGAATTCTTGGCCCCACTGCCATCTACAAGTATCCACCTTGAGCCACTTGAGGCACTCCGCCTGGCTCACAACTATACCCAAGTAAACAACACTTAGACCCTAACATGCCCCAGACTCTCCTCTCCCGCTCTAAACTCTAAATGTGTCTAAATCATCCTGTCTGACCACGGAGGAATCGGAGACTATCCATCCTCTAAGACCGTTACCTACCACTCCCACACCCAGCATACCCAGGAAGTATTCGCTGACCACCTCCGGATTTTCTTCTTTTCCTATTAGGGTGAGATAGCTGGCCTACACCCACCTCCGTATACCTCACTTCCTCTTTCTTTCTCTATCCCCCTCATTCCTCTCCTCCCCATCCTCTAATCCCAATCCTTCCCTTACCACCCCTCCTTGTCATACCTCACCTAATCTAACAACTTTGCCGTTCACCCCAGCCCCCCCCCCCCTTTTTTTTTAATCGAATCTCTCCTTCCCCACTCCATCTCTCCCCCCTCCAAATCGTCTACCCCATTAGGTCATCCGCGAAACGACATCTCTGCAAACTGAAGCCCTCATAGCTTCGCATCCTCAGATATCTCTGCAATGGCGCCACTTCAAACCTCAGCTATGCCCCATACTCTTAAATACGAAGGGTCTTAATATAACCGAAAAAACGATCACAACTCATGTCCAATATGCGCAACATGAAAGCTGACATAATCTTTCTACAAGACACTCACTTCAAATCCAGCGCCATCCCCAAGCTAGAAAACACATTCTGCCCCTATGCATACCATGCCACCTCCCCCACTTTGAAAACAAAAGGAGTCTCTATACTGATATCTAAAAACCTTGCTTTCCTAATCTCTGATACTCTCATGGATGATCAAGGACTTTATCTCTTCATAAAAGGCACAATCTGGGATAAGCCTTTTACCTTAGCGAATATTTACAGTCCAAATGCATCCCAGGTGCCATTCTTTAGAACGATCACACGCCACCTAGCCTCATTTCAATCAGGGATTCTCATTCTAGGTGATGATCTTAATGTGCCTGTCGACCCCCTTCTCGACACCTCCACAGGTACCTCCCATCTACCATTCTGAGCCCTACGACTTTGCCTCCAGGAACTCTCCCTTCACGATGTCTGGCATACCCTGCATCCCCATGACAAAGACTTTACCTTTTTTTCCCCTCCCCACAACAAATATTCACGTCTTGATTACCTATTCCTCAGCCAACAAGACCTACCCTTACTCACTATAACCTCAATTGAGCCAGTGCTACTATCAGACCACCACCCCATTACCCTTTCTTTGACATTTCCCAAATATTCCGATGTCACCAAAATATGGAGACTTGATTCTACTCTACTAACCAACGAAGACAGAGTCCTAATGTCCGTAAAAATATGAGAAGAATACTTTCTTGATAACGATACGCTTATGCAATGGAAGCACATAAGTGTGTAATTAGAGGACATCTTATTTCCATGGCCTCCGCATCAAAATGTGAAAGGCAAGCGCACATAAAAGACCTCATCTCCAAAATCCAAACATTAGAAAAAGTCCATAAACGCACCCTAGCCCAACAAACATACCAAGACCTTGTTGAAACCCGTAAGCTCCTCCTTGACGAACTTGAAATCTTAAAAAAAAATACACTCTTTCCCAAAAGCTCTTTTACGAACATAGCAATAAATGTGGACACCTACTTGCACAAGCCCTACGCTCCAAAAAAGCAAAAACAACAGTCCATGAGCTCAAGACTTCGGCCGGCTCTACCCAGAAAAGTAGCCCTGACATAGCGCAGGAATTTGAGCATTTTTACTCATCGCTCTACAACTTATTAGAGACAGAGACGAAATTACCTAAAGCCCACACCAAGTCCGCCCTCCTACAGCAATTCCTAGAAAAACATTGCCCAAAATCCATTCCCAATGAAACAGCTAATGAACTAGACCATCCACTCTCACAACAAGAATTGGACCTAGCACTTAAACAACTGAAACCAGGCAAAAGTCCCAGCCCTGACAGCACTGTACTATAGAACCTTCTCAAGTAATCTAGCCTCCCCATTCTTTAAAGCCTTCAATTCTTTACCTGCCTCCACCCCCCTTCCCTCAAGCCTACTAGAAGTCAACATTTCAGTTATACCCAAGGAAGGCAAAGACCCCACCCAGACAGCAAATTATTGGCCAATCTCCCTCCTTAATGTCGATGTCAAGATTTTTGCAAAAATTTTAGCCAACCGCTTGCTACCCTTCCTCCCATCCCTGATCTCCCGAGACCAAGTGGGTTTTGTGCCTGGAAGGAAAGCCGGGGAAAAAACCCTAAAAGCAATTAACTTACACCACCTACTGAAATCCTCCGAACAGAAAGGCTTCTTCCTCTCTTTGGATGCGGAGAAGGCGTTTGACAGGGTGGCCTGGGACTATATGGAAGCAGTGCTGAAGACCATGGGATTAGGTACCCACCTTCTAAGCTTTATCATGTCCATTTATGCCGGTCCCACAGCAAGAGTATGAGTTAGCGGCCTCCTGTCAAACGCCTTCCCCATTCACAATGGGACCAGACAAGGCTGCCCCCTTTCCCCAATCCTTTTAGTTCTAACCCTAGAACCCTTTCTGTGTTGTCTGAGATTCAACCCGGATATTCAAGGAGTATGCACCCCTACCAAGGAATAAAAACTAGCCACCTTCGCGGATGACATCATGCTCTTCCTTACAAAACCCCATATATCTCTCCCTGTCTTACTAGAAGAGTTCTGCAAATTCCAGATTATCTCTAACTTGAAGATCAACTATACCAAATGTCACGCCCTAAACATTTCCCTGCCATCACAAACTGTCTCTAGTTGTCTAGTTCTTTCCATTGGAAGAATGACGCCATAACATATTTGGGTATCCAACTCCCTCGCCGTCTGAGAGACCTATACTCCATGAACTATTTACCCATTCTCCAGAACCTATCAAACGACCTAAAGCGATGGAACAAACCAATATTTTTCTGGTTTGGCAGAGCAGCCGTACTAAAAATGAATGCCCTTCCTCGCCTACTGTATATCCTACAAACAGCACCAATCCAGATCCCCGCTGCTTTCTTCCGAACCTATAGAAGCCTATATAGTACCACATTCTTATGGGGTAACTGCAGGCCCAGAATTAGCTACAACCAACTATCTCTTCCCAAACACAAAGGTGGAATTGGCCTCCCAGATCTAAAAAATTATTATTGAGCCTGTCAACTCTCCAGAATAATAGACTGGAATGCACATGGCAAACTAAAAGACTGGGTAGAGCTAGAAGCCTTGTTCTCTCCCATACCTCTAAACTCATTGCCCTGGATACTTCCAAACCACATTCCAACTGATTCCCGCTTGCATCCATTAATAGGCCCGACCATCCGTTGCTTCAACGACATTTGCAAATCCACCTCTATATCTTCCATCCCTGGCCCCCTCAGCCCTATTCGTTTAAACCCTAACTTCCCCCAAGGCAGACATACCCAATTCCTAGCAACCATCCATTAATTGGCCCGACCATCCATTGCTTCAACGACATTTGCAAATCCACCTCTATATCTTCCATCCCTGGCCCCCTCAGCCTTATTCGTTTAAACCCCAACTTCCCCCAAGGCAGACATACCCAATTCCTAGCAACCAACTGGCCCCACGTTGATGTCTTAGCACATCACGTTTTCAAATGGGGAAAACTTCTATCTCACAAAGACCTACCTTCCGATGGAGAAGGGCCTTCTACATCCCTCTGGAACTATACCCTGCTATCACACTACATCCAAGCACTGGACAGAAAGCACTCTGTCTCCAGACTACTAACAACCTTCAAAATGTTGTGCACTAGGAAAGACCCACAATAATACCTTATTCGATCCATGCATTCCCTTTTATTCACAGACATACCCCCTAATTCAGGCTGGGCCTGCCCAGCATGGGATAAAGACCTCTCTCTCTTCCACTACCCTGATGACTGGGAACAAATATACTTAAACATACATAAGGGCTCAATTAACGTCACTATTCAAGAAAACGGATATAAAGTCCAAACTCGGTGGTACCGAACTCCCACCCTATTACACAACTTCTGCCCAGATATTCCCGAGACCTGTTGGAGATGCCAATCTGAACAAGGGACACTATTGCATGTATGGTGGTCATGCCCACGCATACAATCACCTTGGGCAGAGGTGAACCGTATTATAACCCAAGTCACAACATACAACCTGGAACACACCCCAGCACAACTTCTCCACCACACCAATCTCCCACAGAGAGATTACTTCAAATCGTTAGCCATGCACAAGGTTAATGCCGCTAAACAATGTATACCATGTCACTGGGGCACCACACATACCCCATCCATTAAAGAATGGTTCACAAAGATTCGCAAAATAGAAGATATGGAATGACTGATCAGCATTTCACACGATACCCCCACCAAATTTTCCTCGAAGTGGGCTTGCTGGACTCACTTTCAGACAACGACTGATTGTCTTGACTTAACTAAATCATTACCTTAACTTCCAAATAGACTTCCACAGTGACTGGATTTCTATCTTGGGCCTTCATACTTTGAACAACACTAGAAGCCTGTAGAGGCCCCATCCTACTCCCAAAACCAAAAGAGGGAGTGAGAGATGGAGCCCCCCAATAACCACACCACCCCTTCCCCCCTCCTCCCCCCTTCTTATTTTATTTTTATACATTTTTATATATATGTATATATATATATATATATATATATATATATATATATATATATATATAATTATTATTATTATTATTATTTATTTATTTACCACTCCTAGATATACAGAGTCCCCCCCCCCCACAAACACTGTCTTAACTGTCCGGTTCAAGACACACACTCCAAGCCCTAACACCCCCTTAAATAGATTATTTACTTAACCCAACATATCATATCTCCTCTTCCCTGAAGCATACCTTCTGGTCCTGTTATATACTCTGAAAACACTACCTCAATGCCACATAGGATCGACCCACAGAAGAGATCTAATGCCTCATTTACCTGTTTACTTTTGCCATACATCCTTGCCCCTCACAGTGTGATCTTTGGCCTTTATATATTACAATTCTTTTAATAGACACACCCCATGCTAAGAAACAACATTTGCTGTAATAAATGCTTTATACCTGTAAACATGATAAGCTTATACCACTTACTCTATACAGAGGAGTGTTATGTTGATGTAGGTATAACTGAAATAGTTTCATGTACATGTTTGTGGACATTCCTCTTTGACATGACCTGTGGACATACAAGATATGCTTGTTTCTCTGTATTTCTCAACTTATGTACCACGTAATGTATGCTCGTTCTTATGTTTTTGACGTTCAATAAAATTTTTCATGGAGAAAAAAAATAATATGAGATGACTTACGAGTGCATTGTTCTTGCACTTAGTTTTTTCCTTTAAAATGATGCAGTGGAATGCTGCAAACAAAAGGGAGCTCCAAAAACATATGATCAGTAACAAGTTAAAGTGGTTGTAAAGCCACTATATTATGATGATACACTCCACTCTGTTAAATAAGGACATGTGCCCCACTGTGTTTTATAAAAAAATGAGGATTTCTACCTGTTTTCAGAGCGCCTCCCGGCGCTCACGTGACTCCTCGCCGCTCTCCTCTCCTGGGCTGACAGCTCCAGTGGGCAGGGGCAATAACTCACACTGATGTCAGCTTGGAGGAGGGGAGGAGAGGAGGAGAGCGGCCGAAGTCAAGTGAGTGCCGGGAGGCTCTCTGAAATCAGGTAAAAATCGGCGTATGTTTTATAAAACACATGCAGTAGGGCACATATCCTTATTTAACAGAGGAGATTGTATCATCATAATATAGTTTTATTAACAGCAGGTGGGGAGGGGGCAGGCACTGTGACAAGCAGACAGGCGGGAGGGGTGGGGGGGGGGAGATCAGAGGAGAGCTGCAGATAGCTGCGCATGACAGAGGCACGTGGTTAAGACAACAGGATCCATTTTTTTTTTTTTAGAATAACAAAAACTTTAATGATTTAATTTTATAAAAAAGGCCTCGTTTAAACAAGAGGCATATAAGAAGACATGGGACATTTGGAACCTGTTCATCTATTCAGATGAGGGACAGCGACTATTGGGCGCCTAATTCATTTACAGATAATCATTGGAGTGTCACACTGTATGTACTGCAGCAGACCTGTAGGATTGGCTACCGCCATGTCTTCCCTCCTTCCCCATGTCTGTTTCTATTTCTGTCTGTTTTTTTTTTTTTTTTGGTATATATGTTGGTTTTGTTTTATTTCCCCCTTTTTACTTTCACTTTTTTTTTTTTTTTTTTTTTTTATGAAGAATGGAAAATGTAGGTGAGGACCACTCCAACAGCAGTATCCTGATTCAAACCACTACTTACCTATACAGTAGACTTCATCAGATAATAATATTATTCCTGCAATCTGGGTACATCTATGTAGGAAGTCAATGTAGAAATGACACTTTATATCTGTACTTGTCAATGTAATGTGATTTGAATTTGTGCCAATGATTGTACTTTGGGGTCCTCACCCTGGTTTGGAGTTGAATAAACTTTATATTTGGAAAAAAAAAAAAAGGCCTCGTCAACATATAATAAAAATAAGATAAATAAATAAATGAAAACCCCAAATACCACCCCTTAAAGGAAAGCCTTGCAGCAAACATAGCAAACATAAAAAGGTTGAATGCATGAACGGGACAGCAGTTAAAATAAAGTTTGGGACAAATAAACCTATAAAAAAGGCAGCAAAGGTGATCTTATACTGTCAATACAGCAGCTTCCAATGCTTTGTGCCCCCCCCCCCATTTCATTGTGAGGGGCTGGCTTATCTAAAGTCCCTCTTATTGGCCCTTCTAAACTTGCTGGCTATAAGTCAGAGGTCAAGCAGTGCATTGTGATTTGAAAACATTTTCCAGGGCAAACCTTCACATAAATTCAATGGGGGGCATGAATTGGAAGACCACAGATGGCATAGCAGTGTAAAAGGCTAGGTCTAAATTTACTAGAGACAAAGACCACAGACTGGGGCTTTACTGCAAGAATTAAGATACTCAAGTGGATACAACAGCGTAACTTGGCTAATAGACGGACAGTTTTATTATTATTATTTTATCTATAGTGATGGTGGAGTATGTTGAATGTGACTATTATAATGTAAGGTGATTTAAGCGCACATTGTTCTTGTACTTAGCTATTTTTTCCTTTACAATAATGCGTAAAAAAAACCCTATCATCATCAAAAAATTAAAAATTAAAAACCCCAAAATAGCACCCCTGAAACAAAAGCCCTGTTCCTTTTTAAAGACAGGCTTTGTAGAACCCCCCCCCCCCAAAAAAAAACTGTTTAACTTAAGGAGCAATTAAACTTCCATACCTGACTTTTACCTATAGGTGGGTAGTGGGTAGTATATAGTGGGCAGGTAGGTCATTTTATGGATCAGGTAGGTCAGTGTAGTGGGCAGGTACTTCAGTGTAGGGGTCAGGTAGGTCAGTATAATGAGCAGGTAGGTCATGTTAGGGGTCAGGTAGGCCAGTGTAGTGGGCAGGTATGTCAGTATAAGGGTTGGTGTAGTGGACAGGTAGGTCAGTGTAGGTGTCAGTGTAGTGGAAAGTGGGTCAGTTTGGTGGACAGGTAGGTCAGTCATAAGCGACTCTCTGAGTAGGCAAATTAGGCAGTCGCCTTAGGCCTCGCACTCACAGGGGCCCCGCAACCACCTAATTTGCCTTACCAGTGTGTGTGAGTGGCAGGGAATACCTCCCGGTCAGTGTCCCCAAGATAGCGGGATGAGCGAGCTATTACTATACACTACAGCGCTGCTATATGACCATCGCCGCGCCGACCTGAAGTCTCCTCTCTCTGCCTCCCTCAGCACTCTCCAGTGCCCCCTCTCTGTGTCCGAGGCTCCAACGTTGCCTGAGGACAGATTATAGAGGCAGAGCTGTCTGCCGCTGCTGAAACCAGGAGGGGTGGATGCAAGCATGGACATGCAGGAGTTCGTTTTGCCAGGCGTGGAGGGAGGTGAGCTGGCAGCTTTATGGGAGCACTTGCGACTTGTATGTAGGGAGTTGAGATGGGGGAGGGGCAATGAGAGCAGTGTCTGCAGCTCAGTAGGAGGCCAGTCCTGGTGCTGTGCTGCTTCAGTTGCTCTATGCTTGCCTCTGCAGTGCTGGAGCAATAAATTAGGGCTCATTTACACCATATACCACTTTTATACCATTTGCACCCCTCTCATGTCATACTACCCCCATACTACCCACCGCCATACACTCTGCACCCCTTTCATTTACATACTACCCACTGTTATACCCTCCATTTTCCTGTCCTACACATGTTTACCATCATCGTACATTGCCATCATAATAGCATCATGGACAAAGTAATGCACTGGGGCCCCTACTAGAGAGATGGTGACCTGTGGCATACACAGCGCACCGCAGAAAACAGTGAGTGTGGCTAAATTATGCTACATATTGGGCATGGCTTTTTTGTCTGATTAGAAATTTTAGTCTGATTTTATTTTTAATTTTTTTTACAATTGCTTTATTTTTTTTACTATTTTTTTAAAAACAAAAATTATGTTTTTTGGTGACAGTTTTTTTGTTTCTTTGGTTAGATATCAAGGGTCTAAACAGACCCCTGAAGTCTCACTTTTCACACAGAGAAAGGGACTGAGGACACCCATTCCCCAGTATTCCCCAGTCCCTTTCTCTAAAGCATCAGCTGCACTGCAAATTAATGAACAGGAGACAGAGGCTCCTATTAACTCATAAACCAAAGCAGAGAAAACAGTTTACTATGCTTCAATTATGAATGAACACAGTAATTGATCAGTACCAATCACTTACTGTGTTCATTTAGAAAAAGAAAGGGGTTGGTAAATGACATATTTATCAGCTCCTTTTCCTGAAGATCCCCCAGTCAGCGGGAGAGAAGAGGAGGGAAGCCGGCAGCGCTGTGGGGGGGCACACAGATATTATTTTATCGCTTTAATTATTTTTCCCCATTATGGGCATGAGTGGGGCCTCATGTCTAAGTTTTGCCTAAGGCCTCACAAAGCCTAGAGCCGACTGTGTCTGTAAATGTCTCTATCATTGAAACAGTCTAGGCTTCATGGGGTTAATTCTTCCCAGCTGTGAGGTGTGCTGGGAATGTACACTAAACTGTGCATGCACAGCTCATTTTACTTTCAGAAGTTTGTAAACCTTCAGGTCAGAAGCTTTTATTGCAGAGGATAAATAGTATGCTTCTTCTGCAATAAAAAAAACTTCCCGTTTGTATTTTTTTTGTGAGTCAAAATTCCGCTTAAAGTGAAATGCAATGTGTCTGAATTCTTTGCTGTGCACCCTGCCCATTGCCACACAGCCTCATTTCAGAATCTTTCAAGTCCTGTAGCTCAACACACTCTGGGAAATGGGACACATACATGTATGCTGTTAAGTGCTCTTTACTTTAACCTGCAAAATTGTCTGTGTTCACACCATTGGTCTGAAGAAGTGACAAATGGTCACAAAATCACTTATTTCAGTGTTTAATAAAGTCAGCTTCTATTAAAAGTCCTTCTTGGACTAATCATCATTGTCTACTACTTGTGCACCTCTGCTATGTGACAAGTATTTTTCAATATCTCTCCTCTCATCTTAATACCCTGAGCTACTCTATTTATTTCAATGAAAAACTGTAGCTTAAAGAGTAGAGTATGGGGCACACATGCGTAGTGCAGCAATGGGTGGACTAATTTTACATGTATGATTTGTTTTATCCCATCATAATTTTCTCAACAAAGTTTCAAAGCATAAACATAAAGTCCATATGGGTGTAAAATTGTTCTTTTCTGCACAAAATGGACATTTAAATGCTGAAAACCATAATTTTCCACGAATCATTACTTTGTCTCCTATTTCATTTTTTATGTCTTCAAATAGCTCCTTTTTCTAATCTCCTCAAAAGACACCTCATAGAACATCATTGTTCAGAAGGTGCAGCATTTTAAAGTATACCTAAAGGCAAAACCTTTTTTTTTTGGTTTTGGACAGAGTGGAGATGGATTAGAATACCTCTTAGGTTTTTATTTCTACCTCTGCTCCTGTTAGGGAGAGCCACCCTCTCCATTTGACCTTTTTACCATTATCATCGAAAGTGAAAGTAGAAGAAAATCCCAAATTTTGGGTTGTCCCCAGAACAGTAGAAGAGGGGAAATCTTCCAATCGGAACACTAGTTCTGGTGACCTAGGGGCACCAATCAATTAACTTAATTTGCAGGGATTTTGTCTCAGTTCCTGTTTTGGCTATGCAACAGGAAGATAAAATGGCAAAAAAAGAAAAAAAAAAAGACATGGGCCATAACGCTCCCTTACTCTATCCAAAATGAAAAAAACATAGTTCAACGTTAAAATGCTAAACCCTAAGCTACATTCTCTCCCAGTTTGCTTAATTTCACTCTAGGAAAGATCATGAAGCATGACACTTGTCAGAAGTACTAGGGAGACCTCCAATAATTCAAAAAGCCTTACACATTGCCCTTATAGCTGCATGCTCTCCTCCAATAAAGTGCCTCCTTCCAAACTCTGCTGATCCCACAGCGATGCCTTAAGACCTAAGCTCAGCCTTCCTTGCATGCAAAGTCAGAATAGATAGAAAAAAACACTATTGCAAAGTCAAACATGTTTAACATAGAAAATGACATTTCCAGTTTTTTTGACATTAGCCAAAGAATGCAAATCTTTAGCTTAATTCCACTGTTGACTGTAGTATTGAATGGGCTATTCTTAAAGCATTACCCTTGCATATTCAAGTATAAACTGATTTACACGTTCACTACCACAACCACTGAGAGGAAAAGACCAGCTAAGGCCCATAGAAAAATTATTAAGCTCCCCAATGTGCGTGAAAGGAAGTATTTCAAAACTATACAACATTATAAGAGGAGAAGCGAGTAAAGGATATCCCACCTTTCTGGAGAAGTGGGAAAAGGAAATAGGGGGGCTAGAAGGTGTAGATCACAGAAACAAGATCCTAAAGATGGTGTACTTAACGGCAAAAGACTCTCGGACATATGAAATGGCCTATAAAATGATAGCAAGATGGCATAGGACGCCCCAAAAGGTACATAAATACGATAAGGAGACCCCTCAAACCTGTTGGAAGGGATGTGGAAAAATTGGTACTCTTGCCCACTTATGGTGGGAATGCCCTAAAGTCCAGAAATATTGGGGAGAAGTCTTAGATGAAATACAACAGATAACGGGGGAGCAGGTTAATAATAACCCCTGGTCGTGCATGTTTCATGACACGGAAAGAGAGATCCCCCAATACACAAAGTCAGTAATCCCATTCCTCTTAAACGCAGCCAAAGCACTGATCCCGTGTCATTGGAAGGATATAGAAACCCCAAGGATGAAGGATTGGATAACAAGAGTAGAATGGGTTAGAGGAATGGAAGAAGCAAGACACTCGATGGAAGGGCGACGAGATAAATATATTAAGACGTGGGCAAGATGGCATGAGTATAGGAATATAGAAAGATATGTGATAATTATGGATGCTTGAGGGGGAGAGAGAGAGGGACGAGGAGAGGGAGGACAAATTCTTTTTCTTTTTTTTTTTTTTGGGGGGGAGGGGGGATGAGGGGAGAAAAATATAGATAAGTAAATATAAGTAAATATTGGTATTTTCAGTGGATGTAAGGGAAAGAGAAAATGTACCTTAAAGTTTTTGTATTAAAATTAGTATATCGCTCTTTAAGCCACAATGATGCGAAAAAGAGAGGGGGCGCAGCGTAAATGACGCAGCTGACTTTGACTTAAAAACTCTCTAAAAGATTGCTGATGTGGAAAAAAAAGAAAAAAAAAAAAAAAAGTATAAACTGATTTAAAGGGGTTGTAAACCCTCACATATACCCAGTGAAGTGACTAGCCTCAGATGCTACACAGAGATGAAACAAATCCTCCTACATAAGTTGTACTAGTTTATCTGCAGCACTCCCTTCTCTACAGCCATTTAGCGCACAGCATTTATACAGCTTGTCAAGCTTTCAGAAAGCAGGAGGCGGGGAGCTGAAGTTACACTCTGCAGAGCTCAGTGAGATGTGATTGGAGGGAAGGGACATACCCCCCTTTACACAGCACACAGGAACAGAGAATAGGCTGTCAATCACAGATTGAATGCTAGAGATCCCCCCCCCCCGTCACTATAGAGTGATATGATTTGTTCATATTTCATGTCTGAGGTTTACAACCACTTTAATCAAGACAGAAAGAGGTACCCTGTTGCTGTCACTCAGTCTGAAGTCACCCCCTCTGTTGTTCAGCTCTAGGGATGAGCTTCGTGTTCGAGTCGAATGCATTTTTGACTCGAACATCGTGTGTTCGGTAGGTCGCCAAATTACGAACGTTATGGGCCGTTCGTGCCAAATTCGAGTGGTGCGTCATGGCCCATAATTCACTGGCCAATCACAGCGCTGTCTGTACAGAGGGCCGTAATTGGCCAAAGCCAGGGTAGCTTTGGCCAATTATGGCTCAGGGGGTTTAGTACAAGCTTGTGTAGGCTCCTGAAGTATTTCCAGTTACTGTACTGTGTACCCTGCACAGTTGCACCTACAGTATAGCTACCTGAAGCCAAGGTGCTTGTGTAGGCTCTTGACGTATTTCCAGTTACTGTACTGTGTACCCTGCACAGTTTCACCTACAGTATAGCTACCTGAAGCCAGGTGCTTGTGTAGGCTCTTGACGTATTTCCAGTTACTGTACTGTGTACCCTGCACAGTTGCAGGTGTTATCATACTATCATACTAAAGACAAGTGCAGGTGTTATCATACTAATAATACTGCAGGCAGGCGATTCTGCTAGCTACAGTATAATCGGTATATATATACATCCCAGTTTTGTGCAGCTACATCTCACTGCAGGTCAATAGTATGTCTGGAAGGCCAACAAGGAGAGGGAGACAGTCACAAGCCAATAAAAGAGGTCAAGCAGGCTCTGTGTCTAGAGGCAACAGTGCTGGTCGTGGACACGGTGCATCCTCATCAGCACGTGGCCGTGGGACACGCTTGGCCTTTTTTTCGGCAGCTGGCCATGTTGAGCCGCAACATGCGGAAGACTTGGTCGAGTGGATGACCAAGCCGTCATCCTCCTCATCCTCTCTCACCCAGGCTCAGGGTAGTTTGTTTGGCAAAGCAGATGCCAACGCGGCCTCTTCCCTTGGCTTAATGGCATCAGTGAGTCCTTCCCTAGCCCCACTTTGTCCTCCTGAGGAGTCCCCAGAACTGTTTGACCACAGTGTTGGGAACATGCTCCAGGAGGATGCCCAGTGTTTTGAAGGCTCAGATGATGGTACTCAGCTAGAGGAAGGGAGTAACGTGAGCCCAGACAGAGGGGGTGCCCAAGAAGGACAGCAATCTGGCAGTCATGTTCCCCCTGCTGCAGCATACTTCAAGGTTTGCTCCAGTGATGAGGAGGGAGGGGATGATGAGGTCACTGCCTCCACGTGGGTACCTGATAGGAGAGAGGAGGAGGAGGAGGAGAAGGAGGCACATTACCAACGAGGTAGGATGCCCTCCAGGTGCCAGCCTAAGGGCAGCACACTGACTGCATCACACCACAGAGCTCCGCATGTGCAGGGCGCTGCTGTCTCTGCTCGTTATTGCAAAAGTTCTTTGGTGTGGGCCTTTTTTTGAGACGAGTGCATCAGATCGCACCGCTGCTATTTGCAACATATGTCTCAAGCGTATCTCGCGTGGCCAAAACATCTCCCACTTGGGCACCACATGCTTGACCAGACATATGTTGACCTGCCATGCAGTTCGTTGGCAAGCGTACCTAAAAGACCCACACCAAAGAACAAAGAGGACCTCTCCTTGCTCCTCATCAGCTGGGATCTCCAACCCCACTATACCTTCAGTCCTCTCTGAGACCTGCACTGAGAGGAATGAAGGTGTAGAATTAGGTGTGTCACAGCCAAGTACTTGCGGGCAATCTGCTATCGGTACACCGACGTCAGATTGTACCAGGCAAATTTCCCTGCCCCAGCTGCACCGCAGAAAGAAGTTCGCTCCCATGCCCAGCAGTTGAATGCTAGCTTGGCTAAATTGCTAGCACTTCAACTGTTACCTTTTCAGTTGGTAGACTCTGCCCCCTTCCGTGAGCTTGTGGAATGTGCGGTTGCTCAGTGGCAGGTTCCCAAACGCCACTTTTTCTCACGGAAGGCGATTCCAGCTCTCTACCGGCATGTGGAAGGCAATGAGAAGAAACGACAATGCAGCTCTATACATAAAAATCAACACAAATGTGACTATCAGCTGTGCAGCATGATAGTATATAACTAAATATAAAAAATGCAGGAAGCCAAATACAATATTGTATTATTATAGTGAGAACATGATCATATCAACGACCAATAACGTGAACATTATGGTCATGTAAATATATCACTATAATAATACAATATTGTATTTGGCTTCCTGCATTTTTTATATTTAGTTATATACTATCATGCTGCACAGCTGATAGTCACATTTGTGTTGATTTTTATGTATAGCGTTGCATTGTTTTTTCTTCTCACTGTTCACATTGTCACTACTTTGTTGATGCTGGCTGCTATACACCCTTTTTTTTGTAGCGCAACCATATGGTTATTTTATAATGTGGAAGGCAATGCCTTGGCCTCGCTGGACAGGGCGGTCAGCGGTAAAGTGCATATTACCACTGACTCATGGTCCAGCAGGCATGGACAAGGATGTTACCTAAGTTTCACGGGGTGACTCTGCTGGCAGCTGGGAAGGATGCAGGACATGGTGCAGTAGTGTTGGAGGTTGTTCCGCCACCATGCCTCCAAAATGCCACTACTGGTGATTCTGACACACCTCTCTCCTCCACCCCCTCCTCTTCTTTTTCCTCCATGGCCTCTTCCTGTGCTTTGTCCTCGGAACCAGCGGTGCTCCGTAGGTGTTCAAGGGGCTACGCAAGTACGCAGGCCAAAAGATGCCATGCAGTGCTTGAGCTGGTGTGCTTGGGGGACAGGAACCACACTGGGGCAGAGGTTCTGTCAGCTCTGCAGGGGCAGGTTCAGAGGTGGTTGACGCCATGCCAACTTAAGGCTGGAATGGTGGTTTGCGACAATGGCACCAACCTCCTCTCCGCCCTCCGACAGGGACAACTGACCCATGTGCCCTGTTTGGCTCACGTCCTTAACTTGGTGGTGCAGTGGTTCTTGGGCAGGTACTCATGCTTACAGGATGTCCTGAGGCAGACCAGGAAAGTCTGTGTGCATTTCCGCCGATCATATAATGCCAGTGCTCGGCTAGCAGACCTCCAAAAGGAATTTAACCTGCCCAAGAACCGCCTAATCTGTGACATGCCCACCAGGTGGAACTCAACGTTGGCCATGCTGCAGTGGCTGCACACGCAGCAGAGGGCCATCAATGAGTACCTGTGCGACTATGGCACCAGGACAGGGTCAGGAGAGCTTGTTTTTTTTTTTCCCACGCCAGTGGGCCATGATCAGGGATGCATACACTGTCCTGTCACCATTTGAGGAGGCCACGAGGATGGTAAGCAGTGACAGTGCATGCATCAGTGACACTGTCCCCCTTGTCCACCTGTTGGAGCACACACTGCATGGAATAATGGACAGGGCACTTGAGGCAGAACAGAGGCAGGAAGAGGAGGACTTCCTTAGCTCTCAAGGCCCCCTTTATCCAGACAGTGTTCCTGCGTGCCCGCCGACCACACAGGAAGAGGACGAGGAGGAGGATTGTGTCAGCATGGAGGTGGAGCCTGGCACTCAGCATCAGCAGCAGTCTTTAAGGGATCATTTACAGTCCCAAGAAACCCGTGGACTTGTACGTGGCTGGGAGGAGGTGGCTGCAGGTCATGTTGTCCTTAGTGACCCAGAGGACTCCAGACCAAATGCCTCAGCAAACGTACGCTGCATGGCCTCCCTGATCCTGCAAAGCCTGTGGAAGGATCCTCGTATTCGTGGTATCAAGGAGGGGGATCGTTACTGGCTGGCAACCTTCCTTGATCCACGTTACAAGGGTAAGGTTGTGGACCTTATTTCGCCATCGCAGAGAGAGCAGAGGATGAAACATCTTCGGGAGGCCTTGCAGAAAGGTCTGTGCAACACGTTCCCAGAGACTGGGAGGTTACAAAGTCCTGTTCCTGGACAACGTGTTGCTGAGGCTTCGGTCAGTCAAAGAAGGAACGGTGGAGAAGGTGGCCGTCTGACCGATGCGTTCAGACAATTTTTTAGTCCGCAGCCCCAAAGTATGATCGGTTCTAGCAACCATCGCCAGCGTCTGTTTTACATGGTGCAGGAATACCTAGGGGCAAGATCTGACTTGGACACCTTTCCCACCGAAAATCCTCTGGGTTACTGGGTCTTAAAGATGGATCACTGGCCAGAGCTTGCACAGTATGCAATTGAGCTACTGGCCTGTCCTGCATCCAGCGTTCTTTTGGAACGCACATTCAGTACTGCTGGAGGCTTTGTAAGCGATCACAGGGTACGCCTGTCCACCGACTCGGTCGATCGACTGACCTTCATAAAAATGAATCAGTCTTGGATCACCACCAGATACCAAGCACCTGATGCTGATGTAACCGAATAATTTTTTTTGAAATGTCAGATCCCTTCAAGACTGCCTATGCTGATGCTGAGTGACTATCCTGTTATGCTGAGTGACTATCCTCTTCCTCCTCAATGATCATGCTGATAGCTTTGAAAAATATTTTTGTTTCTGGACGCCACCACCAGTGGCTAAGGCCCAATTTTTCAGCCCCTGTTTAACAGGGGCGTGTAATTACAATTTTTGATGCAATTCTTTGCACCAGGGCTTGTTCCTGCGCTCCAACTAGAGTATCTGTGAGTTGCAGTGTTGTGGCACCAGCACTAGTGCCTAAGGCCCAATTTTTCTGCCCCTGTTCAACAGGGACATGTAATTACAATTCTTGATCTAATATTTCACAGCAGGGCCCGTTCCAGTGCCCACCAAGAGTAACTGTGAGGACTTACAGTGTTGTGGCACCAGCACCACCACCACCAAAGACCCAATTTTTCTGCCCCTGTTCAACAGGTAAATGTAATTACAATTCTTGATCTAATATTTCACAGCAGGGCCCGTTTCTGTGCCCACCAAGAGTAACTGTGAGGACTTACAGTGTTGTGGCACCAGCACCACCACTACCACCACCAAAGGCCCAATTTTTCTGCCCCTGTTCAACGGGTGCATGTAATTACAATTCTTGATATAATATTTCACAGTAGGGCCCGTTCCAGCGCCCACCAAGAGTAACTGTGAGGACTTACAGTGTTGTGGCACCAGCACCACCACCATCACCAAAGGCCCAATTTTTCTGCCCCTGTTCAACAGGGGCATATAATTACAATTCTTGTTCTAATATGTCACAGCAGGGCCTTGTGAGGGCTTACAGTGTTGTGGCAACACCAACACCTAAGGTCACAATTTCTGCAGAGTATATAGGGCAGGCCACTACTTTCAAACATGCAACTTATAAAATGACTCCTACTTGCAAATGGAAGGAGACAACAGGAAGTGAGATGAAATCTACCCCTAGGAAGGGAAATTCTCTCCTGTAAGAGTTTATATGGGAAAAAAGGTTTCTCCTTTCTACTGATGCTTTATCACCAATCCTTGTTTCACTAAAAACCCCAAATTTTCTAAAAACATTTTTCATTGGGACAGAAAGTGAGGTGAAATCTTCTGAAGAGGAGCACAGACAGCAAAACAAATGTCACAGGGGTGATAACCCTTCCCTATGTTTTCCAAAAAGCTTAAAATAGATTTTTTGGCTGGAGCTAAACACTTTGAAAATGTACCAGTTCAAAATGACAAACAGATTCTACTTAACAACAAACCTACAGTCCCTGTCTTGTTTGCACCGCCTGTATACTGCTGTTCAGAGGGCCTGGGGCCCCACGCCTTTCCTTTTTTTAATTTGGGTGCGGGGTTCCCCTTAATATCCATACAAGACCCAAAGGGCCTGGTAATGGACTGGTGGGGGTACCCATGCCGTTTAAATCACTGATTTTCATCCATATTACCAGGACCCGACATTACATTAAAGCTGTAAGCAGTTTTAAATGACTTTTATTCCTTTAAAAATGTCATTTTGTGCAGGGACTATTCTAAGCACGGGAAACATGTGCCACTTTACAGGCATACTATAGACACCCCCTAGGCAGGGGCGGACTGACCATCGGGCAATTCGGAGCGCATCACGAGAGGTATGTTTACAGCCGCTTCCCACGCTACTCTGCATCTAGGAAGGAAAGTGCAGCAGCTGCTGTCCTGTGTCCCTCTATGTGCCCAGCATCCTGCTCTGTGCCCAAAAGCTCTGATGCCTGCCCATACCCTGCTATCTGCCCCATACCCTGATGCCTGCCCATACCCTGCTATCTGCCCCATACCCTGATGCCTGCCCATACCCTGCTATCTGCCCCATACCCTGATGCCTGCCCATACCCTGCTATCTGCCCCATACCCTGATGCCTGCCCATACCCTGCTATCTGCCCCATACCCTGATGCCTGCCCATACCCTGCTATCTGCCCCATACCCTGATGCCTGCCCATACACTGCTATCTGCCCCATACCCTGATGCCTGCCCATACACTGCTATCTGCCCCATACCCTGATGCCTGCCCATACACTGCTATCTGCCCCATACCCTGATGCCTGCCCATACCCTGCTATCTGCCCCATACCCTGATGTCTGCCCATGCCCTGCTCTGTGCCCCCATGTCCTGCTGTCTGCCCCCATGCCTTGCTCTTTGCCCCCATTCCCTGATGTCTGCCCCATGCTCTAATGTTTACCCCATGTCATGCTCTGTGCCCCCATGCCCTGCTGTCTACCCTATGCCCTGCTCCGTGCCCCCATGCCCCGCTCTGTGCCCTCATGCCCGCTATCTGCCCCCATGCCCTGCTCTGTGCCCCCATGCCCTGCTGTCTACCCTATGCCCCGCTCTGTGCCCCCATGCCCCGCTCTGTGAGCCCATGCCCTGCTCTGTGCCCCTATGCCCTGCTCTGTGCCCCCATGCCCCGCTGTCTGCCCCATGCTCTGTGCCCCCATTTCCTGCTGTCTGCCCCCATGCCTTGCTCTTTGCCCCCATTTCCTGATGTCTGCCCCATGCTCTAATGTTTACCCCATGTCATGCTCTGTGCCCCCTTGTCCTGCTCTGTGCCCCCATGCCCTGCTGTCTACCCTATGCCCCACTCTGTGCCCCCATGCCCTGCTCTGTGCCCCCATGCCCCGCTGTCTGCCCCATGCACTATAGTCTGCCAATACCGTGCTATCTGCCCCATGACCTGATGTCTGCCCATGCCCTGCTCTGTGCCCCCATGCCATGCTCTCTGCCCCCTCGCCTTGCTCTTTGCCCCATGCCCCGCTCTCTGCCCATGCCCTGCTGCTCTGTGGCCCCATTCCCTGATGTCTACCCCATGCCGTGCTCTGTGCCCCCTTTCCCTGCTCTGTGCCCCCATGCCCTGCTGTCTACCCTATGTTCTGCTCCGTGCCCCCATGCCCCGCTGTCTGCCCCCATGCCCCGCTGTCTGCCCCCATGCCCCGCTCTGTGCCCCCATGCCCCACTCTGTGCCCCCATGCCCTGATGTCTGCCTCATGCCCTATAGTCTGCCCATACCCTGCTATCTGCCCCATGCCCTGATGTCTGCCCATGCCCTGCTCTGTGCCCCCATGCCTTGCTCTTTGCCCCATGCCCTGCTGTCTGCCCCATGCCCTGCTCTGTAACCCCATTCCCTAATGTCTGCCCCATACTCTGTCTACCCCATACCATGCTCTGTGCCCCCATGCCCTGCTGTCTGCCTCCATGCCCCACTCTGTGCCCCCATGCCCTGCTCTGTGCCCCCATGCCCTGATGTCTGCCCCATGCCCTATAGTCTGCCCATACCCTGCTATCTGCCCCATGCGCTGTTAGCCCCCATGCCTTGCTCTTTGCCCCATGCCCTGCTCTGTGCCCCCATTCCCTGATGTCTACCCCATGCCATGCTCTGTGCCCCCTTGCCCTGCTGTCTACCCAATGCCCCGTTCTGTGCCCCCATGCCCCGCTCTGTGTCCCCATGCCCTGATGTCTGCTCCATGCCCTGCTCTTTGCCCCATGCCCTGCTCTGTGCCCCCATGCCCTGATGTCTGCCCCATTCTCTGATGTCTGCCCCATGCCATGCCATGTGCCCCCTTGCCCTGTGTCCCCATGCCCTCCTGTCTACCCTATGCCCTGCTCCATGTCCTGCTCTGTGCCCCCATGCCCTGCTCTGTGTGCCCCCATGCCCTGCTCTGTGTGCCCCCATGCCCTGATGTGTGTGCCCCCATGCCCTGGTCTGTGCCCCCATGCCCTGATGTCTGCCCCACACCCTGCTCTGTGCCCCATGGCCTGCTGTCTGCCCCATGCCCATGCTCTGATGTGTGCCCCCATGCCCTACTGCATGCCCCCATTCCCTGCTGCCTGCCCCCATGATGTGCCCCATGACCTACTGTGTGCCCTGTGATATGCTCTACTGTGTGCCCCATTATGTGCTCTACTGTGTGCCCTTGTGGTGTGCCCCATGTTGTGTCCTACTGTGTGCCCCATTCCCTACTATGTGCCCCACTGTGTGCCCAATTCCCTCCTGTGGGCCTTGTGATGTGCCCTGTACCCTGCTGTGTGCCATATGATGTGCCCTGCTGTGTGCCCCTTGATGCATCATTCAGTGCCCCATAGTGTGCTCTTCTGTGTGCACCATACAGTGACCTATATGTGCCCTTCTGCTTCATGTAATATACCCTGCTGTACCCCATAATGTATCCTCTTGCCCCCACGTAATATGCCCTGCTATGCCTCATAATGCGCCCTGTTGTGCCCCATAATATGAGATTGTATCCCTCCTAATGTGCTCTGCTGTGCCCCTTAATGTGCCCTCATGTAAAATACCCTGCTGTGTCCCATTATGTGCCCTCTTGTCCCCATGTAATATGCCCCATAATGTGCTCTGTGCCCCATAATGTGCCCTCATGCCCCTATGTAATATACTCTGCTGTACCCCATAATGTGCCCTCTTGCCCCATGTAATGTTCCATGCTGTGCCCCTCTGCCTCCCCATATGTAATGTGCCCTATAATGTTCTCTGCTGCCCCCCCCCCATGTAATGTGTCCTACTGTGCCCCCCCCAACCTGTAATGTTCCCTGGTGTGCCCCATAATGTGCCCTGCTACTATCCATACACACATATTGTGCCCTCCT
This sequence comes from Lithobates clamitans, assembly GCA_037952925.1. Lineage (NCBI taxonomy): Eukaryota > Metazoa > Chordata > Amphibia > Anura > Ranidae > Lithobates > Lithobates clamitans. The sequence goes on along the minus strand of JBBGZY010001374.1, from coordinate 369,003 downwards.
GACCCCCTGTGCTATGACCTGCTGACTTCTATACTTTGCCATGGTTCCTCCATGCTCTGCCCTGCTGCCCCCTGTTTATCTCAGGTTCAACCCAGAATTGAGGCGTCAACGCAGTGCAAGATGGGGGGTGGGGCTTTGTGTGGGTGTGGCTTGAGTGTGGGCGGGGACACAGGGGGCCCCATGATCCCCTGTTGCCCGGGGGCCCCATGAGTTGTCAGTCCGCCCCTGCCCCTAGGTACAATATTTAAAGGAATATTTCACTTTTTTTTTCACTTTAAGCATCATTAAAATCACTGCTCCCGAAAAAACGTCAGTTTTTAAAACTTTTTTTTGCCCACTCCCACTCTACAAGGCTCTGGTCCGGCCGCACCTGGAGTATGCTGTCCAGTTCTGGGCACCAGTCCTCAGGAAGGATGTACTGGAAATGGAGCGAGTACAAAGAAGGGCAACAAAGCTAATAAAGGGTCTGGAGGATCTTAGTTATGAGGAAAGGTTGCAAGCACTGAACTTATTCTCTCTGGAGAAGAGACGCTTGAGAGGGGATATGATTTCAATTTACAAATACTGTACTGGTGACCCCACAATAGGGATAAAACTTTTTCGCAGAAGAGAGTTTAATAAGACTCGTGGCCACTCATTACAATTAGAAGAAAAGAGGTTTAACCTTAAACTACGTAGAGGGTTCTTTACTGTAAGAGCGGCAAGGATGTGGAATTCCCTTCCACAGGCGGTGGCCTCAGCGGGGAGCATTGATAGCTTCAAGAAACTATTAGATAATCACCTGAATGACCGCAACATACAGGAATATATAATGTAATACTGACACATAATCACACACATAGGTTGGACTTGATGGACTTGTGTCTTTTTTCAACCTCACCTACTATGTAACTATGTAACTATGAAACTATTGATACATGTCCCCTGGGGCAGGACCCAGGTCCCCAAACCCTTTTTAGAACAATACCATGCAAATTAGCCTTTAAAATGAGCAATTTTGATTTCGAACGTTAGAGTCCCATAGACTTCAATGGGGTTCTAACGTTCATGCAAATTTTCGGTTCGTTCGCAGGTTCTGGTGCGAACCGAACATGGGGGTGTTTGGCTCATCCCTATTCAGGGCATATCTGTTACTTCTACTGTACTACAGCACAGACTGAAGGAATCATGTCTACATGCATGGCAATGTGTATCTGGAGGTCAAGGACACATAAGATTATTCAGTGACAGTAACAGCTATAATTTATACTGTCAACATTCAGTACTGAAACCAAACTGCTAGTGGAGTAGTGTGCATTCTTGCTATCAGTTTTTACTGGCACTAAAGCAACTATGAAGACTTTGCCCCAAACCAACATGGTCCTTTCCAGTCTACCCAAAAATCTGGTCTTAACATTAACCTCAGTTTTTATTTTCAAATGACTCATTCCCACAAGAAAATTTTAACGTTTTCTGTATCTGTAGTAGTCTGTTTTTCTCTGTTGGCATGACTCCACAGCTCCTTGCAAATCGAATACAATATGACTATTCTTCAATTCATGTAATAAGCCTGTTGCAGTCATTCTAGTTTTACTCATCCTAAGTGGCACCAGCAAATCTTAGCAATAAAACAGACTGACCCCAAACAGCCAAGGAAATTTGCTTTGCTAATTAACTTAATGAAGAGTCTACATTATTGACCTTGAGCAGAGAATTATAATTCGATTTTTCCTCTTTCCACTTTAGTAATCACTCCTCTGATACTGTTCCAATGTAGAGAAAAAAACTTTTAATGACATTAATCTTATTACAAGGAAGATAATTAATTTTAGGGTGAACGAATTTGACGCATGAAGCCAAGATTTTTTTTTGGGTTGGAAAAACACAAAAAAATGATCTGTAGATGCCGAAAGCGATTGTCATAAAATCAGGAGGAGTTTATGGTATGGTGCAGTCAGTTAAGGACATTGGAGATATAGACTTAGGACGTGTTTTGCGGTGCAGCTATGACAATGATAGATGGTAACATCTAACATTAACAAATATGCAAAACATCTGTATAATCCTTGTTTCAACATTCGCTATATCTCCCAGAAAACCAGAATTGCATTTACACTTGTCATCAACTTTTTCTGATTAATATGCCGTGGTGTGCATTGCCATTAGGGATGAGCTTTATGTTCGGGTCGAACATGAGTTGGCTGTTCGAGCGTTTGTCGAAATATGAATATTATGGGGCGTTCACGCCAAATTCAAGCAGCGTGTCATGCTTTATAATGCACTGCGACATCACAGTGCATTGCTGTCTGATTATTGGCCAAGCATGCACTATGACCAGCATGCTTTGGCCAATCACAGCGCCATCAGCAAAGATGGCCATAATTGGCCAAAGACAGGGTGCCTTTGGCTAATTATGGCTCAGGGGGTTAAGTCCACGCCCCACACGATATAAGGCCGCCTGCAGTTCGGCCCTGTGTAGTGTGTTGCTGGCGTTGACCGAGAGACAGTGTCATTTCAGGCAGGCGATTCAGTTAGCTGCAGTGTATTTAGTATATATATACATCCAGGCTTTTATATATATATATATATATATATATATATATATATATATATATATATATATATATATATATATATAATAAATATATTATATATATATATATATATATATATATATATATATATAAAAATGTGATTTTCCTAATTGAATTGTTCCGTGGGACTATCAGTCCCAGCAACACTCTGTAATAACTCTGAATGTGTGTAGTGTGGAACAAACTTCTGGGCGTTAGCCCTCTCACCGCACTGGATCCAGACAGATGGGTGTCTTCGCTCCGCAAGTTCTCAGGCTCTATGGAGTTGCAATCACGCTGTTGCGCTGTTCCGCTTATTAATGATCAGGAGTCCTCGGTTACCTCCCTCAGGGGTCTCCGGAATGATCACTTCTGCTGCTCCAGCACACTGTGATCGATGGCAGGATCGCTGGCTGCTGTTCCTCTTCTTCACAGGATAGGCCGCAACCCTGTGGGACACACACACCCACAGAGCATTGCTGCCGGCCACACGTCCCAGGAACAAGAGACCTAAGATGGCCACTTCAAGCCTTTTTATAGTCTCCCCACAATGCAGTTCTGTTCCCTGAGATTTGTGGGAGTCACTGAGCATTGTGGGTAGGTCAAGTTAATGTCCAGATGTAAACAAACAAAATACTTCCATGTCAAACTTCTGAACAATAAAAGAAATACAAAGGTGCTGTAATTATATATTTTGGCTGCTAGATGGCGCCATATACCAACTTAATAACCTTACAGCATTACAAATATTTAAAATCAAATATTGTTAGCGCTACATATATATATATATATATATATATATATATATATATATATATATATATAGATATATATATATATATATATATAGATATATATATATATATCTATATATATATATATCCACTGCATACAGTTTAACTATATCTCACTGCAGGCCATTCCTGGTGTACAATTTCAAATATACTTTCAGGCAGGCAGGTGATTCAGTGAGCTGCAGTGCAGAAAATATATATACAGTCTCCTACATATATATATCCACTGCATTCTAGTCTAGCCAAGCCTATATCTGACTGCAGGCCATTCCTGATGTACGCTTTCAAATACACATTCAGGCAGGTGATTCGGTGATCTGCAGTGCATAAAATATATACACAGTCTCCTACATATATATCCACTGCATTCTAGTCTAGCCAAGCCTATATCTGACTGCAGGCCATTCCTGGTGTACATTTTCAAATACACTTTCAGGCAGGCAGCAGGTGATTCAGTGATAAGCAGTGCATTAAATATATACAGTCTCCTACATATATATATCCACTGCATTCCAGTCTAGCCAAGCCTATATCTGACTGTAGGCCATTCCTGGTGTACGTTTTCAAATATACTTTCAGGCAGGCAGGTGATTCAGTGATCTGCAGTGCATAAAATATATATACAGTCTCCTACATATATATCCACTGCATTCCAGTCTAGCCAAGCCTATATCTGACTGCAGGCCATTCCTGGTGTACGTTTTCAAATATACTTTCAGGTAGGCAGGCAGGTGATTCAGTGATCTGCAGTGCATAAAATATATATACAGTCTCCTACATATATATCCACTGCATTCCAGTCTAGCCAAGCCTATATCTGACTGCAGGCCATTCCTGGTGTACGTTTTCAAATATACTTTCAGGTAGGCAGGCAGGTGATTCAGTGATCTGCAGTGCATAAAATATATATACAGTCTCCTACATATATATCCACTGCATTCTAGTCTAGCCAAGCCTATTATATCTGACTGCAGGCCATTCCTGGTGTACGTTTTCAAATACACTTTCAGGCAGGCAGGCAGGCAGGCAGGCAGGTGATTCAGTGATCTGCAGTGCATTAAATATAGATACAGTCTCCTACATATACATATCCACTGCATTCCAGTCTAGCCAAGCCTATATCTGACTGCAGGCCATACCTGGTGTATGTTTTCAAATATACTTTCAGGCAGGCAGGCAGGCAGGCAAGTGATTCAGTGATCTCATAGTTGCCAACAGTCCCGATTCTCCCGGGACAATCCCGATTTTGGGACCCTTGTCCCGATTGGAGGCTGTCCCAAATCGGGATTTCCAGGAAAATCTGGAATGTTGTTTTTTTAATTTTTAGAGCAGCTGGCTCCAGCAAAATGGCCGCCGGTGCCGCCGCTAGATCTTCCCCCTAGTGTTCAGTGGAGAGAGGAAGGGGGCTTGATCCATGCAGCCAATGAATCGGTTTCTTTAGCTGCATGGATCGGCCCCTCCCCTCTCCACTGAACACTTGCCGAAAAAGGTCCCCAACTATTCAGCTTCGTTCGTCTATTTCCGCCGGCTCGTACGGTGCAAGCTCTGAGCCTGCGCAGTACAAGGGGGTCCTTACTTGCCAAGGGGAACTTTCTCGGCAGAACACCGGCCGCTCCTGGACATGTGGTGGGCGGCGTTATGGGAGGGGAGGGTCTGCACTGGCACTGATGGAGGGGGTGGTCTGCACTGAGGGGGGCCTGCACTAATAGAGGAGGGGGGTCTGCACTAATAGAGAGGGGTCTGCACTGATAGAGGGGGGTCTGCACTGAGGGGGGTCTGCACTAATAGAGGGAGGGGGCTGCACTGAGGGGGGTCTGCACTAATGGGGGGGGTGCACTGAGGGGGGTCTGCACTAATAGAGGGGGGTCTGCACTGAGGGGGTTCTGCACTAATAGAGGGGGGCTGCACTGAGGGGGGTCTGCACTAATAGAGGGGGGCTGCACTGAGGGGGGTCTGCACTAATAGAGGGGGGGCTGCACTGAGGGGGTCTGCACTAATATAGGGGGCTGCACTGAGGGGGGTCTGCACTAGTAGAGGGGGGTCTGCACTGAGGGGGTCTGCACTGATGGAGGGGGATCTGCACTGAGGGGGTCTGCACTGATGGAGGGGGGTCTGCACTGATGGAGGGGGGTCTGCACTGAGGGGGTCTGCATTGAGGGGGTCTGCACTGATGGAGGGGGGTCTGCACTGAGGGGGTCTGCACTGATGGAGGGGGGTCTGCACTGAGGGGGTCTGCACTGATGGAGGGGGTCTGCACTGAGGGGGTCTGCACTGATGGAGGGGGGTCTGCACTGAGGGGGTCTATACTGACTCTGCTGGGGCACCTGATGCGAGGACAGACTCTGATGGGGGCACCTGATGCAAGGAGGGACTCTGCTGGGGGCACCTGATATGAGGACAGACTCTGCTGGGGACCCCTCATGCAAGGACGGACTCTGCTGGGGACCCCTGATGCAAGGGCGGACTCTGCTAGGGGCACCTGATGCAAGGACAGACTCTGCTGGTGGCACCTGATGCAAGGATGGACTCTGCTGGTGGCAGGCAACGTGGCAGGTGACACACTCAGGGATCCCACTGATTCGGCATTATGGTGAGTTGAATGATTTCATTTTATATTACAATGTAATAATAGAAATAATGCGCTTCAATCATCCTGACACCATAACAATCCAGGTGTGGGGATGATTGAAGCGTTAACACCAGGTGTTTGGAGTATCTTTATCTGCTGATTGTTAAACTTTCTAGAATACACATATTTCTATTGTTGTGTAGGATCTGGGGCTGCTGTCCTGTCATTCCTCTCTCCCCCTTTCCCTCTCCATCCCTCATTCATCTCAGACTCTAACCACAACCTCTTTGAGCCACGCCCATTTAAGCCACGCCTGCTATTTCACATAAACCACGCCCATTTCTTGCTGCGGCGCGCTTCGCGCGCCGTACTTTTATTTTTTGTTGCTAAGCCACACCTATGAATGAATGCCCCGCCCCCTAATTATTGTACAGCTCCGCCTACAGCCAAAAAAGTGTCCCACATATTTTTTTTGCAATGTTGGCAACTATGTGATCTGCAGTGCATAAAATATATATACAGTCTCCTACATATATATCCACTGCATTCTAGTCTAGCCAAGCCTAGGGATGAGCCAAACCCCCCCTGTTCGGTTCGCACCAGAACATGCGAACAGGCAAAAAGTCTATGGGACACGAACATGAATAATCAAACGTGCTCATTTTAAAGGCTTATATTCATGGTATTGTCATAAAAAGTGTTTGGGGACCTGGGTCCTGCCTCAGGGGACATGGATCAATGCAAAAAAAAGTTTTAAAAACGGACGTTTTTTCGGGAGCAGTGATTTTAATAATGCTTAAAGTCAATAAAAGTGTAATATCCCTTTAAATTTCGTACCTGGGGGGTGTCTATAGTATGTCTGTAAAGGGGCGCATGTTTCCCGTGTTTAGAACAGTCCGACAGCAAAATTACATTTCAAAGGAAAAAAAGTAATTTAAAACTACTCGCGGCTATTAATGCTTTGCCGGTCCAACAATACACATAGAAGTTCATTGATAAAAACGGCATGGGAATTACCCACAGGGGAACCCCGAGCCAAAATTTTAAAAAAAATGATGTGGGGGGTCCCCCTAAATTCCATACCAAGCCCTTCAGGTCTGGTATGAATATTAAGGGGAACCCCGGCCAAATTTTTTTTTTTTTAAATGGCGTGGGGCCCCTCAAAATCTATACCAGACCCTTTAGGTCTGGTATGGATTTTAAAGAGATCCCCGGCCAAAATTTAAAAAAAAACGGCGTGGGGTCCCCCTAAAAATCCATACCAGACCCTTATCCGAGCACGCAACCTGGCAGGCCGCAGGAAAAGAGGGGGGGACGAGAGAGCGCCCCCCTCCTGAACTGTACCAGGCCACATGCGTCACACAGCGGGAGCCTCCCTCCATGCATGTATACGGAGCGGCCTGAAAAGAAGATGAAGAGAAGAAGATGAAGACAAGAAGATGAAGAGAAGAAGATGAAGACAAGAAGATGAAGAGAAGAAGATGAAGAGAAGAGCCACGGAGGAGATGCCGGACGAGAACACCGGAGGAAGAACCAGAAGAGTCAGAAGAACAAGTAGAAGAAGAAGATGGAGGAAGAAACCGAAGGAAGATAGAAGAAAGAAGAAAGAAGAAGCATTTAAATAAAGGAATTGTCAAAAACTGTCTCTTGTCATTTTTAATATTTTTGATAGTTTTTTAGTGAAATGATAGGGGTACTTTTGTACCCCCTTACCATTTCACACAGGGGGGAGGGCCGTAATCTGGGGGTCCCCTTGTTAAAGGGGGCTTTCAGATTCCGATAAGCCCCCCACCCGCAGACCCCCACAACCACCAGCCAGGGTTGTGGGGATGAGGCCCTTGTCCTCGTCAACATGGGGACAAGATGTTTTGGGGGGCTACCCAAAGCACCCTCCCAATGTTGAGGGCATGTGGCCTGGTACGGTTCAGGAGGGGGGGGGGGGCGCTCTCTCGTCCCCCCTCTTTTCCTGCGGCCTGCCAGGTTGCGTGCTCGGATAAGGGTCTGGTATGGATTTATAGGGGGAACCCCACGCCGTTTTTTTAAAACATTTTGGCCGGGGTTCCCCTGTGGGGAATTCCCATGCCGTTTTTATCAATGAACTTCTATGTGTATTGTCAGACCAGCAATGCATTAATAGCCGCGAGTAGTTTTAAATGACTTTTTTTCCTTTAAAATGTCATTTTGCTGTCAGACTGTTCTAAACACGGGAAACATGCGCCCCTTTACAGGCATACTATAGACACCCCCCAGGTACGAAATTTAAAGGGATATTACACTTTTATTGTTTGACTTTAAGCATTATTAAAATCACTGATCCCGAAAAAAACGGAAGTTTTTAAAACTTGTTTTGCATTGATCCATGTCCCCTGGGGCAGGACCCAGGTCCCCAAACACTTTTTATGACAATACCATGAATATAAGCCTTTAAAATTAGCACTTTTGATTTCTCCCATAGACTTTTAAAGGATGTTCCGCGGCATTCGAATTTGCCGCGAACACCCCAAATTGTTCGCTGTCCGGCGAACTTGCGAACAGCCGATGTTCGAGTCAAACATGAGTTCGACTCGAACTCGAAGCTCATCCCTAGCCAAGCCTATATCTGACTGCAGGCCATTCCTGGTGTACTTTTTCTGGTAAACTTCAGGCAGGTTTTTTGCTAATAAAATTTTACAGCATGTCTGGAAGGCCACCAAGGAGAGGCAAATGCTCACAGGCCAATAAAAGAGGGCAAGCAAGCTCTGTGTATAATTGAGAGCGACCCGCTCTAAGGAATAAATCTATAAATCTAATAAAGTAAATATAATTGATAAATAAATAAATATAAAATAAACTAGTGCATAAATGTGTGCCCACCTATTTGTGAAAAAAAGGGGGAATCTAATCTACAGACGTCCCCTTTAAGGATATTTGTATCAAACTAGTTGGTTAATCATACGTGAAAACATGTATTCAATACCCTCCATCCATCCAAGGACCTATTAGGTAATTGATGAGAGGAGTATTAAATAATAAGTCAACAGACCATATAAAACAGACCAATTAATAAAAGTGCCTAGTGATCACATGAAACATACAAAGTCCATTTGAATTTAAGAGTCCAATCCCACATGTGAAAAAATATTGTAAATTGTATGTAAATGTTCCAGTAGAAAAAGATTTTAACAGTCCCAACGTGACTTATATAAAAAAGTTTCAACAGAGAAGTGTGTCTATGATATCTTCCAGCAGTGTTCCAACAGTATTCTTTATAGTTTGTGACTTTTGTGCAGATATTCAACTATCATCCAGTGACTTGCGGTGCTCCCCCTCAAGGGTCCCCACTCACCAGCTCCCTATACCCCTGCAGGGGTAATAGGCATGTAGTGTTACACTCTGGTATGGTATCCTAGACTCCAATGAGGTTGTTCCTGAGTCCTCCCGCTTCAGCCCGTCCATAGTAAGGTAATCCACATAGGAAAGGAAACAGGGCTCCCGTAGTGTAATACGTTTAAAAATATATTTATTTAAAAAGTTAAACATACGGGATAAATAAAATAAAATAAAATAAATCTAAACAAAAAACAAAGCCAAGCTATCACACTGCGTTTAGTGGTGTCCGCAAAGAGAGCTAGTGGATCCCAGACCGTCAGCTGAGCGGCGTGCGCCTCAGCTGCGTTCCACACTCTCTTCCACTTCCGCGTGTGACGTAATCGCGTAGCTCCGCCTTACGCGTTTCGTCATCGACGTTGTCAAAGGCGTAGCTAGCGTCCATCCTACTAGGCTATATGTAGGCAAGCGGGGATATCCAGTTCCACCAATGCTCCTCCCATGGGCGGAAATTAACCCACAGATCCCATCCTACCGGGCTGCTTCATTCTATATAGGGGTTTCCTTGGGATACTCATAGATTTTAAAACCTCATATTCCCGCTTACCATCATATAAGGCAAACATATATTAGTATAATATGCTCTCAAACAAGAAAAATAGGTTCAATCCACATATTATTAATTTTCCACTGATTCAAATTATCAATTTGGATATACCATTTCCCTAATCTATGCACTTACATTATAAAGTCATAGGGGAGACCTTTACCTTACAGGGGAGAGGCCCCTATGGGTGAGTTTGTGTACTACCACTCCACATACCAAGAAGTTCTAGGCATATATAGGGCTGTAACAGAGGTACTTATATCATCATGTATCCTCATCATTAATCCCTATCAGTTTGTTATACGCTTGGTTGCATTACCATGTAGTCATTTAGGTCAGGGAGTTACCATAATCACATGTGCCACCATATATATATGTATCATAAACCCATATACATAGGGAATAGGTTTTGTTTACCCATATACAGGATCCCCCTCATACCCTAACCGGTGTATATCCCAAAAACGGGGGGAAGAGAGGGAGGGGGATTATGCATATATATACACATATACATAGTGTATCTCTATGAAGGGGATAATTTAGAAGAAGCTGTCTCTACCCTCTCTGTTTGTATATATATGCATAATCCCCCTCCCTCTCTTCCCCCCATTTTTTGGGATATACACCGGTTAGGGTATTAGGGGGATCCTGTATATGGGTAAACAAAACCTATTCCCTATGTATATGGGTTTATGATACATATATATATGGTGGCACATGTGATTATGGTAACTCCCTGACCTAAATGACTACATGGTAATGCAACCAAGCATATAACAAACTGATAGGGATTAATGATGAGGATATATGATGATATAAGTACCTCTGTTACAGCCCTATATATGCCTAGAACTTCTTGGTATGTGGAGTGGTAGTACACAAACTCACCCATAGGGGCCTCTCCCCTGTAAGGTAAAGGTCTCCCCTATGACTTTATAATGTAAGTGCATAGATTAGGGAAATGGTATATCCAAATTGATAATTTGAATCAGTGGAAAATTAATAATATGTGGATTGAACCTATTTTTCTTGTTTGAGAGCATATTATACTAATATATGTTTGCCTTATATGATGGTAAGCGGGAATATGAGGTTTTAAAATCTATGAGTATCCCAAGGAAACCCCTATATAGAATGAAGCAGCCCGGTAGGATGGGATCTGTGGGTTAATTTCCGCCCATGGGAGGAGCATTGGTGGAACTGGATATCCCCGCTTGCCTACATATAGCCTAGTAGGATGGACGCTAGCTACGCCTTTGACAACGTCGATGACGAAACGCGTAAGGCGGAGCTACGCGATTACGTCACACGCGGAAGTGGAAGAGAGTGTGGAACGCAGCTGAGGCGCACGCCGCTCAGCTGACGGTCTGGGATCCACTAGCTCTCTTTGCGGACACCACTAAACGCAGTGTGATAGCTTGGCTTTGTTTTTTGTTTAGATTTATTTTATTTTATTTTATTTATCCCGTATGTTTAACTTTTTAAATAAATATATTTTTAAACGTATTACACTACGGGAGCCCTGTTTCCTTTCCTATGTGGATTACCTTACTACGGACGGGCTGAAGCGGGAGGACTCAGGAACAACCTCATTGGAGTCTAGGATACCATACCAGAGTGTAACACTACATGCCTATTACCCCTGCAGGGGTATAGGGAGCTGGTGAGTGGGGACCCTTGAGGGGGAGCACCGCAAGTCACTGGATGATAGTTGAATATCTGCACAAAAGTCACAAACTATAAAGAATACTGTTGGAACACTGCTGGAAGACATCATAGACACACTTCTCTGTTGAAACTTTTTTATATAAGTCACGTTGGGACTGTTAAAATCTTTTTCTACTGGAACATTTACATACAATTTACAATATTTTTTCACATGTGGGATTGGACTCTTAAATTCATATGGACTTTGTATGTTTCATGTGATCACTAGGCACTTTTATTAATTGGTCTGTTTTATATGGTCTGTTGACTTATTATTTAATACTCCTCTCATCAATTATCTAATAGGTCCTTGGATGGATGGAGGGTATTGAATACATGTTTTCACGTATGATTAACCAACTAGTTTGATACACATATCCTTAAAGGGGACGTCTGTAGATTAGATTCCCCCTTTTTTTCACAAATAGGTGGGCACACATTTATGCACTAGTTTATTTTATATTTATTTATTTATCAATTATATTTACTTTATTAGATTTATAGATTTATTCCTTAGAGCGGGTCGCTCTCAATTATACACTTACCACTTATTTTCACACCAGATACCCCAAAAAAGGTAGCTCCACTTACCCCTAATGTTTGTAAAGATTCTCCAGTATTAGCCACCCTCTAGTAGGGCTGTCTAAGGGGAGGCTGCACACCTTAAGTCTGTGAGCGCGGAAATCCCCTTATTTATTCAAGCAAGCTCTGTGTCTACAGCCAACAGTGCTGGTCATGGACACGGTGCATCCTCAGCACATGGCCGTGGGGCACGCTTGTCCTTTTTTTCGGCAGCTGGCTGTGTTGATCCACAACATGCAGAAGAGTTGGTAGAGTGGATAACTAAGCCGTCCTCATCCTCTTCATCCAATGTCACCCAGGCTCAGAATAGTTTGCTTGCCAATGCAGCTGGCAAAGCAGCCTATTCCATTGGCTCAATGTCATCGGTCACTCCTTCCCTAGCCCCACCATCATGCATGGAGGAGTCCCCCAAACTGTTCGACCGCAGTGTCGGGTAAATGATGCAGGAGGATGCACAGCATTTTGAAGGCTCCGATGATGGTACCCAGGTTGAGGAAGACAGTAACGTGAGCCCAGAGAGTGGGGGTGCCCAAGAAGGACAATAAACTGGCAGTCATGTTCCCCCAGCTGCAGCATACTGCCAGGCTTGCTCCAATGACGAGGAGGGAGGGGATGATAAGGTCACTGACTCTACATGGGTGCCTGATAGAAGAGAGAAGGAGGAGGAGGCACATCTCCATAGAGGCAGGATGCCCTCCAGGAGCCAGCTTAAGGGCAGCCACCCAACTGCATCACACCGCAGAGCTCTGCATGTGCAGGGCGCTGCTGACTCCCCATGTATTTTGAAAAGTTCTTTGGTGTGGGCCTTTTTTGATATGTGTGCCGCAGATCGCACTGTTGCTGTTTGCAACATATGTCTGAAGCGTATCAAGCGTGGCCAAAACAGCAGCTGCTTGGGCACCACATGCTTGACCAGACATATGTTGACCTCCCATGCGGTCCGTTGGCAACAGTACTTAAAAGAACCACACTAAAGAACAAGGCGGACCTCTCCTTGCTCAGCTGGGATCCCCAACTCCACTATACCTTCAGTCCTCTCAGAAACCTGCACTGAGAGGAATGAAGGTGTAGAATTCGGTGTGCCAAGCACTTGCGGGGAATCTGCTATCGCTACACCAACATCCAATTGTAGCAGGCAAATTTCCCTACCCCAGTTGCTAAACCATCGAAAGAAATTCGGTCCCAGCCATCCACATGCTCAGCAGCTGAATTCTAGCTTGGCTAAATTGCTAGCACTCTAACTGCTGCCTTTTCAGCTGGTAGACTCTGCCACCTTTCGTAAATTTGTGGAATGTGCGGTACCTCAGTGGCAGGTTCCCAAACGCTATTTGTTTTCACGGAAGGCAATTCCGGCTCTTTACCGGAATGTGGAAGGCAATGTCTTGGCCTCGTTGGACAGGGCGGTCAGTGGTAAGGTGCATATTACCGCTGACACATGGTCCAGCAGGCATGAACAGGAACGTTACCTTTCTTTCACAGCACATTGGGTAACTCTGCTGGCTGGGAAGGATGCAGGACAGGGTGCAGTATTGTTGGAGCTTGTTCCGCCTTCACTCCTCCAAAATGCTAGTAGTGGTGATTCTGCCACACCTCTCTCCTCCACCCCCTCCTCTTCTTCTTCCTCTATGGCCTCTTCCTGTGCAGATTTGTCCTCGGAACCAGCGGTGCTCCGTAGGCGTCAAGGGGCTATGCAAGCACTCAGGCAAAAAGATGCCAAGCGGTGCTTGAGTTGGTCTGCTTAGGGGACAGGAGCCACACTGGGGCAGAGATTCTGTCAGCTCTGCAGGGGCAGACTCAGCGGTGGTTGACGCCATGCCAGCTTCAGCCAGGAATAGTGGTTTGCGACAATGGCACCAACCTCCTCTCCGCCCTCTGACAGGGACACTTGACCCATGTTGGCTCACGTCCTTAATTTGGTGGTGCAGCGGTTCTTGTGAAGGTACCCAGGCTTACAAGATCTCCTTAGGCAGGCCAGGAAAGTCTGTGGGCATTTCCGCCGGTCATATAATGCCAGTGCTCAGCTGGCTGACCTTCAAAAGGAATGCAACCTGCCCAAGAACCACCTCATTTGTGACATGCCCACCAGGTGGAACTCAGCGTTGACAATGCTAGGGCCATCAATGAGTACCTGTGAGAGTATGGCACCAGGACAGGGTCATGGGAGCTTGGCTTTTTTCCCCACGCCAGTGGCTACTGATCATGGATGCACGAGGATGGTGAGCAGTGACAGTGCATGCATCAAAGATACTGTCCCTCGTGTCTTCCTGTTGGAGCACACGCTTTGTGGAATAATGGACAGGGCACTTGAGGCAGAACAGAGGGAGAAAAAGGAGGACTTCCTTACCTCTCAAGGCCCCCTTTATCCAGACAGTATTCCTGCGGGCTTGCCGATAACACAGGAAGAGGAGGAGGAGGAGGATTGTGTCGGAATGCAGGTGGAGCCTAGCACTCAGCATCAGCAGCAGTCTTCAAGGGATCGTTTTCAGTCCCCAGAAACCCATGGACTTGTACGTGACTGGGAGGAGGTGGCTGTGGATCATGTCATCCTTAGTGACACAGAGGACTCTGGATCAAATGCCTCAGCAAACCTTCACATGGCCTCCCTGATCCTGCAAAGCCTGCGAAAGGACCCTCGGATTCGTGGTATCAAGGAGAGGGATCATTACTGGCTGGAAATCCTTCTTGATCCATGTTACAAGGGTAAGGTTGCGGAACTTATCCAGCCTTCGCAGAGGGAGCAGAGGATGAAAAATCTTCGGGAGGCCTTGCATAAAGGTTTGTGCAATGTGTTTCCAGAGCCTAGGAGGTTACAATTTCCTGGTCCTCCTGTACAATGTGTTGCTGAGGCTTCAGTCAGTCACAGAAGGAGCAGTGGAGAAGATGGCCGTCTGACCGATGCGTTCAGACAATTCTTTAGTCCGCAGCCCCAAGGTCTGATCGGTTCCAGCAACCATCGGCAGCATCTGATTTACATGGTGCAGGAATACCTAGGGGCAAGATCAGACCTGGAGACCTTTCCAACCGAAAATCCACTGGGTTACTGGGTCTTGAGGATGGATCACTGGCCAGAGCTTGCACAATATGCACAATATGCAATTGAGCTACTGGCCTGTCCAGCGTTCTTTCTGAATTCAGTGCTGCTGGAGGCTTTGTAACCGATCACAGAGTGTGCCTGTCCACAGACTCAGTTGACCGGCTCACCTTCATAAAAATGAATCAGTCTTGGATCACCAGCTACCAAGCACCTGATGCTGATGTAACCAATTAATTTTTCTATGAATGTGAGATCCCTTGAAGACTTGCCTATGCTGAGTGACTATCCTGTTGTGCTGAGTGACTATCCTATTCCTCCTCAATGTTCATGTTGATAGCTTCTAAGAAAATTTTTGTTTCAGGGCACCACCACCAGTGCCTAAGGCCCAATTTTTCTGCCCCTGTTTAACAGGGGCGTATAATTATAATTTTTGCTGTAATATTTCACAGCAGGGCTCGTTCTTGTGCTCAACTAGAGTATCTGTGAGGGGTTGCAGTATTGTGGCACCACCACCAGTGCCTAAGGCCAAATTTTTCTGTGCCTTTTTAACAGGGGCGTGTAATTACAATTTTTGCTGTAATATTTCACAGCAGGGCCCGTTCCTGCGCTCAACAAGAGTATCTGGGAGGCTTTTACAGTGTTGTGCCACCACCACCACCACCAACACCACTACGCCTAAGGCCCAATTTTTCTGCCCCTGCTTCACAGGGGCATGTAATTACAATATTTACTCTAATATTTCACAGCAGGGCTCGTTCCTGCGCTCAACAACAGAATCTGTGAGGGGTTACAGTGTTGTAGCACCACTACGAAGACCCAATTTTTCTGCCCCTGTTTACAGGGGTGTGTAATTACAATTTTTGAACTAATATTTCACAGCAGGGCCCATTCCTGCGCCCACCAAGAGTAACTGTGAGGGCTTACAGTGTTGTGGCACCTCCACCACACCACCACCAAAGGCCCAATTTTTCTGCCCCTGTTCAACAGGGGCATGTAATTACAATTCTTGATATAATATTTCACAGCAGGGCCCGTTCCAGCACCCACCAAGAGTAACTGTGAGGGCTTACAGTGCTCTGGTACCACCAACACCTAAGACCCAATTTTCTGCAGAGTATATAGGGCAGGCCGTATAGTATATACAGGCGGTCCCCTACTTTCAAACATCTGACTTACAAACAACTCCTACTTACAAACGGAGGGAGACAACAGGAAGTGAGAGGAAATCTACCCTTTGGAAGGGAAAATCTCTCCTGTAAGAGTTAATACGGGAAAAAGGTGTCTCCACTGATGATTTATCACCAATCCTTGTTTCCCTAATAACCCAAAATTTTCAAAATCTAATTGTCATTGGGGCAGAAAGTGAGGTGAAATCTTCTGAACAGGGGCACAGACAGCAAAACAAATGTTACAGGGGTGATAACCCTTACCTATATTATCCAAAAAGCTTAAAAATTTATTTTTTGACTGGAGCTACACTTACAAAATGTTCCAAATTACAAACAAATTCAACTTAAGAACAAACCTACAGTCCCTGTTTTGCTTGGACCGCCTGTATACTGCTGTTCAGAGTATATAGGGCCTGGGGGCCCCACTCCTTTTCTTTTTTTAATTTGGGTGCGGGGTTCCCCTTAATATCCATACGAGACCCAAAGGGCCTGGTAATGGGCTGGGGGGGGCGGGGGGGGGGGTTGGCCGTTTTTCTCAATAACTTTCATCCATATTGCTGGGACCCTACATTACATTACAGCCACAAGCAGTTTTAAATTACTTTTATTCCTTTAGAAATGTCATTTTGTGCAGGGACTGTTCTAAACATGGGAAACACGCGCCACTTTACAGGCATGCTATAGTCACCCCCCAGGTACAATATTTAAAGGAATATTTCACTTTTATTTTTTCACTTTAAGCATTAATAAAATCACTGCTCCCGAAAAAAACAGCATTTTTTAAAACTTTTTTTTGCATTGATACGTGTCCCCTGGGGCAGGACCTGGGTCCCCAAACACTTTTTATGACAATAACTTGCATATTAGCCTTTAGAGCCCTTGCACACTGGGGCGGTTTGCAGGCGCTATTGCGCTAATAATAGCGCCTGCAAACCGCCCCGAAAGTGCCGCTGCTTTCATTCCAGTGTGTAAGCCCCGAGGGCTTGCACACTGGAGCGATGCGCTGGCAGGACGGTAAAAAGAGTCCTGCCAGCAGCATCTTCGGAGTGGTGAAGGAGCGGTGTGTATACCGCTCCTTTACCTCTCCTGCCCATTGAAATCAATGGGACGGCGCGGCTATACCGCCGGCAAAGCGCCTCTGCAGAGGTGCTTTGCGGTGGTATTTAACCCTTTCTCGGCCGCTAACGGGGGGGTAAAACCGCCCCGCTAGCGGCCGCATACCGACGGTAAAACGCCGCTAATAATAGCGGCGTTTTACCGCCGACGCCGCCCCCCGCCCCAGTGTGCAAGGGCTCTTAAAATTTGCACTTTTGATTGTTCACGTTCGGGTCCCATAGACTTTAACGGTGTTGGAATGTTCGCGCAAAATATCGGTTCGTTCGCATGTTCTGCTGCGAACCGAACCGGGGGGTGTTCGACTCATCCCTAATTGCCATGTGTTACATAGTTACATAGTTAGTCAGGTTGAAAAAAGACACAAGTCCATCCAGTTCAACCTTAAAAACAATAAATAAAAAATATCGTACAATCCAATATACCCAATTTTATACCCACATCCAGAGGAAGGCAAAAAACCTCAGCAGAGCATGCTCCAATTTGCTACAGCAGGGGAAAAAGTTCCTTCCTGATCCCCCAAGAGGCAATCGAATTTTCCCTGTATCAACTTTACCTATAAATGTTAATACCCAGTTATATTATGTACATTTAGGAAAGTATCCAGGCCTTTCTTAAAGCAATCTACTGAGCTGGCCAGAACAACCTCTGGCGGGAGTCTATTCCACATTTTCACAGCTCTTACTGTAAAGAAACCTTTCCGTGTAGTGTGTGTAGTGGTTCGCATTAACACGTGCTACATTACAGTAGACCAAACTTTTGAATGGTGTGCCAGTGCACCACAATAGACCTAAAATCTAACCTGCACTATATTGTACATTGCAGTGCATCACAGTGTGGTGACCTGTGACAAACAGATTGCAAAGGTTGGTTTTGTGCACCAGGGTGCCATTCTAGATTAATGGCACCTTAAGGCAATAGGGTACATGCATTGCAAAGTGTTGTGGCAACACACAAAAAAATATTATTTTTAAAAGGGGCTTTCAGATTCCAATAAGCCCCCCACCCACAAACCCCCACATCCACCAGGCCAGGGTTATGGGAAGAGGCCCTTGTTCTCATCAACATGGGGACCTTTCAAGGTGCCCTCCCCATATTGAAGCCATGTAGCCTGGTATTTTTTCAAAGGGAAGGGGGCACTGGAGAGGTCTGCTATAGAATTTATTGAGGACCTTACGCTGTTTTTTTTTTTTTGCATGGGATCCCCATTGACATCCATACCAGACACTCATCAAGGATAAGGGTCTGGTATGCATTTTTAGGGGGAATCCCATTAAATGTTTTTGTGGGTTTCCCCATTATTATTTATACCAGACCCCCATCTAGGAAAAGGTTCTGGAAGAGATAAAAGGTATCCTCAGCCATTTGTTCACAGACAGAATGAAGCAGGCTGGACCTGTAATTCACTATGTTATTTAACCACCTCAAGACGGGACACTTTTACCCCCTTCCTGCTCAGGCCAATTTTTAGCTTTCAGTGCTGTCACACTTTGAATTACAATTGCGTGACCATGCAACACTGTACCCAAATTATGTTTTTATCATGTTTATCATTTTTTTTAATACACAAAGAGCTTTCTTTTGGTGGTATTTAATTACCACTGGGGTTTTTGTTTGTTGCTAAATAAATTTAAAAAAGGCAGAAAAGTTTGAAAAAAAATATGTTTTTCTTAATTTCTATTATAAAATTTTGCAAATAAATAATCTCTCTTCATAAATTCAAGCCAAACTGTATTCTGCTACATTTCTTTGGTGAAAATAATTCAAATTATTATTTAGTCTGTAGGAAATTCCACAAAATATCGTGTATATGTATCTGAAAACTGGTCAATCCTTATTTACTGATGGTTTATCTCATTTCTTGAGACTCAAAAATGCCAGGACAGTACAAATATCCCCCAAATGACCTCTTTTGGAAGTTAGACAGTCCAAGGTATTTAGTAAGAGGCATGGCACATTTTTGAAGTGGTCATTTTTTGTCACAATTTTTTGGAATATGAAGAAATTTAAGAAAATAGTTTTTTTCATATTTTTTTTATCTTTTACATACTGTCACCAGTGCAGTACAGCATCATAATATAACTAATGTGGCTGTGGTCAGCAACACTGACTGATGACAGTATGTACAAAAAAATAAAAAAAAATTTAAAGTTTTTTTTTAGTTTTTTAACCACTTAACGACTGCGTCATACCAGAATGACAGCTACAGTGCGGCTCGATAACTCTGGGAGGGCGTACTATAACGTCATCCCAGAATCACGCTCCCGGACCCGGCGCACGCTCCCTGAAAGCAGCCATTTACTATGTGATTGCTCCATCAAATGATGGAGCGATCACTTGTAAATAAACCGACATGATGTCCGGTTCTTCTCTCCCCTCTCTGTACCGATCGGTACAGTGTGAGAGGAGAGGGGCGAGATTGGGTGCAGCAGCACTGTGGGCTGGATCTGTAGTGCCCACAGCGCTGATTTGTGCCCATTGCAGCCTCATCCATCCATCCATGCTCAGTCAACCAACCATACTCAGCAATACTCATCCATCCATGCTGCTCAGCCATCCATTCCTATTCAGCAATACCCATCCATGCTCAGCCATCCATCCATACTCAGCAATACTCATCCATCCATCCATGCTTGGCCATCCATCCATACTCGGCAATACTCATCCATCCATGCTCAGCCATTCATCCATACTCAGCAATACTCATCCATTCATCCATGCTCAGCCATCCATCCATCCTCAGCAATACTCATCCATCCATCTATGCTCAGCCATCCCATCCACCCCCATCCATACTCAGCCATACCCAGCCATATTAAGCAATACTCAGCCATACCCAGCAATACTCAGCCATACTCAGCCATACCCAGCCGTACCCAGCCGTACTCAGCTGTACCCAGCTGTACCCAGCTGTACTCAGCCATACCTAGCCATACTCAGCTGTACCCAGCCGTACTCAGCCGTACCCAGCCATACTCATTCATGCTCAGTCATCCCATCCATACTCAGCCATCCCCATCCACAGCTCATCCATCCCCATTCATGCTCATCCATGCCACATCAGTTTTCATCCATGCCACTACAGTGCCTCACAAAAGTGTAATAGGTAGTCAAATTAGATTTGAAATTTATGCCCCTAGAACACCTGACGGTGCTCCCTGCATTTTGGGCCTCTCTTTGTGGCCAGGCTGTGTAAAAGTCTCCAACATGTGGTATTGCCATACTCAGGAGGAGTAGGAGAATCTATTTTGGGGTGTAATGTTTGCTATGCATATGCTGTGTGTGAGAAGTAACCTGCTAATATAACAATTTTGTAAAAAAAAAATCTTGATTTTTCAAAGAATTGTGGGAAAAAAATACAGCTTTAAAAAACTCACCATGCCTCTAACTAATTATCATGGAATGTCTACTTTCCAAAAAGGGGTCATTTAGGGGGTATTTGTACTTTCCTGGCTTGATAGGCCCCTTTCACACTGGGGCGGTTTGCAGGCGTTATTGCGCTAAAAATACCGCCTGCAAACCGCCCCTAAACAGCCTCCCCTGTTTGTTCAGTGTGAAAGCCCGAGGGCTTTCACACTGAAGCGGTGTGCTGGCAGGACGGTAAAAAAAGTCCTGCGAGCAAAATTGCAAAATTTTATAACAAAAAAGGAAGAAAAATGCATTTTTTTCTTTTATAGCACAAAAAATTAAAAAAACAGCGGTGATTAAATACCACCAAAAGAAAGCTCTACTTGTGTGAAAAAAAGGACAACAATTTTTTATAGGTACAGTGTTGTATGACTGAGTAATTGTCATTCAAAATATGAGAGCTGAAAATTGGTCTGGTTAGGAAAGGGGTTTAGGTGCTCAGTGGGTAAGTGTTTAAAATATATATTTTTTTATTTTGTTTCTTTATTTTTATTTTATTTTTTTTACACGCTGCGGCCAGAGCAATATGATGTTACCATAGTAACACTGTACTCCTCTGGAGAAGTGATCAGGATTTTTCTTTAAATTTCATTGCTATAATGAAATGATAGCTTTAGTGAATGAAATGAAAGTGCGTATTCAGTGTGCATTGTTGTGATTAGCTGGGATTGAACACATGGAACAGATGGGCTGTGATTGACCTCTGTGTACCATGTGATCACTGTGACCAGCTTGCAACACAATTGTACACAATGAATGGTATGAAAGGAAACCATTAATTGTTTACAATTGTCATGGGATCTGCTGTGATCGGTCACAGCAATCACATGGTACTGGCAGCGGACCGATACACTGATCAGTCCCTGGCTGTGTCTGATGGCCAGAGCCAGTGACAGATCATACAGAAGCACAGACCAGAGGGACGGCACGAGGCACGTTCTGGAGAGGAGGTCATATGACGCCCTCTCAGAACAATAGGGTTCCAGCCCAGCCCTCATTTTTTCAATGGGCTGGGAGGGAAGCAGTTAAAGGAGTTTTGTATTTTAATGCTGCTTTTTAAGCATTTAAATTGTATTTAAATTGCTGCCCCCCCCCCCCCCCCGCCAAGACTTGTTATTCTGGTCTAGGGCAGAACGGCTGTTGGGGGAAAAGGGGGCAGGTCTGGAGTGAAGATAGAAAAATAAAAACTAGCGAGAGGTCATTATCCTTCAATAGATCAAGCTTTTCTCTTTGGTGTTTAGGGAATGAGAGGTGTTGCTAAAATAGACACTTTCTTTTTCTTTGGACAGTTGCTAGTGCACAAATACTGCACTATGAACGATATGAAACGAAAGATACAAATGGCATATTTTAAACACTACACTCTTGCTCTTTGTTTTGATTCCAATTTATATAGTGACCTTTAATGTGTGTACTCAGATGCAATACCAGAGCGGCTACTGCCAAGATAAAAGAGCAAGCACAATAACTGCAGACAGCGGCAAACAGGGAGTTATCTCCACCTACCCACTTACACACACACCAGGTCTTGTTTTATTGCATAAAAATTCAGCATAATAAGTACATTACATAAATCAATAAGGTTTTAGTTTACTGAAAGTTCATTTAGGATTTGTTCATGATCTGAATAATCTTTAAAAAAAGTCATAAAGCCAGCCAATATTCTATTTCATTATTTAACGTTTTCCATCCGCTGTTGTCAAAGCTAAAAAATTAAAAGGAGGCAAATGTGGAAACAAAATACTGTTATATTTGTAGTTTAATGTGGAAAATATCGTTTTAGCCAGATTTCACAACCGTGATATTGTACACATGTTTGATGACATATATGTGTGAGGTAATGCTTTAATGAAATGTATTATAACAAATATTTTCAATAAACCTTTGTGTTTTTTGTTTGTTCAAACGTTGCAGCATACAGTAAACTTGAGCAAAGCAAATCTGCTATTTGTCCATACAGCGACATAGTGGTAAGGTAAAGTATGTGCTCCTGGAGACTGATGCCCTGTACACACGACCGGTTTTGCTTTCAGAATAAACTCTATAGATTTTTCCGATGGAATTCCGCTCAAGCTGTCTTGCATACACAGGGTCACACCAAATTTCAACCATCAAGAACATGGTAACGTACAACACGTACAACGGGACAACACTTACAACGGGACAACACTTACAACGTCTTGTACTTGCTTCAGAGCATGCGTCATTTTTGGTACGTCGGAACAGCATACAGACGAGCGGTTTTCACGAAAAATATAGAAACATGTTCTCTATCTAAGTCCGTCTGAATTTTCAATGTAAAAAGTCTGATTGGGCATACACACGGTCGAAATATACGATGAAAAGCTCCCATCGGACTTTTTCTATCGGAAAATCTGCTCGTGTGTACGCGGCATGAGTCAATAAAATAGAACTGAAAGACAAAGTTTTCTTTTTCATTTTGGATAGAGTGTATGTGCACGTGTGTGTGTGTGTTTGTGTGTGTGTGTGGTTAACCACTTCATTTTTTTCCCCCCATGTGTGTCTCATAGATGAGATTTCCCTTCACTTCCTGTCCCAGTGCTAAAACAGGAAGTGAGAGGAAAGCCCTCCAAAGTGAGGGAATCCTTGCTTGTCACAAGAATTTGTTTCTCAATTGGAAGATTTCCCCTGTATTCTTGTTCTGGTGACAACCTAAAACCATTTGATTTTCTCTTTCAGTAAAAACAGTCAGCAAGACAAATAGAGAGGTTGAATCTCCCTAACAGGAGCACAAATAGCAAAAAAAAGCCTTATAGGTGTTCTTACAAATACGCAGGGGTAGGTACACAGACCCTGACGCAGAGCCTGTGCACCCAGAGTCATCCATTTACTAATATAGGTTACCTGCATGCAGCTAGGACAGAAAAGTAAAGAAAGGGCAATCTGCTTGCGTGTCTGCTTCTTACACTGGTACCACAAGATGGCAATGACAAGCTCAAGCTGTAAGACTGTGGTTATGTAGGCAAAAGAGATATAAAGTGTAGGCATACTCCACCCCTTTCCCTTTAGCTACCCTTTCTTGATCTTAGCTACCCCAGGCAGTATTTAGAGCCCTTGATAAGCTAGATGCCTCTTCTGTAGTGGTGGGCTAGAATGCATGGGAGAACCATCTACCTGGTTCTGGTTCAGTGATTCATCTCTTGCTGTGGTTCCTCCTGCTGGCTCCTATGTCATTACTACAGGTTGTGGGAAGTGGTGGGAGTGGCTAAAGCTAGGAAGCAGGTACTGTATTCAACACAACCAGAAGCGTGAGATACCAGTATCTGTTGAAGTAGTTTTAAGATATGGGCCTCTGGACGTTGGAATTGCTAGTAGGAAAAGGCAGCTGTAAAAACATGCGTTTAACCACATTTTGCAAACGTGAATATGTCTGTTTATGTGGGTCAGCGTTTATAAGCGTTTCTTCAGAAATTATACCCAGAACACACCCAAATACCCACAATGCATTTAAAATAGTAAATGATTACCTTTAGCTATTTTGTGAAAGCAGAGAGAGGACCGTCTTTAGCAGGGAGCTGTCTGTTTTTGCTGGCTTCATTCACTATGGTTTCAGTCCTGAAGACGAATGAAGAAGTACTCTGTCTGATTCTGTTGCGTAGGATCAGAAGACAGAGAGAATTGCATGAGAGTACCAGAGGTCATCTGTACTAGACTCATACATTGATGGACCAACACATATCTTCAGGATATTTCGCAAGCTTATACGTTCAGTTGTAGAATTATCCAGAAAAGTTTTTGAACTTTACAAGGATGTCTGTATGCACATTTGATGTTCTTCTGGATAGGCTAAGACCCCGTCTAACTAGAATAGATGGGGATGAGCGTGTCTCCTGAGGAACATCTCCTGGTGAGACACAGGTATGCATTTATAACAAAGTCCCATGTATTTATATTAAAAAAGATGTTTGTGTCAAATTTTTTTAAAACTTTTCTTTTTTAATTTTTTTTTTAAAGAAATGGTCTTATTTTTCCCATACAAAGTCTTGCAATTAGTGAAACAATTGCATTTTTTTAAATATTTTTTCCCTTTTTATTCACATGAGGATTTTTCTAAAGGACAATGTATCGGTATTTTATAATATTTTTTTTCTATTGTAGGTTTATGGCCACAGGACAAAAATTTGCTTCACTACACTATTACTTTCTGATAGGTATGAGCATGGTGGTTAAAATGACCTGCTTTGCACTGGGGGAGGAGTTACATAATGACATGATGCCTCAGCCAATGGAAGAAATGTGGGAACAGGTGGCTAACGAATTTTGGGAAAAGGCTCGGTTTTCAAATTGTATAGGAGCCCTGGATGGAAAACATATCTGAGTAAAAAAGCCACCTAGAGTAACTTTAGGTCCCATTATTTAAATGATAAGATTTACTTTTCAATCATACTATTGGGTTTGGTGGAAGCTAATCTTCATATCAGTTGATATTGGGGGCCTACAGGAGTCAGCGGGAAGCCTGAATATTCCGTGAATGTGCAATGGGGCATCGACTATAAGAATGATTGTACAGGATTCCTGCAAGGAGGCCACTGTCTTCCACCGGTGATCGACTAAGCCTTTAAACTAGCAGTACGCGTACTACAAAGTGGCGCGTACTCCTTTCTGCCATTCAGTAGACATGTGCAGAACGAAAAAATTTGTTTTGCTTTTATTCGATAAGTTATTTACATAAACTTGTTTAGTTAAATTGGTTTAATCCGTTAAATTTGTTTACGGAGATCGTTTTGATTATTCGTAAATCGATTCGAATTTTCGAATTCGGATCGTTTCGAAAAGTTTTCGAATCAATTTCAAATTGTTTTCTAACAATTTTCTAATGCAAATAGTTTTTGAATTTCAATAGTTTTCCAATTTCCAAAGGGAATTAAATAGAATAGAAAATAACGGAATAGAATAGAAAAAATAGAATAGAATAGAAAATACTACAATAAAAAGAATAGAATAGAATAAAACAGAACAAAATAGGGGAAAAAAAAGAACAGAATAGAATGGAATAGAATAGAAAGGAAAGGAATAGAATAAAAATATAGAATGAAATAGAAAGATTGTAACCATCTTCTGAAATTCGAATAGAATGTAAAAGAATAGAATTAAAAAAACAATAAAATAGAATAAAATAGAAATAATATAACCATTTTCCTAAATTCAAATAGAATCAATTCAAATTTGAATAGAATAGAAAACAATAGAGTCGAAAAGACTAGAAAATAACACAAGTAGTATAGAAAAAAACAACAGAATAGAATGAATATAACCATCTTCCTATTCTAACATATTCTTTTCTATTCTATTCAAATTTGAATTGATGATATTTGAATTTTGGGAAATGGTTATATTCTTTCTATTCTATTCTATTGTTTTTTTTTTAATTATATTCTTTTTCTATTTGTTTATTCTATTATTATATTTTCTATTCTATTATTTTCTATTCTATTCTATTTGTTTCAAATGTTTTCTATTCAAAATTTGAATTTCAGAAGATGGTTATATTCTTTCTTTTCTATTTAATTCTATTATTGTTTTTTCTATACTATTCTGTTATTTTTTTATTCTATTCTAATCAAATCTATTATTTTCTATTCTATTCAAATTTGAATTGATTATATTTGAATTTTTGGAAATGGTTATATTCTTTCTATCCTATTCTATTGTTTTTTCTATTCTATTATAGTCTATTGTAGTCTTTTTTCTTCTATTCTATTCGAAAATCGAATTTCAGAAGATGGTTATATTCTTTCTATGTTATTCTATCCTATTCTATTTGTTTCTATTATATTCTAGTCTGTTCTTTTCTATTCTATTTTGTACTGTTTTACTCTATTATATTTTATTCTATTATTTTCTGTTATATTCTTTTCTATTCTATAATTTTTTTCCAGAATACATTGCGCAAGAAAGTGGCCACATTTTTCACAAAAGCAAAAGAATTGTGGCAATATCTGCTGTTGCCAGTCACGTGGTCATCTTGCAAGGAAATTACCATATTTCTGCCAACTTTTTCTTTAGGAGGTAATGCACCCATGTTGCAAGAAAATGGACACATTTTCCACATACACATGAGAAATTGTATCGTGTTTGGCTGTTGCCAGTAACATGGCCATTGTGCAAGGAAATTGCCACATTTGTGGCAACTTCTTCTGTAGAAGATAATGCAGCCACGTTGCAAGGAAATGGCCACTTTTTCCACATACACAAGAGAAATTGTGCCAATGTCTGCTGTTGCCAGGCACATGGCAATTTCATAATGAAATTATCGCATTTACCCTATTTCCCTCCTATTAATTAATTTTATATTTGCCAATTGAAAAAAATAAACACAACACAAGAGTATACCTTCAACAAATTTTATTTACAAAAGTGTAATAAAGACCATTTTTTACAAGAAAAATACAAAAGACCATAAATTGGCCAATAAATGTTTTCTCAATGTCAAACATTAACTGTGACAATGTTCAAGGAAAACTATTAATGAAAAAAAAAACAGAATAATTGTTCATAAACTGGATATTCACCCTGTGATTCCTGGCGTGGGGATTGGGAGGTATCAGTACCAACAACTCAATGTCCCTGGTGTGGCAGTGGGGGCGGTATGCATGCAGGAGGTGCACTTTGTAAGTAGGAGGAGAGACCTGAAACAGTGTATGAGTAGGCAGAAGAGGGACCTGACACAATGTGAGAATTATTATTATACAGGATTTATATAGCGCCAACAGTTTGCATAGCGCTTTACAATGTAGGGAGACATTACACCAACAGTACAATTCAAAACAATAGGGTTAGAGGAGCCTCTGCGAGCTTACAATCTAAGAGGGAGGGGCTGGTGAAACAAAAAGGTAGGCACTGTGAGGGATGAACAGATGAGGGGAGTAGAAGATTCAGTTGTTAGCTGGAGGCAGGATAGGCTTCACTGAAGAGATGAGTTTTCAGGGATCGCCTAAAAGTGTACAGAGTAGGAGATAACCAGATAGATTGGGGAAGTGAGTTCAAGAGGATGGGAGAGGCTCTGGAGAAGTCCTGGAGATGAGCATGGGAGGAGGAGACAAGGGAGCTAAAGAGCAGGAGGTCGTGTAGCTTGGGGCAGAATTGTAAATGGCTTTGTATGTTATTGTAGGTGTTTTGAATTTTATTTGTTGGGCAATGGGAAGCCAGTGGAGGGATTGGCAGAGAGGAGTGGTTAACACTAAATGGTTGGTAAGGTGGATGAGTCTGGCAACGGCATTCATGATAGACTGAAGAGGGGATAGCTTGCGGAGAGGTAGGGTAGCATAGAGGTGGTACTGGAAGCCAAGGGAGTTTCTTAACAGACCAAGGGAGGAGGTGTAAATGGAGAAGAGAAGGGGTCTGATGACAGAACCTTGAGGTACCCTTACAGAATGAGGGCGTGGAGAGGAGTAAACAGAGTTATAGGTCACACTGAAGGAGCGCTGTGATAGGTAGGGGGAGAGCCAGGAGAGAGCAGAGTCTTGAAGGCCAAGAGAGTGGAGTTTTTTGAGGAGAATGGGATGGTTAACAGTATCAAAGGCTGGAGAGAGATCAAGTAGTATGAGTATGGAGTAGTGACTATTGGCTTTAGCAGTTAGTAGGTTATAAGTGAGTTTCAGTAGGGCAGTTTCAGTGGAGTGTAGAAAGTGAAAGCCAGACTGTAAGTGTGTTGTTGTCAGTGAGGTAGGAGCCAAGACGCTTGTTGACTAAGCATTCTAAAAGTTTTGACGCAAACGGGAGCAAGGAGATGAGTCTTAAAGGGGTTGTAAAGGTTCGTGTTTTTTCACCTTAATGCATCCTAAGCATTAAGGTGAAAAAACACCTGGCAGTCACCGGCCCCCTAGCCCCACCTTTTACTTACCTGAACCCCCTCATTCAGTCGCCGGGGGCATGCTGTCTCTCTCTCCACGGGCTCCCGGCTCTTGATTGGATAGATTAGTAGCAGCGCAGCCATTGGCTCCCCCTGCTGTCAATCAAATCCAATGAGGCGGCGCCAGGGGGCGGGGCCGAGTTCCGCATTCGGCCTCTATGGATGCCGAATGTTGGACTCAGGAAGCGCAGGTAATCCCCCGGGAGAGTGCTTCTCCCAAGGGGTTATCTGATGCTGGGAGGAGCCGCGAGAGCCGCTTGGGGACCCCAGAAGAGCAGGTTCGGGGCCACTCTGTGCAAAATGGGCTGCACAGTGGAGGTAAGTATGATATTTTTGTTATTTAAAAAAAAAATAAAAAATTACCCTTACAATCACTTTAAGTTGTTCAGGCTGGTAGGATCCAGTGAGGACTTTTTAAGTATGGGGTGATCAGGGCATGTTTTAAAGTGGAGGGGAAGGTCTCAGTAGAGAGGGAGAGATTGAAGATGTGAGTGAGAGAGCATAAGATAGAAGAAGAGGGTGACCATAGTAGATGTGAGGGAACAGGATCCAGGTGATCACTCCTGCAGAAATATTACTCATGGCAGCAAAAATTGCTCTGAATAAACCCCCTATCTCTGACTTCCCCCATGGGCACAACTCAGTTTATACAGAGATGATCAAAAGAAGAAATCTTCCACACCCCAATTAGGGACTGATAAGGAACACATGAAATCGGGGGAAGAATGGTCAGAGAGAGACACGGGCCATAGTCATAAAGAGGAGTATCTCTTAGGTCCCAAAAGGAGGTGGGAATGGAGGTGGAAAATAATTGGTTGCGCACGCTGCCAGCCACCACCACGTCCATGACCACCGATGGAAGTAGACCATGTGTGGTGAACTCGAGTTTCCTATGAAGAAGGAAAGCAGACGATGATAGATAGATAGATAGATAGATAGATAGATAGATAGATAGATAGATAGATAGATAGATAGATAGATAGATAGATAGATAGATAGATAGATAGATAGATAGATAGATAGATAGATAGATAGATAGATAGATAGACAGAAAGAAAAAAGAAAGATACCTGCTAAGGGATGAGCCGAACACCCCCTGGTTCGGTTCACATAAAAAATTTGTGCGAACATTGTTAAAGTCTATGGGATGCAAACATAAAAAATCAAAAGTGCTAATTTTAAAGGCCATCCCCTCCTGAACCATACCAGGCCACATGCCCTTATCATGGGGGGTGGGTACTTTGGGTCAGGGGGGCCCCATGTTGATGGGGACAAGAGTCTCTTCCCAGCAACCCTGGCCATTGGTTGTCGGAGTCTGCAGGCGGGGGCTTATCGGAATCTGGAAGCCCCTTTAACAAGGGTGAACCCATATCCCACCCCCCCATGTGAATGGGTATCAGGTCCATTGTACCCCGACCCATTCACCAAAAAAAGTGTCAAAAAGTAAACCCATATCCCACCCCCCCATGTGAATGGGTATCAGGTCCATTGTACCCCGACCCATTCACCAAAAAAAGTGTCAAAAAGTAAAAACCCCAACAGACAGTTTTTGACAATTCCTTTATTAAAAAAGAAAAAAAAAGTGTCCCGCGATGTCCATCCATCTTCAATCACGCCGCCCGATGGAACTGAAAAATTACGTCAGAATAATATTCTCTATTTTTCGGGTCTGTCGGGCTGCGTGATTGAAGATGAATGGACATTGTGGGACACTTTTTTTCTTTTTTAATAAAGGAATTATCAAAAACTGTCTGTTTTACATTTGACACTTTTTTTGGTGAATGGGTAGGGGTACAATGTACCCGATACCCATTCACATGAGGGGATGGGCCGGAATCTGGGATCTTCCAGATTCTGATATGCCCCCAGCCTGCAGACCCCGACAACCACTGGCCAGGGATGTCGGGAAGAGGCTCTTGTCCCCATCAACACGGGGACAAGGTGTTTTGGGGTGGGAGGCGCAGAGCAAAGCACCCACCCCCCCATCTTGAGGGCATGTGGCCTGGTAGGGCTCAGATGGGGGGGGAACTCTCTCATCCCCCCTATCCTGACCTCCAGGCTGCATGCTTGGACAAGGGACTGGTATGGATTTTGGGGGGACCCCACAACATTTTTTTCTTAATTCTGTCATAGGGTTCCCCTTAACCACTTCATTACACTGTATTATATACTCTGCATTGCACTATATACTCTGCACTGTATTATATATACTACACTGACTGCACTATATACTCTGCAATGTATTATATATACTACACTGATGGCACTATATACTCTGAACTGTAATCTATATACTATACTGACTGACTGCGCACTACACCAACTACCTGCCTAATCTCCATTCATTCACTATATATGGCCACCGTGTAAGCAGCAGCCTTATATAGTGTGGGGCATGGACTAAGCCCTTGAGCCATGATTGGACAAAGGCACCCTTCCTTTGGCCAATCATGGCTCTCACAGCACATGGCGCTGTGATTGGCCAAAGCATGCAGGTCAGGTGCATGCTTTGGCCAATCAGCACCTGTCAATGCACTGCAATCTCGCAGTGCATTGTGGGGCGCTCCGCAGCCAGTAAACTTGCCGCGAGTGCCCAATATGTTTGTTTGTCCTATGAACAAATGAATTGCGAGATTGCAGTGCAACTTACGTTCGACTCCAACATCGAGGACCATCCCTAGTCATAACCCAGAAATTTAACCTGTTTACAATGGAACTCACACTTTTCCAACTTAGAAATACAGATTATTGTTGCTCAGTCTCTGTAACACACGGGAGACATCTGTGTGGTGGCTCTCTAGGGATATAGAATATATGAGAATATCCTCGAGATAAACCACCACACATTGCTGCAACATATCTTGGAGGTATTCATAATGTCCTGTCCTGGTGTTAAACGCAGTTTTCCATTCGTCGCCTTCCTTGATCCTTACAAGATTGTATGCCCCTCTCAGATCAAGCTTCATGAAAAACTTTGCTCCCTTGAGGCGGTCAAATAATTTCGTAATCAATGGAATCGGGTAGGCGTTCTTAATCGTGATGCGATTGAGATCCCTATATTTAATACAAGGTCTCAGTTCACCACTCCTCTTTTTCACAAAGAAGAAGCCAGCACCAGCAGGAGACGAGAATTTGCAGATGAACCCTCGAGAAAGTGCGTCAGCAACAGAGTCCTCCATAGATTTATCCTCCGAGACAGACAAAGAGTAAACCCGGCCATGGTGAGGCATAGCACCAGTATGAAGGTCAATTCCCAGATTGTAAGCTCTAACGAGCAGGGCTCTCTGATTCCTCCTGTATTGAATTGTATTGTAACTGTACTGTCTGCTCTAATGTTGTAAAACGCTGCATAAACTGTCGGCGCTATATAAATCCTGTATTATAATAATAATAATAATAATTGGGCAATCATACGACCACTGTGGAGGCTAACTACCGGCTTGCTTAGACACAAAGGCACTGTCTATGAACAGGCCTGCAGCCACAGAGTCAATTAGAGCCTGTGTACCAATGGACGACTCAGATCACGAAAGGGTAACCGTAACTAGAGGCTTATCCTTCAAGGTACAGTGCCTTAAAAAAAGTACTCATACCCCTTGAACTTTTCCAAATTTTGTCATGTTACAACCAAAAACTTAAATGTATTTTATTGGGATTTTTTGTGATAGACCAACACAAAGAGGCACATAATTATAAAGTGGAAGGAAAATGATAAATGGTTTTCAAAATTTTTTACAAATAAATATGTGAAAAGTGTGGAGTATACTTTGTAAAATCGCCTTTCGCTGCAATTACAGCTGCAAGTCTTTTTGGGTATGTCTCTACCAGCTTTGCACATCTAGAGAGTGAAATTTTTGCCCATTCTTCTTTGCAAAATAGCTCAAGTTCTGTCAGATTGGATGGAGAGTGGCCGTGAACAGCAATTTTCAAGTCTTGCCACAGATACCTAATTGGATTTAGGTCTGGTATTTGAATGGGCCATTCTAACACATGAATATGCTTTGATCTAAACCGGGGATATGGAATTAGCGAACCTCCAGCTGTTGCAGAACTACAAGTCCCATGAGGCATAGCAAGACTCTGACAGCCACAAGCATGACACCGAGAGGCAGAGGCATGATTGGACTTGTAGTTTTGCAACAGTTGGAGGTCCGCTAATTGCATATCCCTGATCTAAACCATTCCATTGTAGGATTGTTGATCTGGCTATATGTTTTGGGTCATTGTCCTACTGGAAGGGTGGAGATGATGTGTGCAGGGTGATGTGCAGTGCTAGTTTTCCGCCACACATAGCATTTTGCTTTTAGGCCAAAAAGTTCAATTTTGGTCTCATCTGACCAAAGCACCTTCTTCCACATGTTTGCCTTGTCCCCACATAGCTTTCACAAGCTGCAAAGGGGATTTCTTATTGCTTTCTTTCAACAATAGCTTTCTTTCTTCTTGCCACTCTTTCATAAAAGCAAGATTTGTGGAGTGCACGACTAATAGTTGTCCTGTGGACAGATTTTTCCACCTGAGCTATAAATCTCTGCAGCTCCCCCAGAGTTACCATGTGCCTCTTGGCTGCTTCTCTGATTAATGTTCTCCTTGCTGGCCTGTTAGCTTAAGTGGATGTTCATGTCTTGATAAGTTTGCAATTGTGCCATACTCTTTCCATTTTCAGATGATGGATTGAACAGTGCTCTGTGAGATGTTCAAAGCGTGTAATATTTTTTTATAACCTAACCCTGCTTTAAACTTCTCCATAACTATCCCTGACCTGTCTGGTGTGTTCCTTAGCCTTCATGATGCTGTTTGTTCACTAAGGTTCTCTAACAAACCCCTGAGGGCTTAACAGAACAGCTGCATTTATACTGAGATTAAATTACACACAGGTGGACTCTATTTACTAATTAGGTGACTTCTGAAAGCAATTGGTTCAACTAGATTTTAGTTAGGGGTATCAGAGTATTTATTTGTAAAAAATTTTGAAAACCATTTATCATTTTCCTTCTACTAGACAATTATGTACCACTTCATGTTGGTCTATCACATAAAATTCCAAAAAAATAAATTTACCTTTTTGGTTGTAAGATAACAAAATGTTAAACATTTCAAGGGGAATATGTATATAGGCAATAATGAATCAATTAAATTAGATAAATATATAAATACACAATTATAAATATATAAATATATAAAGTGTCTCTTCAGTATTGCAGCAGCGCTGTGCACCCCAATTAAACAGGGTCTCTTTCTTAATCTATTTCAGAAAGTTCAAACACGGATCTGATAGCCAGAGTCCCACCAATAAATAATCAAGATGTATTCTGTGAGGGTAGTAATCCTTTCACCAAGCGATACACTACGTGCTGGGGTCCCCAATGAAAACTCACTCACCAGAAATCAGATCAATAAAAGCCTTGATTAATAGTAGTAAATCTGCATCAATATCCAAAGCAACCACCAGATGTCAGTATTATTCCCAGTAGTTCCAATAGGATATGCAGAAGAAACAAAAATGCTCACATAGCGTGATACTGCTAAACATCTTTATTTGAACCATCCAAACATCCCCTTAAAACCATGCGTACCAAAATTTAATAAACATTGAGCAAAGATAACAAAGTGCACTGTGCCTGATTGCGTCCTCCAGTCGTGAAAACCTGTCAGGAGCGCTCCCTGTGTGTAACCACAGTCACACGCTTCCTGGTTCCTCGGTTGGTGGAGCACATGCGTCACTTCCTGTGTGACACGTCCCTAACGTTTTGTCACTTCCTGGACTTCTTCTGAGGGCGTGACACACAAGAAAGGAGGCCGGTATTTATATAAGTGGCAGGCGGAACAGCCAATCAGCAGAAGCAGACACCTGGATGACTCACACATCCCCGCCCCCAATGCTAAATACTGTCAGCAATGTGTGAAATAACATCATCCGGACATTCCGCTCCCACAGGTCGTATTAAGCATGACAATACCGATTCTAGTGGAAGATGACCTAATGCATAAAAAACAAGTACCTTGAATACCTGCAATCATTCAGTGTATGCGGTGCGGACATTGATCCGCAGCGCTATCATTGAGCAAGCACACTTTCGGTATTCATTAAAACTGATTAAAACTGCTTGCTCAATGATAGCGGCGTCTGCTTCTGCTGATTGGCTGTTCCGCCTGCCACTTATATAAATACCGGCCTCCTTTCTTGTGTGTCACACCCTCAGAAGAAGTCCAGGAAGTGACAAAACGTTAGGGACGTGTCGCACAGGAAGTGACGCATGTACTCCACCAACCGAGAAACCAGGAAGCGTGTGACTGTGGTTACACACAGGGAGCGCTCCTGACAGGTTTTCACGACTGGAGGACGCAATCAGGCACAGTGCACTTTGTTATCTTTGCTCAATGTTTATTAAATTTTGGTACGCATGGTTTTAAGGGGATGTTTGGATGGTTCAAATAAAGATGTTTAGCAGTATCACGCTATGTGAGCATTTTTGTTTCTTCTACATATCCTATTGGAACTACTGGGAATAATACTGACATCTGGTGGTCGCTTTGGATATTGATGCAGATTTACTACTATTAATCAAGGCTTTTATTGATCTGATTTCTGGTGAGTAAGTTTTCATTGGGGACCCCAGCACGTGGTGTATCGCTTGGTGAAAGGATTACTACCCTCACAGAATACATCTTGATTATTTATTGGTGGGACTCTGGCTATCAGATCCGTGTTTGAACTTTCTGAAATAGATTAAGAAAGAGACCCTGTTTAATTGGGGTGCACAGCGCTGCTGCAATACTGAAGAGACACTTTATATATTTATATATTTATAATTGTGTATTTATATATTTACCTAATTTAATTGATTCATTATTGCCTATATACATGTTCTACTATTTAAGCAGCTGCTACTAGTCATATAATTATTTGTGTGCCGCACATACACCGTTAGAATATTGTACTAAGCGCAGAGCATTGTTGTTTTTTTGGGACGGGCATATACAACATACATTCATTCATTTCAAGGGGAATGAATACTTTTTCAAGGCACCGTAACTGGGGATGTAACAACGCCAACTAAGGTCTGTCCCCTACAGGACCTCAGGTGCCAGCGTTTTCCGGATGGTAGGATAAGACTTCAAGAAGTGAACTGCCTGGCCACAATAAAGGCACAATCTTTTTCTCCTCCTAAAGGCTCTCTCATCTGCAGAGAGACGTGTGAAGCCCAACTACATGGGTTCTACTTCACTGGCAGACTCTGTACCAGGAGGCATGGGAGGTGAGCGAGGCAAGGGTGGAACTGCAAAGCTCAGAGCCAAACATACAGGGGGCTTCCACAAGCGCTCCTTAAAGAAAGGTCTCTCTGAGTCTGGAGTCAATGAGAATGGAAAACGTGATTACCTTCTCCAGATCTGTAGGTATGTCTCAGGCTGCTATCTTGTC
Organism: Lithobates clamitans; assembly: GCA_037952925.1. Classification (NCBI taxonomy): domain Eukaryota; kingdom Metazoa; phylum Chordata; class Amphibia; order Anura; family Ranidae; genus Lithobates; species Lithobates clamitans. Next base: position 332,869 of record JBBGZY010001374.1, on the reverse strand, counting down.
TTTGATGTTATCTGAGAGACCATGAAAAAAGCAGCCACAAGGGCCTCATTGTTCCAAGCGACCTCTGCTGCCAGAGTACAGAATTCAATGGCGTAATCGGCAACAGTACTCGCACTCTGTTTGATGGACATGAGGCTCTTGGCAGCAGAAGTGGAGCATGTGGGAACGTCAAATACCCTTTTAAAGGAAGCCACAAACTCTGGGTAACTCAGGACAATGGGCTTTCCCCATAGAGGGTTTGCCCAGGCCAAGGCTCTATCAGAAAGCAAATAAATAATGAAGCCTACTTTGTTTCTGTCTGTGAGGAATGCCTGGGGCAGCATCTCAAAGTATATTTCAACCTGGTTGAGAAACCTTCTGTATTGAACTGGATCGCCCCCAAATCACTGGGGAAGCGAAGCAGACCCAAACATACCTCTTACAGAGGTAATATTCGAGGCGGGTGCCTGCACAGAGACTGGAGAAGAAGCAGGAATGGCCTGAAACACAGGTTGTACCGGAACAGCCACAGTGGGAGGATCCAGGTGAGCAGTGCGAATCAGGAGCATCTGTAATGCTATGGCAAACTGATCCATGTAGTGATCCTGCTAATTCAACCTGAAAAAAAAATATTACTAGGTGGATTGTCTATATCTTCTGAATTCATAGCCTTCACCTACTGTCAGGAACCATGAAACAGACTGCAGAAAATGCAGTAAAAATCAGACCGTTTAATAAAATGGTAAAAATGATACAACTGGTAAACATAGTCAAAACATAGCCAGTGTTCGGTAGCCAAATCGGGTAGTCAGAACAAGCCAGGAAATCAGGAAGCCAGAGATCAGTGTAGTCAGAGGCAGCAGACAGCATCAGGAACCAGAAGGGACGTCAGCCAGGCAAGTCTTCAACAGGAGCATAGCAGAGAGTCTCTAGATATGTTGACCAAGGCAAAGACATTGAAGAAATTAACCAGGAAGTTTAAATAGCCAGAATGGGCTGGCTGTGGGCTTGACTGATGAGCAGGAGATAATCAACAGGTGAGCCACTGTGGAACAATGAGTACTGGCAATGAATCGACAGCTGAGCAACCTGAGCACAGAGAAGGGAGGGCTGAGAGCCCAGCCCTGACAGTTCATCCCTAAGTGAAAATGTACAAATTGGGCCTAAGTAGCCATTTTCCCTCCCCAGGTGTCATGTGACTCGTTAGTGTTACAGGATCTCAGGTGTGAATGGGGAACAGGTGTCTTAAATTTGGTGTTATCGCTCTAACTCTCTCATATTGGTCACTGGAAGTGCAACATAACACCTCATGGCAAAGAACTCTCTGAGGATCTGAAAAAAAGAATTGTTTCTCAACATAAAGATGGCCTAGGCTATAAGAAGATTGCTAAGACCCTGAAACTGAGCTGCAGCATGGTGGCCAAGACCATACAGCGGTTTAACAGGAAGGGTTCCACTCAGAACAGGCCTCACCATGGTCGACCAAAGAGGTTGAGTGCACATACTCAGCGTCATATCCAGAGGTTGGCTTTGGGAAAAAGACATATGAGTGCTGCCAGTATTGCTGCAGAAGTTTAGGGGTGGGGGGTCAGCCTGTCAGTGCTCAGACCATAAGCTGCACACTGCATCAAATTGGTCTGCATGACTGTCATCCCAGAAGGAAGCCTCTTCTAAAGATGATACACAAGAAAGCCCGCAAACAGTTTGCTAAAGACAAGCAGTCTAAGGACATGGATTACAGGAACCATGTCCTGTGGTCTGATGAGACCAAGATAAACTTATTTGGTTCAGATGGTGTCAAGCAAGTGTGGCGGCAACCAGGTGAGGAGTACAAAGACAAGTGTGTCTTGCCTATAGTCAAGCATGGTGGTGGGAGTGTCATGGTCTGGGGCCGCATGAGTGCTACCCGCACTGGGGAGCTACAGTTCATTGAGGGAACCATGAATGCCAACATGTACTGTGACATACTGAAGCAGAGTATGATCCCCTCCCCTCAGAGACTGAGCTACAGGACAGTATTCCAACATAATAACAACCCCAAACACACCTCCAAGATGACCACTTTCTTGCTTTAGAAGCTGAGAGTAAAGGTGATGCACTGGCCAAGCATGTCCCCAGACCTAAACCCTATTGAGCATCTGTGGGGCATCCTCAAATGGAAGGTGGATGACATTCAGCAGCTCCGTGATGTCATCGTGGAGGAGTGGAAGAGGACTCCAGTGGCAACCTGTGAAACTGGTGAACTTCATGTTCAAGAGGGTTAAGGCAGTGCTGGAAAATAATGGTGGCCACACAAAATATTGACACTTTGGGCCCAATTTGGACATTTTCACTTAGGGTGTACTCACTTTTGTTGCCAGCGGTTTAGACAATAATGGCTGTGTGTTAGGTTATTTTGAGGAGACAGCAAACTTACACTGTTATACAATCTGTACACTCACTACTTTTCATTGTAGCAAAGTGTAATTTCTTCAGTGTTGTCACATGAAACAAAATAATAAAATATTTACAAAAATGTGAAGGGTGTACTATAACTAAGTAATATACACTTATTGGGATTTTTTTTTTAAAAAAAGGCATGTAGCAGAATATATGTTGGCCTAAATTTATCAAGAAATTAGATTTTTTTTTAAATTTTTATCTATGTTTTATAACAGAATATAGAGAATATATATATTTTTTTAATTCTAAATCATTTACCGTTTATATAATAAAAAATAAAAACCCAGTGGTGCTTAAATACTACCAAAAGAAAGCTGCATTTGTGTGCAATATGAATATATAAATATCAATTTCATGCACATACATTGTTGCATGACTGAGCAATTGCCAGTTAAAAATAGCGCAGTGCTGAATAGCAAGAAATGTGTGCGCCTGAAACTCATTATGTTATATCACTCACATTTACTGCACTCCCCTATCTCCATAAATAAAATATAAATTAGGTATACACCAGTTAGGCCTATTATTCATGTATTCATTATAAACCTGTCCTGTTGCTGGCCAATTTTATACTGCTGTATCTTCTGCTGTATCCTAATTCCTGTAGTAAAGCCACAGTCTGTGCTTTTTGTTTCTAGTAAATTTGGGCCAAGCTTTGCTAATTAGAATTGTGCAGTTAAATTTGGCCTAATATCATTTGATTAAAAGAAATGCATCGCTGCTAAAGCTTCCTTAATTAAAAGCCTTTTTTCAAGTTGAAATTAATCAGATTGCATGTCTCTGCTGTATGTAAGCCAAGTTACTTTTAAAAGAAAAAATACAATCTGCAACCAAATACAATATGTGTTACCAATATGTGTTCTGTCACTGAAACTATCTGTGAAAATTTTACCGTTTCCTAACATCACATACAGCTTTAAAGAATAACTCAATTTTTGTGGAAAAAAAATAGCAAATTAAAAAAAATAATATAGCATATATAATTGTGACATGTGCCATATTTAAGGTTATTAAAAATTACCTTTTATTTTTAATCTGCATCTGGCCTATGATATGGCAGGTAACTATACTGTGACAAGGCTAACCAAATTTTATTTAGTATAATTGTTAAAAAATATACCAGTAGTGACTATCCCAAAAATGGTGCCCTCAAGTGCATTCTGTGTATGCAACCCTTTAGGGGGTGGGTGTACACGTTCCTAACGAGGGTACCCCTGGAGGTGGTTACAAAGCATCTGGTGCCTAATTGTCATTATTAGCTGGCTATCATTGTGGCCGTTCTCGTTAGGTGGTGAATGTGAAAATGTCCCTTTCAAACTGTACAATGGATGGCTGATGGGCTGCTTACTAAGGAGCAGTCTCAACTGGCATTAACTGCTGTCAGTGTTGAAATAAGCACTGTCAACTTTGCTCGCCAATCCTGGAGCACAGAGTGTCTTGTCTAGTGTGTTTGGTGGTCTGCTGTCCTCAAGAGTTGAAGCCCTGGTCGCATAAGGCTCGGTCTCTGCTTCAGACTCTCACCAGTGTCAGCGAGACAGCAAAAGTGATCCCTTGGGCCAAATGTCCGCTCACTTCTGGGTTGCCTGGGGCGACTCCAGCACACAACACAAAGATGTATTCTTACAGTAGCTTAGACACACAAGTTACAGCTTAGTACTCTCTGATCCTCTGATGTAGGCATAGGACACAGCAGCAGGTCTGCACACTCCTCCCCTGCATGCACTCCCCAGACATTCAGTAAATCTTCACGAAATTGTCTGGGAAAACGTTCTGTCATCTCCTCCTCTGTGTTTGCAGGGAATCCTGGGTGAAGAAGTCCAAGCTCCATAGCCTTCATAACACATTGCTCCTTTAAGGACTACGGCCAGCCTCACCTGATTGGTCTACTGCCTCTGTTACAAGGAGAAGTGGGGTGAAGGAGCATGGGATTTTACACACATAGAGCCACTCCTGCAGCTCAGTGGAGGCGGAGAGAAGAACACAGCCACTCTCTGATCCTCAGTACAACATGTTAATCTACACAGCCAACATGCAAATTGAAAAAAAAATTGAATGCTGTTGTTTCGGGAGCAGTAGGGTCTGAGAATTTTGGTTCAGGGTCTTTAACTGGAGGATTTAATGTACATGTTCAACAAAAAAAAAAAACATCTCCAGCCTCCCTCTCTAGCCCCCACAATACACATAGTTGCCCCACCTTTACCCCTCACAGGTCTTTAGGAGTTTAGGGGGTCTGTAGATTGGAGGCATTAGGGATATTAACTTTAGTTTAGGGGATGTAAAGGGTTAGGGGCTTTATTCAAGAGAGTTTTAAGGCTTGGAGGCTAAATTTTATGAGGCTTAAGGATCAAAGACTTTAGTTTAAGGGGCTTGGTAGTCAGATTTTATGTAGTTTGTTCATATTAGGCTCCAAGATTCAATTTATGGGGTTGATGGTTTAGGTTTGCAGGTTGCTTGGGGACTCTAAGCAGTGTAGGGACTCTAAACAAACTAAGGGGCACCGTGGTATCATAAGCAGAATGGTAATTAGAAAGCATCCTCTCTCTACCTACTCAGCCTGACTCCCTCCACAACCCCCGATTTCTCCCCTATACGTTTACATGTTGTCTCCTGTTGTCAAATTTATACTTGCAACTTTTATTTGAAACATGTTTCTGTATGATTCTTGTTTGCATAATAAAAATATTGAAAGAAAGAAAGCATCCTATACTGTAAATAAGAATTACTGTATCATGACTGGTTAAACATACTACAGTCACGTAAGCAGTCAATTTTTTTTTTGTTTCAATATTTTTTATTGAATATTTCAGAAATAAACAGAGTACAAAGAAAATAGGGTGTTTCGATATACACAAAATACATCCGTAGAAGCACTTTTGCATGGTTACTAATAACAACAAATCATTACCTAATCAATAGATCGAGACTTAGGTATTGAAAAACCAACGAGTCAGGGAAACCTTGCTTATTGTTATTGTTTTTTGGGCCATATAGACCAACGTTTGTCAAAGAGATTACATTGCATAGAATTAATCGCTATAAGATGCTTGGACATATAGCTCCTGTGGACTGCTTTTGTAACGTCTGGTTTATAGATGTGGTGTTTTTCCAATTACACAGTATCAGTATGCGTGTCTCCAATAGGATGTGAGTGGTCTGAAGTTGGGCGGGAATTTCTCTATGTTTAAGTGGAGGATTGCCAGAGCTGGGTCAGGAGGGGTTAGCATTCCTGTTAGGGAAGAAATTAGTTGGAATACTCGGTTCCACAGGCTTTTTATGTTTGGGCATTGCCAGAACATGTGTACAGTAATAGGTTTCCTATTTGTCCACATTCCCTCCAGCATTTTGGCGATGTTTCTGGGAAGTAGCTTGCTATTCTATATGGGGTGTAATGCCATATGTTTGCCATTTTGATTATCAGTTCCCAGTGTTTAACACAATGTGAAGCTTTGTGTGTTTCTCTGAAGGTGTGTTGCCATTGTTTGTCTGAGAAGGGGATGCCCATGTCTGCCTCCCATTTACCCATTGCTATGGTTTTCTTAAATGTTAGTTTGTTGTGAATGATGTTGTAAAAGAAAGATATTCCTTTTGTGTCTTGTTTGGGTGTTGAGTAAAATTGCCATACTTTGAGCGGAAGTTTTATCTTTGGGCTTGGCTGCGATTTGAGGAAATGTGTGATTTGTAAACATGTGAACATCTTGTCAGTCGGCATTGTGTCATAATTTGTTCTGTAAACTTATGCTGTGTCCCAATATAAAGGTCTGATATGTGTGTGATGCCTCGGTATACCAGGTCCCTCACTAATAGCATTGGAATTTTTGTTTCTAGGAGGATCAGTGGTAACTTGTAGTTTGTTTTCTGTGTGTCAGTGTGATTTTGTTTTAGAAGGAATCTCCATGCCATTAATGAGATCTGCATGGGGGGGGGGGAGTATTGTCGTGTCCCATGGTGCCCACCTGTCACCCATAAGCAGTAAAGTTAGGTCTTTCATTGGTGATATCACCTTTTCTATGTCTACCCATAGTGGTGTATTGTTCTTGTGTAACCAGTATTTGATATGGTCTAATCGTACTGCCCATAGGTTGTCATATAGGTCCACTAGTCCTGCCCCTCCTGCTTTCCTGTGGGATGTGAGGTTATTGCGGGAGCATCTAGCTTTTTTCCCGTCCCATATGTCTCTCCAGCTTATATTTGATAGGACTTTGAGATAATGGTGCGGTATGTGAACCGGCAGGGTGTGGAATACATAAAGAATTTGTGGTAAGATCAGCATTTTGTAAGCTATTATTCTACCTAGCCAGGATATTTCTTTTTTTGCATATCCTTGAGTTGGGTTTCCAGCCTGGCTGTTAGCCAGATCATATTAGCTTTAACAAGTGCGGATGTTGTGTTCGTTAGTATAATTCCTGGGTAGGTAATACCTCCCTTGCTCCATGTATAAGGTAGTTGTTTTTGTAGTATATCTCGTATGGGGGGGGGGGGGGGGTACTCCTACGTCTAATGCCCTGTACACACGACTGGTTTTCCCGTTGGAATAAACTCTGGAGGTTTTCCGACGGAGTTCCGACGGAATTGCTCTCAAGCTGTCTTGCATACACACGGTCACACCAAATTCCGACCGCCCAGAACGCGGTGACGTACAACACGTAGGACGGGACTAGAAAACGGAAGTTTAATAGCCAGTAGCCAATAGCTTCCGTCTTGTACTTGCTTCAGAGCATGCAACATTTTTGGTACAGCATACAGACGAGCGGTTTTCCCGATAGGAATTGGTTCCATCGGAAAAATTAAGAACATGTTCTCTTTCTAGGTCCGTCCGAATTTTCAACATAAAAAGTCAGATGGGGCATACACACGATCAGAATAAACGATGAAAAGCTCCCGTCTGACTTTTTCTGTCGGACATTCCCCTCGTGTGTACACGGCAAAAGATCAAGGATTTAGTGAAGTTAACTTTATAATACGAGATATCGCCGAAGACCATTAGGATTTTGTGGGCCTGTTTTAGGGATGTAAGTGGGTTAGTCAGGAGCAGAATGACTTCATCTGCAAATAAGTTTATGGTGTGCATGCTAGAGCCAAATTGGAAACCCGTAATCAAGGGGTGTGTTCTGATTGCCTCTGCTAGAGGTTCTACCATTAGGTTAAAAATGGTCGGTGACAGGGGGCACCCCTGCCTGGTCAGATTTGAGATGTTAAAGGGTGTGGATAGGAAGCCATCTGAGTATACCTGTGCAGATGGGCATGAATACAGGGCCAGAATAGCTGTCAGTATGGAACCCTTAAAACCAAATTTGGATAAAACCATTTCCATGTAGGTCCCTGTCGAACGCCTTCTCTGCATCAATAGATAGCAGCAGAGAAGGCGTTCAAGTTTTTTCAGCATGGTGTATGACATTAACAATTCTCTTAGTTGCATCTGAGGTTTGTCTCCCCTTCACAAAACCCATCTGGTCGCGTTGAATGATTGAGGGAATGATATTCGTTAATCTTTTGGCTAATAGTTTTGCATATACTTTGATGTCTGAGTTGAGAAGGGATATAGGTCGAACGTTAGCCGATGTGTTGGGATCTTTTCCTGGCTTGGGTAAGGTTACTATATGTGCTCTCAGCATCTCTTGGGGAAAGGTTGCGGAATCCGCGGCAAGACTGCATGTGTGGCGATAGTATGGTTTTAAACGTCTTGAAGTATTCGTTGGAGGAGCCATCGGGTCCCCGTGATTTACCGTTTGGTAGTGTGTGTATGACTAGTTCTATTTCTTGGGTCGTGATCGGGGTGTTTAAGTAAACTAGTTGATGTTCAGAGAGGGTTGGGAGGTTCAATCACTGTAGAAATCTGTGTATTTTTTCTGCTGTCGGTTGAGGCGTAGTGGGATCTTTGTGCAAATTATATAATGATCCGTAGTATTTGGAAAATTGGTTTGCTATGGCTTGTGGGTTTACGATTTTATGTTGTAAGGTAGGGTGTTTTAGATATGCTATTCTGGATTTCGTGCATGCTGCTTTCAGTCTATTTGCTAGATATTTGCCTGCTCTGTTGGCATTGGCGTAGTAGTTTAGCTGTAAGCATCTAAGTTGTTTGTCATATTATTGTGATAGGAGTTTTCTGAGGTTTTCCCTGAGTGCGGTTAGTTTGCTTGTTAATGGTGCTGTGGGCGACTTTTTGTTTTGGGATTCTGTTGTGTGAATTTCAGATAACAATGTATTAAGTTGCTGTATATGTTGCTTTTTTTCTTTAGCCCCTAATTGGATCAAAATGCCCCTCATAAAGACCTTGTGTGCGTTCCATAGAATATATGGATCCGTTACCAACGCGTCATTGTCTAGTAAGAAATTTTTGAGCTTCTGAGAGAGTGTTGTGTGGGATTGGGGTTCTTGGAGTAGTCGAACATTACCGCGCCAGATGGGGGGTGAAGAGAAGACTCCCTGTTCTATAACAGACATATTTATGGCAGCGTGGTCTGACCACCTAATGTCATGTATTTTAGTGGTTTCCACTTGTTGTAAGAGCCATTTTACTGTCAGGAACATGTCAATGCAGGAATAAGAGCAATGTCTATGTGAGAAAAAGGTGTAGTCCTTTTCATTGGCATGGAGGCATCTCCATGCGTCAAATAGTTCCTCATTGTGGAGTAATGCCTGAAGGGATACAGCACCTTTAAGTTTAGATGTGGTGGTGTCCAGTGATGGATCCGAGGTCAAGTTAAAGTCTCCGCATATCAGGAGGTTTCTGTATTTCATAGAGTTTGCTTTTTTGAGCACCTTCTTTATGAATCGGAGTTGGTGTGAATTCGGGGAATATAGCGTGACTAGCATGTATGGTTTGGAGTTGATGTCGCCAGTAGCAATTATGTATCTTCCCCCTTCATCCAGGAATGTCTCTTTTGGTTGGAAGGAGAGGGATTTTTTTATGGCTAGTAGGACACCTCCCTTTTTGTGGTTGGGTGTACAGGCCATGAGTATATACGGGTAGTCCTTGTGGGAGCAGTTCGGGATTTTGTTTAGTTGGAAGTGGGTTTCCTGTATGCAGATGATGTCTGTCTTTTGTTTGCATGCTTCCTTCCACAGGGAGAATCGTTTTGTGGCGTGATTTAGACCCCGGGCGTTAATTGAGAGGCAGTTAATCAACATTGTAGGGTAGGTGCATCTTTCTGTATGGTAGTGTGGTGTAGGTACTCACTGTGTCTGCAGGGATTGCTCTGGACTGCTGCAGTGAGATGTGAAGAGGGCATCTGATGCTCATTTTCTTCAGTAAATGAGTAGAGGTTGCTTTGGATATGGCTGTGTATATCGAATAAACAACAAAAGGAACAACAACAAAAAACATGACAAGTCAACATGGGTAACATAAGAAATGAATTTAGTAACTGATCCGTGTGCAGATGTAGCTGCTACTGCTGGTGCTTTGGGGGGAAAGAGGAGAAATAAACTATTATCTCCGACCCCTGGAGATATTTGTGTATAGTCATGGGTCATCTTCATGAGCTTCCACCAGTGTTTTTCTTTTGGGAGCGATTGTGAGATACTACTTGCCATTCATTTTGTAGTGAATGTGGACCTGCTGGAGGTAAATACTGTGCAGCCTGGCCAGGGAGTATAACTCATTTCTGTAGGGCTGTGATCCCTTCCTCCAAGTTTGATACCGTTATGGTAACCCCATTGTGGGTGATAGAGAGTGTTGCTGCATATTTCATTTATGGAGGATTTTATGATTCCTCAGTGCTTTAGTGATTGTCATCAGGTTGCGGCGTAGTTGTAGAGTGTGTCTGGAGAGGTCACGGAGTGACCTTATATTGGCATACTGCTGAGGGATTTTTTCTGGTTTACGTGATGCTTGTAGTATTTGTTCTTTTATTTGGTATTAGTGTAAGCTCAACAGTACATCTCTGGGGGTTTCATCGGGGAGGAAGGATGGTTTGGGGGACCTATGGATCTTGTCCACAATGAGGTCTTGTGCTGTCACTTCTGGCACTAGTGTGGAGAACAAGGTATGGGCATATTGTAGAAGTTGGTTAGGGGGAACAGACTCTGGGATGCCCCGCAATTTAAGGTTGTTCCTTCTAGATCTATCCTCAAGGTCTGCTATTTTGTCTTTCATCCATGATATATCTTCCCCCTGTGCTGTGTGGGCCTCCACTCTCATGTTGTATGAAGATGTGTATTCCTCCATCTTGTTTTCAACATGATCCACCCTGTGGCCTATGGTTTGGACCTCCCTCTGGCACTTATTTATCCCCCTGACCATGTCAGCAGCATTTCCTTCAGCATCGTGTCAGATATGGGTCTGTCTGCTGTGGGGAAGTCAGCTATAGGGTCACCTCCATGTGTGTCCTGGGCTGTGGTAGTATGTTGGGGCTCGCTTACCTCCATGCCTGGATTGACCTGCGGCCTGGTTGGAGAGTCACTCCGCGGTTTAGACTTGGCTGGACTCCTCGTGGAGGGACTGGATGTCCCAGATGAGGACTCATTGTGTGAATTGGGTCGTGTGGGATGATGTGGATGTCATCCTGTGGCTGTCGTTGTGCACTCCGGGCCTGTGTTCAGGCCGTTGTTCCCGAGCGCCACCGCCATTTTGTTGTAGCCCACGCGGGGCTGTGGCGAAATAGCTGGACAATTTGTGCGGCTGCTGTGGATTTTTTCTTCTCCGTGGCATCCTTGGTCTGTTCAGCTGGACAATGTCGAGGTGGTGGCGGCGTGTAGGGCCATGGATGGTGACGGTGAGCTCGTATGGTGACAGATTGTCTCCGGTGGACGAACAGCTCCTTTGCTCAGCATCTATCTTGGAGCTCGGTCGCCACGGCCCCCTCAAATTAATCAAATATTAATTCCAGTAGGTTGATATGGATTATTAGACAGCACAAAGTTCATGTTACCTAAACGAATAAGCCAATTTGCCTGTTATGAAGCAAGGAAAACTAAAATTCTCAAGGCTCAAGAATGGCAAAAATAATGTAATTGCACAGTATATGAAGGTTTTCTGTAAAGAATTTCTTATCTTCATTCCGTTCAATTCACACCTGCTCTGTTGTACATTTAAAATTGTAACATTAGAGTCCAACTTTACTGCATGACCAGTGTATCCATTCATTCAGGTTGAACTAGACTGAATTTCAGGTGACCAAACCAGATGGACCAAATTTTCTTAATTCTAAAGGTCAAATCTGGCCTCTTCAGTGAAAATTCTGATATCCAAAAGGCTTCTAGGAGAAAGGGACTAAAGGCTGCTTCTGCCCTTTTTGTATTTTTTGGAGCCTGGTTCAGATTTCCATTGACCACAATGGCATGTTCAATTTAGTGGGGACAGGACTGCAGGTATGGGATGTGCTGCCCCAACGGGGCATAGAATTGATATAGATTGTTTTCCTAACCATTTTCTATGGACTTTTATATTTAGTTAACATGCTGCCATCTAGTGACCTTTTGTGGTAATGCACTTGTTTTATTATGTTCTTTTTCCCTTATGTTATGACACACTTTTGTATGTAATGCTCCACCCTTCTTCCTGTTATTGTACTTGCTGTGTCATGGAAGTAGTTAACAAGCCACATGTAACAGGTCACATGTATTCTGCATTGTAAGCTACAGACAATATCATCTTTTGACCGCATAAATACTTCAACCTATTCACCTGTTTGTATCCTGTCATCTGCTGTAACCTGATGTTCAGAATAAAAGCACCTTTGTGGATGGAATCAGTATTTGGTGAGTTCAAGCTATCTGATGAGGATTGTCCTCAGTGATTATATCTTATACAGGCCAGGCAAAGAGGTCTCACAAGGGATAAATCGCTTTACAACAATCGGAGTCAGAATAGTCAAAAGATGTATAGAATTCCCACAGCCTGCTGTGTATATGTGTGCTCCTGATCTGCAATCAAGCTCAGTGCCATCCACTATCTTGTGAAGCACATGGTCGCACGAGTTTACTGCACCTCATGTGCATGTTAAAAACTGTTTCTCTACATTGAACTGTGTTACCTCATCTGTCTAAGCTACTGTTCGTCTTCTTAAAGAGACAGTACCATTTCTTGCAAAAACTTAAAAAATGTCTAGACAAGACTCTGAGCACCCTTTTGTGGCTGAACCAACGCAGATTCATCATGCCAACAAAGGAATCTCTTAGTGCAAAATTCCCAGTGTAAGGCAGAACTCTGCATTGCTCAACTGCAGGAGACCAGATCTCACAGATCCACATCAACCAAGCACACTGCACGTTCTTCTGGATCCTCTCGCTCCAGAGGTTCAACATTAAGCATCAAGCTAATAGAGGCCCGTGCAAGTCTGTAAGCAAATAAAGTGCGAAGCTCCTTTACCAGAAAGGCAGCAGAAATAGAAACACAAAAGGCAATGATGGAAGCTCAACAAGCAGAGGCAGATTCCCAATTAAAGACACAAAGGGCAAGGATGGAAGCTCAAGAAGCAGAGGCAGATTCTCAATTAAAGACACAAAAGGCAAAGATGGAAGCTCAACAAGCAGAAATAGAGGCAAAGATGAAAGTTCAAGAAGCAGAAATAGAAACACAAAAGGCAAAGATGAAAGCTCAACAAGCAGAGGCAGCTTCCCAATAAAGATTCTGCAAATGGAAAAGGAAGAAGCAGCTGCCCTAGCAAGGCTGAGAGTTCTTGAACAAGTGATGGGAAAAAGTGCTAACTCAGACTAGTCTATCCCAGCAGAAACGCAAGACCCAGTTGAACGCACCAGTGAATATGTACTAAAGCATAATGTTTGCAATGATACAGAGTTATCTCCAGTACGTCTTACTAACAACAATGTTCTGACTCTCAACACAGAGACCTCTCAGCTCCAAACGCCTGAGCCTCTTCAAGTCTACAACACAAATGCATCTATGCAGCAAACTGCATCACCTCTTGCTGACAAGGTGACTTCCAGTGACAAGCCGCAGCTCAAGCCACAGCCAGCACAGGCCTTAGGGACTACACCACAGTTAAACTCTCTTGCAACATCATTTCATCCTGGCAAACCTCACCCTACTTCACTAGAGAACTTTCACACCTGAGGGGTTCCACAAGTTACTTTGTCACCGAAGAGTGAGAGACCAGACTTGAATGACTTTGCCAGATATATGGTACGCCGTGAGCTCATTAACACTACCCTCTCAAGGTTTGACGACTGTCTGGAGAGCTACAGGGCCTGGAGATCAACCTTCAAAGCTGCCATTGCTGATCTGAACCTTACTACCCAGGAGGAACTTGATTTGCTAATAAAGTGGCTGGGGCCAGAATCTGCAGATCGTGTTAAAAGACTGAGAACAGTGCACATTGACCACCCAGATGCAGGTCTTGTTGCTGCATGGGCAAGACTTGAGCAAGCCTATGGTAGCTCTGAAGTAATAGAAAGCACTCTATTCAAGAGACTGCAAAACTTGCCAAAAATAGGGAACAAAGACTATTGCAAGCTCCAAGATCTGAGTGATCTTCTCATGGAGCTGGAGTTGGCAAAGACAGACCCGCGTCTACCTGGACTAAGCTTCCTGGACACTGCTCATGATGTCAATCCAGTGGTGTCTAAACTGCCATACGGCCTGCAAGAGAAATGGGCACAACAAGGCTCAAGGTACAAAAGAGACTATAACGTATCTTCTCTCTTCTCCTCCATTTGCATATTTTTTGCAGGTTCATCAGTGATCAAGCCTGGACGAGAAACGATCCCAGCTTCAGCTTAATTGAACCCAACTTGCCTGCTCCATCATCGTCATCTTCTTCATCAAGGTATGATAACATAGCAGCTAAACGTAGAGACTTTAATGGAGCAATATCTGTTAAAAGGACAGACATCCCACCACCCGTATCCTTTCCCGCTCACCAGAGCGATTTTGGTGACAGAAATAAAGACCCTAATCGTCAGTGCCCTATTCACAAGAAGCCTCACCCCCTAAAGAAATGTTGTAGGCTTAGGGCAAAGACGTTACAAGAGCACAGGGAGATTTTTCAGAAACTTGGAATATGCTACAGGTGCTGTGCTTGTTATGGACATTTTGCTAAAGACTGTAAAGTTGTCATCAAGTGCACAGAATGCAGTAGCTACAGACATGTTACAGCTATGCATTCGGGTCCACCCTCAGACCCTTCACAGTAGCCTCCTACCTCCAGCCCTGTCTCAAGTCATGGCGGGGAGCAACAAGGTCATGCTCCAGCCACAGCTAATGTTTCGCACAGAAGTCTGTGGAGAAGAGTTAGATCACAAATGCTGTGCTAAGATATGCCTAGTGAAGATATACCCAAAGGGTCAACCTGAGGAAGCTATTAGGATGTATGCCATAATAGATGAACAGAGCAACAGATCCCTGGTTAAGCCTAAATTCTTTAAGACCTTTGGTATAGAGGGACACGCATCACTGTATACTCTCAGAACCTGTTCTGGCCCTGAAGAGACCTTCGGCAGAAGGGCTGATGGGTTCATGGTCTCTCATATCAATAAGGGAGAGGGCATTCCCCTACCACCATTAGTCGAGTGTGACCAGATACCAGACAAAAGGGAAGAAATTCCTACTCCAGAGTCTGCATATCACCATCCTTACTTGAGGCACCTTGTTAATGAAATTCCTGCAATGGACATGAATGCTGAAATCTTGATCTTGCTAGGAAGAGACATTCTCAGTGTACACAAAGTACGAAAGCAGTGCAATGGACCTCATGATGCTCCTTACGCAAAAAAACTGGATATAGGCTGGGTAATCGTGGGCAATGTATGCTTGGATAGAATGCGCATGTCATCCGAGATCCACTGCTTCAAAACTTACATGTTAGGAAACGGACGTGTATCCCACTTCAAACAGTTCCCTCGCCATTATGAAGTAAAAGAGAAGCCTCTTGACATTATCCAAGTACCCGATGTCACTCCTAACCTTTATGATGACAACCTAGGTACCACAGTGTTTTGTACTATAAGCGATGACAACAAAATAGCCTTGTCAGTCGAAGACCGAGAGTTCATCAAAATAATAGACAAAGAGTTCTTCCAGGATGAGTCTAACAGCTGGGTTGCACCATTACCTCTTCGTGCTACAAGGGTTAAACTCCCAACCAATCGTGAACAGGCTCTATCCAGGTTCAACTCACTTCAACAAACACTAAAGAACAGGCCTGAAATGAAGGACCATTTCAGCGCCTTTATGAAAAGGATTTTTTACAATGATCACGCCGAACCAGCCCCACCACTTCAGAGACACAATGAGTGCTGGTACCTGCCTTTCTTCGGAGTGTATCATAAGCCAAAGCAAATCAGGAAATCATCTAAACCTGAACAATGGCATTATGTTCCATCTGAAATTAACCCTGCAGATCATGCCACCAGGCCAGTGTCTGCAAGTGTCTTTGCAAATTCTTCTTGGTTAACAGATCCTGAATTCCTGCTGGAACATCCAGAAGAAACCACAACTGATGTCTTCAGTCTTCTAGAACCTGACAAGGATCCAGAGATTTGTCCTGAAGTTAAAACCCTTGTCACCAGAACTGAACAAAGACTTGTCTTGGGCTGTTAACGCTTTGAACGTTTCTCCAAGTGGAGAAGGCTTGTATGCACCATCGCAAGGTTAGTTCATATTGCTTCCACACAAAGCACACAGATGCTCACTGTCAAGGTTGGCACGTGTGCCAAAAGCTTCTTTCTGTAAAAGACATTGCTGAAGGTGAACTGATCATAATACGCAGTGTACAACAGAGTGTCTTTGGCTCAGAAATTAAATGTATCCATGACAAGAGAGACATTACAAAAAACAGTCCAGTTGCCAACCTGAATCCATTCATTGACAGTGATGGTATGTTAAGGGTTGAGTTAAGTGAGAAAAGAACAGAATCCTCTCATTATACCTGCTCGCCATCACATCACCACTTTGCTCATACGGAACTACCATGAAGGGGTTAAGCACCAAGGAAGACACTTCACAGAGGGTGCCATAAGAGCTGCAGGCCTTTGGCTTATAGGAGCAAAAAGACAGATCACAGCTACACTGCACAGCTGTGTTCAGTGTCACAAACTGAGAGGGAAACACCAGCAACAGCAAATGTCAGATTTGCCAGCTGACAGGTTAAGTACTGACCCACCTTTCACTCATGTTGGTTTGGATGTCTTTGGGCCATGGATGGTAACAGCCCGCAGAACTCGAGGTGGCCATGCAAATAGCAAATGATGGGCAGTGCTGTTCACTTGCATGAGTGTGCGTGCAGTACACATTGAAGTAATAGAATCTATGGATGCCACAAGTTTCATCAGTGCTTTAAGACAATTCCTAGCCATCAGAGGACCAGTCAAGACATTAAGATCTGACTGTGGAACTAATTTTGTTGGAGCCTGTCGAGAGTTACAGCTCAACTCTAGGCCAATCCAAGACTTTTTAGCTAAAAAAAGGCTGTACATGGATTTTCAATCCTCCTCATTCTTGCCACATGGGTGGCTCATGGGAGAGAATGATAGGCATCACACGTAAAATATTGGACTCTATGCTTATGGACTTTAATTCTACAAGATTTACCCACGAGATTCTAACTACCTTCCTGGCAGAGGCATCTGCCATAATCAATTCAAGACCACTTGTTCCAGTGTCTAAAGATCCAGAGACCCTAACTATCCTTACCCCAGCTACTCTTCTTACCCAGAAGCTTGGGTCTGTTCCTGTTCCACCTGGAAACTTTAAAACAGGAAATCTGTGCTATGACCAGTGGAAACGAGTACAACACCTCGCCAACTGCTTCTGGAATCATTGGAAGATGGAGTACCTTTCTACTCTGCAAGGACACAGGAAATGGCAACGGCTGAACCCCAACATACAGGTTGGAGATCTGTTTAAGGACCAGCAAGCTGAAAGAATCTATTGGCCCATGGGACTTATTGTAAAGAGCGTTCCTAGTGATGACGGTAAGGTACGTAAGGTGGAGGTGAAGGTTTCAAGACAAGGGACTGTAAAGACTTTCATTAAACCTATCACAGAACTTATTCTGCTCTTACCCTTTGGAGAATGAACTTGTTTGCCTACGCTGCTGGATCCTACCTGTGACTTCAAGAAGAAAATGTCTTGGACTTCAGTTGACATAACTTGAAGCCTTGAATTAAAAGCTATTGTTATTGCATTATATGCATGTTCTTTTTATGTCTTTCAGGTCTTTAAGACATCTAGCAAATTGCACTGTTTATTATTTGCAGTTGCCATTTCCCATTCTGATGTATATAGTGACATTTACCATGCCAAACGGGGAGTGTGCTGCCCCAACGGGGCATAGAATTGATATAGATTGTTTTCCTAACCATTTTCTATGGTCTTTTATATTTAGTTCACATGCTACCATCTAGTGACCTTTTGTGGTAATGCACTTGTTTTCTTATGTTCTTTTTCCCTTATGTTTTGACATACTTCCTTTGTATGTAATGCTCCACCCCTCTTCCTGTTATTGTACTTCCTGTGTCATGGATGCAGCTAACAAGCCACATGTAACAGGGCACATGTATTCTGCATTGTAAGCTACAGACAATATTATCTTTTGACCGCATAAATACTACAACCTATTCACCTGTTTGTATCCTCTCATCTGCTGTAACCTGATGTTCAGAATAAAAGCACCTTTGTGGATGGAATAAGTATTTGGTGAGTTCAAGCTATCTGATGAGGATTGTCCTCAGAGATTATATCCTATACAGGCCAGGCATAGAGGTCTCACAAGTGATAAATCGCTTCACAACAATCGGAGTCAGAATATGGAAAACATTTTAAAGCAGCAGAAGCCAAGAAACACTGCTAATAGGGGAATGATGATGAGGCTCTGCTTAGCTGCCACATGGTGTGGAAGTAGTAATTCAGACCATTTTTTTCCATTCATTTATTTATATTTGTTTGTTATCATGTTTGGATTAATACATGATATGAGAGCGCAGCTCCCCTTTTTATCTATCTTTATTTGTGTGTGTTTCACTTTGAGTTGCAGCTAGGATTATTTTGTTTATACACAGCACAGTTTTATTCTTACAGTAATTCAGACCAGCTTCAGAGCAGGCAGCATAATTGAGCTCTCCGAAAAATGGGAAAGGGTAGTCTGAAGGCAGAATTTGTATATTGACCATTCAGAGCCCTGTACGTAGTATGCCAAGCAGTCACATGCATGATGTGATTGGCTTTGAGCTTGTCATTGACAAGCTTATCAGTAAACTATCAGCCCTTGATGGGCCCCTGCTTTTTTACTGGCCACAAGATGAAGAGTGAGTTTACCAGCCTGGTGAATGAGATAACATCTAGTTGTTACTGGATTACCCTTCTGGTATTTGGCTTGGCTCTGTGCAGCCAATTGTCAACTCTGGTCTTTCCCTGACCCTGCACCTGTTCCCTTTGTGGTACTGCTTCTGCCCACCTGTTGATGACCCTGGCCTGTCCTTTAGTACACTACTCAAATCATACAATAGACACTCATGCCACTCCACCACCCTGAGCTATGACTAAGCATCTGCTGTGATGTGAAACGTGTTAGCGGTTCTCCTCTGTATTCTATGCATAAGATATGACTGTTTTTGGATTTTAATCTTTCAATAAAGATGCCTTCAGTGGTGTGCGGCTGTCCAGGATTTTTCCTTCCTTCCTAATTTGAGCAGAGCCAGCACCTGCAAGATCGTATAGGGCTGGTGTCTTCAACAGGTCTGGAACTTTTGAGCTGCAATTTTTTTTCTTTCACTCCACTACCCTTGTGTCTCCTGTCACCACTACCAGGGAGACTTAGAATACAAGAAATGCCACCTCTAAAATTTTGATTTCCACTAGGAATGTGCCATTTAGATAATGTAGTGGAACGTTATAATATTTATCAGCTGTTTATGCTGTCTGCGTCCACATTGAAGAGATTTCCTCTCACTTTCTGTTTCACTCACACCCAGTCTTGCCCTGACACAGGCTGTCCCCATAGCAGAAAGTGAGAGTCCCATCAGTAACACATAGAGAAATAGAAACCTGACAGAACATCAGATCTTACTCACAATATATACAGTTTTGGCTGGAAGTCCACTTTAAAACAGTGGGAACCCAGGAAAGGGAAAGACAGCACTGCGCATTAGTATTTTATGGTAATTTTGAATTTTGCAGCATTAAAAATAAAAACGATAACTGTTTAGGTTGTTTGTTGTGCATGCTATCTGAAAAAGTGGCTGACTTATTTCTACAGAGATATGCAAGTATTTTATGCTGAGATTAGTAGTTCTGTAGAGACAGGAAAGTCAAACATAGCATGCTGGGAGACAGGAAATAAGAAAGCATTTTGTTGCTGACATTTGAAGTTCTAAACAAACAGGAGACATAGGAGTTGATTTACTGAAGGCAAATAGGCTGTTTGTTTTATAAGGGAGCCACTACTTTTCAAGGAATTATGTCAGCATGAGTGGACTATGAGGGACCAGGAATGGGCACAATCTGCAGTTCTGGATTAGCCGTTCCCTGTGCTTGGAAAGGTTGACAGAGGAAGACCCAGGTGGCAGATTTAGGTGAGTATATCTTTCTGTAAAAGATAAGAAAAAAAATTATGCAATATGGTTTGGAGGGGGTGAGATTAGGTTCATATTTTGGCCAGAGATGGGCTTGACGCGAGTTGTAACCATTACTAAAAAAACTGCAGGGGAATTCTCAAAGAACATGTTGGTCCTTTGTATGAGCACATACCCCATCTTACTGCAGATCAAGTTATGCAAATGTATAGCAAATTGTGTACGTATGAAATAACGGCATTCTAAAGAAAGCCTAGGAATTGTATAGAATGCATGATGGTTTTGTTGGCAAAGTATGAAATGTCTGTGTAATTTTAATTTCGTTATATACTTTAACTAGGCATTGTACAGAATACCTAGGCATTATGCAGAAAGACAAATACTACTTAGGCAAAGTATAAAAAAAGAGTCAGGAAAACATGAAAGGTCTGTTATTTTAATGAATAGCTAGGCATTATGCAGAACATCACATACTGCTTAGGCAAAGTATGAAAAAAAAATCATGAAACCATGAAATGTTTTCATTTTTTCTTTTCTTTTTTTTTTTTTGCTTCATACTTTACCTAGGCATTGTATCTTCAGCGCAGTCTTTTTTTGATTTTCATTGTATAGAATACCTAGGCATTATGCGAGATGACTAATACTGATTAGGAAAAGTATGAAATCAGAGTCATGGAAAGGCCTTTCATTGACAAGAGGTACAAAAAAAAGAAAGAAGACATCCGAATCAAAGCACAAAACTCTCTTACTGAAAAATACAAGAGGGAAAGAGCAGTATTGACCTACTTGTTGCAACAAGTAAAGCTAGAACAGCTTTTAGAATTGCACTTGATAGTCTTTTTCAAAGAAGAGCACTTTCTAGTTTAGCACTTGTTTTATGACGTCTTCTTTGATTTTCATATATCTCTTGTCAATAAAAGGCCTTTCAATGGCTCTCTTTTCATACTTTACCTAAGCAGGGTTAGACGTTCTACATGTTATTCTATGCAATGCCTAAGTAAAATATATAGAAAAATAAAAATAACGAAATTTCATACTTTGACAAAAAAAGTCATGCATTCTATATATTGGCTAGGCATTCTTTAGAATTAACACATTGCCGGCAACATATAGAACATGCCAATAAAAATGGCAGTATCGTGAGTTCATTATACTTTGCCAGTTTGCCTTCTGGCATTGCATAGAATGCCTAGGAAATGTGTGTTTTTCATACTTTGATGTACCATGTTTATCATACTTTATATTGCCTCAGAATTTTTTTTAGAATGCCTAACTTCAAACATACATTTTATAGGCATTCTATACACCATGACAATGAAAATGTCAGTTTCTGGAGTTTTTTATACTTTGCTGGTTTGCCTTCTGGCATTGCATTGAATTCGTAGGAAATGTATGAATTTCTAAGCATCACATTTTTGGCATTCTTTAGATTTCCTAGGCATTTTATAGAATGCAGTATTTCATACTTTGCCAGTAACATACATACAGTATAGGATGGCAGTTGAAGGCGGACGACATGTAGGCAGGGCTAGTTGATTGATCAGAATCCCAAAACTATACCTCTCACATGTGTACAGATAGAGATAGTGGCGTTAATATAAAATGTGTAAAATAATGAGTCAGAGCAGCATGATGCCTATGACCCTCTAATTATACATAAAAATATTAGTATCATGAAAAAAAAATAAAAAAATTTTCAACACCCAGTGA
Source organism: Lithobates clamitans (assembly GCA_037952925.1). NCBI lineage: Eukaryota > Metazoa > Chordata > Amphibia > Anura > Ranidae > Lithobates > Lithobates clamitans. Next base: position 311,269 of record JBBGZY010001374.1, on the reverse strand, counting down.
AAAGTGTCACTATAGATAATAAATTACAAGAATTGAATGATCAAGTTCAACAGTTGTTTTTCAATCGTCTTGTGTGATAAATCTTCTACTCTTCCACCTCACCACCGTGATAGTGACACCACTCCCTCTGAAGAGCGAACTCACCAGATTGTATAGCCTCCCACTCTCATGTTCGGCAAAACAGCAATTGAACCACACCTATGTTGCATGTGATGAACCGTGACTCCAATCAAGCCAGCTCCATATGTGAAAAAATGAATAAAGTGCTCCACATAGCGTGATACCATTTTGACAGATTTATTAAAATCACTCCAAACACACTTCAATGGTTACACTCACTTTTAAACTGAAACAAAAATGCCTTTGAACAAAACCACAGCAAGCACAGCAAGCAAAAGGATCAGTGATCCAACGGTGCACCGCGGTCATAGCGGACCTGAAGTGTGATCTGGTGTATCTCTCACCCAACCTTCTAAGGCCCAGCAATCCAATCGGTGTAGTCCTCCTCAGACAGCAGTGTCTAATGTCAGTGCGATGGAATACCATGTAACCATGCCCCAGACATGTTTCGTCGAAAAGACTTCTTCTTCAGACTTCTTCTGCAAACTGCAGTGGGGCAGTGCTATTTATTAGCATTGCCCTCACTAAAGATGGCAGGGGAGGTCATTCAGTGCAGCAGTGTCCAATCAGACGGCTACTCCCCTGATGACACCTAGGAACAAAAGCTTCTCTCAACCTCTGTTTCCTTTGCTCTGCGGCTCATGGAACAGCGCCACCTACAGAGGAGAGTCTGAACTGCATCTGCCACACACAGGCCACACAGGCTGGTGGCCAGTAGGACAGTTGAACCTGAACTACGTTATCCTGTTTAAATAAGAGCATAGAGAAAATGGGCTTCATAGAGGTCAATTTAGGTTCTGGAGACTCTAAAGTGAGTAATAGCACTCACCTTCCAAATACAGCAATTTATTACATGTATATTATATGTAATTATAGACTAGAATCACCTACTGAAGCTAACACATCTGCATACATTCCAATAAAGATTAATTATGAAATAAAGCAAAACATTTCCGAAATGTTTTATGTTTTTACGATTGGGTTTCAAGGCATTGGCTAGTTTTCATAGACATTGCCAGGCTGCTGAGAAAAAATGGAAAATTTATTATCAATATTTACCATAATTTTCCTTTCCTGATGGACTCCATGGCAGACTACGTGTGGGTTAACCCCGCCTCCTCTCCAATGCTATAGGGCCCCACTTCCATAAATTTTAGCTCACCACTGGAGACTGCATTCTGTAACTAGCCAACTCTTTGACCGATGGGTGGGAACTCTGTCTGCCATGGAGTCCATCAGGAAAGGAAAATTACGGTAAGTATTGATAATTAATTTTCCATTTTCCTGACAGACTCCATGGCAGACTAGCCAGTCCACATGGGTGGATATGCTGATCAAAAGAAATTTAATTTAGCCCATCAACTGACAGGACTCTTAAACCAAAGCTCACAGAAGATAGAGACACAGGCAATAATGTGACATAAAGGTATTTATGGAGGCCCAAGAGACCACTTTACAGATGACGTCTAGAGCCACATGCTGGGCTGCTGGCCACGAAGCCGCCATACCCTTGGTGGAATGTGCCGTCACCGCCTCTGGAGGAGCCAAGCCCTTAGCTCTATAAGCTTGCTGGATGGACTGGACTATCCAGGCCACAGTTGTTCTGGACGAAGCTCGCTTCCCTCTGTTACTGCCAGAGTGCAAGATAAACAGGTAGTTGGAGCGTCTAAAGAAGGAAGTAACTTGCAGGTATTCCTTCAGCATTTTTGCCCACATCCAGAGGACAAACTTTAGAGGACCCCGGGGTCCTGAATGTAGGTAGGATAATTTCTTGGTTCTCATGGAACAATGAAGTATTTTTCAGTTTTGAGCCGAGCATAGGGATGAAGACCTCCGGAAAGAAAGTCAGGAAAGGTTCATCTAGACCCAAGGACCCGATCTCTGAACTTCTGACCGAAGTGATGGCAACTAGGAAGGCAACTTTGCAGAAAAATCTTTTATAGAAAGTGGAGCGGATCCTGCGGTACTGGGTTGAGACAGCGAGTCAAGAACAAGAGGAAGACCCCATTTGGGGAATCTTGGTCTTCTTTGGGGCCTGAGTCTTGTCGCCCCATGGAAGAACTGCCGGATTAAAGGGTGAACCGCCCATGATGTTCCAGAGAAGGCTGACAGAGCTGAGACTTGAACTCTGAGAGGGCTGATGGATAGAGACAGATCTAGGTCGCATTGGAGGAAGCCGAGGATATCCTGGACTCCTGGATCCCTGAATGATTTGCCTATAGATGATGAGGATTCATATCCTCTCATAGACTTTATTCATGCTCGCTTTTCTCAAGCTCATGAGGGTGGAAATCACTTTTGAAGCGCACCCGAAAGATTCCAGCCTTTCCCTCTAAAGAACCAGACCATCAGTCTTAGTGACGCCGGACACGGTGCAGGACTGCCCCCTGAGAAAGAAGGTTCGCCTGGGAGGAAGAGGCACTGGGTCCCAGAATTTAAGCTGGGTTAGGAGGGGAAACCATGACCTGTTCGGCCAGTAAGGTGCAATCACTACCACCTCGAATGCTTCCGCTTGGAGTCTCTGTAAGAACCTGATAATGATTGGAAGCGGGTGAAAGGCATATGCCCTGTTGAAGCTCCACTGATCTGTCAGTGCGTCTACTCCGAAGACCGGGCTGCAACAGCCCCGAGTGTACTACTTCTTGATTTTGAAGTTTCAGGAGGATGCAAATAGGTCTACTTCAGGATTTACTCCCAAGGACAGGATCCATTCGAACATCTGCAAATATAGAGATCACTCGTTGTTGTCAAACTGTGTGCTTGGACGTTCTGGATTCCAGGGACAAAGACCACCTCAATATTGGTCAGGTTTTTCTGAGCCCAGGACATGATGGGCTTGACCTCTTGGAGCAGTGTGGAGCTCCGAGTGCCCCCTTGCCTCTTCACATAAGAGACCGCTGTGGTGTTGTCCATTTTCAGTAAAACTGACTCGTTCTGACCAGCAAAGGGCTCCCCAACCAGCACCGCTGGCATCAGTCGTGACTGTGACCCACGAGAGGGGGGCAATGAAGCGGCAGGTGAGCAGAATTCTGCATTGAATCCACCAGAAGAGGTTGTTCCTCATTGAGATTATGTGAATGGACTGATTGCCGTCCCCTGAGCTCCACTGATGGAGAAACTCTGTCTGGAAAAGGGCATAACCTTTTCCAGACCGACCATTTGACCATGGGGGTTGTAAAGACCATTGTGCCGATAATTTTTTTAGGCACTGTGAGGCCTTTAGGCGTGAGGAGCTCAGAGCCCTTGAGATTCTCCCTCGGATGACTGGGAGAGAGATGTGCTTTCCACCGTGTCGAACTGGGCCTCTAGGTATACCAGGTACTGAACTGGTTCCAGATGGCTTTTCTCTAAGTTTAGGAGCCAACCAAGCTTGAGCATTGTGGTGATAAACTGCTCTCTGTGAATCAATAGCTGCTTCTTGTCTTGGGACAGTAGCAGGAGGTCGTCGAGATAGTGGTACAAGCGTATCCCTTTTGTTCTGATGAGGGCCACTACGGCCAGAAGAACTTTTGAAAAGACTTGGGGTGAGGTTGTCAACCCAAAAGGAAGCTTCCGATCGAAAGAAGCTTCCCCCAGGAAGGCCACTGCCGGTTTCAATCCCTGGACTGCTGAGCCCCTGGCCAGATCTTCTGAAATGCCCTTGAGCACGGAGTCTACATTTTTTGTCCAGGCTTCCATAGAACTTTCTTAGCTTAGCCAAAAGAGTGGAAGGATCTTCCCACTTAAGGGCCTCTTTGATCGCCTTAATTAGTGGGGAAACAAGGGTGAAGCCGAAGCCACTGACAAAATCATCTCCCTCCAATTCACTATCTGAAGAGCTGGGGAGGCATTATAAGGCTGGAATGGACCCAGATCCTCCTGGGCATCGTCAGCCAGGGAGCCAGATAGAGTGGTGGACTGGCTCCACGTGCGGGTTGTATCCCACTCTTTTAGGTATTGCTGCACCACCCGCTCAACAAGAGACTCCATTTGTGGGTTTTCCGTCTCTTTTTCCCCAACCGCCTGGGCATAACATGAATCACACAGTGACTTGCCCTCCAGAACTCGTGTCTCACATCCCCAGCGGGCTCTGTGATCAGAGTGGCTGTCATGGTGATGGGTGCGGTGTCTGGAGGAGGAATGGGAACATATCTTCTGTCTGGAGGAGGAATGGGAACATCTCCTCTGTCTGGAGGAGGAATGGAAACATCTCCTCTGCTGGTGGGTCCTAGATGGAGAATCACGTCTGGACCTGGATGAGGAAGGTTGACATTGCGGTCTGGCAAAGTCCCTGTCATTTTGGACAGTAAACTGACAGTGTGACCTGGAAGGGCTAAAAGAGAAGCAAATAAAACATGACTTTAGGGGATATGTCCATACCAGTGTGTACTTGGCCCCCCTTTCTCACACCCTACGTACCTAGAGTGTGAGGGCTGGCCGCACGGAGGCGGTGACCTGTCCATGGCAACCTGGCAGACGAATAGGTGATGATCCTGCAGCTTTGTAGGAACGCTTACTCATCCTAGGAGAAAGGAATGCAAATGCAGTGTAACTTCCCCTTTAAGAGCCATCTCAGCACCCCCCTCACTCTGCACCATAGCCCCAGGCTAGAGCTTACCTTCACCTGGAAGCCTGGTGCATAGAGGAGCTGTAGCAAGTTGCCCACAGGAATCCCCAATATCCCCAATATGACAGGGGCTGACAGGGATTTAATTTCCCCTCCGTAATGACGTCACCACTGTGCCCCATCCGCTCTCCTGCACAATGGCGACCTGCTGCAGAGTCCCGGCCACACTGTGCATGCGTGAAACCAAGCCTTGCTTTCACCCAAGGATCGTGCATGCGCGGAAGCACACTGGGCCACAACCCGGAAGAGGGAGCCATGCGTTCCAGGCGGCATAGAAGCAAAAGCAAAAGAAAACAAAATTTTGCAGAAAAGAGGGGACGTGAGGGGGAGACAGATGATCACATACAAAAATTTCCTGCCATGGAGGAAAGATAAATCTTCAGACCTGCCAGCCGATCCAAGCGCTTCCTCGCCTGGGCATACGAAAGGCCGTCCCCTCCACTGGACATAGGGGCCTGGAGCCGCACACACGCCCATGGCTGGGCCCTGGGCTATCTTCACACCGCTAAGATGTATTCCCAGCAACAACCTCGATCGATTTGGACATTTGAAAAAGGTAAGTGCATGGTTTGTAGGTCCGAAGAGGAGGACAAAAAAGGAACGCAGTCTCTAGTGGAGAGCTCAAATTTATGGCAGTGGGGTCCTATAGCATTGGAGAGGAGGCGGGGTTAACCCACACGTAGTCTGCTATACAGTCTGTCAGGAAACAATATTTTTCAACTACACACATTCATTTAGAGTAACATTGTATACAAAAATAACTATTTTAAAGAAAGCATTTAAATATAAAATGTGATTTTTTGTATCCTTTTCCACAACCATTTACTTCAGAAAAAATATATTTACATATGTGCACATACTTTCATGATGATGTTTTAGTACAATAATCCATTTAATACATTTTCTGTTTTATGTCTGAGCACTTCAAGTATTTCCTGCCAAGATCTATTTAAGTAGAACTCCAGGCTAGAGTATAAAATGCATTAGCCTAAAGCCAATTTTACTAGTGTACACAATCCTACTTGTTTTTCACATTTCATTGTTAAGAAGACAGGGAGATAAAATACAAGAAGAAACGAGAGACAAAGAAAGGAGGAGAGAACAATATACCAGATGATGCTATTAACCATTTTGATCCTAGAACCTTTTCCTCCCTACACTCCCTTTCAATGCCAGAATGATTTCTTTCAGAAATGTCTCAGTTCCAAACCGTATACCTTTTAGCATCCCTGGATTACCTTAACCTTATGTATTGTTTGTTTGAGTCAGATAGGGTTTTAATTTGGTAGCAGAGTGGATACATATATTTTTATTTCCTTGGTTTTACTAGGAAAGCACTAGATAAAAATTAGAAAAATGCATTTTCTTGCCCAGTCCTAGATACTTACTGTTGAATTCTTCAAATTAAAAAGATATCACATAAAATGTGATTTTAATGTAATTTAGTAGAGTGGCAAAGCTCAAAGTGAGCATTTGTGTTCTAATTTTGAAGAGCTTCATTTCATTTTTGGCACTACACTATAATGCACTGTTTGTGTAAATTACAAGCAAAAAATTTTGACAAGATCAAGTTAGGTTTGCATGGACAAGGTTTAGCATGACAACGAAAAGCTAGAAATCACCTAAACTTTGAATTACACTATGCTCACTTCTTAAGTATTTGAGGCTTACAAGGTACATGCAAATGTCATCCACATCTTTGCACACAATTGTTGGGATCTGGAGATTAATCTGGGAAGGAAATTTTTACAATGACATTGTAGTGGCTTGGGCAGGCAAATTTCATCCAACATAATTGTTAGCACAGGGGGAATAATCTGGGCAGGATATACTGTATTTCCGAATTAAAAAACTTAAATATAAATATATATCTCTTATATGATAGATACAATGTTATGTTTAGTTTGTGCTGAAGACAAGTGGACTTTTGTGTTTGCGTTGCTGAAGTTAAGCTATTTACGTTTGCTGCGGGAAGCTCTGTTTTTGTTTGCCTAAAGAAAAAAAAGCGGGGGATCTGTTTGCTGATCCCCACTGAGCAGGCAGATGACAGGTCCGTGTCCACTCCGCTGATGACCAGCGGACATGGACACAGCCAGCTGTTATCTATAAGGTGGTTGGATGGAAACAGACTTCCTGTCTGTTTCCATCCGACTATCATTAGATCCAATAGACCAGCGGTCTCCAAACTGTGGCCCTTTGCTAGCCTTTTTCTGACTCTTGGGGCTCTATTCCTCCCACTGATATGAGGCACTATTCCTCCCACTGATACCAACAAGGGGGTACTATTTCTTTCACTGATACCAACAATGGGATACTATTACTCCTACTAATAGGGGCCCTACTCCTCCTCTTACTGACCACAAACGCTCACCGATGCTGGGCCTAGGACATTTTCTGCCCCCGCTGGTCCTCCTAAAGTCTGAAGGAAAATAAACTGGACCATTGTTTGAAAAGTTTGGAGACCCATTCGCCATCCCTCTGCTTTGGTGGACTGGATTGAATCGGATACAGACGTGTGTAAACGGACACATGTCTGTTTACAACCGCTTCCCTATAGAGAATATTGGGTGTTTCGTTCGAGTCCGCCTGAAAAACGGACAGGCAGATCCAATCGGTCCGCTCGTGTGAAAGGGGCCTTTATGTTTATGAAATACGACTGTGCATATGGTTCTAAAGCATTATCACTGTAGCCTATATGTAGTACAATACCTCACAAAAGTGAGTACACCCCTCACATTTTTGTAAATATTTTATTATATCTTCATGTGACAACACTGAAGAAATGGCACTTTGCTATAATGTAAAATAGTGAGTGTACAGCTTGTATAATGCCCTGTATACACGGTCGGACTTTCCGACGGAAAATGTGCGATCGGAGCTTGTTATCGGAAATTCCGACCGTGTGTGGGCTCCATTGGACATTTTCCATCGGATTTTCCGACACACAAAGTTTGAGAGCGGGCTATAAAATTTTCCGACAACAAAATCCGATCGCGTCAATTCCGACCGTGTGTGGACAATTCCGACGCATAAAGTGCCACGCATACTCAGAAGAAATTCCGAGACGGAACAGCTCGGTCTGGTAAAATTAGCGTTCGGAATGGATAGAGCACTTTCGTCACGCTGCAATGCTTAAAATAGTTTAATGCAGCGCACTCTCTTCTTCTTTATAATGCTAGAAGAATGAAATAGTTTTGCTGCTCATATTCACACAGACTTCTCACAAACTTTTTTTCTTTATTATTTATAGTGATTTCATCAATATCTTTTGATTTGTCACATCTGACAAAAAATCTATATATTATTTTTTTTTTTGGTTTGTATTTTTTTCAAGCCAGATTTTATTTTGGGTTTTTTTTTGGTTTGTATTGTTTTCAAGCCTGATTTTGTTGTTAATTATTTTTATTTTTGGATTTTACATCCTGAATATTTCTGTGTGTTTTGTGTGTCAAGTTACCACAACACCATTATTATCTTGTATTATTTAATCTCAAGGAGGTTGCTTGGTGTTGGTGTCTCTTGTTAATTTCACATTATATTTTTGAAATGTACCTGCCTCCTCACAAACAAACTGTCCTTTTTGAAGGGAAACACATAGGCGAGTCTAATTGAAACAAAATTTCCTTTATTAAGGGCTCAGAACCAAACAAAGAGGGAGGCAACGCTGGAGAAACAGCAGAAATTGGCGAAGCCTTTGGCCCCCAGGGCAGACATCAATTATTTCACTGCAAAATTGGTGGCCTGAGGAGTCCATATTTAAGGGAGTGCAGTCTTGTCCAGAAGTCCCAGAGATCCTGAAAGCAGCAGATGACATCTGTGTCCCCAGGCTGTGGTCATACAAGAGACTGTATCTTTTGCCAGACCAGACCGAACCCAGGGTCATCATTCTCTGGTCTTCCTTCCACGCTTCCTTCCACGCTGTGGCTCTGGTGGTGTTGTGGCAGGAGGAGGAGGATGGTCCAACTCACTCAGGTGGGTTTTGTGTGTGATTTCGCCCCTCACCCCCTTAGTTAAGACTTTATAAATAAGGTCCTAACACAGGAGGCGTTGGCCCTCCTGCATGCCCTGCAGTTTGGTGGCAGCCATGCAGGCAAAGGCCTCTTCAGGAGTGGGGGTGGCTCTGAGGGATGCAGAAGCCTCCTGAATCAGCCTGAGTGCTGAATCCTGCACGTGACTCCCCTTCCTGGGTCTTTTGTTTGGAAGGCGGAGGGAAGGGACCTGTGATTCTGTCAGGCTCCTACTGGGCCCGGCCTTCTCCTGGCTGCCACTTAGCCCCTCCTCCTCCTGGCTGCCACTAACCCCCACCTCCTCCTGGCTGCCACATTCCACAGCCTCCTCCTGTGTGCTACATTCCACAGCCTCCTCCTCCTTGCTGAGGACTTCCTGTGTATGAAAAAGGGACTTAGTTTGAGTTTTTAATTCATCAATCACACACAATTTTCACCTCATGATTGTTGCAAATTGAATGTTAACAAATATAACAGACTATCAATCTGAGCCCAGCATTTTTCATTCTTGTCCCAATTATTTTTGCCCACTACTGTCTATTGATATGTCAAACACTTTATTAAATCACCAATTAGTGATCAATAATAACATCTAGTAAACATCATTTATTTTTTGCCCAGAAATCTGTAGAAGAATGTTATACCTGACTCCAGCTGGGCTCCTCCACTTCTTCCTGGCTGGAAGTCCCAGGTTGAACATCGGAAGCCTCAGCTGGGGTGGAAGATAGGGTGGAAGGAAGAGTGGAAGTAAGGGTTGAGAGGGATTCCTTGACTTCAGTCTGGTCTGACAGAAATCGCAGTCTCTCATAGTACAACAGCCTGTGGACATAAACGTCATCTGCTGCAGCTCCGGATCTCTGGGAATCCGTGACTTTCTTGCGCTCCCTAAGATAAGTGCTCCTCAGGCCACCAATTTTGGCTTTTAAATAGGGGATGGTTGCCATGGGGACCACCGGCTTCACCAACTCCAGCAGTTTTTCCAGGGCTGTCTGCCTCTTTTGTTTATGATTATAATGCGGGTGTTTGATCTGCCACAGACAGGGCAGCTCCCTGTATTTATCTATAAACAGGGGGAGGAAGTTGTGGTCATTGAAGCCATCCATTTTATCTGCAAGACACAACACAAGACAAACCCTTGTCATGTGAAACTCTCCTGATCTTGTTACAATATAGGCCTCAATCTAGAAGCAGTATAGGCCCAAGTTTAGATCTTACCTTCGTTATCACGATCGGCGCCTCCGATACTCCTTCCTCCGCTCACAGATCGTACGTACTACGCACGCATGTTACGCTTTACATATACTGCGCATGCGTGAAACTCCGCCCGCCCCTGACGTTCTAGTCTATTCCCTGCCCCTTCTCGTTCGGCGTAGTGGGGGAAGAGCACATGGCGGAGACACAGCAGGTGCGTGCTAATTACAGCAACAAGGAGGAGGAGGAGGATAGCCCGGAGCCAGAAACATCCCGATCCAGATGGAGACGCTTTAAGGCATCAAATATGTCCTTTGGGGAGATGTTGGAAATGGTCGACATACTGAAAAGGACCGACTATGACGGGAAGTATGGACCTCACCCCAACCCTAATGTCAGAAAGGCCAAGATCATGGAGAAAGTGGTCAAAAGTCTGCAGAATAATTTCGGGGTACGACGATCGAAAGATCAGCTCAGGAAGCGGTGGTCGGACCTCAAATTAAGGGAGCATGAGCAGTACAGAAGGATCAGGAGAGTGCTGCAAAAAAGTAAGTAGTTGTGCTGTGCTCCTATTCTTTATTTCTATTACGCTCGTGCTGCTCCATGTACTTTTCTTAACTGTTGTACAGTTTAAAATGGCAACTTTCATGTTCATGGACACATTATTCGTTCGTATGAAACATTGTTCGTTTGGCCTAGAAAACACCATTGTTTTGGCCATATGCATTTGAATACATTTTTTATGGCCTACTTCTCTTAAAATAATTTGGTTGTGTAGATGGGTTTGTAACTAGAATAAAATGCAAACTAGATTCTGTGTAAGGAGAGGACACTCAGCAGCTGTTTACACATCTGGACTCTAGTGTGGGACACAAGAACACAGTGTATACTATACACAAGAACTCCAGTGTATACTATAGGGGTGTCTCCATCTGTTAAGCTTGCACAAAACAGGTAAGTATTCAAGCTTGACAAAGGACAAAAATATTTCTTCATCTTGGAACTCTAACCAAACAGACAATTGTACCCCACTCCCAAGCAATGTTTCATATTCCGATTTCTGCCATCAAATATCTGTGTGCTAAGTATACCTATTTTTTTTTACATAGGGAATAAAAGACTCGGAGGACACCCCTCATCCGAGGAGACAACAGACCCCCTACCTCAGCAAGAAGTGGAGACCCACCAAAGACAAAAGGAGGAGGAGGAAGGAGACGTGGTGGAAATTATCACCACAACAGGTGAGTGTCTGCGACCACAGGCTCAGGTAAGAGATGGATGGCGGCATATTTATAATACATGGTGTGTTTTTGTTTCTATCTTTTTAGGTGATCGTGATGTTGTGGATCCAGGTCATTTCACCTCTGAAAGTGCACAGATCCTGATCCGGGAGATCATGGGGTGTAATAGGGACTTGGAAAACATCCAGAAAAACATCAATGATGTTCTAAAAAAAATGAAGAACATCATTGATGTTTTAGGGAGAGTTTAAAACCCCTCCAAATCCCTTCCTTTTTTGTGCTTTTTGGGATCTAAGAATTTCTAACAGTTTTACCTTAAATGGACATTTCTACTTTTAGTAATGTGACCCAAAAAATTGTTATACAACAAACATGTTGGTTTGTTTTAAAAACCTTTTATAAATGCACATGTGATTGTGCTGGTATTAAAAAGATTGATAATCAAGAATATGTGGATTATTGTTTCAACGCTCCAAAACTTTTGTTGTGCTCAAATTGGTGTTTTCTGTGACAATGGGGGTTATTTCCTAAGGGAAAATCCACTTTGCACTACAAGTGCAGTTTCAAGTGCACTTGTAGTGCAAAGTGTCTTTGCCTTTAGTAAATAACAACCAACAGTGCTTTGTAATGTTACACAATCACGCCATTTTCTGGACTCACCACATTTCTGTCAGGGTCAGTTAAAAGAAACACAAGCAGTAAATGTCACCAAAGATTTTAGTAGTTAAAATTATTTTTTTATTTTAAAAATGTTTCAGACATTGTCTGGCATATTGATGGCCCCCCTACCCGCAAAGTAATCAAGGTATCTAAGACGGACCTCACAGGCACTCAAGGGGGGCAAGCCAGGACGGCCACTTTCAAGCACCATCAGGGTTGGTTAATTATGAATTCCAGCTGGCCCAACTAAGCCAGCATAGTTGGCAGAATTTTGCCTTAAAAAGTTGTGTAGAACACAGCACGCCAGGATGATATGATTCAGTTTGTACTCCGCCATGTGTATGGATGTAAGAAATAGGCGGAACCGGCTGGCCATGATTCCAAATGTGTTCTCCACCACTCTTCTGGCTCTGGCCAGCTGGTAATTAAAAACCCTCTGGTCCGGGGTGAGGGTCCTCATAGGGAATGGCTGCATAAGATGGTCCCCCAGCGCAAACGCTTTATCAGCAACGAAGATGAATGGGAGCCCTTCCACATTGCCTTCTGGAGGTGGCAAGTCCAAGCTGCCATTCTGGAGACGCCTGTAGAACTCCGTCTGGGCAATGACTCCACCATCAGACATCCAGCCATTCTTGCCCACGTCCACATACAGGAACTCGTAAGTAGCGGACACCACTGCCAACATCACAATACTATTGAACCCCTTATAATTATAATATTAGGACCCCGAGTTGGGTGGTGGGACGATGTGGACGTGTTTCCCATCAATTGCCCCTCCGCAGTTAGGAAAGTCCCACCTCTGGGCAAAGTGGGAGGCCACAGTCTGCCATTCCTGTGGATTGGAAAGAAACTGTGGAGTCAAACAAGAAAAAAAAAAAATCATTTTGCACCTAAACAGGGAAAGCAGATTAGACACAAACATTCTTGCCCAACATCAGTATAACATTTATTTTAGGGAGTTTTGAAAGACCAAGGTATAAGGTCCACCTATCAGATTGCCCCTCCCCCCCTCTCATAGGCCATTTCTAACATTTTAGGGAGGTGATGTTTTGGACAGGTAACCCTCTCTACTTCATTGAGATGAATGCCTAAATAATGTGTATTACTTTGGCCAGCCCCTCCTTACTTACACTATTGACAGCCCATTGGACAGGCAAGAAGTGTCATAATACAAAGATATAAATACACATTGTACACATTTTAGCACATTTGGACATTCTGCTATTACTAGGGATGAGGCAAACACCCCCCTGTTCGGTTCGCACCAGAACTTGCAAACAGGCAAAAAATTTGTTCGAACACGCAAACACCGTTAAAGTCTATGGGACACAAACATGAATAATCAAAAGTGCTAATTTTAATGGCTTATATGCAAGTTATTGTCATAAAAAGTGTTTGGGGACCTGGGCCCTGCCCCAGGGGACAAGGATCAATGCAAAAAAAAAGTTTAAAAAACGTCCGTTTTTTCGGGAGCAGTGATTTTAATAATGCTTAAAGTGAAACAATAAAAGTGTAATATCCCTTTAAATTTTGTACCTGGGGGGTGTCTATAGTATGCCTGTAAAGGGGCGCATGTTTCCCGTGTTTAGAACAGTCTGACAGCAAAATTACATTTCAAAGGAAAAAAAGTCATTTAAAACTACTCGCGGCTATTAATGAATTGCCAATCTGACAATACACATAAAAGTTCATAAAAGGCAATACACATAAAATCCATACCAGACCTGAAGGGTCTGGTATAGATTTTGAAGGGGACCCCACACCATTTTTTTTTTAATTCTGGCCGGGGTTCCCCTTAATATCCATACCAGACCTGAAGGGCCTGGTATGGAATTTAGGGGGACCCCCCACGTCATTTTTTTTTTACATTTTGGTTCGGGTTTACCCTGTGGGGAATTCCCATGCTGTTTTTATCAATGAACTTTTAAGTGTATTGTCGGACCAGCAATTCGTTAATAGCCGCGAGTAGTTTTAAATGACTTTTTTTCCTTTGAAATGTAATTTTGCTGTTAGACTGTTCTAAACACGGGAAACATGCGCCCCTTTACAGGCATACTATAGACACCCCCCAGGTACGAAATTTAAAGCGATATTACACTTTTATTGTTTCAGTTTAAGCATTATTAAAATCACTGCTCCCGAAAAAACTGCCGTTTTTAAAACTTTTTTTTTGCATTGATCCATGTCCCCTGGGGCAGGACCCAGGTCCCCAAACACTTTTTATGACAATACCATGCATATAAGCCTTTAAAATTAGCACTTTTGATTTCTCCCATAGCCTTTTAAAGGGTGTTCCGTGGCATTCGAATTTGCCGCGAACAGCCCAAATTGTTCGCTGTTCGGCGAACTTGCGAACAGCCGATGTTCTAATCAAACATGAGTTAGACTCAAACTCGAAGCTCACCCCTAGCTATTACCTATCAAGATAATAATAGTATACAAAAACTTTAAACAGTACCATTTGAAAGTATTCAGGCAGGCCCTTTCACTGCATGCTTTGGGGAATTCATCCATACATCTGACCACAAAAGAGATGGGTATAGTGTGTATGGGTTTGGCAAAGTCAGCAGATAGATGATTGAGGATAGATAGAGAATTGGTATCAGCTGACTTAGCAGTTGAGGGGAGGGCTCCAAATGATTTGGGGACCCTCAAAAAAAAGCCTCTGGCACTCTGCCTGAATTTAAAGCACAAATCACATTTTTACACATTTTAGGGGGTATTTAGGGTAAAGCACTACTATAGAGCTGACAAAATACACTTTTAAGTGACTACATGAGGTGAATATAGGGCCAGGAGTAGAGCATGCTGGGGAGGTAAGTGAAGGCAAAGATGTATGAAGGACAAAAAAAAAATTACAAAACAATCCAGCATGCATGAGAACAAAGGGGACATTCACAGCATATTACAATCATGGTAATTAGGGAATAAGGAAAGAAATACAATATATTAACAAACAAATTATATACAATAAAATGTGATATTAAAGGATAAATCTTACCTTAATATACTCCTTCTGCAGGACCTGGATGATGGCAGAACAGGTCTCTGGAGTAATGATCCCCAGAGCCTGGGGGGAGATGCCTGTTGAGAACTTGAGGTCCTGCAGGCTTCTCCCCATCGCCAAGTACCGCAGGGTGGCGACTAGCCTCTGCTCCGGAGTGATGGCTTGCCTCATGCAGGTATCCTGCCTGCTGATATAGGGGGTCAGCAAAGCCAACAAACGGTGAAATACGGGGTCCGTCATCCGGAGAAAGTTCCAGAAATCATCAGGATTATTCTCACGGATCTCACGGAGCAAAGGCATGTGACAGAACTGGTCACGCTGGAGCAACCAATTCTTGGTCCATGAACTCCTCCCCACCATGTTCATGGACTGGACTTGTGTCAAGGTAAGGACCCCAACACCAAGCCCCCGCACAGCACGAACTCTACGAGGAGTACGTATACGCAACATGGCTAGAAAACGGTCGGCTGCTCAGAACGAAGTAACAGAAAGCACTGAAGAACAGCAAGGCCTGTGAAGAGCGACCTGAAAAACAGCAACGAGCGGACAAGAATGCACTGAATAATCAAATACGAACTCACTGCACGCAGTGAAGAGCAGATACAAACCCACAAGCACAAACTGAACAGCAAAAAACGATCTGAAAACCACAAGCCTGAAAAAGTGCGAATCGTCTCTCACCAAACTTTTACTAACACGAGATTAGCAAAAGGAGCCCAAAGGGTGCCGCGCTTGGTTCAGAACTGCCCTTTTCTAGTCTCGTCGTAGGTGGTGTACGTCACCGCGTTCTTGGCAATCGGAAATTCCGACAACTTTGTGTGACCGTGTGTATGCAAGACAAGTTTGAGCCAACACCAGTCGAAAAAAATCCATGGATTTTGTTGTCGGAATGTCCGATCAATGTCCGATCGTGTGTACGGGGCATAAGAGTGTAAATTTGTTGTCCCCTCAAAATAACTCAACACACAGCCATCAATGTTTAAACCGCTGGCAACTAAAGTGAGTACACCCCTTAGTGAAAATGTCCAAATTGGGCCCAATTAGCCATTTTCCCTCCCCGGTGTCATGTGACTCGTTAGTACTACAAGGTCTCAGGTGTGACTGGGGAGCAGGTGTGTTACATTTAGTGTTATCGCTCTCACGCTCTCATATTGGTCCCCCGGAAGTTCAACATGGCACCTCATGGCAAGGAACTCTCTGAGGATCTAAAAAAAAGAATTTTTGCTCTACATAAAGATGGCCTAGGCTATAAGAAGATTGCCAAGACCCTGAAACTGAGCTGCAGCATGGTGGCAAAAACTATACAGTGGTTTAACAGGGCAGGTTCCACTCAGAACAGGCCTTACCATGGTCGGCCAATGAAGTTGAGTGCATGTGCTCAGCGCCATATCCAGAGGTTGTCTTTGGGAAATTTTCCCGTTTATAACATTAGGTATCACTACACACAGCTAACACCTCTGTCTTGCTGGTGAGTAAGCTTGTTCTTCTCTTGCATCACCCTACAGATTTTGCACTGTACGAAGCTGCTATCTTTGACAACTCCTGGAGCTGCTCTTGCTCTCAAGGGACATTCGTTCCCCCTGCTCGCACATTGGGGACATTCATTCACACCTAATTACCATATCCCTCATATACCAGCATTGGGGTAAGTTATGAACACTTAGACTGTTTTTCTACACCCGGCCTGTATGCATGGTCGCATGATGCGTTGTGTCCATGCATTTTCAGCATATGGGTGCTTTTTGCCTCTTTATAGTACCCCAGCCTATAAGGCCCCTTTCTTTTGTGTTTTCAGATATTTCCCCCGCCCCTCTGGCTCTTCGCCTTTTGGGCCTCTTTGGGATAGTGTTGTCACTCCCGGAATCCCTTCCTGGGGTGGCACATTGGAACCAGTGTGGAGAAGGCGGGGCCAGATATACGCCCGTTTCCTCATTTGGATTCCTGGCGTCCTGTGTGTGTCTTTGCCCCCGAGAATTACTCCGACAGTCAGCCTCCCTTCCTGGTTATACTTGGTTATGTGTATTTTTTTTTTTTTTTTTTCAGAATGATGTTAGATGCAGGAAACATGTTCAATGCATTTGTTTCTAATTACGCTATTTCATGTTTCATTATGTAGTGTAAAATCCTCCTACAATTTGCCCTTGATGAAGGGACTCCTGCAGTCCCGAAACGCGTAGGCTTAGGTGGAAGACTACATGAATACACATTTGGTTCGCTCACCAGTATAATCTTGATTTTATTGTTAATTGACCTTTCTATTTGATTGTAGTAGATTTTTCCTGATATGTATATTCCTGTATATTTGTACCAATAAAATTGCTTTTAATTTTTACTCCGTTGCCTTCAAAGTCCCACCATTTCTTGAGGGGTTATTTCCTTTTCTCTTTGGGAAATAGACGTATGAGTGCTGCCAGCATTGCTGCAGAGGTTTAAGGGTTGGGGGGTCAGCCTGTCAGTGTTCAGGCCATACGCTGCACACTGCATCAAATTGGTCTGCATGGCTGTCGTCCCAGAAGGAAGCCTCTTCTAAAGATGATGCACAAGAAAGCCCGCAAACAGGTTGCTGAAGACAAGCAGACTAAGGACATGGATTACTGGAACCATGTCCTGTGGTCTGATGAGACCAAGATAAACTTATTTGGTTCAGATGTCGTCACGCGTGTGTAGTGGATACCAGGTGAGGAGTACAAAGACAAGTGTGTCTTGCCTACAGTCAAGCATGGTGGTGGGAGTGTCATGGTGTGGGGCTGCATGAGTGCTGCCGGCACTGGGGAGCTACAGTTCATTGAGGGAACCCTGAATGCCAACATGTACAATGACATACTGAAGCAGAGCATGATCCGCTCCCTTCGAAGACTGGACCACAGGACAGTATTCCAACATGATAATGACCCCAAACAGACCTCCAAGACGACCACTGCCTTGCTAAAGAAGCTGAGGGTAAAGGTGATGGACTGGCCAAGCATGTCTCCAAACCTAAACCCTATTGAGCATCTGTGGGGCATCTTTAAACTGAAGGTGGAGGAGCACAAGGTTTCCAACATCCACCAGCTCAATGATGTCATCATGGAAGAGTGGAAGAGGACTCCAGTGGCAACATGTTAAGCTCTAGTGAACGCCATGCCCAAGAGGGTTAAGACAGTGCTGGAAAATAATGGTGGCCACACAGAATATTGACACTTTTAATATTGACCCAATTTGGACAATTTCACTTAGGGGTGTACTCACTTTTGTTGCCAGCGGTTTAGACATTAATGGCTGTATGTTGAGTTATTTTGAGGGGACAGCAAATTTACACTGTTATACAAGCTGTACACTCACTACTTTACATTGTAGCAAAGTGTTATTTCTTCAGTTTTGTCACAAAGATATAATAAAATATTGACAAAAATGTGAGGGATGTACTCACTTGTGAGATACTGTGTTTGTGTGTGTGTATATATATATATATATATAATTTTTGTATGAGGGTGAAAGAGCACTCAATCTGCAGGAGGACATGGGCAGGTGTCAGGTCATACACACACTTGACATGTGAGGTGCAAATACAGTCCTGCATGAAACTAACGCTATATCATCAGCATTCAAATAGCTGTGATTACTGATTTTTTTTTTTTCTTACAGACGCCTTCATTCATACTGGAGAGTGTGGATGGAAGATTTACCCTCTGGGGTGTTTGGCTGGCAATTTTCCACCTGGCTCCTTTGGTTTTGGGTTGCAGGATGTCAGGTGGGGGGGTTGCCCGCAGGGCCCGGCCAAGCGCATTTGGCCAGTTTATTAGGAACTGGACATAAATTAATTCAGTACATGACCACCTTTTAAACAATAGCTCTCAACTGTCTCGTTGCAGGCGCTGTCCTTATTTGGTCCCGGGTTTTCTTTCCCCCTCTCTTCCTTAAATTGTCCGTCCAGGTGTAGTTTGGCTGTAGCTCACCATAGATAGCTTGTTCCATGGCAGTGGTGTCATTTTTTTCAAGTGAGAGTTATTTTCAGTTGGCATGATTTGCTATCTTGCCTTGGGGAGGGGGACAGAGAAGCCAGCTGGTCTGTCGCCGGAAGTCCGGGGGAGAGGCTACACATACTGGGAGTGGATTCATGGGACTGGGGCATGGGAATTTCATTCCTGGTGTTAAGCAGTACTCTGAGTACACTACTGTATGACAGACGTTAATTCTAGATCTGCTCAGTGCTCTTGCTGGATTTTTCAATCTGTCAGCATCAGTCATCGTTCGCAGCATTTCTGTCGTAGCTTTCAAGGGTAGCATTTAATTCGTAGCATTTAATTCGTAGCATTTCTCTGTCGTAGCATTTCCCTGTTGTAGCAGTTCATTCGTAGCATTTCATTTGTAGCATTTTCCTGTCGTAGCATATCATTCGTAGGATTTTCCTGTCGTAGCATTTCATTCGTAGCATTTCATTCATAGCATTTCCCTGTCGTAGCATTTCATTCATAGCATTTCCCTGTCGTAGCATTTCATTCGTAGCATCTCTTTCGTAGCATTTTCCTGTTGTAGCATTTTCCTGTCCTAGCTTTTCCTGTCCTAGCTTTTCTGTCAGCTAGTGCGCACATCCAGGATCTGCCACGTCTACGGATCTATACGGGCTGAAGTTTTGTGTTTAATTGATTGGCATCCCACAATCTTCTCACCTGTATACCATAGGTCATACATGCATGTTCACCATTACACCTTTATAACTACCCACTACGGTCTGTGGGTACTTCAGCCCTGAGTGTTTGTTTTTAATTACCTGTCTTGGCACTGCAGGTTGCTCAGGCTCGCTTACTGCATACGCTAGGGTGGTGTTGTTATTAGGTTCACATTCACGCACTGTTGGCTTGTCATTTATGCACCTACATCCTCATACTTTTCAGGTACAAAGGGGTGTTGTTTTCATGGGTTGGTTGTCTGTTCTCATTTCTCTAGTTTGTGTTTACTTAGATCAGGGCATGTCGCATGTTTCGGAAGCAGCCAATTCGCATTCATCTCTCCACCGCTGCATGGGGGTTCAGTGCATGGTAGCACCCCATCATTAAGGGGTGGGACTATACCAAACTCATAGCTGAGTTTTATCGCTGGTGTACCCTTTTCCTGGCTTAAGCTGGGGGGGGGGGCAGTACTTTTTTAGGTTGTTATTCCCAACCTCCTCCATCCACCAGCGCAGAACATGTTTCCATGCATGATTCTTCAACCCAGATTCGTGCGGTACTTAATGTGCTCTTACGTCCATGCTACAATTGTTAGATGGGATGTAGGGGATCATAGCCCACTCGGCTAGAGCGGAGGTGTCAGCTGCGACCCCGGCTCCTGCTCTTCTCAGTGCACCTGCAGGTGATGTTGGAATTTCTTACAGTGGCATGTAGAATTGGCAGCAAGCTTGGTCACAGGTTATCGATCTGGCCAATGGTTCTTCATCCAGAGTATTCTGAGGGCTTCTACTGAGGGTGGGAAGGTTTCATAGGTTCATGTCTCCGGCTTTCACTGCATTACCTTGGCAATTTGGCCTCATCTGCCAACACTATCAAGTATCTATCAGGTGACCAGCATTTCAGGCCCCTACAAACTCCTGTCAGTCTGTCCATTTTTTGCAGCTCACCCTCTCTAAGCCATCATAAGGGTATTCAGAGAAGTCAGGGATGTTCTCATTGGCACGGCTACCAGTTACCGGCCAGGTTTTTGTGGTGTTTCAGACTTCCTGTATCCTACCCTTGGCGCAGTTGTCAGTTAGTGCTCTAGGCAGTTCTCTTTTACTATGCTTACAACTTCCCCATCATTAGAATAGATGGATAAGCCAGGGGTTTGTGGTTATTTTACTGTACCACAGTAACGGTGTTGGGTTAAAGTATTTGTCCTTCTCTGCAATATTCCTTGGGTCTGCTCCCCATACATCCTCTCACTACAAACAGTTAATTCTCATGTCCAGGTTTTACTTGCCAAGCTAGGCTCGAATCCTAAACCCTTTTCTAGATATTCGTCTGGATCGGAGGCAACTTTCGCAGGTCCCGAACAGGGGGTCCTTTCTTTATTATCAGGTACATGGGGCGCTTGAGATCCTCCGTTTTAGCAGCTACATACGTAAACCCCTTTTCTATAGTCATCCGGGCATTCGCTATTTTCTAGACTGATGGTTGTTGCTGGCCCTTCATTGAAGCTTTCACATCACACCTACTTCGTGTCTCTTTTTGCCCTCTTTTAGGCATACTGACCCGCTAGGCCAAGGCACACCTCAGGTCTTGGTAGTTAGGATTATTGCATTTCCAAGTAAAGACTCTGACTACAGGTTGGAAGGCTGGCAGCAGGCTAGCCTGAATTTGTAGGAGGAGTCTGAGGGCTATATATCCTCCTCCTCCTCCATCAGATCCTTCTTCATTTCCGTGTTCCCACCCGTTCCCCCATACTTTCATCATTTAATTTACATTTCATGCATATTCATTTAGGGTATGCCCTCTTTGAGGCATACTGACCAGCTAGGCCAAGGCACACCTCAAGTCTTGGTAGTTAGGATTATCGCATTTCCAAGTGAAGACTCTGACCACAAGTGCTTTTTAGGGCTCATGCACACTGCATGTTTTTACAGCTACTCCTAAGGGTGTCTGGTGTTTTTTTTTTTTTTCCTGCCTCTAAACTCCATTGTATGTTAGCCTATGGAGGAGATTTACTAAAATTGGTGCAGCTGTGCATAGAACCAATCAGCTTAGAACTTCAGCTTTTTCAATTAAGCTTTGACAATAAAACCTAGAAGTTGATTGGTTACTATGCACAGCTGCACCAGATTTTGTGTGCAACAGATTTAGTAAATCCCTCCCATGTATCCATGCACACATAGACTTTTAGCAGCATTTAGTGGCAGGAAAATTTAAAGGCTGGAAAAAAAACCACTGCCAGTGCATCCAGGAGCAGCAGAGTGTTGGCAGAAAAAAGCTAAAGCTAGTTGCGTTTAGAGCCTGAGCATTAACTAATGTCAATGGCCAGAATAAATTATTATTCTGGCCAATGAAATTAATTAATGCCCAAGAGCTTTTTGCCTGTAAACGCGCCTAAACGCTTATAAAAGTGTTAGACACTTTTTTAAGCATCAGATGTTTTTTCTGCAAAAACAGTGCTGGCAGGAGGAAAGGCTTCTATGAGAGTTTGCAAAACGTCCTGTGTGCATGAGGCCTTAAAATACTTTGACACAGTAGGGGGTCTTCACTAAACAACACAATTTTTTCGTAGGTAAACAGGTAGTGCTACATTTTTAAAGAATATGAATGCATATTAAATAGACAACAGGTAAATAAAGTTTACTTTCTTTTCAGTTGACATGGTTACAATAATAAATGATTGATGATTAAAGTGGCTGTAAAGCCTTAAGGTTTTTCACCTTAATGCATTCTATGCATTTGTGATGTAAAATTCCACGCAGCCCCCCCTTACACTTACCTGATCCTGATCCGATCCAGCGATGTGCCATTGACTCCCGCTGCTGTTAATGAAATTCTGTGCCAAGCGAGCAGAGGTGGCTCTGGAGCGAGCATGCACGGGTGCCTCCATGGAAAGCAGCTTTCCATGGGGGCACTTGCCAAAGAGGAGCCAACGGGGGACCCCCAAAAAAGAGCATTGGGGCTGCTCTGGGCAAAATCATTGCACAGAGCAGGTAAGTATACAATTTTAAATAAAAAATGAAGCTTTATTGTCACTTTAAGCCCTGGTCTGTAAACATTCCAAAAGATGAGTTCTGATATACTTATGCAATAACATTGAAAGGTACAAACACTAATGATAATATAAGCAATCCTACAATCTAATGTATATATACAATATGTGTGTGTGTATGTATCTATTTCTTTTTGTCAAATTTCCTATTGTTAAAAAGAATATATATATATATATATATATACTGTACACTGTACAAACTGGTGGCACTGAAATGTTCAACCAAATGTGTCTTTATTCAGTCATTCCTGTAACAGTTGTCACAGCTTCTACTATTTCAAAACAATAGTAGCCATAGTAGCCATCTGAGTCCGGAAACATTATAGTGATACATATGTTGTACTGTTAACAACGTGGAGGCCTTCATTCCCCATGCGATGACTTCAACTAACAAAACACAAGCTGTGCTGAAATCGGATTGAATCATTAAAGAGATAATGCCTGCAGGTGCTGAACTCTCCTTTCTTGGCACAATGATATATTCAGCTATAGTCTCAATTTACAAGGATTGTTTTTTCATGTTAGTGCGGCAAACACTGGCGCTAAAAAGAATACTACTCACAAAGGAGAATAACTGAACATATGAATACAATTCACCAGATATAGAGGCTATAACCTACAGTAATAAAAAAAGCAATGAATATAATTTAAAAAAGAATGAGAGGCATAATAATATAAAAGAATTATTGGAATACCATCTTGCATAAAATTGAAGGATAAAACAGGCGAGTCTGCACAGTTAAGCATATAGACAAGTTCTACAATTTCTTTTTAAACGGAAATCAGTAATGAATGAACAGGAATACTATTTATGTAGATGTAAATTCAATCACAAAACTTGAAAAATTGTGTATCCACTTTAATAATAATGTAATTTTACTTTGCAATTTTCATTAAAATAAGATCCACTGATTCTGTTATTAAAGTCCTTGTTCAGGCACTTCTTGTTCTGTGGTAGCAATGCTGTGTCTCTGTTTTCCAATTGTGCTCCCGTGTTGTCACCCTGTTACACTCTCCCAGTGGGGAATTTTACTTACAAGCATGCAGACAGCAAAGGATGCCACAGCTGTTGGAGGCCCTGCAGGGGCCGCTGGTTGATTTAGGTCCTCAGCCCTTCTTTCAGCCTCATTTAAGGCGTTAACATCACTGACACCAGTAGTATATTTCTCTTTTCACTTTAATGGGCATACAAGAATTAGACTCACTCTATAGTAGAATGTATTGGCAAGTTAAAGTCAGTCAACATAAGGAATTATAATGAAACACATCCAGGTACATAGAGTTTCTTGCAGTGATTTTAAATCCCAGCATATGCAGTGACTCCAACAGCGTAAACAATAGCTCTCCTTATGAGATGAACTGTGGCAAGTGACACAGATGGGTAACAAACCTGGGTTTGGGCTGGGTCACTTGGGAGTTCTCACAAGGAACGACTAAGCCTAGGCCTGTGGAAATTGAGTCAGGGTCAAATGCAGATCAAATGCAGATCTCAGGATAAAGTAATCTGAATAAAGTCCTAGATGTTATTCTTCTGCCGTATAAGTTGGGGCCCTTGAAGATGTTGGCGCACATTACTGTATGTCTATGGTGTAAGTAGTTATAATTCTGCACCCAGTAGTATGGGCTGAAAGCTATAGGGAATCTTTATAATACAATTCCAGCAGTTGGATTAAAATAAACAGATAAGAGTGACCAAGGTGGGCCTAATTCGGTAACAGCAGAACGATAGAGCAATAGTGTGTATTGGTTTGAAAGCTCAATTTCATTGCAGGGAAACAGAATATACTATGCTAGTATGACTGCAGGTCTGAGACCCTCTCACCACTTTCCTTTCGGCTCTCCTCAGTGACAAGATGTTGGTGGGGCCCCATTTTGATGTACTTTAGTTGTCTGGCAGAAAAGATGGTGTAGACCGTAGCAGTGGATCGCTTCCCCTTCCTCCTGCAGCAGGCCTGGGCAGTGGCAGTTTGGATCCCTGGTTGACGGTTCAGGCTGTCACCAGAGCAGCAGACAGTGCAGCCTTTGTATAGTTCAGTCCAGAAGTCTGTGTCAGGGTACAGCAGCGCCCAGAACGAAATCGGTCTCTTGGCTCCTTCTTCCTCAGAGTGCCACAAACAGCACTTCTTGCTCCACAGCAGCTCTCCAGTTTATCTCTAACTCTCCTTTTGCTTTCCCAGCTTTTCTTTTTATACCCCCACTTCTTGTCCACTCCTTCCGCTCTCAGGTGCACTTGGGTATGGTAGTTATTTTCCCAGAAGTGGTAATGGCTCCGCTCTCTGCTCCAAGCTACATTTCCCAGTGTTCTGCAGTCTAAGGTCAATCCCAATAATAAGCATACCTGCTGCTGCATACCTGCATATTCCAGAAACATTAATTCCTGTTACACAAGTACCAAATCCAGTTACTATGTGATGCACAATCCTCATGCACAAAAAAACTTCCTTTACCTTACATAACTGAACCAACACCTCATTCAATTGTGTCCAGGGGCGGGCTGGACCGGGGGGCAGGGATGCAATTGCCCCCTGGGCTGCTCTTATATGCTGATCAAAGGCTTCTGTGTCATCAGCTCAAAACCGCACATGCGTAGTTCTGGAGCTGGCCGAGTCTAGTACTCTGAGCCAGCGATGTCTCAGGGCTGACAGTCTGTTACAGAGCACAGCACAGCACAGCCCCGCCCAGCCCCTCCCTCCTCCACACGAATGGCTGGCAGAGGATGTACCTGCTCTCTTTCCCCGCCCACAATCCCGGCAGCCCCGCCCACACTCCGGGCAGCCCGTGTGCTGTCTGTGAAGAGGATGTGTGGGCGGGAAAGTTACATCTGAGCAGTCGGCTCGAATTCAGTGAGTCTCCTCAGGCTGGGACCGTCCAAGTAAGTGAGCTCCTCCCTCCCTCTCTCTGCAGCCAAAAAGTTTTTTCTCTAGCAGCCTGTGACATTACCTTGCCCTCCTAGGTGTTGATGTGGCCTCACACTGGCATGCTGCAGTTTGGCTACAGTGCTGGCAGTCTTCCTGCATGTTGCCCCTGGTCCCATAGAGGTTGCACATTTACTGCATGTTCTGAAAGTGCACAAAATGTCCTGCATGCTGAATATTTGGTGCACTTTCAGAAAATGCAGCAAAATGCAAAGTGCAACCTAAAAGAAGTCTGAGGGGCTGCGGCTAAGGAAACCCACCAGTACACCTGCACTGCAGCCCAACCGCAGCACACCAGTGTGAGCCCAAATGCTTGTATTCACTTGCAACAGGCACTGCCACTCCTCTGAAAAGTGATCCATGCTCAGGTCACTTTTCAGAGGCATTTGACAGACAGTGATGAGTTGATATTACATTTCATCCCTGCCTGTTTTAACCCCCTAAATGCAAATCCCTGTAGGTAATTGCACAGTTCACTTTGAACTCCACCTTATTTGCATTACTCTCTGTAGGTATTAGATGGGCTCTCGCCTTATTGTTTGCACATCTAATACCTAAGGGTACTTTCACACTGGGGTGGTGTGGGCGGTAGTGGTAAAGCGCTGCTCGTTTTAGTGGCGCTTTTACCGTTGTTTTAGTTTTAACCCCCGCTAGCAGCCGAAGAAAGGGTTAAAAATGCCTGTGTTGCATTCATTTCAATGGGCAGGGCACCTCTCCCAAACCGCCCCAATAATGCCGGAAATAAGGTGGAGTTCAAAGTGAATTTTTACACCTAAGTGGAGCACTCCTTTTAGAAGATTTGAGGATATTATTAAACCCAGAGACTGGTGGACTTAGGCCACCATAGACAGATTGAAATTCTGCCGGTTCAGCAGAAATTTCAATCTATCTATGTGCAGACTGGTTGTACAGAATTCGATCAACTGACTTCAGTACAACCAGCATGTCTTTATTTATTTTTTTGGCAATCACTGCTGGCTGCTATAGAACACGCACCGACACATGGCTCTTACGGAAGCTTGGTAAATCAAGTGCCAGGCTTCCCTAGCATTACACATGTGGGGCTGTGACCAAGTCTGGGCACAGACTCATGGAAATACAGGAGGGTGCCCAGTAAGAGGAGAGCTGGGATATGACATTACGTCATATCCCTGCCATTTCTAAACGTGCTCCACTGCAGCACTAGGCCCACCACGCCCTTAATCTGGCCGGTGCTCCGGCGTGCACCTGCATGTGCTTCTCTCACTGCACGGTCTCTCTCTCTCTCTCTCTCTCTCTCTCTCTCTGTGCAGGCAGTGTGAAGTGGTCTCTCTCTCTCTCTCTCTCTCTCTCTGTGCAGGCAGTGTGAAGCGGTCTCTCTCTCTCTCTGTGCAGGCAGTGTGAAGTGGTCTCTCTCTCTTTCTGTGCAGGCAGTGTGAAGCGGTCTCTCTCTCTCTCTCTCTGTGCAGGCAGTGTGAAGCGGTCTCTCTCTCTCTCTCTGTGCAGGCAGTGTGAAGCGGTCTCTCTCTCTCTCTCTGTGCAGGCAGTGTGAAGCGGTCTCTCTCTCTCTCTGTGCAGGCAGTGTGAAGCGGTCTCTCTCTCTCTCTCTCTGTGCAGGCAGTGTGAAGCGGTCTCTCTCTCTCTCTGTGCAGGCAGTGTGAAGCGGTCTTTCTCTCTCTCTGTGCAGGCAGTGTGAAGCGGTCTCTCTCTCTGTGCAGGCAGTGTGAAGCGGTCTTTCTCTCTCTCTGTGCAGGCAGTGTGAAGCGGTCTCTCTCTCTGTGCAGGCAGTGTGAAGCGGTCTCTCTCTCTCTATGGGGCAGTGTGAAGCAGTCTCTCTCTCTGTGCAGGCAGTGTGAAGCGGTCTCTCTCTCTATGGGGCAGTGTGAAGCGGTCTCTCTCTCTATGGGGCAGTGTGAAGCGGTCTCTCTCTCTGTGCAGGCAGTGTGAAGCGGTCTCTCTCTCTATGGGGCAGTGTGAAGCGGTCTCTCTCTCTATGGGGCAGTGTGAAGTGGTCTCTCTCTCTCTCTCTCTCTCTCTCTCTCTGTGTGCAGGCAGTGTGAAGCGGTCTCTCTCTCTATGGGGCAATGTGAAGCGGTCTCTCTCTCTGGGGCAATGTTGAGCAGTCTCCCGCCCTCTCTCTGTACAGGGAATGTGGTGTAGATGGATGGTGAGCTGATTCGGTGGTTCAATGGGCTACTTGACTGGACTTGCCCCCCCAGGCCTAAGGCTGCCAGCCCTCCCCTGATTGTGTCTCACATACTCTCCTTCCTAGACGCTGCAGCTTGCAGCGGGAAGGTTTCAATAGCAGAGGTAGTTCTGTCTATCTGAAAAGTTGTGGGCAAGGTGAGGTGTGACCAAGTAGTGACTGACAAGCTACAGGCTGACAATGCAGATTTTCATCCCTCTGTAGTGCAAGCAAACAGCCTATGTAAGGGCCAAAAAGCTGCTCTGAATTCAGGAGCAGAGCAGAATGGTTGGCGTACCACTCCAAATAGCTGCGTTAGGTGGACTTCAATGGCAGGCTCAACAGGTATTTGTGGGACATTACAGAAGGACTAAGAAAGTGCAGATGCACTTATAATTATGTGCTGTGGCACATATTTTTATTTAATAAGAGGCTCCCGCTCTGTTTTAAGGTCTATATGTACTTAAATATGAAACCATTAAAGTATACCGTAAGTAGACTTATTTACTAAAATCTTAAACTTATAATAATTGCAAAAGTCTATTTCAATATTTTTAAAGCTGATCTCTGGGCACAACCAAAAAAACCTGCGTGCTCCCAGAACAGTTACCGGCAGGTAACTGAAAGTTCCCGATTGTTTCTTTTACAATCAGGAGCTTTCAATCTATGTGACCACTATGACAGTCAATCACGGCGGTCAAATGATCATAAACCCTGTCACACCTCCCGGTATCTGAAACCCCTTAGAGGGCCGGGAGGCGCTGCGCAAAGGGGTTAACACCTGGTATGATCTTAATTGCATATTTAAATTAGCCCAGCTTGGCACGATGTAAATTTGCATATTTCATACCTCAATGACCGCTGGGGAATCTGGCAATCACTGTAGTGTTTGGCACTACTACAGTGATTGCCATAGTCTTCAGGGTCCTGTGTCGAGCGGCTTCCCCGCTGCATACTGATCACCCTGAATCCCTCTCAGGATTGCTGTCATTCACAGAGCACCATAGGTGTCCCAAGTGCATTAGCATTAACATTCTGTGTGCCGGCGGGGAGATGGGAAATATCTCCCTCTGACCAGTTCTGCCATTAATAAAGTGCTACCATACCTCTCTTTCACTGCATTGGCTCTGCCATAAGAGTGTGGGTGTAATATACATATACACATACATACATACATACACGCGCATGTGTGTTTGAGCTTTGGGGTGCACATCCTAATGCAATAGGCTGCGCACACCTATGCAGAGCACCATGTAATTTCTTGAATAAAACTAAATCTCTGACAGGAAAAGAAAGAAACAAGGAGAAGAGGAGGGTGGTGAAGTCTAGAGCTCCACCCCATTCAATCAGAGAAAGACTTGTATTCATTGAAAAAAAAGGCATTCTGTAAATGGTGGCAGTGCTGAGCAAGTGACCCTCGGTGCTTAGTGTGCAGAAGGGAAGCTGCTCACCACAGGGAATTTTTGCTCTTTCAGGAAAGATTGTGGTGATCACCATAGTACAAACAACTACTACAGTTATTGTCAGCTTTCCCAAAAGCCTCTCAGGTAACAATAAAGATTACTGTACATACTCAAGTATAAGTCGAGTTTTTCAGCACATTTTTTGTGCTGCAAGTGCCCCCCTCAACTATATCTGGGGTTCCTAGCACCAAGTGGCCCCGACATACAGGGCCCCATAATCGGTTTGGAAAATGTCATTTTCTGCTGCAGAAAAGTGCTTGACATTTTCTGAACCAAATTTGGGGCCAAGTATCTCAGGGCCACTTGGTGCTAAGAACCCCAAATTTGGTGAGCAAACCCAGTGGAACTGGTACCATAACGTATCCAACGCTGGGGTTCCTAGCACCAAGTGGACCCGAGATACAGGGCCCCAAAGCCGGTTTGGAAAATGTCATTCTCTGCTGCAGAAAAGTGCTTGACATTTTCTGAACCAATTTTCGGGGCCCCGTATCTCAGGGCCACTTGGTGCTAAAAACCCCAGCTTTGGATATGTTATGGTACCAGTTCCACTGGGTTTGCACACCAAATTTGGGATTCTTAGCACCAAGTGGCCCTGTGATACGGGGCCCCAAATTTGGTTCAGAAAATGTCAAGCACTTTTCTGCAGCAGAGAATGACATTTTCCAAACCGATTATGGGGCCCTGTATGTCGGGGCCACTTGGTGCTAGGAACCCCAGATATACAGGGCCCCAAAATCGGTTCGGAAAATGAAATTTTTTGCTGCAGAAAAGTGCTTGACTCGAGTATTAGTCGAGGGGGGCACTTTCAGCACAAAAAAAAGTGCTGAAAAACTCGACTTATACTCGAATATATACGGTAATCTTTATTGAAAGAGCAAAAATTCCCTGTGGTGAGCAGCTTCCCTTCTGCACACTAAGCACTGAGGGTCACTTGCTCAGCACTGCCACCATTTACATATTTTATGGTGCTAGTTCCACTGGGTTAGCACTAAGTGGCCCCGAGATACGAGGCCCCAAAGTCGGTCAACTGTGTCCACCTGCAGCAATGTCATTTCGGGACTCTTTGGGTTCAGAGACCCCAAATTTTGGCTGCAGCTAGGGGGCATCTAGGAACCCTTAACTACCGAGTTTGAAGTTCAGGGGACCTATGGCTGCAAATGGGCACAGTAAGGCATGCAAATGGGCACAGTGAGGCTGCAAATGGGCATTGTTGACCCTCTTTTCCACTTACAGTAGCTGCGCATTTCTCACCCTCGTCTTATACTCAGGTCAATAAGTTTTTCCCATTTTTTGTGGTAAATTAGGGCCTCGACTTATACTCGAGTATATATGGTATACCTGGATTTTAGCTTTAAGTAGATAAGCGTACACCTATCTCCATTCAAAATCTTTCATTTTCATGCTATATGCCTATGGTTCATAATCTTCACAAATAGGTGGCCTTATCTCTGGTAGAAGCCCCTATTTCCTGTGAAAGGGACTGATTATCACTGCCTTTCTGCCTGTGAGCAGGAGGACCATTCACCACACCTCCCCTATATTGTTTATTGATGTAGCACTGATGTGGTGACATCAGTGCTGCCTGCAGGATGAGGAGAGCAGGAGCAAGTGGAGGCTGGGTCTACACAGCATCTTTATTCCTAGTACCAATCTGTTCTTCATAAATCATCCTCCCCTGTCACTTTGCAAACCTTATCCCTAGCTGTGCACTAATGCACAGCATAATTCAATATTTCCACTGTATCACTCAGCAATGAGCCAATCAGGAGCATCTTGAGGCCCAAGCACTACATCTATGAGCACTTCTTAGTTTCCAGCTGCTCACATACAGGAAAAGCAGCTGTAGCGCTACCCCCGTAAGAGCCGCTGGTGAATAGGCATCCCTCACCCTGCACAGCCAGACACAACAAATTTTCACAGCATGCTCGAGTCAGGAAACAGTCCAGGAACTTTGTTTTGTTTATTAGGGGTATTCAACTTGGATGGGGGTAGGGATATTATGGGATGTACACCTGACTTTACAGCAAAAAAAACTCTTCAGGGACACAACTATATACAGTCCATATACACTTTTCTTCTGCCTCCTTCACAAATCTTGCTTGCAGAACACTCAGGCCCAGCTGAAACACTGTGTGAGGGATCTGACAAGACACTTTCCCAGTGTCCAGCTACCCTCCTGTGGCTACTGATCCCAGCACCACCTCTCAGGCACTGACAGCCCACCTGGCTGCAGCTGCCCCTTTCACTAGCCTTCCTGGCTAATCTTCAACAGTCCTCCTAGACTGACTCTACAACCATCTCAGACTGCCACTCCTCAGTCCTCTCAGGTTACCTCTCAGTCCTCCCCGACTGTCTCGCTCACTGGCCACCAGCCACCAACTGTCTTCTCCCTGGAGATCTCCCAGCAGTGCTTGCTGGCCCCTACTGTCCTCACACCTGCTCCCGTGCCACTGGACAGGACTCCTCCTTATGTTGTCAGAAGTTCCCTTCTGCACCCGAGCCTCAGGCCTGAAGTCACCCCCCCCCAGACTAGGGGGCTACCCTCAAGGGCCTCCGAAAGCCTCCTCAGCACTCCATCTCCAGCTTCCACCTGAACTCGTCTGCCCCTGCTGGCCTGACCATTTGATTATTTAAGAGGTCCTTCCCCCTGCCAGCCCATTTGGACGGGGATTGGCTGGGGCCCTCATCAATACCCCAGGCAGCTCCTCCTAACCTCCCTCCCATTTTTCTGAAAGTTTCTGAAAAGTTCCAGCAAGTAAATGGAGGTATCAGAGACACCCCTCTGCCAATCCCTCCATTGGCTGCCACTCAGTCTACGAATTAAATTCAAGATAACTATAACTTACAAAGCCATCCACAACCTGGCCCCCAGCTACATCTCTAACCTAGTCACAAAATACCAACCTAATCGTTCTCTTGCTCCTCCCAAGACCTCCTGCTCTCAAACTCCCTTGTCACCTCATCCCATGCTCACCTTCAGGACTTCTCCAGAGCCTCCCCCATCCTCTGGAATGCTCTACCCTAATCCGTCCGATTTTCTCCTACTTTGTCCACTTTCAGACGATCCCTGAAAACTCATCTCTTCAGAGAAGCCTATCTGGCCCCCACCTAACAACTGTACATTTATCTTTTCAATCAGCACATCACCCACAGTTATTACCTCTTGTATCTCTTGAGCTTCCCTCTTAGATTGTAAGCTCTAAGGAGCAGGGCCCTCTGATTCCTACTGTATCAAAGTGTATTGTATTTGTACTGTCTACCCTCAAGTTGTAAAGCGCTACGTAAACTGTTGGCGCTATATGATAACTGTATAATAATAATAATAATAATAATGCTGCCTGATTAGTCATTCCAGCCTCTCTGGATCACTCACCTTGACCCAGATTCAAACACACAGGCTTGGTTGCCAGCTAAGCCAAACATTGTACCTACACTACAGAAAAAACCCTATCACACTAGCACACTAAACTAGAGAGTGCTACACAGGACTTTGTCAGATGCCAGGCCACACATTATACGGAGCAAAATGCTAAGAAAGTGGTGGAAGACACATGGAGCCCTAAGCACAATAAAGGCATTAGATAAAGGTGCACTCATACCCAACATCTGCAGTCTGTAACATCTATACACAGAGCAGGCTGTGTGTTAGTATGTGGGTTAGCACCTCCTTCTGATCAGGGGTCAAATTGACTTATCAGTGCTCCACAGTGGAAGAAAAATATGAATGTTACTCTTCCCACCACCAACTTGGAGACAGTTCAGGAGAGACAGTGCAGAACCTCCCACCAGCTTATACAACTTAACAGTTCTTTGTGAACTACACCCAAATTCCAGGGTAAGGCCATGCTGATGCTGAGGACCATGTACCAGTAGCCCAGGCACTTGGGGGGTGCATCCCAAATGACATGGACCACCCCACAATTGGGATAATTCATCATCCAGCCACCACCCCTCTCATTTCAAACTGGCTATTCTTAAACCTAAAGCTGCAGCCCACACAGTCCACTCACCGTTTCCTAGATGGCAAAATTGCTTTTTCATATCTTTTCTGGTTTCCAAACCTAGCAATAACAGTTCCAAATATTGGTATTAACATTTGCCAAACAATAGCAAGTACAATGCAGTCAATACCTAACAAAAATCCTGGCTATTTTTAGTATGAGCACTAGGAGGTGCTGCGGTGCCACATTGAGTTCAAGTCCATAGAAAAGTATCTCTATATAGGGTGCCTGCAAAGGGGGAAGTTCATAGTCATCTACATCAGTGTATCTCCAGCCCAGTCCTCAAGGCGCCCCAACAGGTCACGTTTTCAGGATTTCCCTCAGATGAAATGGCTGTGGTATTTACTAAGGCAGTGAAACTGATCAAATCACCTGTGCAAAATAACGGAGAGCCTGAAAACATGACCCGTTTGGGACGCCTTAATTTTGCCCATTCAGATTACTCCTCATATCTTGCCCCTGTTACACTCCCATCTTCTCAAAATTTTCTGGGGCCCAGTTAGATCAAGGCTGAATAAGAATGGGTTATATAAACCTAAAATATGCATAAGCCTAAGCATATCCAATATAAACTATTATTACAAAGCCATTCAGATTATACTTTAAGCCCTCGTTCACACCTATGCGAATTAGATGTGGCTTACACCGCATCTAATTCGCAGGACATTTTAAAATACATTCATATGAATGCATCTAGTTCACATATGTGCATTGCATTCGCACTGCGCATTGCACAAAAAACGTGTCCGTTTTCTGGGCATTGCAGTGCGAATTACGAGCCCCTTATCTTCTATGGGAACGCATCTGCTTCGCAGATGCATTGCGTTCTGAACATGGATTTTCTCCTTCTCTTCACTTCACCTCCCCCTCTCCCTCCCCCTCTCTCTGCTCACTGATCCTGAGCTAAAACGCAGATGAGTCTTTGAACAGGAGATTATTATCTCCCCAGTGAAACCTGAGCTTCAATTCGCACCGCACATGTGTGAACCCAGGCTTAGTCTAAATGCACTCCACAATGGACCTCTCATTATGGGCCTACAGTATCTCACAAAAGTGAGTACACCCCTCACATTATTTAAATATTTTATTATATCTTCTCATGTGACAACACTGAAGAAATTACACTTTGCTACAATGTAAAGTAGTGAGTGTACAGCTTGTATGACCGTGTAAATTTTCGGGTCCCTAAAAATAACTCAACACACAGCCATTAATGTCTAAACCACTGGCAACAAAAGTGAATACACCCCTACGTGAAAATGTCCAAATTGGGCCCGAAGTGTCAATATTCTGTGTGGCCACCATTATTTTCCAGCACTGCCTTAACCCTCTTGGGCATGGAGTTCACCAGAGCTTCACATGTTGCCACTGGAGTCTTCTTTCACTCCTCCATGACGACATCACGGAGCTACAAATGTGTAAAACAATCAGCGCCACCCTAATAATTAATCAAGTGCAAAATTTCAGCCGCAATACACTTTAAGTCAAATCACTACACTTTAAAATAAATTTAAAAAAAATATATATATATATATATATATATATATAATGTATGTATGTGTACCAAAACACACACATACACAGAGTGCAGCTACAGTGATAGTTCAATGCTATATTAAGTGCCATGTATACATGCAATAAAATTCTAAATCATGAAAAATTCATTAATTAATGTACCATAAATCAATATCAATCTTGATATTAGTGCTCCAGTGTTATCATATCACGTGCTTCTCAATAATTCCTGTTGCTTGTGCACACCACCACCAGCTATTTAATCTGCTCACCCTTAAGGATGAGTCAGGAAGACTCAAATGAACTCTTTATTTTCACTCCCCAAATGTGTCTCAGGAATCAGCTGTTCAATTTCTCCCTTTTACAATCTCCACTCCACCCAATGTGTCCCTCACAGTTAGGGGGGTTGATCATGTAATCAAAAACACAGCCAATATAGTGCTCTCTGATATAAAACTTTTATTGAAAACCCCGCTAAAAGAGGACACTTAATAGATATAAAAACAAAATTCACTTGTTACATGTATTGTAAGCGTCTGATTGCTCACCACCGTGGCTACGCAACGTCACAGGCTCAGATCCTCTCCTCTGCACATGTATCGACCTCTGAATGGTCTTCCTCAGCAGACATCACGGAGCTGGTGGAGGTTAGAGACTTGTGCTCCTCCACCTCCCGTTTGAGGATGCCCCACAGATAGGGTTTAGGTCTGGAGACATGCTTGGCTAATCGATCACCTTTACCCTCAGCTTCTTTAGCAAGGTAGTGGTCGTCTTGGAGGTGTGTTTGGGGTCATTATCATGTTGGAATACTGCCCTGCGGCCCAGTCTCTGAAGGGGGGGGGATGATGCTCTGCTTCAGTATGTCTCAGTACATGTTGGCATTCATGGTTCCCTCAATGAACTGTAGCTCCCCAGTGCCGGCAGCACTTATGCAGCCCCAGACCATGACACTCCCACCACCATGCTTGACTGTAGGCAGGACACACTTGTCTTTGTACTCCTCCCCTGGTTTTTGCCACACACGCTTAACACCATCTGAACCAAATAATTTTGTCTTGGTCTCATCAGACCACAGGACATGGCTCCAGTAATCCATGTCCTTAGTCTGCTTGTCTTCAGCAAACTGTTTGCGGGCTTTCTTGTGCATCATCTTTAGAAGAGGCTTCCTTCTGGGATGACAGCCATGCAGACCAATTGAATGCAGTGTGCAGCATATGGTCTGAGCACTGACAAGCTGATCACCCACCCCTTCAACCTCTGCAGCAATGCTGGCAGCACTCATACGTCTATTTCCCAAAGACAACCTCTGTATATGACACTGAGCATGTGCACTCAACTTCTTTGGTCGACCATGGCAATGCCTGTTCTGAGTGGTACCTGTCCTTTTAAACCGCTGTATGGTCTTGGCCACTGTGCTGCAGCTCAATTTCAGGGTCTTGGCAATTCTTATAGCCTAGGCCATCTTTATGTAGTTAAAGAAGATTTTCCTCTAAATGGGACTTTGAAAGGGCAGTGTTTATCTAATTGGTCAGACAGTGGTAAAAATATAATGTTTTTTAATAGAGTAAAGTTCAAAAGTAACATGTACAATAAGCCTAGGCCATCTTTATGTAGAGCAACAATTCTTTTTTTCAGATCCTGAGAGAGTTCTTTGCCATGAGGTGCCATGTTGAACTTCCAGCGTCCAGTATGAGAGAGTGAGAGCGATAACACCAAATTTAACACATCTGCTCCCCATTTACACCTGAGACCTTGTAACACTAAAGAATCACATGACATGGGGGAGGGAAAATGGCTAATTGGGCCCAATTTGGACATTTTCACTTAGGGGTGTACTCACTTTTGTTGCCAGCGGTTTAGACATTAATGGCTGTGTGTTGAGTTATTTTGAGGGGACAGCAAATTTACACGGTTATATAAGCTGTACACTCACTACTTTACATTGTAGCAAAGTGCAATTTCTTCAGCGTTTTAACATGAAAAGATATCATAAAATATTTATAAAAATGTGAGATACTGTATATAGATAATTTGGACATCCATCTGATCTCCATTGGCCTCTCTCCATCGTCCATAAGCCCAATTTTAGGAAGTACTTTATCCATTTAGGACTCTAAATATTCCGCTATCCTAATCTCTCCTCGGCTACCCTTTTTCCGTCTATTTAACAGCCCTTTGTTCCCTCCTGGTATTGTCATGTACCTGATGGTGGAGCCCGATATGCAGGGAGAGGCCTCTCTTACAACTCTGACTTGAGAACCCCTGATAGGACAGACAGGAGGCTCGGGTTTACAGAGTGGCACAAGTGCCTGACAGGAACCCTGGTGTTGGAGCTGAGCTGTGCTTCTGAAGACTCTGCGAAGATGCTGGTAGTGCAGAAGATGGCTGGAGCTGCAGACTGGCCGAAGACAGGAACAACTGGAAGCCGGACACAGCAGTCAGAGAGGGAGGTGTACTGTAGATCGGAGCACTAGCAGGTGACAGGCCTGGGTGAGTAGCAGGCGGGAGGGTCAGGTACAAGTTCAGAGGCAGAAGCAGAGTCATGGTACAGGCCGGGTCGGTAGCAGGTGGGCAGCAGGTAGACCGGGGAAGAGGCAGAAGCCTAGTTAGGACAAGCCGGAATCAAAGGCAGGCAGAAGGCAGGGATAGTCAGTAACAAGCCGAGTCAAACAGGAATGGGTATACAGGAACAAGCAGGTAGCAAGGGTTTCCAGGAAACGCTGTAGACCGGACAGCAAGAGGCCTGGACATCAGTTTCCTTTAAATAGCACATCTGGTGCCAAGAGTTGTCACAATGAGCGCATGCTCCCGTGCCCGTTCGCGCATCGTCTATCGCGTGTCTGCGCACGTTCATGCACCAAAGACTCTTCTTGAGGGAGGCCTGTGCACAAGTGTTCTTCTGCCACCTTGGTTGCTGGCTTGCGCTTCTTGACAGGTATGGAGAATAGATATGACAGATGGTGAATATCTAGTGGATTCTACACAGTTTATTCAGTGTTGACTGACCGTAGGGTTGCTACATTCAATCGAATTCTAGAGAGTCATCAAGGCCCTAGCAAGGAATTATTTTGCTACATACAAATAAGACACTTGTCAGACTCCTTAATCACTTGGCTACTGGGCACTTTGACCCCCTTCCTGCCCAGGCCAATTTTCAGCTTTCAGTGCTGTCACATTTTGAATGACAATTTGAATGCAATTTTTATCATTTTTTCACACAAATAGAGCTTTCTTTGTGTGGTATTTAATCACCACTGGGTTTTTTTTTTGCCTAAACAAATGCAAAAAGACCAAAAATTTTGAAGAAAAAAAACAAAAACATTTTTCATAGTTTGGTATAAAATTTTGCAAACAGGTAATTTTTTTCTCCTTCACTAATG
This sequence comes from Lithobates clamitans, assembly GCA_037952925.1. NCBI lineage: Eukaryota > Metazoa > Chordata > Amphibia > Anura > Ranidae > Lithobates > Lithobates clamitans. The sequence continues at coordinate 273,304 of JBBGZY010001374.1, read as the reverse complement.
TGTGCTGATGAGGCTGCACTGATGGGCACCGATAGGCTGCACTGATGGGGTGGCACTGATAAGGCAGCACTTATGGGCAGTGATGAGGCAGCACTGATAGGTGAGACCGATGGGCACTGATAGGTAACACTGAAGGGCACCGATAGGTGGCACTGATAGGTGGCACTGATGGGCACTGATAGGCAGGACTGAGAGGTGACACTGATGAGGAGGCACTGGTGGGCACAGATTTGCAGCACTGGTGGGACTGAACTGATAATCAGGACACTAATAATCAGAGCCCTGATTATCAGTGTAGATGTCCCTCTAACAGAAGCCGGTTATTGGCTCTCCTCTCCTCACTCTGACAGAGTGAGAAAAGTAATGTCGATAACCGGCTTCTGTTTACATCATGATCAGCTGTCATTGGACACAGCTGATCACGTGGTAAAGGGCCGCTGTCATTTGCCCTCTACCCCATCTGTGATTATCTGAGTCCGAAGGACTCAATGATCACAGAGCGCCCCGACCGGGCAGCACGATCATGGGAGGACATCATATGACCGCTTCCCAGCAAAGAAGCTGTCATTCGGCTATAACATGGGCGGGAAGTAGTTAACAGAGAACACAAGCTCCCCCACAACCAAAACACCTTTTGAATATCTTTGTAAATCGAATCCTACAACCAAGGGTGTGTTGACGTTATTGTACTGGTCCATATTGGATAACACCTCTAATGAAAACCTATAATATTGCACTTGCCAGGAATAGGACCTTAACAAAACCCTTTCCACTGATGAATGGATAAAGATCTGGCAGGTCACGTCCAAAAGATCTCGTAAGGTACAGATGCTGGTGAGTTCCTTAAAGGTGCTCTCTCTTAAGCACTTTACACTAAAATAGCTAAATGTATCCCAAAATAGCCTTCCTTGTGGTTTAGACGATGCCGGGAAACAAGCGACATGCTCTATATATGGTAGACCTGCCCAAAGTTAAAATGTGTTTGGATTAGGGTCTATACAATGATCAACTCAGTATTGCAGATTAATAATTGTAAGGACCCTTGGGAGGCTCTCCACCATAAACCGATAAGTGATGTCCCTGATGTGTTCTCATTACATACCTCTTTATAGCTGCTAAACAAACCATTGCCCATTCGTTAAGATTTCCTTCTCTAAATTTCGAGGAGGTCAAATCCAGGATCCATGGTACTTTTGCTAATAAAAAACTGACAGCTATACTTCACAATTTTTTTCTTTTTGCAATTTTGCAGCCCTGGCTCAATCACTTCCCCCTGTCTCAGCATACTTTTTATTGCTTGCTTCTCTAAAATAAGAGTGGGCTCTTATCTTCCTAACCATATCTCAAGAGCTTTTCAAGCAGCCTCCGTGGTAAGATGTATCAAAGAAACCACCTTAGGCAAAAAGAATGGCTGGGGCCATAAAAACCATCTTTTCCTGGTGGGGTATCAGGAATGACTACTTACTGGAAAGAACAGCCAATTCCAAAACTCTTCGAGTTGAAGTAATGGGGACCAGAAAAATAACTTTCAAAAGGATTAAAGGAATATCTTCTCAACTGAGTCTTAACCGGTGGAACAATGTGCGTAACACCTCTTAACAAAAAGTCTACAGCAAAGAATGTGAATCAATGGTTCTCTGAAAGAGAATTGCCAAGGCCAATATTTGACCCTTGACCACACTGAAAGCCAGTCCCTGATCTACCCCTGATACTGAATTTCTATAAAGGGAAAAAATTATGTTTTATCATAGTTCTTTCATTTTATACTATGAAGAATTAAAAGACTAGCTTTACATGAACTACTGTCTTCTTAGTTAAAGTGGAGGGCCACCCTGAAAAAAAATATTACACCAAAAATCCTAAAAAAAATAAAAAAAAAACATTTGAAAAAATATTTTTTTTTAAACTTACCTAAACCCTTGTTGTTAGGCAGTCTTCCTAATCTGCCTCTTCCTTTTCTGTGGCGTCTTCTGCTCCTCGGTGAGTGGCCCCGTTGTCTTCTGGGAACTGTGTGTGTTCCCAGAACACCACGGGGCCATTCACAGAGTGCCGCGCCGCTCGCGCGTGCGCAGTAGGAAACTGGCAGTGAAGCCGCAAGGCTCCACTGCCTGTTTCCCTTACCTAGGATGGCGGTGCCGGGACCCAAGAGCCGAGGGACGGGTCGGCCTCGGGCGGCTGACATCGTGGGCACCCAGGACAGGTAAGTATTTATTTAAAGTCAGCAGCTACAGTGTTTGTAGCTGCTGAATTTTAATTTTTTTTTTTTTTTTTAGGCTGGAATCCCGCTTTATTTATACACTGCCTTAGAAGGACTATTTGTTGAGATAAAGAGCCAGTATTGACTCCCAGTAAATACACCTGGATGACAGGGAATCCTCAAATAAGCTGAAAGATTCTTAATCAAAGTAGACAGTTTCTTTTCATATGAACAGGATGGAATTTCAATAAAACTATACTTCTTTGTTTACCAGAACTTCAGAGATCATAAAAATGAAACTGTGGACAGGACAAACTTTATTTGCCCAGGTGAAGAAAAGTAAATATTCTTGGACAGTTTAAACAATGACCATTTATCTCTATAGTTCACCAAATGAAGGACAGCGGGAAAAAGTCTTTTCTATCCTCCAATGTGAGGAGGAAAAAAAAAAAAAAAATTAAAGACATCAAGGAAATTAATACAACTGCTAACTCTAAAAATATGTGGACACTTTACAATATATATTGATACACACAGAACTCAATTATGAATGTTAGTGTGTTTATATATGAGTGCAACCTCTACAGTTCATCATATGAAAACTGAACTATTGACAACATTGCAGTTTATTTAAAGTGGTTGTAAACCCTTACACACCACATTTACCTACAGGTAAGCCTATAATAAGGCTTACCTGTAGGTACTGGAAATATCTCCTAAACCTGCACGGTTTGGAAAATATTTACCATAAACATTTGCGCTGACATCATCGGCGCATGTGCACTGCAGAAAGGGCACAATCATGCCATTTCCATAGGGCACGTGCCATGACCGTCGGCTTCCGCGTGCATGCATGGGAGTGATGTCACGTGACTCCAGCCAGTAAACATAGCTGGAGTCTATGGCCCCAGAAGGAAAAGGGGTGAAGATCGACGTGGGGATACGGGGACATCGCGGGTTTCGTTTGCAGGTAAGTGGCACATAATGGGCTAGTATGCGATACATCGTTATATCTGAAACTACACCTCTTTATAGTTAAGGTGTTATATTTAAAATATTGCTGCACTTGAAAATGCATAGATTTGGCAGTTATCAGATCATCTAACCATTCTATATATTTTAGAGAATATCAAATGGTCACAATTTGTTATAGTGAGAAATTAATCAATCCTAATTTAGAATAGACACTCCTTGTCCTAGAGTAACACCTAGTGGTCGAAGATGGTAATGCTTGAGTAAACACGAGTTGACTATTCAATGAACCAACCAATTAGGAATAAGGTAACACCTTCTGGGTCACCCCCTGGTGTGTTTTATATTTATAACTGTATTGTTGTCACAGTATAAGAGGAGAAGTCAGGTAGACAGATGGGGGGATACATCTGTCATTAGAGGAACACAAGGGGGAACTCATCATCACACATCATCTGAACATCAGAAAAGCATCATCTGACACATTAATGACGCCAGGACACAACTCCAGCATAGTGAATTGCCATTTTAGGAAGACAACTACAACCAGTAATTGGCAGCCATCGTATTAGGTTCTGGTAGCGACTATTTTAAGCCAACAGCATTTTAAAAGGGTAACTATAATAAATATTCTGTTGATTTGTTTGCTTCATTCGATAAAGCCAACTGCTATATTTCTTTTGACAACTTAATTGCTCTCCCCACGATAATGTAATCATTTAAAAATTTTGTTTTTACTTTTTAATTAGTTTTCTGTTTTTTGGGCCATAGTGGCATACCATTTTGCATATTTTGACGATTATTCCTTCTGCAGGGGAATAACCATTTAAGTGTGTAAAATGCAGACTATTGTCTGATAATTAGTTATCAGTGATTACTCTGTCTACAGGGAGAAATTAGTTATTGAAATTATTATATATATGCACACACATCATTTATTGATCATTTAACATCATGTTCTGCTCCTCCACCTGTCCCTGACTGGGAAGTTTTTTTTTTCTCTTTCCAGTTAGAGACTGTTACCTCCCCCAGACCACCGGGGTGACTCGTTCACTATTGTTTTTGGGGAAGGGTTTTATGGTGTGCGGGAATGGGTTCTCACACACCATTGGGGATTGGGAACATAATTTCCACTTGTTTCTGGTTGTTCTGGTCCTAGAAGGTCCACCTCTTCCTCTACAATCTCCACTTCTTCTTCTCTTCTCCCTCGAAGGTCACCTAGATGTCCACTCACTCCCGAATCGGAGGTTCTCCTCTGCTCCGCACAAGGTAAGTCCCACTCAGACCTGGTAGCTACCCCCTCCTCTGATCCATGCACGTAAATGACACACCACCACCGCAACTACACATAGTCTCACATACTGTGCAGGGCCTTAACTCCCCTGTCAAACGGAGAAAAATGTTCAAGCTATATCAATCCCAAAAGTCTGATATCTTTCTGCTTCAAGAGACCCACTTTTCCAAGTCATACATCCCATCATTTATTCACCAACACTTCCCCCAATTTTACCTCTCCAACGCAGAGAATAAAACAAAAGGAGTAGCCGTCTGTTTTTCCAAACATTTATACTTCTCTATGTTGCACACAACCAGGGACCCCTCAGGTAGATACATTTTGGTAAAAGGCACCATAGATGGAACACTATATTAATTTGTCTCATACTACACCCCAAATAAGGCTCAAGACAATTTTTTTGCCTCAATGATGCATTCCCTTACACCTCAGTTAGAGGGAATCATTATTCTAGGAGGGGTCTCGAACATAGTGCTTGATCTCGCTCTTGACAAATCGGGTTCAGGCTAGCCCCACCCCAGGCCAAAATTGCCAAACTCCTCTATAACTCAGGATTGGTAAACATTTGAAGGGAACTTAACCCCCGTACCAAAGACCATACCCATTACTCTGCCCCGCACCGGACCTATGCCAGGATAGATCATGTTTTTTTCCTTCAAGTGACACACATACCCCTTGCGGTAAAGTCGACTATCAGAGACTCCCCTATCTCAGATCACTCTATGGTGACCTTCTCCCTCCGCCACTCAAATAACACAAAAAGGGAATTTAAATGGCGACTCAACGAAACGCTTCTAAGTAATCCGGTCCACTGTACTCTGTTAGAGAAGGACCTCAAAGATTATTTTCACATGAATGACACAGAGGCAATCTCCCCAGCCACTCTATGGGAGGCCCACAAATCAGTGATAAAGGGCCAAATCATTCAGCTATCATCCCGTCTAAAAAAAGAACACAGAGCCGAGATAGATAACCTCACTAAAGAATACCAGGAATCATGTAAGCATAACAAACAAGAACACACTCAGTCATGACTACAAAAACTAGAAGCAGCCAGATTGAACCTCAACCTGGCCCTCACTACCGAGGCTGAAAAACACCTTCATTGGGGCAAGGTTTTATTCTCAAAAGGATAAAATTGGGTCCAAACTAGCCACCAAACTATCCCCCAAACCACGTCTGTTGGCATTCCCCAAAATCCGTTTGCCATCTGGCTCAATCACACAACGTATCATGGAATGCTTCCATGACTTCTATGCTTCCTTTTATAAAGATGACAAATCGTGCCCCCCCTCCTGCCTCGAGGAGTTTCTCAACTCCATTTCACTTCCCAAACTTTCAACGGATCACACTGATCTTCTAGAACAACCCATTAAATCCATGGAGGTCAGTGAGACCATCAAGACTCTCAAACAGGGTTCCGCCCCGGCCCGGATGGGTTCTCAGTAGGTTACTACAGAAAATTCTCCGACACCCTGACACCTTCCCTGGTCAAGTTTTTTAACTCCCTACAATTAGGATCTCCCCATGATAAATCCTAGAACCTGGCATATATTTCAGTCATCCCTAAACCAGGAAAAGACCCAACAGTAACTGGCAATTATCGCCCAATCTCCCTGATCAACAATGATCTTAAGCTGTTAACAAAAATACTGGCAAACCGTCTATCCTGATTCATAGCCCAGTATGTCCACAAAGACCAGGCTGGATTTATCCCGGGGAGACAGGGACCAGACCAGGTAAGAAGGGCTAAAGACATGGTGACCCTTCTGGGCTCTCAATGGGATGGGGGCCCCCCTCTGGAGGGATTTCTGCTCTCCATCGACCTTTAGAAAGCCTTTGACACGGTCACTTGGCCATATATCTTCAAGGTCCTGGAAAGATGGGGACTAGGCCCCAACTTCCTGGGCATTTTACACTCCCTCTACTCCAATCCAAGTGCCCAAGTGAGAAAGCAGGGCAGGTACTCAGACCTGTTTAATATAGAGAAAGGCACCAGACAGAGTTGCCCATTATCACCCCTGATTTTTGCCATCGCCATAGAATCCTTAGCAATCGCCATACGTATCCACCCAGACATTACAGGAGTCACATGTGGCCCACAAGAACATAAATGTGCCCTATTCGCGGACAACATACTCCTCTTTGTTACATCGCCCCTCATCTCCACCCTTCCCCGTCTCCTATACCTCTTCCGATCCCTTCCAATCTCGATTAAGAAAGCGCATCACCTTTGGTTCCAATCCTCCATCCTGAAATTCATCTGGGGATCCAAGGGCAGACGATGCTCCAAAGAAAGACTTTTCAGACTCAAAACCCAGGGAGGTCTAGCCCTCCCAAATATCTGGTGGTATTACCAATGGGCGCAAATAGCTCAGATCTCCATAGCCTATTCAAGGGGCCCTAAACCAGACTGGCTACTGATGGAGAGTCAAGCAACACCGCATTATACGATAGACAACCTATTTTGGGCTCTTCCTCGCCTCAGACCAGTGATATTAGCTCCAACCCTCATCCACTCGATGTCCTTGTGTGATAGACTTCAAAACACTAACTTCTCCCATACACCCACTTGCTCACTTATTCCACAATCCAGATATTCCCCCTGACCAAAACATAATTGCATTCAAATGGTGGCTAGACAAGGGCCTATATAGGATTGGACACTTCCTCAACTCTATGGGCCCCCTTACTGTTGAGTACTGTGTGAGTAAATTAAAAATTTCTGACTCGGAAAGATATAGACTGACCCAAATTACTCACTTCCTGCAATCCAAATGGTTTGCAAACCAGATCCCCCTACACTGACTGCATACATGGTGCTCCAACATAAAAGATCAAAGGGGGGGGTATCTCCATTATCTATAACTCACTAGCCAGAACCTTAAAAAAAAAAAACGCTTTATGCCCGACTTTGGGAACAAGACCTGGCAGATGAGTGGGACTTGGATAAATGGTATCGATACTTTCACAGATCATTCAAGGGCATCATGAACATTTCTCTAATGGAAGCTAGCGTTAAAATCATCACACGTTAGTACCGAGTCCCTGCCACCCTCGCTAAAATATTCCCAGATTCATCCCCTCTGTGTTTCAGGGGATGTGGCCCTATTGGCTCTCTACTCCATATATGGTGGACATGCCCTCGACTCATGACTTTTGGAACAACATTTTCCCACATATTGCGGAAGATCACAGGAGTCGCAGTTCCACAGGTTCCAGACATAGCACTCCTCAACGTCCAGATAGAGAAAATTCCCAAACACACACACAATCATTGATCTTTTATATGCTCTTAGAACCCAAAATCACCATAGCCAGGAAATGGAAAAGGCACTCGGTACCGTTAGCTGGAGTGAGACGTAAAATCACCTGGATCATGGCCCAGGAGAAGATTGTCAGCAAGCTGCTAGACAAAACCCACAAATTCAAATTAATCTGGGAACCCTGGGTGAACTACATAGGTACACCATTACTTCCAGGCTCGTAGACGACCCAGATTTCTTCTCTACTCTCCAGGTGACCTTCCTTCATGCTGACACTTTACTCACTAATGTCACTCACGTTTCTTTTCCCCCTTTCCTCCTCTTTCTTTCTTTCACATGGAGACGAAGCATCTCCCTTGGCTGACACTCTTACAGGTGGATTTTGGCCGATGACCCTCAATCAGCTTCTTAAACTACAATGTTTCAGGCCATAACGTAAGATACCCAGAGTCAGATGAACAATACCATAAAGACCTGAATGTTTGTTTCTATGACCACAATACTCAACATATCCCCCACAATATAACATTATTGGCAGACCAGGGTAGACATACTTCTCCCTCTCGACCGGTCATGCTTACTGTCAGGAGTGGTTGTCCCGGACCGTCTTCTCCAAAGTGAGTTCCCCATGGGGTGGAGAGATGGCCCATTATGAGCAATCAGTCTCCTAGTTTTTCACCTGTTATGCCCCATACACACGATCAGAAATTCTGTCAGAAAAAACTTGGATGGAATTCCACTCAAGCTTGCCTTGCATACACACTCACACAAAAGTTCTCTGAACTTTCGACCGTCAAGAACGCGGTGACGTACAACACTACGAGGAGCCAAGAAAATGGAGTTCAATGCTTCCGAGCATGCGTTGAATTGTTTCCGAGCATGCGTGATTTTTTGCGCATCCGAATTGCATACAGCCTAACGCATTTTCGGATAGGAACTTTTTCTAACCAAAAAATAGAGAACCTGCTCTCAATCTTTTGCTGGCTGGAATTCTGCCAGCAAAAGTCCAATGGAGCATACACACGGTCGGAATTTCTGACCAAAAGCTCACATCCGACTTTTGCTGGCGGAATTTCTGATCGTGTGTACGGGGCATTACACTTTTGGTCAGTTAAACAGGGTCAACTTCTCACAGCACTCAGACAATATGAATGAGTGAACATGTCTCCCTGGTCTCGTATTAACCCCAGATCCTACCCTCCCCTGGGCTGGGTGGACATAAACCTGCTTTACCTAGTGGTCAGCTATAAATGATTATTGTTGTTGTATACCCGTTTTGGTACTGTACTCTCACCTGAAATGCCTTACCTGAAATTGTAAGTAACATGTATTCTTGTATATTGTAAAACCAATAAAAATATTGAAAAGAAAAACTATGGACAGGCTCAGGCACCCCATTCTAAAATGTAAAAAAAACCTACTCTAATAGTTTTACATAATGCAGCAACATTCACATGTAGGACACCCAACGTTAGAGGTTATTTATTCTTCCAAAGCAAATACACTTTTGCATACTGGTATTGACTAGTATTTCAATGTTTCTCTTCTCCCTCAATTTCTCTCCATCAGTCAGGTAAGGCCACCCCAGTGCTGAGGGAGAGGGGTACAGGAGGGTCAAACAAGGATGCTGTGAAGGCATCAGACATTCTCCTTATTAACTGATGATGCCATTGGTTGTTAGGATGCCAGTGTCTAGAAAGATGTAATGGTGCATAATGAAAACCTGTGGCTTTGTCTAACTAAAAGGCAGGCTTAATCCGCCTGCTGGCTTGTATACAATTTTTGATACATTTTTAGGCATTTTGTCAAGGCACCCCTGAAGAAACCTCAAGGCACCCTGGTTGGAAAAGGCTGGCTTATACAAAAAAGAAATGAGCAACATGCACAGTATATTATCCTACTGCAACTTATCAGAAGTTCAGAACAAATTTTTCAGTGATCTGAGTCTAGTAATCTGAAATGTGGTAGGTCGGTAACCGTAAAAAAATCTAATCAATAGAGTGAACATTTTCAGTATCATTAATGCTTCTTTAGGAAATTATAGATATAATTTAACTAAGGAATATTAAACTGCAGCTGTAAATTGTAACATTGAATTTTTTTTAATTTATAGTCTGTCTTGTTTTGTATCGTAAAGTTGTGACAATAAACTTGCCCTTGTTTATGTCCCAAGGCAGTTATTGCTGATTAGCAGTTTACTGGATGCTTAATAACATAAATTATATAAATGCACTAAATGTTGTTGTGTATTATGGAACAAAAGCTCAGGTAAAAACCTATCCAAACATTCTGAAAATCCAGGTATCTGTCACACCGTTCTTCGCATAATGCTCTGAAGACTTTCAAAGCCATTACCTTATGTACCTCCAAGAAAAATGCTGCCCTGTTGAATTTCGTTAAAATGCTTAGATGACAAAGTTTAAAAATCGCTTGTCCAACCTTTGCATGGAGCCTTCCTGGACTCAAATATTTTCAAAAGTCTTTGTGCTCAAGTACAACGTCAATGTCTCGATTTTCTTAGAACAAATATTGTACCTCTGAATTAACTTTGAATTCAATGATTAGAAATTTGTGCCTATTAGATTCAATAAAAATTTTCCATCCTTTTCTTTGTCAGTTTTTTGTTCGCTCTGGTTGAAACCAATTGTGTGATCATCACCTTTGACTCTAATGCCCTGTACAGACGATAGGATTTTCCGATGGAAAATGTGTGATAGGACCTAGTTGTCGGAAATTCCAACCGTGTGTAGGCTCCATCACACATTTTCCATAGGAATTTCCGACACACAAAGTTTCAGAGCTTGCTATAAAATTTTCCGACAGCAAAATTCGTTGTCGGAAATTCTGATTGTGTGTACACAAATCCGATGCACAAAGTGCCACGAATGAAGAGAGTCAAGCTATTGGCTACTGCCCCATTTATAGTCCCAATGTACGTGTTTTACGTCACCGCGTTCAGAACGATTGGATTTTCCGACAACTTTGTTTGACCATGTGTATGCAAGACAAGTTTGAGCCAACATCCGTCGGAAAAAATCCAATGGATTTTGTTGTCAGAAAATCCTATCGTGTGTACAGGGCATTAGAATGTTGAAGGAACGTTCTGAAAAATTACAATTTTCCATTGAAATTCTACAGGTGTAAGGCCAGCTTAAGTATAGGTATAGTATACAGTATAGGTAGAAATGTACAGGTGGGAAAGGAGTGTGAGAATAGAAGATGCCAGGAAAGATCTATAGAAAGATTCAGCATCCACAATCAGCAAATAAGATTCTAAACCATAGGAGTCCAGTGGTCCATTTGAAAATTAGGCAGAGGCTTAAAGCAAACCTGTCATTTGTAGAGTGAGTGAATGGAACAGTGGAGTAGGTCTGCTTAACTTTTCACCTACCCAGTAGCACATACTTACCAATACTTCTTGTAGTCATATAGGGTTCTCAATTCTGAATCTCCAAGCACCAGCTCTGTCACATGAGAAGAAAAGGAGTGAGTCACATGCTTCCCCATACCCTGAAAATAATAAAGCTGAACTAAACCTTCCTATTCTTTACAGCCAAGGAAGCTGCCATCTTAGCCTTAGCTTGATTTGCAGTTACTGTACATGTGATCAGTTATGACACCAGCCATTAGATGGCTTGAGAGATCAGTTGAGAGAATAAAGCAACTGTGACAGGTGTCATTCGTAGCATGCTTTGAATGTAAATTGTATTTATTACAGATACTTTTATAGCGCTGTCAATGTATGCAGCGCTTTATATATATTAAACATTCACATCAGTCCCTGGGTTTAGTTCAATTTTAAATACTTTTCCTGTCACCAACCAGAGCACTGTGGGAGAGAAGAGAAGGTTAGTGGGTGCTGTTGGGCATGGGGCAATTTGAGTTATCCTGATGCTATTACCTACATGAAAAAAGCAAGGGTTCACTTTATAAAATGACAATTGTGAGCTGACAAATGTGCACTTGTGTAGGCTGATGATGAACACTGTCATTATGCTTGGGAACATGAACCAAATCCTACTTGGTACCATTCAATCTTATTGACTCATTTGAGTTAATATCATGGAATAAAGGAGCATTAGAAAGTCTTGCTTTCTTTCATAACAAAAATGCTATTCTTTGAATTGAGATGAATTCCTGTGCAGTTTTATGCCAAAGCTCTGCATAAATAAAGACTTTGCAGATTTAAAAGTAAGGTGAAGATGGCTACAATAAACCTGGGTACAATCACATTTTACAAATTAGTTCTTTATCATTCATTATGGTAACTCATAGGGATATAGATCCTTTTTTGAGTCCAGATTTGAGAACTACAGTCCATGTATAAAGCTTTGTTAAGCGAGCCTAATGTGTCCAATAATGTGAAAAGGTAATACAAATGACAGTAAAAATTGCAATAATATATTTTATAACTTTTTCCAAGTAAGCTGTAATGATTTGTAAAAAAAAACAAAATTACAAAATGGCTTGTGTTGCAATAATAGATTTTAGGAGTTTCCCTTTTAGGTTTAGAAAATGCAAGAATATTGATGTGTTTTATACCTAACATTTTCTTGAAGATTTTTTTTAGACCACCCTAATATAATAATAAAGGTGTTATTTTTGTATCATCAGTTTTACACCGTAGGGGAGGAAGAGTGCTGTGTTCAAATTTAATATAGCAATGAAACTTTGTAGAATTTAAACAAATTAAGAAGCTCTCCCCATTTTTATAATAGATAATCTTACATTTTGATTGATTTGTGGTTTTATTTGTTCAGACTTAAAAATGTTTTCTTCTATTCTCTCATGGATATTTCTTGTAAGTAGAATAGATAAAATAAACCAACCAATCATGAGCCTGAGCAATTCAAATTGAGTATATGATGCAAAATGCATTAGCAGAGTTTATCTTCAGTAAAAACTGCAAGTCAAAACAACCAGTGGAAAAAGCTACAAACAAATGCATGAATTTGAAGCGGAAAATGGTCCTCTCAATACTAAAACATTTATTCAGCATAATTGATGAGCAAATCTTGGCAAATCTGCTCAGGAAAAGACTTACAATCTGCCTTGTATATAATGAATTAGTAAAACAAATCATGTATTGTAATATACCTGGTAAAGATGTATGGAAACTTGTTTTTAAGTATAATGTACACTCATTAATAGGAAGCCTGTAGATTTGGAGCAGGAAGTGCTAACTCAGCATTTGATTTCTCTTCATCCATTGCCACAGTCAAGAGAGGCTATATATTTTTTGCTGTTCAATGATTATATTTTATTATGACTTAGTCCCTAAGGTTGGGGCAGAAATGCGTCAATTCACGCTTGAACTTTTTTTCATTAGTCAGGTCCGTGCCGGATTTCCTACTTTCTTCAGTACTAACTCTGAGGTTGAGCACAAACTCCTCATAAATGGTACAAATACAAATTGGTAATTTGACACTTTGTAACATACAATAACAGATACAAAAATCCTTATGTATACTTTAGGAATGCTAGAAGCATTGTAAGCAGGGCAAGTAACGTGTGGGGGGGCCTCAGTGCAGGTACCCTCCTAGAAGGGAATAAAGTCACACACAGCAGTCCCTGTTAACTGGAACATTTATAGGCATGGTTTGCAATGGAGTAGAAGCACATACAGTACAGTTCAAAGCAAATTATAAGACCACACAGGTTATCACAACCTCATGTTTTCCCCACTCTCCCTGGCTGTGCCAGGTTAATACTCATATTTTCTGGCATAGGTCATTGACAGCAGATGAATCCTGTTCTGCTTTTCATCTTTTACTTGGTCTGCAATGGCAGGCACATAAAAGTAATTAATTCCGGGTAATAGTTGTCAGCGTATGCCCATTGCAGGGTAATCCTCAAGTCTCACAGTGCTGAGCCCATCTTGGGAACAGGATGTAGCTGAGGAACATCATCTCTATGGAATCCTACATTTTAAAATATAGGGCCCTCAAGTTCCCATGAGGGCAAAACTTCAAACTCCCTTTCTGTTTGAGTGCATACTAGGAGGTTCTCTACTCGCTTTCCTGTTATTTCCCCACCTATACACTCAGGGAGGGGTGACACCAACAAGCCAAAAAGGGGAATGCACTGTGCCCCAAAAATCACGATCAGGCATAACAAATAAACTTTCTGCAGCCTCCTAACACCCTCTTATGCTGCGTACACACGGTCGGACTTTACGGCAGACTTTGCCCGGCGGACTTTTCGACGGACTTTACGACAGACTTTCTGAATTAACGGACTTGCCTACACACAATCCACCAAAGTCCGTCGAATTCGTACGTGATGACGTACGACCGGACTAAAACAAGGAAGTTCATAGCCAGTAGCAAATAGCTGCCCTAGCGTGGCTTTTTGTCCGTTGAACTAGCATACAGACGAGCGGACTTTTCGACCGGACTCGATTTCGACAGATTGATTTAAAACATGTTTGAAATCTAAGTCTGTCCAACTTTTAAGAAAACAAAGTCCGCTGGAGCCCACACACATCGAATTGTCCGACGAAATCCCATCCGCCGGGCAAAGTCTAGTTGCCTTTAGTAAATCAACCCCATTGTGTCTCCATTTGGGTATAGGACCTTAACATGCTAATTTGGGGACTGTTTATTCTAAAGTCTAGGATGAAGGCAGACTTAATGAACATATACATGCTGTAGACACTGGGTCACCAGAGATCTTAATTATTATGTGATAAGCATGATGGCAAAGTAGACTTGATTTTCGGCCAGTTATGTTCTTGAGAAAGATTTGATTGTAGCATTTGAACCAATCAGAGTTTGTTCAGTGAAAGTAAATTATTTGATGGCTTTTTTTAAGAATTGCAATTATAAATAGTCTTGTCAAAACTTTACAGAAATGTGTCCAATAATGTTGCATGACATACTGAGCTGAGATACTTTTGTGCTCCTTATCGCACTGTAATGCCGCGTACACACGAGCGGACTTTACGTCGTGTGTACGCGGCATTACAGTGCGATAAGATGCACAAAAGTATCTCAGCTCAGTATGTCATGCAACATTATTGGACACATTTCTGTAAAGTTTTGACAAGACTTTATAATTGTAATTCCTAAAAAAAGGCATCAAATAACTTAATCTGTGCACAACTAAACTCTGCATATAATTACCTCTTACTTAGCTCCAAGAATGCAAGGCCACTGAAGTCTTTTTGTAAGAAAATGGGGGGTAATTACACAAATAATAATACAGACATTAATAAATAATATCAATATTATTAATCCACACCCACTTCTCATCGTTCTTTTTAGGGGTAGGTCAGCAAAGAAACACACAATACACACTGTAAGTTAAAAAGATTATATTGCACAAATAATTAACCTGAACAGGTTACAGATAAGGAAATACATAAATTACAATACTTTGGAGGTATAAATGTTACAGATCAATATTAACAGCAGCACTCAATGCTGGCTAATACAGCCTCAGCACCTAAGAAGACAAATGCCTATGAAATGCACAACAATATTCAAGCAATCATCAACTGGAATTCTACTCAACTAGCAAGCACATCCAATATTACCACTCCTCAGTCAGGTCTGCCGTTCAAGTCTGCAGTCAAGGTCCCCCTCGGCAAGGTCTCCCAATCAAGTCTTCATTCCAGCACCCCAGTCAAGTTACCAGTCCAGCTCCCAGTCAGGTTCCTAACAACCAATCAGACTATTTAGTCAGGGTCTTGCCAGGTACTACTCCGTCAAGCCTTTTTTTTCTTAGTCCAGTCATTGGCTCTTCTTATACAAGTTCACTCCATTTACTTTCACTGAACAAACTCTGATTGGTTCAAATGCTACAATCAAATCTTTCTCAAGAACATAACTGGCTGAAAATCAAGTCTACTTTGCCATCATGCTTATCACATAATAATTAAGATCTCTGGTGACCCAATGTCTACAGCATGTATATGTTCGTTAAGTCTGCCTTCATCCTAGACTTTAGAATAAACAGTCCCCAAATTAGCATGTTAAGGTCCTATACCCAAATGGAGACACAATGGGGTTGATTTACTAAAGGCAACTAGACTGTGCAGGAAAATAAAAAAAAGCATGTTTGCTTGCACATGATTGGATAGTGGAAGTCAGCAGAGCTTCTGCTCATTTACTAAGCTCTGGAGCAACTGCTCTTGTAGAGTGCAACTGCACTTTGCAAAGTGCACAGTCAATTTGCCTTTAGTAAATCAACCCCAATGACTGGTCAGCAACCCTAAAGACAACAGGAGCAATCTTAATTAAAAATTACTTAATTGTAAAATTACAATGCCTAACATTTGGCTGTGACTTACTATTGTAGCCACCAGCAGAAGCTTTTGTCCATTGAGAGAAAGGAGACAGTCATATGCCGCATACACACAATCGGAATTTCCGACGGGAAATGTTCGATGTGAGCTCGTTGTCGGAAAGTCTGACCATGTGTATGCTCCATCGAACATCAGCAAAGGAAAGTCTGATTGTGTGTACACAAGTCTGACGCACAAAAGTCCACGCATGCTCAGAATCAAGTACGAGACAGAAGCACTCGGTCTTGTAAAACTAGCGTTAGTAATTGAGATAGCACATTCCTCACGCAGCTAATTTTTTAATCTTTCAATGCAGCGCATTCTCTTCTTCTTTATAATGCTAGAATAATGAAGTTGCTTTGCTGCTGATATTCACACAGAGTTTTGACAAACAGATTTTTTATTATTTCTCTTGATCTCATGAATAATCTTTGTTTTTGTTGGGTTTTTTAATCAAGATTTCCAGAATATTTTTTTTTCTAGTGATCTCCATAATATTTTTTGTCATTTTATGTGTCAAGTTACCACAACACCATTATTATCTTGTATTTTGTTACCTCAGATAGGTTGGTTGGTGTTGGTGTCCCTTATTAATTTGACATTGTATTTTTGAAATGTACCTGACTACTCACAAACAAATTGTCCTGTTTGAAGAAAAACACATAGCCAAGTATTTGTCAAAACAAACATTTAAAATTTATTAGGGGTCCTAACACAATAAAGAGGAAGGCAATGCTGGAAAAACAGTTGGAATTGTTGAAGCCTTTGTACCCCAGGGCAGACATCAATTATTTGACAGGCCAAATTGGTAACCTGAGGAGTCCATTTAATAGGGACACAATACGGTCCAGGACTCAGAGAGATCGGGAGCAGCAGCAGATCACATATTTGTCCCGAGGCTGTGGTCTTACAACAGCCTACGTCTTTTGCCAGACCACACCAAACCCAGGCCATCACTCTCAACACTTCCTTCCATGCTTCCTTCCATGCTGTGGTCGTGGGTTGGGTGGCTGTGTTGTTGGAGGTGTTGCTGGAGGTGGTGGTGGTGTTGCTGGAGGTGGTGGAGGAGTAATATGGTCCAACTCACACACGTGGCTTTTGGATGTGAGTTGGCCCCTCATCCCCTTGTTTAGGGCCCGAAGTATTACCTCCTCACAGATGAAACGTTGGCCCTCCTCCATTTGTTCCAGTTTACTGGCTGTCAGACAGCCATACGACTCAGGGCCACCAGGAGTTGTTGTGAGGACTGCAGTAGCCTGCCGAATCAAAACAGTCCCTGACTCCTCCAGGTTCTTCACCTTCACGGTCCTTTTTGTTGGAAGGCGGAGGGGAGGAACCTGGGATTCAGTCAGGCTGCTTTCCACGGCCACCTCCTGGCTGCCACTTTACACGGCCTTCTCCTGGCTGAGACCTGTGTATGAAAATGGGACATAGTTTTAGTTTTTTGGTCATCAATCACACTGTCATTTGGTCATCAATCATGACTGTTGCAAATTGAATGTTAACAAATAGAAAAGACTATCCTTCTGACCCTAGCATTTTTCCTTCTTGTCCCAATCATTTTTGGCTACTATTGTCTATTAATATGTAAACCACTTTGTTAAATCAGAAATTAATGATCAATAATAGCATCTAGTTAACATCATTCAATTTTTTACAAAAAATATGTTGAACAATGCTATACCTGGCTTTACCTGGCTTAAGCTGGGCTCCTCCGCATCTTCTTCCTGGGTGGAAGGCCCAGGTTGTACTTCTGAAGCCTCATCTGATGTGGAAGGAAGTGTGGAAGGAAGTGTGGAAGGAAGTGTGGAAGGAAGTATTGATAGCGATGGCCTGGGTTCAGTCTGGTCTGACAAAAAACGCAGTCTGTCGTAGTACCACATCCTGAGGACATATAGTCATCTGCTGCTGCTCCTGATCTGATGGAATCCTGGACCTCCTTGCGCTCCCTATTATATGTGCTCCTCAGGCCACCAATTTTGGCCTTCAAATAGGGGATGTCTGCCATGGGAGTCACCGGCTTCACTAATTCCAATAGTTGCTCCAGCGCTGCCTGCCTCTTTAGCTTGTTGGAGTATTCTCTGTTTTTTGACTTGCCAGAGACATGGCAGCTCCCTTTACTAATCTATAGAGGTTGGCAGGAAGTCAGGGTCAGTAAATGTATCCATTTTCTCTGCAAGACACAACACAAGACAAACCCTAATGTCAGGCTAAACTCTCCTAATCTTGTCCCAATATAGGCCTCAATCTATAAGCAGTATAGGCCACTAACCACTGATGCCCCAAGTTAAAATTGTACCTTCGTTTGCACGATCGGTGCTTACGCTACTCCGTCCTCTGCTAATAGATTGTATGCACGACGCACGCGTGTTATGCTTTATATACACTGCGCATGCATGAAACTCCGCCCCTGACCTTCTTTCTAGTGTATTCCCCGCCCCTTCTCTTTCAGCACAGTGGGAGAGCACATGGCGGAGAGGCAGCAGGTGCATGCAGAGAGCAGCAACAAGGAGGAAAGCCCGGAGCAAGAAAAGTTCTGATCCAGGAGGAGATATAAAACCTCAAATATGTCCTTTGTAGAGATGGCGGAGATGGTGGACATTTTGAAGAGGGCCAACTATGATGGGAAGTATGGACTGTACAGCAACCCAAATGTGAGAAAGGCCAAGATCATGACTAAAGTTGTGAGAAGTCTGCACAGGAATGTTGGGGTACGACAATCCAAGGAGCAATTGAGGAAACGCTGGTCAGATCTGAAATTGAGGGAGCACAATCAGTTCAGAAGGATCAAGAAAGTGCTGCAAAAAAGTAAGTATTTGTCGTGTGTTCCTATTATTATTATTACTTTAGTGCTGCTCCATGTGCTTTTCTTTACTGTTGTACAGTTTAAAATGGCAAGTTTCAGGTTCGTGGGCACAATAATCGTTCGTAGTAAACATCGTTCGTTCGCCCACTAATACGATGTTTTTGCAGATGCAGGTTAACTACATTTCTTCATGCCTATTTGTATTAAAAGAAGTTTAGTACATTGTTGTCCAGATGGGTTTGTAACTAGAATGAAATGCAAACTTGATTCAGTGTAAGGAGAGGACACTCAGCAGCTGTTTACACATCTGGATGCAGGAGCACTAGTGTGGGACATCAGAACAACCTTTTTAAGGTGTCCCACGCAGGTGCTCCAGTGGATACTAGGGGTCTCTCCATGTGTGAAACTTTAACAAAAAAGGTAAGTATTCCAGCTTTGGGAAGGGAAAAAACATGTTTTCAGCTTGGAACTCTCCCAAAACACACTTCCAAGCAATGTTTCATGTTACTATTTCTTGCCTCAAATATCTGTATGCTAAGTATACCTTTTTTGTATTCGCATAGGGGAGAAAAGAATTGGGACATCTGAAGAAACCAGGAACCCCACTACTCGTGAAGAAGGGGAAATCCCCACACACCATGAAGAAGATATGGAGGGAGAAGTTAATGAAGTGGGAGAAATAGTGACCACAACAGGTCAGTGTCTGAGACCACAGCTTCAGGTAATAGATGTATGCATATTTATAATACATGGTGTGTTTTTATTTTTAGGTGATGTGGATGTTGTGGAAGAAGAAACTCATTTCAACAGTGCAAGTGCACAGATCCTCATCGGTGAGATCATGGTGTGCAAATGGTATTTAGGGATGGTCAAGCAAAATATAACTGATGTCCAAAAAAATGACCAACATCATTAGGCAGAATCTAAAACCAACAAAAATTGAAAAGTTGCTCGCTGTATTTTTTATTTTTGCTAAAGTTTTAAAGTACCGTATTTATCGGCGTATAACACACACTTTTTCCCCTTAAAATCAGGGGAAAATCGTGGGTGCGTGTTATACGGCGATCCCCCGCCGATTGCGAGCCTCTTGGCGGCTTTCAGCCATTCTCGGCGGCTTTCGGCCGCTCTCGGCGGCTCTCACAGTCCCGTGTGAGCCACCGAAAGCCACCAAGAGCCGCCGAAAGCCGCTGAGAACGGCCGAGAGTGGCCGAAAGCAACCAAGAATGGCTGAGAGCGGCGCCATTTTTAAACGGGAGTGTACTGACAAGTGTATGACACATGGGAAAGGCTGCAGATGGACACTGACAAAGCTGCAATGATGGACAAGGCTACAGCTGGACATTGAAAAGGTTACACTGACAAGGCTACAGCTGGACACTGACAAGGCTACACTGACACTGACAAGGCTGCAGATGGACACTGACAAGGCTGCAATGATGGACAAGGCTACATATGGACACTGACAAGGCTACACTGACACTGACAAGGCTGCAGATGGACACTGATAAGGCTGCATTGATGGGCATTTAAATGTAAGTTTTTTTCCTTAAACTTCCCTCTTAAAAGTTTTTTCCCTAAAATTCCCTCCTAAACTTGGGGTGCATGTTATATGCCGGCGTGTGTTATACGCCGATAAATACGGTAATTTGAAAGCCAAATTTTGAAGATGCACACAGTCTGTCAGCATGTGCTATATGCTATCACGGGATAACAATGTACACGTTTTGTGGGTGAAACCCCTTCCTCCAAACTAAACTAGATGAGAGGAAGATGTTGCACCCCCGAAACACGTCCATTGATCCCCCATGATGGGAGCTAGCACATGTTGACATTAGGCATTGGATCAGGAGGGAAATACACATTTTGACTCCCAATTTGTGTGCATATTCAAAATTTGGCTTTTACAGGGGTGACATCACCCCATCTGATGAAGGCAAGATCAACACAGTCTTGACATACTAATGTCTCATATGGCCTTCAATTTATCAAAGTTGAACTTTGTAAGTTCCTGAGTTGTGTATGTTATGGTTTTAAACATGCCGGTTTAGCCAAGAAAGACTATATCTACTGTCAAACATAAATGTTAGAAAACCAAAGATGTTGGTTTGTTAAAAAAAACCTTTTATAATGCACATGTGAATGTGCAAGGAGTGAAATGTTTTATACTCAACAATGTGTCGCTTCTTCTTTCAAGACTCAATACCAGTTTTTGGAGTAAGTTGGTGTAGTTACAGTGACAATGGGGTATTTACTAAAGGCAAATCCACTTTGCACTCCAAGTGCACTTGGAGTGCAAAGTGGATTTGCCTTTAGTAAATAACCCCCACAGTGCTCTAAAATTTGCCCCAATCAGGTCATTTGAGGGACTCAAAGCAATTAATTCATTGAGCTGAAAAGGATGCTTATTTTTTGCATTAATGCATTACATACATTAATAACAAAAACATTGTGTGTGTGTGTGTGTAGCAGACCCATAGCACAACATAATAGTTAGATGAAGAAGAGATGGTCGCCTCATGTATCAAATAAGTTATGTTTGCATTATAGAAGAAAATGGCCAAAAAAAAAGGTCATTGGAGAACCTAGGAGAGAGCTAAAAGAAACACAAGCAGTAAATCAAATGAAATATGAGTTCAGTTTATAATAATTTTTTTTATTTAAAACATGTTTCGACATTTTCTGGCATATCAATGGCCCCCCTACCCGCAAAGTACTCTAGATACTTTTGGCATACTTCGCAGGCGCTTTGGGGGGGCAAACCAGGACGGCCAGGTTAAAGAGCCGTCAGAGTTGTTGGATCCGGTAAGCCGGCCACAGTCCCAACTGAGGCCACATAGTTTGCTGCATTTTTTGTGCAAAAAGTTATGTAAAATGCAGCAGCATAGACTTATGTGATTGAGTTTACATTCCGCCATTTTATTAGCTGTGAGGATTAGGCTGAACCGGCTGGCCATTATTCCACATTATTCTCCACCACTCTTCTGGCTCTGGCCAGCCGGTTATTAAAAACCCTCTGGTCCGGGGTGAGGGTCCTAGATCTGGCCCCAGAAGATGGTCCCCAAGCGTAAATGCTTCATCCGCTATGAAGACGAACGGGAGTCCCGCCACGTTATCTTCTGAAGGTGGCAACTTCAAGCTGCCATTCTGGAGCCGTCTGTAAAACTCTGTCTGGGAGATGACTCCACCATCCGACATCTGGCCATTTTTCCCCACATCCACATACAAAAACTCGTACGTCGGCGACACCACCGCCAACAACACTATACTACTATACCCCTTACAATTATAATAGTATGACCCCGAGTTGGGGGATGGGACGATGTGGACGTGTTTCCCATCTATTGCCCCACCGCAGTTTGGGAAGTCCCACTGCTTGGCAAACTGGGAGGCCACAGTCTGCCATTCCTGTGGGTTTGAAGGAAACTGTGGAGTCAAACAAGAAAAACAAAAATTAGTATTTTTGCACATAACATTGCAAGCAGATTAGACACAAACATTCTTGGCCAACATAAGTATAACATTTATTGAAATGAGTATTTAAAGTCAAAAGTATAAGGTCCACTTATCAGATTCATCACCCCCTCTGATGGCCCATTCTAAAAATTTTAGGGGGTAAGATGTTTTGGACAGGTAACTGTCTCCACTTCATTGAGAGCTGAATGCATAAATAATGTGGATTACTTTGGTCATCCCCTCCTTACTTACACTATTGGCAGCCCACTAGGCAGGTAAGATGTGTCATAATGCAAAAATATGAATACACACTGTACAAATTGAAGCACATTTTTACATTATGCAATTACCTATCAAGATAATAGGAGAACAAAATTTTAAACAGTACCATTTGAAAGTATTCAGGCAGGCCCTTGCACTACATGCTTTGGTGAATTCATCCATAAATATGAACACAAAAGAGGTACCATATTTGCCGGCGTATAAGACGACTGGATGTATAAGGCGACCCCCTATTTTTCCAGTGAAAATAGGTTTTGGGCTATACTCACCATATAAGACTACCCCCTTCCGAGGCAACAACATTTAAAAAAAAACATCAGAAACATAAAAAAAAAACTTCAGACTTAACATCAGATTTGATTTAAACACAGTAATTTTAATGAAAATGGTTGACCCTCTGGTACTTAAAATCCTTCAAAATCCTCTTCATGTTCATCCTCTGACATCATAAGTTCATTATTTGACATCTTTTGGTACATTTGTAAGACAGTCATCATATGGATCTAATTCCACATCAGATGGTGTTACTTCAGCTTCGGCTTCCCCTTCATCTTGCCACAAGTCGTCGTCCTCCATACCATCCAGTGAATTTGATATGCCACACTTCTTGAAAGACTTGATTACTTTTTCTGCATCAATATCATTCCAGGCTTTTATGACAAAGTTGCACAAAACATCCAACTGTGGAGCACGCATGTTTCCCCCTTTTGTGAATGACTTTCTGCCGCTAACCATCCACTCAATCCACTGTTCTCGAATGAAATCTTTAAATGGCTTGTTTAGGCACACATCCAGTGGCTATATCAACGATGTCAATCCTCCAGGAATAACCACTGCATCTGTGTTTACTCTTGTCAGCCTTTCCTTTGTGCTGGGAGTTAAATGAGCCCTGAACATATCCCACACAAGTATGCTACATTCTCGACGAAGTCCACCTGGTCGTCTTCTCCATACATTTTCAAGCTATAGCTTTACCCCTTCTTCATCCATCCAGCCCTTTTCATTCACATGTACAAAAATTCCAACAGGGAACTTGATTTTCGGCATTGTTTTTCTTTTGAAAATAATCATGGGTCTTAGTTTGGTAGCAACAGCTGTACATGCTAGTACCACTGTAAAACTGGACTTCGCATGCCCTGTTGTTTTAATTAACACAGTTTTGGCACCTTTTGTATTGACTGTTTTATTTCCAACCATATCGAAATTCATAGGAGTTTCATCCATATTTCCGATCTGACTTAACGCATAGCCATGTTTATTGCGCTGTTGTATTACATATCGATGGAAATTACTTACCGTCGAGATCTGCAGGTAATTTTTGTGCAATTTTGTATTTTGCCTCAATACCAGATCATGCCTTTCCCAGAACACCAGGATATAGTGGCCTTAAATCCTTTGCTGTGATCTGGGTTAGATTTGGCCCACTGAAGTGCACAAATCCGTATGTTGTTTTGTGTCACTACAAAACCATTGTGACGATGTTCATGCACCATGTCTGCTACATGCTTCCCGAGTTCTGGCCAATGTGGGGTCCCTCTTCTTAATGCACATTTAGCCCTTGGCATATTCTTTAATGCATCTTCCTTTGCTTTCCAGTCTCGGATCATCTTTTCTGTTACTCCATATTGTTTTGCAGCAGCGCAGTTATTATGTTCCTTGGCAAAGTTTACAACTTTGAGCTTGAAACTAGCTTCATGTTTCCTTCTCCTTGCTAGAGCCATGCTGGGGCCCTGTCTATCAGCCATTTCAAACTACGGTCAGGTATTGTAATCTGTCAGGTATTACCACTGTATTACAGTATCACTTTTATGAAATCGAAAAGGAAACTGATGAACTACAAGTCCCAGAGGTCCCACAATTGGTAGACAGCAACAATGAATCCTCTCCTCCAAAGCACCATAAATCATACCGGTATTTTATATGAAGGGGAGATCTGGAGCTGGATGTGCAGTACAGGATGTTGGCTACACACAGTATATGATGCTTTGTAATAGCATCAGGTACGGTACACACAGTATATAAGGCTTTGTAATATCGCCAGGTACACACAGTATATGATGCTTTGTAATAGCATCAGGTACGGTACACACAGTATATGATGCTTTGAAATACTGGAAGCTCAAGGTACACACAGTATATGATGCTTTGAAATACTGGAAGTGCAAGGTACACACAGTATATCATGCTTTGATACTGGAAGTGCAAGGTACACACAGTATATGATGCTTTGATACTGGAAGTGCACACAGTATATGATGCTCTGATACTGGAAGCGCAAGGGCAGTATAAAATATAATGCTTTGGTACAGTAACGCCAGGTTCCGGTACACTGCAGAATACAGTGTGCATACAGTGTGCAACGCTAAACCAATTACGGCAGGCAATGTATTTAACTAATCTGTTGATGGATACAAAGCCTGCTCGGATTGGCAAAGGCTGTGACATCATTATGCCCTGACTCATGTAGCCTGCTCGGATTGGCAGAGGTTGTTACTGAAATCCGAGCAGGCTTAGCAGGCTCTGTATTCATCAACAGAGTGCATCGCCCGCCGGGATTGGTTGAGCGGTGCATACTATATACATACAATTTTACAGAGCACCCGGCGGGCTGATATCTATCTGGCAACCTCATCACCCAGCTGATAAGACGACCCCTCCTTTTTGGCTGTGTAATTTCGGTGTAAAAGGTCATCTTATACACTGGAAAATACAGTAGGTATAGTGTGTATGGGTTTGGCAAAGTCAGCAGATAGAGTATTGTTATCGGCTGACTTAGCTGTTGGGGGGGGTTCCAAATGGGTTTGGGCCCCCCAAAAAAAGCCTCTTGCACTCTGCCTGAATTTAAGGCCAACAATAACATTTGGACACATTTTAGGGGGTATTTAGGGTAAGCGCTACAATAGAGCTGACAACAAGGTTAAGTGACTAGGCTATGTGTGTATGGGCCCAGGATAGCATGCTGGGCAGGTTAGTGAAGGCAAATATGCATGAAGGACAAAAAAGGAGCATTTAAAGCTTACAGCATGCATGAGGACAAAGAGGACATTCACAGCATATTACAATCATGGTAATTAGGGAATGATGAAATAAATAGAATACATTAGCGAACAATAAATACACAGAACGTGATGTTAAAGGATAAAACTTACCTTATTATAGTCCTTCTGCAGGACCTGAATAATGGCAGAACAAGTGTCTCGAATAATGATTCCCAGAGCCCGGGGGGAGATTCCAGTCGTAAACTTGATATTCTGGAGACTTCTCCCCGTCGCCAAGTACCGCAAGGTGGCGACAAGCCTCTGCTTGGGAGTGATGGCTTGCTGCATGCAGGTGTCCTGCTTCGTAATATAAGGGACAGCAAAGCCAACAGACGGTGAAAAACAGGGTCCGTCATCCGGAGATAATTCCTGAAATCATCAGGATTATTCTCCTGGATCTCCTGCAACAAAGGCATGTGCGAGAATTGTTCACACTGGAGTAAGCAATTCTTCATCCATGAACTCCTCCTCGCCCTGTTCATGGACTGGACTTGGGTCAAAGCAAGAACTCCAACACCAAGCCCAAGCACAGCACGAACTCTACGACGAGTACGTACTCGCAACATGGCTTGAAAACGGTCGGCTGCTCAGAACGAACTGAGAAAACGCACTGAAAATCAGAAAGGACCTGAGAAGAACGTTCTGAAAATCAAAAACGAGCGGACAAGAACGCACTGAAAAACTGAAGCAAACTATTAAATAGAACGTACTGAAAGACAGGAACAAACTGACAACACGCACTGAAGAACACATACGAACCCACAAGCACAAACTAAAAAGCAGAAACGAACTGAAAAGCACAAGGCTGAAAAGCACGAATCGTCTCTCACCAAACTTCTACTAACATGAGATAAACACAAGATTAGCAGAAGGAACCCAAAGGGTGGCGCACTTGGTATTGAACTTCCTTTTCATAGTCCCGTTGTATGTGTTGTACGTCACCGCGTTCTTGACGTTCGGAATTTCCGACAACATTTGTGTGACCGTGTGTATGCAAGACAAGTTTGGGCCAACATCCTTCGGAAAAAATCCACTGTTTTGTTGTCGGAAAATCTGATCGTGTGTACAGGGCATTACTAGTCTTGTAATAAATAAACTGCTTGTCTCCCCCTGAGGTGTATACATATACTTTGGACTAGTTATGATCTATCCCCACATATTATATTAATCCCATAAAAGTATCTCACATACATCATTTATATATTTTCCTGGGCGTGGTAATTTTTTACATTTTGACAACACCAACATAATCTCCCCAGCTTTTTCAAGTCTTCGGCTGTCTTCGTTGGCTAGCCAAGCAATGATGCAACTCATGGAGTTCATTCATTCCTGTAACCAGCTGTGCTACTGTGGTGCCAGGGTTGCTTGCAGCCTGCTAAACACAACAGGTGTACCATTTATGCCGTGCTCACAAAGCAACAATTCGCAGCTATTACATGTGTACATCCCCATCCGGCTGACTATGCTTTGAGGTGGGGGGGTGGGGGTGGCTTTGATTGACAGCAGCGGGAGCAAATGGCTCTCACTGCTGTCTCTGAGCTTTTTAGGAGAAAGAGAGCTGAGAGAGCCACTGCTCTTGTGCACATTGCTGGATCAAGATCGGGCTCAGCTAAGTATGGGGGGGGGTGGAATGGGGAGCTGCACTCAGAAGGTTTTTGAAGAAAATGCATTAAGATTAGAACCATTTTAATTGTTTGGAGCTGCTGCACCTCAGATTGCTCTGTCTGTATCAAAATAAGAAAAAGAGTCCCCCTCTGACCCTGGGCCGCCTGCTGAACTGATGGTGCCTGGGGAACTTTACCTTATTTGCAATAAGCCTCAGCCTGAATGAAGGAAAAAATGGGCTTGAGCTCATTGGAAAATAAAGATTCCCCTCTCTGTCCCAGGCCTCCTGTTGAACTACTGGGTCCGTGGCCCATTACAGGAGGTCCGACTCTACCCCCCCACCCATTGGTGAAACCTGGAGCGAAGGGTTACAATAGTGGTCTAACAAAGCTCTGATATCTCCTTAAAGTGAACCTGTCACCTAAAGTATGCTATTACATACAGGTTTTTTAAAGCCCCTGGCCCACATGCCTACATAAACACAAACGTGAGCATTTGGTGCACATGCGACTATTGCATTACACATTCTAAGTATCACCATGAAAACCATAGTGAGGAAAAATAATTCTTAGATCATCATTTACTGAAGCAGTACAATGAGCCAATCAGTTAATTTGCTGACAGCATGCTGATTGAAAGAGAAAGAACAGTAACTAAATGAGTGCTCCAATGCTTCTTCTTTCATTGTCCTTTTAAAGGCTTGGATGGGTCCAGGATGACCTGAACTCAGAGAA
Source organism: Lithobates clamitans (assembly GCA_037952925.1). Classification (NCBI taxonomy): domain Eukaryota; kingdom Metazoa; phylum Chordata; class Amphibia; order Anura; family Ranidae; genus Lithobates; species Lithobates clamitans. The sequence continues at coordinate 245,370 of JBBGZY010001374.1, read as the reverse complement.
AGTGAATCAAATGATGCTGGCTACCATAATAAAGACATCAAATAAATACTGAGGTTGAAATCTCTGTTTTGAAGGAGAATATTGTAGCAAAAATAAGTTTTTTTATTTATCTTTTAATTTTAGGTGTTTTATGATTACATAGCTGCATTAATTTGTGTCCCTTTCAACTGCCCAGAGTTTAACTTTATAGCGTATCTAAGCCTAAAATTGAATATATTGCAGCTTACCATTTCCACCACCAGATGTGATGGCTGTATTATTTGACTTTTTTTGGGTTAAATGATATAAGCTATTAGACTTCCAGCTGCAGGAAAAAAGTACTTTGGGGGAACTCTGGATTGGAGGTGATTATAAAACTGCTTTTGTTATCTTTATCTCTTATTAGGCTATTTATTTTTAATGTTTTTTTTTTTTTTTGGCTAGATATACAAAATAGGTATAGGTTTTAACAGCTACTGAAGACACAAACCCAGGGCCACAGATCTCCAATGCTAAATCTCTGAATACAGATAAATACAGATCATTCTACCGGTCTCAAAAAAACATATGTTTTACATACACATCAGTATTTTAATTATGCTAATAAAATGTTACATTTTATGCTGTGTTTAATTTTTTTGATTAAAGCTAAACTCTGAAGAAAATAAACACCCAGGCAAAAAACAAAAACATACATACCTATTTCTTCTGGTCAATCTGATAACATTACAGGTTTTATCTCTTCTGATAGTGGTCCTTAATGTAAAGATGTATGAGCACAATTTAGTGCAGTGGTACAGTGAGAACCCAGGCTGCCGCAATGACACTTTTACAGTGGGTGGGTCTATGACAGGCATGTTTGTAGTTCTATTTCTGTTTAACATGAAATTTTAGTCAGAAGATTAAGTGCTAGATTACTTCCTGCTGGTCCTTTTTGAAGGTATAGCTACAGTATATGTAAAAGATTAAAAAAAGTACCTATATTGTTTGAAAATCCAGTAATGAATTGTCTCACCCTGCTCTGCACATGCTCAGTTGCTGTCCATGTTTGTCATTGTGCCGAAAATCAGAGCCACTAGATGCCAATCTGCTTACAGCCTTAAAGATTTATTGCTTCTCAGGTGCTCTGGGCTTCAGCAAAATGGCAGTTTCCAGCAGGAAGAAATAGGAGCAATGTTGGAGGGAATGTACAGCACACGCTAATTTTGGTAGCATAAATATTAATAATGCAGAATGTATGTTTCTTGCTTTTTTTTTTCTTTTTTTTTTATAATCTGACATAAGTCAAGGGCAGTAGAGCCTGTTTGAATAAGTATTATCATCCATATGTTACTACTATATCATGAGATATACTATAAATATAGCCCTGTGTGTATACAACAATACCACATATCTGTTGCAGAATTTCTGTGATAACCACAGGGTTCACTGATGTAATCATATAACATTTACAATATCTCATCTCAGGAAACGTATTTTCTTTTCCATCATAAATCACTCTCCTGCTATTCTAAGAGGCATGTGGAGAAATTCTTAGAAGTTTATTAATACACACTTTGGCAGTCTAGGGGCACAAAGGATATCACACTGTATTTAACCACTTCAGCCCCGGAAGGTTTTACCCCCTTCCTGACCAGAGCACTTTTTACAATTCGGCACTGCGTCGCTTTAACTGCTAATTGCGCGGTCATGCAATGCTGTACCCAAACGAAATTTGCGTCCTTTTCTTCCCACAAATAGAGCTTTCTTTTGATGGTATTTGATCACCTCTGCCGTTTTTATTTTTTGCGCTATACGCGGAAAAAGACCGAAAATTTTGAAAAAAAATGATATTTTCTACTTTTTGTTCTAAAAAAAATCCAATAAACTCAATTTTAGTCATACATTTAGGCCAAAATGTATTCGGCCACATGTCTTTGGTAAAAAAAATGTCAATAAGTGTATATTTATTGGTTTGCGCAAAAGTTATAGCGTCTACAAACTAGGGTACATTTTCTGGAATTTACACAGCCTTTAATTTATGACTGCCTATGTTGTTTCTTGAGGTGCTAAAATGGCAGGGCAGTACAAAACCCCCACAAATGACCCCATTTTGGAAAGTAGACACCCCAAGGAATTTGCTGAGAGGCATGTTGAGCCCATTGAATATTCATTTTTTTTGTCCCAAGTGATTGAATAATGACAAAAAAAAAAAAAAAAAAATTACAAAAAGTTGTCACTAAATGATATATTACTCACACAGGCCATGGGCATATGTGGAATTGCACCCCAAAATACATTTAGCTGCTTCTCCTGAGTATGGGGATACCACATGTGTGGGACTTTTTGGGAGCCTAGCCGCGTACGGGGCCCCGAAAACCAAGCACCGCCTTCAGGATTTCTAAGGGCGTACATTTTTGATTTTACTCCTCACTACCTATCACAGTTTTGAAGGCCATAAAATGCCCAGATGACATAAAACCCCCCCAAATGACCCCATTTTGGAAAGTAGACACCCCAAGCTATTTGCTTTGAGGCATGTTGAGTCCATGGAATGTTTTATATTTTGACACAAGTTGCGGGAAAGTGACAAATTTTTTTTTTTTTTTTGCACAAAGTTGTCACTAAATGATATATTGCTCACACAGGCCATGGGCATATGTGGAATTGCACCCCAAAATACATTTAGCTGCTTCTCCTGAGTACGGGGATACCACATGTGTGGGACTTTTTAGGAGCCTAGCCGCGTACGGGACCCCGAAAACCAATCACCGCCTTCAGGATTTCTAAGGGCGTACATTTTTGATTTTACTCCTCACTGCCTATCACAGTTTCGGAGGCCATGGAATGCCCAGGTGGCACAAACCCCCCCCAAATGACCCCATTTTGGAAAGTAGACACCCCAAGCTATTTGCTGAGAGGCATGGTGAGTATTTTGCAGCTCTCATTTGTTTTTGAAAATAAAGAAAGACGAGAAAAAAAATTTTTTTTTTTCTTTTTTCAATTTTCAAAACTTTGTGACAAAAAGTGAGGTCTGCAAAATACTCACTATACCTCTCATCAAATAGCTTGGGGTGTCTACTTTCCAAAATGGGGTCATTTGGGGGGGTTTTGTGCCACCTGGGCATTCCATGGCCTCCGAAACTGTGATAGGCAGTGAAGAGTGAAATCAAAAATTTACGGCCTTAGAAAGCCTGAAGGCGGTGCTTGGTTTTCGGGGTCCCGTACGCGGCTAGGCTCCCAAAAAGTCCCACACATGTGGTATCCCCGTACTCAGGAGAAGCAACAGAATGTATTTTGGGGTGTAATTTCACATATTCCCATGGCATGTTTGAGCAATATATCATTTAGTGACAACTTTGCGCAAAAAAAAATAAAAAAAATAAAAAATTGTCTCTTTCCCGCAACTTGTGTCACAATATAAATTATTCCATGGACTCAACATGACTCTCAGCAAATAGCTTGGGGTGTCTACTTTCCAAAATGGGGTCATTTGGGGGGGGTTTGAACTGTCCTGGCATTTTATGCACAACATCTAGAAGCTTATGTCACACATCACCCACTCTTCTAACCACTTGAAGACAAAGCCCTTTCTGACACTTATTGTTTACATAAAAAAATAATTTTTTTTTGCAAGAAAATTACTTTGAACCCCCAAACATTATATATTTTTTTTAAAGCAAATGCCCTACAGATTAAAATGGTGGGTGTTTCATTTTTTTTTTTCACACAGTATTTGCGCAGCGATTTTTCAAACGCATTTTTTGGGGAAAAAACACACTTTTTTACATTTTAATGCACTAAAACACACTATATTGCCCAAATGTTTGATGAAATAAAAAAGACGATCTTAGGCCGAGTACATGGATACCAAACATGACATGCTTTAAAATTGCGCACAAACGTGCAGTGGCGACAAACTAAATACATTTTTAAAAGCCTTTAAAAGCCTTTACAGGTTACCACTTTAGATTTACAGAGGAGGTCTACTGCTAAACTTACTGCCCTCGATCTGACCTTCGCGGCGATACCTCACATGCATGGTGCAATTGCTGTTTACATTTGACGCCAGACCAACGCTTGCGTTCACCTTAGCGCGAGAGCAGGGGGGACAGGGGTGCTTTTTTTTTTTTTTTTTTTTTTTTTTCTTTATTATTATTATTTTTTTATCTTATTTTTAAACTGTTCCTTTCATTTTTTTTTTTTTAAATCATTTTTATTGTTATCTCAGGGAATGTAAATATCCCCTATGATAGCAATAGGTAGTGACAGGTACTCTTTTTTGCAAAAATTTGGGGCTATTAGACCCTAGATTTCTCCTCTGCCCTCAAAGCATCTGATCACACCAAGATCGGTGTGATAAAATGCTTTCCCAATTTCCCAATGGCGCTGTTTACATCCGGCGAAATCTACGTCATAAAATGCTCGTAGCTTCCGGTTTCTTAGGTCATAGAGATGTTTGGAGCCACTCTGGTCTCTGATCAGCTCTATGGTCAGCTGGCTGAATCACCGGCTGCATTTTCAGGTTCCCTGTTGAGACAGGAGAGCCAGAGAAAAACACGGAAGATGTTGGGGGGGGGGGCATTCCCTCCCACTGCTTGTAAAAGCAGTCTAGAGGCTAATTAGCCACTAGGATTGCTTTTACATGAAAGCCGACCGCTGGCTGAAAAGAATGATACCAAGATGATACCTAAACCTGCAGGCATCATTCTGGTATAACCACTCAAAGTCGTGAATGGCATACCTGAAGACAAAAAAATGGTTAACAATAAAGCACAGTAAACGGTAAGGTATAAAAAATTGCATACCTGAAAAGCAAACATGATAAAACATAATAACAATAAAACATTGCAGAATAGAATACAGTAAAAAAGAGCAGAACAATAGAGAGAGAATAGAGAGAGAGAGAACAATAAAACGACAACTATTTTTATTTTATATTTTTGTTTGTGTTTTTTTTTTTTTTTTTTTTTTTACACTTTTTTTTGTAACTAACTTTTATAACTGTAACCGGTTCCAGGTTCGGGTCTCTCAAAATGTGATGGCATCTTGGGAGACCCTGTGAAAGTGTGCCTAGTCTGTGCAATGCTGTACCCTACGCTAATACTCAACTAGTGCATGGTAGCGTTCAAAACATTCACCAATGCAAAGACCAGGATTGTCAGGACAGGAGGGACAATAATAGCGGGTGTCACGCCTATATCCGCGCTTGCTGCAGACACGACATCTTTTTTGGGGGGTTCGTTGGGTAGGGGTACTCGGGAGGACATAAAGAAAATGCCTCTCATGCAGCCGACTGCATTTGGTTGGGGATGTGAATGGGGGAAGTACGGGCGCTGCAGAAGTGGTGGGCTCCCAATTAGGATTGGCGAATGCAGCAGGAAGGGCACTATGGGCACGACGGGCCTGTGTTTGTCTTCTTGGTGGCAGCGGGACACTACTTGTGCTTGCCACCTCACCAGCTTGAACTGCACTTATGTGACTCGCCACGTCACCAAGTGTTACTGCAGTGCTGGTTTGACTACGACCGGGGTGTACTAGGCCGCTGGCGCTTGCCAGTTCACCAAAACGCTACAAAAAAAAACTGTTAGCGATCACAGGGATCCGGCCTGACTCTGCGAACGCTGCAGTTATGCGTTTAGTGTTTTGTAAGTGACAGTGATCGATCGATACTGCACTTGGGTGGGCTGGGCCGGGCCGGGCGGAGGGGCAAAACGCAGGTGCTAGCAGGTATCTGGGCTGATCCCGCTAACACTGCGTTTTTGGGAACCCTAAACTGCTGGGGACACTAGTATAGATCTAATCGGATCAGATATTGATCCGATCAGATACTATACCACTAAGGGAGGCGTATGCTGCGTGCGTGGGTGTTAGCGGTACTGGCGCTAATCTGACGCTGCCTGGGGCTGGTGCTTGCCAGTTCACCAAAATACTACCAAAAAAACTGTTAGCGATCGCAGGGATCAGGCCTGACTCTGCGAACGCTGCAGTTATGCGTTTAGTGTTTTGTAAGTGTCAGTGATCGATCGATACTGCACTTGGGTGGGCTGGGCCGGGCGGAGGGGCAAAACGCAGGTGCTAGCAGGTATCTGGGCTGATCCCGCTAACACTGCGTTTTTGGGAACCCTAAACTGCTGGGGACGCTAGTATAGATCTGATCGGATCAGATATTGATCCGATCAGATACTATACCACTAAGGGAGGTATACGGTGCGTGCGTGGGTGTTAGCGGTACTGGCGCTAACCTGACGCTGCCTGGGGCTGGTGCTTGCCAGTTCACCAAAACGCTACCAAAAAAACTGTTAGCGATCGCAGGGATCAGGCCTGACTCTGCGAACGCTGCAGTTATGCGTTTAGTGTTTTGTAAGTGACAGTGATCGATCGATACTGCACTTGGGTGGGCTGGGCTGGGCGGAGGGGCAAAACGCAGGTGCTAGCGGGTATCTGGGCTGATCCCGCTAACACTGCGTTTTTGGGAACCCTAAACTGCTGGGGACGCTAGTATAGATTTGATCGGATCAGATATTGATCCGATCAGATACTATACCACTAAGGGAGGCATATGCTGCATGCGTGGGTGTTCGCGGTACTGGCGCTAATCTGACGCTGCCTGGGGCGACGCATATCACCGCCGGGCGATCGGGGGGCTAAACCTTTATTCGGTAATAAACGGCGGGTGCCCTGACACTATAAAAAATAAACGAACTAACCAGCGTCACCCGTAACAGTTATACGGTGATCAGTGGTGAAAGGGTTAACTAGGGGGCAATCAAGGGGTTAAAACATTTATTAGATAGTATATGGGGGTCCCTGTCGCTATAAAATGCTGACGGCGAACCTAAATATTTACGTTCCTAACTAGCGTCACCAGCGACACTAATACAGCGATCAGAAAAATGATCGCTTAGCGACACTGGTGAGGGGGGGTGATCAAGGGGTTAAAACTTTATTAGGGGGGTTAGGGGGGTATCCTAGACCTAAAGGGGGGTAATACTCACTGCCCTAACACTAACTGTCACAAACTGACACTATGCAGTAATCAGAAAAAAAAAAAAAAAAAAAAAAATACTGCTAATGTCAGTTTGTGACGGGGGGGGGTGATTGGGGGGGGGATCGGGGGGCGATCGGGGGGGGGATCGGGGTGTAAGGTATGCCTGGCATGTTCTACTGTGTGTGTGTGTGTTGTGTGCACTCACTTGTCATCTCTCCTCGGCGCTGGAACGGAAACTGCCAGACCGAGGAGAGATGACATCACATCCTCTGCCTGTGTGAAACGACACACAGGCAGAGGAGGATTCCCATTGGCTGGGAGCGATCACGAGGGGGGGGCCACGATCGGATGGTCTCCCCCTCGCCTCCCGACGCTCCCAGTCAAATGCCGACCGCCGATGGCACCGGGGGGGGGTCCGATCGGACCCCCCGCCCGCGGGAGGCAGATCACGTACGGGTACGTGATTTTGCCTGCCCGTGCCATTCTGCCGCAGTATATATGCGGTAGGCGGTCGGCAAGTGGTTAATAGTGTTCTATTTTAAAATTCTGCATCTGCAGATTTACAATGTGAGAAACGGTTGGGAGCCCTTAAAGTTTTGGTTTTTTAGGGATTCTCTAAGAATGGCTCCTAAAATGGGATCTGTCATAAACTACCACCCTGGAGTTTGCATGTTCACCCTGTGCCTGCGTGGGTTTCCTTTGGGTGCTCCGGTTTCCTCCCACACTCCAAAGACATGCTGGTAGGTTAATTGGCTCCTATCTAAATCTCTAAATTAGTCGTAGTGTGTGTATGTATGATGGTGGATTAGGGATCTTAAATTGTAAGGGAGTGAGTGAGGGAAGGGACTGATGTGAATGTACAATATATGTGTAAAGCACTTCGTAAATTGACAGCACTATAAAAGTACCTGTAATAAATAAATAAAAATAAATAAATAAATCATTATAATTTAGAGACAGTTGTATTTAATCCACACAGTAAAATACTTCTATTGAATAAATAGTTTGAACAATCAAGGTCAAAGGAAAAAATATGTGAGCTTCAAGGGCTCGTTCACACTATGTATGGTGATTTGCTCTTTGCACTGGCTAAATACTGATTGCCTTTAGGGCACATAGAAAACAGTTGTTTTCTATGTGTCAGTTCATACCACAATGCTGGTCAGATGTGCGGTGCAATATAGGAAAAATGCAGTATATCTTCATTTTTCTACAGTGAACTGGATGTCACTTCACAGCAGTGTAGTGCACCATGCTGCTGTGCAGTGATGTGTAAAGTGTCACTGTGTGACACTTCAAATAAAGTTTAAAAAAAAACAAGGAAGCAGTGCACTGCATTGAAACACACACTTTGCACTACTCCCTGCCAAAGCCAACATTGACACTAGCCAATCTCCAATGCAGGCTTTACAATGTAGGCTAGTGGGAACCTAGCCAAAAAAGCATAGTTGGAGCCAGGTACTACAATCGGGGAGAATAGTGTTCCTACAAACTCAAGTGTAGGTTAATCCCTGCTTTTTAAAATCATAGCATTTGTTTTTTTGACAAAAAGAATTCTTTTTGATGCTGAATGGATTTTCCTAAGCCAGCCTGAGCCCAGTCTGGAGGCAAAGCCCCCCCCCCCCCCCAGACCTAGGGCACCCCTCCTAGGCCACCAACAGCCTCCTCAGCACTCCACGACTCCCTTACTGACATGGCTTCACCATATTTAAAGGCTTACTTAGCCACCCTGCCAGAGCATTCTGCTTGGGGATTGGCCCCTCAAGTTCCCTCAAGTATGGAGACCAGCCCTGCTAGCCTCTGCCCACTAACTTCTAGAAGTTTCTCCAAACTTTCAGACCCAGGGGGAGATACCAGAGGCCTACCTCTGTGAGTCATCCAGCCTGACCTGCAGTAAACCCTGACCCAATTTCAGACTCACAAGCTAAACCATGAGTCAAACATAAAATTTCCTGCACTAATCTAGTAGCACACTAGAGGGTGCTATATAAGTACCAGTATATACTGTATGTAAATAAATTTATTATTTAAGAAATCATTTAAAATGTACCCAAAATAGCAGGATGCCTTAATTTCAAAGATAATAATAACCTATACAAAGCAACATATAGCCCAGCTGTGGATCAACTCAAATTTTAACTTCAGGGAGGCAAGGTCTATGTGAGATATTACTATGTAATAGCAAAACATAAAATAATAAATACAATGTTTACAATATGAAAAAAAAAATAGAAAAACAATTTGTAATACAAACTGCAATAAACCAGTGTTTATATACTGCATATGAGGTTATAAGAAAAGCACCCCAGAGACATAACATAACAGATATCCAGTTAGCATTTTTAGCAATGGCACCCCTCATATTTCATGACGGGTTTGGTTTAAAGAGGATGTTCAATATTATGATTGATAACTATACTTTCACATAAAGTACAATTATCCTGCCAGCCTAGCCCCTTGAACAGAAGTATTCCACCCTCCCCCACAGCAGATGCATACTTACTTAAAACAGAAGTATGTCTTTGATTCATACTAGACATGTGCACACTGAAATATTTCGTTTCGGAATTTCGTTTTCGTCCGAAAAATAAATTTATTTAGTTACTCCCGAAATTCGTTTTTATTTATTTCGTTTTTCGTTAAAAATTGCATTCGTCCAAAAATCCAAATTAAGGTCGAATCTGTCATTGAAGGCTTATGGTGTCTGTCGAATGTTCAAAGAAGATTCGACGGAGCAGCTAAACTGTACGACGCCGTATAGTTTACCTGCTCCGTCGAATCTTCTTAGAACGTTCAACAGACACCATAAGCCAAAGTACGTGTGTACTTAGTTCTAGCTATTTTACTGCTCCTCCTCTTTGGTTACAATCAGCCAATAACATTCATCATCATTTTTTTAATGTATCTTTTCTCCCCTACGTCGAATCTTTTCTCCCCTACGTCGAATCTTTTCTCCCCTACGTCAAATCTTTTCTCCCCTACGTCGAATCTTTTCTCCCCTACGTCAAATCTTTTCTCTCTATGTAGAATAATCTTGGACTAATAGAGTTAAGGTCAGGCACATTCGACCACAGGTTAGATGGACATAGATTGTTATTGTCATCATCATGCCGAATCTCCTATCTATATCGAACTGTTGTAGCAATGAAAACGAAATTAAAGCATTTGTTTATGTCGGATCTTTCGTTTTTCGGATTCTGCACTTTCGTTATCGTTTGTTCAAAACAATAATGAAAATACCTGAAATTCGGACGAAAATGCATTTGGACGAAAACAAATGCACGTGTCTAATTCATACTTACCTAGATGGATGGAGCATCAGACCGATGCTGCAGCTGTCCCCCGGCGTCTCTGCACTGAGAACTGAGCCACCGAACATCGCCGATGGCTCGGTTTTCACAGATCCCCGAGAGGAGAGCTGCTGACTGTCAGTCAGCAGCTCTTCTCTCTGTTTCTCCACGCTCATTGGAACACTGCGCTATGGGGGGGGGGAGAGGCAATCTCAGAGGCTCGCTGAGACTGCCATCAATCAAGGCAGCTGGCGGATCCAGACTTGGAAGTCGGGATGACACGCTGCTTCGACTGATGGTATTGACTTCAGCGGAGAGCAGACTTCAGACCGCTCTCCACTGAAAACGGGTCACAGGAGTGCAAAATGTGACGCAGAGGAGAAGCCCAGCCTAAAAAGCTCAGGCTGGACTTCTCCTTTAAATCTCATGGCTACTGACTGCTGCAACCTTTAAATCCTGAGGCCCTGTTCACACAAGTGCGATTTCTGCTATCACACTGCAATGGAAGGCAATGAAATCACATTATTTTCTATGGTGCCTGTTCACATGAGTGCAATATGGTTCAGTTCGATTTTTTAACTGCTTCAGAACCGCCCACTGATAAGGGAGTAAAAAACAGCACATTGCATAGTAAAAGCAGCACACATTACACACAGTAAACATTGTTAGGCACACATTTAACCCCTTGATTACTGCTAGATGTTAACCCCTTTCCAGCCAGTGTCATTAATACAGTGACAGTGTATAGTATTATCACTAATCACTGTATTAGTGTCACTGGAGATGACAGTGCCAGCTAGTCAGTCCTCCCCCCCATGTGAGCTAGTGTCAGATTGGCCGCCACACTATCACAGTCCCACTATAACTCTCTGATCATCGGCATTCCTTTTTTTTTAAATCCAGTAATTTTTCTTCCATCAATACATCTAATACATTTCACATTCATATTATCCAGATACAGCAAAATTACACATTACATTTAATAACCCCCCAAAAAAGGGGGATTATTGACACCCCAATTTCCCTCTCATCTTCCCCTTCCCCCCTCCCCTCCCCCAACCCAAATCCGATCTCCCCCACCTCTCTCACTAAGGGAATCCACTCCCCCCACTCCCTATCTCAATCCACCCAGGTAATGTCCCTCCTATACCTTTAAGGCATCTCACATTTCAGGGCCCAAGATCTCTAACCAGCCTTTCCAGATAGCCTCAAATTTCCCTTGACAGCTTCTATGTAGAAAAATAAATGTCTCTTTTAATATGGTTTCTTTTATTTGCGTTCTCCATTCCTCCACTGTCGGTGGGTATATGGAGAACCATTTCTGTGCTATTAATTTCCATGCCTGGAACAAATTTCTCACTATTGTGACATAGATATTTTCAGAAAAACTGGGTTGCTCCATTATATTTAGCAGGCTCATTCCAGGATCCAGTGATAGTTTAATTCGAAGCACATTATTAATAGTCTTAATTATGCCATGCCAATATCGGTGGAGTTTGGGACATCTCCATAACGTGTATTCAATTTGCTGGGGCCCCTCTACAATGAGGACATAGGGGGGATTCTCTACGTTTCCACTTAAACAGTTTTTCCGGAGTATAATACGATCTATGTAGGATAAACAATTGAGTAAAGGATTTTAGACTATCATTCCAGAACAGTTGCTCCACATATCTCAACCCCTGTGTTTGCCATAGCTCAAACCCTTCTAACTTCCGCAACTCCTCACAATTTGCTTTGTTCCAAATTGGGGTATAGCCCATAATATTGGTAATATTTTTCATTGCATGCCAGACCTTAGCAAAAAGTTTACCTGTCATGAACTTTTTATCCATTTGTAGGATTTTTGTCTCTAGTAGGGAGATCAATGTATATCCCCTACATAGCGGCAATAATAATCCCTGTATAGGATCAGACTCCACAACCTCCGTCCAACCACAAAATTGCTGTATTTGTGAGGCTAAAAAGTAATTTTTAGGTTGTGGAATATCAAGTCCCCCTTCATCTTTAGCTAACATTAAACTTGTTAATTTTATGCGTGACTGTTTTTTCCGCCATATAAGCTCACGGAAAAGAGATCCTACCTTTCTAAACCAGAGCATTGCTATCTAAATAGGACAATTCTGAAAAATGTACAGTAGCTGTGGAGCCCAAATCATTTTTATAAGATTAGCTCTGCCAATCACTGTTAATGGGAGTTTGCACCAACCCTGACACTTGTCCCTGAGCCTGATCATCGCCATAACTAGTATAAAAAATAAATAAATAAAAGTTCCAGTATATATCCTATTATTTGTAAATGCTATAACTTCCACATAAACCATTCAATATACACTTATTGTTTTTTTTTTATACCAAAGACAATCAGACATGCTCATGCACTACATAGTTGAAGGTAAATCTAAAGGAAAGAAAATAAGAAAAATTATATAATGTGATGGTCAGCTTAAGACTGAAATATTCTTGATCCTATCTTTGCCTGTACAGTAATTTCTTGTGCCCCCCCCCCGGTTCACATGGCCTACAGATGAAGTCCATACCCAGGACGACACGTGTCTGGGGATAGGAGCTGGTTTTTCATCCTGCGGTCACCACCACCTATGTTGAAGCACTTTGGGAGCAGATTATCTGTTCGAAATGCTGGCACTGCTGAGTGCCTTTTATGAGAGTGCATTATCTTGATTTTATACAAACAATAAACACTCTGACAGAGAGCACTAGATTTCCTTCTGTTTGATTTTCATATCTTCATATTTTCAACCGCTGATTGAGAGCGTGCAGCACAGGAGGTGTTGGAGATTAAGCGCAGACCAGAAGCGGTCATCTGAGATTACCCGTAATAGGGGACTACTTGCTTAGACCTGCTGGTGAAACAGGGGTCTAAGTATTAGGTGAGCGGCCATCCATTCACTGGTGGAGGATTACCATTGATGAGCACATTTTGTAAACACGGAGGTGGAAGATCACAACCTGTTAGTACAATAAACTTTTGAGCTGTTTATTTTGATTGATTTTCACTATTTATTTGATTGTAGCAAATTTATTTTGCCTTTAGCACACATTGATACACATATATTTTTGTTTTGTATTGTTGATACACTGTTGCTAGTTGCGCTGCACTAAATTATTTGAATTATATGTTGAAATAAGAGTGATCACTTTGAGTGTTTGTCAGCAACTGGAATATTTATTTTGAATATTTTTGACAAGCTAATATGATTTATAATTTATTCACTTTATATATTTGCGCTGATTAAGGTTTAAGTTTATTTTTTATTAATGGCTGTGCGTTGTGTTATTTTGAGGGGACAGCAAATTTACACTGTTATACAAGCTGTACACTCACTACTTTACATTGTAGCAAAGTGTCATTTCTTCAGTGTTGTCACATGAAAAGATATAATAAAATATTTATAAAAATGTGAGGGGTGTACTCACTTTTGTGAGATACTGTAGTTATGAGGCTGTATGTACAGGAGTGCCTAGGCACACTCCCATATTAGAAAGTTCACTGCTGTTTTTCTAGAGAAATTTAAGACAAGCAATGCATTTTTCAGGGTACGGCTTAGGCACAATTAACACTTCTAGACTTTTACTATAATGTAGCAAATCTTCACTTCATGAGTTCAGCTCTAGTTTAATAGGAACTAATCAGGGGTATCTTAAGGTTAAAAAGGGGTTAAATGCAAACAACTTTTATTTAAAATAAAACATTTTTTTTTACAATTGAAGAACAAGTACTAACCAAAATATACTGTAACAATATATAGTGTATTTAAAAATGAAACTTGTAAACAGTTTTTAAAAATGTCATTCATACAGTCTGTAAGCAAAATACATTGTAACAAAACCTGTCACAATACATTTATAAATGAAGCCCTCTGCCAGTGTTTGCAGGCTTCAATTGTACAGGCTCTTTCTTGCTCATGAACATTGACGTTCGTATATCATGGAAACTTTCTATAAACCACCATTTTAAATAGAACTTCTGCTTGGAGCATGGGCGTCCGCAGAACTTTTTTCAAGAGGGGGCATAATTTTAGAGTCACCAATGCACCGCCCCTTTTCAACAATGTCGTTATCACATTATCATGGTCTGAGACTGCAGACGTAGTACAGTCCCTAGGCCTTTTACCAGACCCAGCGAAATGACAGCAGTGATTCCTCCGGCTGGACGATCGCTCACTCTGGGTTCCCCGGGGGCAACTCTGGTCAGTAGTGTAGCATGTCTGTACCCTGGTAGTGGCTCAGTCTTTCTCTCTCTGGTGGTGCTGGGCAGTGTGGTTCTCTCTCATTGGTGGCGCTGGGCAGCATGGCTCTCTCTCTGGCTTCCACCCAGCACACTCCTCATTCTTTGTCCTGTAGCACTCTCTCCCTCAGCTTTTTTCCAGGCTGCAGTCTCTCAATTTCTCTCTTGATCGAGCTGTAGCCTCCTCCCTGTGGAAAATGAGGCCGCCAATCTTTGGGACTACATGTCCCATGATGCTCTCCTCTCCTAGTCTCCTTTGATTGGCCCTCAGTTATGGCTAATAGGGAAGGAATGGAGCAGGCAGGATGCTGGGTGGGGAACCTGGTGAGAGTCGCCATCTCTTCTCCTTGACAGGAGAAAAAGGGGCGAGCGGGGGAAGCCCACAGCTCGCCTTTCTCCTGTCACAGCGCCGCCGAGTTCTCTGCTGGACTGAGCAGGGAAAAGAGTCCAAAGTCAGTATACACTGATGGGTGGGCTTGACAGCACATTGATGGTGTCACCCCACTGGCAGGTGGCACCCAGGTGCGGGCTGCCCGCACCCCGATAGTGACGCAACTGTTCTGAATTTAAGATCCAATCCCTGATTCCAGGGGGGGGCACTTGACCCCCCTTGCCCCTACTTGCAGACGCCCATGGCTTGGAGTACAAGAGCATGTGGTTACTGTTTCCAGTTGAATCTCTTTTATTCTAAACTGAAAAAGATCTATCAGTCCTTCTACTCTTACTTAGCTTAGATGCCCAGCACCCCTCCCCCCTTTCTTTAGCTGGAAGAACAGTATAAAAAGGTAGCAAAGGGAAAACCATTATTTGTAACAGGTAGGACCAACATTTAGCCCTGGTTCACATAGATGCTACTTTGAAATGTTGCTACTTCACTTGAAGTAGCGCAATATCAAAGTAGCAGGTCAACGCAATTTCAGGTGCTACTTGAAAGACATCTGTGTGGCCTCTATTGAAGTTGCACCTGAAATTGGCAAAAGTAGTGCAGGAACTACTTCTGCAAATCTGCGCAGCGTAGCAAAGTCGATGTTGTGCCGATTGGAACAGTGCTATTGCCGGCAATAGGTTACGACTTGCCTTGTCATTAGACATGTCAAATCGCATAACAAATCGCTCCAATGTGAACGAGGGCCTAATTTAACCTGTATGTATGTGTATACTGTGTGATTGTATACTGTGTATGTGTATACTGTGTGGCCCCATAATCTCTGATTGCCTGGGGGCCCCATAATCTCCTATCTTCATGGGGGCCCCATGAGTTATCAGTCCGCCCCTGCACACTTACTACTCTTTGTACAATATGTATTCCAATACACCAGAACTATATGAATAGTTTGGAGCATTCTTTTTAAACTCATTTAAGGTTTTTAATGCCTCCCCTATTAACAAAATGCCTAATTAGTGTTTCTGTTTAAGCCCATATGTATTTGCTGCCCATTAACTTAACACAGTATAATCTTCTATATCTATTTGAAATTTTGGAGATTAGCAGGTGAATTACTTGCTCACTTCTACCCTCTGATTTCAGCTCCTACTCTACCTTTTCTTGCTATGTCCCATGTTTCTCTTTCCCCTTCTACACCCTGTTATAATCGGCTTCATCTTTGTTTCTACTATTATCTCTGGTACACCACTAGTTACCATTCTCACTCCTCTAAGGGTGCATAGTACCACTAGTAATTCACAAAACAAAAATTTAAAACGTAAAAAAAAAAAACACACAGTCATATAATAAAAGAAAAAAAAACACAAAAAAGGTCTCATGATGTAAATCCACCATCAGTTATGCTGTCCAGTGATTCAGAACCCTGTCAGTCATGATGAACAGTGACTGCTGACCCGTTGAAAGAAAAAACCTGCCGATCGTGGGCATGTTCAACTCAACGACTGCTCATCAGGGAATGACAGCTCCGGTGGATGACAGCAAAGTAGGAACAAATGTATAGGGTTTTCCAGGTGACGACATTGACCAAATATAGACTTGACCATATTTGGTCAATCACGTCACAGGGATTCCGGGCAAGTAGTCCTTAGAGCTAGTTTTTTTTTTTTCTCGGTGGGTTGGCGGGCATTTATGTATCAATTACTCATACACATGGGTAAGGGGCAGTATCTGGATGCCTGGTTATTGTTAAAAGGGGGCTTTCAGATTTTGATAAGCCTCCTGTCCACAATTATCCATAACCATTGAACTAGGGCTGTGGGGAAGAGGTAATTTTCCTTATCAACCTAGAGACAAGGTGATTTGCCAAGGGAGATCCCCCTAACAAGGTATCCCTCATGTTGAGGACATATTGCCTGGTACGGTGTGGGAGGAGGGGGGCACATGCCCCCCTCTGCTTGCCTGCCAGGCTGCATTATTGAATTAGGGTGTGGTGTGGATTTTTGGGGGATACCTCACACTTTTTTCTTGATTTTTGCATGCGGTTCTCCCCTAAAACCCATATTAGAATAAAGGTCTGGTATAGATGCAGGGAATTCCTGTCTGTTTACAGAAATTAGGCAGCTGAAGCTGTCAATTACTGGTAATTTAAACTGCATTTTTTCTTTACAAAAATTGAAAAAAACGAAATGTGACCCACGTCAGCCCACACACAGCAGAGCAGAGACTCGCCTCCATCCCTTGGACATTATAAAGAACAAATAAAAGAAGCGGATATGGGACTTTAGATGAGGTGTGTCTCTGCAAATAAAGGATATTGACCTATTGATTGTAACCAATCCCCAATGTGTAGTCCCTATAATGAACAAAACAAAATATTTCTTGTGTACAATAAAGGCACGATATAAACATATTCGATGCACAATAGTCACATATTTAATATTTATACATAAAAGGACATGATTGGTACACAAAACAATGATAAAGAAATAATATACATAATTAGTCATAATAAATATAAAAAACATGATAGAATGAATACATGATGAAACACGCTGTAAACCTGGCACCCTTGAGTATGGACTCAACGTGTTTCATGGCGTTTAAAGCCAATCATCAGGAGTAGGATGCATCCTACTCCTGATGATTAGCTTTAAACGCCATCATGATATTTTAACTGTTTTGGTCTTTGGTATTATCTAATAAATATACCATTTGATCTGCACCATTGGCGCATTTTATACATTTTTTCGAGCCTCTCTACACTTCCGGGATTCCCATGTGGTTTGGATTTTCCATTCTTCCTCACGACTTCTCCAGACTGGCAGTTTCGATTGGCAGAACAGAGGAGGGATTCCCCTTGAGATCCGGGGTCCCTGGGACGATCACCTCCATCTTGGATCTCCAAGCCTGTCTGATTCGGTGTCACTGGCATCCGAATCAACCTTTTCTGGTAAGCGTATTGCATCTGTTTCCTGTTCAAGATCTTTATGCTGATGAATTACAGACCTGAAGATTCCCCACTCATGTTGGACTCACTATATTAACTTTTCACCATGGGATCATAACTTTATTGTGGTTCAGTTGACACTCACCCAATCATTGGACTATACTTATTGATTTACACACCTTTTTGTTGTTTCAGTGGGTCATCTCCAATGATCATCTCATCACCTCATAGTTCACTATTAGCGCTACATTTATTTACTATACGTTTTGAATATTGGTCATATTGTATGTGGCAGCTTCATTATTGTTTTATGGGTTAGCGCAGTGTTATTCACTTTTTATTATTAGAGGTTTTTGCTTTGGTACATGTTTCTCAGGGCAGTGCCCAATCCTCCATGCCTTGCGTTTGACAATTCCATGCCTATTAGCCTAGAAAATGACCAGAACTGATTTTAGGCATTCAGCACTTGAGCCTTTGTAATGTTCGCTGAAACTGCCTCAACCAGAAGCCAGGTATGTTTGGCTCATTCCCATTCAGGATCAGCATTCTGCCTCCTGTTTCTTCTCTGGCAGTACACAATCGGCCCCTGCTATGCCAATTTTCCCAGTGCTAAATGATCAGCTCTACAATTACAACAATTTACAGTCTATCATCAGCTTACAATCTATCTTACTCTGTGTTCAATTTAAATGATATGTTATCCTTTGCATGTTGTGCTAAACTGTTGGATAATTGGCTAGTACTGAACACCAGTGTGATGGAATCACAAAACCAAAACTCATTCATTCCTAAATCTTCCTAAATAACCTGTTCATGAATGGACACATATTTGCTAGTTTCTGGTAAATGTTACAGTAACCCTGGTGTCCAGTTTGATTTTGGCTATGAATATACATGAAACACAATGTATACTGAACATGATATGATGTACACTGAAAGACATTGAGCATATAAATCAAATCTGGCTTTAGTGGAAGACTCAGCTAGTGACATTTAATCAATAAGTTCAAGATGCGTGGATACCTTGACTTATGAGAGACTGTGATATCTGTGTGATGAGGTCATTTGTTGTAAAGTGATTGCCACTTTAAAAAAAAAGGATACCTACATCTTCTGTCACTAGTTTCTACATGTCACAATGTTTGCTAACTGCAGACAGGAGCTATTCCATTTACGACAAACATATCCCTCATTTCTAAGTTATTTGGCATTTCAGTCTGCTTTAGTCCCTTACTGTATGTTATATAGTAAGAATAAAAAATACATATATAAGCTGCACTTCATACAACACTTGGCCATCTTGACAATCTTTATTGTGGGTGCTCAAAATGACAATGGATGCTGCCATGGAAAATGCAGTAGAAATGCAGAAAGTCACCGGCAATTCAATATTTTATACTTTTTTCTGATAATTACACGTATGAAAAACAGTCAACGTTTCAGGGCCCCTTTCTCAAGAAAACACGTTTTTACAGTATATGTGATGATTCTTTCAGAATAAAACTGTGAAAAGAATGTTACTAGAGTGCTGATGATTTTCTACATTTCTAGGCCAAGAAAGACATATAAAAAAAACCACCCTCCTGCAAATGTGAGTGTATGCAAAAATTTTATATTTTCCCTAATTTTTTTTTTTTTTTTTTTTGTATGTGCACATCACTCTTTTCGGGTTTCTGAACTTCTGGTTTGTGGCCAGCCCCAGGCATATTAGCATACAGTAATTTTTAGGTACCCCTCTGGATTGCAAGTTCTGAAAAGTGGTGGTTGATCCTAAAAGAGCTCATTACCAGCAGGAGGCAGCACAGGCTGGACGAATTGGGTGACTGTGCATCGTCCAACCATATTACAGTTAGCAATAGAAGTGTGCAGATAATGGTGATTGCATGCAAGACATATTTTAATACAAAACGCAAGCTTACAGATAAAAATGTATGGAAGTAGAAGATTCATTACAATTCAATATTTTTTTTTACAGTTTGGGTTTTATATATACTCTAATCCACAGATGATCAAGAGGAAGGCAAAATAAACCCTATGATACATGGTCCAATAAATATAAGTAATAAAGGAATCCTACCCAATCCCCAAAGGTAACTACATAACTCCATGGATTCTGTGAATGTATTTCTTACACATTTTAATATCTGTATAGCGCTCTTGACTGAAATAATATCGACCATATAACACTGTGTGTATGCAGCTAAAACCGGCCATAGATGGTTAGAATCTCAGCCGGTTCAGCAGGAACTGACCGAGATTCGAACCATGTATGGGCAGGCTGAATGTACCCAAGTTGATCAATTGATTGGTCAACTTGGGTACAAACAGTTTGCCAGGTTTTACATGTGATTAACACTAGTGCCTGTCAGGAAGTGCACCTCAGAAGAAATCCTGCTGCTGGCCTGGCTGGTGCATTCTAGCGAGAGACGGCAGGTGCGTGTACGGGCACGTGCTCGCTATTCAGGGCGCGGAGCAGGCTCTTTAAACAGAGTTTGCAAACAAGTCCAGTGCTGTCTGATCTGCAGCTTCCCCGTGACCCTTTGTTCCTGTAACCTGCTTCTGTGATCTGTTCCCGTGTTTGATTCCGCTCACCTTTGACTCTTCCTCTGCATGTGCTCATGTGCAAGGTATGTGAGAATGTGACAGCACCTGTTAAAAGCCACTAGCAATAAGCAATGGCTCTGTGGGAGGTATTTCCCTGTCAACATTGTCTGTATTGATGGGGGAATCAAACAAATGTCTTTCTTGCAACCCTTGGTCAACTCACTATAATGAAAAATGAAATAGTGAATGTTTTCACATGTAACCACTACTGATAACTGCTGTGGAGCCTCTTTCTTTGTTGCTGCTGTATTATCCGTCTGAAGTGCGGAGAGGGTTAAACTGAATGTACATTATTGTAGAAGTGCAGTAGCCATCTTCTACATCTTCTCTAAGGTGATCACTTTGCAATGCTTGTCTATGGAGTGTCTCCAGTACAGAGGGCAGCCATCTTGGCTGGGTCTGGATCAGCTGGAGGACAGAGATTGGCTGCTGCAATAAAGCAAGGTGAAGTGTATCTGCAGGCTGGTGAGGAGAGGGGAGAGGACAGTCTTGAACTAAACAGGTATGTGGAAAGTGAGACCGAGCTGCTGCTGCTGCTAAATCGATGGATCCCTGCCATAGCTGACCACAGTTGGGTGAAAACTCAGGCAAGCAAAGAGACTGAGAACCTTCTCCCTGGAGGGGGTATGATTTGAATGTCTAGTGAGATTAGACTATACTAGAGAGCACTCTCAAAAAAGAGGGATTGTCTCAGCAGGATTGAAAGAGAAGGAGAGAGAGATCACAGCAGCTTCTATCCCTGTCTGACTTGGACTTGACTCTTACTGAATCAGAGCATGTGCCCTGGAACTGGTAAGCGACTAACATCAAACAAGTTAAAGTATAACTAAAGGCAAAGTTATGGATAGAGTGGAGACGGATTAGAACGCTTGTCAGTTTTTATTGTTGTCTGTGCCCCCATTAAGGAGATTCAGCCTCTCTATTTGTCCTGTTTACCATTATCACTAAAAGTGAAAGTAAAAG
The DNA here is from genome assembly GCA_037952925.1 of Lithobates clamitans. NCBI lineage: Eukaryota > Metazoa > Chordata > Amphibia > Anura > Ranidae > Lithobates > Lithobates clamitans. The sequence goes on along the minus strand of JBBGZY010001374.1, from coordinate 223,983 downwards.
AAAATCCCAAATTTTGGGTTGCCCCCAGAAAAGTAATGGAGGGGAAATCCTCCAATGGGGATCACCAAACAATTCCCTTAATTTGCAGTGATTTCCTATTACTTCCTGTTTGGCTATGGGACAGGAAGTGAAGGAAAATCTCTGCAATGGGATACAGATGACGAAAACAATCTGACAGGGGTTATAACCCTCCCTTGCTCTATCCAAAATGAAAAGAAACATTTTGCATTTAGTTCTACTTTAATCTGTTGGCTGCTGGGAACTGTTGTTCTTTCTTTAAGAGCCCCAACTTTGCTGGCCAACGTTTTATTTTTCCATCAATCAATGGTCAGTGAGATCAAACTGGGACTGTTATAGCAAGTTAGGACTGCCATTATATACTGTTGCTAAGTAAATGCAGTTAAGTTCTGTTAATTACTGTTAGTCAGAATATTGCAGGTGTTTAACCATATCTCTAATGTAATGTTGTTGTCTTATTGATTGTATAAGTACATTTGCCAAGCCTCTTTTCTTTTAGGCCATGTTTGGCCAAATGCTTTCTTTGAAATACCTGAAGGTGTGTCTGTAAGACCCCTTTCACACTAAGACCGCCCGAGCGTTAATGGTAAAGCGCCGATAGTTTTAGCCCCAAAGAAGGGGTCAACAAGGGGTTAAAAGCGCCGAAAAGTGCTGAAGGGCTTTGCATGCGCTTCGGCAGCGCTGCCTATTGATTTCAATGGCAGGGGCGGTTTAAGAGCAGTGTATACACCGCTCCTGCACCGCCCCAAAGACACTGCTTGCAGGACTTTTTTTTCCTTCCTGCAAGCGTACTGCCCCAGTGTGAAAGCCTGAGGCATGAGAGGAGCTTTTCAGGCACTTTACAGGTGCTTTTTTTTAGCGCTAAAATGCCTGAAAAGCGCCTTCAGTGTGAAAGGGGTCTAAGTGCTGGGTGAGCAGGGTGCGTCATCTTCAGATGTACAGAGAAATCACAAAACAATTCAGTGGCTCCTCTGGGGTTAGTGCGACACACATACTATAAAACAAGCAGTTAGCCTCATGATGGGACCCTGGTCATAGCTGGGTGGTCTTCAAATATTTTTGTCTTCTGGTTTGATTAAAGCTGTTCTTCTTACTTCCCCCCATTAACTAATCTGCATTTTAGTTTAATTAGCCTATTCAAATCCCCCCTTTTTCTAAATGATGTGCTAAGTCCCAAGTGTTCAGCCTTTTAGACAGTAGCAGAAAGGCTCCTTCTTTAGGTGCCCCATTAGCTGTATATTGTAGGGGTCCTCATGGGCTACAGAACACTGCAGCAGAATAATGGTGTTACAACAAGGGGATAGGTCAGTGGTGGGCACACACTGCAGCACTGTATGACTGGTCTCCACCCCTGCAAGAGGCCCTGCAGAGGGTCACATGACAATAGACATAGGTGAGTTAAAAGGTGGAAGTGCTGACTACTTGATGTTAATAAAATAATTAAAAGCTTGCTGGAAGTACCCTTCATTAAATCTCTATGTTAATTGATTCATTCCCAAATTCATATATACTGACCTGTAACCTACTGTTAACAAACAACAGTAAGAGAAGCTTAAAACGAGCCTACTCACTGTGTGCATCTTAACTTATGGTACAGTCCTTGTAAGCACAAAATATGCTTTAAATTCTAGGAATTCAGCCACTTGAGTTAGGTCCAAAGCAGTACATGACATCTCTTGAACTTATCTTTATTATTTATATCTGACAGGTTTATGGCTCTGCTGGAGCATACACTGACACTTGGGGCTGTGAGAGAGGCATACATAGCAGATTTGCATGCCCCTCCCCTTTGCTGCCCATTCAGAGAAGCCTTTGTATTTTGTGAATTAGTTCACATGATACAAAGGCTTCTGTGATTGAGCAAGAGGAAGGGGAGGGGCAAACATAGCAGATGCATCGACTCTAATGTAGAAGATGCTTAGACCTGAAGCATCAGCATTGGGCTCCAAGAAATACAGCGATAGCCATCTTTTGGGAGTGCAATAAACTGTCTCATGTAACAATAGAGATAAGCCCAGGAGATGTCGTGCACCTCCTTGGACATAACTCATACTGTGCCAACACTTCTTTTTGTGAGAATAGGCTTTGAAAACCCCAGAAAGAGGATGTGAAGAGAGAGAGAGAGAAAGCTCGGGCATATATCCTTTCCAGGGGAATTGATGCTTTTGTATTTTTATCCAGACCAGAAGTGAAAATCATTATGCAATTATTCCTTTGTTGTAATAGTTTAACTGCAGCTTCCAATAGCGTCTTGAGTGGGCACCTGAATCCTTATGGCAGACAGATTATGTCTGAATTCCAGGGCAACGCTACAATTCCTGTGTGAGTGAGAACCTCCATTCCAGGCTCATTGGACAACCATGACTACTGATCTTGTCTTCAGGTCTCTGACACAAAGACAGATGGCACATCATCCTCAGGTGCCCATGCAACTGAACTTTGCTGCAACATTCATCTGGAGGTATATCTATTAACAACTACATATACCCAGGTATATGTGCACAATTCCACTAGGTCTCCTTTAGGGCCCTTTGCTTATCATACCTGTTTGTACATTGGATGTACACTGTATGTATTTTTATTAGTCTCTTCTTATATAAAGCTTGTATTAAATTAATACTGGTGTGCATCTATGTCCTTATGATTAATGTCATAAGCTTTGTTTAGGTTACTGAATAATTTCCCAGGTATAGAATCCCCTCCCAGCTTTGTCCTGGGTGGAGGCTCTGCCAACTTTATTATCAAATCCAGTCTTTCACTTAGTGAATATTCTGAATCTCTTATTTACCTGCAGGTTTAGCCTGTTTGGGGAGGGCCATTTCTCATAACCCCCCAAAAGAAGGCTACAAGTGCAATAGTATTCAGTATGTCACATACAACATAATCTTAGACTTCTAAGATTCTATGGGAAAGACCATAGACAAGAAAGTTAATATTGAAGATTAAGGGGCTTCCACCCTTGAATTAAACTCCTTAATCCTCAATGTTAACTTTCTTGTCTGTGGTCTTTCCCATAATTAGTATGTCACATACAGCCCAACGTTCAGAGTGCAGTGGTCTAAAGTAAGTCATATACAGTCCAGCATAGTCACATAGTTACATGGTAGGTGAGGTTGAAAAAAGACACAAGTCCAAGGGCAGGAGGCGGAGCCTAGCGGAGCAGACATGCATTGTTAGAGCTCCACACCGCTGAGGAGAGAAGAGAAGGACAAAGCGGAGCCTGCAGGCTCAAAATGTATCCATTTGAACCTTTTTGCCCCAGGGAACAAACTGTGAAAGTTTGGGCAGGAAATGTGGTACTGGGGGGAAACCGTGGCAGAAATAAAAATCACCTCACAAAGAGCTCACAGGCACTCACTGCAGCTGAAGCAGCTCCAGTCACCGCACAAGATACAGCATCAGGGCGCTCTCACAGACAGAAAATGTCACAGCAAGACTCTCCATTTGAGTCAGATACAGAACAAATCCTCTCACAAACTTCTCCACAAGCCTCCTCAGTATCCCCAGTAATATTATTACAATTTGAAAAGATACTTCATAAGGCTTTAAAACAAACCTCAGACCAAATAACAAAAAGCCTAACCAAAGAAATAAGAGAGCTGGGAAACCGCACCGCAGCCTTAGAAATAAAAATGGATGAAATTGAAATTACAACCCAAGAAAATATAACAGAATTGGAACAATTAAAAAAAGAGAATTTAATACTTCAAACTAAGCTCGAAGATTACGAAAATAGAGCCAGACGTTCAAACTTGCGCATAAGGGGAATACCTGAAACTGTGACAGACCTGCAATCTACTATTACTGCTCTATTACAAGAACTAAAGCCAGATATCCCTATTGAACGTTTAGAACTGGACAGAGTACACAGAGCCCTCACAGCCAAAAAGAAAGATGGACCCCCACGTGATATAATCACAAAATTTCATTATTACAGAACGAAAGAACAAATACTAATTGCTGCAAGAGAAAAAAAGGAACTTAATTTTCAAGGACACAATTATCAAATTTTTGCTGACCTATCCCAACTTACTATTACTAAAAGACGATCCATGAAACCCCAACTAATGGAACTGCAACGCCACAACATTATGTATCAATGGGGCTTCCCCTTTTCAGTCAGATTTAACTACCAAGGTACAATTTACAGAAGCAGATCAGCAGATGAACTACAACAAACCCTTTTAAAATTAAATCTGACAGAACCCACAAGCAGCAACTCTCCCACACGCAGAAGAATGGCGTCATCTTCACCTTCAGGCAGCACCCAGAAAATTTCAGAACAAAATGGGAATCATCATTCTCACAAAAGAGGCCGTTATGCCACATCATCCATGGACCAAGAAGATTCAATGGACTGACATCCTAATTCCTGATATCTCTTCATTTATTATACTAAGAGATGGTTCTCTATAAAAAACCTGTATTTATAACTGAATGTAACTGCATTCTGATAGTCACACACTGTGTGGGATCATGTTACATTCCAGTTATATTTCTTATTACTTCTGATTCATATAGCCTTAGAATATATAAGTGAAAAAAGGAAATTCTTGTTCAGTTATATATTATCAGGTAATAACAATAGATTTATTACTTTTTAGGACAAATATGTTCAATAATCCAGAAGTAATGGAAGCTTTTTCTTTCTTTTCTTAAAACAAATATATTATTACCTAACTAGTTCCTAGAATTATGTTTTTGTTTATTCTAATCTGAAGCAATACAACCTCAATTTTATGAGTTAACATATCTAAACAGTTACATATGAATAAAATATGTAATTGTTTACTCTAAAAGGGTTAAAATCCCAAAATAATTCAAACTATCTTCATCAATACCAAAGTTATTAACAGTACCTTTCTAACTGAATTATTTAGCCTAGGGCAAGACTAACCATATACAACCACCCTGGAATAAATAATTTCAACAAAAACTATATTCTGCACTCCAATTAATGAAACATCATTTTGATGTCTTTTGACATAGCACTTCTCTCCTGTAAGCGGAAGATCCGTGTACCCCCATTAGCCCTCCTCATTCTCCCAACCATATTATGTGGGAGTGTGACGAAGGCACTTATTCCCCTGAGAGAGATATTTATTCTCTTTCACGGGTAAATTGTGATTACTTGCAAAAAATAATTTATACAATGTATCATTTAATCTCATATGTTTTTTGTTTACTCTTTACTCCAGAATTCACTGGTTTCTTTTCTATCTATTCATCTCTTCAGTCCACACAGGTTGATCTGCGCAGTCAGCTCTGCATAACAAAAAGTAAGTCAAAACTATTTGATCTATTGCCATGGCACCACTGAATATACTTTCCCTGAATGTTCAGGGAATAAATGTCCCTCAAAAAAGGACCAAAGCCTTCCGTACTTTCCATAACAAGAAGGCTCACATAGTATGCCTCCAAGAAACACACTTCACCAAAGATTTTACTCCAAAATATATTTCTCCTTTTTATCAACAAATTTACACGGCTTCTGCCTGTACCAAGCAAAGGGGAACTCTAATTGCATTTCACCGATCCACACCATTCACCTTATCATCAGAAATTAAAGACCCAGAAGGTAGATACCTGATACTCATGGGTTATATAATGGATACAGCAATCACGGTGATTTCCTACTACGCTCCTAACAAACAACCTACACCATTCCTCTCACATATATTACAAGTGATTAATACACACAAAATAGGAACAGTGATAATGTGTGGGGATTCGAACCAGGTCCTCCTCCCATTTCTAGATAAATCACCTTTTACACCATCCAAAATAACCTCTAGATTACCTTTTTCTCAACTTCTTTCCAAATACAATCTGGTAGATTCATGGAGAGAAAGTAACCCAATGAAAAAGAAATTCACTTATTTCTCGCACCCTCATCAAACCTTCACCAGAATAGATCATATTTTTCTAACAATAGGAATGATACCAGAAATTATTGCATCAGATATAATTCCGATTCCGTGGTCTGACCATAATGCAGTATACACTACTATAGCCTCAGCCATACCAAAAGCGCATGACCCAACGTGGTACTTACCGGACATAATGCTCAAACACCCACTACATCAGATGGCCATTGAACAAGCTTTAAAGGAATACATATCAATTAATAATACAACAGACATTTCCCCAATAACACTGTGGGAAGCTCATAAGCCTGTCTTGCGTGGTACAATACAAAGACAAATGGCACTATTTAAACGGGAACGCAAAAATCTAGCAAAAAAACTAGAACTCAATTTTAATGCAGCCTACATATCATTTCAAGATAATCCATCTCAGAGTACAAAATCTCATCTGGAAAAATCTAGATTGGAATACGATCTATTTCTCACTGAGTCAGTTGATAAATCCCTCAAACGCTCCAAACACAATTTCTACATGAATACAAACAAACCAGGTACATATTTGGCTCGGGCATTAAATTCAACTAACAAATCTTTCAAACCAATACGTTTGAAATTATCAAAAAACGTTTACACTTGTAATCCAGTTAAAATAGTCCATAAATTTCACTCACATCTCGCAACTTTATACAAGACAAACAATGAATTTAATCCTACAGAAGCTGAATCCTTCTTCTCAAAAATAAACTTACCTGAGTTATCTCAGAATCAAAAAAGCAGTTTGGATGAGCCTATAACTATAGATGAAGTTGCTAACGCCATAAAAGACCTAAAACTTAACAAAAGACCAGGCCCAGACGGCTACTCGGCTTTATACTATAAAACATTCTCAGAAATACTCTCTCCCATTCTCACTGAAACTTTTAACAAACTTCTAGATGGACATTCTTTTCGGCAAGAAACACTAATGGCAATTGTTTGTATGATCCCAAAACCCCTTTCTGATGATACTTCCTGTGTGAATTATCGGCCTATCTCTCTGTTAAACCTCGATATTAAATTATTAGCAAAAATAATAGCAAAACGCCTCAATAGCATTATAGGAAAATTAATACATAGAGATCAAGTAGGCTTCATGCCAAATAGACAGGCAGGCGATAATATACGCAGGGCAGTGTTATTGGCACATATTGCTAAAAAACGGAAAATCCCTTTATGTTTTCTATCTCTCGATATTAAGAGGGCATTTGACACAGTATCCTGGCAATATATGCAATATTCATTACAAAAATGGGGTTTTGGACCCCACTTTTTAACATGGATCAAAGCATTATATAATAAACCCAAAGCCTATATAAAATATGCTGGATACAAATCTGAAGCCTTTAATATCGAAAGAGGTACCCGACAGGGTTGCCCATTATCTCCCTTATTATTTGCCCTTATACTCGAACCCATGGCCCAATACATCAGAACAAACCAAACTATAACTGGCATTGAAGTAGGAGGTATTACACACAAATTATGTATATTTGCAGACGATATATTACTTTTTCTATCATCACCACAGGTCTCTGGTCCTAACTTAATACCAGCTCTTGATGGATTTGCAGCCCTATCCGGCCTTATGATTAATCCTAAGAAATGCCTAGTGCTTAATATTTCACTCACAAACATGGAATTGATCCCGGCTAGGGCTGCACTCCCATTCACATGGGCAGAAAAATCAATCCCATATCTTGGAATTCATTTAACAGCATCTCATTCTGACTTATTCTCAACCAATTATCCTCCTGTATTAAGACAGATCACAAATCTAATAAAACAATGGTCGCAACTTCCCTTATCCTGGATAGGGAAAATTAATGCAATCAAAATGACTATTCTACCCAAATTGCTTTATCTATTCAGAGTCCTCCCTATTCCAATTCCTTCCTATTTTTTGAGAATAGTACAAAAAAGAGCAACTTCGTTTATATGGGGCTCTTCTAAACCACGTATACCTATACACACACTACATCTTCCCAAAAATAAAGGAGGCCTGGGATACCCTAATTTTACTAACTACTACAGAGCAGCACATTTGGCCAGTCTGTCCAAATACCATGCAAAACAGGAAATCCCATTATGGGTATTTATAGAGGCTTCAGAAAATGACCCTCTATTAATATCAAATTTATTATGGCTTGATCCTAAAGACCGCTTTAAAATTCATAATCCCATAACTAAACACTTCTTATATCTCTGGGATAAACTAAAAACCAAATATCAGTTACAATCTCCACACAATCCTCTCCTTTCTTTTATCAGAAATCCGGCCTTTTATCCGGCATGGATCTACCCAAATTCTTTTAAAGCTTGGACAACATCAGGCATTCAGACACTAAATGACTTCATAGCATCTAAATCATTCCTTTCATTCCCATCGCTTAGAGAAAAATATGATCTACCAAACTCTGAGATATTTAGATATCTCCAAATCAAAAATTTCTATACACCATTCCTAAAGGGGGATACACCATTATCCCAATTATCCATTTTTGAATCAATCTGTACAAAAGATCCATTTGCTAAAGGTACAATTTCATCACTTTATAATCAATTATATGGAGTAGCAAATCTTAATAGACCCTCTTACGTTCAGAGGTGGGAGGAGGACCTGTACGAACTTTAGAAGACACGGACTGGTCTAACATATGGCTCACATCTAAGTCATCTTCACCCAACATCTTAGCACTGGAGACAAATTATAAAGTCCTAACTCGCTGGTACCTTGTACCCGCTAGAGTGGCAAAATATTCACCTAATACCTCGGCTCTTTGTTTTCGAGGATGCCCAGAAATAGGCACATATTTACACATATGGTGGACGTGCCCAGTAATCCAAACCTTCTGGAAGGAAGTTTTCGTGATTGCATCTAAAATATTTAAAAAAATAATACAACCAGATCCATATTTAACTTTACTTAATCTAAAACCGGAATGGTTAACACTCTCTCAATTCAAACTTATGATCCAACTAATAACGGCTGCAAAACAAACAGTGGCCAAGGCATGGAAATCTCCTACATTGGTACTAGCAGAAACAATTCACAGAATGAATAATACAATGTCCCATGCTAAGATGGTAGCCATCGATCAAAATCAAATTCCAAAATTTGAAAAACTTTGGCACCCTTGGATAAAACAACAGTTCCTGTCAAATTTCAATGACTCTGTCCTGTTGCTATGGTAACAGATTAAATGACTTACAGAGACACCCATTCTAAGGCTTCAAAGAGAACTAAAAAGAATAATAAACTGACGAGCGGGACAACCTTGTGGACCATACCTCTACCTTTCAACCCTTTTTCTTCTTTCTCTTTCCTTTTCTCCACCTTACGATTAAAGCTCATTATCAGAATTTATTTGACCTATATACACTCTACTTGTAAACAATATGTATAGTAGGTATAAATCATTTAAATACCTACAAAAGTAACTAAGGAAATGATATATATCTTTAATTTAGGTTTACGTGAACCCAATGTTTAATATTTGAAATTCCATGATATTTACCTATATAAACCCTACTGTAAAACAATGAGCTTACTTTATAGATCCTTATAAACTTACTTCATGTATCTTTATAACATTGTATACTCAATAAACTTCTTTTGACAAGGAAAAAAGACACAAGTCCATCAAATCCAACCTATGTGTGTGATTATATATCAGTATTACATTGTATAACCCTGTATGTTGTGGTCGTTCAGGTGCTTATCTAATAGTTTTTTGAAACTATTGATACTCCTCGCTGAGACCACCGCCTGTGGAAGGGAATTTAACATCCTTGCTGCTCTTACAGTAAAGAACCCTCTATGTAGTTTAAGGTTAAACCTCTTTTCTTCTAATTTTAATGAGTGGCCACGTGTCTTGTTAAACTCCCTTCCGCAAAAAAGTTTTATCCCTATTGTGGGGTCACCAGTATGGTATTTGTATATTGAAATCATATCCCCTCTCAAGTGTCTCTTCTCCAGAGAGAATAAGTTCAGTGCTCCCAACCTTTCCTTATAACTAATATCCTCCACACCCTTTATTAGCTTTGTTGCCCTTCTTTGTACTCGCTCCATTTCCAGTACATCCTTCCTGAGGACTGGCGCCCAGAACTGGACAGCATACTCTAGGTGCGGCTGGACGAGAGACTTGTAAAGCAGGAGAATTATCGTTTTATCGCTGAAGTTGATCCCCTTTTTAATGCATGCCAATATTCTGTTTGCTTGGCATTGGCAATTTTTGACAAGCTACCTCAAATGGATGGGAACTCAAAGACTGTAAGAGACAGCATATGTGGGCTTGTCAAGAGGCTCATATAGCCAAGACTTACACAGTTGCACATTAGGTTGAGATTGCATGTCGTAGAGATACATATCTGAAGCATTTATTGCTGATACCAGAAGAAGACTTGAGTTTATCAAATGGGTTGAAAGTATTTTCTATAAACTGATGAGATAGGTTTGTAATCTCATTGTTTGCCATAGGGGGGAAATAGGGAGGAACTAAGGAGCCTTGGACCCCTTAAGGTGGGAGGGATATCTGGCTTTTTGGTCAGGCTATAATGAACAGTCCGAGAGAGACACTTTATTGAAATACTGTATAAACGGTCCATCAAAGCATTGTAGGAGCCCCGAAAGTCAACCACCAAAACTGTGGAGGTGGATGGGTTATCCAGGGGTAGCCAGACATGGACAGACAACTGGGAAGCTAGAAATTATTGGTAGAAATCAGGTGTAGCTAATCCACCATCAGATACAAAGGCTTTGCTACCCTGGGCTGAGACGTATTTCTTTAAAAGGATAAGAAGACCATCAATTCTATTGTTGGAAGTAAAACAGGTGACACCTTCAGGAGATACAGGATTTTTGGCTAGTATCATTTTTAAAAGATGTATCCTGATTAGATTAAAATGAAGGGAGCTGCAAATTTGAAGTCTAGAATGCATATGCGTAAGAACAGCGTCCAGATTAAAGGGTACAAATTTAGTCATACCATTAGATATCTGTTCACCCAGTTAACTAAAATTGTCTGTTAACCACAGTAATGTTTAATGTATAACTCCAGAGTGGGGAAGGTTCTTATTGCCATCTGTGACCCTTTGGAGAGATTTATCCTTATTTCCTGACTTGAGATTTAATGCATTTTTGTTTTAATAAACATCTTATACTCATCTACTCTGTGCAAAGGTATTGCAAAGATTAGCCCCAAACTTCCTCTTCAAGGGTCCCCCACTTGGCCCCTCCTCCTCTGTGTATGCCCCCATAGCAAGCATTTGCTATGGAAGCAATCGTGCAAGCTCAATCTCGAGCTGGGCTTTGTGCAACCATTGACAGACACAGTGTGGCTTGACCCCGTCCCCTGCTTTGTGCTCACAGGATTTTGACTGACAGCAACAGGAGCAGCGCTACACTCAGCTGAGCGGGGAGAGATAAAAGAAGGCCGGAAGCACAGTGTTGGAATGATACAGGACTCAAGTAAGTATTTGGTGGTGGGAAGGGCACAGCAAGTGGCAAAACATTTTTTACCTTAATGCAGGGAATGCATTAAGGTGAAAAAACGTTTTACCTTTAGAACAACTTTAAGCAAGAAAAAAAACACAGTTTTAGCAGACAGAGGAAGGAATAGATCTTCAGACAATGGGGTTGATTTACTAAAACTGGAGAGTGCAAAATCTGGTGCAGCTGTGCATAGTAGCCAATCAGCTTCCAACTTCAGCTTGTTCAATTAAGCCTTGCCGAAAAAAACTGGAAGCTGACTGATTTCGATGCAGAGTTGCACCAGATTTTCCACTCTACAGTTTTATGCTGGCCAGACATTATACAAATTTCCTTTAGATTTACCTTCAACTATGTAGTACAAGGGCCTGCCTGATTGCATACAAATTGAAAGTGTTTAGCTTTGACCTCATATTATATAGTCTTGGTAAATCTAAGGGAACATTGTACAAGAAATTTGTAAAATGTATGGCCAGCCTTAGTAAATCAACCACAATGTTTTTATTAACCTCCCCCAATCTATCCAAAACTTTAAAAAAAAAAAACCCGCATTAGGCAAGTTGAATTTTTTACACTGAGGTTATTTTTATCCATGATGGATTTTTGAGGAATAAACATGGACTGGAATGTTGATTCTGAAGTGCTTTCTCTGTGTTCTTGCTAAATTATACCATATTAACTATGTTATTGTGTTAATGTGTATATCACTAACTGTGTAGAGATCCGTTTTAGCATTAGTACAATATTGGCACATAAATTAGCACTCCTGTTGCTTTACATTGTAATTGGATGTTTCATGTTCGACTGAATAATTTAAACGTTTGTCACTTTTACATTATTTGCTAATAGCTCAAGTTCTCAATAATAACTCAGCCCTACTTATATGTACAATACCTATAATGTATTTTGTTACTAGTTATGTGGAAAAAATAAGGAAGCATTCCTGAATTGGCCTGACAGCTTTGGATATCACTGCTCTTGCTTAAAGTGGTTGCAAAGGTGATTTTTTTGTATTAAAATAACAAACATGCCTATACTTATCTGCTTTGTGCAATGGTTTTGCACAGAACAGCCCCAATCCTCCTCTTCTGGGGTCCCCTGCTGGCGCTCCTGGCTCCTCCTCTTCATCAGGTGCCCCCATGGGAAGCCACTTTTAAAGGGGGCATCCATGTGGGCTCACCCCCCCCCCCACTGCCATGTCACAGGCTTTGATTGACAGCAGCGGAAGCCAATGGCTCCTGCTGCTATCAATCTGTTCAATGAGGAGAGAGACAGCGGCTGGAGCCGCTGGATCGGATGAGCTCAGGTAAGAAAAGGGGGGCTGGGGGGGCACTGCAGTACAGAATGCTTTTCAGCTTAATGCATAGAATGCATTAGGATGAAAACCCTTAAGGCTTTACAACCAAGGGTGTGTAAACCCTATTAAAAAATGGTTTGTTCCGTTTTGGTTTGTTAAATATATGTTGAAAGAGTTTTATTTGTTTTAGTGCAATAAAAAAACTTGTGCTCCTTGCTTTTGCTGACTGTTATCAGCTACATAGTTCCTAGCAATCGCAGAGGACTACAGAACCCAAACTCTGTGTTAGGGAGAAGAGTAAAGGGATAGAGTCCCGTAGTTCTATCCTGTTTATGTTGTCCTAATACAGTAGGGTTAATAACTAGGTGAAAATGAAAGAAACAAAAAAAGATTAAAAAAGGAGACAAATGCAGTCACTATATCCAAGTACTGATATGCTGCAATATTTTTGCTGTTAACCTTGTATATACTTTACTATAAACTTGAATGGTTTTTTTTGTTTTTTTTTTTTATTTAAATTTTATTTGATTTTTACATATAACCTGTATCAAGGAAAAGAGGAACGCTATACATCATATTATCAAAGAAAAAAACATTAACAACATTTCTAAAATTCCTCCCTCCTGCTCCCTCCCTCCTGCTCCCTCCCTCCTTCTCCCCCACCCTCCCACCATTCACTCCTCTCCCTATCTCTTTACGTTCTATTTTTGGTCTCCTTTCTCTCCTTCATTTGTTCTCTGTTGATCTAATCACCCTGTTTCTCCCTGCAGGATCTTCATATAGTCTTTATATATATATTCAACTCTTATGCACCAATCACTCAATGTAGGACTATCCAGCTCTCTCCATTTTTTTAGTATCGCACCTTTCGCGGGAATAATTAAATGTGGTAATACTGACTCTTTATACTGTTTTGTTGTCTTATCCGTATTAATGGAATTAACATACCCACGGGTCATCAACTAAGTCTGTTTCTGTTATTGCCTTTATATAGTGTTGTACCTTTTGCCAATATTCCCTTATTTTCAGGCATTACCACCAGATATGTAACATTGTTCCCCCATATCACATCCCCTACAACACAGTGGGGATATCTCTAGTTGTTATTTATGCATTCTTACTGGGTGATCTACCATCTCGTTGAAATTTGCTCTCAGTATTCTGCTTACTTGTTGCTTACTTGTTGCTCATTCACCCATGTTCCTATTTCCCTTTACCACATGCTGAAAAAGGGAGGTGTCTCAGTTCCTACCATCTCTGTTATTATCTTATAAATCCTAGCAACACAGTGTTTTACACTAGTTGCTTGGTCACACAATTTTTCGATTCAATTTTTCTAATCGGCTGTTGTAGTGTGTCTACAAAATGCTTTAACCGAAAAAAACCTTCATTTATTCAAGTTCAATTTTTCTTTTTTGTGTTTTAAATCATGCTATGAACAAATCCTCCCCCCTTTAATTATATGTTTTAATTTGTGCAATTTTTCATCCAATTATTATATTTTCTCTTGTTTCCTGGTAAAAAATAATTTGTGCCTTCTAGTGCTATTAAAGGTGAATTATATTCCCATTTTGCTTTTCTGTGGATCGTGTCCCAAATCTTTAATACATTTCTTGTCAACTCGTGAATATTTCCCTCTATATTTCTATACTTTTGTGGTACCCATATCACCTTACCCAAGTGTACTCCATTTATTGTGTTCTCTACCCCTACCCATCTTTTGTCTTCATTAGTTTTTGTCCGTTCTATCATTCTTGTTAAAATAACCACATGCTAATATCTCTTTATATCTGGTGCCATTATTCCACCCTGTGCTTTCCCTTTACATAACATCAAGAACTGTATTCTTGGTTTCATGTTTTGCCAATCATATTTCATAATTATTGATTTCATTTTTTTAAAATACAACTGAGGCAATGCTATTGTTAGCATTTGAAATTCGTATTAGATTTTCTGCAATATTACCATTTTTACCATATTTATTCTACCCATCCATGAGAGTGTGCGGTTTGAGATTTTCTTAAGTTCTGCCTGTATTTCATTAAGTAATGGAATGCAATTTACTTGATATAGATCTTTAGGTAATGGTGTTATTTTTATTCCCAGGTATTTTAATACTTTCTTCTCCCAAGTAAATGGGAACTCTGTCATTAAAGCCATCTCCTCTTCTTTATCTAATCCCAAATTTAAGATTTCCGACTTAACTGGATTTATCTTCAGATTTGAGATATCCCCGTATTCTTTTAATTTCTTAATCAAATTTGGGAGTGATATTCTAGGGTTTGTGATATGGAACACTATGTCATCTGCATATGCTGCCACTTTATGTTCTTCCTCTCCTATTCTCACTCCCTTTATCTGCGTTGTCCCTTATAGTCTCCAACAAGGGTTCCAGCGACAGCCAAACAAAAGGGGAGAGAGTGGACACCCCTGTCTTGTGCCATTGAACATTTCAAATGTTGGTGATATGTTACCATTTACCTTCTCTGCTGCTGTTGGTCAGTTATACAGAGCTTTTATCCCTTGGAGCATCTTAGGCCCTATTCCCAAACTCTCTATTGTTTCCATCTGTCATGGAAATTCCACTATACTCTTGCTCTATTAAGCGCCCTTTCAGCATAATGGTATAATGCATCCTTAAATAACCCATGTCTCCCCTTTTCCCCAAGTAAACAGACATAGTCACCGCCTTAGCTCCATTGCTTCTCCAACTGCCTGCCGAGCAGTGCACTGGCTCTTTTATTCAAAGACAACAAAAGTAATCACAAACAGGAAGCCCTGGCCCCAACAGCCAATCGCTTCCTTCACAGGATATGACCTCACAGGATATGACCAAACAGGATATGAGTTTATACAACAACCAATGACTACCGTTCCTGCTGATGGAAGATTAGCTGCAGGTGTATGCCATGGCACCTCAAATATGTTGATCAGGCATACAGGGGTGACACAAGAGCACATTCTCTAAACCGATAATGTCTTTGCAGAGCGAACACCCCCCCAGACGAATGTCTGTGCATCGCACAGGGGCCCTTTCACCGGCGGACATATACCCACTCTGCAAACACCTCTCTCCAACCTCAGGAAGTTTTCCACTACCAAACGGATCTCAACCAGCGTCAGTCTGCCCCAGTCAGCTCTTTAGAGTGGGTTGCAGGAGAACTAACACTAGGACATACAGATTAAAATACATCTGCATAAAATTTCCACAACACCATCATAAATCCCCAGTATACTTTGTCAAATGCTTTTTCAGCATCAATTGACAGTAGCAGATCTGGGGACCCACCTCTTTTTGATTTTTTGTATTAGAAGTAGCGTTCTTCTTACTCCATTTTCTTTACCCCCTCCCCGAGACAAATCCTGTCTGGTCTGCGTGTATCTGTCACGTACCTGGACCTTGAGCCTGACATGTAGAGGAGAGCCTCTCTTGCCACACCAGCTTGTGGGACCCTGAGGTTGAGACAGAAGCCACAGAAGCATGGTGACGCAGGAGTACCTAGGATCAGTCCAGTATTTAGTATGGCTGGATGTTCGTGGCTGGTGATGTGACAGGCAGAAGGGCAGGGCTGGGTAGTACAGAGCTGTGGCAGGCTGGATCGTAGATGAGACAGGAACTGCTGAGATTTGCAGAGCAGAACTGCAGCAGGCAGAGAGGCAGATGCAGAGTCAGGCAAGCTGGGTCGATAGCATTCTGATGGATCAGGCAGAGCAGCAGGCAGAAGAGAAGTCCAACAAGCCTGGTATCAAGGGTAGCAAGCTGACAAGGTTAGTGAGCGCAAGCCGGGTTCAAGATCAGGGGTCAGCACGGGTAACAGGTTTCAGACACACAGAAGCTGCAGACCAAACAGCAAAGAGTCTTTGGTGCACTCACTTTAAATAGCCCCTTTGGAGCCAATGTTGGTGACAGGTGCATGTGTGCGCGCAGGCTCGCTGGTGTGCCGTGAATGCGCGTGTCTGCCCTTCAATTCCTGCTGCGCGGCTATGCCTTTTCTGACAGTATCCATACATTCAGGCATCAATTATTTTAGTCTGGTAGCCAAAACCTTTGCATATAACTTTGTGTCAGCATTCAATAACGCAAGTGGTCTGTAACTAGAACATAGACTTGCATCTTTTCCCTCTTTAGGAATCACAGTGATATATGCCCGCAGGGATTCTTCCCTCAGCTCATTTCCTTCTTTTACCCAGTTCATATATAAGTATAGTTTAGGGACTAGTTGATCCTTAAATTTCTTATAGTACTTAATTGTCAGCCCATCAGGTCCTGGGCTCTTCCCTGTTGCTGTACTTTTTAAAGCCCTTTGCATTTCCTCATGTGTTATTGGATCTTTTAAGGCCTGCAACTTTTCTGCTGAGACTTTGGGCAGATTGGCTCCTTTTATGTACTCCTGTATCTTTTGTTTTCTTTTTAATTCCTCCTCTGACCCCCTTTTTTGACTCACTAGGGAACTATAGTAGCTATGAAACACATTAGCAATTTCTTTAGTTGACTGTATTATTTCCCCTTTCTCGTTTTTCATTTTCTCTATATAATTTATTTTTTTCTTGAATCATTTTGCTAAGTATTTCCCGGGTTTATTTCCCCACTTATATCTTTCTTTGGCTACTCTATTAATTACCGTATATACTCGAGTATAAGTCAAATTTTTCAGCACATTTTTTTGTGCTGAAAGTGCCCCCCTCGACTTATACTAGAGTCAAGCACTTTTCTGCAGCAAAAAATTTCATTTTCCGAACCGACTTTGGGGCCCCGTATCTCAGGGCCACTTGGTGCTAGAAACCCTAAAATTGGTATGCAAACCCAGTGAACATATCCAAAGCTGAAGTTCCTAGCACTAAGTGGCCCCCAGATACGGGGCCCCAAAATCGGTTCGGAAAATGTCATTCTCTGCTGCAGAAAAGTGCTTGACATTTTCTGAACCGATTTTGGGGCCCCATATCTCAGGGCCACTTGGTGCTAGAAACCCCAAATTTGGTATGCAAACACAGTGGACCTGGTACCATAACATATCCAAAGCTGGGGTTCCTATCACCAAGTGACCCTGAGATGCGGGGCCCCAAAACTGGTTCAGAAAATGTCATTCTCTGCTGCAGAAAAGTGCTTGACATTTTCTGAACCGATTTTTGGGGCCCTGTATCTCGGGGCCACTTGGTGCTAAAAACCCCAGCTTTGGAAATTTTATGGTGCTAGTTCCACTGGGTTTGCACACCAAATTTGGGGTTCTTAGCACTAAGTGGCCCCAAGATACGGGGCCCCAAATTCGGTCAACTGTATCTATCTGCAGCAATGTCATTTCGGGACCCTTTGGGTTTAGAGACCCCAAATTTTGGCTGCAGCTAGGGGGCATCTAGGAACCCTTAACTACAGAGTTTGAAGTTCAGGGGACCTATGGCTCCAAATGGGCACAGTGAGGCATGCAAATGGGCACAGTGATGCTGCAAATTAGCATTGTTGACCCTCTTTTCCACTTACAGTAGCTGTGCATTTCTCACCCTCGTCTTATACTCGGGTCAATAAGTTTTTCCCATTTTTTTTGTGGTAAATTAGGGCCTCGACTTATACTCGAGTATATACGGTACCTCTCTTGTTTCTTTTTCGATTAAGTCTTTTAATTTATCTCTTTTCATGACCAGGGCCTGTTGAGTCTCCAAATCTGCTCTCTTTTTATGTTTTTGTTCTAATTCATATATTTCTGTTATTAACCCATTTTTTTCATTTTTTTTATTTATTCTGTCCTTTTTCTTAGAGCCTGTTGGCCATAATGAGAATATTAATATCAACAGGCTCTAAGAAAAAGAAGGACAGAATAATTTAAAAAAATGAAAAATGGGCTAATAACAGAAATATATGAATTAGAACAAAAACATAAAAAGAGAGCAGATTTGGAGACTCAACAGAAATTATATCACTCAGTCCCTTGTGCAAGAGACGTACTATCCATTCGTTGGTCCATTCAGATCTCCAGCAACAATTACCTTCCCTTTTTTAAACTCTATTAATTTTTCCAGTATTCCTTTCAATTACCTTTTTGTATTTTTATTTTGGCAATAGACATTTACCAGCCTGCATTCCATTCCTTGCAACCTTCCTTTCATAAAGATATACCTCCCTTCAGGGTCTACCCTCCTATCTTCAACTACTATCCCAATCGCCACTCCTTTAGCTCTCTTGGTTGGGCAATCTCCGTAGAACCATGTCGGATACTGTCTAGAATATAATCTTAGATTTGAATCCTGTGCAATGTGTGTCTCCTGTAAAGAAACTATACTTGCCACAAGGCTTTCAATTTCTTTTAGCACTTTATATTTTTTGTTGGGGTATTTAAGCCTCATACATTATATGTTAGAAAATGTAAAGTCTTCATTTGATTTTATATATATATATTTTTTTTTTTTTCACTTTTCAGATATTTATTTGTAAAACATTTGGAAAACCATCAATCATTTTCCGATTTTATATATTTTTTTTCTGCTGTTCTCTTTGTTCCCCTGTCGCCCCCTTCCCTCCCAAAATGGGCACGGGCACAGGCGCAGCGGGGACATATTTTTCCCTGCAAGATATTAGGGACTGGAGACTTTCAGACAGAAATTCTTCATATTCAAAAAATGTTTTCCTTGTTTACACTTCCCCTTTTTCTCCCTCCCTCCCCGCCCCCCTTCCCCTCGACCGCCTTCTCTTCCCCCTCCCCCTGCCTTCTCCTCCCCCTTCCCCCGCCTTCCCCCCGAAGCTCTTATAGGATGGTATTTTGACCATTTCTTGGTCATAGAGCAGATCTATATATATTCTATTTGGGCCCCCCTGCCCTTCTGCTCTTTCTTTCTGAGGTGGTGCTCTATTAGACGCTCTTTCCGATCCTATTCCCCTTAAGAACTTTAAGAGTATGGATCTGGAGCTCGCCTTATACCCAGGTTTCCCATCCTCTTCTTCTTTATCTTATTTTGACCTATTCTCTCCAGCTCATCCCCCCCCCCCCCCGGTCCAACCTATTCTATTCTGATACTACTTATTTTATTCTATGTTCTATTTATGTTATTTTTCCTGGGGATCAGTTGCCAAAAAGTATATCAGTGGATATATAGAGACATAAAATAGTAAGATTTCATAACTTTGAAGAAAAAAATCTAATATGGGGAAATATGAGAGGCAAGCCACCAATAAAATACAAGAAAAAAACCTTGAGATTGTTGCTGATCTTTCACAGGGAACTCTAAGAAGAAGAAGGTTATTAAAAACCCCTACTAGAACTGATAAAAAATCATGAGATACAGTATAATTGGGGCTTCCCAGCCTGCCTGGTCGGCCGGAAAGAGGGACGTACGGCAAAGCTTAGGTTCACAGAAGAAATACAAGACTTCTGTAAAAGACTGGAAATCCTTATACCAGAAATCCCTGGATGGATAGTAGAGAAGAAAGAAACAATGTTACAAGATGAAGATCAATGGCAACTTTTGAGTGTTGTAATACTTTATTTTGATACTTTTCCAGTAAAGTTTAACATTAACTGTCAAAAATGGCGTGGCCTATTGTTCTGAAAATGGACAAAGTGGCAGAGAGAGATAATGACCAGTGGCTATGAGAGCAGAAGGTCATTTATGGTTTACGTTATTTAATCACAAGGGTAATTAGGCATGGGATAGGGGCTACTTCATCATATGTCTTATGTGAACACAGACTGCAGCATGGCCCAAGAGCTTTGTCATGGATACAGAAAGTGCCAACTGCTTGAGTGAATTCAAATCATAGCTGACACTTAATTTGACCTATTTAACAGGAGATACCCCCAGTTCCCTGTTGGTTAGTCTACTTTTCAATGCGCATAGCAAGGCAGACATAGATTTATTTGGAAATGTCATATTGAGTTTTGAATGGTGACATTTGATTTACCAAAGATTCATCCTATGCATTGGGGTACATCTTAATAGCCTCGTTCCAAGTGTACAGCTTAGCTGAAATTACAGCCCAACACTACATATGGTATAGTGTTTTTTTACATGTAGTAATACCAAAATATGCTGTATACAAAACTACAGTATGTTTAAAAGTTTTCTTCATTTAAAGATGTCAGAGAAAATAACACTTAAAAGAAACTGCTCTTAGGGAATTTTGGGGACTACTATTGCTCCCCTCTCCTATAAAATATCAATTACTTACTTGTCATGTTAATTCATTAAATTCTGTTATTTCGAAATCATTGGAACCAGACCGAGAATGCATATCAAGAGTTCTGCAATTCACTGGCTAACTTTATGTTAGAGCTTCATTTCAGAGCAGACTTTCTCAAAGTTTTTACACTGAAGAAACCCTTTCCAGCTCTTAAGGATCCCCAAAAACATATACCTATAGTTCATGGTATATTAGTGTGATAAGTAAATTGTAGATACAGGAATAAATAAACTAATAAATAACCTTATGTACTTAAAGAATTTGACTCCCAGAGCAGATCATTTTACCACACCCCTAGATGTAAATCTATTTTATCAATAATTATTAAACAAAATGAATATTAATAATAATCATCATCGTAAAGACCAGAAAAGAAACCTAGACTGTGAAAATGGTCCCATTACACTAGAGGCCAGTGAAGAAGTACCTTTTACACTAGTAGTCCATTGAAAAGTGCCCTCTTACATTGTTAGTCCATGTAGAAAGGACCACTTTGCTTTCTTTTTGTCAGCTTTCCTCCCAGTATAATCTTCCGCAGCACTATCAGTTCCGTTATCTTCAACTTTTGCATGCTTTCGAAGCCCAATTCCCACGTTCGTCCTGTATATTAATACAGTCTAAACTGGAGACTACTCTTAGATCCGGTTGTACAAAAAAACCTACATCTCACATATATCAGCATTTAATCTATGAGTCCTTGCCTCCGTTGGACGGCCTTTTGTCCCGTTGGCAGCGTGACATTCCAGCTTTGAGTGGCGAAGATTGGGATGGTGTTTGGGACTTCCCTTTTAGTTCGCTAGTCTCTATACGTGACAAGTTAGTCCAATTTAAAATAGTCCACCGGGCGTATTTCACTCCCCACAGACTTCATTTGATAAATCCTGCCCACTCCCCTAAGTGTTGGAGATGTAGCTACACCCCCGGAGATTTTTCCCATATCTTTTGGCATTGTCCAAAGATACAACAATTCTGGGGGGAGGTACTAGGCCTAATCAATAAAATTGCATCCACTAATCTACCACTGTCTATGGAGATTTGTATGTTGGGCCTTATTAAAAAAAATTAGTTCCTGCTGTAGCTAAACGCACGATGATTGGTTTGCTTCTATTTTACGCTAGGAAAACCATAACATTTCAATGGAAGAAGCCCTATCCCCCCACAAATGTCCAGTGGAAACGTTTGGTTAACGATAATCTTCCACTATATAAAGATACCTATCTTAATAGAGGCTGCCAATTGAAATTTAATAAGGTTTGGAGTGGGTGGCTGGAGGAAATGAACATTGCTTACTAATGTTGGACTAGCTTCAGTTACGATACCAAGAATCGACGATTAAATGTAATTCCTAGTTAATAGGTATAGGCCTTTAGAGGGCAGTGGGGGGGCGGCCCAAAAATTCCAAAAATCCCCTTTTCACTTACATGCTAAAACTGTATTGCATGGATGTATTTCTCTATTTCTCTCTTTTTCTTTCCCTTTCATTTTTTTTTCTTTTACCTGATGTACTTACGATATTACCTATACAAGCTAGACAACCAATTTGTATATGTCTTTATGTCTTTGTGTCTTATAAGGAAAATTTGAATAAAAATAAATTAAAAAAAAAGAAAGGACCACTTACATTGGATGCCCCTGAAAAATTGCTCCCTAACATTAATGGTCAGTGTAGGAAGGAGATCAAGATCCACCATTGCTCACAACTCAAGGAACCCCTAGTAGTCTATGGAGAAACCCTGGTGGCTGAGAAAGAGGTTAGGTTTAGGAGGTTAAATTGTAAACAATGTTTTTAGAGAGGTTAAAGTGATTCTAATATCAAGACATTTTTACTTTAATGCATTCCCTGTATTAGAGTAAAAAAGCCCCACTACATGTTCCTCTCCCGCCTCCTCCCTAAACCTTTACCTAAATCCTCTCTCGATCCAGTGCTGTTGCCATCTGCAGCAGCGCTGATCTCTCTTCCTCACAGAACATACACTGGCTCTTGCAGCCTTCAGTCAAATCCTGCAAGAAGGGAAAAGGGAGCATGGCCAAGCCATGATGTTTTTGTCTATAAACTCAGCACACAGCACACAGTTTTCTGGGGTGGTGGGGCACTCGAAGGAGGGGAGGAGCGGAAAACGCCAGCGAGGGACTCCAGAAGAGGAGGTAAGGGACCACTCTGTGCAATACTACTAGAACCACTTTAACTTTCCCCTGCATAATGCCCCATGAAGAAGACATGTTAATTTGAAAGCTAAATACCTGTAATGGTATGTTTCTTGCTTGACAGCTAACAGCTGCACACAGTGGGATTAAATAGAGAATGCTAGCTTTGTAAAAAAAAATCCCTTGTAAAGTGAAAATTTTCTTTGCTAAGTGAACAGCCTATACGCCTTTAGTAAATCAACCCCAGTGTCACTAAGCATATGTTCACACCACATGCAGTATGATTGCATTGGGCACAGTCCCACCCCATGGACATGGCTAAATGCCTTGTCTCCTATGTGCTCAGTTCACACCACTGTGTTGCGGTGGTGTGCGGCTATGGTGCTGCATGTTTTCTTTTATCAGCAGGCTGGCTGATCAAAAAGAAAATGATCTATCCATGGCCAGCCTAAGTCCTGACTTGAGGCTTACAAAGGACTTCTTCCCTTTACTCCAGGAGGCCATATAGAATTATAAGGGAAACAGAAGAAACACAGAGCACACTAAATTATTATAAGATAAATCAAACTAAAATTGAATGCAAATACTTAGTTTGCTCACCTGCAAGCACAAACCTCACCAAAATCATCAATTCATAGACAGAATGCTGGGTTATCCCCTAAGATGCCAAAATAGGGACAGAGTCTAGTTAAATAACCTGGAACTGATATTGATGCGCTTTCATCGTCTCTTTTAACAATGTATGCCCATTGAAACTGATCAGTTGAGATACCTGGTCTGCAAGGTGTCTCAGCTCTGAGCCACCTTCATGGTTTTTGCATCTTGAGCAGGTAGGTGACAGCAGTGGTTCACTTCAACCCTCTTTTCAGGTTAGAACTAGGAATGAGTGAATCTGCCTGGGTTCAGGTTTTAGGAGGGTTTGTCAAACTCTGTCTAAAATCCGTGAACCCAGAAGTACCGGGATTCAAATCTTGTTAATTTTAATTTCTGTTTTTAAGACTAATGGGCAGGCTATTGTTAAAAAAATACCAAAGAAAAAAAAAGTTATATACACGGGAGAGGGTCTTATCATGCAGGTGTGAAGACAACATTGAAACACACAAATACTTTAACCACTTGCCGACCCGCTCACAGTAATTATAGGGCAAGCAGGCAGCAGCCGCAGGCTCATCAAGTACTGGTACATCACTGAGTACATGCGCACTGGCAAGCCCTCTAGGGCACACAGAGGCATGGAACCCTCTGCCTCTGTGAGCAGCAAGGGTATCATGTGATCGCTATCATTGCCCGTAGTGATCACATGATTACAATGTCAAGAACCCTCGCCCACCGTCTTTGGACAGACCATCGCCCCAAGCACCAAAGCAAAAAAGTCTTGGAGTCATTTTTGACTCAGAAATGTCAATGGATGCACAAATTGGATCAGTAGTTAGCGGATCTCACCACCTTCTTCGCCTGCTACGCAAACTTATCGCCTTCATTCCAAAAGAGGACAAAGCGGCAGTAATTTGAACTATCATTAACTTCCGACTCGACTACACAAACTCCCTCTACGCCGGACTACCTAAATACCAGATTGCACGCGTACAACTCATCCAAAATACCGCAGCAAGACTGATAACAGGAAAAACACCCTGGGAATCCATTTCCCCATCCCTGAGGAGCCTACATTGGCTAACCCTAAAGGATCACATTAAGACCCTCTGCCTCACCCACAAATGCCTACATGGAAACGCGCCTCAATACCTATGCGAGAAAATAAAATGCTACGTACCTAATCGCAGTCTTCGACCAACCCACCGAAACCTCCTCCACGTTCCCAAATCCTGTTTCAAATCAAAGGGAGAACGAAGATTCGCAGTCCAAGGACCACGGCTATGGAACACTCTACCGACCAACATCCGTATAGAGGAAAACCATTAGGCATTCAGGAAGAAACTCAAGACCTACCTCTTCTAACAAGCTGGACCCACAGGATGGACCAAGCGCCTTGAGGCGATTCAGTTCGCATTTGCAGCGCTGTACAAGTCATTCATTCATTCATTCATTCATTCATTCATTCATTCATTCAAGAAAACAGTCATAAATGGCTTCCATTCATGACTTTTGCTTACTATTTTGATGCTGTGATTGGCCTACAAGCTATCACATTATACCTGGGCCAATCACAGCGCCCTGCACTATGTGATTAGCTGTAGCCAATCACAGATCACAATAGCAATCAAGCTGTCATGAATGAAAGTGAATCATGACTGCTAAAACTATTGCTTATAACAGTGATGTTGTGTTTTCCCAGTTTAGAGCATGTAATATGAGTGCATTTAATGTGTCACCCACTTAGTTATATGTATACTGTATATGCAGTTTCTTCACATTTGTGTGCGGACTAATATTGATAAGATATGAAATATGAAGGTTTGTCTTATTTCACATATTTAAAGGAGCAGATCACCACTATATTCACTTTATCATATATATTTTTTTAATACTTGAGTACACTGAGTAAGTGGTTGCAGCGGTTCCAAATACTTATCTTATATTTCAGGTCTGGAGTTTTTCTGTCTATTTTTTCTGCTTCTGCGGAGTGTCTAGCTGCAGCTACTCATTACCATGCATTGCTAATTAAATGTAGGGGCATATCAAGGTTGGGTCAAATCACAGTATGCAGAGGTGGATTGAGGCCTCAGAGGTGTGATAGGTTTCAGTAGCTGGTTACCATGCATTGTCAATCAAATTTGTCGGCATGTCAGGACGGAGTCAGATAGCAGTATGCACCTACCTGTTCCTCCTACTCTAGGTACTGTCTCTCCAGATCTGCTGGAGGAAGGTTAGACAAATGGTCACTCTTCCATGGAGAGAATGCAGAGGTGACTGGTGGGATAAATAAAAAGTTCCTGTCCAGAGTCCCCTGCTGACCAACTTGCATGTGCTACAAACTAGTGTAAAAGAGAAAAAAATGAGAAAATGAGAAAAATTGTGACTGCACACAAATAAATAAAATACTTATTATTTTTAAAAATGATTTATTTTTTCTTTCTTTCTTTTATTTATTTATTTGAGAGCACAGTCACAATTTTTCTACACATTATATACCTGTTGGTTTCTTCAGTGATTGCAGCTGCACAAAAAGTATATTGGTTTCATGGAGCAGTTTTATATTAATATTATAAAATATAATAGACTATAGGATACAGCTGCTAAGCACCTTCAAGTCAGATACAAACTCGATAGATATAATATACAAAATAATGTGCAGCGCTAAAACAGTAAAATTGTATCGGTGAAAAAAAGACTGAAAAAGGAAAACTAATGAAGAGTCCCAAATGCACAGTCTATGTATATAGGAGAAACCAAAAACCAAAATCCGTGCTTCATATAGATGAGAAAGCCACAGGTAAGGGGAAAGATGATGATCCTTTACATAAGATAAATCCTTCTCCACACCCAGGTGAGATTAAGTAATCCTGCTTACCAGTTTTCCATGGCCACTATGAAATGGTCCCACCAAAGACAGGGAAATAGGTCTTCCGAGGAACCTAAGTAATGGCCGAAATCCTCACTTTGCAGATGGAACTCAGAAATATAAAATAAGAAGAAATGCTCCCATAGTGTAGTACTTTAAAATTCCAAATTTAATGGTATAAAACAATTGCACTTACAAGAGAGAATCATCAAAACAGCATGTCTCTGTACTAGAACCACAGTGTCCCTACGAGCTTCACTCCATTTCCTGCTTTGCTTGTCCGTCAACCTCCTAGGAGGTGTAGCGTGATGACGTCACCGTCGTAGGCCCCACCCCATGCATTTTGTCACGTTTTTGTGGACGTAGTCCTTTAGTGAACATTTTTGTTGCCATTAATTAATCATGTTTTTGATGAAATACTAAAAGTTGATTTTAAAGCTACACTACTATTGGTATTATAAGACTGGAATGAACTGGCAAAAAAACATATATTTAGGATAAGTGGGTGGAATTACTAAAATAAGAAGTCCAATTTTATTCCCATTTTCCAAAGCTACTCTTTTTTTTTTTTACTTTACACTTTTTATTCTTCTTTAATGCTCATAGATTTTTTACTACGGTGGTTTGGCCCATTGCCCAGCCATAATTCTCCCATGTATAGGAAAGGGAATATCAGAGTTATATTGCTGTTTTTTTTTGCATGCTGTAAACTTTATCTTGAGTCCCACAATACTACCTGACTGATGGATTCCCATTTGATTTATTCCTGCTAGACCTTTTTATTCCTACATAATAAAACACTATAAATATACTAGGTTCAATAAATCATAAAATAATTCAATAGGAGACAGCAGAGTAGAGAATACATATATAAATATTTATATATATATATTGATGGATAATAACCATAATTTACAAAAACACAGCGCCTAGTGACTCTGTAAGTAGAAATGTAACTGTCTTTAAAAATACTACAATGAGTTCACATTGTAATACCCATGAGCTGAATGTCATAAGTATTTGGGCATCTACATGAAAAAATTCAATTTTTTATAGACATGAAAGCAGACAAATTATATTTACCTGGAGAAGAAGATATGTATGTTTCAAGGACACCATTCATTATTTAAAGATGAGTGATTGTTATTAAACATTAATGCAACCTTAAACTTGCACACTCAATAAAAAAATTTACCGTAATTTATTTTAAGGCATATAGTTGTGTTTTGGATCAACCTTAGATATTTGTAATGTGTGCAGCTGAACCACACACAAACTAAAGGATGTCATCTTGATGCACATGACAGGGACAGATAATGCAATCTTTATTTACAACCCTATCATTGAAATAAACTTACTATACAGAACTGTTGTACTGTATTGTTACCACAGTAAAAGAAACACCAATTTCCCATTCCTCACATGGTGAGATATGTACTGTATAATGGCGATACAGGATGCCATGGATGGGTCCTGTGCAGGAGATATATTTCCCCAATATTTGGGTTGTGGTATCTTTAAGGGAGAGATCAAAAGACAGTTTTTAGTACTCAGGGGTTCTTACCTATGCAGGGTGAGGGGTTGCATGGTAGGCTGCTCAAAGAGAACTGATTAAGAGCCCATTTACATTGTTCTGCAGTCCAAACCATAGCTACTGGCACAGCGTTTTGGGCTAAAGAGCAGTGAGGCAGGGGGCGGTATGATGCACGTTTTAATGCGTCACACCGCTCCCCTTTTTTAAAACAAACTTTATTTGAAGGTGTACAATGTGACACTTCATTAATATCACTGCACAGAAGAGTGTTGTAGAGCAGAGGGGTGCAATATTATTCAAACATGTTGAAGTGTTACATTGCATTCTGGTCTGAACATAACACAAGTAAAAAAAAAAATCTGTGTGTTTTTGTAATTACCTGTCTTTTTCTATGCAGGTAACTGCACATTGTGTGAACGGGCCCTTTCAGTACTCTCTGAGTTGGTAAAACCTCATTTGGGAACAATAATTCAGAGACTTGGAGAGACTTTGAGTAGGAAAGAGCCTCAAAATCTTAATTACAGGGACTTTGGTCCTAAATGGGTTAAACCACCTACAAAGAAGTCTTTAAAAGCAGCAGGATTTAGTCAGCAGGTGTCTATGAGGTGGTATGGAGTAGCTGTGAAGTAGTGTGGGCTGTCTGTGGCTTTGTCTTGCAACATGAAACAGACAGAAACCCTAGATTCTGGTGGTGAGCATTTTGTGTGTTCTTTATTATACCAGGACTTTGGACTGTGTACAGTACCAGATTACCAAATAGGCAGTAGACACCGGCCTATGGGCCCCACACTGTTTAAGGGCCCCACGAAAACGGATTAAAATAATATTGATTTTATTCTGAGCGGTGGCGGCTGGTCCATATGGGGCACAGGGGTGCCGTCACCTAATTTCCATGCAGGATGCCGGACTCATAGGTATCTATGAGTTTTTTTGTTTGTTTTTTTAAGCACATGATTAGTTTGAGGTGGCAAACTCATTTCAGGGAGGTGGCGATTCGCGCCCACAAACGCCCCCACCCCCGCGTCAAAATATTTTTTAAATCACTTTTTCAATATTTTTTTCGCAGTGCTTCTAGGGAAGGGGGTGGGGGTGGGTGGTATGTGGACGGTGTCAGTAGTTTTTTTTTTTTTTTTTTTTACAATTTATTTGTTTTTAATTTTTTTCACAATGCTTTTTGGGGGGGAGGGGGTTGGGGCAGTGGACAGTGTTGGTAGGGAAGGGGAGAGTGGTGTCAGTAGTTTTTTATTTATTTTTTCACATTTTTTCATTTTTTTAGAATTTCTTTACAATATTTTTTTATATATTTTTTGGGGAGCTTTGGTGAGATGTCAGGGGTCTAAACAGGCCCCTGACATCTCCCCTTTGAGACAGACAAAGGGACTGAGGACACATTCCCCAGTCCCTTTCTCAGCACTAAAGATGAATAAACAGGAGACAGAGGCTCCTGTCTATTCATAAACTGAGCAGAGTAAACACAGTTTACTATTCTCAGCAATCACAGGACACAGGAGCGATTTCGCTCACTGTGTCCTATTACTAGCCGGTGGGAGAGGAGAGGAGGGGAGCCAGCTGCGGGGGACGAGGGGGGGCAGGGGCAGGGAAGGACATGGAGGGGGGGCCAGAAGAGAACGGGGGGTGGAGAAGGACACGGAGGGGGCCGGGGAAAGAGCAGACAGAGCAGCTGGGAATGATCGGTGTGCAGCAGGATGGACAGCTGTGATCACCGATCTCGCTGTATAGCTTTTTAGCTGACAGCCGCGGGAGGGAGAGAAGGAGAAGCGGCTATCAGCTAAAAATCGATACACAGGAGATCAATGATCACAGGCTATTCCCAGCTGCACCGATCATTCCCGGGAAATCGGGAGGCTCTTGCGGGTGTGCGGGAGCCGCCACAGAAATGAGACTTGAGATATCTGAGTGACATCACCGCTGCCTGTGCTCTGAAGGAACTAAATACATGTGCCGTTCCTTCAGAGCCCTGTGCCATAAACAGCAGCTTCTGTGTGCATGCGTGGGAGTGATGTCATCGCAGCTCGTCCAATCAAAGGACCGGATCTCCCCAACCCAGAAGGAAGACCAGGTGAAGATGGAAGCCCTGTCAGCGGTGACTGTGCCACTGGAGAGCTTTGTTTTAGACCCCTTTCACACTGGGGCGGTTTGCAGGCACTATTGCGCTAAAAATAGCGCCTGCAAACCGGTCCGAAACAGCCGCTGCTGTGTCTCCAGTGTGAAAGCCCGAGGGCTTTCACAGTGGAGTGGTGAGCTAGCAGGACGCTGAAAAAAGTCCTGCTAGCAGCATCTTCCCATTAAAATCCAGCGCGGCTATACCGCTGACAAAGCGCCTCTTAATAATAATAGCGGCGCTTTACCGCCGATGCACCTCCCGTCCCAGTGTGAAAGGGGCCTTAAGGTAAGTTTCACATAATGTACTAGTATGAGATGCATACTAGCACATTATGACATTGCCTTGCAGGGAAAAAAATGTTTTCTTCACAAGGTTTACTACCGCTTTAAATTGTTTACAAAGGATAGAACAAATGAATTAAAGTGAATTGAATTCACAGCTCTCCTCCCGATCTAAAGGCTACAGCGGGAGGAGCTGAGATCCCCCTCTGACGTCAGCCAGTGCTGTCCTCCCACTGTAGCTCTTAGATCGGGTGAGGAGAGCAGTCGGAGGTCACTTAACTGACAATAAAAAATCTGAAAGAAAGTATTTATCTGAATAATTTTATACAAACATGTACACAGTGTAACATAGCTTAAAAGAACAGAGGGGCTGGCAGCAATCTTTCTTTGACTTTACTGCCAGCTACTAATAGCAGAAGGTGAGGCAAGGGGTGGGGGGGGGGGGGTAGAGATCGGTCCTGAGCCTCACACACAGGAACTGACAGGCAGAGAGGGGGGAGAAAGGAGAGCATGATGGAGGCACGTAATCTGACCACAGTATTCTGGTTTAGCAGCCATTACCATGGTCAGTTTACGTAGAGGGACACAGAAACAGGCAGGATCAACCAGGTTTTTTACAGCATAGAAAGGGACAGATTAGACAGCACAAGCAGTGTGCTGTTTAACCTGCTATAAGAGAAAATTCTCTTTTTTTTTTTTTTTTTAGGGCTACAACCAGTGGTGACCCATAATGCAGAGCGTCCAGCCCCCTTATCTCCATGTGGGTGCTGGATGCATGGATTTCAATGGGTTTTTTTTGGAAGCACATGATTAGAGCCCGAGGCTCTAATTGGCTTTAAAAAGGGTGGGCTTGGTGGGCAGAGGGCGAGCGAGGAGCAGCAGCCCTACCCCTCATCCTGGATGATCATCGTCATCTCTTAAGGTAAGGCCGCCTTCCCGCCCGTCTCCCGCGCAGGGGGGCGGGTTTTTAGAAATGGTGGCGGCAGTGCAAGTGGGGGAGGGTTTGTTTGCTGCCCCCCCCCAAAATATTGAGCACCAGCCGCCACTGGTTACAACCTTTTATACTCAAAGAAGCAAAACTTTACATTAACCACTTGTTTACCGGGCACTCCCCTCCTGTCCAGACCAATTTTCAGCTTTACAATGCATCTTTCTCATCCATTCACAGAGACAGAAAACATGGGGATGGGCTTCACAGTCACTGATCACTGTGATAACCAATCAGCGGCTATCACAGCGATCAGGTGACCTGGAATCGGACGTTCCGGGTCCCAATATTTAGAACGGGGCCCAGGGCTCCCAGTGAGACCCCGATCACTGTGCTGGGAGCACACCCAGCACAAAAGGAGGTATGCAAATATGCAGCCCCATGGCAAAATGCCCAGTGCAGTGGGGCCGCATATTTGTGTCATGTCGACACCAGGGAGTTAAAATAACAAACATATCATACTTACCTGCTCTGTGCAATGGTTTTGGTTCCCTGACAGTGCTCCTGGCTCCCCCCTGCCAAGTGCCCCCATAGAATGCCGCTTCTTATGGGGGCACTCATGTGGGCTCGCTCCCCAGCCTCCCTGTCTGCGTCTATTGGCCCTCCCCCCCGCTCCCTCGTCATAGGATTTGATTGACAGGAGCTGCTTTCAATCTGTGTGGAGGGACAGAACAGCTGCTCTCATGCACATAGCTGGATCAAAATTAAAATCATGCTTAGGTAAGTATAAGAGGGGGCTGGAGGGGATCCTCTGCAACATCATTTTTTTTACCTTAATGCATTAAAACCACTTTATTGTATACCCTGCATTACGGTAAAAAATACCCCACTAACTATTTCCCTTCTCCTCTCTCTAAACACTTACCTGTCAGGGATCCAGTACTGTGACTGCAGGCTCCTCTCCCCTCTCTTTCTCTTCTCACAGGGATTCGGGTAGCAGCATGAGCCATTGGCTCCTGCTGCTGTCATTCAACTACTGTGAGGAGAGACCAGGGGCAGGGACAAGGCACGCAGTGTGTGTCTATGGACACAGGCAGCGTGGCTCAGGAGTGAGCCTGCAGGTGTGACCCCATAGCAAGCAGCTTGTTTTGGGGCATGCAGAGAAGAGGAGGAGCCTAAAGCACCATCAGGGGACCCCAGAATAGGTTCTGAGCTGCTATGAGCAAAATCATTGCACAGGGCAGGTAAGTATAATATGTTTGTTAGTTTAATAAAAAATTCTAAACTTTTCAATCACTTTAAATGGAATTCCAGTGCTGACATAAGAACTCTCTGATAACATTACATGAAGACAGCATTAATAGATCCTCTGACAACGCGGCACGTCATTATCAACACTTTTCCCCGTTGATTCTTCAATCTTCTAATCAATGGGAAAACTGCATCTTTCTGAAGTTTTTGTATAGCCTGCTTTCCTAAACAGGGGCTACTATGTCCATTTTGATTTTGCTAGGGCTGTAGCTAGCTCAGACTGTTTGTATAGTTGTTTACCTGGTTTTTCCCTAAGCTTAAAGTGGAAGTACATGCAAAAACTAAAATCCCTGCATCTATAGCCACCAACATTCTAACACTAACCTCTCTAGCCCTGTAAAGATAAAATGAGTATAAATACTTTTTCTGCAGGCAATCGGACCCGATCTCCAATGGCAGAATCTCTGCTGTGTACACGTCCAACAACGGCTGTGAAATGAATGGGAAGTGAAGTCATCCATAGGGTCACTGTGACAGACCTAGCCGGGGCAGGGGCTTTTGGAGAAGGCTGAATGCTAGCCTCTTGCCTACTTATTATGGGCCCTGGATTTTAAGGGAACACTACTATTTGTGAGGTGTATGCCTGGGGACCCTTGAAGTAATGTTACTTTGGACTCAAGTCCATGTCCCCCCAAAACACACAGACTCTGGGAACCCTGTATATGCCATTCTATAGTGACTACTTCATAATGTTGGGACTCATAGAAGATGCTGATGTCATCAACTTCAGCCACCTGTCTGCCTGTTGTCTGCTATAATGTGTTTATTGTAAATACGTCTAGTGTGGGCTCTAATAGTCTTTTACCCATTGTTGTTTGTGTTAATTAATTAATTAATTCTCCTCCAGTGTATATAAGACTGTATTCTGTGTTCTAATAAACAGTTCATGGTGAGCAACCAAAGAGTATTACCTTGTTTGTGGCTGTCAGCGGTTGTCAGAGCCTTACAGATAGTTTTGTGTTTGGCCATGAAGGGGAACCTACCCTTGAGGACCTGCGAGATTATAGAGAGGCTATGCTCGGTCTTGCAGGGGGTCTCAGAGCTTAAACCTGATCTGGTCTATTTGCAAAGGAAAGAACAGTATCTGGAAAGACCATACAGGAAACTGCTAGAACACGTTCAGCAGCATGCCAGAGAATCAGCAGTGGAATCTCCGGAGATTGCCGTCTCCAAAGCTGAAGTGCTGACAACAGGGCAGAGCTTTGCTAACCTCTGCCCAGCACTGATAACATCTTCTGGGTTCCACGGACAGGAGATGGTGAATCTCAATCCCCAGACACTAGTTCCAGAGACTGGGGATTTAACAAACTTCTCTGCTGAGGAAGAACAACCTGGTGAGCCTCCAGTAGAAGAGTTGGTATCAGGGCCAATCTTCACTGACCTCTGCCCAGCACCAACAGCCGCATCTGTGAAGTTACAAGGAATTTCCCCAGCTGAAGCACTGGCCACTGGACAGAGGGTCCAAAGATCTCTGCCCCACATCTGTGGCAGTTCGGGAGGCTCAGGATGAGAAGGTGGCGGTCACTTCCCAGCAGCCAGATGAGGGTCAGGAAGATGGAGCAGCCGGCTCAACTTCTCAGCAGCAGACGGCACCACAGCATGATGCCACCAACCCAGCAGAAGAGCTGGCAACCGAGCAGAATGTTACCAACCTCTGCCCAACACCGGCAACAACTGCGGTGTTCCAGGGAGCCTGGGCATTCAGCCCCTCCCCCCAGCGCCAAGCTGATGTAGTGAAGCTTCTACTTCCAGCTGAATCGCTGGCAACAGGGCAGAGTGCCACTGGCCTCTGCCTAGCACCTACAGTGCCTCCACAGCTTCAGGATGCTGGGGGCAATCGGCCCCTCTGCCCAGCAGCAGATCGAATCCCGAAATGTTAAAAACTACCCAGCTGAAGCTCTGGCAGCCAGACAGAGAGTCAATGACCTCTGCCCCACACCTACTGATGACAACTATTCCTTGCAGCCAAGAATGGGGATCATGCAGACTGACTATGTGACTTCACTTGGCCCGACTAACGCATGTCCAGACCAGGTGGAGGTCTGGGACCTTGCTAGTTGACTTTTGATGGGGGAGAAATGTGACAGACCTAAACGTCTAACAACGGCTGTGAAATGAATGGGAAGTGAAGTCACCCATAGGGTTACTGTGACGGACCTAGCTGGAGCAGGGAATTTTGGAGAGGGCTGAATGCTAGCCGCTTGCCTACTGATTATGGGCCCTGGATTTTAAGGTAACACTACTCTTTGTGAGATGTATGCCTGGGGACCCTTGAAGTAATGTTACTTTGGATTCAAGTCCATGTCCCCTCAAAACACACAGACCCTGGGGACCCTGTATATGCCATATTATAAATAGTGACTGCTTCATAATGTTGGGACTCATAGAAGATTCTGATGTCATCAACTCCAGCCACCTGTCTGTCTGTTGTCTGCTATAATGTGTTTATTGTAAATATGTCTAGTGTGGGCTCTAAGAGTCTTTCACCCATTGTTGTTTGTGTTAATTAACTCTGCTATTGTGTGAAGGAGTTCTGTGTTAATATTTATGATAATGTGTATTGTAGTTAAGGAGCTAGAAGACAACAAGGCTAGGACCTGAAAGGTCATATCTCGGAATCACCTAGTCTGGAAATAATTAGTTAATTAGCTCATGTTAATTTCTGGTTACAGTTATAATGTTAGAGTAATATGAGCAGGAGGGGGGCCTCCTACTCTAGTGTATGTAAGACTATATTCTGTGTTCTAATAAACAGCTCATGGTGAGCAACCAAATGAGTATTGCCTTGTTTGTGGTTGCCAGCAGTTGGAAAATCTGTTATCTATATTCAGACTGGAAGAAAGCGGTGTATGACAAAAACACTCAAGCGGAATGTGGGACGTTTCGTTACAGTTACTATAGGGCTTCCGTTGACGGACATGCACCCTCCCACACAGCGAAGCCGTGGCTGACAGCTCAGCGTGGGATCAGAGCTTCCGCCGCTGGAGAGCGGGTCGGATCGCCTGTAGAAAAGGTACTGTATGTATACTGATTTTTTTTTTTCAGAGCTAGATAGGTTAGTGGTAGAATGTTGGTGGCTATAGATGCAGGGATTTTAGTTTTTGCATGGACTTCCACTTTAATCACTTCAGCCCTGGAAGATTTTTTACCCCCTTCCTGGCCAGAGCACTTTTTACAATTTGTCACTGCGTTGCTTTAACTGACAATTGAGCAGTCATGCAATGCTGTACCCAAACTAAATTTGCGTCCTTTTTTTCCCACAAATAGAGCTTTCTTTTGGTGGTATTTGATCACCTCTGCGGTTTTTATTTTTTGTATTATAAACAAAAAAAGAGCGACAATTTTGAAAAAAAAACTATATTTTTTACTTTTTGCTATAATAAATATCCCCTAATTTTTTTTTTTTAAAACAATTTTCTTCATCAGTTTAGGCCGATACATATTCTTCTACATATTTTTGGTAAAAAAAATCACAATAAGCATATATTAATTGGTTTGCGCAAAAGTTCTAGCGTCTACAAACTATGGGAAAGATTTATGGCATTTTTATGGCATTTTATTTTATTTTTTTACTAGTAATGGCTAGTAAATGGACAGATCAGACACTTTTGACACATTTTTGGAACCATTGACAATTATACATTGATCAGTGCTATAAATATGCACTGATTACTGTGTAAATGTCACTGGCAGGGAAGGGGTTGACACTAGGGGGTGATCAAGGGGTTAAATGTGTGTTCCCTCAGTGTGTTCTAACTGTATGGGGATAGAACTGCGTAGGAAAGGAGACCTATCGCTGTTCCTACTTACTAGGAACAAACGACATGTCTCCTCTCCTCTGACAGCACAGGGATTTGTGTGTTTACACATACAAATCCCCCTGCTGGTGTTCATGCATGCAATCACGGAGGGAAATACCTGTACGGGGGTTTTGCCCAGGAGAGCCATTCTGCCACAGTATATCTGCGTGAGCCGGTCGGGAACCATTTAAGTTGGCTTGTGATTTCTCACTGTCACCAGTAGATGTCACTGGTATCACTGGTCATAATATGAGATTTCACAAACAAAACTGAGTTTTAAATACTTATGTTTTGTTCCACCAATCCAGTAGGAGGTTTAGGCCACTGGTGCATGCTGGGGGGGATATACAGTATCTCACAAATGTGAGTACACCCCTCACATTTTTGTAAATATTTTATTATATCTTTTCATGTAATGACACTGAAGAAATTACACTATGCTACAATGTAAAGTGGTGAGTGTACAGCTTGTATAACAGTGTAAATTTGCTGTCCCCTCTAAATAACTCAACACACAGCCATTAATGTCCAAATTGGGCCCAATTAGCCATTTTCCCTCCCCAGTACCATGTGACTAGTTAGTGTTACAAGGTCTCAGGTGTGTTAAATTTGGTGTTATCGCCCTCAATCTCTCATACTGGTCACTGGAAGTTCAACATGGCACCTTACGGGAAAGGAGTCTCTAAAGGGACCTTAAAAAAAAAAATTGTTGCTCCACATAAAGATAGCCTAGGCTATAAGAAGATTGACAAGACCCTGAAGCTGAGCTGCAGTACGGTGGCCAAGACAATACAGCGGTGAAACAGGACAGGGTCCACTCAGAACAAGCCTCGTCATGGGCGACCAAAGGAGTTAAGTGCACGTGCTCAGCGTGATATCCAGAGGTTGTCTTTGGCAAATAGACATATGAGTGCTGCCAGCATTGCTGCAGAGGTTGAAGGGGTGGGGGGTCAGCCTGTCAGTGCTCAGACCATACACCGCACACTGCATCAAATTGGTCTGCATGGCTGTCATCCCAGAAGGAAGCCCCTTCTGAAGATGATGCACAAGAAAGCCCGCAAACAGTTTGCTGAAGACAAGCAGACTAAGGATATGGATTACTGGAACCAAGTCCTGTGCTCTGATGAGACCAAGGTAAACTTATTTGGTTCAGATGGTGTCAAACGTGTGTTACGACAACCAGGTGAGGAGTACAAAGACAAGTGTGTCTTGCCTACAGTCAAGCATGGTGGTGGGAGTGTCATGGTCTGGGGCTGCCAACACCGGGAAACTACATTTCATTGAGGGAACCATGAATGCCAACATGTACTGTGACATACTGAAGCAGAGCATGATCCCCTCTCTTCGGAGACTGGGCCGCAGGGCAGTTTTCCAACATGATAATGACCCCAAGCACACCTCCAAGACAACCACTACCTTGCTAAAGAAGCCGAAGGTAAAGGTGATGGACCGGCCAAGCATGTCTGCAGAACTAAACCCTATTTTGCATATGTGGGGCATTCTCAAACAGAAGGTGGAGGAGTGCAAGGTCTCTAACATCCACCAGCTCTGTGATTGTGTCATGGAGGAGTGGAAGAGGACTCCAGTGGCAACCTGTGAAGCTCTGGTTAACTCCATACCCAAGCGGGTTAAGGCAGTGCTGGAAAATAATGGTGGCCACACAAAATATTGACACTTTGGGCCCAATTTGGAAATTTTCACTTAAAAGTGTACTCACTGTAATGATGTAGTTTCCACTAGTAACAAACATCCACCATATCACCCCGCTGCCAGACTCCCTTATATCACTTCAGAGACAATGATCAGTCATTTGCTTTGTTTTGTTTT
Source organism: Lithobates clamitans (assembly GCA_037952925.1). NCBI lineage: Eukaryota > Metazoa > Chordata > Amphibia > Anura > Ranidae > Lithobates > Lithobates clamitans. Next base: position 185,693 of record JBBGZY010001374.1, on the reverse strand, counting down.
TGTTTATTGGGAGTACAACTTGGTTGGGAATTCCTCATTAATTACAGTGTAAAGAATAAGGACTTCATCCAAGACCCTGTAAGGGTGAAATTCCCAGAAAATCCTTTCCTAGTGCACAAACTTATGCTGTAGCACATTAATTTCCTGTCACATCTTCTTCTGTAAGCAAAAGAACCCACTCTGAATAGTTTCTCCCGCTGGCTCTGGTTGCTTGCTGCTACCAGTGTTAATTTCGTCAACGAAAACGTTTTCATCATAATTTTCGTCAGAGGCTTTTTTACAGTCACGAAAACGAACCTAAAAGTACAGCACATTTCCGTCAACTGATGAAAACTATGATGAAAATAGAATCCGTTTTTGTTAAGGAACGAAAACGGGACGTTATTGGCAAGGAGGGACGTTTACCCTCATGAATTTACTGTATTTACTGTATTTATCGGCCTATAACAAAGTAGGGGGCTGGGATCAGGCGGTAGGCCCCCGGGTGCCACACATTGGGGGGTGGTCAAGCCAGCCACCCCGCCTCTCCTGGCCCTTGGACAGCACTGCCCGCAAAGTCTATCATTAGGAAAAAATCATTGCCAGACCCTTCTCTTATACTGCTCCTCATCCTGTGTCACTCATTGTAAGCTGAAGCTTCTAACCTCAATAGCTTTGTTCTTGTTGGCTGCTCTCCTCCTCCTGCTCCTCCTCCTCCGAGTGTTGCTTTAGATTGGAGGAGGAGAGCGGTCACATGACCATCCATGAATCTTCAGAGGAGAGCAGCCATGTGACCGCCGGGTCCATGCAAGAACGAAGCTATGAGGTAAATTTAGAGACTTTGATTTATAATGAGAGTGACACAGGAGGAGCTGTTTATGAGAATGGGCTGGCAGTGATTTATTCTTAACTTTAGAGTACACTGGCAGTGCTGTCCCAGGAGACTGGGGGTCTCTTGGGAATGCAGGGGGGGCTGTGTACTGTGGGGGGCTTTGCATTGTGCAGAGGGTGGGGGCTGTGCTGTGTACTGTGGGGGGATTTGTATTGTGCAGAGGGTGGGGGCTGTGCTGTGTACTGAGGGGGGCTTTGTATTGTGCAGAGGGTTGGGGCTGTGCTGTGTACTGTGGGGGGCTTTGTATTGTGCAGAGGGTGGGGCCTGCGTTTTGTGTACTGTGGGGGGCTTTGTACAGTACAGTACATCTCCCCTGAGGCCTAGTAGTTTAAAAGCCTGTTCTGAACGATGGACTACTGTTCCCAGCCAGCCCAACTTGCAAATCCTGTGCCAACAGACCACATTCATTTGACACTACTCCCCACAGTCTCTCCTCTGATCCAGGACTCCTCATCAATGACCATGTAATGATGAGGACTTCACTAATGACCATGTAAAAGTGAAGTTCCCTCACAGACTTCCTGGCACATCCAGCCCTCCACTGTGGTACACTCACTGAACTTTCTCTGCTCGAGTTCTTGATGGAGAACTTAACTGGACCGTACGTTCTGACAGCTTCACCTGCCCCTCTGCTCCAGGAGTTCCTCATCAATGACCGTGTAATGATGAGGACTTCGCCAATGACCGTCTAAAGATGACATTCCCTCACAGTTCTCCCCGGGCCTCCTCCTGCGATCAGCGCACCCCCCCCCCCATATGGGAGTGTTCCCCTGCTGCTGTCTAGTACTCCATTCTCCACTTCTCCCCGCCGACAACTCCTCCCAGTGGCATGTTACCTCAGCTTATATAGGAGGCCCGCCACCTGCCAATACCAGTTGGGGATTGGTCAGGGCTCCCACATGAGCTGCCTGTCACTCCAGAACATTCTCCCTGGAAACAGGGGAGGCGCCTCAGGACTAGACCACAGGTGGTCACAACCACTGTTACTCTAACCACTCCCTGCCCCCAGATCAAAACACACAGGCCTAGCTTAAAGCATAGGCCTGACTAAATTTACCTGTTGCTGACAGTCTCCCTAGTAAAAAAAATCCCATAGTAGCACCTACCTATTGGTAGAGGGTGCTACATCACTTTTGTAGCCAGCAGTTAAGACATTAATGGCTGTGTGTTGAGTTATTTTGAGGGGACAGCAAATTTACACTGCTGTAGCAAAGTGTAATTTCTTCAGTGTTGTCACATGAAAATATATAATAAAATATTTACAAAAATGTGAGGGGTGTACTCACTTTTGTAAGATACTGTACATATTTGTGACAGGGACCGGCCATGTGCTTGTTCTCTTTCCATTGGCTGAGGCCTAGGGAGGTTCTTCTTGATGGAGCCCTGTTGTTAGACCCAATAGGCTGTTTTGGGACCTAACGTGTTCTGAAGTAGTACTGAAGCAATCCTGCCTGGTCTGAAGGAAGCTGTGCCAAGGAGGAGACCCAGGGGAGGTTTCTTGCTGGAGAGAGCCAGGAAGAAGGCTGGTCTCTTAGAAGGGCCTGGTAGCTCACTTGGAGGATGCGCTGAAATTTTGGAATGTGCTTCTAGTGTTTCCAGGTCTGCTTAAAGGTTGTGGCACTGTGAAGCTGGAGTCTGTAAGTTATCTGCTACAGTATCTGGGACCCCTAACCCTCACCTCCTTGACTGTTCTGCAATAAAACTTAAACTAAAAAGACAAACTTGACTGTCTCACTTACATAAACATTAACATAAACATGAGTCACTTGTCCTCTACTTAGGTAAACTATTAAGAAATTAGAGCAAGCCCCTTTCTGTTTACTGCCTGCTAAAAAGTCAGTATGGAGGACAAATAGCTATTGTATTGCTACCTTATTTTATCTGTTATGGTGACCTAAAGTGTCACTAAATGATCTCCTAATCCAGCAGACCATACTACACCACTACAGTATAAAATATTTGCTCCACCTGTCCCTATGAACCTGTCCCTTCACCTCTGTTTTCTGTTTGTTAACGGTGCACATAAATTGTGGACACATGCATGATATTTCTCAAACTACATTTCCCAGCATCTATGCATCCACCATTTCTAACATATATGTGAATAAAAATCGATCGGCGCAATGTGAATATATAAATATGTGATTGTAAGTAAGCTGCTGTCACTTTAAGTGATTCCACTTTCACCTCTAAAGCACTATTAATACAAAATACAGTGCTGCGCTACTAATCCTCAGAACAATATAATCAACAAATATTGTGTATATTCCAAGTAAATGTGTATTATACAAAAAAACAGTATAAATATATGTCTCAAAAATTCATGCATAAAGTGACTGATTGATGAAAATCCAGCCGTATTCCACCCCAAGTGCAGATATACCGCAGGATTTTCTTCAATCAGTCACTTTATGCATGAACTTTTGAGATTCATTTATACAGTTTTTTTTTTTTTGGATGATATACATTTTTTTTGAATATACAAAATATTTGTTGATTATATTCTACCATACATGTACCCACATCCATTCAAGGTTGATCTTGCTGTCGCTCTCAAGCTTGTAGGATGTGGTGTGTGGGAAATGATTTGCTAAATGGGTGATATAGTGTGCTTTTATGTGCTGGTGCTAGAAACTTGGCATATATTCCTGTTTTACATCTCTAGAGAGCTCTGATTAGGGTGGCTACATTCCCACACACACACTAGGACTATGTGAAGGAAATGTAGCCACCCTCCAAAAAGAAGCTGGAGCAGAGACACATTGACATGTATTTTCTATATGTACTATGCTAAGTTTCCATTAGAAAGGACAGAGATGCATTCTAAAAATGCTATGGAATATATAAATTATTATAATGGGCTTAGTGACTGTTTAATGCTTGCGTTACAAAATATTCTTATTTATCCCTTGATAATGTTCTTTTGAACCAAATGAGTTGGGAGGACCTACAGCGATGACTGTATCGCAGCCACTGGGGCGTTTACATGTGTTTGGCTGTATAGTATGTGCTTTTACTCCTGCCTTTTGAAAGTAGTTTTAAAGTGATTGTAAAGTCTTGTATTTTTTTTATATAAGGCCTCTTGTACACTGCAGCTTGAAAAAACCTCAGTACAGCTTTTCTTTTTCTTTTACTAAGCTAAAATACAGCCCATTAATTGTAATGTGCCTATGTGTAAACAAGCGCCGTGCATTCTTCAGTAAAAACAAAATGGAAAAATCTGCTTTTTTGGTCAGTAATTTACGCCTCATGCATGCAAATACATGCAAATGCACACAAATGTGCGCAAATGCCCATTTACATATTGTGCAGAACGAGAAATGCGAGAATACGTTTTCACGTTTTTGCGCGAAAATGCGCGTGTGAAACAAGTCTGAAAAAGTAGATGCTCAAACAGGAGTATCGTGTGTAAAAGGCCCAAAAATAACAAACATGTTATACTTACCTGCTCTGTTGCAGTGGATTTGCACAGAGCAGCCCCGATTCTCCACTTCTCAGGTCCCTCTTCTGTGCTCCTGGACCCTCCCTCCTGTTGAGTGCCCCCATAGCATGCAGCTTGCTATGGGGGCACCAGAGCCAAGTCATAGCTCCCTGTGTCCATTCAGAATCGGAGCTGCGGCTCGGCTCCGCCACCTCTCTCTCCTGATTGATTAACTGACTTTGACTGACAGCAGCGGGAGGCAATGGCGCCGCTGCTGTGTTTCAGCCAATCAGGGGGGAGAGTCTCGGACGGCCCAGACACTCGTAGACATCACTGGAAAGAGATGGGGCTCAGGTAAGTATTAGGGGGGCTAAGGTTGGCTTCTGTACACAATCTCTCATCTCCTATAGTCAGTCCCATCCCCCACAGTTAGAACACACACCTAGGGAACACAGTTAACCCCTTGATCGCCCTCTAGTGTTAACCCCTCTCCTGCCAGTGACATTTATACAGTAATCAGTGCATTTTTATAGAACTGTATAATTGTTAATCGACCCAAAAATGTGTCAAAAGTGTCCGACATAATGTCGCAGTCTCGATAAAAATCGCAGATCGCCGTCATTACTAGTAAAAATAAATAAATAATAAAAATGCCATAAATATATCCCCTATTTTGTAGACGCTATAACTTTTGCGCAAACCAATATACGCTTTTTGCGATTCCTATTACCAAAAATATACAGAATACAGAAGAATACCTGTCGGCCTAAACTGGGGAAAAAATTAGCTTTTTTAAAAAAAAATTGGGGCTATTTATTACAGCAAAAAGTACAAAATGTTGTCGCTCATTTTTTTGTTTATATCGCAAAAAATAAAAACCACAAAGATGATCAAATACCAGCAAAAGAAAGCTCTATTTGTGAGAACAAAAGAACGTCAATTTTGTTTGGGTACAGCATTGCACAACCGCGCAATCGTCAGTTAAAGCGACGCAGTGCCGTATCGCAAAAAATGGCCAGGTCATTGAGCAGCCAATTCTTCCGGGGCTGAAGTGGTTAAAAAGCCTGAATTTTTTATTACTACACTATGAGTTCCTCCTTTTTCTCTTCCTCTCATTGAGCGCACTGTTGATCATACTGGTTGTATGGTAATCCATCCTGGAATCTTGGATTCGGATATCCAGCCATCTGATGGTGTTACTGGAATAAAGTGCAGCCGGACTCTCGTCTTGGGGTCAGAGTAGCTGGTAAGCGGCTTGAGTGGGGTGTGCACTTTTGGGTGTGAAGAATCTGTTATCCACACTGGAGCATGGAATTTTGTTGATACACACGTGTATAAATGAACTTTCTGCACAAGAGCACTTTCTTCTTTCTTTCTGATGGACTTTATTGGATCACCTATGCATTTTTTTTCAACACATCCTTATTGACATTTATAGTTTTTGATATACATAAACTTTCCATTTGATTGATTAACTGTTATGAATTTATGCACTTTAAATTGCTACACATTTTTGATTTATTATTGTGTATAGTGTTTATGTGGGCACATTGTAAGTGCAGCTATCACTGTGAAAAATGTATTTTTACTATTTGGTGACATTTCTTGCACAACTTATCTTTTGGTTTAGTTTACAAAATACAGCTAAAGGATTTTATTCAAAGCCATTTTGTATAACACAATACAATACAGTCACTTTATGGGCTTCGTCTTGTCACCTGGTCAGACCAGCAAAAATATTAATGTGATAAGTGCTTGTTAATAAAATAAAATATGTACTGTAAATAAAGGCTACAAAAAGAAAAAAGCTCACAGTGGCAACTACACATACTGTATACTCACCCCCCACCCCCACCCCCTTTTCAGTGGTAAGTGTCTATGAAAGTGATAAACGTAGGAGGTGTGCTTTTTTAATAATGTTACGCTATTTTTTAGTACTTGAACTAAGACTGAGCTGTATAGGCAAAAAAAACTTTTCTTCAGCTTTACAACTGCCATTTCTTCAGTTACGTGTCAAAGGTCTGTTTAAAAATATGTTCTCTGTTTCTGGGAAGATGTATGTCAACTTTAAATCCTTCTTTAATAATAAAGCTTGGAATTTTCACATGCCGAGAGACCCGACTTTATCTTATAAGTCCAAGGGGACAATTTATAAATCTTTCAGACATTTTTTAGGAAAATCACACCAAGATAGCATAATTATATCAACAAGACAGAATGTGGTAGTGGTAGAGTAGCAGACTGCTATTCTGATCACTGCATGGAGCAAATCAAGCACAGAATAACAATGGCAGTAACCTGGCTTACAAAAAGAGAGAAGAGACCATAGGAGGCCTTATTGGTGGAAACCAAAGAAGAACAAGGGGAGTAGGGGAATAAAACATGGTGAAATATCTAACGATGAGGATGGACATACAAAACAACCAGGATAACAGAAGGATTTAAAAAAAAGGAGAAGCAGGTAAACAAATATGCAGAACAAAGAAATAAATGCATGATGGAGAAAGGCAGATAGATATAGAAAAGGCATGACAAGAAATATAGCCAGATACTGCAGTAAATGCTAACTTTTTATTTTGATTGGAAAGGAACAGGGAAAAGGTAGAGCCTTTGCAATCTGTGTCCCTAATAGGGTTCATTTCTCAGTTGGCTTGTGTTCATATGCATAAATTAACGCAGTCTCAATGAAAGGGCACATACAAAACAATACTGCCCCTATACATCAGCACACATGGGTTTTATCATGCAGGCTGGTGAGAATGAGCCCCTGATTTTCTGTCTCTCCATGGGACACAGGGAAAAACAAAAGCATATGTTAAGTAGTGATGAGGGGTCCCACTGAAATCAATGAGAGCCAAATCTTTCAAATTAAAAATGTTGATTTTCTCAGCTAAAACCAGTGCCTTTAAATAACATATCTGGGGGGGGGGGGGTGCCCCAATCCTGCCTGTGAAGGGGCGCATCTCTGTAATGTACAGAAAGTTTACAAAGGAAATTGTCAGGGTGCATTTTATGGTGAATGATTATATGGTCACGTCTACTTGGCACATATGGAAGCATGGGATATTTTAAAGCAAAAATTAAAGTAAATTATATTATATGGTTTTGTTTGGATATACTGCACTACTGAGATTTATTTTATTTTGGGGAAACACTGTTAAGAAGAGCATACAGAGATTATTTTGATGGCTGAAGATTTTGGATGAAGTTATCTGAATTATAACGTTTAATGTCCAGTAAGAATATAAACAGAAGGGGTGATGGAGTCACTGATGATATCACTGCATGTTGTACACAGATGTCAGCACAATATTGGAGATTTAATTAATTTATTGTAGATGGTATTACACAATGTGTGATTCCTTATTTTGGGATACACATGAGGAAAAAAGGAGTCGTTGTGAGTGATAAATGCTTTATTGGACCCAATTATTGACATATGGGACAGTGAATGTGGTAAGAGTCTAGGGAGTCAGTTTCTGGATACACTTACGTGATAAGAAACTGAGGGGACGGCTCTTGTGTATTTGGAGTGCTGGACAACTTGAAAACTAAAGCTGGTCATACTTTATGCAATTTTCCTATTCAATTTCGTTTAGCTTTTCCTGCAAATATATAGTACAAGGGCCTGCCTGATTGCATACAATTTGAGAGTTTAGGTTTGAACTCATATTATATGGTTTTGGTAAATCTAAAGGAAAATTGTACAAGAATACTGTGTAATGTATTGGCCAGCCTAAAATCTGGTACACACTAGTAGTTTTTTTTCGTTCAACCCAAAAAAAACCTGAAGAGCTCAAGATAGGCAGCTGTACTAACTATCCGACGTTAGTACAACGATCTTCCCTACTGAGCTATTGTGTTTTGACAGGGGGACAGCCAATGGCCGAGACCGCTGTTCAGGTGCCGATCGGCAGACCTTTTTCTGTCATGTCCCTTTGACAGAAACCAACTGCCATACACACGGGCCGAATGTCGGCCGGTTTCTATTGAACCGTTCAATGCCTCCCGATATTCGGCTCGTGTGTGCAGCCCGTAGCCTCCCTGGCGGTATTCCCGAGTGTGGCTCGGGGTTAAAATTCAGGACCATTAGCGGTAACCCCGAGCCACACTCGGGATTGCATCGCAGGATCCTGGTGCCTCCTTACTTACCTTGTCCCTGGGATCCTGCGATGTCCCCCGCAGTGTCCGTAGGCTGTGTCTTGTCCCGAAGCCTCTCTGTGCCAGGCTCCGTTCCCTGCGAGCGTCGCGACGCACGGGGGCGGAGCCTGGCGGCAAATTCAAAAAAATGTAAAAAGCATAACACATACAGTACTGTAATCTTACAGATTACAGTACTGTATGAAATCATTTCACATCCCATTTGTCCCCAGTGCTCTGGCCCATGCCCTGCATGCAGTTTTATATTGCATATACTGTTCTTTCTGCCTGGAAACTGGAGATTGTCCATAGCAACCAAAAAGTGTCCCTTTACGTCAAAAATGGCTTTAGACCAGCTAGAAAACAGCGATAGTAAATTAGAACACTTGCAGAATTGAGCGATAGTGAATCGTGTGGAAATTTATTTTATTACTATTTATTTTTATTTTTTTTAATTATTATTATTTTTTTATTATATTAAAATTTATGTTTTTGTGTTTCAAACTTTATCATATCCGGGATATCTACTAGACTCTTGTTTGGACAGATTTAAGTGTGTTATTGTTAAGAATTACAGACCTACAATATAAAACGCCAAATTTCCATGCAAAATAATTGTACCGCTTTCAGCACCTAAAATCAGAAAGAATCATACCGCCAGGGAGGTTAAGGGACTGGAATTCACCAATGGGGCATTAGTGTATTGTCTGGCTGCTGGACTATAATTTATATTGGGAACACTTATGTGCTGGTGAACAATTGAATTATCTAAAAGGGTTTTTTTTGCATTAAGGTATAAAAAAAACCCTTCCCCCCTGTCCCTAAACACTTAGCTGGCTACTTTCAACGGTCCAGAACTGTTTCGGCTGTAGCGCCATTCCTCTCACCTCCTACTTTTACAAGAGACACTGAGGGCAACGAGAGCTTGCGTCCGCTCTATAGCCGAAAAGCGGCCACAGCCCCGCGCTCAATTGCCGGGGGGGCGTCCCTGCATGTCCTCCTGTTTACATTCCTCCTGCGCACCGCTGCGGGCACGTGTCGGGGGAAATCTGTGTTGGCCGTGTCCCTTGGACACAGCCAACCACAGATCGTGCTAAATGGCCAATCACAGCGGCCATTTAGCACTCGATCGGAGTGTCCAATGAGAGATGATCTCAAATGTAAACATATGAGATCATCTCTCATCGCTGGCTCTCCCTCCTCACACAGAGACAGCGTGTGAGGAGGGAGAGCTTCCGTGCTGCAGCGGGAGTGGAAAAAAGCAGTTACTTACACTAACACAATACAGTGTCATCTGTCCCAAGTGCCACCTATCAGTGCCACCTATCCCCATCTCCATCTGTCCCCAGTGCCATCTGTCCCTAGTGCCACCTGTCAGTGCCATCTGTCCTCAGTGCCACCTATCAATGCCACCTGCCCCCAGTGCCACCTGTCAGTGTCACGTGTCATCAGTGCAATGTATCAGTGCCATCTGTCATCAGTGCCACCTGTCAGTGTCACGTGCCATCTGTTATCAGTGTCACGTTTCATCAGTGCCACGTATCAGTGCCATTTGTCATCAGTGCCTTGTATTAGTGCCATCTGTAATCAGTGCCACGTATTAGTGCCATCTGTCATCAGTGCCACGTATTAGTGCCATCTGTCATCAGTGCCACGTATTAGTGCCATCTATCATCAGTGCCACGTGTCATCAGTGCCACATATTAGTGCCATCTGTCATCAGTGTCACATGCCATCAGTGCCAGGTATTAATGCCATCTGTCATCAGTGCCACGTATTAGTGTCATCTGTCATCAGTGCCACATATTAGTGCCATCTGTCCTCATTGCCACGTGTCATCAGTGCCACATATTAGTGCCATCTGTCATCAGTGTCACGTGTCATCAGTGCCACGTATTAGTGCCATCTGTCATCAGTGCCACATCAGTGTCACATGCCATCAGTGCTACGTATCAGTGCCATCTGTCATCAGTGCCACATCAGTGTCATTGTCCTGGTGCTCCAGGGCCTTCAAAAGGGTAATAGGTAGTCAACAAGTTAGGTGTGTAATTTATGCTCCTAGAACACGTGATGGTGCTCCCTGCATGTTGGGCCTCTCTATGTGGTTAGGCTGTGGAAAAGTCCCACACATGTGGTATTGTAATACTCAGGAGGAGTAGCAGAATGTATTTTGGGGTGTCATTTGTGGTATACACATGCCATATGAGATAAATAACCTATTACAATGACAATTTGGTGGAAAAAAAAACAAACAAAAAAAACCTTAATTTTGCAAAGAATTGTGGGAAAAAATGACAACATCAAAAACCTCACCATGCATCTTACTAAATACCTTTGAATGTCTACTTGCAAAAAAGGGGTAATTTTGGGGGTATTTGTACTTTCCTGGCTTGTTCGGGTCACAAGAAATGAGATAGGCCACCAGTACATCAGGTGTGATCAATTTTTTATGATTTGCAACACAGCTTGTAGACTTTCTAACTTTCACAAAGACCAAATAATATCCACTAATTTGGGTTATTTCTACCAAAGATATGTAGCAATATAAACTGTGGCCAAAATTTATGAAGAAAAAATAATAATTTGCAAAATTTTGTCACAGAAACAAAAAAAAATTCTTATTTTTTCAAAATTTTCGGTCTTTTTTATTTATAGCGTAAAAAATAAATAATCAATACCACCAAAAGAAAGCTCTACTTGTATGAAAAAAAGGACAAAAAATGCATTTGTGTACAGTATTACATGACTGAGTAATTGTCATTAAAAGTGTGAGAGCACTGAAAGCTGAAAATTGGTCTGGTTTAAGTGCCCAGGTGTCAAGTGGTTAAAAAAATTATATTTTTGTACCATTTTGTGCCAGTTTTCCTTTGATAACAAAAACAAATCAGGAGATACCCAATACCATTTACCATCAAATGAAAGCCCAATTTGTCCTGAAAAAAAAGAAGGTATCCTGGATACGCTAAGTATTTGCAATAATATGTACAGTTTTACTAACAGATGTCAAAGATGAAAAACTGTGTTCAGGTGTTAAAATTTTTTTGCCCTCTGTCATGAAGGGGTTAAAGGTTTAAAACATGAGGAAATAGGTATGTATTGTAGGGTTGTGTTCAGTATTTTTTTATTAAATATTACTTTTTTTCCTTTTTATACAAGAAGATAGAAAGTTTCCTCTTTCCAGTGAAGCAAGGAACATGATTTATGATGGACAAAGTTTCATGTTTTCTGCATTTTTTATGAAGCTGATCAAATTAATTTAACCTTGGCAACTGAAAGGAACTTTTTGTCAATCTCCTCTACCACAGCCATTACTCACTGGGACTGCTCTCACATTAGAACTTTCATGGGGCTTACAAAGTAAAAGCCGTAACAGAGATCTGTGTGAGACATTTGGGTCCATTTACTAAAGGAACAGAACATGTTCACTTTGTAAAGAGAACGTTCAGTTTAATGGATGTTCACTTCAATCACCCAATCATGTGTATGCAAAAGTCCTGTTTTTTTATTTGGCTTGCGTATGATTAGTTATTCATTCCTTGACATTATTTATTAGTTATGTTAGAATGTTAGTGAATAAGGTAAAGCTATGTTCATTTTGAATACCCAATCATGTGTTCCTGTTTACAAAGTAGTCCTTTTTTTTAATAGCCCTCACGCATGATTGTGTATTCCAAGAGAACATATGTTTACCTTATCTACTAACATTCACTTTGCAAAGTGAATAGGCATTTAGCTAGGTGAGCTGCCTATTTATTTAACTAATTTCCTACAACAATAAGCATATATGTGGTGGCAGAGTGGGTTGGACCTTAACGCCCAGCCTCAACATATATACGTCACTGTGTAGTTCTGGGGCATGCTCCACTAGCACCTCCAGAACTATGATCAAGCTGTCGCTGACAGCTCACGGTGACATACTGAGGAGCCGATGACATCAGCACTGTGAAACCAATCACAGTGCAGAAAGATTGGGAGCTCCTCCTACTGGCTTCGGGCTATAGAACCCATTTAAAGTGCCAGTTGTGGTTGGTGTAAAGCAGTTAATAAATCAATCTCAATATGTATACAAACAGCCGAAGGATTTATTTGATTGTTTCATGAAGTTCAAACCAAGATCATTCAAAAAGTACTGTTACTTACCTATGGGGACAGAAACAGAAAACAAAAACATTTTATATTGAATAGTGGGGCAGGGGTAGATCCTCCAACAGGTATTAATTACTGTCCCAATGACACCTGTTCCCAGAAAGGTTGCTTTCCCCCTCTTCTGACAGTACCTTCCTGCAGATGCTTCCTGTAGTCAAATGCTAGGGAGGTACCTGTGCTTGCACAGCGCTGGTAAGCCATGCCCCGGCTTCCTCCTTACAGGAGTTTGACTGACACCAGCAGGAGTTTATGATTTCTCCTGTGAAAGCAGGAAGTGAAGGGAGCAGTGCTAGAGTTGGAGAGAGTGCTGGATTGGTGACATGGAGTGGTACTAAATGTCATTTAACATCTGTAAGTGTTTAGGGAGGGAGGTGAGAAGGACTGATAGCGGGGCATTTTTTTTTAAATCTCAATGCAGAAAATGCATTAAGTTAAAAAATATTTCTGTTTTTTACCTCTAGTACCCGGCTTTTTAAAATCATTTTAACATCAAGTACACAGGGGGAATTAAAAAACCAGTGCTACATGTGGCTAATTCAGGCAAGCATTTGCACCACTTTTGGTAGAATTACTGACACTAAATTCAGGTAATTCTAAATACCACCACTTTAAGAACTTGTCGCTCAAGGCAACAACAGATTCTTAAAGAATTACTACCAATTTGCAGATTAAGAAACTGGTGGTAATTAGGACTAGCTCTAAGGCCGACTATACACAGTTTGAATCTCAGCCAGTTCAGCAGGAACCGACTGAGATTCGTACCATTATTGGGCAGGCTGAATGTGCCAAGTTGATCGATAGACCAACTTGAGTACAACCAGCCTGCCGGATTCGCTTGTGATTATCGTAAGCAGCTGCAATAGCTTCTCCCGGTGGGGATGGCTTCTCCTGCCCGCTCAAAAGTCATCCAAATTTGGATCATCCGAATTTTTGATCTGTGTTTAGCCCACTAAGTTCAACAGAAGTCTATCTAGACCAGCTTCAGCTGAACAGTCCTGCTGGAAAATGAGTATTTTGTTTCAAAAGTTTTTTTTATTCGGTTTTAACAAGTAGTTAACATGTAAAAGTTCCACCCACACAGGGGCTAGCATTGGCGGTTGTAACAGAAGTTAGCTCACAAATTAAGGCAAAAATAAGGCAGTAGGAATAAGAAGAAAGACGAGAGCTAACACAACAAAAGTAAATAGGCTTGTTCATGAAGCCAGGACCAAGGGGTCCTGGAGAGGTTCCCCACAACAACGGGGCATCGCAAAGCAAGCATTTAATCAGCTACTACAGCCTGAAATGCTGATCAGTGTATTCTGGAAGAGAAGGAGACCCCTGGAGATCCCAGCATCCACATTTCTTTTTTAATCAAATCCTTTTTATTATTTTATATGAAAACGACATTGACACAATACAGGCGAAACCACAAAAATAGAAACCACACCAAACCAAAACCCCCCCAGAAAAAATTAAACCCCTTCCCTTCAACAAACACAGCCAACCCCCCCCCCCCCGCCCTCACTTGGAGTATAAATGACACACCAAAAAAAAGGAATAACAATATCCAGCATTTCAAAGTACACAGTACACATTGGTTGACATGATACCTAAGTCATAGATTGAAGCCATCTAGACCAGATAACATCAAACTTATTCAGGGAGTTCCTTAGGGAATATGTATGCTTTTCAAAAAGAATGATCCTATTGAGATCTACAATCCAATCGGACACAGTCGGTGGATATGGAGAAGTCCACTTAAGAGCAATCTGTCTATGGGCAACTAAAAGTGCGCGCCTTATAGTATTACCAGTAGGGGAGGTGTAGATAGAGGTGTCACAGTAACCCAATATACATATAAGCGGTTCAACCGGAATATTAATATCCAATACCCTATTTAAGGTACCAATCACCTCCACCCAGTATCTTTGAAGTTTTGGACATCGCCACAAAAGATGTATTAATGTACCTGTTTTACCGCATCTAGCACAGGCTGGCTCAGATTTCACAGAGAAACGACGAAGTTCTGTAGACCCTATGGAGAATAAGAATCTGGGTCAGTCTGTGTGATGGAGAAAGAGACACCCTGCATGGGGACTGGAGGACATCATCCCAAATCTCCTCAGAGATGGGACCAATATCTTTCTCCCAGCCAACCCGAGAACGGATGGGGAAGTTCAATAGAAACCCATCTGACAGTACCCTATAATTAACCGAGGTAAGACCCTTTGTTGACCCTGCCCGTACTATTTTATCTAACACAGGGATAGAGGGGAAAAATATTTTAGCAGAAGAAAACTGGGTATTTAGAGCATGTCTTAATTAAGGGAAATGGTAAAACCAGTTGGATTCTACAGAGAACTCTACCCTCAGATATTCAAAGTATACCATTCTTATATAGCTGAGCTAAAGTAGTTATTCCTAGATTTGCCCATCTCTGAAAGCCTCTAAGAGCCGAAATTTGAGAAAGTCTATTATTTTCCCATATGGGAGTGTATCTAGTGGGATATGAGACACCCAACATACTTTACAGATTAACATACAAGTAGGCATATCGGCAAGCAAGACACCCCCTCTTGCACCATCGAGGACAAAGAGTGGAGACCAACCCTTAAAATAATCAAAGAGCAGGAAAGGATATCTGTTCAGACTCCCATCTGGCAAAATGCTGTATTTGGGAGGCGAGAAAATATAGCCTTGGATTAGGAACTGCCAGGCCTCTGGCATTTGTGGGAAGCTGTAAAGTCTCCAGTTTGATACGAGGGGTTTTGTTCCACCATATTACCATATTTATCGGCGTATAACACGCGCCGGCGTATAACACGCACCCCAAGTTTAGGAGAGAATTTTAAGGAAATAAACTTTTAGGAGGGAAGTTTAAGGAAAAGAAACTTACATTAAAATGCCCATCAATGCAGCCTCATCAGTGTTCATCTGCAGCCTTGTTAGTGTCATTGCAGCCTTTTCAGTGTCAGTGCAGCCTTGTCAGTGCAGCTTTGCCCCAGTGCAGTCTTGTCAGTGCAGCCTTGTCAGTGCAGCCTTGTCCCCAGTGCAGCCTTGTCCCCAGTGCAGCCTTGTCAGTGCAGCCTTGTCCCCAGTGCAGCCTTGTCAGTGCAGCCTTGTCCCCAGTGCAGCCTTGTCAGTGCAGCCTTGTCCCCAGTGCAGCCTTGTCAGTGCAGCCTTGTCAGTGCAGCCTTGTCCCCAGTGCAGCCTTGTCAGTGCAGTCTTGTCAGTGCAGCCTTGTCCCCAGTGCAGTCTTGCCAGTGCAGCCTTGTCCCCAGTGCAGCCTTGTCCCCAGTGTCCATGCCTACCGCCTGCTGCCGCCAACATACACATGCTAGTAGTTTTAAATATGGCGCTGCGGAGTTCGGAGGGACTCGGCGCCGGCGGAACTGAACGAACGCCGCCGAGATACACATAGTCGAGTGTATTCGGCTCTTTCCGGCGCCGCTCACAGTCCCGCCCAGTCCCGCCTTATGATGGACATAACACAGGTCCAATGGCGGGACTGGGCGTGACTGTGAGCGGCTCCGGAAAGAGCCGAATACACTCAACTATGTGTATCTCGGCTCTGTGAACTCCACAGCGCCATATTTAAAACTACTCGCTATGTAAATGTCGGCAGCGATCGCTGACATTCACATAGCGATAGCGGGGATCGGCGTATAACACGCACCCACGACTTTCCCCTGATTTTAAGGGGAAAAAAGTGCGTGTTATACGCCGATAAATATGGTAATCGTTTAAATATAGTGTTTATCTTAATAAAGATCTGGATAGGTATCCAAATCAGGGCATTATGTTAAAAATAGAGAAGCTGAGGCATCCATATCATTTTTATTAAATTGATATGACCTATTAGCGATAAAGGGAGCTTAGTCCAGGTTTTACTCTGATTTTAAAGTCTACAGTGGGGACGGAAAGTATTCAGACCCCCTTAAATTATTCACTCTTTGTTATATTGCAGCCATTTGCCAAAATCATTTGAGTTAATTTTTTTCCCTCATTAATGTACACACAGCACCCCATATTGACAGAAAAACACAGAATTGTTGACATTTTTGCAGATTTATTAAAAAAGAAAAACTGAAATATCACATGGTCCTAAATATTCAGACCCTTTGCTGTATATATTTAACTCAGGTGCTGTCCATTTCTTCTGATCATCCTTGAGATGGTTCTACACCTTCATTTTAGTCCAGCTGTGTTTGATTATACTGATTGGACTTGATTAGGAAAGCCACACACCTGTCTATATAAGACCTTACAGCTCACAGTGCATGTCAGAGCAAATGAGAATCATGAGGTCAAAGGAACTGCCCGAACAGCTCAGAGACAGAATTGTGGCAAGGCACAGATCTGGCCAAGGTTACAAAAAAATTTCTGCTGCACTTAAGGCTCCTAAGAGCACAGTGGCCTCCATAATCCTTAAATGGAAGACGTTTGGGACGACCAGAACCCTTCCTAGAGCTGGCCGTCCAGCCAAACTGAGTTATCGGGGAGAAGAGCCTTGGTGGGAGAGGTAAAGAAGAACCCAAAGATCACTGTGGCTGAGCTCCAGAGATGCAGTCGGGAGATGTGAGAAAGTTGAAGAAAGTCAACCATCAATGCAGCCCTCCACCATTCGGGGCATTATGGCAGAGTGGCCCGACGGAAGCCTCTCCTCAGTGCAAGACACATGAAAGCCTGCATGGAGTTTGCTAAAAAAACACCTGAAGGACTCCAAGATGGTGAGAAATAAGATTCTCTGGTCTGATGAGACCAAGATAGAACTTTTTGGCCTTAATTCTAAGCGGTATGTGTGGAGAAAACCAGGCACTGCTCATCACCTGTCCAATACAGTCCAAACAGTGAAGCATGGTGGTGGCAGCATAATGCTGTGGGTGTGTTTTTCAGCTGCAGGGACAGGACGACTGTTTGCAATCAAGGGAAAGATGAATGCGGCCAAGTACAGGGATATCCTGGACAAAAATCTTCTCCAGAGTGCTCAGGACTTCAGACTGGGCCGAAGGTTTACCTTCCAACAAGACAATGACCCTAAGCACACAGCTAAAATAACGAAGGAGTGGCTTCACAACAACTCCGTGACTGTTCTTGAATGGCCCAGCCAGAGCCCTGACTTAAACCCAATTGATCATCTCTGGAGAGATCTAAAAATGGCTGTCCACCAACGTTTAACATCCAACCTGACAGAACTGGAGAGGATCTGCAAGGAGGAATGGCAGAGGATCCCCAAATCCAGGTGTGAAAAACTTGTTGCATCTTTCCCAAAAAGACTCATGACTGTATTAGATCAAAAGGGTGCTTCTACTAAATACTGAGCAAAGGGTCTAAATACTTAGGACCATGTGATATTTCAGTTTTTCTTTTTTAATAAATCTGCAAAAATGTCAACAATTCTGTGTTTTTCTGTCAATATGGGATGCTGTGTGTACATTAATGAGGAAAAAAAATGAACTTAAATGACTTTAGCAAATGGCTGCAATATAACAAAGAGTGAAAAATGTAAGGGGTTCTAAATACTTTCCGTCCCCACTGTAATAACTAATGGTAATATATTATCTACAATATATGACTGTGGGGAGTCCGACATAGTTATACCCAACTATTTTATAGATGATTCAACCTTAAAATGAGAAAGTATAGGTGGTAGTGGATCCGGAAGGGGGTCTAAAGGCATCAACATGGATTTCTCCCAGTTTATACCTAGACCGGAAAACCTTCCAAACTCCTTAACGTCTTCCATTACTACCGGCCGGGATGAACAGACATTAGAAATGAAAAAGAGAAGAACATCAGCATATAGTGACACCCCTGCCTAGTGCCCCGGAAAAGTCTGAAACTAGGAGATTTAAAGCCATTCTACCCAACCAATGCCCCCGGAGCAGTGTATAAAAACTGGACCCACTTACAAAAACCAGAGCCAAGCCCGAATTTATCAAGAATGGCCCACAAATATGGCCATTCGACACAATCAAAAGCCTTGATTGCGTCTAGTGCTAAGAAAGCACAGTTTGATTGGCCGGGCAGGAACCTGCATATTTAAATATGCATGTCTGATATTAAATGCAGTTGATTTGTTGGACATAAATCCTACCTGATCTGGATGAATAATACTGTTAATAACCTTATTTAGTCTAGTTGCAAGTATCTTCGCAAGAATTTTAATGTCTGTAGATAATAGAGAAATTGGTCTATAAGATGCAGGGTGAAGCAAATTTTTATCCTTTTTGGATATGACTACTATTACGGATTGTCCCATAGAGTCTGGGAGCTGGCCCATATGAAAAGCCTCATTTAGTGTGCTAAGAAGAGCGGGAAGCAATTCTTTATTATATTTTTTATAGGTCTCAATAAGGAGGCCATCCATCCCTGGGGCATTGGCATTGGGAAAACTAGCCACTGCATTTTCTACTTCCATTAAAGTGAGTGGGGCATTGAGAATTTCTCTCTCTTCTATTGAAATAGCTGGGAGATCAATACTGACCATGTAACTAGATAGCTCTGCAAGGGCCTGGAAGTATATAAATCTTTATAAAAGGACTTAAACATAGATATAATTGAACTAGTCTGGTTACGAACCTCCACCTCTACATTCATTAAAGCAGAAACATGTGTAGGGTTAGATTGACCTTACTATCTGAGCCAATAATCTACCGTTCGCTTCTCCCTCAGCCCAGCTAAGTCTCTTCTGAAAAAAGAGTTTATTTCTGGCCCTAGATTCCAATAGTTCGTTCAGCCTATTTTGAGATGAAAGCCATTCCTGTTGGATATCCGGAGAAGGATTTTGAATATATATGGCTTCTGCCACGGAGGTGTCAGCCTTCGCCAGCTCGAGCTCTCTACAGAAAGCACTTTTGATAATGCTTATATTCTGGATTAACAAACCCCAAAGATAGGCCTTTAGCACATCCCATACAACTTGAATTGAAGTGGAGCCTAAGTTGAGGAACCAAAAATCCAGGACACGGTTAGTAATGATGTCCTCCTTAGGAAATAATCCCAACCAAAAGGGATTCAGCCGCCAAGACATATTAGACGCCTGACGCCCTGATGTTAAAGTAACTAACAGAGGAAAATGGTCTGAGATACCTCGAGGTTCGATACTCACATCCAACACATATGGTATAAAATCAGCCGAGCACAGAGCCAAATCTATTCTTGATAGTGTGTTATGTGTTTTAGAATAGCATGTATAGGCATTTTCTTCATGGTGTAGCTTCCTCCACATATCATTAGTCCTACCTCCCGACATAGCCGTCCAAAGGGGTAGAGGCGCCCATTGGTCATTGACCTTGGAACTGGGCATCTGTCCCACCTCATATCGACAACACTAATGAAATCCTCAAGTACCAATAATGGTATCTGAGGAAAGACCCCTGCAAAGGAAATAAGCTGACAAATTATTTCTGAATTATATGGGGGAGTTAAATATATATATAGCGGCAAGAATCAACTCAAGATCATCCAGCTTGCATTGTAATAAAATATATTTGCCATTATCATCTACCATAGTCCTACTGCAGGAGAATACCACACCAGCATAGACCAGGATTGTAACCCCCCTTGAGTGAGAGGTATATAACGAGTGATAAGCCTCTCTAACCGATCGGCGCTTCAGAAACCTGGTCATGTTGGATGTGGCATATGTCTCCTGCAGAGAGACGAGGGCAGGACGAAAAGAAGCAATATAGTCAAATATAGATTGTCTTTTTAAAGCATTGTTCATACCACTAACATTCCAAGAGAGTATTCTAATTGATTGATTTACCAATGGTACAATGGCATTAGAACATCACTAGTCAACCAACCTTTACTGTACACAAAAATATGATATATATATATATAAATGCAAAACATGAAAATACTCCAAGATGAACCCCCCCCCCAAAAAAAAACAAAAATGGTTCTTCGCGGAAAAAAAAGCCGCTGATGTAGAAAAAAAAAGCCCTCCAACAGCCTGGCTTCAATGAAAAAAAAACAAGGGGGAAAAAAAATATATATATATATCAATGCTCCGTCATTTCATACTGTATACATATATAAATATACTAGAGGGGTGAACCTATCACCCCAAATTCTGAGTTTTAACCTGACCATCAAGCCAGTCCTGTGCATCCTGTGGTGTTTGGAATATTTGTACATTGCCTTCATAGTTCACTCGCAGACTGGCAGGGTATAGCATTGAGTATTTAAGCCCTTGGAGTAACAAACATTTCTTCACCTCTTGAAAATTTGCCCTCCGTTTCTGAACCTCTGGTGAAAAGTCAGGAAAAAACATAATTTTGGCTCCATTATATTTAATATCATTTATCATTTGTCTCTATAATTTAGAAGACGTATTAAAAAAGGTCAAGGTGTTTTTCCCATTTTCTGAAAATGGGTAGGGACCCGGTGGGCACGTTCTATTACGAGTAATGGAGAGAAATGTTCCTTGCTGAAGATTTCAATAAGCCATCCTTCAGCAAAGCTAACTGGGTCATTACACTCTGCATTCTCTGGTATGCCCAACACTCGGACATTATTAGAGCGTAAATGACTCTCAATGTCTTCAATTTTAGAGATAGTAGTATTTAACTTGCGGGTAGCTGCCTTCATCTCTGTTACCATGGGAGGAAAAGTATCCTCTATGCCACTCACCCTGTTTTCTAAGATCTTAGTGTGTTCTTGTACTTTTTGGAGGTCCCTACGTATAAAGACAACTTCTTCCCGTATGGCCTGAACCTGGCCTGTGAGCACAGAGAGGGAGGAAGAGCAATGTTGTATCAAAAAATAAACATCCCTGTGGGTTCAAAAGCCTTTCCGACTGTACTCTCCCCTTCAGTTGATTTCTGACTAGGATCTGTTTGGGCGGTTTGAACAGTTAAAGAGTTCATGTTCATACTCACATTGAGCATAGAAGAGGATGAACTCATGGGGGGGCTTTCATTGTCGCCACAGGGATACGGCGTAGGCTGGGGATTCATGTTGGTGGTTTGTGAGGAGGGCACTTCTATACGAGAGACCAACCTGCAGTCCTCCAGTTGTCCATGGTGGCCTGGCATTAAGTTAGTGTCATCCTGGCGAGCGGCAATTCCTTTTGCAGTTTCTGCTCTTGTAGCCGCTCTATAAAGAGAAGCAGAGGTAGACACCACTCCAGCATTCGCTGGTCCTCTAGAATTTGACATAACTTTAATAGAAGTAGTAATAGTTGTACCTTTACCCTCCTTCATTTTCAACATAATAAATAAAAAAAAAATAAAATAAAATATATATTCAAAGAGAAAGCCTTGTCTGTTTACCAAAAAAAGGTATACAGGAAGACCAGCAGAAGTGGTTAAACTCCAGCCAAACATCCTTTTTTTCACAGGAGGGAATGGTTAAGAT
This sequence comes from Lithobates clamitans, assembly GCA_037952925.1. NCBI lineage: Eukaryota > Metazoa > Chordata > Amphibia > Anura > Ranidae > Lithobates > Lithobates clamitans. The sequence continues at coordinate 163,767 of JBBGZY010001374.1, read as the reverse complement.
CCTTGTTTCCTATTGGGCAAATTCCCCAGTGGATATTACAAGGATAAGAAGTGATGGACTATCTCTCTAAAAAAGACAGAAAAAAACAACAAAGGCACCTTCGATTGGAAGAGTAAGTGGAGCTAGACCATCTGTAAGGTGCATGTTCTGTATGTTTTCCAGTCCAGAATAAAGGACAAATCCCCCCAACGAGGAAACAAACAACAATAAAAACATGAGCAAGACTTTTACCCACTCTATTGAATCTTTAAAAAAAGGCTTTGGCTGGAGTTGGACATCGAATTGAAGCTATTTTAACTGTACATATACAATTGACCTTTTTATAATTGAATGCTGTTTTGCAAGCGAAAGCTGCAGAGATTCTCTAGAGACTGAACATTGACTTCCCATAAAGACACTATTTATATTATCAATGCATGCTGGACAGCAGCCACCAGATTTTGTATCAATTGGGTAAACATGATGTGAAGTATACATAACCTTTACTCTTAATTCTCAATTGATTGCAAGAGATTAGTTTTTCGCTACAGACTAGGGATGAGTTAATCCACAGAGTTTAATTTTGCCAAGGGTTCAGTGAATCCATAAAAAATTTGAGAATTGCTAATTCCATTGTGAACCCCACCCACGTCAATGGGAGGTGAATTTTATCTAGCACTTCTGGCCTCTTGTGGGCTGCTGGGCAAGTTTTTGTTTTTTTTCCTTAAAAAAATAACATAGGTGGTTGAGAACTACTGTGGGTGACCTGTGCCAATGCAAAAAAATAAATAAATAAATCGTAAAAAAATAAATATACAGCGGTGGAGGGCCTTTTTATGTGGCTGCAAGGGCAACATGAAAAATGCACAAATCCTTTTAATCACAGGTTTAGGTGACGCCTAAAGCAGCTCATAGTGTTATGGAACAGCACATCTTTCATTGATGCCCTCAGCTACAGTGTATTTTATTAGCATATTTTTTGTTATGGAAGCCCTTCTGTAATAGATTTAGCTAAACTGGCTGGCCACTTTCTGTGCAGCCTTACCACCGCTTTGTCCTGCAGATCCTGCTTGCCCCATACTACCTCCATGCACAGCACTTCTCGTTCTCATTTTAGACTTATGTGTTTTTGGTGATTGACTAGCTTTTATTTAAATTGTGGTGATAGGGGGTGAATATGTGGTGATTTTGGTACAATGTACCGCACAGTAATGCAGAGACACTGCTTACAAACTGCAGTACCAACAAGCACTATCTGCACGTGCCTTATAAATATTGTGAGATATTGTGTATTTTATCGCTCAAGGGTAGAGCTTTCAAGGGCTCAGTCTGGTGGTCAATTGGTCAACTTTGTTTGAGGGCTTTCCACTCACCTTTATTCAAAAGAACAAGTTTCTTATTATCAGATTTATCTTCCAAGGTTTTCAACATCACACAGAAAAAGCAAAACAAAAACTGCCCCCTTCGCCTGATTCAGCACAGACGCCAACTCTCTCAAAGAAGTTGACCTGGTCCTCATGTGCCTGTACACACCTCTGCTAATCTCTTGCAGTGCTATGGTCTCCTTAAGTGCAGGGAGGAGCTGTGAACCTCAATTTCCTCACACACAAAAAGACTTGTGCACAGATGCACAATTAGTGGAAACTGGTTGCCACATTTTAGGATTGGAGGCTTCAACCCCCCCAAAACTATACAAAGCCTCCCGGCTCCAAGACCCGACAGGAACCTAATAAGCACTGATAAAACCAAAAAACTTGTTTTCTCCAAAAGAGACACACTTCCTGAAGCTCCTCACCCTGTGTGGGTGAGAAACTTAGGTGACACAGCTACCGTCTACAACCATGCTACCTGGTTCAGGATTCCTCACATGCCAAACTATATTCAAATCTTCGAAGAGTGAACTCCTGTCACTATATATATATTATTTACAGGCACTTGTAAAAAAATGCTCTGAAGTAAGGATGCTTTCAAAATTTATGAAATGAATAGTTTTTATTTATCAACTAACAACTTAAAAAGTGTGTAAACAGAAGAAGCAATTGAGTACTGTCCATGATACTTTTATTTATAATAACATACAATTTTTCAGGACAAGCTTTTGGGGATTTGACCCCTTTATCAAGGTCTTAGCAGTACTGATTCACAAAAGTTTTAGCAGAATGTTAAAAAAAGACAATCTCTGAGAGAAAGGAAAGGGGGTTGTAAAACTGTTGGCTAATGAGTAAGAAAACCCATATCTAAATTTAGGCCATTATCTTTTGTGTCAAATAGAACTATCATTCTTAGGGAGGTCATACATGGTTCAAATTTCTTTCCTGCAACCACGGGTTGCAGGAAATAAATTAGCATGATTCCCCTAGCAACACAGACAGTACTGATAGGGGGATCCCTCCTGCCAAGCAATTGTCTGCTCTCTGCGGGGGAGCGGGGGATTATTCAAACACACATGTCAACTTCCTAGACAACACAGTATACATCAGAGATGACAAGCTTCACACTTTGATATACAGGAAACCAGGCTCGGACTGGGAGAAAAAATAGGCCCGGGCAGTTTACACTGAGCATCCCATGGCATATTTACCGACCCCTTCCCCAATCTCCATCCTAATGGAGGCGAGGGGGACCGGGAAGAAGCACAGGGGGGATTTTAGAGCATGGGGGGCGGAGAGCACGAGGGGAAGGCATAGAGAATAGGGGGGTCTGGAGAATGTGGGGGAGTGAATGGCACTCTGGGGGGGCCGGTGAGCACAGGGGAGCTGGAGAGCATAGGGGGGCTGGATAGCATGGGGGACAGAGATCACGGGGGGCTGTAGAGCACTAGGGGGGGGCTGTAGAGCACTAGAGGGGGCTGTAGAGCACTGGGGGGGGACGCTTGGGAGCATGGGGGTGAAGAGCACTGGGGGGAGCCTGAGAGCACAGGACTAGGGGGCTGAAGAGCATGGGAGGGGAGCTGAGAGCACCGGGGGGTGGAGAGCACAGGGGGTGGGGAGCCTGAGTGCACAGGGGGGCTGTAGAGCATGGGGGGAGGGCACTGGGGGGAAGTCAGAGAGCACTGGGGGGGGCTGGAGAGCACATGGGGAGAGCAGTGGGGGAAGTCAGAGAGCACTGGGGGGGGTGGAGAGCACATGGGGGGAGCTGAGAGCACTGGGGGGGAAGCTGAGAGCACTGGGGGGAGCTGAGAGAACTGGGGGGAGTTGGGAGTACTGAGGGGAGCCTGAGAGCATGGGCAGGAGCTGAGAGCACAGGGGGAGAAGTCTGAGAGCACATTATGGGGGGACTGAGAATACTAGGGGGAAGCTGAGAGCACTGGGGGCTGGAAGGCACAGGGGAGGTGAAGAGCACAGGGGGGGGGGGGCTGGAGAGCAGGGGAGAGCACTGGGGGGAAGTCAGAGCACTGGGGGTTGGAGAACACATGGGGGGGACCTGAGAGCCCAGGGGGGTCAGAGAGCACTGGGGTGGTGGAGAGCACATGGGGGGACCTGAGAGCCCAGAGGGGGTCAGAAAGCACTGGTGGGTTGGAGAGCACAGGAGGGGCAGCAGAAAGTAGCTGGATGGGAGGATATAGAAGAATCAATCTCTCCATCTTCCTCCTGCAGCCTCTGAATGCATGCGGGAGAGAGAGGAGGAAAAGCGGGCTTTAATAGGCTGCAGGAGTAGAATAGAGAGATTGATTCTTCTATGCAGTCACCCCTCTGCTCGCGGAGAGGCCAGGTGAACGGCACGGGCTCAAGGAGCAGCCCAGCTGCTTTGGCCATACCAGCACATGTGGCCCGGCAGCCCCGGCCCACCGGGCAGGGCTGGGTCTGCAGGAAACCTACTGGCAGATGCAACTATCTCCACAGTTTCAGTTTTCACCCCAACACACTAAACGGCTATCATACACAGTGAGGCATTCAGATACCACCGAATAAGTTCAGACCCAGAAGACAGAGATAAACATCTTAGAACACTAGTAGACTCCTTCCATAAGAAAGGTTACAAAGAGAAAACCATTAACACTAGCATAAGCATGGCCTTGAAAACCCGAAGAGAAAATCTACTTCAATACAAAGAGAATACAAAGAGAAAAAAAACAAATAACGTGTACCACTAGTAACCACATACAATCCAGCACTAGAAGGTAAGAGAAACACAATCAAAGATTTATAACCCATCATAACAGAGGATGAAACTCTGAAAGAAATTTTCCAACAACCTCCAATACTAACATTCAGACAACCACGCAACCTCAGGCATAAACAAATAAGTAGGAAACTTCATTCTGATTATGAAGTCGCAAATAATGGAAGAAAACCCTGCAAAAAAATGATGCAAACTGTGCAACCAAATCAATCCATCTAATGCCCCATACACACGGCCGGACTTTGTTCGGACATTCCGACAACAAAATCCTAGGATTTTTTCCGACGGATGTTGGCTCAAACTTGTCTTGCATACACACGGTCACACAAAGTTGTCGGAAAATCCGATCGTTCTGAACGCGGTGACGTAAAACACGTACGTCGGGACTATAAACGGGGCAGTGGCCAATAGCTTTCATCTCTTTATTTATTCTGAGCATGCGTGGCACTTTGTCCGTCGGATTTGTGTACACACGATCGAAATTTCCAACAATGGATTTTGTTGTCAGAAAATTTTATATCCTGCTCTCAAACTTTGTGTGTTGGAAAATCTGATGGAAAATGTCCGATGGAGCCCACACACGGTCGGAATTTCCGACAACATGCTCCGATCGGACATTTTCCATCAGAAAATCCGACCGTGTGTACAGGGCATAAAAGTGTCAAACACACAAAAGGGACCTTCAATATCCCAGGATCATACAACTGCACCTCCAGTAATGTTGTGTACCTCATCCAATGCAAAAGATATAGCAAAGGATCTTATGTTCGCAAAACAGGACAGAAGTTGCTAACAAGGATGAATTTGCACAGACACACCATCAAGGAACATAAAGAAGATGAGTTCTGCACACCTGTGGTACATCACTTCTCACAACTAGACCACACTATGAAAGAACTCAGTGTCTTAGTTCTTAAAAGGAATTTCAAAACAATTCAGGAAAGAAAAACATTTGAACTAAGAATGTAGTCAATTTAGATAAGGGCCAGGCACACACTATTCGTTTTTTTCCGTTCAACTGTCAGTTCCGGTCGGAGCCGCTATACTAACTATGCTAAGTTAGTATAGCGATCTCCCCTGCTGAGATATTGTGTTCTGACAGGCCGACGCTCCCCCCGCTAGAAAACTCAGATCAGTGCTCTCTGTCATTGGCTGAGGGGGCTGATTGGAAATCAGTCAGCTGCTGGTTTTCCAGCATGCACATCCGACAGAAGAGGGCCAAATGGCCGGGTTCTGTCAGACAGACTGACATACACACGGGCAGAATGACGGCCGTTCCTTTTTTGAACTGGCAAATGTGTGTACCCGTGTACCCAGCTTTACTCATTAACCAACAGTTTTTCGATCCCCTCTATGACCATCAACCCCCCCCCCCCCTTGTCTATAGCTCTCCCCCTGTCTTGTCTCACTAACTATGCTAGTTTTATTACCATTGCCATGTACAGTTGTTAGTGTGTGTTTGTTTTTCTTTTTTTTTTTTCCTCAGAGATTGTCTTTTTTTAACATTCTGCTAAAACTTTGTGAATTAGTACTGCTGGGACCTTGAAGAAGGGTACATACCCCAAAAGCTTGTCCTGAAAAATTGTATGTTCTTGGAAATAAAAAAAGTATCATGGACAGTACTCAATTGTTTATGTCGCAAGTGCACTAATATGGCTACCATCACCTCAAGCAAGATCGGTGGCGGTGAGTGCATTAAAGGCGCACGGGGGTCGCCCCCTCTCTCCAGCCACTCCCCTATATGAATAATGAATAGATTCATGCTTTGCATAAATCTATCCATGGCCGCCGTCGCTACCCCCTATTCAGGCGTACTGCCCCTTTTTGGACGCCGGGCACCTGAATTCCAATGGCGGGGGTGTTTTTTTCAAGCACCTCATTAGAGCCATAGGCTCTTCGCTTTTCTAAAACTGAACCGCCACTCTGCCAATCAGGAAGCGCGGGGGGTGTTACCTATCACCTGATTGGCTGAAATGACAGGCACTTTGATTGGATGCCTATCAGGAGGAGAGGAGAGGAGGAGACCCATGGAGGACACAGCTTGCCGCCGTCACCCGCTGCCCCACCGAGATAGGGTAAGTGCCGGGCAGATGGCGAGTGGGCGGGGGGTCACAGTGGCAACGTTTGATGGGCACAGTGATGACATTTAATAGGCACAGTGGCGGTACTTGATGGGCACAGTGGTGGTATTTGATGGGCACAGTGGTGTCATTTGATGGGCACAGTGGCAACATTTGATGGGCACAATGGCATCATTTGATGGCACAGTGGCTGCAATTAATGGGCACAGTGGCTGTGATTGATGGGCACAGTGGGTGCGTTTGATGGCACAGTAGCTGCGTTTGATGGCACAGTGGCTGCAATTGATAGGCACAGTGGCTGCGTTTGATGGACACAGTGGTTGCAATTGATGGGCACAGTGGCTGATTTGATGGCACAGTGGCTGCGAATGATGGACACAGTGGCTGCGTTTGATGGGCACAGTGGCTGCAATTGATGGGCACAGTGGCTGCATTTGGTGAACACAGTGGCTGCAATTTATTTGCACAGTGACTGCGTTTGATAGCACAATGGCTGCGTTTAATGGGCACAGTGGCTGCATTTGATAGGCACAGTGGCTGCGTTTGATGACACAGTCGCTGCGTTTGATGGGCACAATGGCTGTATTTGATGGGGCACAGTGGCTGCATTTGATGGCACAGTGGCTGCAATTGATGGGCACAGTGACCTGCAATTGATGTTTTTTTTCTGAATTTTTCAGTTTGTTTGCGCCCCTCCAAAAAATTTTGAGCACCAGCCGCCACTGAGCAAGCTATAAACAGAAGTAAACCTAAAACAAGTCAATATTTGTTGTGTCAGCTCTTTGCCTTTAAAACAGTTCTCCCAAGTACACTTGCTTTTTTTAATGGAACTTCTGTCTCTTCATGTAGCTCCAGAAAAACTCAAAGATGTTGAGATCAGGCTCTGTGGTGGTCTTACTATCTGTTCTCTGAAGACAGGTTTCTTTTCACTTTACCTGTATGTTTGGCATCATTGTCCTGCTGCAGAACAAATCTGGGACAGTTTAGATGCCTCCCAGATAATACTGTGCTTTGCGGGCGGTTTGGCGGTGCTGCCCCATAAATGTATACACCGCTCCTACAGCGCTGCAAATATGCTGCTTACAGGACTTTTTTTTACCGTCCTGCAAGCGCACCGCTCCAGTGTGAAAGCACTCGGGTTTTCACACTGGGGAGACAGGAGAGGCTCTTTACAGGCGCTATGCAGGCGCTATTTTTAGCGATGTAGCACTCAGTGTGAAAGTAGCCTTAGAGAGTGAAATAATAGAAACAATGAGAATGAGCCCTTGAAATAAATTTAGATAGATCATAAAAGTTTAGAGAAAATAAAGCCAGTAGCAGATTTTGTTAAATATAGCTACAGTGACTGAAATTGATTGTATCAGTTTGGGAAACAGAGCTTTTCTGTGTTAGGAATATACTGTGTACTATGATCTGCACGTAGCCATTAAACATTAATGAAAATACAAAATCCCTGCTACAAATTATACCATTAGCTTTCACTGACCTGTTTATTATGTAACTATGATGAAAATATAATTGGCTTGTCTCCCTTTATTGTTTTCTTGCTTGATATCTTCATATGAAGAAAAGGTATCATACTTTTTAATTAACAGGACAGTTTTTTTGAATGAACTTTATTAAGAGACAACTGATCGTGATCTCCTAAAGGACCATAAGTCTCCACTGTAACTGACTGCATGGTTCCACCCATTAGAATAAGGAATAAACCCTTTATATTGTAATTTGTGATGGAAGTTAGACATGTAGAGGTTCATTCACTAAAACCAGAGAGTGCAAAATCTGGTGCAGTTGTGCATGGCAGCCAGTCAGCTTCTAACTTCAGCTTGTTCAATTAAGCTTTGACAAAAAACAAAAACAAAACTGGAAGCTGATTGGTTTCTATGCAGAACTGCACCAGTCTTTGCACTCTCCATTTTTAGCAAATCATCCCCATAGTTTGCTTCTGATTTAAAGTATATTTAACCTCTTGCTGCCCACGTAACGCATATGTACAGCGCCAAAGAGGGTGGGCTTTAACATCCACACATATGCATCCATGGACTATTGTACAGAGCAGGTAAGTATAACATGTTTGTTATTTTATTTCTAAAAAAATAGCTTTAAAATCACCTGGCCTATAGCAAAATGACGGTCGGCAGGATGTTCGTTGATCCGTGTGGATATAATAAGATGCCCTCCCCAATCTCACCACAGCCGATGACTGATCAGTGTACCGGCTCACTGCCGGTACCATATGATCACTGTGACCAATCACAGCAGATCACATGACAGTTGTAAACAATGGATGGCTTCCTTTCATGCCATCCATTATGTACCATTGTGATGCTAGCTGTGATTGGTCACAGTGATCACATGGTACAGACAGGGCCAATCACAGCCCATCTGCACCATATGATTAGATGTGACCATACACAGCTAATCACAACAAAACACACTGAATGAATTGGTTTTATTCAGTAAAAATGGTTGCTTATACCAGTGAAATTCACTGGTATAAACAATCATAATGTGTAAGAAAAAAAAATCCTAATCACTTCCCCAGAGTAGTACAGTGGTACTATGGTACCACTGTACTGCTCTGGTCACAGTGTGTGAAAAAAATTGTAAAAGAAAAATAAAATAATAAAAAAAAAAAAATGTACATACTGTCACCAGTCAGTGTTCCTGATCACACCCGGTATATGATAATGCTGTACATTTCTTAATTTTTCAAAAAATTGTGACACAAAATTACAACTTCAAAAAACTTGCCATGCCTCTTACTTAATACTTTGGACTGTCTACTATCCAAAAAAGGAGTCATTTGGGGGATATTTGTACTGTTCTGGTGTTTTCAGACCTCAAGAAATGAGATGAGGCCATCAGTACATCAGGATTGATCGATTTTCAGATATATACCATAGTTTGTGGACTCTATGACTTTCCTACAGACTAAATATTCTACACTGATTTGGGTTATTTTCAAGCAAAACATTTATGAAGAAAGATTATTAATGTGCAAAATGGTATAATAGAAACAAAGAAAAAGATGTTTTTTTTCCCCAAAATTTTCAGTCTCTTTTCATTTATTCACTTGATCTCTGGTGGAAGATTTACCCCCCCCCCCCCCCCCCCATGACCAGAGATTTTTTTGCGATAAAGCACTGCATTACTTTAACTGACAATTGAGCGGTCGTGCAACGTTATCCGCGAAAAATTTTTTTTCCCACAAATAGAGCTTTCTTTTGGTGGTATTTGATCACCACTGCATTTTTTATTTGTTGTGCTATAAACAAAAAAAAGATCGTCAATTTTGAAAAGAAAAACAGTCTTTATTACGTTCTGCTATAGAACATATCCAATAAAAAAAAATCATAAAATTAAAATTTCTTCATAAATTTAGGCCATTATGTATTCTACTACATATTTTTGGTAAAAAAAAAAATCCTAATAAAGGGAACACACCTTAATACCAACTTAACAAATACTGAATGGGAAACCATATATATGTATGTTCATAAAGGATCTCTAAAAGGAGCTACCCAAAAATGTGGGTTCAAAATGCTCACAAGATGGTAGAGAACACCCGCTTTACTAAACAAATTTTCACCCCAGACATCTGATAGATGCTGGAGATGCGAAAAAGAGGAAGGATCTGGTGGTCGTGCCCCATGATCCAGGAATTCTGGAGGATGGTTCTCGACACCACTACCTCAGTTACCTCTGAAGATTTAAATTTCACTCTGGCGCAATACCTCCTACATTATACCACGATTCCCAAGAAACAATACCTCAAATCCTTATCTATGTTCATGATCAATGCAGCGAGACACTGTATACCTTTCCACTGGCATACAACCATCATTCCATCCAAAAAGGAATAGTTCCGCAGAATTAACAACATAGAGAAAATAAAAGAACTCATTAGCATATCGCAGGAAAAAATATCCAAATTCATAGCGACATGGTATAATTGGATACAATTTAAATCTTCTTCTGCCTATGAAGCAGTAAATGTATAAATACAGAAAACACAACCTCGCAATAGATCACATCTGATACTAGAGGAAGAGAGGAAAAGAGAAAAAAAATCCCAATTATCATATAGTGATTGGTTTGCGCAAAAGTTATAGCGTCTACAAACTATAGGATATATACTTGAATTGTTATTTATTACATTTTTTTATACTGGTTATGGCAGCGATCAGCGACTTCTAGCGGGACTGCGATATTGCTGCAGACATTTTGACACTTTGTGGGAAACCGTGACACTAATACAGTGATCAGTGCTAAAAATATGCACTGTCACTGTACTAATGACACTGGCAGGCAAGGGGTTAAATATCTAGGGCAATCAAAGGGTTAAATGTGTACCTAGCCAGTGTTTTTGTGTACTGTGTGTGTTTTTTTTTTTTTACCAAGGGAAGTGATAGATTTTCTTTTCCTGCTTTTGCAGGGGAAAAAAATGCACCACTTCACCCAGTTAGAACAGAGCTCTGCCTTGTTTGCATAGGCAGAGCTCCATCCTGTGTCTCTTTTAGACGATTGGCGGATGCCGGCGGACATCCACTACCCGGAAGTGCAGAATCACACGCAAACCCACCTTGGTAGCATTAAGTTTGCTATGGGGCGGTCTGCAAGTGGTTATTTAGCAAAAAAAATTTAAAACCTAGTGGTGATTTAGGCCACTTTCACACTGGGGCGGTTTGCAGGCGTTATTGTGCTAAAAATACCGCCTGCAAACGGCCCCTAAACAGCCTCCGCTGTTTGTTCAATGTGAAAGCCCGAGGGCTTTCACACTGAAGCGGTGCGCTGGCAGGAGAAGAAAAAAATCTCCTGTAAGCCGAATCTTTGGAGCGGTGAAGGAGCGGTGTATTCGCCGATCCTAAACCGCTCCTGCCCATTGAAATCAATGGGACAGCGCGACGATACTACGGCTATAGCCGCGCTGTATGAGTGATTTTACCCCTTTTTCGGCCGCCAGCGGGGGGTTAAAACCGCACCGCTAGCGGCCGAATACCGCGCTAAAACAGCGCTAAAAATAGCGCTGTTTTACCGCCGATGCCCCCTACCGCCCCAGTGTGAAAGCAGCCTAAATACCACCAAAAGAAAGCTCTATTTGTGTGAAAAAAAAAGATACAAATTTCATATGGGTACAGCGTTGCATAACCACACAATTGTCATTCACAGTGCAACAGTGCTGAAAGCTGAAAATTGGCCTGGGTGGAAAAGTGCCAGGTATTGAAGTGGTTAAAATAGTACTTGGTGATCCTGCCATAAAGGTCTTTTCTCAGGCACTTCTTTTTACGGGATTACAATGTTCTGTCCTTGTCATTGATTTCTGCTCCTGCTTTGTCACCTTGTCATGTGGTCTTCCAATAGAGACTAAAAATGGCCACCAACAACTGTGACAACCGTCGCTAGAGTGCATGCACTTTTATTGGAAAAAAAAATTTAATTTGTTCATGACACAATTAAGTGTTTTAATAAACTAAACGTTGTTCAGTATGAATGAGTATATATGTAGGTGTGAGTGACTGTTAGTGCAATGTTCTTGCATTCCTATTGTTTTAGACTTTGCACAGCCTAGATGTACATGTCTAACACAGCCGTTGCGGTGTCTGCTGTTGTGTAGTATGCAACTAATAAAGAAAATAAATAAACACCATGAAAAGGCTCCATTCACACTTGTAGGCTCAGTTCACATTGCCGCTACTTAAAAGTCACGCAACTTACAGTGCAACTTTGCCAGGCAACTTTGGTGCAACTTAGCGCAACTTCCACGTGACTTTGAAACAACTTCAGGGAATGCCTGTAATGTCGGATCCAAATCACACCAATTAATAATGACTTCAAAGTTGCGCCGACTTTGGAGTGTAACTTTGGTGCAACTTTGATGCAACTTTGGAAGGGTGCAACTTGGATACGACTTTGGCTTTGACCAGCGATAATGGATTACTGTTGCACAAACATTCAGGTATGACTTTCAGGAAACTTTTGAGTCTTAACATCTTAAAATCTATGGCCCCTAAGTTGCATGAAAGTCGGACCAAAGTAGTGCAAGAACTACTTTGAAGTTGCTGTAACTTTAAGTCGCACATATATGAATGGTTATCATTGGAGAACATGGGGAACAACTTGTCATGCAACTTTAATGTTGCAAGTTTGAATGGAGCCTACGTATATATCTACTTTGGGAAGGCTCTACTGTTCTTTGCCCCGGTTTAGTGGATGGCTTTTGGTTGCTTTAAATCCACCTCACCATAGCCTGCCTGTTAATACTTTCTTGTTGCCCCATAAGACCCACTACATAGGAGCAGGGGCGGACTGACCATTCGGTCACTCGGTCGCCGACCGAGGGCCCGCCGTCAGGAGGGGCCCCATGAGTAGCTCAGTCAGCAGCAGAAAAAAGCCGCCCCCCGCACCGCACGAAAACCCCGTCCTCCTGTCCTGGATTATTACTGCTCCCAGCGCCGCTGCCGAGCAGGGCTCGGCTTAGGCTGAGAGAGGCTCTGTCAGCAGGGAGGGGCGGGGCAGGGAGCTCCACTGACGCTCTGACCCTGCCCTGCCACGCCCCTCCCCATGTATTAGTCTGTATCTAATTAGAGCGTCTCTCCTGCACTTTTGAGAGCTCCGCTCTGGACCACAAAGCCCCGCCCCCTTAACATCAAAAGCTCCGCCCCCTACCGCCGAAAGCTCCGCCCCCTACCGCCGAAAGCTCCGCCCCCTACCACCGAAAGCCCCGCCCCCGGACCTCTGAGAGCGGGAGGTGAGCCCGACTGGTCAGGTAGGTCCTTCTGCCTACGGTATATACCTGGACTGTAGACCCCTTTTTTTTGCTAAACCATCCCTGGAAATGTTGATTACCCCCCTGTAAAGCTGTGCATTGCTGAAAGTTTAAAATTTAAAACTGGCTACCTGGTTATTTCCTATAGTCGCATCCCCAGTCTCTGGTTATTTCCTGTAGTGGCATTCGCAGTCTGGTTACTTCCTGTAGTCGCATTCGCAGTCTCTGGTTATTTCCTGTAGTCGCATTCGCAGTCTGGTTATTTCCTGTAGTCGCATTCGCAGTCTCTGGTTATTTCCTGTAGTCGCATTCGCAGTCTCTGGTTATTTCCTGTAGTCGCATTCGCAGTCTCTGGTTATTTCCTGTAGTCGCATTCGCAGTCTCTGGTTATTTCCTGTAGTGGCATTCGCAGTCTGGTTACTTCCTGTAGTCGCATTTGCAGTCTCTGGTTATTTCCTGTAGTCGCATTCGCAGTCTGGTTACTTCCTGTAGTCGCATTCGCAGTCTCTGGTTATTTCCTGTAGTCGCATTCGCAGTCTGGTTATTTCCTGTAGTCGCATTCGCAGTCTCTGGTTATTTCCTGTAGTCGCATTCGCAGTCTGGTTAGTTCCTGTAGTCGCATTCGCAGTCTCTGATTATTTCCTGTAGTCGCATTCGCAGTCTCTGGTTACTTCCTTTAGTCGCATTCACAGTCTGGTCATCTCCTATAGTCGCATTCGCAGTCCTGTAGTTGCATTCGCAGTCTCTGGTTATTTCCTGTAGTCGCATTCGCAGTCTGGTTATTTCCTGTAGTCGCATTCGCAGTCTCTGGTTACTTCCTTTAGTCGCATTCACAGTCTGGTCATCTCCTATAGTCGCATTTGCAGTCCTGTAGTTGCATTCGCAGTCTGGTTATCTCCTGTAGTCGCATTCGCAGTCTGGTTATTTCCTGTAGTCGCATTCGCAGTCTCTGGTTACTTCCTTTAGTCGCATTCACAGTCTGGTCATCTCCTATAGTCGCATTTGCAGTCCTGTAGTTGCATTCGCAGTCTGGTTGTCTCCTGTAGTCGCATTCGCAGTCTGGTTATTTCCTGTAGTTGCATTCGCAGTCTCTGGTTATCTCCTGTAGTCGCATTCGCAGTCTGGTTATTTCCTGTAGTTGCATTTGCAGTCTCTGGTTATCTTCTGTAGTCGCATTCGCAGTCTGGTTATTTCCTGTAGTCGCATTCGCAGTCTCTGGTTATCTCCTGTAGTCGCATTCGCAGTCTGGTTATTTCCTGTAGTCGCATTCGCAGTCTGGTTATTTCCTGTAGTCGCATTCGCAGTCTCTGGTTATTTCCTGTAGTGGCATTCGCAGTCTGGTTACTTCCTGTAGTCGCATTCGCAGTCTCTGGTTATTTCCTGTAGTCGCATTCGCAGTCTGGTTATTTCCTGTAGTCGCATTCGCAGTCTCTGGTTATTTCCTGTAGTCGCATTCGCAGTCTCTGGTTATTTCCTGTAGTCGCATTCGCAGTCTCTGGTTATTTCCTGTAGTCGCATTCGCAGTCTCTGGTTATTTCCTGTAGTGGCATTCGCAGTCTGGTTACTTCCTGTAGTCGCATTTGCAGTCTCTGGTTATTTCCTGTAGTCGCATTCGCAGTCTGGTTACTTCCTGTAGTCGCATTCGCAGTCTCTGGTTATTTCCTGTAGTCGCATTCGCAGTCTGGTTATTTCCTGTAGTCGCATTCGCAGTCTCTGGTTATTTCCTGTAGTCGCATTCGCAGTCTGGTTAGTTCCTGTAGTCGCATTCGCAGTCTCTGATTATTTCCTGTAGTCGCATTCGCAGTCTCTGGTTACTTCCTTTAGTCGCATTCACAGTCTGGTCATCTCCTATAGTCGCATTCGCAGTCCTGTAGTTGCATTCGCAGTCTCTGGTTATTTCCTGTAGTCGCATTCGCAGTCTGGTTATTTCCTGTAGTCGCATTCGCAGTCTCTGATTACTTCCTTTAGTCGCATTCACAGTCTGGTCATCTCCTATAGTCGCATTTGCAGTCCTGTAGTTGCATTCGCAGTCTGGTTATCTCCTGTAGTCGCATTCGCAGTCTGGTTATTTCCTGTAGTCGCATTCGCAGTCTCTGGTTACTTTCTTTAGTCGCATTCACAGTCTGGTCATCTCCTATAGTCGCATTTGCAGTCCTGTAGTTGCATTCGCAGTCTGGTTGTCTCCTGTAGTCGCATTCGCAGTCTGGTTATTTCCTGTAGTTGCATTCGCAGTCTCTGGTTATCTCCTGTAGTCGCATTCGCAGTCTGGTTATTTCCTGTAGTTGCATTCGCAGTCTCTGGTTATCTTCTGTAGTCGCATTCGCAGTCTGGTTATTTCCTGTAGTCGCATTCGCAGTCTCTGGTTATCTCCTGTAGTCGCATTCGCAGTCTGGTTATTTCCTGTAGTCGCATTCGCAGTCTGGTTATTTCCTGTAGTCGCATTCGCAGTCTCTGGTTATTTCCTGTAGTGGCATTCGCAGTCTGGTTACTTCCTGTAGTCGCATTCGCAGTCTCTGGTTATTTCCTGTAGTCGCATTCGCAGTCTGGTTATTTCCTGTAGTCGCATTCGCAGTCTCTGGTTATTTCCTGTAGTCGCATTCGCAGTCTGGTTATTTCCTGTAGTCACATTCGCAGTCTCTGGTTATTTCCTGTAGTGGCATTCGCAGTCTGGTTACTTCCTGTAGTCGCATTCGCAGTCTCTGGTTATTTCCTGTAGTCGCATTCACAGTCTGGTTACTTCCTGTAGTCGCATTCGCAGTCTCTGGTTATTTCCTGTAGTCGCATTCGCAGTCTCTGGTTATTTCCTGTAGTCGCATTCGCAGTCTCTGATTATTTCCTGTAGTCGCATTCGCAGTCTGGTTATTTCCTGTAGTCGCATTTGCAGTCTGGTTAGTTCCTGTAGTCGCATTCGCAGTCTCTGATTATTTCCTGTAGTCGCATTCGCAGTCTCTGGTTACTTCCTTTAGTCGCATTCACAGTCTGGTCATCTCCTATAGTCGCATTCGCAGTCCTGTAGTTGCATTCGCAGTCTCTGGTTTAATTCCTGTAGTCGCATTCGCAGTCTGGTTATTTCCTGTAGTCGCATTCGCAGTCTCTGGTTACTTCCTTTAGTCGCATTCACAGTCTGGTCATCTCCTATAGTCGCATTTGCAGTCCTGTAGTTGCATTCGCAGTCTGGTTATCTCCTGTAGTTGCATTCGCAGTCTCTGGTTATTTCCTGTAGTCGCATTCGCAGTCTGGTTATTTCCTGTAGTCGCATTCGCAGTCTCTGGTTACTTCCTTTATTCGCATTCACAGTCTGGTCATCTCCTATAGTCGCATTTGCAGTCCTGTAGTTGCATTCGCAGTCTGGTTATCTCCTGTAGTCGCATTCGCAGTCTGGTTATTTCCTGTAGTCGCATTCACAGTCTGGTCATCTCCTATAGTCGCATTCACAGTCCTGTAGTTGCATTCGCAGTCTCTGGTTATCTCCTGTAGTCGCATTCGCAGTCTGGTTATTTCCTGTAGTCGCATCCCCAGTCTCTGGTTACTTCCTGTAGTCGCATTCGCAGTCCGGTTATTTCCTGTAGTCGCATTCACAGTCTCTGGTTACTTCCTGTAGTCGCATTCGCAGTCTCTGGTTATCTTCTGTAGTCGCATTCGCAGTCTCTGGTTATCTTCTGTAGTCGCATTCGCAGTCTGGTTATTTCCTGTAGTTGCATTCGCAGTCTCTGGTTATCTCCTGTAGTCGCATTCGCAGTCTGGTTATTTCCTGTAGTTGCATTCGCAGTCTCTGGTTATCTTCTGTAGTCGCATTCGCAGTCTGGTTATTTCCTGTAGTCGCATTCGCAGTCTCTGGTTATCTCCTGTAGTCGCATTCGCAGTCTGGTTATTTCCTGTAGTCGCATTCGCAGTCTGGTTATTTCCTGTAGTCGCATTCGCAGTCTCTGGTTATTTCCTGTAGTCGCATCCCCAGTCTCTGATTATTTCCTATAGTCGCATTCGCAGTCTCTGGTTACTTCCTTTAGTCGCATTCACAGTCTGGTCATCTCCTATAGTCGCATTCGCAGTCCTGTAGTTGCATTCACAGTCTCTGGTTATTTCCTGTAGTCGCATTCGCAGTCTGGTTATTTCCTGTAGTCGCATTCGCAGTCTCTGGTTACTTCCTTTAGTCGCATTCACAGTCTGGTCATCTCCTATAGTCGCATTTGCAGTCCTGTAGTTGCATTCGCAGTCTGGTTATCTCCTGTAGTTGCATTCGCAGTCTCTGGTTATTTCCTGTAGTCGCATTCGCAGTCTGGTTATTTCCTGTAGTCGCATTCGCAGTCTCTGGTTACTTCCTTTAGTCGCATTCACAGTCTGGTCATCTCCTATAGTCGCATTTGCAGTCCTGTAGTTGCATTCGCAGTCTGGTTATCTCCTGTAGTCGCATTCGCAGTCTGGTTATTTCCTGTAGTCGCATTCGCAGTCTCTGGTTACTTCCTTTAGTCGCATTCACAGTCTGGTCATCTCCTATAGTCGCATTTGCAGTCCTGTAGTTGCATTCGCAGTCTGGTTGTCTCCTGTAGTCGCATTCGCAGTCTGGTTATTTCCTGTAGTTGCATTCGCAGTCTCTGGTTATCTCCTGTAGTCGCATTCGCAGTCTGGTTATTTCCTGTAGTTGCATTCGCAGTCTCTGGTTATCTCCTGTAGTCGCATTCGCAGTCTGGTTATTTCCTGTAGTTGCATTCGCAGTCTCTGGTTATCTTCTGTAGTCGCATTCGCATTCTGGTTATTTCCTGTAGTCGCATTCGCAGTCTCTGGTTATCTCCTGTAGTCGCATTCGCAGTCTGGTTATTTCCTGTAGTCGCATTCGCAGTCTGGTTATTTCCTGTAGTCGCATTCGCAGTCTCTGGTTATTTCCTGTAGTCGCATCCCCAGTCTCTGATTATTTCCTATAGTCGCATTCGCAGTCTCTGGTTACTTCCTTTAGTCGCATTCACAGTCTGGTCATCTCCTATAGTCGCATTCGCGGTCCTGTAGTTGCATTCGCAGTCTCTGGTTATTTCCTGTAGTCGCATTCGCAGTCTGGTTATTTCCTGTAGTCGCATTCGCAGTCTCTGGTTACTTCCTTTAGTCGCATTCACAGTCTGGTCATCTCCTATAGTCGCATTTGCAGTCCTGTAGTTGCATTCGCAGTCTGGTTATCTCCTGTAGTTGCATTCGCAGTCTCTGGTTATTTCCTGTAGTCGCATTCGCAGTCTGGTTATTTCCTGTAGTCGCATTCGCAGTCTCTGGTTACTTCCTTTAGTCGCATTCACAATCTGGTCATCTCCTATAGTCGCATTTGCAGTCCTGTAGTTGCATTCGCAGTCTGGTTATCTCCTGTAGTCGCATTCGCAGTCTGGTTATTTCCTGTAGTCGCATTCGCAGTCTCTGGTTACTTCCTTTAGTCGCATTCACAGTCTGGTCATCTCCTATAGTCGCATTTGCAGTCCTGTAGTTGCATTCGCAGTCTGGTTGTCTATTGTAGTCGCATTCGCAGTCTGGTTATTTCCTGTAGTCGCATTCACAGTCTGGTCATCTCCTATAGTCGCATTCACAGTCCTGTAGTTGCATTCGCAGTCTCTGGTTATCTCCTGTAGTCATTTATGATATCTATGGCTATGCATATTTATTGAATCCATATTGAGCACTATATTTGATTGGCTGTTTGCTTCTGCTTAGGCCTGGCACACACGCACAATCGCACATGATGATGACTTCATCATTATGTGCGTGATTGTGATTATGCGTGTGTGCCAAGCAGAAGCAGCCAATCAAATATAGTGCTCAATATGGATTCAATAAATAGTGGGAAGATTTTTCCTTCCATTGGTGGTCAGTGGGAAGAATGTTCCTTACATTGGTGATCAGTGGGAAGAATGTTCCTTACATTGGTGATCAGTGGGAAGAATGTTCCTTACATTGGTGGTCAGTGAGAAGAATGTTCCTTACATTGGTGATCAGTGAGAAGAATGTTCCTTACATTGGTGGTCAGTGGGAAGAATGTTCCTTACATTGGTGGTCAGTGAGAAGTATGTTCCTTACATTGGTGGTCAGTGAGAAGAATGTTCCTTACATTGGTGGTCAGTGAGAAGAATGTTCCTTACATTGGTGGTCAGTGAGAAGAATGTTCCTTACATTGGTGATCAGTGAGAAGAATGTTCCTTACATTGGTGATCAGTGAGAAGAATGTCCCTTACATTGGTGATCAGTGAGAAGAATGTTCCTTACATTGGTGGTCAGTGGGAAGAATGTTCCTTACATTGGTGGTCAGTGAGAAGAATGTTCCTTACATTGGTGGCCAGTGAGAAGAATGTTCCTTACATTGGTGGTCAGTGAGAAGAATGTTCCTTACATTGGTGATCAGTGAGAAGAATGTTCCTTACATTGGTGGTCAGTGGGAAGAATGTTCCTTACATTGGTGGTCAGTGAGAAGAATGTTCCTTACATTGGTGATCAGTGGGAAGAATGTTCCTTACATTGGTGGTCAGTGAAAATTATATAAAGTAAATAATAATAATTAAAAAAAAATGTAAAGCACCCCCATGATCCCCGCACATGCTCTATATGAAAAGCTTTATGTAGGATGAGCACATGTATGTAAACATGTGTCTATAGACGCAAATGCTGGACATGGGAGCGCACCTGAAAGGTAACCCCCCCCCCCCCGGGAGAGCGCTTCTCCTAGGGAGTTATCTGATGTGGGGAGGAGCCGCGAGAGCCACCCCCAGAAGACCAGGTTCGGGGCCACTCTGTGCAAAATGAGCTGCACAGTGGAGGGAAGTATGATATGTTTGTTATTTTAAAAAAAAAGAGCCTTTATAATCACTTTAATTTTGGAAATGTACCGTTGTTGCACTTTCTTTAATGTAATTCTGTGAAGAACGCATGCAGTGTGGGCAGTGCAAAATGTAGGTGGGAATTTGTGTGGGTGTGGCTTGAGTGTGGGTGGGAACACATGAGCGGGGACAGGGGGCCCCAGGATCTCCTATTGCCCGGGGGCCCCATGAGTTGTCAGTCCGCCCCTGCATAGGAGACGTAATTTCCATACACTGCACTGATGATGGCCAACAAGCAGGAAACAGTTGTATATAATATGCAATAAATGACTATAATATTAGGCTATATATTAGTTAAAGGCTCTGCTATGCTAAACTTATCTTAGAGCAGCTTACAGCAACCGTCTACAATACATAAATCACATTTGTCCTTAGAATGCAATGTCCTTTTACTACCTCTTCTCTCCCTTGGAACTGGGTTATGGTGTATCACTGCTGAGACTTATAGATTGTGAGCCTACTGACTGACATATGTATTTAGGTACTTATGTAAAACTATAAAATGAAAAACATACACACATAAGTGGAAATATTAATTTAAACTGTATTGCTGGTATTCGGTAATAAAGAATAATAGAAGGGCCAAAATTATTACCATTCCTGAAGACATCTGCTTGTCCAGGTTTTTCCCACAGGGATGGTCAGCAGAAGCCTAGACATTCGATCATGAAATGTCAACCCTCTAATAAGATTGTTGGAATGATGAATATATGCTCGTAAAACAACAAATTACTTTAGTTATGTTTCTCCAAAATAGTTTTTGTGAGAGCAGGGCATGTTGGATTATTTTTGAGTTATTACATTCCTTCAGCTAGCAGCCAATCATATGCTAGAATCCATAGCAAAAATACTTGTGACCTAGACCCTGGCCATTTAAGGCAGACAAAGACATGGTTGTTACTGCATACTAATACTGTTCCTCCAACTTTTCAGCTGCCTAAAGCAAACTAAATGCAAACTAGAGGAAACCACTAAAGACTTTCATTTGTCCTTCTTTACACAAAGAGATCTTGCTCTTATCAGGACAAAGTTGTTTAAATAAAAGATGACTTTTTCTCAACAAATGTCACAAAGAATGGTTAATTAATTTATTTACACACTCTTTAAAACCAATTGGTTTGGAGTAATAAGCCATGAAGGAGAGATGGTTTAAGGATTACTACATATTAAAAGGTTTATGCCTGTGCATTGGGTTCACAAATTGAATTCTAATTAGCTTTGCATGTCAATAAAGGTAGGACAATGGAATACAAATGTACAGGTGTCGATAGTGTATTGTCATTCTTTGGTGACGATAGATAGGAAACAAATTGCAGCACACAAAACACTTCAAGATTGTATTTTCTGCTGCTTGCTATTATTGATTTTTTATCACTTTCACACTTCACTTGTATTATTGGCCCCTTACCTGTAGACAAACTCCCACAGTTTCTTGTATTGCCATATAGACAATAAAAGCTCTCGCAATCCTTATTGGAAGAATATATATATGTGTCCTGCATGTATAACAAATTCTTTTTGGTGAATTCTTTCTGTATTTTATTTATGGAAAAATCTGTTTGCTGACATCTGTTTTATTACGGATATAAAATTTCAGCCAGCGGAAAAGTCAGGGATAGCTACCCTCTACTCTACCAATAAACAATGGAGCCATGAACAAACAGATAATCTTGGAAATTAAAAGACTTGCACATCCTCTTAATGACTGTCAGGCACCTGAGATGTTGTAATTTTCCCTTAAGACTTGTGAAAATTTACTTATTGCATAAGCAGTGAAAGGGGTCAAAGATCTGTCTGGATAGCTTAAAGCCTCACTTTTAATTCACATATTTAAAATATCTCAGCAAAAGTCTAAAATAGAACCAGTTCCAGATCAAGACATGTTTCAACCTAATAAGGTCTTGTTCACAAAAGTCATTTCGTGTTCTATTCCCTTTTCTCTGGGGTCCTCAAAGCAATGATCTCTCTTGCTTCATTGAGATATTAGGGTTAAATTGACAATGCAATGTACAAGTGCAGTTGCCCACTGCAAATGCAGTTGCTCTAGAGCAGGGATCTCCAGAATAAGGCCCTCCAGCTGTTGTGGAACTACACGTCCAATGAGGCATTGTAAAACTCTAAAATTCACAGACATGACTAGGCATGATGGGAATTGTAGTTCCTGAACAACTGGAGGGCCATAGTTTGAAGACCCCTGCTCTAGAGCTTAGTAAATGAGGTGAAGCTTCACTTTGCAATGAATACCCAATCACATGCATGGAAAAAAAAAAAAACAGCATTTTTGCTTGAACATGATTGGATAATGGAAGTCAATAGAGCTTTTGCTCATTTATTAAGCTCTGGAGCAACTGCAGTTCCAAAGTGCACAGTCTGTTTGCCTTTAGTAAATCCACCCCATTGCTTTTGGTATTATGTACTGAAGAAGTCTATAGTTTAAAAGTAATAGAAACCTGTCATAAGGCAAATGTGGAGTCTGCCATTGTTGATATTCATCTGAAAATGATAATTGCCTGGCTGTCTCCAGCTTTGATAGTGTCTGCATCACCCAGGGCTGATGATAAGGCAGTACAGCCGACCCTCCTGTACCAGGCCCCAGCAGTTCAAAAGGGGGGCCTGGGCATCTGTCAAGCAGGAGGGATGGCAATACTGCCCTATTGCTCCTCTTGTGGCTTCCCCTGCAGCACTGTCGGCTTCTCCTCCTCCCCCTCCCTCTAGCTGCACTGCAGGGTGAGTTATTCAAGTATCTGCATCCCTGTAAGCAGGTTACTTACAGGAGTATGGTTTTTAGTTAGTGGCTGGCTCGGGCTGGGGGAAAAAATGAACGTGTGTGCTGCTGTTCCCAGGCTTTTTGGATCCAGCCTACTCACCGGTGATATAAATAAGGAGGAATTTACAGGGTCCATCACTGTCTCTCTCGCAACCAATGGGGTAGATCATGTTGTGATTTGTGTATCAACTGTTCTGAGCCTGATCTGAAGTTACTCAAAGGGGTGCGTGTTGGTTCTGCCATATCAAAAGAACCAGGGTCAGTAAAGCACATGTGGGGTATGAAGCTTAGCTGCTACAAAAGGTCTATTTGGCAAATCGAGCAGGAAGAGTAATGCAGTTACTATGGGTAAGAAAGGTTGAGAAGAGGCTTCAATGCAACCATTTGTTAGGCTTGGTAAAAGTGACAGGTCCTCTGGTAGCGAGAGGGTCGATGTTCTGGCTCCCTCCCTAGCGGTGGGTTTCCAGTAGCAACTGGAACTGAACCCATGTTATGGAGATCTATGACCTGGTCACAGGGTATGGAAGTGAAGGAGTTAACAAGTTTATGAATGAGGTCCACACTTTGTGCATGGCAGGACCCCATTCTGTCACTGGGAGTGAGGTAACAGAGGTGCCCTTTTCGGACCCCAAAGTCGCATCACAAGTCACACCCCATGTTTCCCAATGATAACCATTCATATCTGTGTGACTTCAAGCCGCAACAACTTTAAAGTAGTTCCTGTACTACTTTGGTCTGACTTTCCTGCGACTCCATAGACCTCAATGTAAACTCTCAAAAATTGCAGGAAAGTCGCACTTGCATGATACAGATGCGATTTCAGTGTGACTTGGGTGCGGCTTGTGACTGCTGGCAATTAAAAAAAAAATCATAGGGTGCCCCCCAATGTGTACCAGACCCTTCGGGTCTGGTATGGATTTTAAGAAGAACGCCAAAATCAAAAAAAGAAAATGGTGTGGGTCCCTCCAAAATCCATACCACACTCTTATCTGAGTCCCCCCCCCCGCTCCTGAACCATACCAGGCCACAGGTTCAGGAGGGGGGCGCCCCAACCCTTTCTGAACTGTTGGGTGGCATGCTCAGATAAGGGTCTGGTATGGATTTTGGGGGGACCCCTAGGCCGTTATTTTTTTAATTTTGGCGTGGGGTTCTCCTTAAAATCCATAGCAGACCCGAAGGGCCTGGTATGCATTGGGGACCCCACATCTTTTTTTCAATTTACTTTTTATTGCTGGCATTCTTTTTTTTTTACATTCAGCAGTCAGTGGGGAAACCCGTTGACAGCTGATGAACCATGGGGTTTCCTAGGCTGCTCCTTAACAACCAGCACAGAATTTGAATCGGTCATCCAGTTTTCGACCGATTCAAATTCTAATCATTCTGAAAATTTGGAATACGTTAAAAAATAAAGAAACCAAATGAAACGAAACAAATGTTTCCATTCCATTCTATGTCTAATGATCTTGTGGAGCACAAACAAAATGATCACATTGGTAAAAGCCAAAGTCGTAACAAAGTCCCACTCATCCAAAGTTGCATCAAAATCTCATCAATTCGCAGGGTAAAGTAGCAATGGAAATCGCACAATTTGTTGTACAAGTGTGAATGAACTCTTAGGCTATTCTTTCTATGGGAGAAATTTCTCTAGAGTCTAGTGAATGGGGTAAAATGTCACTTTGCAAAGAATACCTCAAACACATGCAAGGAAAATTTTAAAAAATTTACTTTTGCGGGTGTGCATGTGCGGGACTCCCGAGAAGATGCTCTGATCGAGAGCTCCGCACTGCTCCGACCTCTCTCAGTCCCCTGAGTGCACAGATCAAGCAGGATCGGCTCTAAAACGACCCCACGGCTCACCGGACCACCCAGTCACCGATTTTCATGCAGAGCGGTACACAGAAGAGCGAGGTGAGCCGCCAGCTAAACTTTTATCTGGCGGACACTGACCCGTCCAAGATGGCGACCACAGCATCCCTGCAAGACAGCATGGAGGATCCGGACCTCCCACCCTCCATCCAGCAGCACACTGATATGCTGGCAACACCTGTGAGTCACTGCTTGCCCCAAGGGATATCCCCTGCATCCACAGAGTCCCTCCTCAACAGGACACTAGGGGATCTTTTACATACCCCAATGCTGCATTCCCCTTTAGGCCTAGCAGGCCCCCTCCACTCCTCACCCGTCAAATTGTTTATCAAGGAACTCATACCAGAAATCCAGGGCCATAGACTCAAGCTCGACAGAGCACACAGAGCCCTTCAACTTTCCCGCCAAGATGGCCTCCCGAGGGACATCGTGGTCAAGCCCCATTATTATGGCGTTAAGGAGGATGTCATGAGAAAAACCCGTAATATGGACATCTTCTCCTTCCAAGGGCATAAGATCCAAATCTTTGCTGACACTTCACCTGCCACAGTCCAAAAACAGAGAGCGCTCAAACCGCTGTTTGAAATACTTGCCCAAAACTTCAGAGACAAATCATATCACTTCACCAACTTCCAGGAAGGGGAGCGCCTGCTCCTGCAACTAGGACTGATTTCCCAGGATCTTGCTCCTCTGCACACAACATCTAACCCAAGCAACCTCCTCCGGGCAGCCCTTTAACGCAGCCCAGCAACTCCCAAAAAGGCTACGAGACTCTCGCCCTGCAAGATGAACGTCCCTCCACACTTCTGGGCTGGAAATGTTTCTCCCAACTTTTCTCCTGGACTGAGGACCCATCCCTCTCATTTGTGTAGGGGGCATCCCTACGTAGTCCTACCTTCTGACATTTTGGCCAGGTTTGATCCTGCTTTCGGTTAGGCCCCACTAGCCCCCTCAATGGCTATCTGGGACTCCTTTCCGGACTCTACCATACCTTCCCGGCTGGGATGTATGCTACCTGATATGGTATAATTTGTAACATAAAAGCTACGCTTTTTATGTACCCCCCTTTTTTTTTTGACGGTACCCCCCACCCTTCCCCGCTACCCCCCCACCCGCAGTGACTCCCTTCCTTGCAATATTGGCTTTGGTTCCTTATTATTGCCAGCTGTTCCCTTACACATCTAGCCTTGCTAGTGTACCATTTCTGAGACCGATCCCACACCTTTTCCTTCCCCCATGGGGGATTCAGACGGCCAGAGTGGCCTTGCATGCCACCCTCTCTGTTGTGACACAGAGGGACCCACTCTCTCTCTGGTGACATCAGGCAGACAACCCACTTCGAGGTTGCATCTTCTCCAGGTTCCTCCAAAACTCTGAGAACTTGGACTAGGACTAGGAATACTAGTCCGGTATTTCGGTTTTATCTTTGCAGTTTCTTTATTTGTTGGTTTTGCACTTAATGTATGCGGTATTCATATACCTTATTACTCTTAATGTTCTCTTTTCTCCTCTTCTTCTTTCCTCCCTTTCTTTGTCTCTTCCTCCACCACCTTCTTCTCTTCACCACCCTCTTCAGGAATCCTTGCAGAGATTGTCATCTAGTCTACCCCTAAGAAAATATTGGGAATCCATCTCTTCACAAGAGGAAGTTCACTCTCCGACGGCAGAGGTAAACTCCCTTTGCTTTTTTTCGCTCCTCGCTCCTTACACCCATGGCTGACACGAATACCCAGATGCTGTTGTTAGCCTCACATAATGCCCAGGGACTCAATTCCCCCTCTAAACGCCAAAACGCTTTTCAGAGCTACCACGCTAGAGGCCTCGATATTGTTCTGCTTCAGGAAACCCATTTTCCTGCCAGCTATACCCCCACCTTTCTCCACCGCAACTTCCCGCCTTTTTATTTGGCGAATGCTGATGCCAAAAAAAGGGAGTCGCCATTCTCCTTTCTAAACGTATACCCTTCATTCTTCCACACACGGTCAAAGACTCAGACGGCAGGTATATACTCATAAAAGGACACATAGAGGGGGTTTTGTACTCTATTATTTCCTACTATGCACCTAACCAAGGCCAAGCACGTTTCTTTACCTCCATGCTATCAACCCTGTCCCCTCATCTGGAAGGCAGGGTGATTATAGGGGGCGACTCTAACATCGCCTTTGATCACAAGTTAGACAAGTCCTCTCAAGGGAGACCTCATTTAAAGAAACCACCCAAACAAAGCCTCAGAATAGCCCGTCTTCTGCATGACATGGGTTTGATAGACTCTTGGAGGGAACTAAACCCCACGGCGAAAGACTATACCCATTACTTGGCACCTCACAAAACATACGCTAGAATCAATCATATCTTTCTCCCTAACTCAGATATACACACAGCATCCCAGGCCTCCATACAGGAAGTCCCCTGTTCGGATCACTCATTGGTGACCCTTAAAATCTCTAGCTCCCTCTCGCCCCCTGGGCCACCCCAGTGGCGCCTAAGTAAATCACTGTTGTCCAACCCGGTCCATTGTATAATTTTAGAAAGGGACATCAGGGAATTATTTCTTCTCAATGACACCGGAGATACGACTCCAAGTTTCCTCTGGGGGGCTCATAAAGCCGTTCTGAGGGGGAAAATGATTCAAATGGCATCTAAACTCAAAAGAGAAAGGGAAGAGGATGTTGTGAAGCTAGAAAGAGAATTCCAATCCCTCAGCAGGTCCCACAAAGCTAACCCATCTCCAGCGACCCTGACCAAATTAGAGGCCACTCGAGTGACACTAAACCTGGCCCTTACATCCAGCGCAGATAAACACATGAACTGGCTAAGCGGCAGGTTCTATATTCAGGCAGATAAAATTGGCCCCTACTTAGCTGCAAATCTCTCACCCAAAATAAAATCCTTCTCTCTCCCAAAGATCAGATCCTTGTAAGGAACTCTGACCCAGAACCCCCAAAAAGTCTTGGAAACTTTCCAGGCTTTTTATTCCAGGCCATACCTCTTCACTATTCTACGAAAATGGGGCTTTGGCCTGGATTTTATTAGAACCATATCATCCCTTTACTCCTCCCCCAAAGCCTGCATTAAAATGCAAGGCCACCTTTCCAAACAAATTTCTATCCTACAAGGCACTAGACAAGGCTGCCCCCTTTCACCTATCCTCTTCGCCATAGCGATAGTGACACTAGCCCTAGCCATCAGACAAAACCCTGACATTCATGGAGTGAAATGTGGTTAACGGACTCACAAATGTGCCCTTTTTGCCGATGATGTCCTCCTGTTTGTCAACTCCTCCCTCATTTCCACCCCCAACATCCTCCAATTACTTAACTCGTTAGGTTCCATTTCGGGACTTCAGGTCAACATGACCAAATCAATGGCCCTAAATATCTCTACTCCCCAAGACCTTGTTGAGAGACTCAAAACCCACTTTCCCTTCTCTTGGTGCACCTCTGCCCTACCCTATTTAGGTATTTTCCTATCCACAAGAACAGAACTTCTATACCACCACAATTACCCCTCAATGCTCAAAAAACTCTCGGATGATCTCTCGCATTGGGCCCTATATAAAATGTCCTGGCTGGGCAGAATAAACTCGGTCAAAATGACCCTACATCCCAGGATCTTATACCTCTTTCGATCCCTCCCTATTCCCATCAAAAAACGTATACTGGACAAATTGCAAGCTTCGATTATAAAATTTATCTGGGGTGGAAAGGGTCACCGTTTCTCCAAAGAGGTTTTATACAGGCCAAAGAAAAAAGGGGGTTTAGGACTACCTAATTTATGATGGTATTATCAAGCCGCACAACTCTGCCAATTTTCAGTTATTTACTCCGAAGGCCCAAAGCCAGATTGGGTGGACATAGAACGACAGGCCACTCCCAACCACGCTCTGGACTTCCTGGTGTGGAGACCGCAAAAGGACAGACCTCCGATTCTCTCCCCCTCTCTGTCTCACTCAATGGCCTTACGTGATACACTATATAGAAGAATAGGACAATTTTTCAATAGCTCTGGTCCTATTTTACTCAAATATTGCATTTGTAAACTAGACATGCCAGTCTCGGAGACTTTCCGCTACTACCAATTATCACACTTTCTTCACAAGGTCTCGAAAAGTTCAGACAGTCCACTCTCTGTTACATCTTATGAATTCTGGTGCTCCTCAGCCATGGGCGTAAGGGGAGGGATTTCCCTGATCCACTCAGCTCTAGCTGAGCCCCGGGTGAAAGCGAACTATATGATGCAATGGGAGCGTGATCTACAACTTGATTAGGACCTGGATACTTGGCACACATGCTTTGCCCATTCCTACAAGGGCATTCTTAACTCCTCCCTTGTGGAGGCAGACCTCAAAGTCATGTCCCGCTAGTACCTGGTACCCACCCGTATTACTAAATTCTACCCACAATCATCACCCCTCTGTTTCAGAGGATGTGGCCACTTTGGCTCCCTCCTCCACACTCTCTGGGAATGACCCAAAATCAGAGGGTACTGGAACGGAATTTTTAACCTTTATGCAAATCCACCAGTTTCGCAGTCAAACAAAGCCCCACCATAGCTCTCCTTAATGACAACATCCCGAAAGTACCTAAATTGTCTCGGACACTGATCCATTTCATCCTTCTTGGGGCCAAGATCATGCTAGCTCATGCCTGGAAAAACCCCTCGTTTCCCTTCGCCAAGCCAAACAGAAAATCTCCTGGATAATGGTGCAGGAGAAGATCTCGAGCAGGATTCTAGACACTTCTGATACATTTAGACTCATATGGGATCCATGGGATAGGTTCTTAGGAATCCAATTACTTCCCTGACACACAATAATCCCTTCGATTCTAGGAGGCCCATGACCCCCCCTCCCCTCCACGAGGATTCCTGTCCCCAATACCTCCCCTACCTCTCCCTTCCCCCCCCCCTTCATTCTTCACCCCTCTCTTCCTTTCCTTTTTTTTTTCTCTCCTCAAGCTCCATTATAGGTTGTTAGCACATATTTAATGAAACAGATTGTGCAGTTTTTTTCTTATTTGTTTGTTGATGTTGTCCTCTCTCTGATTGTTAACCTTGATAACCTAGCAGACCAGCCAGTACCACCTAAGATTTTGGGGACACTCCCCGTACTAAGCAACTTTATTTCTGACCTTGTTGTTGGTCTTATAATGACACTACAACAGATCATTTTTCCATGAAAGGCTGTTTTTGGGTTCAGGATAGGTCCCGGCAGGTTCTTTTCGATCCCCCGGACCTTCACCCGGATGTCCCACGCACAGTAGGATCCCATTTGGGGTGCGCGGTCCATTCCGGGGGAGTCCTGTTTCCTGTGAATCCCGGCTCCCTTTTTGTTTCGTCCAGCAGCCTTTTCTTTTATATAGAGTCTGTTATTTCACCTTGAAGGTTATCAGTTCTTATATTTGTACTATGTTCACCCTCGCTTTAGGTCTACCTCTCTCACTATACCAATGTCAATCACATTGTACTGACATTATTCTTGGTCATTGCCGATTTGATACTCTTGTACTGTTATTATCCTCAATAAACAGTCTTTAAACGGAAAAAAAAAAATGTACTTTTGCTTGCACGTGATTGGATGATGGAAGTTGGCAGAGCTTCATCTCATTTATTAAGCTCTAGGGAAAATTTCCTTGCAAAGTGCAACTTCTCTTTCAAAGTAATCCATCTATTTTCAAGCCCAAAGTTTCAACTGCCAATCCACAGAAGAAGATCAAAAAATTGTGCTAAAATCTCTGTGATCAGGTAGGGGTTTAATGACAGTGGGTCGGACTTATCATCTAAGACAATAATCCAGCACTAAGTTCATCATGAATGACTGGTATT
Organism: Lithobates clamitans; assembly: GCA_037952925.1. Taxonomy (NCBI): domain Eukaryota; kingdom Metazoa; phylum Chordata; class Amphibia; order Anura; family Ranidae; genus Lithobates; species Lithobates clamitans. The sequence goes on along the minus strand of JBBGZY010001374.1, from coordinate 133,518 downwards.
ACTTTAATAATGCCTTTAGGTAAACTTTTAGTGACTTATCAGTGACTTATCAGTAAATAGTTTCTGTGATGTAATAGGAGTTTACAGCTTTGATGTTATTTAGCATGATAAAGAGAAAGAGATAACATTTTAAATGTATTATACAGTCAGGGTCGGATTAAGAACATCATGGGCAATGAGGATTTTGGTGGGGCTTTTTATTAGGGTTGTCCCGATACCACTTTTTTAGGACCGAGTTCAAGTACCGATACTTTTTTTCAAGTACTCGCCGATACCGATTACCGATACTTTTTTTTTTTTAATGTCACGTGACAGTTTTTTTTTTTTTTTTAACAATGCTTTCTTTTTTTTCGTGGGGGGGGGGGGGGGAGGGGAGGGGTGAACGGTGTCTGTGTGTTTTTTTTTTTATTTACAATTTTTATTTTTGACAATAATATTTTTTCATTCATTTTTGCAATATGTTTTTTTTTTTTTAATCAGCCCTGTTGGGGGGCTTTGGTGAGATATCAGGGGTCTTAACAGACCCCTGATATCTCCCCCTTGAGACAGAGAAAGAGACCGAGGATAGAGATTCCCCAGTCCCTTTCTCTGCAGCCTCAGCTACACTGAGAATGAATGGAGAGAAGACAGCGGCTCCTCTCCATTCATTAACTGACACATCGTAATCACAGGAGATTACAATGTTTCAGTTATGTGTATGGACAGAGTCAGCTGACTCTGTCCATACACAAAGGAAGGAGGAGGGAGATGGCAGAACGGAGGGGACAGCAGAGAGGCAGAGGAACGGAGGAACGGAACGAAGGGGGACAAATAAGGAGAGGGGGACAGAGGAACGGAACGGAGGGGGACAGAGGAACGGAACGGAGGGGGACAGATAAGGAGAGGGGGACAGAGGAACGTAATGGAGGGGGACAAAGAAGGAGAGGGGGACAGAGGAACGGAGGGGGCATGGAGGAGGATGCAGTGACAGTCAGTGGTGATCGCGTGGGGAAGTTACAAGCACCGATCACCGCTGTATGTCACTGAAAGCTGCTGAAAGCTAGTAACTCCCCCACACGCTGATCACCGCTGACTGTCATAGTATCGGCGGAAGCATCGGGAGCATTTGCCCGAGTACAAGTACTTGGGCAAATGCTCGGTATCGGTGCCGATACCGATACTAGTATCGGTATCGGGACAACCCTACTTTTTATAAAAATAAATAAATAAATAAAAGTGCAAACATTTTTTGTTATAACAAATTAAATTAAATAGAGAGAGGGAGGATGAGAGAGAGAGAAATGGGATGAGATAGGGGTGAGGGGTAAGGGAGGGAGGATGAGAGAGAGAGAGAGAGAGAGAGAGAGAGGGGGTATGAGAGCGGGGTGAGGGGTAAGGGAGGGAGGATGAGAGAGAGAGGGGGGATGAGAGAGAGAGGATGCGCATGAGCATGCGTGGGAGTGACATCAATGCAGCCCAGCTAAGGCAAGTGACTGAAGGCACAGAATCCGGAAGGAAGATCGGGTGAACATGGAAGTGCCCGGGACCGGATTGATCCCAGCACAGCGCTGGAGGGCTCAGTCTGACACATAAGTGTACCCTAATGTGCTAATATGCTGTGTATACTAGTACATTATGGCATAACCTACCTCAGGGCCTCTAAAAAGTAGTAATGTTAACAAAGTTTACGACCGCTTTAATATCACAGGATCCCAGGCAGTGCCCAAGTGCATAGTTGCCAACATTTAAAAAAAAATATCCAGGGACGCTTTTTTTACCAGTACCATATTTAGAGTAGCTGACATCTCCTATGTTCCTCTATACTTCACAGTAGTAATCACAAAATTAAATGAGTACTAATAATGGGCAGAACAAATATGAGGACTGAGAAGATTTCCTTTAGTTGAACTAAAAAAGTGTGCCCATTCTAGAGCTGGTAACATTGAGGATATTCAATATAATTTTAAAGAACTGTGTTTGTAAGTAAGAGGCATAGGGGAGGAGTATGGATGGTATAAAAGTGGAACGTATGCGCAGGTGATAGAGAGGGATGTGGAGGGTATAACAGTGGGCATTATGTACAGGAGAGGAGTGTGGAGGTTATGGCAGTGGGCACTATGTATAGGAGAGGAGTGTGGAAGGTATAACAGTGGGCACTATGTACAGGAGAGGAGTGTGGAGGGTATAACAGTGGGCACTATGTACAGGAGAGGATTGTGGAGGGTATGGCAGTGGGACGTATGTACAGGAGAGGAGTGTGGATGGTATGATGGGGGCAGTATGTACAGGAGAGGAGTGTGGAGGGTATGATCGGGGCAGTATGTACAGGAGAGGAGTGTGGAGGGTATGATAGGGGCAGTATGTACAGGAGGAGAGTGTGGAGGGTATGATGGGGGCAGTATGTACAGGAGAGGGCGTGGAGGGTATTATAGGGGCAGTATGTATAGGAGAGGAGTGTGGAAGGTATTATGGGGACAGTATGTACAGGAGAAGAGTGTGGAGGGTATGATAGGGGCAGTATGTACAGGAGAGGAGTGTGGAAGGTATGATGGAGCAGTATGTACAGGAGAGAAGTGTGGAAGGTATTACGGGAGCAGTATGTACAGAAGAGGCGTGTGGAAGGTATTATGGGGGCAGTATGAAGAGAAAGACAGTTGGAGGAGGAGGAGTGGGGAGGATATGACAGTGGGCAGTATGTACAAGAGAGGAGTGTGGACTGTATGATACTGAGCAGTATGTACAGGAGACATGTGTGGAGGGTAAGACAGTGAGCAGTATGTACAGGAGACAAGTGAGGAGGGTATGACAGTGGGCAGTATGTACAGGAGAAAAGTGTGGAGGGTATGACAGTGGGCTGTATGTAAAGGAGAGGAGTGTGGAGGGTATCACACTGGGCAGGATGTACAGGAGAGGAATGTGGAGGGTATGACAGAGGACAGTATGTACAGGAGAGTAGTGTGAAGGGTATGACAGAGGACACTATGTACAAGAGAGAAGTGTGGAGGGTATGACAGTGGGCACTATGTACAGGAGACAAGTGTATGACAGTGGTCAGTATGTACAGGAGAGGATTGTGGGGGGTATGACAGCAGGCACTATGTACAGGAGAGAAGTGTATGACAGTGGGCAGTATGTACAAGAGAGGATTTGGGAGGTATGACAGTGGGCACTATGTACAGAAGAGAAGTGTATGACAGTGGACAGTATGTACAGGAGAGGATTGTGGGGGGTATGACAGTGGGCACTATGTACAGGAGAGAAGTGTATGACAGTGGGCAGTATGTACAGGAGAGGATTGTGGGGGGTATGACAGGGGGCACTATGTACAGGAGAGAAGTGTATGACAGTGGGCAGTATGTACAGGAGAGGATTGTGGGGGGTATGACAGGGTGCACTTATGTATAAGAGAGAAGTGTGGAGGGTATGATAGTGGGCACTATGTACAGGAGAGGAGTGTGGAGGGTATGACAGTGGGCACTATGTACAGGTGAGGAGGATGAAGGAATCTGGGAAGGAAAATGTAAAGGTTTGTGGAAGGATGTTTAGGGACTGCGTAGTGGTTAAGCGGGCCATACATGGATTAAAATTAAGTCAATTAAGCAGAGACCAGCCATAGTCTATGTATGGGCTAGCTGGTTGTACACAAGCCAATCTATTAATCGACTTGAGTCCGACCAGCCTGTCAGGTTTTTCACAAAACAATCAGTGCTGGCAGCTGGGGAGAGAGGTCTGTCAGCAGGGGGGTGTGAGGTGGTCATGGAGGGATATCAATCAGCGGGTGGGGGGAGTAACTGGGAGTGATATATTTTGGAGTGGGGAGTGTCATCTGCAGGTTGGGAAATGGTCACCTGTTATATAAGTTGAAGGGAGGTGGCTAACATGGGAAGAGGCTGGGGAGTGCCCTGGTTGGTGTGGAGTGTGAAATGAATGATGTGTTTCAAGTTTCTTTCACATTTGCAGTAATGCTTACTGCTCTCTAAAAGCGGTTAAGTGGTTAAGCGGGCCATACTTGGATTAAAATTAAGTCAATTAAGCAGAGACCAGCCATAGTCTATGTATGGGCTAGCTGGTTGTACACAAGCCAATCTATTAATCGACTTGAGTCCGACCAGCCTGTCAGGTTTTTCACAAAACAATCAGTGCTGGCAGCTGGGGAGAGAGGTCTGTCAGCAGGGGGGTGTGAGGTGGTCATGGAGGGATATCAATCAGCGGGTGGGGGGAGTAACTGGGAGTGATATATTTTGGAGTGGGGAGTGTCATCTGCAGGTTGGGAAATGGTCACCTGTTATATAAGTTGAAGGGAGGTGGCTAACATGGGAAGAGGCTGGGGAGTGCCCTGGTTGGTGTGGAGTGTGAAATGAATGATGTGTTTCAAGTTTCTTTCACATTTGCAGTAATGCTTACTGCTCTCTAAAAAGTGATCTGTGGTGGATTGCTTTTCAATGAGTGGTATAGCAGCAGCTGACAGGCATTCATGAGATGCTACTGCTGCCTCCTTATTTTTTTTTTTACATTGCTGAATGGTAGTTTTACATTGTTGGAGTATGCTGCTACTGCGAGTTTGGCTTGCAGTTGCAGAGTGGCCCCATTGAAATTAATAGGCGAGTTTGACAGGTGGTGCTGTTAACCACTTTTACCCCCTTCCTGACCAGAGCACTTTTTGCGATTCAGCACTGCGTCGCTTTAACTGATAATTGTGCGGTCATGCGACGCTGCACCACAACAAAATTGACATCCTTCTTTTTTCCACAAATAGAGCTTTCTTTTGGTGGTCTTTGATCACCTCTTCAGTTTTTAGTTTTTCAGTTTATGCGCTATAAACAAAAAAAGAGTGCATGAAAAAAAAGCAATATTTTTTACTTTTTGATGTAATAAATATTCCAAAAATATATAAAAAAATAATTTTTTTCCTCAGTTTAGGCCAATATGTATTCTTCTACATATTTTTGGTGAAAAAATCGCAATATTGATTGGTTTGCGCAAAATTCATAGCATCTACAAAATAGGGGATACATTTATGGCATTTTTGTTATAATTTTTTATTAGTAATGGCGGCGATCTGCGGTTTTTATTGTGACTGCGACTTTGCGGCGGACACATCGGACACTTTTGACACTATTTTGGAACCATTGACATCTATATAGCAATCAGTGCTATAAAAAAGCCCTTATTACTGTGTAAATGACACTGGCAGGGAAGGGGTTAAACACTAGGGGGCGATCAAGGGGTTAACTGTGTTCCCTCACTGTGTTCTAACTGTAGGGGGGAATGGGCTCACTAGAACCTGACAGAGATCACTGTTCCCGATGACAGGGAGCAGTAGATCCCTATCATGTTGCTAGGCAGAACAAGGAAATGCCTTGTTTACATAGGCATCTCCCGGTTCTGCCTCTCTATGTCACGATCGCGGGCCACCAGCAGACATTGAGACTGCGGGACCCACGGGCATGCAGCGTGCGCGCCCACTAGCCTGCGATTTTAAGGGGACGTACAGGTACGCCCATTTGCGCAGCCGTGCCATTGTACCGATGTACATCATCGTGCGCTGGTAGGCAAGCTGTTAAAGATGCTGCAGCTAAAGAAATTACAAAAAAAAATAAGTTGCAGCTTTGAAGTAAAGCATCACAGCTACGCCATTCGTACAGCCCTGCCCAAATGTGCTTTTAAGATTTGGGTCAGGAACGTGCGGTGAGGTCAGTGGCTGGTGAGGCACTGGCCAGTATCAGAGCCAGATACACACAGGTTACATACGCCACCAAGGTTAGAGCGAGAGCAATAATTCTAGCACTAGACCTCCTCTGTAACTCTAAACATGTAACCTGTAAAAGATTTTAAAGCGCCGCCTATGGGGATTTTTAAATACCGAAGTTTGGCGCCATTACACAAGTGTGCGCAATTGTAAAGCGTGACATGTTAGGTATTTATTTACTTGGCGTAACATCATCTTTCATAGTATACAAAAAAATAAAATCGGGCTAACATTAGTGTTTTTTGTTTTTTTTATTCATGAAAGTTTCTTTCCAAAAAAAAACACGTTTGAAAAATTGCTGCGCAAATACTGTGTAGCATAAAAATTGCAATGACCACCATTTTATTCTATAGGGTGTCTGCTAAAACAATATATATAATATTTGGGGGTTCTGAGTAATTTTTCCAGCAAAAAGATTATGATTTTTACATGTAGGAGAGAAGTGGAAGGCAAAGGGTTAATTACTATAAGTAATATACAAATAATTATTATATATTATTTTTAAGATAATTTACTATATTTTCAAAATCTGTACTCAAGCAACTGGCTTAATGGACAAATTACTTAAGTTTGAAGTTATAAGCTCCAGCCAGTAATTTCACAGTAAATAAATAAATAATAAATTATTATCTTATAACATATAGCATAATAATATATGATTTAGCTTGTACCTTTTCATCAGCAGATTCTCATTCTCCCTGGTAACTGTGTGAGAAAAACATGGGATTGTGGGTAAACCTTATACCCATATTTTTTCCTTCTAATTAAGAGGGGACATGCCCCCTTCTATGACACTGCAGTGAGAGGATAGCCTCCACTGCAGCATTTTTATTGGACAGCGGGGTTCCAAGCTGTCCATTGAGCTCAGTGACTCTGACAAGAAGTGAGGAGAGGCCTCTCAGTCTGCTGCAAATAGAGTGTGCCAGCTTGTATTTAAACTGGAAACAAAATAAGTGTAGCGCTAAAAAATTAAGATGTCCAATGTCAAGACAAAAGGTGAACCAACAGTTCTAGATGTAGAATATGGGAGGAGATCCTCCATATATATATTGATCCTAATAATAGGTAGTCCTCGGAAGTTGTATGACTTCAGACAAGGAGCACATCAATAGGTGTATGACATCTGGAGTGAAGACAAACACACCACCACCAACAATGAAGAGGCTTACCGGATCCAATGGACCCAAAGGGGCATACGCCGAGTTGGGTCAGACAAAGCTTGGGTGGTGAGTGACTGTAGATGATCCAGAGGGATGGTGTTCTTGAGATGAACCATAAGCTGATATGTCCCCCAGAATGGTATTAGGAACCAAGTGGTGGTGGTGACAAATAGGAAGGAAGGAGGAAAGGCCACATAGTGTAAATCCATAAAAAAAATGTAAAAATTAAGAAATACACTCACATGTAAATCCTTTTAAAAACAGCGCTGTGAAAATATGGTGGCAGTGGGGTCCTATCTGACGCGTTTCATCCTCTTAGACGTCTGGATAATGGAAAAAGATAGATGGTGGAATATGTTGCCAACTTCTTCATTCCATGCCTAGAAGACCTGGTGCTGTCCTTAAAAATCATGGAGGTCATACAAATAACTAGATGTAGTAGTTTTCTTTGTGGGGTGTATTCATTTTTACATCAACTAATTTGAGTAAAACTGAAGATTTTGTAATCAAAGTTATATTATTAACTTTCATGTAATGAGCTAAATAAAAGTTCTATTAAACTCAGTTTTGTCAACATTTTGGAAATTGTTCTTGTGTTCATTGAGATATTGATTAAAATTGTACTTTTTAAAAGTGGTGTACTCATTTATGCTGAGCACTGTATTTATTAACTAACATATCCATTGACATGCAGATTCCAAAAAAATGTTTTTTTAATTAATTTGTACTTTTAGTATCAAATAATCATTTGTATATCCTTTCACTGCATATATGCAGCAGCACATGTTGTTTTAACAGTAATTAAAGTATAAGGGGATAGTCTAATTGGAAGATTTAAGGTAATTTTCTACAATTATGTGTGTATCTAAACCTCTCTTGTTGATAATCCTGAGCATTTATGTTACAGAACAGAAAGTGGTTAAGTCATTATAACATTAAATTACACATTTTTTTAAATGTAGTAAATAAAATATTTAGAACCTATATTGTTTCTATTTATAGTTGTGTCATTTTGTGGAAACCCTTAAAAACAAGTGGAGGGGTTAGAACCTTTCTCAGTTTTTCCACCACCTAGTATTTGGTGCAATTACTGGTATGTTTGTTTTAATGGATTTAAAACAATGTATAATAGAGTGACTTTTTTTTTTTTTTTAGAAAAAAAAAAGGTTGTGTGAATTATGACAATTGTGTATTGACACATTATAGAATTGTTCTGTACAGATTTGTCTACTCATTAATGTGCTTCATATAAAGTGCACCCTCTCTGTTTGTCTAGATGATCATTGGCAATGAGGCAGAGAAATCCAAAACAGGAATAGAGGTGAAAGCTTCCAAAGTGGACACCTGTTCTAATGACAACAAAACTCGGCCATACACTGATCGAAATTCGGTCCGGTTCAGCAGGGACTGGGCAAGTTTTGATCAGTGTGTGGCAGTCCTGAATAAGTAATAATAATTGAATTCTGTTGATGGGACGTGTTGAAAATATTTCCTCAATTAGTCGCTACAGCGAAACAGCTGCAACTGTTTAACAGCATATATTCTGACAGCGACAGGTATCACCATCAGAAAGCAATGTCCCGATGGGGTGGAGGGCATTCATCCATACATGTTGTTTGTGTGCATGGAGGAATCTGTTAGTTGGCTGAATTTTTTTTTTTTAAACTTACAATATATTGCTAGATTTAGAACACATTGTCCTTCACTTTGGAGAGATTTCTTCTCACTTCCCGATCTGTCTCTGTGACAGGAAATAAAGGGAAATTTCCTCAAAACAAAAAACAAAACGAAAGAGGCTTTACTATCCATCTTCTACCAAAAGCTGAAAAATTATAGCTTTAGATACACTATATTGTCAAAAGCATTGGGACGCCTGCCTTTACACGCACATGATCTTTAATAGCATTTATTCTGACAGCGACAGGTATCACCATCAGAAAGCAATGTCCCGATGGGGTGGAGGGCATTCATCCATACATGTTGTTTGTGTGCATGGAGGAATCTGTTAGTTGGCTGAATTTTTTTTTTTTAAACTTACAATATATTGCTAGATTTAGAACACATTGTCCTTCACTTTGGAGAGATTTCTTCTCACTTCCCGATCTGTCTCTGTGACAGGAAATAAAGGGAAATTTCCTCAAAACAAAAAACAAAACGAAAGAGGCTTTACTATCCATCTTCTACCAAAAGCTGAAAAATTATAGCTTTAGATACACTATATTGTCAAAAGCATTGGGACGCCTGCCTTTACACGCACATGATCTTTAATAGCATTCTAGTCGAATACCGTGTACACACAATCAGATTTTCCTACGAGAAATGTTGGATGTGAACTTGTTGGCGGTAAGTCCGACCTTGTGTATGCTCCATTGAACATTTGTTGTTGGACTTTCCGCCAACAAATGTTGGCTAGCAGGTTCTCAAATTTTCCACCAACAAATGTTTGTTGACGGACTTTCTGATCGTGTGTACACAGGTCCGTTGCACAAAAGTCCACACATGCTCGGAATCCAGGACGAGCCGGAAGCGATTGGTCTTATAAAACTAGCGTTCGTAATGTAGATATCACGTACATCTTGTACGTCACTTCGTTCGTAAGTGTTGGCCAACATTTGTGTGACCGTGTGTATGCAAGACAAGTTGGAGCCAACACCCTTCGAAAAAAAATCTACGGTTTTGTTGTCGGAAAGTCCGATCGTGTGTACGGGCATTAGTCCGTAGAGTTTAATATTGAGTTGGCGCACCCTTTGCAGCTATAACAGCTTCAACTCTTCTGGGAAGGCTGTCCACAAGGTTTAGGAGTGCGTCTATGGGAATGTTTGTCCATTCTTCCAGAAGCACATTTGTAAAATCAGGCATGTGGCCGAGAAGGCCTGGCTCACAGTCTTCGCTCTAATTCATCCCAAAGGTGTTCTGTCGGGTTGAGGTCAGGACTCTGTGCAGGCCAGTCAAGTTTCTCCACCCCAAACTCACTCATCAATGTCTTTATGGACCTTGTTTCTGCACTTGGGACTTCTGAGAGCTGATTGGAGGACAGGGACATGCCCCCCTTAACATATCACACAGGAACAGAGCTGAGGCTGTGAATCAGCTGGAGGTCCCTCCCCTGTCACCTTCTTTCTCTTGATGTCAGGAAAACTTGTCAGAAGTGACTCATGCAGATAGCAGAGGAAGGAAGCAGCAGACAGAAATTACGCTATGTGCTCTTCATTAAAAAAAGTAGACACTATAAAGGGATATGCTTTTTTAATATCTCATATCTGAGGTTTACAACCACTTTGAATTATGTAGGTATATTTGAACCTGAGCTTAAGAGCTCTGTAAACTGCAGGGTTACTCCACAGAACAACGTGAAATGAAGCCAAGCTTCACCTGTTTCAAAAAATAAAAAAAATAAAAAAAATCCATATACAATATTTTATTTTCACCTTGCTAAAATAAACATAAAACATGTTTTAAACATTTGTATTAGTGCTGACTATAATATTTTTGATAATAAATTGCATCCTTTTACATCCACGTGAGCTTTTGCTTGTGCAATTCTACAGTTTCTTTATAAAGAAAAAGGAATTTTGGGACTTTATATGAGGTAATGACTATTAAAGTACATACGGTATATCTCCATTAGGGATGAGCCGAACACCCCCCTGTTCGGTTCGCACCAGAACATGCGAACAGGAAAAAAATTCGTTCGAACACGCGAACGCCGTTAAAGTCTATGGGACACGAACATGAATAATCAAAAGTGCTAATTTTAAAGGCTAATATGCAAGTTATTGTCATAAAAAGTGTTTGGGGACCCGGGTCCTCCCCCAGGGGACATGAATCAATGCAAAAAAAAGTTTTAAAAACGGCCGTTTTTTCAGGAGCAGTGATTTTAATAATGCTTAAAGTCAAACAATAAAAGTGTAATATCCCTTTAAATTTCATACCTGGGGGGTGTCTATAGTATGCCTGTAAAGGGGCGCATGTTTCCCGTGTTTAGAACAGTCTGACAGCAAAGTGACATTTTGAAGGAAAAAACACATTTAAAACTACCGCGGCTATTGCATTGCCGACAATACACATAGAAGTTCATTGATAAAAACGGCATGGGAATTCCCCACAGGGCAACCCCGAACCAAAATTAAAAAAAAAAATGATGTGGGAGTCCCCCTAAATTCCATACAAGGCCCTTCAGGTCTGGTATGGATATTAAGGGGAACCCCAGCCAAAATTTAAAAAAAAAATTGACGTGGGGTTCCCCCTAAATTCCATACCAGACCCTTCAGGTCTGGTATGGATTTTAAGGGGAACCCCGCGCCAAAAAAAAAAAAAAAAACGGCGTGGGGTCCCCCTAACAATCCATACCAGACCCTTATCCGAGCACGCAACCTGGCAGGCCGCAGGAAAAGAGGGGGGGACGAGAGTGCGGCCCCCCCCCCCTCCTGAACCGTACCAGGCCACATACCCTCAACATTGGGAGGGTGCTTTGGGGTAGCCCCCCAAAACACCTTGTCCCCATGTTGATGAGGACAAGGGCCTCATCCTCACAACCGTGGCCGGTGGTTGTGAGGGTCTGCGGGCGGGGGGCTTATCGGAATCTGGAAGCCCCCTTTAACAAGGGGACCCCCAGATCCCGGCCCCCCCCCTGTGTGAAATGGTAAGGGGGTACTTACCCCTACCATTTCACTAAAAAACTGTCAAAAATGTTAAAAATGACAAGAGACAGTTTTTGACAATTCCTTTATTTAAATGCTTCTTCTTTCTTCTTTCTTCCTTCATCTTCTTCTTCTTCTGGTTCTTCTGGCTCTTCTGGTTCTTCCTCCGGCGTTCTCGTCCAGCATCTTCTCCGCGGCGTCTTCTATCTTCTTCTCCTCGGGCCGCTCCGCACCCATGGCATGAGGGGGGAGGCTCCCGCTCTTCTCTTCATCTTCTTCTTCTTCTTTTTCTTCTTCTTCTTCTTCCTTCTTCTCTTCTTCTCTTCTTCCTGTCTTCTCCGGGCCGCTCCGCAATCCATGCTGTGGCATGGAGGGAGGCTCCCGCTGTGTGACGGCGTCTCTTCGTCTGACGGTTCTTAAATAACGGGGGGCGGGGCCACCCGGTGACCCCGCCCCCCTCTGACGCACACATGACGGGACTTCCCTGTGGCATTCCCCGTGACGTCACAGGGAAGTCCCTCAAGTCACCGTGCGTCAGAGGGGGGCGGGGGTCACCGGATGGCCCCGCCCCCCGTTATTTAAGAACCGTCAGACGAAGAGACGCCGTCACACAGCGGGAGCCTCCCACCATGCCAGCATGGCTGCGGAGCGGCCCGGAGAAGACAGGAAGAAGAGAAGAAGGAAGAAGAAGAAGAAGAAGAAGAAGATGAAGAAGAAGATGAAGAAGAGAAGAAGATGAAGAGAAGAGCGGGAGCCTCCCCCCTCATGCCATGGGTGCGGAGCGGCCCGAGGAGAAGAAGATAGAAGACGCCGCGGAGAAGATGCTGGACGAGAACGCCGGAGGAAGAACCAGAAGAGCCAGAAGAACCAGAAGAAGAAGAAGATGAAGGAAGAAAGAAGAAGCATTTAAATAAAGGAATTGTCAAAAACTGTCTCTTGTCATTTTTAACATTTTTGACAGTTTTTTAGTGAAATGGTAGGGGTAAGTACCCCCTTACCATTTCACACAGGGGGGGGGCCGGGATCTGGGGGTCCCCTTGTTAAAGGGGGCTTCCAGATTCCGATAAGCCCCCCGCCCGCAGACCCTCACAACCACCGGCCACGGTTGTGAGGATGAGGCCCTTGTCCTCATCAACATGGGGACAAGGTGTTTTGGGGGGCTACCCCAAAGCACCCTCCCAATGTTGAGGGCATGTGGCCTGGTACGGTTCAGGAGGGGGGGGGGCCGCACTCTCGTCCCCCCCTCTTTTCCTGCGGCCTGCCAGGTTGCGTGCTCGGATAAGGGTCTGGTATGGATCTTTAGGGGGACCCCACGCCGTTTTTTTTTTTTTTTTTGGCGCGGGGTTCCCCTTAAAATCCATACCAGACCTGAAGGGTCTGGTATGGAATTTAGGGGGAACCCCACGTCAATTTTTTTTTAAAATTTTGGCTGGGGTTCCCCTTAATATCCATACCAGACCTGAAGGGCCTTGTATGGAATTTAGGGGGACCCCCACATCATTTTTTTTTTTGGTTCGGGGTTCCCCTGTGGGGAATTCCCATGCCGTTTTTATCAATGAACTTCTATGTGTATTGTCGGCAATGCAATAGCCGCGGGTAGTTTTAAATGAGTTTTTTCCTTCCAAATGTCATTTTGCTGTCAGACTGTTCTAAACACGGGAAACATGCGCCCCTTTACAGGCATACTATAGACACCCCCCAGGTACGAAATTTAAAGGGATATTACACTTTTATTGTTTGACTTTAAGCATTAATAAAATCACTGCTCCTGAAAAAACGTCCGTTTTTAAAACTTTTTTTTGCATTGATCCATGTCCCCTGGGGCAGGACCCGGGTCCCCAAACACTTTTTATGACAATAACTTGCATATAAGCCTTTAAAATTAGCACTTTTGATTTCTCCCATAGACTTTTAAAGGGTGTTCCGCGGCATTCGAATTTGCCGCGAACACCCCAAATTGTTCGCTGTTCGGCGAACTTGCGAACAGCCAATGTTCGAGTAGAACATGAGTTCGACTCGAACTCGAAGCTCATCCCTAATCTCCATCCCTGATACTTGTAAAAGAGGGCGAGAATTTCTACAATATTGACTTTCTTTTGGTGACACAACCAATCTTTTTTTTGCACACCTGGGTTCTTCTTTCATGGCTCACTTTACCTTTCATACATGGTTACCTCCCCCCCCCCCCCTTTTTTTTCATCAGCTTACCCAGTTTTTTTAATTGGTACACTAGTTTACAATATATATATATATATATATATATATATATATATATATATATATATATATCATTTTTTCACAGAAGCCCTCTGGGCTCATATCTAATATCATTTACAACCATAACTTGTGATAGGGATCCCTTCCTATGGGATGTTCATTCACCGGTGGTCTTTGCCGTTCTGTCGCCGCAGTGACATTACCTCAGCTCCTAGGGGGATGTTGTTCCCACGGTGCTTCCAATTGTTAATAACCATATCTACATATCTATCTTTTTAACCTAGATTCTACCCATAGGTAAGAGTGTTGGGACTATAGGTTTTTTGTTCCCTCCCTACCCATTATATTAACTACTATTTACGGTTAATTTACACTTCATTACAGACATATCCAGTGTACAGCTGCGCCTGATGAGTGGAAATTATCCACAAAACTCGTCAAGCTTTTATCAATGTTATGTCACAGCAATCATGCGTTTACCATGTGTTTTTTACTTGTTTGAAGCATGAATCAATTATATTTTACTAATCATGTTTGTACATATTTGGGTATATTGCTATTCTATTATTACTTACGTGGAATAATGTTATATTATGTAATTATTTTGAATACTATGTGATTTACCAATCACGTTTATTATAATTCTGTATCTTATCTATTGAGTTGGTACTTTATTACCTTGCATTATGCTCATTTGTGCTAATAAATATTTTATTTACTAATATTGATTGATTCATTCTACCTCAGTCCTACTATCGCTTTTTCCCCATTTCCCCCCTTCTACAGTTTCTTTGTTTTTCCTTGGATCTCAGCTTACCTGTGGTACTTTCCAATGTTGCTGCTTCAAAGAAAATTTACAATTAGCCTAGTCCACCTAGCCAAGCACATTTTCCCCCTATAATCAATATTTCATTAAAAAAATAATTGTAACCCATAAAACATAATTCTGACTTGGTATAGTTTGGTCCTGATTAACCAGTCATTATCTAGTTTATATTATTACCTAGGCAGCCTATACCAAATAATTTCCTGAATGAATCGTGTCTGTGGAATGATTTTCACTAACTCACGGCACCATTTATCATTTATCTTACCCTTTACTCTTGCTATAGTATGTCAATATGTATTCGTTTACACTCACCTCCATCTTTGTCTTGATGTTGGTACAGCGACGTCATAAAGGTCACTGAGGAATACTTTAAATTCTTTTATTATTTATAACCCTGATTCAAATGCAAGAGTGTTTTTTTTGTACATTAAGTGGAGACCTATATTAAACTTACGATATATTTAAAGCCGTTGTGGAAATTTCCCTTTGTTTCCTGTCTCAGAGACACATGAGGAAGTGAGAAGAAATCTCTCCAAAGAGAAGGACAATCTATTCTTGGGTGTCAATAGAACAAGTGTCTATTCTGGAAGCTTTCACATCTATTCTTGTTCTGGATTTCTCTTCACTTTCTGTCCTATGGACTATGAACAAATAGAGACGGTTCATTTTTCCAACAGGGTCAGGGACACAGACTACAATAGAAACTGGGAAAAGCGTTAACCCCTCCAAAAGTCCATTTAATTAATACTTTTTGCAATTACATCTATTTTTGCTTTTTATTTACTTATTATGCTTATTACAAAAATACAAATCTTATATATTTTTTTCATTTTATTAAGATAAATATGAAATTTTGAATGTAATTACTATGTTAAATGTAAAATACATGTAAAAAATGTTAAATGTAAATACAAGATATTTTTACCTCTTTTAGCTAGCGAGTAAAAAGGTCCAATCCAGAGTAACAGCCTTCTGCAGGCTATCTCTACAACTATAATTATCATGTTTCTAAGTATACATTTTCATTTATTTAACTGTTTATTACAGGTATTTATATAGTGTCAAGCATTTATTCTGTGCTTTACATACCTATGTACTATACAGTCACATCAGTCCCTGCTCTCGAGGAGCTTACAATCTAAGGTCCCTACCTCACAAAAAAAAGGAGCCAATCAGCCAATGGAAAGGAGCCAATCAGGGGCGTTGGTAGGTGGCAAAAAGACCAGGAGCTTCAGCCCAAAGTCGAAGGCTGGCACAGTGGGGGGGCGATGGGCGGGTGTTTCTAGTGGCGCTGGGTTTTTTGGCTGGGCGGTAGGGTTTTTTGGCAGGGGTAAGCTCACTTGCTGGTTGCTGCCTGGCTTACCAGTGCCCATCAATGCTGACCACTAAACTGACCTACCTACCTGACATACACACGCTGACCTACATGACATACATACACTGACCTACCTGACCAAAACTGACCTACACTGACCTACCTGACACACACTGACCTACCTGACCCACACTGACCTACCTAACCCACACTGACCTACACTGACCTACCTGACACACACTGACCCACCTGACATACACTGACCTACCTGACATACATACACTGACCTACCTGACCCACACTGACCTACACTGACCTACCTGACACACACTGACCTACCTGACATACACTGACCTACCTGACATACATACACTGACCTACCTGACACACACTGACCTACCCAACTCACACTGACCTACCTGACATACACTGACCTACCTGACACACACACTGACCCACCTGACATGCACTGACCTACATGCACTGACCTACCTGACACACTGACCTACCTGATATACACACACTGACTGACCTACCTGACCAGGAGGAGACAGACTTTATGTGTCCAGGTCCTGCAGCAGCAGTTCAGCCGTGGTGCTGGTGTGCGAGGCAGCCAGAGGAGAGGAGGAGAGCCGAGCGGGGATCGCTGTGGCACGGCAGCCGCATTGTAATTCCTGTCTTCTGGAGCCTTCTTCCTGTTCCAGTCACAGCAAGCTGGGAGAGGACTGAGGTTGGAGGAGTGCAGGCTCTGGGAGGCGCCGGGGATGCTGCTCAGGGTGGCAGTGTCTTCTCTCTCTCTCTCCGTCCTGGGCTCTTCCCTGTTTGATCCTGCTGCTCTGCACTCCACGCCGCCACTGGACCAGCGGCAGGATGCTCCAGTCCAGGAGTCGCAGGCCAGGCCCCACGAGCACTGGCGCGGAGGAGGAAGAAGTGCAATCCTCCTCTGCTTTGATTGCTGGACAGCGTGGGCACAGTGGGTAGGAAGGAAGTTGCGGCCGTGACGTCACTGGTTGCTAGCTGCTAGGCGGCCCGGGCAACCACTGACCAAAAGTAGAGTCAGGTGGAGGCGGGGGCCAGCGCTACCACGGCTCAGTCCGCCCCTGTCCCCTGCATTCTGGACCAGGACAAGAGACTCTGGGCTATGGGCCCCAGACTCGGGGCTGTAGCCCCAATAGCCACCCCCTAGCGATGCCTATGGAGCCAATTAACCTACAAGTATGTCTTTGGAATGTGGAAGGAAACCGAAGGCCCCACGCAAGCACAGGGAAAAAATGCAAATTCCATGCAGGTAGTGTAATGCTTGGGATTTAAACTGTTGATCTTATTCTTCCAAGTACTGTATTTATCAGCATATAACACGCACTTTTTTCCCCTTAAAATCAGGGGAAAGTCGTGGGTGCGTGTTATACGCTGATCCCCGCTATCGCTATGTGAATGTCGGCGATTGCCGCCGACATTCACATAGCGAGTAGTTTTAAATATGGCGCTGCGGAGTTCGGAGGGACGCCCAGTCCCGCCATTGGACCTGTGTTATGTCCATCATAGGGCGGGACTGGGCGGGACTGTGAGCGGCGCCGGAAAGAGCCGAATACACTCGACTATGTGTATCTCGGCGGCGTTCGTTCAGTTCCGCCGGCGCCGAGTCCCTCCGAACTCCGCGGCGCCATATTTAAAACTACTAGCATGTGTATGTCGGCGGCAGGCGGTGTGCATGGACACTGGGGACAAGGCTGCACTGGGGACAAGGCTGCACTGGGGACAAGGCTGCACTGGGTACAAGGCTGCACTGGGGACAAGACTGCACTGACAAGGCTGCACTAGGGACAAGGCTGCACTGGGGACAGGACTGCACTGGGGACAAGACTGCACTGACAAGGCTGCACTGGGGACAAGGCTGCACTGGGGACAAGGCTGCACTGGGGACAAGGCTGCACTGGGGACAAGACTGCACTGGGGACAAGACTGCACTGACAAGGCTGCACTGGGGACAAGGCTGCACTGGGGACAAGGCTGTACTGGGGACAAGACTGCACTGACAAGGCTGCACTGGGGACAAGACTGCACTGGGGACAAGACTGCACTGACAAGGCTGCACTGGGGACAAGACTCCACTGACAAGGCTGCACTGGGGACAAGGCTGCACTGGGGACAAGAGTGCACTTACAAGGCTGCACTGGGGACAAGGCTGCACTGGGGACAAGGCTGCACTGGGGACAAGGCTGCACTGGGGACAAGACTGCACTGACAAGGCTGCACTGGGGACAAGGCTGCGCTGGGGACAAGGCTGCACTGACAAGGCTGCACTGGGGCAAGGCTGCACTGACAAGACTGCACTGGGGCAAAGCTGCACTGACAAGGCTGCACTGACACTGAAAAGGCTGCAATGACACTAACAAGGCTGCAGATGAACACTGATAAGGCTGCATTGATGGGCATTTTAATGTAAGTTTCTTTTCCTTAAACTTCCCTCCTAAAAGTTTTTTTCCTTAAAATTCTCTCCTAAACTTGGGGTGTGTGTTACACGCCGGCGCGTGTTATACACCGATAAATATGGTAGTTCAAAACTTTTGTTAACCAAATGTTCTTTTCTTGTTCAGATCAGAAACGAGTAGTGGCTGGCAGTACAAAACATTTCTCCCCTATGTCTCGGATAAGTCTCAATATAATGTGAGTAAAAAGCTTACAGTATATCAAATAGAAGATTATGGGTCTGTCAATGTTTAACCACATTTAATCAAACCACTTCTACATTTTGGGCATGTCCATTACTTGCTGCCATTTTTCTCCATCCAACTTCTCTATTTGTTTAGCCGCTGGCCCTTTACAAATCATGGTTTGCTTCTAATGTGTGGATTAATTAAAGGAGAAGCACAGCCAAAGCTTGTTTGGCTTTACTTCTCCTGTAGATCACAAGAGTGCAGTTCGTTTTGTATTCCTGAGACCTGATTTTAGCAGACAGCAGGCTGAAGTCTGCTGTCTGCTGACGTCACAGAGCAGTCCAGGCTTGGGCAAGATCACGACAATGGAGTCAGGATCTTGCCACATGTCTGGACCGCCACCTGGCTCAACCGGCCGCTCCTGCCCCACATCCCAGCACTCCAGTGAGTGTGGGATGGGGACAGAGCAGACAGCAGTGACTAACAATCATCAGCTCTCTGCTCAGGGAGCTGTGAGAACTAAGCCATCTGCGTTGTTGGATTGCTCAGTTCTTAGTGTTAGAGGTGCCAGGGGACAGATGCTACATCGTACCAATGCAGCATCCACCTAGGTAAATATGATTGGGTGGAAAAAAAGTCCATACTTCTCTTTTAATATCAAGGATTAACCACAGTGACCTTCTTACAGGAGCAAGATGCTTGTTTGGAGGGGATATTAAGGCCAGAGCTTGCCCTGGAAAAGTCAAAACAAGGCTGAGAAACAATTATCAATGCTTGTAATACCACCAGCCACCACTAAAGAGAAACTTATCAAAATCTAGATGATTGGACCTGTATGTAGTCTTGCATACAATCTGGTGCCCTTTAAAGCTGGCCATAGATGGGTTTGCAGGAAAGGAAATTGCTTGATTCCCCCAGCAACACAGTCACTCTCAGAAGGGGGGGGGGGTGCAGGGAGCCGTCCCAGCCAGGAGATCACACAATTGTTTTTGCTAGCGGCTCTAGCCGCTGGCAGTAATTACAAGGAAAATCAGACCTACTGGTTATACTCAAGTTGTTCAATTGATCAACTTGGGTACAATCAGCCTACCCATACATGGTTCGAATCTCGGCCGGTCCCTGCTAAACCTCTATTCCCCCATCCACACACTTGATATGGAAGGGGAAGTCACCCACACTGAGTTATTGTATTGTGAGATGACTTCCCCGCCATCAGAATATACTGATCAGTGCTGCAGGCTAAATCTGGCGGTGCAGATTGTACAGGTATCTGAAAGGGCGGTTGTACAGAAGTTGATCGACTTCTGTAAAATCACCTTGCCTAAACATGGTTCGAAATTCAGTTGGTCCCTGCTGGACCAGTAGAATTTTGATCCATGTATGGCTGGCTTTACTGTTTTAAGGAGTACCATTTTATTCTGTTGATGGGAGCACACCAAAAATTCCAGAAAGTTTGTACGCTTGTTTGTACTTATCCTGCTGGTTTTGTAGTCACCAGGGCCAGTGCTACCACTAGGTAAACTAGGCAGCTGCCTAGGGTGCACTGCTGCCAGGGGGCGCCTGGCCACTGGTGTTCCTACTCTCTTCTCTCTGCAACAAGCAACTAAGTCTCAGCATCACCAGGCAGCCGCCGCTATGTTCGCACATAGTGTCAGAGGCGCAGCGGCAGAGGAGGACTGTGTCTGTGTCCCGACTCCCAAATGAATGGAAGCAAGCAAACCTTCATTGATGGGCACTTGTAGGCTGAATTTGATGGGCGCTGGTAGGCTGTATTGATGGGCGCTGGTGAGGATGTATTTGATGGGCGCTGGTGAGGCTGCATTGGTTGGGCGCTGGTGAGGCTGCATTTTTTGGGCGCTGGTGAGGCTGCATTTGATGGGCGCTGGTGAGGCTGTATTGATGGGCGCTGGTGAGGCTGTATTTGATGGGCGCTGGTGGGGCTGCATTTGTTGGATGCTGGTGAGGCTGCATTTGATGGGCGCTGGTGAGGCTGTATTGATGGGCGCTGGTGAGGATGCATTTTATGGGCACTGGTCAGGCTACATTTGATGGGCGCTGGTGAGGCTGTATTTGATGGGCGCTGGTGAGGCTGCATTTGATGGGCACTGGTGAGGCTGCATTTGATGGGCACTGGTGAGGCTGTATTGATGGGCGCTGGTGAGGCTGTATTGATGGGCGCTGGTGAGGCTGTATTGATGGGCGCTGGTGAAGCTGCATTTGATGGGCACTGTGAGGCTGTATTGATGAGCGCTGGTGAGGCTGTATTGATGGGCGCTGGTGAGGCTGCATTTGACGGGCGCAGGTGGGCTGCATTTGAAGGACGCTTCATTAAAAGGGTGGTGTATACATGGGCAGGGCAAAGGGGGTGGAGTCAGGGGTGGGGTCAATGGGAAGGGGGCGGAAAAATAAGGTTTCGCCTAGGGTGTCAAAAATCCTTGCACCAGCCCTGGTAGTCACTGTGCCTGAAAGATTCTTTTGATAGCTTGTGAGGTGACAGTTGGTTAACCTTATCTAAACACAAGCCTACAGGATTCTCTTGGGGATTGGTTATCAACTAGATGTTAATTCCTTCAATTTCCTGACCCAAGCTGTCTATTCAGATTTGAAATCATGAACATTTGTCTAAACTACCGACCACTGAATTAAGAAAATATCTGTAATATCATCATACTTCTATATTTTATTTTTTGTCACAATAAATAATTCCCGGAGTTGATGCATGTAACTGCTACATCTTTGAAGTGTTGCATTGCCTTTTTAGCCTACTTGAAGCCTCATATATACCCCAGGCATTTTCACACAGTGTGGTTCTGCTAATGTTTCAATTAGCAATGTTAAAAGTGTTATTCATTAATCTTTCATGCTACATCAAATGTATATCTCCTCAGGGGCCACTTGTTATTAGTTTACTAGAGGTAAAAGGGTGTATTATAAGCATTGATTGCTGCAATACAATATGTCACCCAAATATAGGGTCAGAGGCAGGGGCGGCCCGTCCATTAAGGGCGCATGGGTGCCGTCCCCTATCTCCAGCCACCCCCCCCCTATATGACTAATGGATAGATTCATGCATAGCATGAATCTATACATGGACGTTGCTGCCACCCCCTATTCAGGTGTCCGGCCCCTTTTCGGACGCCGGTCGTCTGAATTCCAGCGGTGCGGGTGTTTTTTAAGCACCTGATTATAGCCATAGGCTCTAATAGGCTTAAAAAATGTGGACTTGGAGCGCAGAGCATTGCGCTCGCAATCCACCCAGGTGCATTAGAAAAGCAAACATTTGCTTTTCTAACACGGAACCGCCTCTCTGCCAATCAGGTAGTTCAGGTCTAATACCCATCACCTGATTGGCTGAAGGCACAGGCTCCCCTGTTGGACGCCTAGCAGAACAGAACAAGAGAGGAGGGGGAAGCATGAAGGACACAGAAGCCGTTCCACAGCTCACCGCCGTCACCCGCTGCCTGGCCCGCCACCAAGATGGGGTAAGTTCCGGGCAGACAGCATATGATGGGCATAAGTGGCTGCATATGATGGGGCACAAGAGGCTGCATATGATGGGCACACGTGGCTGCATATGATGGGCACAAGCGGCTGCATTTGATGGGCACAAGTGGCTGCACGTAATGGGCACAGTGGCTGCATTTGATGGGCACAAGTGGCTGCATATGATGGGGCACAATTGGCTGCATATGATGGGGCACAAGTGGCTGCATATGATGGGGCACAAGTGGCTGCATATGATGGACACAAGTGGCTGCATATGATGGACACAAGTGGCTGCATTTGAAGGGCAAAAGTGACTGCATTTAATTGGCACAAGTGGTTGCATTTGATGAGCACAAGTGGCTGAATATGACAGGCACAAGTGGCTGCATATGACGGGCAAAAGTGGCTGCATTTGATGGGCACAAGTGGCTGCATATGATGGGCACAAGTGGCTGCATATGATGGGGCACAAGTGGCTGCATATGATGGGCACTAATGGCTGCATATGATGGGGCACAAGTGGCTGCATGTGATGGGCACAAGTGGCTGCATATGATGGGCAAAATTGGCTGTATTTGATGGGCACAAGTGGCTGCATTTGACAGGAACAAGTGGCTGCATTTAATGGGCGCAGTGGCTGCATATGATGGGGCACAAGTGGCTGCATTTGACGGGCACAAGTGACTGCATATGATGAGCACAAGTGGCTGCATTTGATGGGCACAAGTGGCTGCATATGAGGGGTGCAGTGGCTGCATATGATGGGGCACAAGTGGCTGCATTTGATGGGCACAAGTGGCTGCATATGATGGGCACAGTGGCTGCATATGATGGGGCACAAGTGGCCGCATATGATGGGCACAAGTGGCTGCATTTGATGGGCACAAGTGACTCCATATGATGTGCACAGGTGGCTGCATTTGATGGGCACAAGTGGCTGCATATGATGATGCACAAGTGGCTGCATATAATGGGCATACGTGGCTGCATATGATGTGCACAATGGCTACATACGATGGGCACAAGTGGCTGCATTTGATGGGCACAAGTGGCTGCATATTATGGGGCACAATTGGCTGCATTTGATGGGCACAAGTGGCTGCATTTAATGGGCACAAGTGGCTGCATTTGATGGGCAAAAATGGCTGCATTTGATGAGCACAAGTGGCTGAATATGACATGCACAAGTGGCTGCATATGATGGGCACAAGTGGCTACATTTGATGGGCACAAGTGGCTGCATATGATGGGCACAAGTGGCTGCATATGATGGGGCACAAGTGGCTGCATATGATGGGCACTAATGGCTGCATATGATGGGGCACAAGTGACTGCATATGATGGACACAAGTGGCTGCATTTGATGGGCACAAGTGGCTGCATATGATGGGCAAAAGTGGCTGTATTTGATGGGCACAAGTGGCTGCATTTGACAGGAACAAGTGGCTGCATTTAATGAGCGCAGTGGCTGCATATGATGGGCACAAGTGGCTGCATTTGACGGGCACAAGTGACTCCATATGATGTGCACAGGTGGCTGCATTTGATGGGCACAAGTGGCTGCATGTGATGGTGCACAAGTGGCTGCATATAATGGGCATAAGTGGCTCCATATGATGCGCACAATGGCTGCATATGATGGGCACAAGTGGCTGCATTTGATGGGGCAGAAGTGGCTGCATATGATGGGGCACAAGTGGCTGCATATTATGGGGCACAACTGGCTGCATTTGATGGGCAAAAGTGGCTGCATTTAATGGGCACAAGTGGCTGCATATGATGGGCACAAATGGCTGCATTTGATGAGCACAAGTGGCTGAATATGATGGGCACAAGTGGCTGCATATGACGGGCACAAGTGGCTGCATTTGATGGGCACAAGTGGCTGCATATGATGGGCACAAGTGGCTGCATATGATGGGGCACAAGTGGCTGCATATGATGGGCACTAATGGCTGCATATGATGGGGCACAAGTGACTGCATATGATGGGCACAAGTGGCTGCATGTGATGGGCACAAGTGGCTGCATATGATGGGCAAAAGTGGCTGTATTTGATGGGCACAAGTGGCTGCATTTCACAGGAACAAGTGGCTGCATTTAATGGGCACAGTGGCTGCATATGATGGGGCACAAGTGGCTGCATTTGATGGGCACAAGTTACTGCATATGATGTGCACAAGTGGCTGCATTTGATGGGCACAAGTGGCTGCATATGATGGGCGCAGTGGCTGCATTTGATGGGCACAAGTGGCTGCATATGATGGGCGCAGTGGCTGCATATGATGGGCGCAGTGGCTGCATATGATGGGGCACAAGTGGCTGCATATGATGGGCACAAGTGGTTGCATTTGACGGGCACAAGTGACTCCATATGATGTGCACAGGTGGCTGCATATGATGGGGCACAATTGGCTGCATATGATGGTGCACAAGTGGCTGCATATGATGGGCACAAGTGGCTGCATTTGATGGGCACAAGTGGCTGCATATGATGGACACAAATGGCTGCATTTGATGGACACAAGTGGCTGCATATGATGGGGCACAATTGGCTGCATTTGATGGTCACAAGTGGCTGCATTTAATGGGCACATGTGGCTGCATATGATGGGCACAAGTGGCTGCATTTTATGGGAACAAGAGGCTGCAATTGACGGGCACAAGTGGCTGCATTTGATGGACACAAGTGGCTGCATATGATGGGCTCAAGTGGCTGCATATGATGGGCACAAGTGGCTGCATATGATGAGCACAAGTGGCTGCATTTGATGGGTAAAAGTGGCTGCATATGATGGGCACAAGTGGCTGCATTTGATTTGCACAAGTAGCTGCAAATGATGGGCAAAAGTGGCTGCATGTGATGGGCACAATGGCTGCAGATGATGGCACAGTGGCTGCATTTAATAGGCGCAATGGCTGCATTTGATGGGCACAATGGCTGCATTTGATGGGCACAGAGAGGCTGCAATTGATGGGGGTTTTATTTTTTTGTTTGTTTGCACCCCCAAAAGTTTTGAGCACCAGCCGCCACTGGTTAGAGGTCACGGGCACACCAGACTTATAAGAAAATCTATGGTCACAGCATATACTTTGTTTTTATAACATCAGCATTGTAATGTGGACATAAATACTACTTAGGATCTCTACTCTGGCTACCCTGATCTTATTCAGTGGATTCTGCTGAAGGGTGAGGCTGGAAGCGAGTCCGTCCTGGAAGCAAGCACACTGTGAGGGCATAAAAGACATTCCAGTAACCACACAGAAAACCAAGCTGTGTATCAAGCAGATAATAACAGCCTCAGCTCACTCCATCTAGGCCACATCCTCCAACACATTTCGCCCCACCCTGGAGCTTAATCCATGATTAGGCTCTGGGGCTGGGTGAAACACGTTGGAGGGTGTGGCCTAGACAGAGTGAGATGGGGCTGCTATTATCTGCTTGATACACAGCTTGGTTTGGTGTACACCAGAATACCTTCTTTTCTCTCAAATCAGCATTGTAATAGCAATACAAGCAATAGTTGTTTTAGGCAATTCAATATAAGCTTACTTAGAAAATCTTCTTTCATGTGTGCCTGTCTGCTGGCTATCTCTTCCTACAGCTTCGTGGATTACCTGCAAGCTTCGCAGCTTCTGCTCTGCTGTTTGCTTTTAATTTTTAAGGACTACATATCTCATGGTACCTTGCTGCCTGCAGCTGTGATTCTGGTACTGACTACTTCTCTTGAAACTCCTCCTCTCAGCACCTCTGTAAATCAGAAGGCAGGCTCTGTGAAATGTGTGACACAGCAGTGCCTACCCACAGAGTATAATTACTACGGGTCACAGAATTCAAGGAAGTAAATGTGTGGGGATCTTCACAAAGTGATTTTACAAACTTCAAAATCATTCAGATTGACAGTAGGCTAGATTACCTCCACAGAAAATCCAAATGTTCGGGGTGTAAAGAAACATAGTACAAGCAGAATTGACATGGGCTTTGTCAACACATGGCCAACGTTTCAAAGATTTTCACAAACTTTCAAGATAGCCACCTCTGCAAATGAAGATAGCCACCTCTGCATCATTCAGTTCTTGGCCTCATTATTTAATTATCATCTGAGAAGAAATCAGTGGGCTGATTTTGGGAATTGTTAGACTCGCTTGCTTATGTTGACATAACAGAAAAGCAATACTACCAAACTATCTTCTATATCCAAGCAAGATGAAGGTGAGCAAGGAGCACCAGATGCCACAACAAGTTCTCAACATCCCTCTCAATGTCTAGTGGTGGTAAAGGTAATGGCAAATCTGATGAGTGTCAGTCAAGATTGGAGATCCAGTCAATGTGACACTAAACAATATCCTTCAAAAATAATCCAAAACGGCTTTGTCTTTCTGTCTCCTTGTAAAATCTTTTGTGAGAAACTGAAATTCTCTTTTTCGCCTCACTTCCATTTGTCTGGAAAAAAAACAGTGCGGTCATAGTCCATAGTGTATCTTGGAAGCAAGCAAAAAAGAATGGCTACGTTACTACATGCAGCGGGATCATGGAGAACAAACATAGACAACCTATAACAGTAAGTTGGATCACAACAGCAAAAAACAGCAATTTGGAGATTTGGAGGAGGCCGAAAACAATAGAAGGTACTTTTTTGAAGAGGGCAGCCACCAGCAAAAGGGACACTTCTCATTAAACTGAGTCTCATTATTTAGGAAATTGGCCATAAAAACTATTGCTTTCTTCTGTCCTCTACAGGTTTGTCTGGTGTACATCTATGTAGTCCTG
This sequence comes from Lithobates clamitans, assembly GCA_037952925.1. Classification (NCBI taxonomy): domain Eukaryota; kingdom Metazoa; phylum Chordata; class Amphibia; order Anura; family Ranidae; genus Lithobates; species Lithobates clamitans. The sequence goes on along the minus strand of JBBGZY010001374.1, from coordinate 106,715 downwards.
AAGTAGCTGGAATGGAAAGATGGACAGGTGGAATACTAGGCTTCATTCACAAAGTGGTACCTACCGCTTTAAGAAATATGGAGTTTCTGTAATAGGGAAAGGAAATCTATTGCGGCAATTATTATAATACATTAATGGGTGTAACAATAGATTATATACTTTAGTGTAAAATGTGGACGATGTATCTGTTTACGGAGATTGTATACCCTTTTTGAGGTGTTGTACGTTATATACCTTATATGTATGCTTTACTTAGGAATAAACATGTTCTTTAAAAAAAAAAAGAAATATGGGGTATTTATCTCATGAATCTATGCCAGTTTTTATTGCTAATAAAGACATAAAGAGGTTTAAACAGTAGAAATATGCCAACTCACTAAGTCAGTGCAGTCCCTGCAGCATATGTATTAATACAAAAGAAAAAAAGGTGACTAGAATACCAATCAAAGGGATGCTTCTTTGACAGAACACATGTGGTGTATCAAAAACAAAAAAGTCCAATTAAGTAAATACAAAATATCTTTATAAATGACACATATCGAATAAAAATAGTATCACAAATCATACACATATATTAATACCCTTCTTCCACCATTAAAAAAATTACAACATATCATTGGACTTCCCACACATAATACGAGATTAATACACACAATCTGTGTAGCAATTCATTGGTTAATAGCATTCCATTGGAAATCCCCTTCAATTTCTCTAGAGCATTTGAAAACCAGAATCAATACTATTAATCTTATGGAAAAAATATTCCACACAAAACAGAATACCATGCATATATATGATAAAAAATGGGACCCTTGGGTTAAACACGCCACATTCTTTTTTATTCCAGTTTGAGATCTACTAGTTACAAGAAACAAGCTTATCGTATATGTTGTTTTGTAGATCACAAGCTAAAAAATTGTAATATCACTGACCATAAACTATAGCTAAATATATTTACCTTATTGTATACTATTTTTCTAATTTTCCATATCCCCTTCAATTTCTCTAGAGCATTTGAAAACCAGAATCAATACTATTAATCTTATGGAAAAAATATTCCACACAAAACAGAATACCATGCATATATATGATAAAAAATGGGACCCTTGGGTTAAACACGCCACATTCTTTTTTATTCCAGTTTGAGATCTACTAGTTACAAGAAACAAGCTTATCGTATATGTTGTTTTGTAGATCACAAGCTAAAAAATTGTAATATCACTGACCATAAACTATAGCTAAATATATTTACCTTATTGTATACTATTTTTCTAATTTTCCATATGTACAATTTATTATTATTGTAATTATTCCAGCATATATTGTGTATTTTTGTACTACCTTTTGTACCAAATAAAAAAAGTTTGTAAACAACAAAAAAAAAATACAACATTGTCTTTTTTTATTGGTGAAAGAAGGGTATTTATATATGTGTGTGATTTTTGATAGCATTTTATTTCAATATTTAACATTTCTAAAGATATTATGTATTTACCTAAAGTATGCCTAAAGGAAAAACTTTTTTTTTTAGTTTTGGATAGGGTGGAAAGGTATTAGAACACCTATTAGGTTTCTATTGCTGTCTGTCCTCATTAGGGAGATTCACCCTCTCTATTTGTCCTGTTTTCCATTGTCATTGAAAGTGAGAGTAAAAGAAAATCCCAAATTTGGGGTTGTTCCCAAGAAAAATAATAGACGGGACATCTTCCAATGGGGACACTAGTTCTGGTGGCCTGGGGGACCCCAAGGGATTCCCCTAATTTGCAGGGATTTCTTCTCACTTCCTGTTTTGGCAATGGAACAGGAAGTGAAGGTAAATCTCTGCAATGGGATACAGAAGGCAAATAATAAAAATAAAACTGACAGGGGTTCTAACCCGCCATTACTCTATCCAAAATGAAAACGAAAGATTTGCCTTTAGTTACATTTTCAAGCAGCCTTTCTCAACTTTTTTCAACACAAAGGGAATCCTTAAAAAATCATGATACATTAGTATTATGTTTAGTGGGAAGAATGCACCTTACACTTATGGCCACTGGAAAGAATTACATACTCACAGATTGCTAAAAAGATCAATTATGTCAGTGGGAACTTGTCAGTGGGAAGATATCTCTAAAAATAATTGTGAAAAAGTAAAGTCCCCACTACATATAACATATGGTCTAACAAGTGATTAGACCATTGTCATATGCATGGAAATTGTATTATGTTTGGAGTGATTGGGAGGTTTTTTTGCGGCAAATGATGGATGTGCTCGTATATTCACAAAAAGTCTCTAAAAATACACCAAAATGACAGGAGAAAGAAAGTATATTTTATTAAATGTAATTAGGTGAATTTACTAAATGTAATGGGATGGATTTACGAAAAGGCACATAGACAGAGCGCTTTGCAAGTGCAGTTGCTCCAGAGCTTAGTAAATGAGGGGGAGCACCGCTGACTTCCATCATTCAATCATGTGCAAGCAAAAAATGCTGTTTTTTTTCCTTGCAAGTGATTGGATATTCTTTGTAAAGTGAAGCTTTACCCCATGACGCTCTGGAGCAACTTGCAAAGTACGCAGTCTATTTGCCTTAAAGTTGAACTATAGGCAAAACTTTTTTTTTTTTGGATAGAGTAAGGAAGAGTTATAACCCCTGTCATTGGAAGATTTCCTCTCTATTACTTTTCTGGGGTCAACCCAACATTTGGGATTTTCTTTTACTTTCACGTTCAATGATAATGGTAAACAGGACAAATAGAGAGGGTGAATTTCCCTAACGGGGGGCACAGAGAGCAATAAAAACCTGACAGACATTCTAATCCACCTCCACTTTATCCAAAACTAAAAAAAAAAGTTTTTTCTTTAGTTTTACTTTAGATAACTCAACCCCAATGATTTCCATATTTAGGTTTATATGCATTACTTTTGAGAGAACTGATCCAAAAAGGCCGAGACTACTCGAAATTGGCTAATATATTTTTACATTCCCCTAATACCACATGCCTGGACCACTACTTAATTACAGTATGCATTTAATTATTTAATTCTTTCTGTGAATTGAGTATAACGCTTTTCCATGCATTATTCACTGAGCGTTTTCAGCGTTTTGTGATAAATACCGCAAAATGGGGTAGTGAGTTGATAGCTTCAGAATCGCATGTGATATTTAGGGGAAAATGTATCCGGACACCTAAATAATGTTTTAGTGAATGTAGCCCACCGTGAATTCTGTGTAGATTAATTAAAAAATGCCCTACACTTGCACATTACATAGCATACATTATTATTATTATTTAATATTATTTTACAGGATTTATTTAGCGCCAACAGCATACATATAGCCAACATGTTGATGAAGGACACTGTACAAGTACAAGCTGTAGTAAAGTCTTTAAAAAGAAAAAAAAAAGTCCCCCTGCAAGTTAATAGCACAATGTGCTTGTGCTAGTATGCCCGCATGACAGACTTACCTGTAAAGGGATCCCTCCAGTGGCACGCTGTTACCACTGACAGGGCTTCCATCTTCACCCGGTCTTCCTTCCGTATTTGAGGGCTCCGGCCGTTTGAATGGCCGAGCCGTGATGAGATCACAGGAGTCATAGCCGCAGGACAGCGTACTGGACAGATGGCCCATTCAGAGTACCCTCAAATTAGAGCGCAGTGCGCATGCACCGGTGGTGTCACCGGCTGCAGAAACTGTGAATAGCTCTTAAACGGTGCACATTTAGGAGATATTCATTGTACTTACAAGTAAACTTTATTATGAGCTTACCTGTAGGTACAAATGACCAAGCAGCATTTACTACCGCTTTAATTATAGCTGTCCTTTAAAGCCCCACTACACACTATCAGATTTTCTGCTGATTTTTGTCTTCAGATTTACCAAAACCATGTAATATGAGGTCAAACCTTAAGAGTTTCAATTTGTATGAAATCAGGCATGGTTTTGGTAAATCTGAAGACCAAAATCAGCAGAAAATCTGATAGTGTGCATGGGGCTTAAGGATGCCTTTTACTTTGTAGCTTAATAACGTTTCCCAATACAATGATGAAATACAATTTTCCTTTTTCAAATTATTATTAAAACGGCTGAATTTAAGCCTGTTTAATCTTCTGCTGAATGGTTAACTCCAAAGTATACACATTTCTGTTAGCTTTGCTTTTCTGTTAGATCCTCGGAATATAATGAGGACAATGGAAGCATTCAGCATTGCAATGGTGCAAAGTAAGCAAACATGATGAATGCTACAGGGTTAAATGATGTGTCGAAAAATACACATGAGAAGACAAATGTATTTCTGTACAATTCCATGCAGATTTCTTTTGGTAATTTTAGTCTACTTCAAAGTGTTTCCTAGTCAAATGTAAGCATGTTTATTTAGTGAAGTGAGAAAAAAAAATCTACGATGTATAATGTTGAGCTGACATAGCAATAATGATTTACTAAATGTCATGCTTAGTCAAACACCTTATCTGATCGTTTGCTAGAAGAGTTTTAAGGATCCCCACATCCGAAAGACACTATGAGTAATATGTTCAACATAATGACTATCATCTTTCATGTTTTCGCTGGTTGCTTCACTATTGCTTTGGGAAGCTATAGTACAGCTTCTATGAATGGAGGGTGGAAAGGGCAGCATGGTCGGCATTCTTGACAAGTGCCTATGACAGGTCATGCGGCTGTATGAACCCCCACAGCACTGAAAGACTACTGCTGGGTATGGGGGGGGGGGGGGGCAGAGGACTTCAGATTTCAACTAAGGCCTCATGTACACTGCTGCTGGTAAATGGACGTTTAGGAGCAGTTGGGCATTTTTTTCAACTTCTCCTATACTCTCCTCTATGTTATCGTATCAGTACATGTACACAGGGTCGTTTATAGTCGTTTCTAGGCAGTTGGGTTTAGAGGCTTTTTTTGGAACACCAAAAAATGGGTTCAGACGCTTAGTTTAGAGGCATTTCAAGTGCCAAACGCTTCTAAACTCGGTAACTCACGTTTAGCCGCGTTTCATTTACAGGCGTTTTTACTTTTTGGCTATTTAAAAAAAAAAAAAATGTTTTCTTTAAAACACTTCTAAACGCAAACACAGCAAAATGCGACATGTAAACGCAGCAAAATGGACATTTTAACCACTTCCCGCCCACCCACGTCATATGACGTCGTGGACTTTGAGCGGGTATATCTGAATGATGCCTGTAGTTACAGACATCATTCAGATATTGCCGGTTTCAGCCGGCGAATTTCTACACCATAGGAATGATCATAGCGGCCGTTCAGCCGCTTGATCGTTCTTACGGGAGGCGAGAGTGGACGTCCCCCCCTCCCGCCGCCCTCCGGTGCTTGTTCCGACTCACCGTTACGATCGATGAGGCGGAGAGCGGATCCGCCTGCACCGGATGTAGATCATAGAGATTTCCGGCGGACCAGATGGTCGCCGGAGTCTCTATGATCGTCGGAGGCCGGGCGCGATGTTATGACATCACGCCCGGCCTCTCCATTCAAAAAAATGGCGCCGTTTCGGCTGGGAAGAGGTGATCGTTTTATTTTTTTTTTATTTCAGGCTTCCCAGCCTAGTGGTGAGATATGGGGTCTTATTGACCCCATATCTCACTATTAAGAGCACCTGACATGTCATATTGCTATTACAAGGGATGTCTACATTCCTTGTAATAGGAATAAAAGTGATCAAATTTTTTTTTTTTCAAAAAAGTGTCAAAATAAAAAAAAGAAAATATAATTGACAATAAAAAACAAAAAAAAATTTTTTAAAAAGCGCCGCTGTCCCCGTGTGCTCGCACGCAGAAGCGAGCGCATACGTAAGTCCCGCCCACATATGAAAACGGTGTTCAAACCATACATGTGAGGTATCGCCGCGAATGTTGGAGCGAGAGCAATCATTTTGTCCCTAGACCTCCTCTGTAACTCAAAACATGTAACCAGTAAAAAAATTTCAAGCGTCGCCTATGGGGATTTTTAAGTACCAAACATTGGCGCCATTCCACGAACGTGTGCAATTTTGAAGCGTGACATGTTAGGTATCTATTTACTCAGCATAACTTCTTCTTTCACAATATGCAAAAACATTGGGCTAACTTTACTGTTTTGTTTTTTCTTTAAAACACAAAACTGTTTTTTTCCCAAAAAAAACACGTTCAAAAAATTCCTGCGCAAATACTTTGTGAGATAAAAAGTTGCAACAACCGCCATTGTATTCTCTAGGGTCTTTGCTAAAAAAAACATATATAATGTTTGGGGGTTCTGTGTAATTTTCTAGCAAAAAAATGATGATTTTTACATGTAGGAGAGAAATGTCAGAATTGGCCTGGTAGGCAAGTGGTTAAATGTGGGTTACTATCTGTCAAGTTAAATTGTTCAGGAGAGGTTGTAAAAACGTCTGTGTACATGAAGTCTTAGAAAGCAACCACCAACGCAAGAGACAGCTCTCGGTGAATGTTAGTAATGTCCCTTGCTGAATACAGCAAAAACAAAACAAAAAAACAAAAAAAACAAACAAACCTAATGCTCGGTACACACGATCCGATTATCGGACGAATGATCGTCCGTTTTTTTTTGTATGCTAATCTGATGTCGAATCTGATGAGTTTACTAAAGTCACGAAAATTCCCGTACGACAGCATAAAAATTCGGAAGTGATGTCATATGTTGTAATGCATTTGTATTGAATTTTCGAATGATAGGTGTACTGATTAAACGAAAATCGTACGATCTGGCATTGTACGAAAAAAATTTCTGTGCATGTCCGAATAATATCGGATGAACTGTCCTGATCGGCTCTCGAAAGCTCTGTACTAACGTTTCGATTATCGTACGATCGATTCGAATGCGGAATTTTTCGTACGATTTTCGGATCCTGTGTACGGGGCTTTAGGCTTTAACATAATGCACGTTAACACTTGCCATAACACACACTGAAGCGTGCATTGACGCACTGTAACAAATCATTTAAGTGCGAATGGGCCCTTAAAATTTCTACTTGCTAATAAAATCTATTTTTCTGTGTATAAACCTAACAGCATAAAGATACAATGATTTCCTGCACAATAAATTGTTGTATGCAGACTGTAAATTATGTTTGCTCTAGCTGGTGTTTTGGCAACAATGTAATTACTAGTTGGCAACTGTTCATTAGATGAAATTATTTGTAAAGGAAGAAGGTGATGTTATTTATATACTTTATATATTCAAATGATTATTTTCTCGAGACGTGTCATCTTCAGCTACAAGGAAATTGAATAGTTCATTGGAAAAGACATTATTTTGTCACTAATAAAGATACTTGTCATGAGGAGAGGAAGTACAGACAATATGTTGTTGTTATGGTTGCCTATTATGCTGGCTCATTGACTTCAGTCAATGGCCAAAAAAGTATGTAGATTGTGAGTACTGACTTCACTTAACTCTGTTGTAAAATAGTTTTATAGGGAGTCGCAGTGACAAACAGGCATCTTGCATTTTCAGAGGGAGGCCACCAATATGGCCCATGTATTTTTCACTTATCAGTTATACGTTAAAGTGTTACTAAACCCACAACAGTAAAATCAGTCTGTATATGCAGCATAGCATGCTTGTTAGACTCACTGTGGAACCTAAGGGGTTAATCCTCCACATTGTGAAAAAGCCTGTTTGATCCTGTCTTCTCTGATCCTCCCCTTCTCCTAATAGTACCGAGCCTTGGCGGAACTCTGCACATGCTCAGTTTGGTGTGTATTGCTAGAAAGTTTTTCTTTTCTTGGAAGGGTGCATGTGATCAGCACAGGGCCAATCAGCACTCTCCAGACAGAGGGTCAGGGGTCCTGCAGCCTCATAGGACAATCAGAGGAGAATAAAAACTTCTTCTACAAGCTTTAACCAGTGCTCAGCCAGTCACTGAAAGTCACAAAACTGCTATATACTGCTGATGAGAAAAGGTATTTAGCAGCTTAAACTTACTAAAATAATTGCATCTCCATGTTCTGGGCAGTGCCAGTACAAGGTCATCCAGCGCCCAGGGCGAAGGTGGCAAAGTGTGCCCCCCCTTTTACCTGGGAGGAGGGGGCAGGGCTAATATGTAAATGTATGAAATGTTTGTTGTATGCACTGAAATAGTACCAATTGTTGTGGTACACTGCAGCAAACTGAAGCACACATATGGGTTTAACAGTAGTGGAGATAAAACAATGTCCCTGTGTCAGTGATGTTATCTAAAGGAAAAAATGTTCCTGTGCCAGCAGTGCTGCTAAGAGAAAAAATGGTGCTGCATCACTAGTGTTACTCTGAGGACGGTGGTCAGTGGGATGAAGTGTAAGGATGGGCAGTTGGGCTGCTCTGAGGGGTGCATGAAACTAGAGATTCTAGGGGGTCATTTTATTTTTTGCTGTGGACTCAAAGCAAAGCGTTGTGGTCATGGCATGTGTACAGAACAGCTGTATCACCTTGTTCAGGTCAGTGGTGTGGTAAAAACTTGGCTCAGCTGCTTGCTTTTAGCACCCTTGGCCCACCTATGTGAAGGAACACAACAAGGGCCATGTTAAGACTTGTGTTTGGGGGTGTCAAAAACAGGTGGCTAAGATTTGCCTTTCTTTACTGCCTCTCAACTACCCACTCCCTCTCCCCACCCTAAACAAGCTGCAAAGGCAGTCATATAGGGGGGATATGCATGCGTGGCAAAAATGACAAAGTTGTATCCCCTGTCACATTTGACAGGCAGGCATCCCACTGAACATGATCTATGTGAATGGGGCTGAGCTACAGCCCCTTCACAACACCATGCAAATGCATGTGATTTTGGAACGTGTTGCAGGATTTAAGTTAAGGTTAAAAATAGACTTGGAGGAGGCGACATAATGCCTTCTCTCTGTCAGTCAAACAATCTCTGAAAAGCAATCCAATGCAAATCACTTTTCAGGGGGCCATTGCAATTGTATTCTGGGATGGATTTACTGGAGAGTGCAAAATCTGGTGCAGCTCTCCATAGAAATCAATCAGCTTTCAGGCCGGGTTCACGCTGGTACGACATGACAGTCGTACCACTTTGGATTCAACTTTGCCCTGCGACTTGAAGTCCGACATGCAGAAGAGAAGATCCAGAGAGGGGAGAAGAACCGGCAGAGGCAGAAGACATCAGCGGAGGAGGCAAAAGAGCCGGAGAGGGGAGAAAAAGCCGGAAGAGACGCCAGGGCTGCTTAATAAATTACTTTAAAAACCTTTGTACTGTGTTTTATTTTTGACACTTTTTTTTTAGGTGAATGGTTAGGGGTACAATGTACCCCATACCCATTCACATAGGATGGGGGGCCGGGATCTGGGGGCCCCCTTGTTAAAGAGGGCTTCCAGATTCCGATAAGCCCCCTGCCCACAGACCCCGACAACCAACGGCCAGGGTTGTCGGGAAGAGGCCATTGTCCTCATCAACATGGGGACAAGGTGCTTTGGGGCGGGGGGCGCAGGGCCCCTCTGCCCCAAAGCACTCACCCCCCATGTTGAGGGCATGCGGCCTGGTATGGTTCAGGGGGGGCACTCGCTCGTCCCCACCCCCTTTCCTGACCTGCCAGGCTGTGTGCTCGGATGAGGGTCTGGTATGGATTGGGGGTGTGGGGTATGGTTGCCACCTCATCCCTTTAAACCCGAACACATATGAATTGCACAGGTTCTGTGCTGATTAAGGTGGTAATTAAACTCACTTGGTGCCTTATCTGCATTTAATTAGCCTCAGAACCTGTGTAATTCAAAGGTGTTCGGGTTTAAAGGGATGAGGTGACAACTCTAGTGTGGGGTTCCCCTTAAAATCCATACCAGACTGAAGGGTTTGGTATGCTCTTGGAGGGGACCACCATGCCATTTTTTTTTTTATATTTGGCGTGGGGCTCCCCTTCAAGATCATCAGAGCACAAGTCGCATACCAAAGTCAAGATTTTGATCAGTCAAGACGGTCCAACTTTGATCCGACTTTAGTGATATTCAATGGGCTGAAGTAGGATCAAAGTTGAACCAAAGTAGTGCAGGAAGCATTTTCAAAGTCGGATCGACTTGTGTTGGTCCAGTTAAGACGGCTCCCATAGGGAAACATTGATTTTCACACATCATGCGACATGAGCTCCCAATGTCGGAGCATTTGTCATACGAGTGTGAACCCGGCTGCAGGTTTTTTTTTTTTGTCAAAGCTTAATTGAACAAGTTGCAGTTAGAAGCTGATTGGCTATCATGCACAGCTGCACAAGATTTTCCACTCTCCAGTTTTAGCAAATCAACCCCTCTTTGCACTGTGGGAGACCAGATATAGTGAATGCAGGGTCCTGGGTTTAGTAACACTTTAAGGAGATATATAATAAAAGTATTAAAAGCCGCTAAGACTAAGGCCTCATGCACACTGGTTTATTGTAAACACTGGTTCTCCTGACAGGCATTAACTTAGCATTAAAAACATACTTAACAACTTCCTTACTGGGCACTTAAACCCCCTCCTGCCCAGACCAATTTTCAGCTTTCAGCGCTGATGCATTTTGAATGACAATTGCGCAGTCATGCAAAACTGTACCCAAATGAAATGTTTATCATTTTTTTTCACACAAATAGAGCTTTCTTTTGGTGGTATTTAATCACAGCTGGGGTTTTTATTTTTTGCTAAACAAACAAAAAAAGATGGGAAATTTTGAAAAAAAAATCATGTTTCATAGTTTGTTATAAAATTTTGCAAACAGGTAATTTTTCTCCTTCATTGATATGCGCTGATGAGGCGGCACTGGTGGGCACTAATAGGCTGCACTGGTGGGCACTGGTCGGCACAGATAAGTCGGCACTGATAGGCACAGATAAGGCGGCACTGATGAGGACAGATAAGGCGGTACTGTTGGGCACAGATAAGGAGGCACTGATGGCCACTGATAAGATGGCACTGATGGGCCCTGATAGGTGGCAGTGATGGGTGGCACTGATGGGTGGCACTGATGGGCACTGAAGGGCACTGATAAGTGTTACTGATAGGTACCACTGATAGATGGCACTGATGGGCACTGATAGGTGGCACTGATGGCCACTGGTAGGTGACACTGATGGGCAGCACAGTTTATGAGGCACTGATTGGTGACACTGATGGGTGGCACTGTGGGCACTGATAGGTGGCACTGTGGGCACTGGTAGGTGGCGCTGGTGGGCACTAGTTGGAGGCACTGTTGTGCATTGGCAGGTGGCACAGATGAGCTGGTGGGAGCTCTTTGATTGGGACTAATGTCCCTCTGAGAGCCGCCGGTGATCGGCTTTTTATTTCTCCTCATGCTATCAGCGTGAGGAGAAAAATAAGTTGATTATCGGCTCTGTTTACATCACATGATCAGCTGTCATTGGCTGACAGCTGATCACGTAGTATGGGGTCGGGATCGACCCCATACTCCAATCTGTGATCACCCGAGTCTCATAGACCCGCTGATCACAGAGTGCGCCGTGAGCGCAGGGGGTGCATAGGGTGCTCGGGCACGGGAGGACGTCAATAGACGTACTCCCGGAAAAGTAGGTCCGTCATTCGGCTATAGCACGGATCTGAAGCAGTAAAGCTGCATTTTCTCAAACCAGTTTAGCAGCGTTTGGTGTTTGGACAGTTATTTATTTTGTTGGCCAGAACGTTTAATTTATTCTGGCTATTGAAATGAATAAACGCTGAAGTGCTGAAGGTGCCTTGCATTTAGACGCGTTAAGACGTGTCAAGCGTTTTTTCTGACAAAACTCTGCTGCTCCTGGACACACTGACTGTGGAATTTTTTTTCCTGCCTCTAAAATCTGCTGCCACTAAATGCTGCTAAAAGCCTATGGGTGCACAGACACATAGGCTAACATGCAGAGCAGTTTAGAGGCAGGGAAAAGAAAATGCCAGAAGCCCCTAGGAGCAGCTGTAAAAACCTCCTGTGTGTATGAGGCCTAAAGCTGGCCATACGCCTTGAAATCTGATTATATAACTAGACTGAATGCCTTGGGTCATTTTTCAACCTGACTAACTATGTAACTGTTTAACAATTTCCTTTAGCTCTACCAAAAACTATGCAATCTTAGGGTCTGCTTGTTTGTATACAGATTTATTGGATTTTTAAGATCATTTCTCATACTGCATAGTTTTGGTAAATCTAAAGTTGTACAGAAATTGTACAATCATATTGTAATGTGTTTGGCCACCTTTACATGGTATAGCCAAACATTTGTGAACTGATGACCATCATGTCTATATAGGCTTGCTGGCATCAAATACCACCACCTCTCCTTAGTGGCTATAACTGCCTCTGCTCTTCTGCAAAGGTTTACTGCAAGATTTTGGAACATCTGTGCAAAATTGTGCATATTCAGTCTAAAGAGCATTTGTAAGATAAAGTACTGATGTTGGTTAAAAAGACTTGGTTTCACATCTGTGTTCCAATTAATCCCAAAGATGCTGAGTAGGGTCAGCACTCTGTTCAGACAACTCAAGTTCTTCCAAACCCAACTATGCCTTTATGGACCTGGCTTTGTGCAGCTGAAGTATTTTGGTGGTATTTAATCACAGCTGGGGTTTTTATTTTTGCTAAACAAACAAAAAAGATGGAAAATTTTGAAAAAAACAATCATGTTTCATAGTTTGTTATAAAATTTTGGAAAAACAGGCAATTTTTCTCCTTCATTGATATGCGCTGATGAGGCTGCACTGGTGGGCACTAATAGGCTGCACTGGTGGGCACTAATAGGCTGCACTGATGGGCACTGATAGGCACAGATAAGGTGGCACTGATAGGCACAGATAAGGTGGCCTTGATGGGGACAGATAAGGCGGTACTGATGGGCACAGATGAGGCGGCACTGATGGCCACTGAAAAGATGGCACTGATGGGCCCTGATGGGTGGCACTGATGGGTGGCACTGATGGGCACTGATAGGTGTTACTGATAGGTACCATTGATAGATGGCACTGATGAGCACTCATAGGCGGCACTGATGAGCACTGGTAGGTGACACTGATGGGCACTGGTAGGTGACCCTGATGGGCAGCACTGTTTATGAGGCACTGATTGGTGACACTGATGGGTGGCACTGTGGGCACTGGTAGGCGGCACTGTTGTGCACTGGAAGGTGGCACTGGCAGGTGGCACAGATGAGCTGGCGGGAGCTTTTTGATCAGGACTGATGTCCCGCTGAGAGCCGCCGGTGATCGGCTTTTTTTTCTCCTCAGGCTATCAGCGCGAGGAGAAAAAATATGATCACATGCAAAAAAAATTTTTTTTACAAAATTTTCCATCTTTTTTTGTTTGCTTAGCAAGCAATAAAAACCCCAGCTGGGATTAAATACCACCAAAATACTTCAGCTGCACAAAGCCAGGTCCATAAAGGCATAGTTGGGTTTGGAGGAACTTGAGTTGCCTGAACAGAGTGCTGATGTTGATTAAAAAGACCTGGTTTCACATCTGTGTTCCAATTAATCTCAAAGATGCTGAGTAGGATCAGCACTCTGTTCAGGCAACTCAAGTTCCTCCAAACCCAACCATGCCTTTATTGACCTGGCTTTGTGCAGCTGAAGTATTTGAGAGAGATATCCACATACCTTTGTTCATACAGTCTATGTTACAATTGGTTAAAAGAGCCCAGAAGGGACTTAAAGGATCCGAGAAGTCACAATGAGGTCAGAATAACAGACATCTAGCATGTTGAAAAAGAGAGGTCAGCAATTGCAGCATCCTATTTTGCCATTTTTGTTACTGCTAGATATGTGTGTTTTACTTTTTAGCTCATTTTATTCCAACAAAGCTCTTCTTGCCTGTCACTCAGCCTGTGGACACATGATGTTATCCTTGCCACAGACTGTGATACAATTTAAGACAATCATAGGGCAAAGGGGTTGAAGCTCTAGATAGACCATGTAGACTCTGATGGGAGTCACGTAGAGGCCAGCTAAGGATATGGAGGGACATAATTTTGTTATATATGGGTTTGTCTTGTAAGAACTACATTCAGCAGAGTGTAGTATTCTTTCAGGGAAGAACAGCTTGCAATAGACTATCCTGTGCCCCTTATTCACTCCTGGTGTAATCAATAAATAAATAAAGTGCAAATAGATGTATTTTTTTTATATACAAGCATGTAGGAGAGCTGCATGTAGGGAGAGCAACACAATATATAGTATTGGATTCAAAAGATCGCTCTCCCTAGTTGGAGCTTTCCAATAAAATGTATATTATATATTCTAAAATGAGTGAAACCTGGCTATCTAACTGCTTTGAAGTTTCATTATTGTTTCTGATGAAATTCACTGAGATGATAATGGTTATTCAAACAGGCTTCTTACTTCCACCAGTTTCTCCAGAGCACAATTCTTCAAAGACAGAGAGCAATCTTCCCAGCTGGAGGTGTAAATAGCATTCTAACACAAGTAAAGCCTAATGCACACTATTAGTGGGCTGAATAAAAAAAAAAACTGAGGTGCTGGAAGGAGCTCACTGTAGCAACTATCCAACTATCTACCTGCTGAGCTATTGTTTTTTGACAGGGGGACTGCCCCCCGTCAGAATGCATCGGTCAACGCTCATCGCTGATTGGATGCTGAACGGTCAGCTTCTGTCGGACAGGCTGGTGTACACACGGTCAGAATGTCGGTCGTTTTCTGTTGAACTGGCCGATACTAGCCAATAGGGATGAGCCGAACACCCCCCGGTTCGGTTCGCACCAGAACCCGCGAACGGACCGCAAGTTCGCACGAACGTTAGAACCCCATTGACGTCTATGGGACTCGAACGTTCAAAATCAAAAGTGCTCATTTTAAAGGCTAATTTGCATGGTATTGTCCTAAAAAGGGTGTGGGGACCCGGGTCCTACCCCAGGGGACATGTATCAATGCAAAAAAAACTTTTAAAAACGGCCGTTTTTTCGGGAGCAGTGATTTTAATGATGCTTAAAGTAAAAAAAAAAAAGTGAAATATTCCTTTAAATATCGTACCTGGGGGGTGTCTATAGTATGCCTGTAAAGTGACGCGTGTTTCCCATGTTTAGAACAGTTCCTGCACCAAATGTCATTTTTAAAGGAAAAAATCTCATTTAAAACTGCTTGCGGGTTTAATGTCATGTCGGGTCATGGCAATATGGATGAAAATCAGTGAGACAAACGGCATGGGTACCCCCCAGTCCATTACCAGGCCCTTTGGGTCTTGTATGGATATTAAGGGGAACCCCGCACCCAAATTAAAATAAGGAAAGGTCCCTATATACTCTGAACAGCAGTATACAGGCGGTGCAAACAAGACAGGGACTGTAGGTTTGTTGTTAAGTAGAATCTGTTTGTAATTTTGAACATTTTTAACGTGTTTAGCTCCAGCCAAAAAATCTTTTCTAAGCTTTTTGGAAAACATAGGGAAGGGTTATCACCCCTGTGACATTTGTTTTGCGTCTTTCCTCCTCTTCAGAAGATTTCACCTCACTTTTTTGTCCCAATGAAAAATGTTTTTTGAAAATTTGGGTTTTTTTGTGGAACAAGGATTGGAAAGCATCAGTGGAAAGGAGAAATTGTTTTCCCATATTAACTCTTACAGGAGAGAATTTCCCTTCCTAGGGGTAGATTTCATCTCACTTCCTGTTGTCTCCTTCCGTTTGCAAGTAGGAGTCGTTTGTAAGTTAGATGTTTGAAAGTAGGGTCCTGCCCTATATACTCAGCAGAAATTTGGGCCTTAGGTGTTGCTGTGGCCAAAACACTGTAAGCCCTCACAGGGCCCTGCTGTGAAATATTAGATCAAGAATTGTAATTACATGCCCCTGTTGAACAGGAGCTGAAAAATTAGGCCTTAGGCACTGGTGCTGGTGCCACAACACTGCAACCCCTCACAGACACTCTAGTTGGAACGCAGGAACGAGCCCTGCTGCAAAGTATTGCATCAAAAATTGTAATTACACGCCCCTGTTAGACAGGGGCAGAAAAATTGGGCCTTAGGCACTGGTGCTGGTGCCACAACACTGCAACCCCTCACAGACACTCTAGTTGGAACGCAGGAACGAGCCCTGCTGCAAAGTATTGCATCAAAAATTGTAATTACACGCCCCTGTTAGACAGGGGCAGAAAAATTGGGCCTTAGGCACTGGTGCTGGTGCCACAACACTGCAACCCCTCACAGACACTCTAGTTGGAATGCAGGAACGAGCCCTGCTGCAAAGTATTACATCAAAAATTGTAATTACACGCCCCTGTTAAACAGGGGCTGAAAAATTGTGCCTTAGACACTGGTGGTGGCGCCCAGAACCAAAAATGTTCTTACAAGCTATCAGCGTGATGATTGAGGAGGAAGAGGATAATTACTCAGGGATAGTCACTCAGCATCAGCATAGGCAGTCTTTGAAGGGATCTGAAAAAAATTATTCAGTTACATCAGCATCAGGTGCTTGGTAGCTGGTGGTGATCCAAGACTGATTCATTTTTATGAAGGTCAGCCGATCGACCGAGTCAGTGGACAGACGCACCCTGTGATCGGTTACCACGCCTCCAGCAGCACTGAATGTGCGTTCCGAAAGAACGCTGGATGCAGGACAGGCCAGTAGCTCAATTGCATACTGTGCAAGCTCTGGCCAGTGATCCATCCTCAAGACCCAGTAACCCAGAGGATTTTCGGTGGGAAAGGTGTCCAAGTCTGATCTTGCCCCTAGGTATTCCTGCACCATGTAAAACAGACGCTGGCGATGGTTGCTGGAACCGATCATACCTTGGGGCTGCGGACCAAAAAATTGTCTGAACGCATCGGTCAGACGGCCACCTTCTCCACCGCTCCTTCTTTGACTGACCGAAGCCTCAGCAACACGTTGTCCAGAAACAGGAGTTTGTAACCTCCCAGTCTCTGGGAACGCGTTGCACAGACCTTTCTGCAAGGCCTCCCGAAGATGTTTCATCCTCTGCTCCCTCTGCGATGGCAAGATAAGGTCCGCAACCTTACCCTTGTAACGTGGATCAAGGAGGGTTGCCAGCCAGTATTGGTCCTTCTCCTTGATACCACGAATACGAGGATCCTTACGCAGGCTTTGCAGGATCAGGGAGGCCATGCAGCGTAGGTTTGCTGAGGCATTCGGTCCGGAGTCCTCTGGGTCACTAAGGACAACAACGTCCGCAGCCACCTCCTCCCAGCCACGTACAAGCCCATGTGTTCCTTGGGACTGATCCCTTAAAGACTGCTGATGCTGAGTGCCAGGCTCCACCTCCATACTGACACAATCTTCCTCCTCCTCCTCCTCCTCCTCCTCCTCCTCGTCCTCTTCCTGTGTGATCGGCGGGCACGCAGGAACACTGTCTGGATAAAGGGGGCCTTGAGAGCTAAGGAAGTCCTCCTCTTCCTGCCTCTGTTCTGCCTCAAGTGCCCTGTCCATTATTCCACGCAGCGTGTGCTCCAACAGGTGGACAAGGGGGACAGTGTCACTGATGCATGCACTGTCAGTGCTCACCATCCTCGTGGCCTCCTCGAATGGTGACAGGACAGTGCATGCATCCCTGATCATGGCCCACTGGCGTGGGGAAAAAAAACCAAGGTCCCCTGACCCTGTCCTGGTGCCATAGTCGCACAGGTACTCATTGATGGCCCTCTGCTGCGTGTGCAGCCGCTGCAGCATGGCCAATGTCGAGTTCCACCTGGTGGGCATGTCACAGATTAGGCGGTTCTTGGGCAGGTTAAACTCCTTTTGGAGGTCCGTCAGCCGAGCACTGGCATTATATGACCGGCGGAAATGCACACAGACTTTCCTGGCCTGCCTCAGGACATCCTGTAAGCCCGGGTACCTGCCCAAGAACCGCTGCACCACCAAGTTAAGGACGTGAGCCAAACAGGGCACATGGGTCAGTTGTCCCTGTCGGAGGGCAGAGAGGAGGTTGGTGCCATTGTCGAAAACCACCATTCCTGCCTTAAGTTGGCGTGGCGTCAACCACCTCTGAACCTGCCCCTGCAGAGCTGACAGAACCTCTGCCCCAGTGTGGCTCCTGTCCCCCAAGCACACCAGCTCAAGCACCGCATGGCATCTTTTGGCCTGCGTACTTGCGTAGCCCCTTGAACGCCTACGGAGCACCGCTGGTTCCGAGGAAGAGGCCATGGAGGAAGAAGAAGAGGAGGGGGTGGAGGAGAGAGGTGTGTCACAATCAGCATTTTGGAGGCGTGGTGGCGGAACAACCTCCAACACTACTGCACCTTGTCCTGCATCCTTCCCAGCTGCCAGCAGAGTCACCCAATGCGCCGTGAAACTTAAGTAACGTCCCTGTCCATGCCTGCTGGACCATGAGTCAGCGGTAATATGCACCTTACCGCTGACCGCCCTGTCCAGCGAGGCATGGACATTGCCTTCCACATGCCGGTAGAGAGCCGGAATCGCCTTCCGTGAGAAAAAGTGGCGTTTGGGTACCTGCCACTGAGGAACCGCACATTCCACAAACTCACGGAAGGGGGCAGAGTCTACCAACTGAAAAGGCAGCAGTTGAAGTGCTAGCAATTTTGCCAAGCTAGCATTCAACCGCTGGGCATGTGGATGGCTGGGAGCAAACTTCTTTCGGCGGTGCAGCAGCTGGGGCAGGGAAATTTGCCTGGTACAATCTGACGTCGGTGTACCAAAAGCAGATTGCCCACAAGTACTTGGCTGTGACACACCTAATTCTACACCTTCATTCCTCTCACTGCAGGTCTCAGAGAGGACTGAAGGTCTAGTGGGGTTGGAAATCTCAGCTGATGAGGAGCAAGGAGAGATCCTCTTTGTTCTTTGGTGTGGGTCTTTTAGATATGCTTGCCAACGAACTGCATGGCAGGTCAACATATGTCTGGTCAAGCATGTGGTACCCAAGCGGGAGATGTTTTGGCCACGCGAGATACGCTTGAGACATATGTTGCAAATAGCAGCGGTGCGATCTGATGCACTCGTCTCAAAAAAGGCCCACACCAAAGAACTTTTTGAATAACGCACAGAGACTGCAGCGCCCTGCACATGTGGAGCTTTGGGGTGTGATGCAGTCAATGTGCTGCCCTTAGGCTGGCCCCTGGAGGGCATCCTGCCTCGTTGGTGATGTGCCGCCTCCTCCTCCTCCTCCTCCTCCTCCTCCTCTCTCCTATCAGGCACCCACGTTGAGTCAGTGACCTCATCATCCCCTCCCTCCTCATCACTGGAGCAAACCTGGCAGTATGCTGCAGCAGGGGGAGCATGACTGCCAGATTGCTGTCCTTCTTGGGCACCCCCTCTGTCCGTGCTCATGTTACTGCCTTCATCGAGCTCAGTATCATCATCAGAGCCTTCCAAACGCTGGGCATCCTCCTGGAGCATGTACCCAACACTGTGGTCAAACAGTTCGAGGGAATCCTCAGGAGGACATGGTGGAGCTAGGGAAGGAGTCACTGATGACATTGAGCTGAGGGAAGAGGCCGCTGCTTTGCCAGACAAAGCACCCTGGGCATGGGTGAGAGAGGATGAGGAGGATGAGGACGGCTTGGTCATCCACTCGACCAAGTTTTCTGCATGTTGCGGCTCAACACGGCCAGCTGCCGAAAAAAAGGCCAAGCGTGTCCCATGGCCACGGGCTGATGAGGATGCACCGTCTCCACGACCAGCACTAGACACAGAGCCTGCTTGCCCTCTCTTATTGGCTTGTGACTGTCTGCCTCTCCTTCTTGGCCTTCCAGACATACTAATGGCCTGTAGCTGCACTAAGCTGGGATAGAACACCTGTAATTTTCTTCAGGTAGCTTTATATACTGTAACCAGACAAGCCTGCCTGTCAGTAGGAAGATAACAGGAACGGATCTAGCTGAACACTGTGAGCAGGACGCACTGACTGCACTAAATGTAAATAGCAGGAACAGATCTAGCTGAACACTGTGAGCAGGACGCACTGACTGCACTAAATGTAAATAGCAGGAACGGATCTAGCTGAACACTGTGAGCAGGACGCACTGACTGCACTAAATGTAAATAGCAGGAACAGATCTAGCTGAACACTGTGAGCAGGACGCACTGACTGCACTAAATGTAAATAGCAGGAACGGATCTAGCTGAACACTGTGAGCAGGACGCACTGACTGCACTAAATGTAAATAGCAGGAACAGATCTAGCTGAACACTGTGAGCAGGACGCACTGCACTAAATGTAAATAGCAGGAACGGATCTAGCTGAACACTGTGAGCAGGACGCACTGCACTAAATGTAAATAGCAGGAACAGATCTAGCTGAACACTGTGAGCAGGACGCACTGCACTAAATGTAAATAGCAGGAACAGATCTAGCTGAACACTGTGAGCAGGACGCACTGACTGCACTAAATGTAAATAGCAGGAACAGATCTAGCTGAACACTGTGAGCAGGACGCACTGCACTAAATGTAAATAGCAGGAACAGATCTAGCTGAACACTGTGAGCAGGACGCACTGCACTAAATGTAAATAGCAGGAACAGATCTAGCTGAACACTGTGAGCAGGACGCACTGACTGCACTAAATGTAAATAGCAGGAACAGATCTAGCTGAACACTGTGAGCAGGACGCACTGCACTAAATGTAAATAGCAGGAACGGATCTAGCTGAACACTGTGAGCAGGACGCACTGCACTAAATGTAAATAGCAGGAACGGATCTAGCTGAACACTGTGAGCAGGACGCACTGCACTAAATGTAAATAGCAGGAACGGATCTAGCTGAACACTGTGAGCAGGACGCACTGCACTAAATGTAAATAGCAGGAACAGATCTAGCTGAACACTGTGAGCAGGACGCACTGCACTAAATGTAAATAGCAGGAACGGATCTAGCTGAACACTGTGAGCAGGACGCACTGCACTAAATGTAAATAGCAGGAACAGATCTAGCTGAACACTGTGAGCAGGACGCACTGCACTAAATGTAAATAGCAGGAACGGATCTAGCTGAACACTGTGAGCAGGACGCACTGCACTAAATGTAAATAGCAGGAACAGATCTAGCTGAACACTGTGAGCAGGACGCACTGCACTAAATGTAAATAGCAGGAACGGATCTAGCTGAACACTGTGAGCAGGACGCACTGACTGCACTAAATGTAAATAGCAGGAACAGATCTAGCTGAACACTGTGAGCAGGACGCACTGACTGCACTAAATGTAAATAGCAGGAACAGATCTAGCTGAACACTGTGAGCAGGACGCACTGCACTCAATGTAAATAGCAGGAACGGATCTAGCTGAACACTGTGAGCAGGACGAACTGCACTAAATGTAAATAGCAGGAACAGATCTAGCTGAACACTGTGAGCAGCACGCACTGCACTAAATGTAAATAGCAGGAACGGATCTAGCTGCACACTGTGAGCAGGATGCACTGACTGCACTAAATGTAAATAGCAGGAACGGATCTAGCTGAACACTGTGAGCAGGACGCACTGCACTAAATGTAAATAGCAGGAACAGATCTAGCTGAACACTGTGAGCAGGACGCACTGCACTAAATGTAAATAGCAGGAACGGATCTAGCTGAACACTGTGAGCAGGACGCACTGCACTAAATGTAAATAGCAGGAACAGATCTAGCTGAACACTGTGAGCAGGACGCACTGCACTAAATGTAAATAGCAGGAACGGATCTAGCTGAACACTGTGAGCAGGACGCACTGACTGCACTAAATGTAAATAGCAGGAACAGATCTAGCTGAACACTGTGAGCATGACGCACTGACTGCACTAAATGTAAATAGCAGGAACAGATCTAGCTGAACACTGTGAGCAGGACGCACTGCACTCAATGTAAATAGCAGGAACGGATCTAGCTGAACACTGTGAGCAGGACGCACTGCACTAAATGTAAATAGCAGGAACGGATCTAGCTGAACACTGTGAGCAGGACGCACTGACTGCACTAAATGTAATTAGCAGGAACAGATCTAGCTGAACACTGTGAGCAGGACGCACTGACTGCACTAAATGTAAATAGCAGGAACAGATCTAGCTGAACACTGTGAGCAGGACGCACTGCACTCAATGTAAATAGCAGGAACGGATCTAGCTGAACACTGTGAGCAGGACGAACTGCACTAAATGTAAATAGCAGGAACAGATCTAGCTGAACACTGTGAGCAGCACGCACTGCACTAAATGTAAATAGCAGGAACGGATCTAGCTGAACACTGTGAGCAGGACGCACTGACTGCACTAAATGTAAATAGCAGGAACGGATCTAGCTGAACACTGTGAGCAGGACGCACTGCATTAAATGTAAATAGCAGGAACAGATCTAGCCTAATCTAGCTAACTCAAATCAAATGACACTGTCTGTCTCTCTCTCTATCAGCACACCGGAACACACTACACAGGGCCGCCGTGCAGGCGGCCTTATATAGTGTGGGGCGTGTACTAAATCCCCTGAGCCATAATTGGCCAAAGCCACCCTGGCTTTGGCCAATTACAGCTCTCTCTACTGACGGCGCTGTGATTGGCCAAGCATGCGGGTCATAGTGCATGCTTGGCCAATCATCAGCCAGCAATGCACTGCGATGCCGCAGTGAATTATGGGCCGTGACGCGCCACACGAATTTGGCGCGAACGGCCCATAACGTTCGCAATTCGACGGACGGTCGAACAGCCGATGTTCGAGTCGAACATGGGTTCGACTCGAACACGAAGCTCATCCCTACTAGCCAATAATTCGCCTCTGTGTACCAAACTTAACACAGAAGCACAGATTGTTACACAAAAGGTCTTCTAAATACAAAATATATGCAATATACAGTACGTATATAAACAGAATCCCCCCTCCAATGGTGCAGATGGATAGCAGCGCTAACTATAACAATGATGGGGAAAAAAAAATAAAAAATTGCTTGAAACCCCACCGTTCTTAGTAATAGTAATAGTGATCTAAATGAATAGAACACTCCCGTGTGTACAACAAAATAAATGTCCCCCAATATTCTAACTAATATGTGATGAATATATATTACCATACACCACGTAAAAAAATACAAATAGTTCCTACAATATATAATCACTTGAAAAATATATAAAAAAATATAAAAATATATAAAAACTAAATTTAAAATAGTATATGAAAACTAAAACTAAAAATAAAATAATATAATAAATAAATAAAGTCCAAAGTAAAATCAAAAAAATCCAAAAATAGTCCACAAAAACAGTGATGATAATGTGTGACAAGAAAACACCACTCCAAGAAGAAAGTGCAGGTGTCCTCAAAATCGTTCTGCTGTGATCCGCAAATTTCACCACACCTCAGTGACGTGATTCCACTCCCTTCTGAAATTCAAACTCACCAGCTATTAAGGCCTCCCACTCTCGTGTTCCCCGCTCCGTCACCTGTCACTCCTTCCTCTAATCTAAGTGTTAGATTGCCAGACAGCTACGCCCCTAGGGCCACGCCGTGGCCGTGTTTTGTGGTTTCGCTTTGTATCCTGTACAGTGTGCCATGCTGTTTTCCATACTACTGTGAAGTGTGTTTTGCCTACCAGTTTTTATTTGAATGTGAGTTCATTTGATGCAGTTTTAGTGTGAATAAATTGATCTTTTTAACGATACTACACTATTGGAGCATTTCTTTTATCTCATATATGAATTCATGATTATGAGGAGGAAAGCCAGTGTGTAGCAGTGGAGATCTGGAATGCATGCTAACCCCCATGAGAGTGGGTTGAGGCTCTGTTCGGCCAAACACGAGAGTGGGAGGCCTTAATAGCTGGTGATTTTGAATTCCAGAAGGGAGTGGAATCACGTCAGTGAGGTGTGGTGAAATTTGCGGATCACAGCAGAACGATTTTGAGGACTCCTGCACTTTCTTCTTGGAGTGGTGTTTTCTTGTCACACATTATCATCACTGTTTTTGTGGACTATTTTTGGATTTTTTTGATTTCACTTTGGACTTTATTTATTTATTATATTATTTTATATTTATTTTTAGTTTTCATATACTATTTTATTTTTAGTTTTTATATATTTTTTTATATATTTTTCAAGTGATTATATATTTTAGGAACTATTTGTATTTTTTCACGTGGTGTATGGTAACATATATTCATCACATATTAGTTGGAATATTGGGGGACATTTATTTTGTTGTACAAACGGGTGTGTTCTATTCATTTAGATCACTAATACTATATGTGTTATAAGAGTGAGTGATAAGTTATGATGCATCACCTTTGAGATTCAGCACATCTCTAACTCACCCCAAGGTACTAAGAACGGTGGGGTTTCAAGCAATTTTTTTTTTTTTTTCCATCATTGTTATAGTTAACGCCGCTATCCATCTGCACCATTGGAGGGTGGATTCTGTTTATATATGATTTGATATTTAAGTAGCAGCTCTATTTTGTGCTCTCTATTTCATCTAGCGCGGAGGTGGTAGTGCAGGTTTAGGTGGATTCTCCTGGTTACCTTTCAGTTTACAATATACAGTACGTCACAAAAGTGAGTACACCCATCACATTTTTGTAAATATTTAATTATATCTTTTCATGTGATAACACTGAAGAAATGAAACTTTGCTACAATGCAACGTAGTGAATGTACAGCTTGTATAACAGTGTAAATGTGCTGTCCCCTCAAAATAACTCAACACACAGCAATTAATGTCTAAACTGCTGGCAACAAAAGTGAGTACACCCCTAAGTGAAAATGTCCAAATTAGCCATTTTCCCTCCCCAGTGTCATGTGACTCATTAGTGTTACAAAGTTTCAGGTGTGAATGGGGTGGTAAATTTGGTCTTATCACTCTCATGCACTCATACTGGTCACTGGAAGTTCAACATAGCACCTCATGGCAAAGAACTCTCTGAGGATCTGAAAAAAAGAAGTGTTGCTCTACATAAAGCTGGCATAGGCTATAAGAAGATTGGCAAGACCCTGAAACTGAGCTGCAGCACGGTGGCCAAGACCATACAGCAGTTTAACAGGACAGGTTCCACTCAGAACAGGCCTCGCCATGGTCGACCAAAGAAGTTGAGTGCATGTGCTCAGTGTCATATCCAGAGGTTGTCTTTTGGAAATAGACGTATGAGTGCTGCCAGTATTTCTGCAGAGGTTGAAGGGGTGGGGGGGTCAGCCTGTCAGTGCTCAGACCATACGCCTCACTCTGCATCAAATTAGTCTGCATGGCTGTCGTCCCAGAAGGAAACCTCTTCTAAAGATGATGCACAAGAAAGCCTGCAAACAGTTTGCTGAAGACAAGCAGACTAAGGACATGGATTACAGGAACCATGTCCTGTGTTTTGATGAAACTAAGATAAACTTATTTGGTTCAGATGGTGTCAAGCGTGTGTGGCGGCAACGGGTGAGGAGTACAAAGACACGTGTGTCTTGCCTACAGTCAAGTATGGTGGTGGGAGTGTCATGGTCTGGGGCTGCATGAGTGCTGCCGGCACTAGGAAGCTACAGTTCATTAAGGGGACCATGAATGTCAACATGTACTGTAACATACTGAAGCAGAGCATGATCCCCTCCCTTCGGAGACTGGCCGCAGGGCATAATTCCAACATGATAACGACCCCAAACATACCTCCAAGATGACCATTGCCTTGCTAAAGAAGCTAAGGGTAAAGGTGATGGACTGGTCAAGCATGTCTCCAGACTTAAACCCTATTGACCATCTGTGGGGCATCCTCAAATGGAAGGTGGAGAAGAGCAAGGTCTCTAACATCCACCAGCTCAGTGATGTTGTCATGGAGGAGTGGAAGACGACTCCAGTGGCAATCTGTGAGGCTCTGGTGAACTCCATGCCCAAGAGGGTTAAGGCAGTGCTGGAAAATAATGGTGGCCATACAAAATATTGACACTTGGACATTTTCACCTAGGGGTGTACTCACTTTTGTTGCCAGCGGTTTAGACATTAATGGCTGATATACAAAAATGTGTGGGATGTACTTACTTTTTTGAGATACTATATATATATATATATATATATATATATATATATATATATATATATATAAACAGTAGAATATGACGGCTCTATAAACTGTTGTAGACCCTTATTTTTAATAACAGTGTGCTTCATTTAATTGAGGGGGAAACCTTCTACCATAAGTTACGATGGTATCCAAAACAGGTGCCACTGGGTTAAGAGTCTATTGCTGGGTAACAAACGGACACACAGCCAAGAACTGTGTTGTGTTATTATTACAATCATTTGTTATTTAGGCTTAAAAATAACTTAGCAGGCTCCATGTGTTATAATAGGGTAAAAAGTAACTCAGCAGGCTCCATTTGTTATAATAGGGTAAAAAGTAACTCAGCAGGCTCCAGGCTGTTTCCTTAGAAGCAATAAACATGTGGATGCGCATGAGCGATTAAATGTCATTGCAGTTCTTGGCACTCGGAGCAAAGGTACACTCCTGGGAACACAGACATACCTTATACCTAATTCAATGGCTGTGAATTATGTAAACTAAAGTGAAAGGCCTGCTGTATATTCCAATAAACCTGTACAAATGTTCCTATTTATATCAAACCATTTTAGTATTGGACTTCTGTGTGTAAAACAGAGCTTGCTTTGTTTTAGTAAAGACAATTTAGTGACATTTTAAAACATTTTTGTGTCTGTATGTATTGGGTTTATGCATGTAGGCGCCCATTCACACTTCAGCATTTCTTTTAGCTTGTTTCCATACACCTGACTACACCCAATGTGCAGAATCTCATGATTTCTAAATGTCCTTGTTCGCACTTGTACACTCAACCACCCTAATCTTTTTGCACTATGCAAAGTATATGAGCTTTTATTGGCATATTCAGGCAGTTTTGGTCCCATAGGCGTCAATGGAAATGCGCAATAAGCACATTTTTGTGACTGAAGAACACCTCCTTTTCTCTACAACTGCTTCCCTCACCTTGCCTAGCCCATTGAACAAACACCTGGACAGCTGCATTTAAAAGAAATCTTTGATCTTTATTTAAATATGATCATAAAAAATACATGAACAAAGCTTGCAAAATGCTTATAAGGGGCCTTGCACATGAGAAGTCTGATCGGGTCTGGCTGTCCGTTTTTCAGAGAGAGAGAGATATCACCGCTGTGAAAGAGGTCTGTGAGGAACAAACATTTTCTCTATGCTGGAAGTAACAGGTGCAGGCAATGCTGGTAATTAAGAGGTAAACTAAAAATCCTGGACAGCTGCATTTAAAAGAAATCTTTGATCTTTATTTAAATATTATCATAAAAAATACATGCCACAGCATCACAAAGCAGGAAAGCTGACGCGTTTCACACTGTAGTCAGTGCTTAATCATCCTTAAACATTTTTGTGTCTGTATGTATTGGGTTTATGCATGTAAGCGCCCATTCACACTTCAGCATTTCTTTTAGCTTGTTTCCATACACCTGACTACACCCAATGTGCAGAATCTCATGATTTCTAAATGTCCTTGTTCGCACTTGTACACTCAACCACCCTAATCTTTTTGCACTATGCAAAGTATATGAGCTTTTATTGGCATATTCAGGCAGTTTTGGTCCCATAGGCGTCAATGGAAATGCGCAATAAGCACATTTTTGTGACTGAAGAACACCTCCTTTTCTCTACAACCGCTTCCCTCACCTTGCCTAGCCCATTGAACAAACACCTGAAGCTTGATACTCATGTAAAAAAATGCATGAACAAAGCTTGCAAAATGCTTATAAGGGGCCTTGCACATGAGAAGTCTGATCGGGTCTGGCTGTCCGTTTTTCAGAGAGAGAGAGATATCACCGCTGTGAAAGAGGTCTGTGAGGAACAAACATTTTCTCTATGCTGGAAGTAACAGGTGCAGGCAATGCTGGTAATTAAGAGGTAAACTAAAAATCCTGGACAGCTGCATTTAAAAGAAATATTTGATCGTTATTTAAATATGATCATAAAAAATACATGCCACAGCATCACAAAGCAGGAAAGCTGACGCGTTTCACACTGTAGTCAGTGCTTAATCATCCGTTTTTCAGCCTAGCCAGACCCTTCATTCTCCTCTATGACCAGTCTGATGTAAATGGATTTGGGGATTCATTACCCAAAGACCAGCTATCCGTAAGGTGTAAACAGACAGCTGGTCTGTTTACATCCGGCTGACCATAGAGAGAGGGCTGTGTCTATATCAGCTCTGCATAGGCAGAGCGGACATGGACCTGTCATCTGCCTGCTCTGCTCAGCTCTGTAGGGGATCAGTGGACAGGTCCCCTGCTGAGCAAAACTGAATCTGGCCCATGTGAAAGGGGCCTAAAACTACTGAAAATAATGCTTCAAAATAATCAAGAATAGAGATGATCTTATGTGTGTTCGTACACAAGTCTGAGCCTGCCTAAACTATCCCGCTGGGAAGCAGTCAAAGTCAACATTCAATCTTAGGTAGCAGAGGCATTCTCCGCCTTGTAGCCTCACGTATGCATGGGGCGCATATACATGCGACTGTGGGGCAAGGAATGCCTCCTTGCCTCTGATTGGCTTTTAGCCATGACTGCTTCTTGGCAGAATAGCATAGGTGGGTTCGGACTCATGTCTGCACTTCAGGGCCGTCTTTAGCGCAGGGCAAACGGGGCACTTGCCCTGGGCCCAATCTTTGTTGGGGGGCCCGCGCTAGCCGTGAATTGGGGCCCCGATCACAGGTTTGCAGAGCGCACAGAGGACACGGGAGGATGTATTCCTCGCTAGCCAGCTGAGAGGGGGCGGGGCCGGAAGCTCCACTGACGCTCTGACCCCGCCCACGTGCAACCCGTGTCCTTGGAAAAGAGCTTCTGTAGTGAGAGCCTGTGATCGGAGTGCGAGTGTCAGTGGAGCTTCCGGCCCCGCCCCTTCTATACTGGCTGGTGAATACAGAGGTCCGGGGGAGGGGCCGGGAGCTCCAATGACACTCCCACTCCGATCACTGGCTCTCACTACAGGCGCTCTATTCCCAGTACACAGGGTGCACGTGGGCGGGGTCAGAGCATCAGTGGAGCTCCCGGCCCCGCCCCTCTCAGCTGGCTAGCACGGAATACATCCTCCCATGTCCTCTGTGCGCTCTGCAAAGCTGTCATCGGGGCGACCATTCACGGGTGATATAGGCCCAGGGCCCACCCAACAAAGCGTCAGTGGAGCTCCCAGCTGCTTTAGTGAGAGCAGAGTGTGGAAGCCCCGCCCACAGTCCTGAATGTATGTAGTGAGTTTGGCTGGCCAGGTATGTACTTACAACCATAGAATGCCTGAATGTTTAAACCCTGAGCTGTGTTATTCAACTGTAAAGCTGTGCATTGCTGAAAGTTCTCTGACCATCCCCTGTATAATGTCTGCAGTCTCTGGTAATCTCCTGCAGTATGTCCGCAGTCTCTGATTGTCTCCTGCAGTATGTCTGCAGTCTCTGATTGTCTCCTGCAGTATGTCCGCAGTCTCTGATTGTCTCCTGCAGTATGTCTGCAGTCTCTGATTGTCTCCTGCAGTATGTCCGCAGTCTCTGATTGTCTCCTGCAGTATGTACGCAGTCTCTGATTGTCTCCTGCAGTATGTCCGCAGTCTCTGGTAATCTCCTGCAGTATGTACACAGTCTCTGATTGTCTCCTGCAGTATGTCCGCAGTTTCTGATTGTCTCCTGCATTATGTACACAGTCTCTGATTGTCTCCTGCAGTATGTCCGCAGTCTCTGATTGTCTCCTGCAGTATGTCCGCAGTCTCTGATTGTCTCCTGCAGTATGTCCGCAGTCTCTGATTGTCTCCTGCAGTATGTCCGCAGCCTATGAGTGTCTCCTGCAGTATGTCCGCAGCCTCTGAGTGTCTCCTGCAGTATGTCCGCAGTCTCTGGTAATCTCCTGCAGTATGTCCGCAGTCTCTGATTGTCTCCTGCAGTATGTACGCAGTCTCTGATTGTCTCCTGCAGTATGTCCGCAGTCTCTGATTGTCTCCTGCAGTATGTCCGCAGCCTCTGAGTGTCTCCTGCAGTATGTCCGCAGCCTCTGAGTGTCTCCTGCAGTATGTCCGCAGCCTCTGAGTGTCTCCTGCAGTATGTCCGCAGTCTCTGGTAATCTCCTGCAGTATGTCCGCAGTCTCTGGTAATCTCCTGCAGTATGTCCGCAGTCTCTGATTGTCTCCTGCAGTATGTCCGCAGTCTCTGGTAATCTCCTGCAGTATGTACACAGTCTCTGATTGTCTCCTGCAGTATGTCCACAGTTTCTGATTGTCTCCTGCAGGATGTCCGCAGTCTCTGAACCTCTCCTGTAGTATGTGTATTAATGTGCGCCTTTACTTGTTTATCAGCAAACAGTAGTGATCTGCTTTAATCTCTAGCAACCAATCAGTAAGTGCTAATGTGCTGTAACCCCTAGCAACCAATTAGTGAGCGCTAATAATGTACATTAACCTCTAGCAACCAATCGGCAAGGAGAAATTATGTGTTGTAACCTCTAGAAACCAGCCATTGCAATTGCTGCGTGATCTGCTGCAGTAAACTGATTTTGAGTCTACCTGCTATTTTTTGTATGTCTCAGAATGGAGGGGGGGGCCCCAAGAAAATGTTTGCCCAGGGCCCAATCAAAATTAAAGACGGCCCTGCTGCACTTGACTGGGCTCATCATTGCTCAGGATTAGGCTGTTCTCACATGTGAACTCTAAAAAGGTTTTGCACACATGTCCCAAAATCTACAAATTGCGAACCCTAAATTAATAGGAGGGGAATCGTAAAAAAAACTTTTCTCTCCATTTACAAGACTAATACAATAGGGATAGTCAAATGAAGGACATGGGGAGCTGAGCACTGCCAGAAGGGACATGTACCAATGCAAAAAATAGATAAAAATACACTTCAGTCATGTTCAAAAAACTTTAAATACCATTCTTGGGGGATGCCTTAAAGTGTTATTAAGGCTGGGTTCACACTGCTGCCGTGGCAGACATCGCATGTAATTCGCAGCGCACTGCTGTTCACATCACATGCGATGTCTGTGCTGTGCGATATCAGCCATACAGATAGTCCAAACTCGCACAGGACCCTTTTTTTTGTTCGGACCAAAATCGGATCGCATGGGTGTTCACACCTATGCGATCCGAAAATGTCCGAATTGTCAGTTCGCATTGCGATATGCGGGCTGAACTGGGGGTGTCATTAACATTGTATGACACTCCCCAGCAGTTCGCATATGGCAGTGTGAACTGCCGTGCGAGTTGGTGCGGTGCGGGAACCCGCAGTAAATTCGCTGCGTTCCCGCACCGCAGCAGTGTGAACCCAGCCTAAAGGTAGAATTTTTTTTCAAACTAACAAACATGTTATACTTACCTGATCTGTGCAATGGTCTTGACCTGATCCTCCTCTTCTCAGGTCCCTTGCCGGAGCTCCTGGCCTCTCCCTCATGCCAAGTGACCCCAATGCAGTCAGCTTGTTGTGGGGGCACCCAAGCAGGCTCACTCCTGAGCCAATGCTCTGCATGTCCATTCAGACACAGAGCCGCAGCTCGGCCCCACCCCCTCTCTCTTCTCAATGGCTCAGTGGCTGTTCCCATTGCTGTCTCAGCCAATGAAGAGGGGAGGTCCCCGGAGAGCCAAGGCTCTCGTGCACGTCGGTGGATCACACCCAAAGGTGCTAAATGACATTTCCCAGATGCTTTATTTTGCTTTAAATAAAGTAGCCAGAGATCCCCTTTATCTATACTAGACCCTTATCCTAGATGACCCCAGAAAAAAAAGAACAGCGAGCTTGCGGCCTCCCCCTCCTGAACCATACCAAGACTAAATGCCAAATTACTGACCAGCAACCATATACATTGTGTGCAGTTGCAGGGCAGTTGCAGTGAATGAGTCATGTTTGGTGGGCATTAGCGCCTTGCTGAGTGCCAAAGTGAGTATAATTCCTGCCGTGCCCGCAAGCCAAACACCCCAAGCTGCTTCCTTCCCAGCTAACGGGGGTTGGTTGAGAGGTGGTAAAAATGCAGCTCAACCATAGGCTTTTACTACCCCCTCACCAACTGCAAGTGTACACAAGCCCTAAGAGGTACTGTACATAATACCCCTGGTTACTTATTCACAAACAATTTACAATATAAATAAATACAACGCACATTTGAAAAAGCCCTTTAATAAAAAATTAAACAATGTAGATTCATTGTAATTGACATGGATCTACGTTGCTGACCTGATTTAAATTTTTTTTTTCAAGGGGGGTTTGTTTTACCCACTTCAACTCCGGAAGGTTTCCCCCCTTCATGACCAGGCCATTTTTGGCGATACGGCACTGCGTTATTTTAGCTGACAATTGCATGCCGTGAAGCGCTTCACAAAAAAAAATGTATGTCCTTTTTTTCCCCACAAATAGAGCTTTCTTTTAGTGGTATTTAATCACCTCTGCGGTTTACATTTTTTGCACTATATACAAAAATGACATACTTTCTGCTATAAAACATTCCCAATAAAAAAAATTTAAAAATCAAATTTCTTCATCAGTTTAGGAAAATTTGTATTCTGCTAAAAAGTTTTGGTAAAAAAATTCCCAATACGTGTATATTGATTGGTTTGCGCAAAAGTTACAGCATCTACAAACCATGGTATATGTTTATTTATTTATTTTAATTTTTTTACTAGTAATGACGGTGATCAGCGACTTATAGCGTGACTTCGATATTGTGGTGGACAAATCGGACACCTAACTGACACTTTTGACACTTTTTGGGAACCAGTGATGCTAATACAGTAATCAGTGCTAAAAAATATGCACTGTCACCGTACTAATGGCACTGGGAGGGAAGGGGATAACATCAGGGGTGATCAAAGCGTTAGATGTGTTCCCTGAGAGTGATTACTAAGTGTGGGGGGTACTTTGACTAGGGAAATGTAAAGATCCGTATTCCTGCTTAACAGGGACACATAATCAGCACCTGCCCCTCTCACAGAAGGGTGATCTTCCTTGTTTTCATAGGCAGAGCGCCGTTCTGCATTTCTCCTGACCCTGAACCGCTGATTGGCTCCTGCTGTGTCCAATCACTGCAGGAGTGGGTCGCCGGCGGCACGCCCCAGACTGGAAATGTCAGATCATGTACCAGGTATGTGATCTGACGCAGAGCGGCTACCCTGCCACAGTAAAGCTACGGTGAGCAGTCGCTAAGCGGTTAATAAAAGACTTTATCAAATGTGTGGTGTGTTTATTTGCTGCTTATATTTTTTTTTTATGAGTAACCAGGGGTACTTCTTGCCACACATGGGAGTAAGTCACATATGTGCAAGTCACAAGCAAGTCTCAAGTCTCAACCTTCAAGTCACAAGCAAGTCCCAAGTTACTGTGGCGAAAAGCAAGCTAGTCAAGTCGAGTCCCTGCTAGAAGTCAAGCAAGTCAAGTCAAGTCATTTATTTTGGTCAAGTCACAAATTAAGTCAAAATACTGATCTACCCCATTTCCACCTTTAAATGAGTTAAAAGTCAGTTTTCAGGAAAGGTTTTTTTTTCAACTATTACAAAACTGCTTAGTGCTTTTTCTTGGCATATTAAAGAAACACTTTGCATGACAAACAGCAGACAAGGAGCAGAACACTCAGCAATTAAATGGCCAACAATCCTGAAAATATGTAGTCCTGGCATAGTCTGGACACTTGAATGGTGATGAGAATAGCCACTTAAAATGCATTGCATTTGCAAAAAATTAAATTGGAAAGTACTTTCTCACTCAGTTGTGAACGATGGGGTCGCATTATCACCCCACCATGGCTGAACACACGTTCAACAGGTACGCTTGATGCAGGGACTGACATAACTCTTACCGCTACCCTGAACAGCTCCAATGGCTTTTGGCAAATGCTGATTGGCTCAGAGGCGGTGGTGGGCGGAGTGTGTGGGTAATATTTTCGGGGGGGGGGGGGGGTGGTGCCAAGTCATTGCAAGTCAAATAGCCCAAGTCAAAGTCAAGTCACAAGTCATTAGTGACAAGTCAAAGTCAAGTCGAGTCATTTATTTAATTTTGTCAAGCAAGTCGCAAGTCCTCAAACAGGTGACTCAAGTCTGACTTAAGTCAAGTCATGTGACTCAAGTCCCCCACCTCTGCTTCTTGCTCATTGATGTAGGGGGGTCTGGATTCATATGCCCCCTTTTTTTAAAGGGAGCTTCCAGATTCTGATAAGCCCCCACAAACAGATTCCCACATCCACCAGGTCAGGGATGTGGGGAAGAAGCCCTCGTCTTCATTAATGTGGAGACAAGGTGCTTTGCAGGGGGGGCTACCACATGTTGAAGGTATGTGGTCTTGTATGCTCAGAGAAGGTATGGATTTTGGCATGGATTTTGGGAGGGGCCTCATAGTGTTTTTATTCTTTTTTGTTATTTTTTGCATGGGGTCCCAACTTTAAAATCCATACCTGATTCCTATCTAGGATATCAATTTTGGGGTGAACCCCACTTAAATTTCCTTTTGTTTTTTTGCATGGGATGGTTGTTAGGACACAGGCAGACGGACCGCATGGTGTCCTTGCTTGCTAGGAAGCGAGTGGAACAGCAGAAAGATGCCATTTAGTAGCAATAGTAATACAGTAATACAGTCACTACATGATTGAGGTTTGTGCAGGACAAGCAGGCCAAGTCTAACCATTTTATTAGCCCAGTCCATGAATCACAAACATGCAAAGCTTTGTTCAAACTCTGCATGGCCACGAATGTGAACCACATTCTTACCGTTGTCTATTCTATTATCACATGTTTGTTTAGCCAACTGAGATTAAAGCTCAAGTTTAAATTCCCAATAAAAAGGTATGTGCCAACAACAAAAAAACCTGGAATTGATTACCAGGTGAATGCTGCATGAAATCAAGGTGACCCGACGAGGATATATTTGTCAGAATAAGGGCTTGCCTTATGTGACAGTAAAGCAAACTTTTCAGTGGAGTGTGTTTAATCTGTTTGGTGTACACTAGATATTAAACTTTAACAATGAGGCTCCATTCTTACTGTTAATGAATGGAGAGCATTTTCTTAAATCAATTTCACCATCCACAAAATCTGTTTCGTAAGCATTTTAGACATTTGCTAGAGATGTAACAGTTGGGGTTAACCAAATAGCATGTACGATTGTCCGGTATGTTTGGAAATGCTCAGTTGCTCAGCAACTGTTCTCATCTCTCCCTAGAAAAGGGAATTGGCCTTGGATAAGCCATGCTTGCAACACATTAGTACTTCAAAGATTCAAAAGAGGACAGTCATATCTGTCAGTGCTCGGTGAAAGATCTCTTGATGTATGGCACTCTTATAATAGCTGTAGCTCCCATAGCACCATTAATGCGTGTATTTTTGTCAGTATACCTCTTGCAGGCTTATAATTCCATACAAAGTGTCATGGTGTGCAGCAACCCATAATAATTAATCAGATGTAGTTGTTGGCTTAGCATGTCTGCTGATGATGTTCGGAAGCTTTTATATCTTCTTGTTGGTTTAAATTAAACCTGTTATAGGAGAAATATAGGGGCTGCCATTGTCGAACTTCATCTAAAATATGAGCTGTCTAAAGCCTCGTACACACAATTGGATTTTCCACAGACATGACCTCGGACTTTTGTCCGAAGGCGTGTGCCTGGATTTTGTCTTGCATACAAATGGCAAGGAATTGTCGGCCAACAAACACGAATGTACTGATGTACTACGTGTTTTTTCAGCTCTTTAGCACCACCTTTCGGGCTCCTTCTGCTAATTTCCTGTTAGAAGAAGTTTGGTGAGTGTTGATTCGTGCTTTTCATTTCCCGTCTTTCAACTAGCGCTTTTTATTTCGCGCTTTTCATTTAGCGCTTTTCAGTTCACGCTTTTTATTTCGTGCTTTTCAGTTTGTTTCTGAATGGCCGTTCATCAACCAGACATGTTGCGGAATCGGAGGAGATAACGTGTTATTTATTATTGGTCTTGGAGTTATTGCTTTGACCCAAGTCCAGGAACAGGAGGAGGAGGAGTTCTTAGACCAAAAAATGGTTGCTTTATTAATCGTGACCAATTATGTCATATGCCTTTGCTGCGGGAGCTCCAGGAGAATAATCCAGATCAATTTTTAAATTATCTCCGGATGACGGACCCCTGCATTCAACAACTCTTGACATTGTTGACCCCCTATATTAAGAAGCAGGACACATGCATGAAGCTTTTATTTTATTTTTTGGTTGAATAATAATGATTTGATTTGGTATATTTTCTATATTTTTGGATTCATATAATGCACTTTTTGGTTAAGTTCTATTGGCAGATAGCATGTTTAATTTTATTTGTTTTCTTTTTTTAATGCACAATAAAAGAATTGTGTAGAATAATACTTGGCTATATATTTTACTTCAAATGACAGTTTGAGGGTAGGCAGTTACATTTAAAAAACTTAAATGCAAAAGTAACAAGGGACACCAATATAGTTGTATCTTTGATCTTAAAAACGATGGGATAATGGTGTTGTGGTAACTTGCCCAAAAAAATAAAATAAAAAGCATAATAATATTATTCTTGATATTACTAGAAAGAAAAAGCCTTTGAAAATTCATCCATCAGTATCACCAGCAAAGCAGCTTCATTATTATTCCATTAAAGAAGAAGGGAATGTGCGCTGCATTTCAAGATTTCAAAATTTGACACGTCACAAATGTTAATTCTCCATTACAACTGCTAGTTTACAAGACCAACCTCTTCTGGCTTGTCCTCGCTTCCGAGCATGCGTGTTTGTACTTTGGACTTTTGTCCGAAGGACTTGTGTACACTCACTCGGAAAATCCGACAACAGACATTTGTCCGCTGAAAATTTTAAAACCTGCTAGCCAACATTTGTTCACAGAAAATCTGACAATGATTGTCCGATGGAGCATACACACGGTCGGATTTTCCGCCAACAGCCTGTCATCACACAATTCCCGTCAGAAAATCCGATTGTGTGTACGAGGCTTAACTGTTATGCTAATGTTCTACCTTCTGAAACGAGTATCTAGTGTGCATTATGCGAACTATTCTTGATCAAGGATCCAGTATATAGTATGCTTACTATTCCAAAACAAGTATCTAGTAACCAGTATGGTAACTGTTCTGGAAAACGTATTCAGATAAGGAAAACTGAAGAAAAGTCAGAATCCTTATCTGCATACTTGTTGGAGGCCAGTGCATCAGATGGAGGTAGTGCCAGTTAGGCAAGAAGCTTTTGCGGAAGACCTCAACAATGGCAGCCTTTGTATTTCTCCCATGACAGGTTTTCTTTATTAGGGATACGTGCTTTGTGACTTATATTAATGCAACTGCTTCCTATGATGTTAAAATGTCATACTAAATCTCATGATTTTTTGATATAATATTGTTTTTTCTAGATTCCAAATAATAAACTCTTCTGGTTAACAGCCCGTAGATTCTCTATGGATACATTTATAAGGTCTATTACCTTTGTGCATTCCTTCTACTATCAAACAACCTTGCATTCTTCTATAGGTCAGGGGAACTCAAAAGAAGTCAACATGTATTGAAATAAGTTTTCCGTGAACACCACGATAACAAGTACAACATAGAATAATTCTTATGACCAATACAGCACAATGAAATATAAAAATCTATTATTTAGGAAGTCTTTTGGCTGCCTATTCTATAGTCTACTGTGGTCATTTGAATGGATGGCAGTCTCCATATATAGCAAATGACCTGTTGGTTCAGCTAAGGTGTAGTAAGTTTGGATGAATGCAACCGAATACAGTTTTGCTCATCTGTAGGGAAACACAGACGTAGACATTCATGTGAAGGGATCTTTCAGCATTCTTCAGCAAGCACACTATCTAAACATCAAATTAAACTTCCTATACTGGATACGTACAGCTTTTTGCCCATATTCCACATTCATTTTATATGGACCCAACAAAAAACCAGCACACCAGTGGCCAAAAAATCAGGCTTCACTTTAGTGTTGTTGCAATTTATTCTATAGATGAGTTGGTGGAGAGAGGGTTAGGGGTACAGAGCTAGTAGCAGAAATAATGAGTGTCCTAATATGCTCAGTAGCATTTTCCTAATACTAAATTGAACCTTAATAAAGTAGAAGCAGGCAATTTATCTGCAGTCACCCTGATATATTAGTAGCAGTCACAGTGAGCAATTGATGGACAGATAATCTCTTCCTTTAAGTAGATTTCTGACCATTGACTCTATATAGCAGCACAGTCACAGGTACTTTGGATGGCTCAGCAGAAATCCCCTTGCAATATCCTCTGGGAGCAGTTTCCCCCACACTCTCAAGGACACTATACTGCATAGCTCCCAACTGTCCCTGATTTTGAGGGACTGTCCCTGATTTGGATCAAAGTTCCTCGGGCCCTCTTACCTCCTCATTTGTTCCTCATTTTGGTCTGATCTGTATAGTTGTATATAAAATGCGCCTTTTGTCTTTCAAAAAGTGTTTCACAGTGCTAAACCTTTTATCCAATTTTTTAATTTCTGCATTTGTATAATTTAAAAGCCGGTATAAGGAATATTGGTGGTAAAAAAAGTACTTGTGGGTTTAACTAATCATTTTTTTCTGTATAATTCTCCTTTAACCACTTCCCGCCCGGCCTATAACAGAATGATTGCCAGGAAGTGGTTCTGTTATCCCGACTGGGCGTCATATGACGTCCAGCAGGGTAACATGCTGGCGCGCGCCTGCGGGGGCACGCAGCGCGGCGACCGCGGGTGAGGCGTGTCAGTCTGACACGCTGCATCTCCGATCATGATAAGAAGCCTCTGACAGAGGCTTCTTACCACGTGATCAACTGTGACCAATCACAGCTGATCATCGCGAGAACCAGGAAGTGCTGGTAAATGGCATTCCTCGGTTCGCGCTGACAGGGAGAGCCGATTGCCGGCTCTCTCTGTCAGAGGGGGGGTCTGTGCTGATAATCAGCACACTGACAGTGTCAGTGTCCATCAGTGCCGCCTGTCAGTGTCCATCAATGCTGCCTGTCAGTGCCACCTATCGGTGCCCATCAGTGCTGCATATCAGTGCCGCCTATCAGTGCCCATCAATTCTACATATCAGTGCCTCTTCATCAGTGCCCATCAGTGCCACCTTATCAGTGCCACCTCATCAGTGCCCATCGGTGCCACCTCATCAGTGCCCATAAGTGCGACTCATCAGTGCCTGTCAGTGAAGGAGAAAACAAAATTTTATAACAGAAATGAAGAAAAACTTTTTTTTTTCAAAAATGTCGGTCTGCAGAGGTTATCAAATACCACCAAAAGAAAGCTCTATTTGTGGGAATAAAAATGTAGTTTGGGTACAATGTTGTATGACCGCGCAATTGTCATTCAATGTGCGACAGCACTGAAAAATCAAAATTTGCCTAAGCAGGAAGGAGTGAAAGTGCCTGGTATTGAAGTGGTTAAGGGGTGTGGAAGGGTGTGTGTCCTATACCTACAAACCTTTGCTAATAGGTGTCCTTCGTTAGAATCTCAAAAAGTTGGGAGGTATAATACTGCACAGCAGTCTCCTCTGAAGATGCTTCCTCTGGGTAGCCACCTTCCTATTTCTTAGGTTCCTACCACAGGACAGCTTAGATTCTGTTCCTTGGGCCTCTGCCACATGGCAGCTTAAATTCTATTCATTGGGCCTCTGCCATAGGGCAGCTTTGATTCAATTATTTTGGAATCTGCCACAGGCCAGCATAGATTCTGGGACCCTTGCACAGGTCTATGACTGGGACCAGGCCCCAAGAAGAACACACCTATTCACATTCATTTCCCCTGCAGACAAAGGCCTGAGAGGTAAGATCAAGATCCTCTTACATTGGCATCCTCTGCAAGCAAGGGCCTGGGAGGGAAGACCCTCCTCACCAGGCAAAGGCCCAGCAGGCAAAGACCCTTCTAGAAGGCTCCTCCACATATTCATCCTCTACCGTCAGCTCACATCACTGGAACAAAGCCCTCAATAAATATTTATAACTGATTACTCCTCACACTAACTAGTAGAGACAATTCAATAGCAGCAGGCAGAAATAATCAATGCCCGGACCTTAGGAGAAACCTAGCAAACACAGAAAACATTAACAAAGCTCAAGCTGGCTACAGCCCCTAGCAGCAAAACACACCAAATTTAACTAAGGACACTCCAGGTTAGGGCAAGGTCTCTACATTAGCACCTGAACAGATTAACCTAATTTCCAGCTATATTTACCATAATGGAACTGTTGGATCAGTGCCTAAGGCAGCAGGATAAATAGGGTAACATCAAGTCACAAAACATAGAAATGACAATACGATTTTCTGAATTGGAAAAAAATAAGAAGCATTCCACGACATGGGAACATACTAACGTATATGACAGAATTTCTCAGCTTTTCCCAAAAAATGAAACACTGAAGAAATGTTTTTCCTCAAGTTTTGCTCAAAGCGGAGTTTCACCCATTTAAAAGTCAGCAGCTACAAAAAGTGTAGCTGCTGACTTTTAATAATCAGACACTCACCTGTCCCACGGTCAAGCGATGCAGGCGCACGAAGCCTCGCCTCTTTCCCCCTTCTCTCCGCGGTGCCAGCATTATAACTGTGGACGCCCGGCTGTGGCTTCACAGCCGGGCACGCACTGCGCATGTGCGAGCCGTGCTGCATGCTGTGAATGGCCGGGCAATCTTCTGGGACCTGTGACGTGTCCCAGAAGATTGCAGGACGAGGGGGGTGATCTTCGTTCCGGCCAGGGGAGGAAGTGGGAGCTGGGTACCTATGAAAACTGGGTACCCGCCCCCCCCAAAAAAATGACATGCCAAATGTGGCATGTCAGGGGTTTAAAAGCACTTAAAGCGGAAGTTCCATTTTTGGGTGGAACCACTTTAACAATACCATTCAAAATCATGTTTAACTAATACCCTATTGAGTATTAATTTGTGATTCTTTTATTTTTGGCATTATATATGCCTCCATTAATCTTTAGAATATCTCATTTGTGTACAGTTACATACAACATTAGTTTTTAGAGCAGAACGAAACTGTGTCTGAGCCCCACAAACCAAAAACACAATTTAATTCATTTTTAATGGTCATTTTTAATGTTCAAAGCAAACTCATCCATCCTTCCACATCCCCCTGCTTTATTGTAATCACTTTGAAAAACACCCCCAGGCATTTCTAGCATCTTGAGTAAGAGCAGCTGATTCATGTAGCATTTACTTCATGGAATCCATCTGCCCTTAGCTCAGGCATGCAGGCAGGAGGGTGTGCTTAGCTGAGAAGGCCCCTCCCCCCTTCAAAATAAAATAAATGCCCATGAAGACTCCTGGAATATATGACATCATTTTGGCCTAGGCCAGAAACCAGAAAGCAAAAAAAAAATGGTTTAACCACATGCCGACCAGCGCGCGATGATGTATGTTGGCACATTGGCACAGCTAGGCAAATGGGCGTACAGGTATGCCCCCTTTAAATCACAGCATTGTGGGCGCCTGCGCGCCCGCCGCGTTCTCCATGACCATGCCCGCGGGTCCCGTGGACTCGATGTCCACCGGGGGCCCGCGATCGTGTCACTGAGCAGTGGAACGGGGAGATGCCTATGTAAACAAGCCATTTCCCTGTTCTGCCTAGCAACAGGACAGAGATCTACTGCTCCCTGTCATCAGGAGCAGTGATCTCTGTCATGTTCTAGTGACACAATCACCCCCACAGTTAGAATCACTCCATAGGACACACTTAGACCCCTTTCACACTGAGCCGCCCCAGACGTCAGCGGTAAACCAGCGTTTTAGCGGTGCTATTTAGCCGCAAGCGGGACAGTTTTAACCCCTAGTGGCCGAAAAGGGGTTAAATCCGCCTACAAAACGCCGCTGCAGTAAAGCAGCGCTGCCCCATTGTTTTCAATGGGCTGGAGCAGTGGAGGAGCGGTGTAGTCACCGCTCCCACACTGCTGCAAATAAGCTGCTGGCAGGACTTTTTGTAACACCCTGCCAGCGCAGCACCCCAGTGTGAAAGCACTCAGGATTTCACACTGGGTTTGCAGCTGAGGCTTTTTTCAGGCGCTATGCAGGCACTATTTTTAGCGCTGTATCGCCTGAAAAATGCCTCAGTGTGAAAGGGGTCTTAACCCCTTCATCGCCCCCTAGTGTTTAACCCCTTCCCTGCCAGTGTCATTTACACAGTAATCAGTGCATTTTTATAGCACCGATCACTGTATAAATGACAATGGTCCCAAAATATTGTCTAAAGTGTCCGATGTGTCCGCCATAATATTGTAGTCACGATAAAAATCGCAGATCGCCTCCATTACTAATAAAACAGATTAATAATAAAAATGCCATAAATCTATCTCCTATTTTGTAGACGCTATAACTTTTGCGCAAACCAATCAATATACGCTTGTTGCGATTTTATTTACCAAAAATATGTAGAAGAATACATATCGGCCTAAACTGAGAAAGACATTTTTTTTATATATTTTTTGGGGATATTTATTATAGCAAAAAGTAAAAAATATTGCTTTTTTTCAAAAATGTCACTCTTTTTTTGTTTATAGCGCAAAAAATAAAAACCGCAGAGGTGATCAAATACCACCAAAAGAAAGCTCTATTAGTGGGAAAAAAAGGACGTCAATTTTGTTTGGGTGCAACGTCACAACGTCACACGTCACATGCGCAATTGTCAGTTAAAGCGACGCAGTCAGTTAAAGCTAGTAAATATAATATACTTTCCTATCTATTTACTAAGGCTGGCAGCATAAGGATTAAAAATAGTCAATGTTTACTAAGTGAGTTTAATTCTGCTGTAGATCTTCCATATAACAGGGCTAATTAGAACTGGAGTAAAGAAATAGGTCTAAACTAAAGTTGCTACCCATAGCCACAAATTACAATTCTTGCTGTCTTTTTCCATTAATTGAAATGTGAAACCTGATTGTTTGAGGTTGCTAACTATTTTTGCTTTCGGTTTATTTTTTCCAGTTTTAATAAATCATGTCTTTTGTTTTAGATCCACTGGTTGTTTTCTTGAGAGAAACACAGAGACTGCCATTGATCTCTCTCTGGCTGATAATGCTAGTTGCCTGGCTTTCATATGCCATGCAGTCACTTGGATGCCACCAGATTGTCTTTATCCTTACTCTGAGAATTGAGGAGTCACTCCGCCATCTGTTCTATACAGTCCAAATTGACCATAGACATCTAATGGATATCCCTCCCACCTGTTGTGGGGTATAAACTCTTTAGGAGACAGCTTTTTTTCTGTCCATCTTGTGTCAGTGCTTTAAAGCAGCGGTCTCCAAACTGTGGCCCTTTGTTTGCTTGTATCTGGTCCTTGGGGCACTTTTCCTTCCACTGGTGCAATACATTATTCCTCCCACTGACACCAACAAATTAGCATAATTTCTGTTACTAACATCTACAACGGGGCACTATTTTTCCCATTGACACCAATGATGGGGCACTATTTCTCCCATTGACACCAATGACGGGGGGCTATTCCTCACACTGGCACCAACAATGGGGCACTATTCCTCCCACTGACACAAACGATTGTGCACTATTTCTCCCCCTAATGTTTACTCCCAATGACACCAGTACAATTTCTACTCCCAATGGCCACAGTCTGGCCCCCTAAAGTCTGAAGGACAGTAAACTGGCCCTTTGTTTACAACGTTTGGAGCCCCTGCTTTAAAGTATAACTAAAGACAAAACTTTCTTTCTAGTTGTGAATAGATTGGAGATGGATTAGAACCCCTGTTAGTATCTATTGCTGTCTGTGCCCTCGTTAAAGAGGTTCACACTCTCTATTTGTCCTGTTTGT
Organism: Lithobates clamitans; assembly: GCA_037952925.1. Lineage (NCBI taxonomy): Eukaryota > Metazoa > Chordata > Amphibia > Anura > Ranidae > Lithobates > Lithobates clamitans. Next base: position 63,122 of record JBBGZY010001374.1, on the reverse strand, counting down.
CATTATCATTAAGGTTGGGTTCACACCTCCGACAGATGCGGCTTGCAGCAGGGGTCTGGTGCGTCCCTGTTCTCTGTTTCATGGACGAATCAGGGCCGAATTTTTGCCCGAACTACCACAATGCACTTTGCCGCCGCACAGTGCATTGAAATCCCTGATTGGCTGAAGCAATGAAAGCTTCACCCAATCAGGACACAGAACACTGTCAGAGTTATAATTGGACGCTGTCATGATGACTGTATCAAATCATGCTCTTAATCCCGCCCCACACTATAAAAGTATTCTTTTCATAGCGGCCATTTGTTGTAGTGTGATAGCGGTGTGGAGAGAGATAGACTAGGGCTCTGTTCAGTGCTATTAGACAGTTAGTGTGCTATAGTGTGCTACTCTGATTCTATTGTCACTGTAGAACATCAGTTAAGTGTGCATCTAGGGATAGTTCAATATTAGTGTAGTGCGACCATTTATCTTTACATTAGTGCGAATATAGGGATAGTTCAGTCAGTGTGAGTGTAGTACAACCACCATTTATCATTACATTAGTGTGAATGTAGGGATACTTCAGTCAGTGTGAGTGTAGTGACTATTTAACACAGTATATTTTATTGCGTTACTTCACTCTTAACACAGTATATTTCAGTTGCGTTACGGCAAGTTTAACGCTGTACAGTTCAGTGCGTTACTGCAAATTTAACGCCATATATTTCATTGCATTGCTGCAAGTTTAACGCTATATAGATCTGTGCGTTACTGCAAGTTTAACGCCATATATTTCATTGCATTACTGCAAGTTTAACGCCATGTAGTTCTGTGCAGTACTGCAAGTTTAACGCCGTATAGTTCTATGCGTTACTGCAAGTTTACCATTGTATAGTCCACTGTGTTACTGCAAGTTTAAGGCTGTATATTTCATTGCGTTACTGCAGGTTTAATGCCATATATTTCATTGTGGTACTGCAAGTTTAATGCCATATATTTCATTGTGTTACTGCAAGTTTAATGCCATATATTTCATTACGTTACTACAAGTTTAACGCCGTATATTTCATTGCGCTGCTGCAAGTTTAACATTGTATATTTCACTGCGTTACTGCAAGTTTACCACCATGTAGTTCTGTGCGTTACTGCAAGTTTAATGCCGTATATTTCATTGCGTTACTGTAAGTTTAACGCCATATATTTCACTGTGTTACTGCAAGTTTAGCGCCATATAGCTCTGTGCGCTACTGCACGTTTGACGCAGTATATTGCAGTATATTATAGTGTATCCGTGGAGTGTGTCTGTGTAGTGAATACTCAAATTAAAGTACACCAAACACCACTTTCCATTGAGCCACACTCGGGATTGCATTGCAGGATTTTGGTGCGGTATACTTACCTTGTCCCCAGGATCCTGCGATGTCCCCCCGCTGTGTCTGCGGGCTCTGTCCTCCGCCCAAAGCCTCTCTGTGCCGGGCTCCGTTCCTGCGGTGGAGCCCGGCGGCAAATTCAAAAAAGTGAAAAATCATAATACATACAGTACACTGTAATCTTACAGATTACATTACTGTATGAAATTATTTCACATCCCTTTTGTCCCCAGTGCTTTGTCCAATGCCCTGCATGCAGTTTCATAATATATATACTGTTCTTTCTGCCTGGAAACTTGAGATTTTCCATAGCAACCAAAAAGTGTCCCTTTACGTCAAAAGTGGTTTTAGACCAGCTAGAAAACAGCGATAGTAAATTAGAACACTGGCAGAAATGAGCGATAGTGAATCGTGGGAAAATTAATTTTATTATTATTATATTACTATTTTTTCCAATTATTTATAGTTATTTATTTTATTATAATTTATGATTTTGTGTTTCAAACTTTATCATACCGGGGATATCTACTAGACTCTTGGTGGACAGATTTAAGTGTGTTATTGCTAAGAATTACAGGCCTACAATATAAAACACCAAATTTCTATGCAAAATAATTGTACTGCTTTGAGACGCAAAAGTCTGACATAATCATACCGCCAGGGAGGCTAGTAAGCACCTCCCCACACACCACCGTCATGTCTGGGAGGACAACAAGGAGAGGCAGACATTCCCATGGCACTGTAATGGGGTCAGCAGTGTATGTGTCCACAGGCAAAGGTGGACATGGCCAGTCCTCAGGCAGGGCATCATTTCCTCTGTTTAGTGATGTTGCCCATGCTATCGAGCCACAGCATGCAGAAGAGGTGGTGGACTGGCTTACTAAACCATCCTCACCCTCCTTATCCTCCATTACGCTAGCAGAAACTAGTGCACAGTCCCTTGCAGCTGCCAGAGTGGCTAAACCGGCCTCCTTGTCCACAGCTATTCCAGCCATAGCCACAGCATCAGGCATGGAGGAGACAGCGGAGTTATTTGAGCACAGCGTCAAGTCACTTGCTCCTTGACGATACACAGCCATTACCCAACTCAGATGTTGGTTCTGAGGTTGAGGAAGGCAGAAACATGAGCCTACAGAGAGGAGAGAACACTGGTACACAAATTGCCATTCATGTTCCCCCAGCTGCAGCAAATTTCCAAGTTGTCTCCAGTGGTAATGAGGATGGAGGAGATGATGATGATGAGGTCACTGACTCGACTTGGGTGCCAGATAGAGCAGAGGAGGAAAGTCAGGGTGAGGCACAACACCAATGAGGCAGCCATCATGGAAGAGTAGCGAGCAGCCACCCTATTCTACCACAGGAATGTGGAGTTGTTATCTCCCAGGCCACTTTCCACAGCTCAGCTGTCTGGGTCTTTTTTAGTACATGTGCAGCAGATCGCACTGTTGCTTTTTTCAAACTCTGTCTCAAGCCCATCAAGCGTGGCAAAAACACCAGCCATTTGGGTACCATGTGGTTGACAAGGCATTTAACCTCCCACCACTCTGCCTGTTGGCAAGAACACCTAAAAACCACACAAATGGGGCACAAATCTGTCCCTCCTCCTTACTCACCTCAGTCTGTCCCTGCTATACCTCATGACCTCTTAGCAGCCTCCACTGACAGGGATGATGGTATAGTGCAAGGTGTCCCAGGTCCTTGGAGTACATCTGCCAGTAGCACACCACCAGCTGTAGACTATAGCCGGCAAATTTCTCTGCCCTATCTGCTGTAGCGTAAAAAAAGTACAGTCCCTGCCACCCATATGCCCAGCGTCTAAGTGCAAGCTTGTCAAAGCTGCTGGCTCTACAACTTTTGTCTTTCCACCTGGTGGATTCTGTCCCCTTCCGTGAATTTTCAGAATGTGCTGTACAACAATGGCAGGTTCCCAGTCGCTATTTCTTTTCATGTAAGGCCATTCCATCTCTCTACCATCATGTGGAAGGAAATGTTGAGGCATCATTGGGCAAGGCAGTCAGCCGCAAAGTCCATGTAACTGCTGACACGTGGTCCAGTAAGTATCGGAAAGGACGATATATTTAGTTCACAGCACACTGGGTAACTCTGCTTGCAACTCGGAAGGATGCAGGACAGGGCTCAGTGCTGCAGCTTGTTGTGCCCCTACATCTCCACACAGCTGGTGATTATGCAAGATTTGTCAGCTCTACCCCCTCCTCCTCCATAGCCTCCTCTGCTGAATTGTCCTATGAACCTCAAGTACCCCCTAAGCGTTCAAAGAGCTATTCAATGAGTCAGGCTAAAAGGTGCCATGCAGTGCTTCTAGGGGACAGGAACCACACCGGAGCAGAGATTCTTGCAGCTCTACAGGGACAGGCCCAGAGGTGGTTCACGCCAGCTGGAGCCTGGAATGGTGGTGTGTGATAATGGCATAAACCTCCTGTCAGCCCTTAGACAGGGAAAGTTGACACATGTGCCATGTGTGGCACATGTCCTCAATTTGGTGGTGCAGTGTTCCTAATTAGGTATCCAGGGTTGGAAGATCTACTAAAGCAGGCCAGAAGAGTCTGTAGCCATTTCAGGCGATCATACACAGCCAGTGCTCGGCTGACTGAAATTCAACGGGAATTCCACCTCCCCGTAAAACTGCCTGATTTGTGACATGCCCACCAGATGGCACTCGATTTGGCAATGTTGCAGCGGCTGCACATGCAGCAGAGGGCCGTCAATGAGTACCTGCATGAGTATGGCACAACGACAGGCTCAGGCTGGCTCTGCTTTTTTCCCCACGCCAATGGCTGCTCATAATGGATGCATGCACTGTACTGTCACCATTTTAAGAGGCCACAAGGATAGTGAGTGGTGACAATGCATGCCTTAGTGACACAATTCCTGTTGTGTTCCTGCTGGAGCAGACTCTGTGTGGCATTATGGACAGGGCACTCAAGGCAGAGCAGAGGTAGGAAGAGGAGGACTTCCTTTCCTCTCAAGGCCCACTTTATGCAGACACCATTGTTCCTATGCCACAGAACACACAAGAGGAGAGAGAGAGGAGGAGGATTCTCACAGTTTGGGAGGCATTGAAGCAGAGGAAAACATACGACAAATAGTAAGAGATGGTTTTCCATCTCCAGAATCATTGGGAGTAGTATGTGACTGGGAGGAGGCAGTTCCAGATACTGTAATCCTCAGTGACTCCGAGGAGTCTGCTTCTCATGCCTCTGCAAATTTGCGGTGCGTGGGCTCCCTCTTGTTCCAAAGCCTGCGAAAGGACCCAAGAATACGTGGTGTAAAGGAAACGGATCACTATTGGTTGGCAACCCTCCTTGACCATGGTTATAAGGGGAAAGTCTCAGAACTCATCCCATCTCCACAGAGAGTGCAGAAGATGAAATCTCTTGAGAGCACCTTAAATAGGAGTTTATCAAATGCTTTTCCCAACTGTGGTAGGTTACAGTGTCATGCAAAATGTAGTTTTGAGGCTTCTGTTGGTCAGGAGAGGAGCGGTAGAGAAGGCGGCAGCCTAAGTGATGCATTTCTAAATTTCTTTAGTCCTCGCCGCTCAAGGTTCTCAGCTTCCACATCCCATCGGCAGCATCTGCATGTGGACAATTATCTAGGGGCAAAAACAGAGATGGAGAGCTTTCCATTTGACGATCCACTGGCTTACTGGGTCATGAGAATAGATCACTGGCCAGAACTTGCAAAGTATGCTATTGAGCTACTGGGCTGCCCTGCATCCAGCATGCTTTCTGAATGGGCATTCAGTGCTGCTGGAGGTTTTGTTACTGATCAGAATGCAGACTCCGTAGACCATTTGACTTTTTTCAAAATGAATCAGTACTGGATTACCAGCAGCTATGAAGGCCCTGATGCCGATGTCACCGATTAAGTGTTTTTGGGATGTGGAATCTCTGCAGAATTTCTAGGCTGCCTATTGTTCTGGGTGTTGATTTCACCTGGAAGAATGTTTTTGGTGTAGGTTTCATGGGCACAATTAACATCCAAAGACCAATTTTTCCGAGCCTGTTTGACAGGTGCATATCATTGCAGTTTTTGACAGCAAGGCCAATTCTTGCTTTCATCAAGAGTACCTCAATAGGGTTACGGTGTGAAGGCGCCACCGACACCCAAAGACCAATTTTTCCGCACCCGTTACTTCTATCCAAAGTCTGTGGTAGAGACACCAGTATTTATCCAAAAAAATCTCTAATCTTGTTCCAAGTGCACTACATTGTGACCTCATCATACAGACTGGCTCCCCAAGCCTTTGCTTACAAAATAAAGCTTCCATGAAAAATGTCAATTATTTGGCTTTATAAATGCAATTATTGCTGCAGCAGCTTCTATACACAGTACAGATGTGCCACTTTACAGGTGGACTATGGAGACCCCCCAGGCACTATATTGAAAGGAATTTTTCATTTTTATGCTTTCACTTTAAGCATCAATAAATCACTGCTCTCTTAAAAATGAAGTTTTTCGCAAACTTTTTTTCCTTGATAAATGTCCCCTAGGGCAGTACCCGGACCCCCATAACCATTGTATGCCCAATTACTTGCATATAAGCCTTCAAAATGAGCAGTTTTGATTTTTTATGTTCAGGTCCCATAGACTTCAATGGGGTTTGTTATTTGGTTCTGAACTTTCACAATATCTGAAAGTTCTGGTGTGGACAGAACAGGGGGTCGTTCGACCCATCCCTAGTGATGGACTGACCAAGCATGTCTCCAGACCTAAACCCTATTGACCATCTGTGGGGCATCCTCAAACGGAAGGTGGAGGAGCGCAAGGTCTCTAACATCCACCAGCTCTGTGATGTCTTCATGAGGGAGTGGAAGAGGACTCCAGTGGCAACCTGTGAAGCTCTGGTGAACTCCATGCCCAAGAGGGTTAAGGCAGTGCTGGAAAATAATGGTGGCCACACAAAATATTGACACTTTGGGCCCAAATTGGACATTTTTACTTAAGGGTGTACTCACTTTAGTTGCCAGCAGTTTAGACCCTAATGGCAGTGTGTTGAGTTATTTTGAGGGGACAGCAAATTTACACTGTTATACAAGCTGTACACTCACTACTTTATATTGTAACAAATATAATTTCTTCAGTGTGGTCACATGAAAAGATATAATAAAATATTTACACAAATGTGAGGGGTGTACTCACTTTTGTGAGATACTGTATGCATAGGGAGAGCTAAAGCTAATTTGAAAGGGGAACAAAAATGATTGCTCCAAGCGCAACTCTTCTGCAAGATACATACAGTACAAATGTTATATTTCAAAATGAACCGCGCTAACACAATCCTAATAATTATTGAAAAAAAGTCCACATGTGTAGAAATAAAATGATAATTGATTGAAAATCAACGGCTATGGTGGTAAATGCTGTTGATATTCAACTAATTATCATTTTATTTCTACACATGCGGACTTTTTCTAATTTATTAATTTTTTTCTTAATTATTAGAATTGTGTTACCATGACTCATTTTGAAATATAATTAAAAAAAGAGAGAAAAAGAAGATTGTGTTTCATTTATATATCGTTTTAAATAATGCAGATTTATTCTGCAAGTGTAATGAAGCTTTGCATTTTTCTCACTAGTAATGTGGTAATATGCGCTGTAAATACTCCTACATTTATTCCTGTGAGCATTTCTCTAGCAGTGATCTAATGTACAGTATGTGTTTAATAATATTATGAATGGCTTTATTAGTATGCATCTTGCATTACTCAGTGAAGTATTTATAGGAAATTAGACTTCCTTGCAATTTTCTCATTTCCAGACCAATCCCTCCTGTGCGTACAGTACAATAAAACCTGTGCCAAGCAGTGCAGATATTTGGTGTCTTTACAATTAACCCCTCTAGTGAGTGATGAGAGAAGTGCAGCGTGCGGGAAGAAAAAATGTAATTGATACAATATTGAAGCATGCCTTGGACGATGTGTAGTACAAAACACCCGCAGTTTTAAATGTACATATGATTTAGCCATTTATTATAGTTATTTCAAAGAGAAAAATCTTATGTACATAGGAAACTGCATTGCAAGATGCATGACATCCCTTTAAAAAAAAAAAAGAAGATGATTCTAGAAATATGATTCTTCAGCTGCATATTTAGTTTACTGTGTTGCTGCAGTATGCACTTTTCACAAGCATAATGCAGTAGATCTACAGTATTCTAGCAGAGATTTATTAAGATGTTTTATGCAGGTGCTAAATGACAATCATTTAGCAGAAACCTGGCTAGGACAGCGCACAGCATTAAAGCATATGTAAGTCCAGTTGATAAAATCTTGTATAAGCTTTACCATACTAATGTGATTTCATAATTCAGTCATTTTTAATCATTTTTAATCTGTAGCTGAATTTTGGGATTAGCAAATATTCTCTAAATATAAGAGGCAGGTGTATTCTTACTTAAATCTTGGTGTGCTTTGTGTATTTCTCCTAGATCTGTGCAATAAACCAGTGTAAAATACTGCCTCTGTCCAGAATAAAGACCTGTCATTGCTGCTCTCTTTCCCTGTGCAGGGTGACTGGTCTTGTCCACACCCCCTTCTGTAGTTTTCCGCAGGCAGCCTTTAGTGGGTAGGGTCTGCTGGGTCCCTCCCACAGCTCTGCACAGGCAATGTACAGCACAATGATGATGTTACAAGGTAATAGCTGGGTTTGTAAAGGTATTTGGTGCTCACAATGAGGGTTTATAATCTTTGTAACTATTAGGAAATATATTGGGAGAGGTTTGTACCTGAAATCCAGCTTTACCTACTACAGTACTAGCCTGCATTACCCCTTAAATACCAGACAACTTTTCAATTTTCAGTGCTGTGATAGTCCATCGTAGTCCCCAAATAAATGTTTAATATATATTTTTTTGAAACAGATAGAGCTTTCTTTTTACGAGCAGGGCCCTCCTGTACCTTTTGTATTGTACTGTAATTGTGTTGTCCCCCTTTTACATTGTAAAGCGCTGAGTAAACTGTTGGCGCTATATAAATCTCGTATAATAATAATTGTATTTAAAGAGGAAGTAAAGTCTTATTTTTTAATTGTACCGACAGGTAAGCCTATAATTAGGGTTATCTATAGATATTGTGAATATCTCCTAAACTTGCACCGTTTAGGAGTGCTTGCAGCCGGTGATGTCATCAGGGCATGCACTCTAAAGGTCTGGCTTACCGTGCCGGACCTTCAGAGTCCGTGCCATAAACATCGGCTCCCACGGGGCTCTGGCCAATCACAGCGCTGGAGCCCACAAACCCAGAAGAAACTCCGGGAAAGATGTCAGCTTTCTCAGCGGTGTGCTGGCGCCGCTGGAGGGCTTTGTTCTAAGGTAAGTATTTCATATTCTCATTTTGCCTTTGTCTTACAGGGTTTTTTTTCGGGCTTTACAACCTCTTTAATAACCACTGGGGTTTTTATTTTTTAAACCTGAGCTCCATCTTTTGAGAAACTTTACATAGTTTGTTTGGGCCAGCTTGGCCCAAACAAAGTATGTCCCTCAATTTATGTCCCCCATTGGCTGATTTAGAGAAGCGGGTTGATGATGTCACAACCTCTGACTCAGCCAATCAGAGGAAGCTTTGTATTGATTGCTAGAATACATAGCTTTCTCTGAATGGCTGAGCTCCGCTGTGATAGACTCTACTGTGTTCCAGGTGGGAGACAGGAAGGTCTCGGCTCAATCCCAGAACACAGTGCTGTATGTTGTATGTGACCTCAGCTCAGTTAATTGTGGATCTTTCTAAAATATAAATGGAATACTTACAATTTTCTCCCTCCTGCTGTGATTGTGGGCATGTGAAGCCCAATCGATATCTCTTGCTGGATAAGCGGTAGGTAACCAGCATGAACCTCTTGATATTGCGCATGCGCGATTCACCGGCAATCGGCATAACAATGAGCAGCGACGAAGGAAGGTCCCACCCTGTTGTTTTGGCAACATAGATAAACATATCTCGGTGCTGTGATCCGCTTCCAATCGCGTCATTTCCTGTCAGGAAATAATGCAATTTTTGATCACAGTACTGCTCACAGACTCCTGGGAAATGATGTGTCATCATTTCACAGAAGCACAGGCGAGGGAGGAAGTGACGAGGAGCTCTGTGGACCAGGAAGTGACAAATTAAGAGGACTACATAGCAACAGGGCGATTCTGGTAAGTATAAAAAAAAATTTTTCCTCCAAATGTTTTTTTTATAGGTTTAGAGGAGTCTGATTCTGAAAAAAAAATTCAGGGTGGAACTCCGCTTTAATGTTATAAAACATAACAAATAATAACGCCAGCACAGTAAGTGAAAACCCCTAAATGACCCCTTTTTGGAAAATAGACATTCCAAGTTGATTTAATTTTTAATCACAGTTTTTTGGAAATCATAAAACATGATGGTATTGAAGGTTTAAAACATAGTGCTTGGTAATGGTGCACTAGATATATTAATGTACAAGAGGGAGGGAGAGCTGAAGGGGTTAATGTACAGTTCACAAACAGTAGGAGGATGGTTATTTTATAGATGTACTGTATAAGGGAGGTGAAAGGGTTAATAACCAGGCCACTGCAGAAACAGGTAAGGGCTAAGATATAAAGAAGAGAATGGGAATGAAAAGGGTTAAAAACCTTGGAATCATTAATTCACTCAATAGTTCCTACTTTCGCTTCCCCCTATGTTGTAAGAGGAAAGTGTGGGTGCTCTAATATAAACACTACACTGTGTACAGTTGTGACCATAATAGGTCATCACAGGGATTGCATGGTACAGAGCCACTTGGACTTGTTCTGTACACTGTTTCTGTGAACTGAGCTGCCTGATGATGGCTCAGTTCACAGTCATGAATGGGCGCCCTTGCTGCCCGTGGATGATTTCTGCAGTGCTGTTCATAAAATGTACTGCAAAAATAATTGTTCATCACTTTGCAATCAATTACGTACAGCAGTACACAGAGTATGTGGCTAAAATAATACTGAGTGATCCTGCTATAATGGTCTTTGTTCAGGCACTTCCTGTAGAGGGTAAACTGCCAACATCAGCATTGTAATAGCAATACAAATAGTATTTATTATTGACAATCCAATTTACCCTTCTTTCATGTTGTGAGTGCTGCCTTCCTGGAACTTCCTGGATTCTCTTCCTGCTTTGCAACTTCTAAGGATACATACATATCCCATAGTACCTTGCAGCCTGCAAGCTTTGATTCCCGTACTGCCTCCACCTCCTGAAACTCTCAGCATCTCTGAAGGTCAGAAGAAAGGCTCTGTGAAATGTGTGACACAGCAGTGTCTACCCCCAGAGTATACTGAATATGTGTCTCAGAATTCAAGGAAGCACACATGTGGGGATCTTCGCAAAGTAAGTTTATGAACTTCAGAATCATCCAGATTAATAGGAGCAGTTCTAGAAATAAATGAAATTCAATTTTATTAATTGATGACTTTACATTTTAGGCTCCATGCACACTGGCTATAAAATTGCTGCTTCTACAGGAGTTTTGTGTTCTGCCTGTAGAAGCAGCTCAATATTATCCTATGTGTCCATGTACATTAGGACGTTTAAAGGCATATTGGTTTTAGAGGCTGGAAAAAAGCCTTCTGGCTTGTGTTTTTGATTGGAGTTTTCTGGCAGAAAAAACATTCAACACTTCTAAACGCGCCTAAACATATATAGAAAAACGCTCTATAGGAAAAAAAAAATTTCTGCCAAGGAAACGTATTTTTTAAGCCCAGTGTGCATGGAGCCTTAAAAGAGTAACTCCACTTCTGTTGAGAAAAAATCATTGCCCTCTGAGTGATCTATGTGTATTGAAAGGATTGTAACAAAGTTTGTTGCAGATTCCTACCTTTTGTTATTCTGAACAAATAGCTGTTTGTATGTCTGTGTCCAAGTGAATCTAATGCAAGTGATTTTATAATTATCCGTCAACTGCTGCACTTGCAGGGCTCTAATGGGTAAGGTGCCAGGGTCAGCATCCCTTTAGATGTACTTTCTCTTTGGGAGTATTTGAAAAAAACTTTTGTTGCAGGAGATGCCCAAAATCTGACTTGTATCTTAGCGCAGACTTCTGGGAAAATCAGTAAGGCAATCAAACAAGCAGGTAATGACATTTCTAGGGGGTGTTCTTTATGCCATCTGTGCACAGAACACCTCCAGGCTGCCATATTGCATTGCATTTTACAGAAAATTACAGCACTGAAGAATGAAAAGGAAAGGTCTTTTTTTAATAACATTTCATTACAATATAGCTTGTGTTGCAATTGTATATGCTATTATATATTTTTTATTTGCTTTTTTTCCAACAAAAGTGGAGTTACCCTTTCATTAACCATTTAGCGACCGCCCACCGGCAATGTATTGTTAGTGAGTAGCCACTTTAGGTAAAGCAATGTACCAATATATTCCTGCCTACTTTGCATGCCGCCCGCCTGGCACCCACTGCAATTGTACACAGTGGGAGACTGTCAGCAAGTCCCAGATAATGATTCATGGCTGGGACCTGCTGATCGGCTGTGTGCAGTCACAACTCAGAGCTCTGTGTTGGTAAACAACACAGAGCTTTGTAAACATTACACATAGTTAGGAACATATTTAACCCCTTGATCGCCCTAGATGTTAACTGCTTCCCAGCCAGTGTCATTAGTACAGTGACAGTGTACAGTATTATTAATGATCACTGTAATACCCACTTGCTAACTGCCCTATAGCAGTTTTACATCCACATTTGACATTTATATATATATACATGATCCTTCACCATTTGCCTGCAGGGGGCGCACCTGCGCTGCTGGCGGGCCGCTTCTGCTATGATTACTCACAGCAAAAGCCAATCTGCAGGTGCCAGGCATTCAATATCCACCGGCAACCGCTGATCGTCGGGCAGAGACTCAGAATGGAGCTCTGTCTATGTAAACAAAGTAGAGTTCCATTCTGACAGGGGGGGGGGATGGATTTTGTGTTCCTGCAAAGCAGGAACTAAAATCCATCTCTTTCCCTAGTAAAAGCATCACATACAATACACAAAAACACTGGCTAAGCACATAGTTAATCCTTTGATCGCCCTAGATGTTCAATCCCTTCCCAACCAGTGTCATTAGTACAGTGACAGTGCATATCTTTAGCACTGATCACTGTATAAGTGTCACTAGTTCCTGCAAAGTGTCAAACATGTCAGTTAGCGTCCGATTGTCCGCCAAAATATCACAGTCTGACTATAAGTTGCTGATCGATGCCATTTCTAGTATAAAAAATAAATAAATAAAAATGTTATAAATATACACTACATTTGTGTAAACCAATCAAAATAAGCTTATTGTAATTTTTTTTTTTTTATCTAAAACATGTAGCAGAGTACACACTGGCCTAAACTTATGAAGAAATTGGATTTTTTAAAATTAATCATTGGATGTGTTTTATAGCAGAAAGTAAAAATTATTGTTTTTTTTTTTTTTCAAAATTGTCAGTCTTTTTTTCGCTTATATCACAAAAATAAAAAACCCAGAGGTGATCAAACACCACCAAAAGAAAGCTCTATTAGTGTTTTTTTCCTCTACCAGAAAGGAAAATGGAGATCTTGTGTTTCTGCTAGGCATAAACACGGATCTCTGTTTTCCTTTAGTCAAAGCACACCCCCCACATTTAGAAAGCGCTCATAGGGAACACATTTAACCCTTTGATTGCCCCTGATGTTAACCCCTTCCCTGCCAGTGTCATTTATACAGTGACAGTGCAAAAAGTGTCACTTAGTGTCAGATTTGTCCGCCGCAATGTTTCAGTCCTGCTAAAAATTGCTGATCACTGCCATTTCTAGTAAAAAATATTAAAAAAAATAAAAAGTCCCTAAGACTATCCCATAGTTTGTAGACGCTATAACTTCTGCGCAAACCAATCAATGTACGCTTATTGGATTTTTTGTTTTTACCAAGAATATGTAGCAGAATACATACTGACCTAAATTGAAGAAGAAATTCAATTTTTTAAATTTTTTTATTGGATGTGTTTTATAGCAAAAAGTAAAAAATATTATTATTTTTTTTTTTTTAATTGTCGGTCTTTTTTTGTTTATAGCACAAAAAATAAAAACCACAGAGGTGATCAAATACCACCAAACATAAGTTCTATTTGTGGGAAAAAAAAGGACATCAATTTTATTTAGGTACAACGTCACACGACCGCGCAATTGTCAGTTAAAATGGCCTGGTCATAAAGGGGGGGGGGGGACCTTCCGGAGCTGAATTGGTAATATCAACGTTGTATATATTTAGCATGTTTTCTATTTATGATCACAGTCGAGATATAATTGTGCGGTTCCTTTCGGTGGACCACTGATATTTTAGCGCAGCACTTTATCACACAGATTCAATTACAATATGATGTGTGTCGCAATTGTATACGCTATAATATTTTTTCTTTATTTGCTGTTTTTTTTTCCCCCGCGAAAGTGAAGTTACCCTTTAAAGTAACGCAGTGCCGAATAGCAGAAAATGGCCCGGTCGTGAAGGGGGTAAAATCTTCCGGAGCTGAAGTCGTTAACGAGGAAAAAAAAGTTGATTATACAAACTAGATGTCATTCATTTGGTGTTTACAATGACTTTTACAGCATTGATTGCAGCCACAGCAAGCAAGGGGTTACAGCTAAATATTTTGACAGCCAGCCAATGACATGTTGCTCCCCTCCCACTCTGCCTCTGCAGGTTAAACCTCCCCTCCATTCTAGCAGGATGCTCTCCCTTTAAGTAACTCTCCAGAGACTAGTCCTGAGTATCATGTGATTACTGATTGATTGCAACATTGTTGGAAGCTAGTAAAAGCAGGCAAAGCAGAAGGAGCAGAGGTGTATCCAGGAGAGGAATGTACATTTGGATGACACCGTACACTGCAGTATTGTATCAGGACCTTGCTGGGAGACACTGCAGGACCACTTCAAGGACAGCAGCGAGGGGGGGGGGGGATGCTTTGCATTGGGGACAATGCAAAATCTGCAAGCGATTGAAGATGCAGGAAGGTATTGTGACAAAGACATGGTAAGCATCTATTGAATGCTTTGTAATTGCATTGCACTGGCTTCAGGGGATGGTATTTAGACTATGTGGAATGAAAGTATGATCATTGCATGGGTAGCAATTAATAGCAAGGGTTCTTTATCTTATTCCCAAAAGTCAATACGTAAACATATCATTATTTAATGACAACAAACACGTGTGTAGACAATGTACACTGCACATTAATCCACCGCAGGGACGGCCACAGAGGTGATGGGGACTGGGAGATGGAGAAATCTAACATGCAATTAAAAAAAAAAAAAGTTCTTTATAGATTAGGGGTGTGCAGGTCTATTTTAACAAAAAAAAATTCAATGATCAATAAAACAAAGCTGAATTCATTGATCATGCTAATTGGTTACTATATGTCACTGTACTTTGTTGAGCATCATTGTTTCTTAATAAGACTATATGTGTCTCTGGCTTATTTTAGCATTTTTTCCCCTCCGTAGCACATAGATATGATGCAAATGAATACTTTAGGCTTGATTGCAAGCACAGACAGCATTGTGCTTACATGCCGGGTGCCTCCGCGCGTGCGCGTACGTGAACATTGCTTGATCTTTAGGCTGTGGTTAGGTGATCACATACATAGGTGAAGAATAGTTCACTAGGAGTCATTTCCAGCTCAATAATAAAATAGATGTAGAATATAAATGAGATTTAATTAATGCTTTCCAATATTTATATTTATTGATCAATACATTGGCATCTATTGGTATACCTACAAACCATTTTATAGTGCTCTATTGATTTCAATGAAGCAAAGCTGTCCAGCCTGTATCAGTAGGAATAAGTTCCAATACATCGATTTTACCATATTCATATTCTATACATTGGAGTGTATTGCTATGCCATCATATATGTTTAAATTGCTTTTTTATTTAAAGATATTCCAATGCCCTCTTCATTGACATTAATAAGCAAAGCTTTTCAAGCTATGTTGACACCGGAAAATTAACCTTTTCACAGGTATATAAAATAATTTTACTATATGTAATCGTCAATACATCGGGGTACTTACAAACCATTATATAGGTTTAAATTTCATTTTCCGACTTAAGAGATTTCAATGTCTGCTGTCCACTAAATTGATTTTAATTAAGCAAAGCTTTTTGGTCTGTATATGTAATTGTTATGGACACATAGACTAGCAAAAAAAGTACTGCTAGGGGGCGAAACGCGTTTTAGGGACCTCTCCAGTGGGTAGAGAGCAGATCTGAAGCCATCCTACATTACCTGCTTTAGTTTTGGTCACAGTGAGTCCGTGTCTTGTGTACGATCACTTGCCATTTTTCATTAGCATGTTGTTATGGACAGTTAACTTTTGACAGGTACATCAAAGAAGTTTACCAGATAAAGCAAGCTTGTCGCAACCCTGAGCATATGATAGGAGAAAATGCATAAGCAGAGGTTACCTTCAGTAGAAGTTGCATGTGAAAGCATTTCTAGACATACAGGACGGTATATGCAAACATGACCTTGAAACTGCTGAGTGAGGTGCCCTTTCTCTTGCTTTCCAGGCTGTATTGATTATTAAGGCAACTAAAGTTTAGCCTGAGAGGGAATCGGGAGGGGGTGGAGCTAAGCTTGACTTTACAGGAAGTGTCAGATTTGCACATACCTTCAGCGGTCTATATCTCTGTATTTACTGATAATATGGACAAGATCGTTTCTGCATTACGCCCTTATGCACTTTTTCATCCTCTAGCCAGTTTAAACTGACTGGTCTGTGACAGGCTTACCTGTTGTGTTAGGGCTTTTTCACACGGGTGGCTGGGGTATGGCAAAAACAGGCTATGATGTTACTGCCCCATGACTACGTAAACGAGGACATGCAGCCCCTCAGGTCTGTAGCGATGCCACAGTTGGTGTAAAAATTAACCAGTCTGTTCAGTGCTGGGACCAGATAATCCAGTGCCCAAGGCAAAGTTGCCAAATTGTGCCCCCCCACCCCTGCATCATTATGTGTGAACCTATGAAGAGGTGAAGGAGAGAGAGCACAGCCTGCATCTCCTCCGGGTTCTCTGCTCCTCACTTTGCTGCTTCCAGTGCTGGGCTGACAGAAGTTGTGAAGCTGCTGTCACTACTCCCGTCGGCCTTATAGTGGAAGGAACTTGCTGTGCCTCCATCTTTGCAATACATGCTGTGCCCAGGGCAGCTACGCCTTCTGCCCACCCCTTGTCCTGGTCCTGCCCCTGTTGCATTCGTCAAGCAGTACCATCGTTGACTGTGACCCATTCAACTGCGTGCAGTGCTGTGTTTTATAAACAGAACTAGGTGCGCTACCTAAAAGAATGCAAACTTATACAAAAGTCAGTGAATATAACCTGATTGGACGTAAAAAAATAAATAAATAAATATAGGTGAAATCAATGGAGTGTAAAATCCATTGAGGGGCTGGATAGCGTCCTTATAAGATGACACCCAGCAGTTAAGACTTCGCTGGGAACAAGTCCTTCAATCAAACGGGGGATATTGTCTTCATCACATAAGCCAAGCAAAGGTAAAAGAAGCTGCTTACCAGATATGTGGGAGCCCTATTACAGAGATCTTTTGGGCTCAGGTATATCAGATCATCAAACAGGGACAGCTGGTTTAGACTTCCGAAAGAGTCCCTCTTCATCAGGAAGTTTCTGGACGCTGTGGTGCTAGTGCAGCTAGCTGCAATATTCTCCTTTTACCCTTTATCCAGAAAGGACCGCTCGTGGCATATGGTGAAGCATTAAAAAGAGGAAAGAAGGTGCTTCATAGTGCAGCCAGTTAATAAAATCCTTTTATTTCCATATTATGGACAGCTGACATCATAAAAGCATTTAGCAGAGCAAAAAATATTGCAAACGAAAAAACACACAGCCACGGCTCGGGCCAGCCAGCTCATACGTGGTGACGTCAGGTCCTACAGCTCCACCCGACGCTGCGTTTCTCCATAAGAGGCTTCAACTGGGAGAGGAGGCTAGCAGTGCTGTGTTTTACACTTTTCAGGGCTGGAACAGGTGGTGATGAGACAACAGATAATCTCCCAGATATCTGTGAAGGTTCTAATTTATCCAGGTTAGGGTATAGCGAGTAGCAGTTAGTTACATTCAACTGGACTTAATATTAATGATGTTTGTTGCTGCTTGTTCACATGGGCGGCCAAGGGTTGGTAAAAGCAGGTAATCAAGCCGTGATTTTACTTCCTTCTCAACTGCCCACCTAAAGAAGGGCATGCAGTCGCTCAGGGCTGTACACTTGCTGCTGCAAAAGTAAAACCGCATGTCGCGTTCAGCAGACAGTACTGCCACTGAAAGCAACCTATTTACATGTATAGGGCCTTTATTTAACCACCCTTTAAACCTCCACAAAAGATTGCTTTTCAGAGGGGCAGCAAGGGCTGCCATATGTCACAATCAGCGCTTAGAACTGAAAGAGGTGCTTGATAAGCAGTAAAAAGTCTTCAATATATTATAGAACAAGCCATGAGACAAACTAGCACTACTTGATGGCATTGGTATATGACAGAGTTAGGAAACCAACCTTTAAATTTCTTAACATAATTGTAAACCCTAGCCTTTGTGTGCCAGGGCACTATGGGGTTCATTTACAAAAAGTGGTGCAGCTCTACATAGAAACCAATTCGCTTCCAGGTTTTCTTGTCAAAGCTTAATTGAACAAGCTGAACTTAGAAGCTGATTGGCTACCATGCACATCTGCACAAGATTTTCCACTATCTGGTTTTATTATTGAACCCCTATCTTTGTAAATTGATTAAAGTGGGGTTCCACCCTAAAAAAAAAAAAAAATCCATGACTGTGCCTAAAAAAAATTAAAAAAAACATTTGGAATTTTTTTTTTTTTTTACTTACCTCTAAATCCCTGTTGCTAGGGGGTCCCTCGTAGTCTGTCTCTTTCAGTGCCTGGGCTGGTGACATCACTTCCCCCTTGGCACAGGAAGGACTCGGCTCTGCTCCCTCCCTCCTGTCAATCATCTGGGACCCATTACAGGTCCCAGGTGACTGAGCGGCCAATCACTGCGCCAATCACTGAGCCACAGCCCGGCGCCCACAGTTGCAATGCTGGCGCCGCTGAACGGAGGGGGAGACGAGCGGGGCTTCGATCCCCCGCATCGCTGGACCCTGGGACAGGTAAGTGTCCAATTAAAAGTCAGCAGCTGCAGTATTTGTAGCTGCTGACTTTTAATTTTTTTTTTTTTATGGGCCCTCCTCTTTAATTGCGTGTAAATGTGTGTTTTAATTTTGTGAATTTGTGTGTGTTAAGTCCCTAGTAGGATATTCCTGTCTATTTTAGGGTATCAATGAATTTATCGTGAGCAAAGTATGCATGATGTTCCCATTTAGTTATATCAGGGGCTGCCTAGGCAGGTGAATGGCTGTAGATAGTTGGTGAATGGAGTAGAGATGATATGACAATGACCCCTTATGTATAAGGACAAATGTGTGAACCAAGTGATAATGTACTCAGTGGCAGCACATGGCAAAGTGAAAAGGTGTGAGAATAGCAGATAACAAACGTTCTTACTGTTTCTATAGATTATTGGTCACGCTACACACACTGACATCACTGCACTACTGAAACTATACATGCCTGCACACTGATCACTGAACGATCATAGCAGCCTTCTATTCTGTTTGTTAGGCTCCCACCCATTATTTCCTAGTCTGCTGTAATGTTCTCATTTGCATATCTATCTATCTATCATTACAAGGATTTGCCTACAATCTGTAGAACAAAGCAAGCTCCTGTAGGCTCTAAAGGCATTGCAAGGGTGTCCAAAGATCCGTAACGTATATTACAGCAAAGCCAGTCGGACTTGGAAATTTGATCTTAATGTCACATTTTATTGTAGATTCAGACAGCTTCTAAAGTAATCTAAATTTAGAGTCCAGGGATGCATTATAGAATGCTGATTCTTTTTGCAGTTCATAGGGTTATATAATAGAGATGCATGAACTGACTAAGGTCCGCTCCCCTTTTCCTATTTGTTTGATTCATATAATCTGCTATACAATGGGAATATCTATGCAGGGTTGTATTCCCCACCCCCCTATTGGCTATAGAATTATTTTTTTGTTCTTTTCCCTGACAAAAAAATACTCCCTACTGAATATTCAAAGTCAGCTGTTTTGTGATCTGAACACATGAAACACAGAAAGGTGTCCAGAGGGAAATGTTATAGGCTTTCCATTTATTGCTAAATTACTTTTTGTATGCCTGTATTGGGAGGTGTTGCACTAGGGGCAGTTAGAAGAAAGGAGCTGATGGTAAAGAGAATGGTTTTTATTTTTAGCTTTTTTCTCCTTTGGAGCAATAATATCTGCAGTGCTCTCTACACAAGATTATATCATGACTCCGTAGAATGTGATTGTTCTACAAACACCGAAAATAAATATGATCAGGTATATGTAGGTTGTATTTAATACATCTGAGCATCTATGGATCACATGGTACGTTTTCATTGGTCTTTGTCTACCTTTTGTATTTAATATAATATATGTAAAATTAAATGATGGATAAAATGTAGACTTTGAGAGGAGCTTGTACACTGGTCTTTCATCTACCTAAACACCCCAGGACACATTCACTTAGAGTGTTCCATCTGCAAAACTTGCTTTTCAGCTCAGATGTGAAGGATGCAGGAAGGAAGCTTAAGAGATAGAGGCTGCCATTGGCAGATGAAGTGCTCCAGATTCAGGGCTCCTGGGGCACTTGAGAAGATAAGCAGTTAGCGTGGACACCTCAATGGTTGCCTTTCACTCTGGGTTTTTTTTTTTTTTAAAGATTGCATTCCAAACATTCAGTTCCTATGTTTACAGCTTTGGGCTTGTGTCAATGCCATTAGTTTGGCATCAAGTTTGAGACGCTTCTTAGATCATTTAGAATTCATTGACCGGTGTATTTGACTAGAATTTGACTTGAGGCTAGTTCTGTTTTGCATTCCCATAGACTTGTATGGGAATGCAAAGCCTGTTGCCACAAGCCTATGAATAGTCCAACATAAATGCTTTTTAATTGTTTACATTTTTGTTTATTTTATTTTTCAATATGCTAGTATCCTTCTCCCACTCTTGTATACAGACCGTCAAGCCTTTTCCATGACGGTTAAATCAAGGGACCATTTCTTCTTTAGTTAGAGAAATATGTGGGTTATTGCCTTGGGCGGCAGGTGGTACCGCCGAAGGGGAAGCACAATATTGATGAACAATGTTGATTGAAGTGATGTAGTAGATGTCATTGTAGGATACAGGAAAAATAACTGCTGCAGGGATATAGAGTACGTGTAGTATCAAAAACTTCTGTATGTGTACCAAAGTTCATCTAAAACCTAATTGATGTAGTATAAAATGAAACTGGGTCTCTTGAAATCTAGGCTATATTATTTTTAATAAGGAAATCGTACACATTATAACACGAAATAAAAATTACTAAAGCAGTAAAATTGTAGAGAAAAAATCATTGGTCAATTTACATGTAATATATACAATGTGCAGTAAAACTTTAAGAGTTTTGGATATAAGCGCGCTTTTGTGACAAGCCTGAAAGCAATTTTCAAGGTGCAAAATGAAGCTAAATACACTTGTTATTTTTAATTGGGCAAAAGAGATAAACCAGATCTATATTTAAATCTCCGGAGTTTGAGTACAGAATACCTGGTGCCTTAAAGGCTAAATTCACCTTTTGTTCACTTATTTTTTTCTTTAATTTCAAGCTCCCCTATGTGTGGGTATATATATACACATACATACATCCTATGGGGCAAGGCAGTTTAATTGGAGTCCTTGCAATGGTCCACTTGAACCTCATTGATATAAATATAAAATTCCATATATCCATCACACAATATAGCATTAATGTACTTATTTTGCAAAAATAGAACCGCTTTCCACTAATTTTACTCCAGATTACCTCACTCTCTTCATAGCTGTTTAAACACACTTGATTACTTCTGCCTTACTTCCTGGTCAGACTTTGGGGAGGGAGTTAACCATCTGCCCTCATTAGCAAACACCCTGCATCATCTTCCCTCAGCTGGTCAACTCCTTCCTGGGTCAGTTACTGGCCCCTAATGGAAAGCGTGACAGCCAATCTTGGCGGTCACATGATCATAAACACCGCCCCCGCCTTCCGCCGTCCCCTACCTTAACGGAAATGCAAACCCCAGCAATGAACTTTTTATTATTTGCTCCCTTTTTTGTCTGTTATATTAAAACATTTCAACTGTATATTTGTCTGTTGGATTAGTGTACAAAAAATAGCTGGCAATTTTTTAGATTTTTTTTTGCCACAAATCTTAACTAATCACTATGCAGTTGGTTTAGTCAATATCTTTCTTGCGTTGTATAAACCACAACATACTGTATTTAATATACCTTGTATAATGCACTGGCTTGATCAGAGCAAAGCTTGTAATTTACCAAGCCAGTGTGTTGTGGCAAACATCTGTATATTCACCACCTGTCACCAGGAGAGATGCTAGGTGGAAAAACTGCAATAGATGGCCGAAAGAGATTGTTTTAGGGACATACTATTTTAGAGATTTTTCCTTCCTTTCCACTTGTCAGAGGATCTGAAGAAAAATCTCCCCAACAGGGACATAGCAATGTGAATTTCCATATGTTTTAAACAGGCACTCTAAAATAGCCCCCTCCTGTAGATGCATAGGGGTTGATTTACTAAAGGCAAATATACTGTACACCTTGCAAAGAATACCTAATCACATGCAAGTAAACAAAAAACCCCAGCATTTTTACTTGCACAATTGTATGATTTGGTGATGGAAGTCGGCAAAGCTTCACCTCATTCACTAAGCTCTGGTGCAAATTCTCTTGCAAAGTAAACAGTCTAAATGCTTTAGTAAATCAACCCCATAATCTTGATCATTTTTCTACTTTTCTGATTATAATCTCTAAGCGTCATCAGTGAACTCAGTTTAGTCTAGTGAACTTTTGTAAAGAGCTTGGTTTAACTGAGGTGAGTGCAAGAATATGTACATATTTTTGTGTGCTTAACCCCAAAGCAGTGGATCTCTGTAGATCAGTGAGTTCATGAAATGTACAGTCAGTAGCTGACTGTGATTCCTCAGGAAGTTACAGCTAGCTGCTCAAGCCAAGATCACTGAACCAGGGACCCACAGTGGTGAGAAGAATTGGTAATGGGAAGACAGCACTGGAGTCCATGGGCTTGTAAGTACCTGTGTGGGTTGTTTTTTTAATTGTCAGCAGATAAGATGCATACGTATCTGTAACTGCTGACTTTTATTTATGTATTTTTTTAAATGGGTAAAATTCCTCTTCAAGTAATTCTTTAATGATTTACAGGGCAGATCTTGGGCAGGTATATGATCATAGGCAATTGTGGAAAGTAGAGACATTACGAGCACGACCCTCAAATACTAAAGTCCAGATGTGTGAGAGAAGTGTTAATGTACTTGCACACAGTGACAGCACTCTTCAGGGTGAGATAGTGTAAGAACAGCAGATAATGAACATCCTTGGTGTATAAATAGTAAAATGTTTGTGTACATCAGAACCAGCAAAGGGAAAAAAACTGAACAAAGTCACTGTGTGGTGATATAACGTTACGTATATCAGACAATAGTTCCCAACAAAGACAGGTTCCTTTTATTTTTAATCATTTGTTTCTTTATTTAGTATGATAGTACATAGTTGGTGAGGTTAAAAAAAGACACCAAGTCCAACATGTGTGTGTGTGTTTTTAATATTACATTGTATATCCCTGTATGCTATGGTCGCTCAGGTGCCTATCTAATAGTTTTTTTAAATTATCTATGCTCCCTGCTGAAACCACTGCCTGGGGAAGAGAATTTCCCATCCTTGCTGCTCTTATAATAAAGAACCCTCTACGCAGTTTAAGGTTAAATTGCTTCTCTTCTAATTTTAGTGAATGGCCGCATGTCTTTTTAAATTCTGTTTCAAGGAAGAGTTTTTTTTCCCTATTGTGGGGTCACCAGTACGGTATTTGTACATTGAAATCATATCCCCTCTCAAGTGTCTCATCTCCCGAGAAAATAAGTTCAATGCTTGCAGTCTTTCCCCGTAGCTGAGATCCTCCAGTCCAATAAATAGCTTTGCTGCCCTTCTCTGGACTCTCTCCATTTCCAGCACATCCTTGCTGAGGACTGGTGCCCAGAACTGAACAGCATGTTCCAGGTGCGGCCGCACCAGAATCTTGTAGAGTGGGAGAAATGTTGTTTTATCTCTGTGCAGTTAATCCCCTTTTTAATGCATGCTAAAATTCTGTTTGCTTTGCTT
Organism: Lithobates clamitans; assembly: GCA_037952925.1. NCBI lineage: Eukaryota > Metazoa > Chordata > Amphibia > Anura > Ranidae > Lithobates > Lithobates clamitans. The sequence continues at coordinate 39,468 of JBBGZY010001374.1, read as the reverse complement.
GCAGCAGCTTGGCATTGCTAAGCCTGTCATCTACTAGGACCCCCCCTGGTCCTTTTCCATTATAGACTCCCCCAGAGGTTCACCCCCTAGTGTTTAGATTGCATTCATGTTTTTGCTACCCATATGCATTATTTTAAAATTTTCTACATTGAACCTCATTTGCCATGTAGTTGCCCACCTCATTATTTTGTTCAGATCTTCTTGCAAGGTTTCCACATCCTGCGGAGAAATTATTGCCTTTCTTGGCTTACTATTGTCCGCAAATACAGAGATTGAGCTGCTTATCCCTTCCTCCAGGTCATTTATGATATAAATTAAATAGGATTGGACCCAGGACAGAACCCTGGGGGACCCCACTTTCCACACCGGACTGAGTACTCCCCATTTATCACTACCCTCTGAACTCACCCCTGTAGCCAGTTTTCAATCCATGTACTCGCCCTTTGATCCATGCTGACAGACCTTAGTTTGTAGAGTAACCGTTTATGGGGAACTGTATCAAATGCCTTTGCAAAATCCAGATACACCATGTCTACGGGCCATCCTTTATCTAGATGGCAGCTCATCCAGATACACCATGTCTACGGGCCATCCTTTATCTAGATGGCAGCTCATCTCCTCATAGAGGAGATTGGTTTGGCAAGAAGGATTCTTCATGAATCCATGCTGGTTACTGCTAATGATACCGTTTTTATTACAAAAATCTTGTATATTGTCCCTTATTATCCCCTCCAAGAGCTTGCAAACTATTGACGTTAGGCTAACTGGTCTGTAATTCCCTGGGATATATCTTGGTCCTTTTTTAAGTATTGGTGCCACATTGGCTTTTCTCCATTCTCCTGGTACCATACCAGTCAGTAGACTGTTCTTAAAAATAAGGAACAATGGTTTGGCAATTACTTGACTGAGTTCCTTAAGGACCCTTTGGGTGCAAGCCATCTGGTCCCTGTGACTTATTAATATTAAGTATATCAAGTCTATTACTATATCTATCCTCTGTTAGACATGAGGGTGCTTCCTGTGACGTGTCATAAGGATAAACATTGCAGTCTTGGTTACTGATTCCCCCTGTTTCCCTTATGGAGACTGAGGAGAAGAATAAATTCAATACCTTTGCCATCTCTCCGTCTTTTGTAACCAGATTCCCTTCATCATTCTTGATGATGCTAAGGTTCAATTGTGTGACTGGATGCTATTTTGGGGCAACTTCAGGCCCTAAAGGTTATCTTATATAGTATCGTACCATCTGTTTTTGTTTTTTTTTGTTTTTTATCAGGAAAATGTTTATTGTGCCAAAAGTCAACAGACATACAATACAATAAGGGTAAGAAACCCAGCACATACAATAAACAATTCTACATAATTTACTATATGTACACTGACAATATGACCTGGTTACCATATTACCCCAAAATTGTTAGGTAAGTAGAGGATATTGTAGACATGAAACATGGCACATAAGTACAAAGTCAAAACAAAAACATAAAAAAAAAACAACAATTTACCCAAGAGTATTATTTTCCCCTTACGGAGGATAAAACCAACAGCCAACCAGCCGTATATAATCTAATGTTTTGCCAGCCCAGGAGAAAATAATAGAGGCAGCTGTCTCGTGTATGATGACCTAATATGAGTCCAATTCCCCCATGTCCTACCATGGATAAAGAACTAAGAGGTACTGAGTACTTATACCTGCAGTAATCTATGCTTAATAAGTTCAGGTGGGGCGAGCCCAGGAGTATCCAACCATGCCTGCCAGATAGAAGAGAACTTTGGCAATTGGCATTTCTGTGTTGATATGTTAGCCATTCTCTTATAAGTATGCATTTGACCTATTCTATCCAATACAAGAGTAAGGAAATGGGACTTTAACGGTGCAAGTAATTAAAGCAAAATATCAAATATAGTATAAAAGATTCTTTTATTTTGATGAACAAAATAAGAATTTATATGTGTTATAAACAAAGCACAAGAAGAGTAGAGATACAATATTGGCTAGTACATTCATATGCATGCCACAATACAGCAATGGTGGAATCCCAACATGTTTCGCCCATAAAACGGGTTTCCTCAGGGAATGCTGGTCGTGTGCAGCGTACAGAGCCTTCTATCAGAAAACAGATAATTTAAGTGTAGTATAAAAATTATTATTAAAGTAAACAACAAAGACAAGCAAAAAACACAACACCACAAACAAAGAGTGATAATTTATATGCAGCTGCGTCTTTCATGTCAGAATATCACTGCTTACCTGGATCTCCTAAGCAAAAAGGAGAGACCAATAACTGCCGGGATGACTGACTGCTACAGACAACTATGCGCTAAAGTGGCCGTAGATGGTAGATAAAGACCAGCTAAAAAAACAAAACAATAATGACCAATATAACATGGGAAGGATGGAAATTCCCACAGATAGAGAAGGGCAGAACATTTAATTAAACATTCACTTACAGCAGTAGTGTCAGTAGCTGACTAGTGCCAGGGGCCATATAACTTCACATCCTCAGAGGAATGCATCTAGTAAACATAATAAAGCTAGTTTGAATAGACTGTCGTGGACTATCAGCAGAGAGAGAAAATATCTTCAATGAACAAAGAATTGTAATCACTAGTAAGGAGATAGAAAACTTCCGGTCAGCAAATATCCATAGTTACCTAGAATTACAAGATAGATATCCAAATGTCCCCTGGTTCCCACAGCATCTGCATGCCACTGAAGGCGGCTTTATATACCATCCATCCGGTGTAAACACCGGATGCAGACGTAAGGGCTGCGTCGCACCCACATCGCAGATCGCGCTGCTTTGGCTCATTCAACCACTGTCCACCGGGTCCTAATGTCCAGATAGACAGATGGAAGTGGCACTCCCTCTGGTGGTAAAAAAGGGAAGAATTTCTCCAGAATAACATAAGGAGAGAATTCAAGCAAGCGGGAACACACGCATATGGAATGCAGCAAAACGGGTGTCCATTAAAAACTGCGGACACCCTGGGCGTCCATACGGTCACCCGAATGCGCAGGGAGACTCGAGCAGGCAGTACAGCACAAAGGCAGGATGGTCAGTATGATATAAATACTTATAGGCATAGTAAGTGACCAAAAATGGCATGGAAACGCAGCTGCACATTACAAAGTTTTATTATATCAAAAAAAGAACAATTATTAATAATTGAAAACACACAAATGCATTTATTTTAGTAAATGATTTTCTTATAATATAGAGAATATTTTTTTGACAAAGGTAAATAATCATAATGAGAAATATAAAAGATATATGTATAGCAGAAGTCACCCAACTTTGGTTAATTGTGAAGTTTATACAGTACATTATTTATGAAGAGATTAATTGATTGAAACTGTTTAAGGTCTAGAGCCAGGGAAAAACTCCTGAGGAGGGAGGAGAGAGAGAGAAAGTTTTGAACAAATACAGTAACAAGGGAATAAGATGGGACAAAATTGACAATATAGTCAAATAAGGTATTAAGTACTAGAGGAACGGTTTGTAACTCAACATTTCATTTAGCCCTGGATAAGTTGTAGTTTTCAAAGAGTGGATCCAGTGTGCCTCCAACTGTAATAATTTTTGATCATTGCTGCCTCCTCTAACATCAGGGGGAATATGTTCAAGAGCTATAAATTTGATGGTATTTAAGCTGAAGCCATGAAACAGTCCCACGTGTCGACATATTGGCGTTTCCATTCTACGTTTCTTTATGAGGGAGACGTGATCGTTTATTCTCTTATAGAAAGGACGTTTAGTTCTGCCTATATAAAAGCAATTGCATGTGCATTGCGTGAGATATACAATGCCTGGAGTCTGACAAGTCACTCTATGATTGATCCTATGGATATGACCATTTGGTAATATCTGTTCATTGTGATTCGGAATGAAGCGGCATTTGTCACATTTATTACATGAAAATGTGCCAGTAAATTGGCAAATAGGTGGATAGATCTTATAATGGCTTTGGGTCAAACGATCTTTTAGGGATTTAGCCCGTCTGTATGTAATTTGTGGATATTTTTGTACATATTTGTTAGCAATTGGATCAGCAAGTAGGAGTGGCCAATATTTTTAAAAGATATGTCTTACTTGTTTATGCTGTTTAGTATAAGAGGTGATTATTCTGACTGTCTGTGAGGTAGCTTTGATTTTTTTTTCTGATGGATTAAAGTCTCTCTGACATGGGCTTTGGCTCTATTGAAGGCTTTCTTAAGGATGCTATGAGTGTATCCTCTCTCTCGCAAACGACCATATAGGAGATTGACTTCATTCTGAAAGTCAGCATCACTACTGTTACGTTGCAGTCTTAGTTATTGACTATATGGGATACTGTTAATTAATGGCCTAGGATGGGAGCTAGATGCATGTAGTAATGCATTACTTGCTGATGGCTTCCTGTATAAACTAGTACCAAGGGAGCCATCAGATTCCACAAATATTTTTGTGTCAAGGAAATTGACTGTTTTTTGGTCAAAAGACATAGTGAACTTAAGGTTATATGCATTATCATTGATAATGGCCATAAATTTCACTAGTTCTTCCTTAGAGCCTGACCATATCAATAGTATGTCATCTATGTAGCGATGAAAAGTCACTACACAGTTAAGATAGCTCTGGATGTCATCTCTAGCAAATAGATGCCTCTCCCACCCCCCCAGGTACAGGTTAGAATACGATGGGGCACATCGAGTCCCCATCGCAACTCCCTGCACCTGGAGGTAGTGTGAGGAGCCAAACATGAAGACATTCCCTATCAGAATAAACTTTAATAGCTCGAGAATAAACTCATTATAGGGGTTGGCTGTATGGCCACGTTCCTATAGATGTGCAGCTATGACCCTAAGACCCAAATCATGTGGAATTGTATTATAGAGGCTTTCTACATCAACAGTGACTAGCCATGCATCTTTGGGAACTGAAATGCCTTCAATCAATCTAAGTGTCAGGGAAACAACAGCAGGAGAAGGGCTCTAGGGCCCAGCATCTCTACCAGCACTTATGGCAGGAGAAGGACTTTAGGACCCAGCATCTCTGGCAGGAGAAGGACTTTAGGACCCAGTATCTCTACCAGCAGGTCACATGGGCCTATATAAGGAAGTCTGCTGGTGTCTGCAATTGCTGGTTTGTCTTCAGCTCCCCCTGTGTTCCTGTGCCCTGTATTATCTGCTGATCTGATCTCCTGTGTACCGACCCAACTTGTTTTGACCTGCTCTTCCTGATCCTCTGGCTTGACCCTTTGGCTTGAACCTGACTTTCTCCTACCTGCTTCCAGCATCTGACCTCGGCCTGGCTTTTGGACTCTGCTTATCTTGCTCCCTGTACTAAGACGCAGCTGATCTTAGGTCATTCTGATCCTGGACTGTCTCTCTGTGAATGACCCCTGGCCTGGCTCCTGGCTCCGCTATTCAGTTATTCCACTGGACTCTGTCTCCTGGACCTTTCAAGCACGCCTGTCCCCAGCAACCCGGCACCCGTGCTTCTGTGGGCACCACACCTGCTGTTCCACCTTCAGTGGTGTGCTGCGCTCGGCCGCAAGGGGAGCCCTCCCAGCATCTCGGCCTCCTACTGAGTTACTGACACTAAGAAGATCAATTGTATCCTTAACAAAGGAAAAGAGTGATTTGACATGGGGGCTCAAGTAAGTGTCTATCATGGTGCTGGTGTTTTCCTGACACTGCTGTGCAACAGGATAAAGGATTCCTATAGCTTAACGACAGATAGATCCGAAGTTCTCCAATTTGGTCTTACATTCTGTCCCGATGCTAATGTTGATCTAATGATCTCATTAACCACTTGAGCCCCGGACCATTATGCTGCCTAAGGACCAGAGGTCTTTTTCCAATTTGGCACTGCGTCGCTTTAACTGCTAATTGCACGGTCATGCAATGCTGTACCCAAACGAAATTTGCGTCCTTTTCTTCCCACAAATAGAGCTTTCTTTTGATGGTATTTGATCACCACTGCGGTTTTTATTTTTTGCGCTATAAACGGAAAAAGACCGAAAATTTTGAAAAAAAATGATATTTTCTACTTTTTGTTATAAAAAAAATCCAATAAACTAAATTTTAGTCATACATTTAGGCCAAAATATATTCGGCCACATGTCTTTGGTAAAAAAAATGTCAATAAGCGTATATTTATTGGTTTGCGCAAAAGTTATAGCGTCTACAAACTAGGGTACATTTTCTGTAATTTACACAGCTTTTAGTTTATGACTGCCTATGTCATTTCTTGAGGTGCTAAAATGGCAGGGCAGTACAAAACCCCCCCAAATGACCCCATTTTGGAAAGTAGACACCCCAAGGAAATTGCTGAGAGGCATGTTGAACCCATTGAATATTTTTTTTTTTTGTCCCAAGTGATTGAAAAATGACAAAAAAAAAAAAAATATTTACAAAAAGTTGTCACTAAATGATATATTGCTCACACAGGCCATGGGCCTATGTGGAATTGCACCCCAAAATACATTCAGCTGCTTCTCCTGAGTATGAGGATACCACATGTGTGGGACTTTTTGGGAGCCTAGCCGCGTACGGGGCCCCGAAAACCAATCACCGCCTTCAGGATTTCTAAGGGTGTAAATTTTTGATTTCACTCTTCACTGCCTATCACAGTTTCGGAGGCCATGGAATGCCCAGGTGGCACAAAACCCCCCAAAATGACCCCATTTTGGAAAGTAGACACCCCAAGCTATTTGCTGAGAGGCATATTGAGTCCATGGAATATTTTATATTTTGACACAAGTTGCGGGAAAGTGACACTTTTTTTTTTTTTTTTCATAAAGTTGTCACTAAATGATATATTGCTCACACAGGCCATGGGCATATGTGGAATTGCACCCCAAAATACATTTAGCTGCTTCTCCTGAGTATGGGGATACCACATGTGTGGGACTTTTTGGGAGCCTAGCCGCGTACGGGACCCCGAAAACCAATCACTGCCTTTAGTGACAACTTTGTGCAAAAAAAAAAAAAAAAAAAAAAATTGTCTCTTTCCCGCAACTTGTGTCGCAATATAAAATATTCCATGGACTCGACATGCCTCTCAGCAAATAGCTTGGGGTGTCTACTTTCCAAAATGGGGTCATTTGGGGGGGTTTTGAACTGTCCTGGCATTTTATGCACAACATTTAGAAGCTTATGTCACACATCACCCACTCTTCTAACCACTTGAAGACAAAGCCCTTTCTGACACTTATTGTTTACATGAAAAAGTTATTTTTTTTTGCAAAAAAATTATTTTGAACCCCCAAACATTATATATTTTTTTAAAGCAAATGCCCTACAGATTAAAATGGTGGGTGTTTCATTTTTTTTTTTCACACAGTAATTGCGCAGCGATTTTTCAAACGCATTTTTTGGGGAAAAAACACACTTTTTTAAATTTTAATGCACTAAAACACACTATATTGCCCAAATGTTTGATGAAATAAAAAAGATGATCTTAGGCCGAGTACATGGATACCAAACATGACATGCTTTAAAATTGCGCACAAACGTGCAGTGGCAACAAAATAAATACATGTTTAAAATCCTTCAAAAGCCTTTACAGGTTACCACTTTAGATTTACAGAGGAGGTCTACTGGAAAAATTACTGCCCTCGATCTGGCCTTCGCGGTGATACCTCACATGCATGGTGCAATTGCTGTTTACGTTTGACGACAGACCGCCGCTTGCGTTCGCCTTAGCGCGAAAGCAGGGGGCGACAGGGGTGCTTTTTTTTTTTTTTTTTTTTTCTTTATTATTTTTTTGCTTTTTTAATCTTACTTTTAAACTGTTCCTTTCATATTTTTTTTTTTTTAATCATTTTTATTGTTATCTCGGGGAATGTAAATATCCCCTATGATAGCAATAGGTAGTGACAGGTACTCTTTTTTGAAAAAATTGTGGTCTATTAGACCCTAGATCTCTCCTCTGCCCTCAAAGCATCTGACCACACCAAGATCGGTGTGATAAAATGCTTCCCCAATTTCCCAATGGCGCTATTTACATCCGGCGAAATCTAAGTCATAAAATGCTCGTAGCTTCCGGTTTCTTAGGCCATAGAGATGTTTGGAGCCACTCTGGTCTCTGATCAGCTCTATGGTCAGCTGGCTGAATCACCGGCTGCATTCTCAGGTTCCCTGTTGAGACAGGAGAGCCAGAGAAAAACATGGAAGACGGTGGGGGGGGTCATTCCCTCCCACAGCTTGTAAAAGCAGTCTAGAGGCTAATTAGCCGCTAGGATTGCTTTTACATGAAAGCCGACCGCTGGCTGAAAAGAATGATACCAAGATGATACCTAAACCTGCAGGCATCATTCTGGTATAACCACTCAAAGTCGTGAATGGCGTACCTGAAGACAAAAAAATGGTTAACAATGGTTAACAATAAAGCACAGTAAACAGTAAAGTATAAATAATTACATACCTGAAAAACAAACATGATAAAATATAATAACAATAACAATAACAATAACAATAAAACATTGCAGAATAGAATACAGTAAAAAAGAGCAGAACAATAGAGAGAGAGAATAGAGAGAGAGAGAACAATAAAACGACAACTATTTTTTTTTATTTCATATATTTTTTTTTTTTACACTTTTTTTGTAACTAACTTTTATAACTGTAACCGGTTCCAGGCTCGGGTCTCTCAAAATGTGATGGCATCTTGGGAGACCCTGTGAAAGTGCGCCTAGTCTGTGGAATGCTGTACCCTACGCTAATACTCAACTAGTGTATGGTAGCGTTCAAAACATTCACCAATGCAAAGACCAGGATTGTCAGGACAGGAGGGACAATAATAGTGGGTGTCACGCCTATATCCGCGCTTGCTGCAGACACTACCTCTTTTTTGGGGGGGTTCGTTGGGTAGGGGTACTCGGGAGGACATAAAGAAAATACCTCTCATGCAGCCGGCTGCATTTGGTTGGGGATATGAATGGGGGAAGTACGGGCGCTGCAGAAGTGGTGGGCTCCCAATTAGGATTGGCGAATGCAGCAGAAAGGGCACTATGGGCACGACGGGCCTGTGTTTGTCTTTTTGGTGGCAGCGGGACACTACTTGTGCTTGCCACCTCACCAGCTTGAACTGCACTTATGGGACTCGCCACGTCACCAAGTGTTACTGCAGTGCTGGTTTGACTATGACCGGGGTGTACTACGCCGCTGGTGCTTGCCAGTTCCCCAAAACGCTACCAAAAAAACTGTTAGCGATCGCAGGGATCAGGCCTGACTCTGCGAACGCTGCAGTTATGCGTTTAGAGTTTTGTAAGTGACAGTGATCGATCGATACTGCACTTGGGTGGGCTGGGCCGGGCGGAGGGGCAAAACGCAGGTGCTAGCAGGTATCTGGGCTGATCCCGCTAACACTGCGTTTTTGGGAACCCTAAACTGCTGGGGACGCTAGTATAGATCAGATCGGATCAGATATTGATGCGATCAGATACTATACCACTAAGGGAGGTGTATGCTGCGTGCGTGGGTGTTAGCGGTACTGGCGCTAACCTGATGCTGCCTGGGGCTGGTGCTTGCCAGTTCCCCAAAATGCTACCAAAAAAACTGTTAGCGATCGCAGGGATCAGGCCTGACTCTGCGAACGCTGCAGTTATGCGTTTAGTGTTTTGTAAGTGACAGTGATCGATCGATACTGCACTTGGGTGGGCTGGGCTCGCCTGGGCGGAGGGGCAAAACGCAGGTGCTAGCAGGTATCTGGGCTGATCCCGCTAACACTGCGTTTTTGGGAACCCTAAACTGCTGGGGACACTAGTATAGATCTGATCGGATCAGATATTGATCCGTTCAGATACTATACCACTAAGGGAGGTGTATGGTGCGTGCGTGGGTGTTAGCGGTACTGGCGCTAACCTGACGCTGCCTGGGGCTGGTGCTGGTGCTTGCCAGTTCACCAAAATGCTACCAAAAAAACTGTTAGCGATCGCAGGGATCAGGCCTGACTCTGCGAACGCTGCAGTTATGCGTTTAGTGTTTTGTAAGTGACAGTGATCGATCGATACTGCACTTGGGTGGGCTGGGCGGAGGCGCAAAACGCAGGTGCTAGCGGGTATCTGGGCTGATCCCGCTAACACTGCGTTTTTGGGAACCCTAAACTGCTGGGGACGCTAGTATAGATCTGATCGGATCAGATATTGATGCGATTAGATACTATACCACTAAGGGAGGCGTATGCTGCGTGCGTGGGTGTTAGCGGTACTGGCGCTAATCTGACGCTGCCTGGGGCGACGCATATCACCGCCGGGCGATCGGGGGGCTAAACCTTTATTCGGTAATAAACGGCGGGTGCCCTGACACTATAAAAAATAAACGAACTAACCAGCGTCAACCGTAACGGTTATACGGTGATCAGTGGTGAAAGGGTTAACTAGGGGGCAATCAAGGGGTTAAAACATTTATTAGGTAGTATATGGGGGTCCCTGACGCTATAAAACGCTGACGGCGAACCTAAATATTTACCTCACTAACTAGCGTCACCAGCGACACTAATACAGCGATCAGAAAAATGATCGCTTAGCGACACTGGTGACAGGGGGTGATCAAGGGGTTAAAACTTTATTAGGGGGGGTTAGGGGGGTACCCTAGACCTACAGGGGGGTAACAGTAACTGTCCCAACACTGTAACTGTCACAAACTGACACCATGCAGTAATCAGAAAAAAAAATAAAATAAACCTGCTGGTGTCAGTTTGTGACAGGGGGGGGGGGGGTGATTGGGGGGGGATCGGGGGGCGATCGGGGGGGGGATCGGGGTGTTTTGTATGCCTGGCATGTTCTACTGTGTGTGTGTGTGTTGGTGCACTCAGATGTCTTCTCTCCTCGGGCCGGAACGGAAAATACCGACCCGAGGGGAGATGACATCACTTCCTTTGCTGCTGTTTAGCATACAGCAGCAAAGGAGTGTTCTCATTGGCCGGCGGCGATCGCGAGGGGGGGGCCACGAACGGATGGCCTCCCCCTCGTCTCTGATCGCCGGGGGACAGAACGGGACCGCCTAGGGTGGCGGGGGGGGGTCCGATCGGACCCCCCACCCGCGGGAGGCAAATCACGTACCATGTACGTGATTTTGCCTGCCCGTGCCGCCTTGCCGACGTACATCGGCGTGAGGCGGTCCTTAAGTGGTTAAGCACATCCATCTTTTTGCCCGACGCCTAATGTTTAAAACTCTGTATCATAAACCAACCCAACTGTCCCATGTATCTACCTCTACTGGTGACAAGAATCTCACCATTAGAGAAATTCAGGCTATACAAGATCTTATGGACTTATGGGAGGAGAATGGCGACTCTATTGGCTCGCCATTCGGCCCCCCATCATCGGCCCAATTACCCTCATCTAATCAATGCTTTCCTCCTCCACAGCTATTTAAGCCCAAATTCAGGAGTTTTCCCACTTTGAGAAATAATCCTAACATTTGGGCTTTTGTACAACAGACCACTAAGGAAGTAGAAGAGATGAATTGTCTGAAATCTCTACCTGACAACCTATCTCCATGACTGAGACAAGCCCTGTCATCCCTACAAAAACTCATAATTAAGCCTGCCGATAAAGGTGGAAACCTGGTTGTTATGGATCGTAGCAACTATTCACATTCTTCAAAACCGCGAATGGTACAATCCCATTTCCCAGACAGTTATTGAGGCATATTACAGAGAATATAAAAATATCATTACAAAGGCGTTTGTGCAAAATTTAATTGATAAACCAACTTTGAATTTTCTTGATTCCGAAGAACCTAGAGTCCCACTTTTTTTTATGCCCTACCCAAAGTTCATGAATCTTTAACAAATCATCCTGGTCGCCCGATTATCTTGGGTTGTGGTTGTTTGATGGCAAACGCCAGAACCATGATAGACACTTACTTGAGCCCCCATGTCAAATCACTCTTTTCCTTTGTTAAGGATACAATTGATCTTCTTAGATTGATTGAAGGCATTTCAGTTCCCAAAGATGCATGGCTAATCACTATTGATGTAGAAAGCCTCTATAATACAATTCCACATGATTTGGGTCTTAGGGTCATAGCTGCACATCTACAGGAACGTGGCCATTCAGCCAACCCCTATAATGAGTTTATTCTCGAGCCATTAAAGTTTATTCTGACAAGGAATGTCTTCATGTTTGGCTCCTTACACTACCTCCAGGTGCAGGGAGTTGCGATGGGGACTCGATGTGCCCCATCGTTTGCTAACCTGTACCTTGGGGGGTGGGAGAGGCATCTATTTGCTAGAGATGACATCCAGAGATATCTTAACTGTGTAGTGACTTTTCATTGCTACATAGATGACATACTATTGATATGGTCAGGCTCTAAGGAAGAACTAATGAAATTTATGGCCATTATCAATGATATTGCATATAACCTTAAGTTCACTATGCCTTGTGACCAAAAACAGTCAATTTCCTTGACACAAAAATATTTGTGGAATCTGATGGCTCCCTGGGTACTAGTTTATACAGGTAGCCATCAGCAAGTAATGCATTACTACATGCATCTAGCTCCCATCCTAGGCAATTAATTAACAGTATTCCATATAGTCAATACCTAAGACTGCGATGCAACTGCAGTAGGGATGCTGACTTTCAGAATGAAGCCAATCTCCTATATGGTCGTTTGCGAGAGAGAGGATACACTCATGGCATCCTTAAGAAAGCCTTCAATAGAGCCAATGCCCATGTCAGAGAGACTTTAATCCATCAGAAAAAAATCAAAGCTACCTCACAGACAGTCAGAATAATCACCTCTGATAATCATCGATGGAGCCCACACACGGTCGGAATTTCCGACAACACGCTCCGATCGGACATTTTCCATCGGAAAATCCGACCGTGTGTACGGGGCATAAGACTCCAGGCATTGTGTATCTCATGCAATGCACATGCAAGTGTTTTTATATAGGCAAAACTAAACTCCCTTTCCATAAGAGAATAAACGATCATGTCTCCCTCATAAAGAAACGTAGAATGGAAACGCCAATGGGTCGACATGTGGGACTCTTTCATGGCTTCAGGTTAAATACCATCAAATTTATAGCTCTTGAACATATTCCCCCTGATGTTAGAGGAGGCAGCAATGATCAAAAATTATTACAGTTGGAGGCACACTGGATCCACTCTTTGAAAACTACAACTTATCCAGGACTAAATGAAATGTTGAGTTGCAAACCTTTTCTCTAGTGCTTAATACCTTATTTGACTATATTGTCAATTTTGTCCCATCTTATTCCCATGTTACTGTATTTGTTCAAAACTTTCTCTCTCTCTCCTCAGGACTCTTTTTCCCTGGCCCTAGACCTTAGACAGTTTCAATCAATTAATATCTTCATAAATAATGTACTGTATAAACTTCACAATTAACCAAAGTTGGGTGACTTCTGCTATACATATATCTTTTATATTTCTCATTATGATTATTTACCTTTGTCAAAAAAATCTTCTCTATATTATTAGAAAATCATTTGCTAAAATATATGCATTTGTGTGTTTTCAATTATTAATAATTTTTCTTTTTTTAAAATATAAAACTTTGTAATGTGCAGCTGCGTTTCCATGCCATTTTTGGTCACTTACTATGCCTATAAGTATTTATATCATACTGACCATCCTGCCTTTGTGCTGTACTGCCTGCTCAGGTCACCCTGCGCATTCGGGTGACCGTATGGACGCCCAGGGTGTCTCCAGTTTTTAATGGACACCCGTTTTGCTGCATTCCATATGCGTGTGTCCCCGCTTGCTTGAATTCTCTCCTTATGTTATTCTGGAGAAATTCTTCCCTTTTTTACCACCAGAGGGAGTGCCACTTCCATCTGTCTATCCGGACATTAGGACCCGGTGGACAGTGGTTGAATGAGCCATAGCAGCGCGATCTGCGCATGTGCGACGCAACCCTTACATCAGCATCCGGTGTTTACACCGGATGGATGGTATATAAAGCCGCCTTCAGCGGCATGCAGACGCTGCGGGAACCAGGGGACATTTGGATATCTATCTTGTCATTCTAGGTAACTATGATATTTGCTAACCGGCGGTTTTCTATCTCCTTACTAGTGATTACAATTCTTTGTTCATTGAAGATATTTTCTCTCTCTGCTGATAGTCCACAGCAGTCTATTCAAACTAGCTTTATTATGTTTACTAGATGCATTCCTCTGACGATGTGAAGTTATATGGCCCCTGGCACTAGTCAGCTACTGACACTACTGCTGTAAGTGAATGTTTAATTAAACGTTCTGCCCTTCTCTATCTGTGGGAATTTCCATCCTTCCCATGTTATATTGGTCATTATTGTTTTGTTTTTTTAGCTGGTCTTTATCTACCATCTACGGCCACTTTAGCGCATAGTTGTCTGTAGCAGTCAGTCATCCCGGCAGTTATTGGTCTCTCCTTTTTGCTTAGGAGATCCAGGTAAGCAGTGATATTCTGACATGAAAGACGCAGCTGCATATAAATTATCACTCTTTGTTTGTGGTGTTGTGTTTTTTGCTTGTCTTTGTTGTTACTTTAAAAATAATTTTTATAATGCACTTAAATGATCTGTTTTCTGATAGAAGGCTCTGTACGCTGCACTCGACCAGCATCCCTTGAGGAAACCCGTTTTATGGGCGAAACATGTTGGGATTCCCCCATTGCTGTATTGTTGCATACATATGAATGTACTAGCCAATATTGTATCTCCACTCTTCTTGTGCTTTGTTTTTAACAAATATAAATTCTTATTTTGTTCATCAAAATAAAAGAATCTTTTATACTATATTTGATATTTTGCTTTAATTATTTGCACCGTTAAAGTCCCATTTCCTTACTCTTGTTTTGCTTATTTTCGCGATGTGGTACCATCACAATATTTAGGGTGTTCATGCTCATAAAAAAATTGCTATTCTATCCAATGTTTCCTAGTGGGAGTGTGGGAGGATAGCCAGAATATAGCTAATTGTTTCCGGGCTATGTACAGAAGCCTCAGTACAGCTATATTACTCAGGGGCAACAAAGACTTCCTTGTCTACTGCTCCCAACAGACAAACCATAGGATCTGTTGGAACCTTAATCATATATACTGCAGAAATAGTATAAGTAGCATCTGTTTATTCGTTTCCAGGCATTGATTTATAAGGGCTTGGTGGATATCCAGTGTATCACCACCGTTACTTGGCATAAGATAGAAGTAAACCTTAAAGCATAACTCCACTTTTGTTGAGAAAAAAACATTCCCCTCTGGGTGATCTATGTACATTGCAAGGATAATAACAACCTTTGCTGCAGACTCCTAACATTTGTTATTCGAAGTAATCCATGTGTGTTTGTCTGTGCCTCTGTACTCTGAGTGGGTCTAATGGGAGTGGTTTCATAATTAACAGTCAGGTGTGCAGCTGCAGGGCACTAATAATGAAACTTCCGAGTCTGCATCCCTTGCACCTATTGAAAGTATCTCTCCAAAAATGATATTTTTGATGCCGGAAATCTGACTTGTATCATAGACCCCATACACACTGATTTTCTGCAGATTGTTTGTCTTCAGATTTACCAAAAACATGTAGTGCAGGGGCCTGCCTGATTGCATACAAATTGAATCTTTTAAGGTTTGACCTCATATTATATGGTTTTGGTAAATCTAAAGACAAAAATCTGCAGAAAATCTGATAGTGTGGAGCTTTAGGCAGACTTCTGGGAAAATTGGTGAGCCAATCACACAAGCAGGAAAATATGTTTGTGGGGAGTGGTCAGCACACACTCTGTGTACAGAACAACTCCATGTAGCCATATTGCAATGCATTCTCAGAAAATTACAGTGGCTGCAGACTGAAAAGGAAAGGTCATTTTTAATAACATTCAATTACAATATGATTAGTGTCGCAATTATGTGCTATATTTTTTCTTTATTAGCTATTTTTTTTTACCCACGAAAGTGGAGTTACCCTTTAAAAAAAACAGCAACACTTTTATACCAATATACAGTATCTCACGAAAGTGAGTACACCCCTTACATTTTTGTAAATATTTTACTATATCTTTTCATGTGACAACACTGAAGAAATTATACTTTTCTACAATGTAAAGTAGTGAGTGTACAGCTTGTATAACAGTGTAAATTTGCTGTCCCTTCAAAATAACTCAACACACAGCCATTAATGTCTAAACCGCTGGCAACAAAAGTGAGTACACCCCTAAGTGAAAATGTCCGAATTGGGCCCAAAGTGTCAATATTTTGTGTGGCCCCCATTATTTTCCAGCATTTCCTTAACCCTCTTGGGCATGGCGTTCACCAGAGCTTCACAGGTTGCCACTGGAGTCCTCTTCCACTCCTCCATGACAACATCACGGAGCTTGTGCATGTTGGAGACCTTGCGCTCCTCCACCTTCTGTTTGAGGAGGCCCCACAGATGGTCAAAAGGGTTTAGGTCTGGAGTCACCTTTACCCTCAGCTACTTTAACAAGGCAGTGGTCGTCTTGGAGGTGTGTTTTGGGGCCATTATCATGTTGGAATACTGCCCAGTCTTCAAAGGAAGGGGATCATGCTCTGCTTCAGTATGTCACAGTACATGTTGGCATTCATGGTTCCCTCAATGAACTGTAGCTCCCCAGTTCCGGCAGCACTCGTGCAGCCTGGCACTATGACACTCCCACCATCATGCTTGACTGTAGGCAACACACTTGTCTTTGTACTCCTCACCTGGTTGCCGCCACACATGCTTGACACCATCTGAACCAAATAAGTTTATCTCGGTCTCATCAGACCACAGGACATAGTTCCATTAATTCATGTCCTTAGTCTGCTTGTCTTCAGCAAACTGTTTGAGGGCTTTCTTGTGCATAATCTCAGAAGAGGTTTCCTTCTGGGATGACAGCCATGCAGACCAATTTGTTGCAGTGTGCGGCATATGGTCTGAGCACTGATAAGCTAACCCCCCACCCCTTCAACCTCTGCAGCCATGCTGGTAGCACTCATAGGTCTATTTCCCAAAGACAACCTCTGGATATCACGATCACTCACTGTCAGTGAGGAGCGGCTCCAGGACTGTGCCTGACCGGCCCACTGAGTCATCGGCCCACCAGGAAACTCCCGGTAGTCCCAATGGCCAGTACATGCCTGCCCCCACCTATAACTGGTCTTCAAAGCAAGAAACACATGGAAGGGCAAACGCATGAAAGACAAATACAAAAGAAAAGTACGCTGCGCTAGAGTGTGCTAAATGTGCTACTTAATATTATAGCATGCTGAAATTACTGCGCGTATACAAACTCATGTGATCATAAATATATATAGGTAATTTATACCCCCACAGTGTAAGTAAAATTAATGAGTAGTGAGTGCTCATAAATGGGTAATCAAATATGAAATATGATATATATACATAAACGCATCAAAGTGCAAAATGTGCTAATGAGTATATCTAATTACAATAATGTTCAAGTACATAAATAAACATAAATACAGATAAATTCCAAAAAAGTGCTTACTGCCAGATAAATTCAAAAAAGTGCTTAGTGCCACACAGTTCATGTGAAAAAACAGTCCTTATTGGAAACAGATCATATAAGTAAACTGTGAAGTCCTGCAAATGAATAATAAAGGTGCTTATGCGTAAACTGTGAAGTCCTGCAAATAAATAATAGAGGTGCTTATGTGTGATGTCCACTGGTGATGTAATTAAACATGCTCATAACTCTCTTTGTGCCGCAGACCATGCGATGGTGCAATCCGGTGACCCCCAAGGCAATATGCTCACCTCAGATTGTGTGACTTAGTCGCTAAACAAAGTCAAATCACGCTTTTGAACCACCCAAGGGCTCTTTGCAGATCACAGGATCCCAGGGTCCAATGTGGTATTCACAGATGGATGAGAAGAAAAAACTATATAGTGTGCTATTGTTAAAATGTATTCAAAAATTAAATATACACTCCCCAAATGGGGTACTCACAATCGCAAGGTGCATCAGTGCACCGCTCTAAACAAAGCATACGGTCAATGCATCAGTGAGGGTATGGTGTGTGTCTCATCAAATGGCAGATTCGCTGCCTCTCGCTCCGTCCTGGCCCCTGCCTCTCCCTCCTGGCCAGGATGGAGCGAGAGGCAGGTAATTTGGGGTATAAAATATCTATATATATTTATGTTCACATGCGTTTGTATACGCGCAGTAATTTCAGCATGCTATAATATTAAGTAGCACATTTAGCACACTCTAGCACACTCTTTCTTTTGTATTTACCATTTGCACGCTTATGAGACGTGTTTAATGCACGCAGCTGGGTAATGTTTTCCACCAAGCATAAGGTTCAGTGTGGCTCGCAGGACTTTTTCCTTTTTTGCATGAAAGACAAAACCAGAGAAAATTCCCAGCTAAAAAAAAATTGTGTTGTTTGTTTTTATCAATTAACAAAATGGAAAGTAAATGAACCCAAATCAAATCAATATTTGGTGTGACCACCCTTTGCCTTCAAAACAGCATCAATTCTTCTAGGTACACCTGCACACAGTGTTTGAAGGAACTCGGCAGGTAGGTTGTTCCAAACATCTTGGAGAAATAACCACAGATCTTCTGTGGATGTACGCTGCTTCAAATCTTTCTGTCTCTTCATGTGATCCCATACAGACTCAATTATGTTGAGATCAGGGCCCTGTGGGGGCCAAACCATCACTTCTAGGACTCCTTGTTCCTTACACTGAAGATAGTTCTTAATGACATTGGCTACATGTTTGGGGTTGTTGTCTTGCTGCAGAATACATTTGGGGTCAATCACACGCTTCTCTGATGGTATGATGAATAAGTATCTGCCTGTATTTCTCAGCATTGTGGACACCATTGATCCTGACCACATCTCCAACTCCATTTGCAGAAATACAGCCCCAAACTTGCAAGGAACCTCCACCATGCTTCACTGTTGCCATGCTTCGGCCAACAAACTGCCTCTTGCTACAGCCAAATAATTTAAACTTTGCCTCCTCAGTCCAGTGCACCTGCTGCCATTTTTCTGCACCCCAGTTCCTATGATTTTATGCATAGTTGAATTGCTTAGCCTTGTTTCCATGTCGGAGATGTGGCTTTTTTGCCATAATTCTTCCATGAAGACCACTTCTGGCTAGACTTCTCAAGACAGTAGATGGATGTACCTGGGTCCCACTGGTTTCTACCAGTTCTGTGCTAATGGCACTGCTGGACATCTTCCAATGTCAAAGTGAAGTAAGCATGATGTTTCAGCTGCATTAAGGTTCCTTGGCCAACCTCTGCATCTACAGTCCTCAACGTTGTCTGTTTCTTTGTGCTTCTTCAAAAGAGCTTGAACAGCACAGCTCGAAACCACAGTCTTCTTTGAAATCTTTGCCTGGAAGAAACCTTGCTGATGCAGTATAACTACCTTGTGTGTTGTTGCTGTGCCATGGTGTATGACCTGTGACATGAAACGGTCTTCCACAACCTCACCTTAGCAGAGTTTGGCTGTTGCACCCCCCCCCCAATTAAGTCTCCTACACAGCTGTTTCAGGTATTGACTGTGTTTCCAATTACATATGATATTAATCATTAGCACCTGCTTGGTATAATTGGTCAAACATACACCTGACTTTAATCCTAACCTGGTTTTAAGGCACATTTTGATTTGGATTTTTCTTCTGTTCCCTCACTTTTCATTTTGTAAATTGATAAAAAAAAGTATTCAATTCTTATATTTCTGAAAGCATTCCTACTTTACCACAGTGTGTGTGTGTGTGTGTGTGTATTCTAATATTTGGCCAGGCTGTCATTGGAGTTGTAATGAAAGTTGTACATGTCTCCACTCTGTTGGATTTTTCTCTTTCCTTTAATTTTCCCTAAATAAAATCTGCAAAAAATGATGTACTAAAAAAATCTACATTAATTCACTAGCAGCTGTGCAAATATCATCAATGATATATAGTTATATTGCCATATAAACATGAAAGTGATTACTGCCTGAAGCAAGAATTACTTTTTTTACGCTGCTCATTCACTTGAATGAAGATTGATAGATACAGTTTTCAATTTCATGACCTCTATTTTCCACTTTAAATGAAGAACTGGTTTGCACAATATAAGTAAAATTATTATTTTTTGGCTCACAATATTTATTATATTTTGCATGTATTTAATTGCACTTTGATATATATATTTTTTGGCACATTTGGCAAGTGTATATTACACTGAGCGCAGTTTATATAGTACTATAAGCGTTGTCTGTCTTTATGATATTGCATTATTATTAAAGGGGTTTTTTTCAGCCAAGTAATACAGCCAAATATTCCTAAACTTTAACATTATTGCTATTGTGTCACTCCAAAGATTTTAATATAGATTGGAACAAAAGGAATTAGACTTGAAAATGTGATCTTTAATGTCAAAAACTATGGTAAAATGGGACTGCTTATGCTGTTGACTAGGCTTGTTATTTAGAATTATCTTCAAAAATCTTAATTCTAACTATAATTTTAGGCTTTGTTTTCACCTTTTTGTGTTTTTTAGAGCTTGCTGCATATTACTCCATCTAACTCCATCTTTTACATCACGTTAAACCTATATAGTATGTAACATGCTGCAAATGGGACCCTCAGACTGCACTCCCATGATAAAGCACGGGGGTTCTTCTCCCTGCAACAGCTGTCACTTTTTGAAATAAATGTACATTTTTTTTTCCCTGCAAATATTTGTGCATTTATTTATTTTTCTAAAAAGTGGAGAATTGTGCAAGTAAAAAGCACCTAAAAATGTCCTATACTGCAATTTCTCCAAATAGAGAACACGGAGGTGTGAACAATACAGAGGCTGCACAACACTCTTGGGTTGATTTACTAAAACTGTAGAGTGCAGAATCTGGTGCAGCTCTGCATGGTAGCCAATCAGCTTCTAACTTCAGCTTGTTCAATTAAGTTTTAATAAAAAGAAAAATGGAAGCTGATTGGTTTCTATGCAGAGCTGCACCAGATTCTGCACTCTCCAGTTTTAGTAAATCAACCCCCTCTGTGTCTTTGGTGTCTTCATCAGACAGAGAGATACAAGGCATACTTTACATTCAGCCACAGAGTGTTGCATGCCTTATCTCTGCTGCATTGTGTAAAAACTCATACTCTGTTGCATGTACAAACTCGTGGATTGGCTGGGTGCTGCCTGCCTTCAAGTAGCCACTACAGACACTATCTGGTCTTCCCTTACTGATTTATCATAGCAGACCTGGAAGCGATCCCTTTGCTTTTTATGACATGCCTGTTTATGCCATGTGTTTGTGAGTATAACTATTGTTGCTTTTAATTTCTCAATACATTTTATTAAGGTAATTTGATAGGTCGGTGTGCCCTCTTTGTTGTTTTGCAGCGTATATAAGGATAGCCATTGTCCTGAGGGGCAGCAATACATATTGGTGCTGATGAAGAGTTGATACAAATTTGCATATCACTCGAGCTCAGGAGAGCTTTCATTGGCTGCCTTCAAGTGAACCTATTCTGTGCCTTTATGTACCCTTATGTTGGGACCCTTATGTAAAACAACAAACTTCTTGTTTGCACTCTTTCAATTTATGCAAGCAAATCCAGCCACTCATCTAAGGGCTGGTAAAAAATGTTTTAATATTTTTGAGTTTAGATATACTTTAGGACAGGCGTAGACAAATCTCAGAGACTGGTTAGCCAGCTGAAGATGATAGGGTGTAGCACACTACAATTGGTTGCCATGTCTGTTTATTTCTCAGTCCCATTTTACTGATAAACGCATGTGTGTGTGTGTGTGTGTGTGTGTGTGTGTGTGTGTGTAACTAGATCACTAAACCTGACCCAGACAAATTCTTGTTGCTATTGTGTTTTTTTATTCCTGATCCATACATGTATGTGGTGCGCGCACACAGTACTGATGATCTGACCTGTCCACACACACACACACTACTGACTCATATGCGCTCTGTCTCATGGTACTGACCTATATGTTCTGTCAGTCATTTGCACACAAAAAATCACAGTGCAGAAGACACACTTGCAACTGGTTGAGGAAATCTAGTGGTGGTTGTCAAAACTGCATATAAAATTCCCAAATACTTGGTTGTAATGTCTCTTCGGCAAGAAAATAAACTTTCCTGCCTGTGTGCAGTGGCTCACAGCATGTAAGCTGAGCTGCCCATGAGCAGCGCAGCTTACAGAGGCCGGCCTGATCCCTAGTGTGCCAGAATGATGGCCTCCTGTGCAGGAATGATATCATCCTGCACCGGCCAATGAAGGCAGTCAAAAACTGGCACACAGAAGAAGATGCCTCTGAGGGACAAGACCATTGGTGGAAAGTATTATAGAAGTTGCCTTTAGTTTCACTTTAACCTTGTCCATTAGAGGCTTTATCCCCCCCCCCCCCCCCCCTGCAGGTTTTTTACAGGTCTATTGCACTTTTTTTTGGTTTGGGTGTTAACATGGCCTTATGAATGGAATATAAAGCTTCCAGGATCTCCTGTAGGTGGGAATCCCACTGAAAATGATAATCTCATCCAGATATGCCAAAGCATTTGCTTTGTGGGATCATGTGGTACATTCTCCGAAATGAGGTTGGGGCCCAAGTAGGGCAAATAGGAGGATCCTGCACTGGTATGACACATCTGGTATTGCAAAAGCTGGTTGTGGTTAGTGTTTAAGGGATCTTGCCAATACTTTAAGCATCAAATTTGAATATTTCTCGTCAAATTTGTTTATTATTTTTTAAATATAACAAAGATTGACAAATTGAGTACATACAAGGATGGTGGTACAACATTCAAATAGCAATAAAGCTAAACATATTGATTTATGAACAGAATGAGTACATGGCAATGTAAAAATGTAACGAGTAGTGCAATGAATAAACCAATAAAGTATCACATCGAAAGCATTAGAAAATTCCATCAGAACCGGAAAGTTAGTGGCTATTGGTTCATTTTGTAAGAGCAGTAATAAGGAGATCAATCTAATAGGTATATTTTAAAAACAGAAGAGATCATGTGTTTCTAGGTACCACACAATAATAAAATAAAGTTAGATAACAAAAAATAGGTGTAGAAAGAGAGAAGAGGGTAGAAAAAAGGGGGAAGGGAATGGGGGGGGGGGTTGGGGTTATAAGTAGTCATGCGATCCCAAATGAATAGAAAGTACTGTCAAGGCAAGTAGAGTAAAATTACCAAGGCAATAATAGTGTGTCCTCAAAGTCTGGAGGTAAACAATGCTTAACCCAAGGAAGCCGGAGTTTCTCAAATTGACCAATTCGATCTCTTTCGATTACCACCATCTTAGCATGAATAAGAGCTTTATTAGTTCTGTGTATGGTTTGGCTAGAATTAAATATTGAGTTTTCCATGCCTTAGCAATGGTTTGTTTGGAGGCTGTTAGGAGCTGTAAAAGAAGGCAAAAATTGATTCTGTGTGATCCCACCAGGTGTCAGGTTTAATAAAGATCTAGTTCTCATTTGGAGACATATGAGGGGGGACCAGTGTTAGTACTAGCTAAAAAGTCCTCCAGCATGAGGGTCAGAAATACATATGCATTCAAAACGCTACCTCTGGGATAGTTGGAATTGAGATAAGGTTGGAAAAAAATTTTGATTTGCAAATATCAGAACAGTTCTGGTTGAGGACGTCCAAATGTATCATACAAAGTATGAAAAGAATGTATGGAGGAGGCAGATACCAAATTATATAAACGGTATAAATTAGCTGTATTCCATTATTTGAAAAAAGTAGGAGCAATCCAGGCAGGGTAAAAAGCGGGATTTGTAACAAAAGAAAGGATCGGTAAATGAGGAGATTGAAGACCAAGAGAAGTTTTGAATCTGTCCCAGATGAATAAAGAATGTTTTGTGATAGTTGGTCTTAACCATAACATGTTAGATACTGAAATAGGGCCACAGTCAATAGATTCAATTGTTACCCATAAAGGAATTCCTTTGATTGCATGGATTTAGAGTTACGAGGTTTCGTTCTACCCCAGATAAAGGAGATAATTCTGTGCTGTAAAATTAGATGGAACTGCGATGGGCAAGACTCTAAAATAGATATAAAAACTTGGGCAATCTAGCCATCTTAATTACGGTACATAAATTTTGCCTATCCAGGATAGAGGGATAGAGGACCATTGTGATAATAATTCAGTAACCTGTTTTTGTAATGGAGGAAAGTTAGATGAGTATAAGTCAATTATCTTAGGAGTGAGTTGTATTCCTAGGTATGGAAGTCTATAAGGTGTCCAAGAGAAGGGAAGTGAATCTTTAGCAAGCTGAAGGTCTGAAGGAGGCAAGGAAATGTTGAGTGCAGTCGATTTGTGATTTAACTGTTAAGCCTGAAATGTGTGCAAAACTGTTTAGGACAGAGAGGAGATTAGATGCTGTGATATGGGGAGATGACATGAAGAGTAAGACATGCTTTATGATGACATCCAGCTAATTCAATACCTTTTATGTTTGGATCAGATCTAATTAAATGGGCCAGGGATTCAAAAAGTAGTGGAAATAGGAGGGGGGTGCCTCTTCCAATAGGGAAAGGGTCTGATTTAAAACCAGCATATTTGATAAATGCATTCGGCTTGTTGTATAAGGATGAAATCCACTTAAAAAAATGCGGTCAAAACCCCCATTTTTGAAGAATATATTAAGTAAGTATATTATAAGTATATTGTAAGTGGTCATGAGACAGTGTCAAATGGTTTTCTTATGTCGAGCGATAAAACATACGCAGGTAGACGTCTGGATTTAGCAACATGGGTGAGAAGCTCTACGAATATTATCACTTGCTTGGCGTGAGGGGATAAACCCAACCTGATCTCGATGAACAAGTTCACCTATTACTTGATTCAAGTGGGTCGCAAGTATTTGAGCTAAAAGTTTAATGTCAATATTAAGAAGCGAAATAGGACAGTAATTTGTCCAAGAGGTTGTATCAGATTTAGATTTGGGAAGCATGGAAACCATGGCTATTAAGGATTCTGAACGAAAAGAGTATAACCTCAACAACTTATTGAAGGCCTCAGTTAGGATAGGAGATAATATATCAGAAAAATTCTTGTAGTAGGAAGCACAAAATCTATCTGGGCCAGGACGTTTATAAAAGTGGAGTTCCACCCAAAAAAAAAAAAACTGCATGAAAAATCCTAAAAAAAAAAATACAAAAAAAATTTGGATATTTTTTTTTTTTTACTCACCTCTAAATGCCTGTTGCTAGGGGGTACCTCGTAGTCTGCCTCTTCCAGTGCCTGGGCTGGTGACATCACTTCCCCCTCGGCACAGGAAGGGCTTAGCTCTGCTCCCTCCCTCCTGTCAATCATCTGGGACCCATTATAGGTCCCAGGTGACTGAGCGGCCAATCATGGCGCTCGGCGCCGCTTGTGCATGCGCAGTGGGTGCCAGGCTGTGAAGCCACAGCCCGGCGCCCACAGTTGCAATGCTGGCGCCGCCGAACGGAGGGGGAGACGAGCGGGGCTTTGACCCCCCCCATCGCTGGACCCTGGGACAGGTAAGTGTCCAATTAAAAGTCAGCAGCTGCAGTATTTGATTGAGCTCACACCAAGACTTTTAATTTTTTCTTTTTTGACTGGAATTCCTCTTTAAGTTTTATAATAGCTGCAATTACTTCTGTTGCAGAGATGGGACACTCGAGTCATTCAAGGTGGGTTTGTGAGAGTGTTGGAAGGGTAATTTGTGAAAAAAAGGAATCCAGCAGCATGGTCAAAATTATGGTTGGGCGAATATAATTTAGCAAGATTTGAGTGGAATGTGTGTAAAATTTTGACAGGGTTACTTGTGTATGAATCACAGTTTCGTTTAAGTTGCACAGATGTTGTAGGTTTTTGCAGTGAGCGTAAGGTTTGAGCTATTGGGGTATCTGGTTTGTTTGCTTTGAGGTAATAAAGGTGTTGTGATTTACATATTAATTTATCTGCAGAGTCAGTGAGAAACAGGTCGAATTCTAAGCGGGCTCTATGAAGCTTAGCTTTAGTAGAAGGGGAGGGAGAATTTTGGAATGCATTGTGACCCAGATTGAAGTCATTTTCAAATTTTTGGTGAAGGAGCTTACGCTCATGTTTGAGATATGATGCTTGCCAGATAAGCGTACCTCGAATTACAGGTTTATGGACTTCCCAAAGAGTAAGAGAAGAAATGTCTGCAGAAATGTTATTATTTAGATAGTCATTGACAGCATGTTTAATATGGGATGGGTGAGTTAGAATGGAATCATTAATGAGGAGATGGTAGTACAAACTGCACTATGATCGGACCAAGTAAAGGGCGTAATAACTGATAGGAATTCTGGGGCCATGCCAACATTTAGGAAGATATGATCAATCCTTGAAAACTATTTGTGTGGATGGGAGTAATATGTATAGTGTTTACGAGCTGGATTGAGCTCACACCAAGAGTCTAACATGTTATGCTTAGAGATAAGTTGCTGAAATGAAAGCTTAGTGGAACAGGAGGACGGAGAAGGGGGTAATTTATCCAAGAAGAGAAAAAGAACTTGGTTTGAGTCTTCACATAATATCACTGTACCTAACTTGTGTGAATCAATTACATGAAAAAGATGGGAAAGAAACGATAATGAATGTTTATTAGGCGCATAATATGATACAATGGTAACAGCAACATCAGAAATGTGCCCAATAAGAATGAGGTAGTGGCCTTCAGGATCTTTAATTTCAGATGAAAGCACAAATGGGATTGTACGGTGAATATAAGAACACCTTGTTTAGTAGCTACTGAGGCTGTATATACCTGTGGATAAGAGGAGCTAAAAAAACGTAGGCGTAGATTGTTCAGTAAAATGGGTCTCCTGTGACCAAGGCATGGAAATCTCCTACATTGGTACTAGCAGAAACAATTCACAGAATGAATAATACAATGTCCCATGCTAAGATGGTAGCCATCGATCAAAATCAAATTCCCAAATTTGAAAAACTTTGGCATCCTTGGATAAAACAACAGTTCCTGTCAAACTTCAATGACTCTGTCCTGTTGCCATGGTAACAGATTAAATGACTTACAGAGACACCCATTCTAAGGCTTCAAAGAGAACTAAAAAGAATAATAAACTGACGAGCGGGACAACCTTGTGGACCATACCTCTACCTTTCAACCCTTTTTCTTCTTTCTCTTTCCTTTTCTCCACCTTACGATTAAAGCTCATTATCAGAATTAATTTGACCTATATACACTCTACTTGTAAACAATATGTATAGTAGGTATAAATCATTTAAATACCTACAAAAGTAACTAAGGAAATGATATATATCTTTAATTTAGGTTTACGTGAACCCAATGTTTAATATTTGAAATCTCATGATATTTACCTATATAAACCCTACTGTAAAACAATGAGCTTACTTTATAGATCCTTGTAAACTTACTTTATGTATCTTTATAACATTGTATACTCAATAAACTTCTTTTGACAAGGAAAATGGGTCTCCTGTAGGCAAAGAATGTGGATTCTAGCTGCGGCAAATGAACGTAATGCTTTAGTGCATTTTTGTGGTATATTAAGACCTTGGACACTTAGGGTCAAATGTTTAAGGGGGGCATATTGGTAATATAAGGAGTTGCATAATAAAAACGTTAAGTTCTGACAGTAGGATTGCATACAATTCAGTATAGGGGGTAGGAAAAAGGAAAGGCTGGAAGAAAAGGAAAGGAATTGGCTCTCGTCAAGCAGCTATTACTAAGTTGTGTAAAATAATAAAGATGACTAATAGCTTAACAGAACGGCGTACTGGGGGAACGACAAGCAGTCCACCAGAGGCTAAAGAGCTACCATCAGGAGCCCACATAATAATGGGGATCTGAGGGTAGCAAACTGGAGGTGCAAAAACAGCACCAAAGGGAACCAACACTAAAAAGTAATACTTAAATAGAAATTATACCATTGTCCCATTGTCCCAAAAAGTTCCATATCCATCAATGTGTCATGAGAAAGCATAAAAAGTTTGCATCAAGTGAGTTCTAAACTGGTAAGACAAAAAAATAAATAAAAAGTTTGCCAAACATCTAGTTGGTTGGAAATTAAAGATATAAGAATACCTGACATCGAGTCAAACAAAAAGAAAAAAGTCAGTCCGTAGAGTCCTCAGGTGTTGGCATAGGAGAAAAAAAACGACCATGCTTTGATTGCCCCTGGCGACTTTTATCTCCTTCAGCGCCAGCTGATTTTTGCAGGGAACGGGTAACTATTCAATTTTATGCATTGCTTTGGTTGAGAGGGCATTCTAGAAGATGGATGTTTTGTAAAGAAGATTTGAGTTCTTCAGCAGAACGGCAGACATACAGTATTTTAGATCCTTGGTAAGTGAAGCGAATTGAAAATGGAAAGCCCCATTGATAGGTGATTTGATGTCGCTGACTCGCAGTAAAACCTGAATAAGTGGCTTCAAAGACCGACGCTTTGAGATGGTGAGCTGAGATATATCAGCAAAAAGTTGATGGGTATGTCCCTGGAAAATCAGTAAATCTTTTGCTCTAGCAAGCGATATTATCGCGCGGTGGTCCATCAGCTTTGCGAGGTGTGAGGGTTCTATGAACCCTGTCCATCTCCATTCGTTTGACTGGTATCGTAGTGGTTTGCAAATCAGTGACAGATTCAGGAATTCCACGTATATGAATATTGGAACGCTGGGCCCTATTTTAGTAATCTTCTAAACGAGACTGAAGGACTAAGTTTTCCTCTTTGAGGTTTTCATATTCAACTGCATGAGTCTGGGTGTTATTTTCAAGTTCATTAAACCGCAGTTCAAGATTTGCAGTGCGTTGGCCCAGTTCTCTGATTTCCCTAGTCAGACTATCTGTAATATGATCTGAGGTCTGTTTAACCCTTTCACTGCCAGGTCCATATGCCGTACGGACATACAGAAGTGCCCGCAGATGGCCAGATCAGTACGGCGTACAGACCTCATTTCTCCCTCTCCTATAAGCTTATGGTCACTTCAATGACCATAAGCCTATATCAGAATTGTTCAGCAGACTCTGCTGAACAATTCTATAACTCTGATCAGTGGATTACAACCCGCTGATCAGAGTTATTAACCCCTAATGTGACCGCCCCACCCACCCTGTTGCCTCCCTGTCCCCTGCTTCTCCACCCCCCGCCGCACCCTTTCATCTAAAACTGCCCCCCACTCTCCTCTCCTATCCCCTTCACCCCCTTTCTCCCCCTCCAGCACTAATTACCCCCCTTCCACACGATCCGACCCCCCCACCTTGCAAACCCGCTCCCCGCAGCCACCATCATTAGCCGGCATCCCTCCTCTTCCACTCCCACTGGCTTTAGGTGTTGCATGGGGCATGGGGGGGTTCAGATATGTCCCCCCACCAGACAGATTGCCCCCTCAACTGCCCCTGCACCCCCGATCCATATCCGCTCTGAGCAGCATCTCTCCTTCCCTTCCCACCACCTGCACCTTCTCCCTGCACAGATCTCCGTGATATGTCAGGCTGGGGATCGCGGCAGGGGGAGGAGGGGGAGCGGTGCGGGTGAGGGTGAAGTTGGGGCTTGCGGGGCTTAATAAACATGTGGCGGAGCTATGCACACATGTCACTTCCGGTTAATGAGACTCCGCTGCTGGAACGCACGCAGTCCAAGAACACTCATTTTTAAAGTTCAGTGGAGTAGAATTTGACATCACTTATTCGTCCACTAAGGGACCTTTTGATAGGTTCTATGTTTTAAGTTTTTTTACAACTTTGTTGGCATCTTTATTTTTAAAATAAAAAGTTTATCCAGAATTACACAATTTGGAGCCCATCTCTTTTTTCTTGAGGACACATTTAAAATTACAACCCCGGATCCAGTGACAGCAGGATCATAGGATCCGCCCCCAGAGGACCTGGATGCTCTGGCCTCCACCAGGACGAGCACAAGGAGGGAATGATCGGTCCGGCAGTCTGTCGCACACTCACTGCTTTACCCCTGTAGGGGTACCAGGATCTGGTGAGTAGGGATCTAAAAGGGGGAGCACAACAGTCACCTTACTATTTTGATCTGTGATTTGGAATCAAGCAGAAAAGTCACTTTGAAATAACATCAGTCATGTGGATAGATAGATAGATAGATAGATAGATAGATAGATAGATAGATAGATAGATAGATAGATAGATAGATAGATAGATAGATAGATAGATAGATAGATAGATAGATAGATAGATAGACAGTGGGGACGGAAAGTATTCAGACCCCCTTAAACTTTTCACTTTTTGTTATATTGCAGCCATTTGCTAAAATCAAAAAAAGTTCATTTTTTTTTCCTCATTAATGTACACACAGCACCCCATGTTGACAGAAAAACACAGAATTGTTGACATTTTTGCAGATTTATTAAAAAAGAAAAACTGAAAGAAAGAAAAAAAAGAAAAACTGAATCATCACATTGTCCTCAGTATTTAGTAGAAGCACCCTTTTGATCTAATACAGCCATGAGTCTTTTTGGGAAAGATTTTTCACACCTGGATTTGGGGTTCCTCTGCCATTCCTCCTTGCAGATCCTCTCCAGTTTTGTCAGGTTGGATGGTAAACGTTGGTGGACAGCCATTTTTAGGTCTCTCCAGAGATGCTCAATTGGGTCAGGGCTCTGGCTGGGCCATTCAAGAACAGTCACGAAGTTGTTGTGAAGCCACTCCTTCGTTATTTTAGCTGTGTGCTTAGGGTCATTGTCTTGTTGGAAGGTAAACCTTAGGCCTAGTCTGAGGTCCTGAGCACTCTGGAGAAGGTTTTCGGCCAGGATATCCCTGTATTTGGCCGCATTCATCTTTCCCTCGATTGCAACCAGTCGCCCTGTCCCTGCAGCTGAAAAACACCCCCACAGCATGATGCTGCCACCACCATGCTTCACTCTTGGGACTGCATTGGACAGGTGATGAGCAGTGCCTGGTTTTCTCCACACATACCGCTTAGAATTAAGGCCAAAAAGTTCTATCTTGGTCTAATCAACCAAAGAATCTTATTTCTCACCATCTTGGAGTCCTTCAGGTGTTTTTTAGCAAACTCCATGCGGCTTTCATGTGTCTTGCACTGAGGAGAGGCTTCTGTTGGGCCACCCTTCCATAAAGCCCCGACTGGTGGAGGGCTGCAGTGATGGTTGACTTTCTACAACTTTCTCCCATCTCCTGACTGCATCTCTGGAGCTCAGCCACAGTGATCTTTGGGTTCTTCTTTACCTCTCTCACCAAGGTTCTTCTCCCCCAATAGCTCAGTTTGGCCAGACGGCCAGCTCTAGGAAGGGTTCTGGTCATCCCAAATGTTTTCCATTTAAGGATTATTGAGGCCACTATGCTCTTAGGAACCTTAAGTGCAGCAGAAATTTTTTTGTAACCTTGGCCAGATCTGTGCCTTGCCACAATTCTGTCTCTGAGCTCTTCAGGCAGTTCCTTTGACCTCATGATTCTCATTTGCTCTGACATGCACTGTGAGCTGTAAGGTCTTAGATAGACAGGTGTGTGGCTTTCATAATAAAGTTCAATCAGTATAATCAAACACAGCTGGACTCAAATGAAGGTGTAGAACCATCTCAAGGATGATCAGAAGAAATGGACGGCACCTGAGTTAAATATATGAGCGTCACAGCAAAGGGTCTGAATACTTGGGACCATGTGATATTTCACTTTTTCTATTTTAATAAATCTGCAAAAATGTCAACAATTCTGTTTTTTCTGTCAGTATAGGGTGCTGTGTGTACATTAATGAGGAAAAAAAATGAACTTTTTTTAGCAAATGGCTGCAATATAACAAAGAGTGAGAAAATAATTATTATTTTTTTTTTTTGCACTGAGTTGAAAAACAATCTGAACACCCAAACCACTTTGAAGAGTGATCCAATACCTCTTTGAGGTGGACTTCCTTTGATCACCTCTGAATGTGGCTATATATATATGGGTGCAGGCTGGATTCTATTTATAAATGTAATAGTTCATGTTGATCGTTTTGATATATTTGCACTTAGTAGTAATTCATGATCTCTACACTGGGTTTTTGGGAGACCTGGAGAAGTAAATAAGGCCCCAGGTTTTTATCACCTTCCTGAGGGGGATTCACTACGTCACCTTTCATTACCTACCTGGGAAGGGACGGGGGGTTATTATTATCACTTTTCAGTTCACAGGCAGCGCCACCTATTCCCTAATTCATATACCTTTAATTTCTTGGTGCTCTATTGGGGCATCCCAGGGGAGGCTGCAGCCTAGCCTGAACCTAAGCGCGGATTCTAATACATATATATCTTAGTAAACATGTGTTTACTAAGATCCCCCCCAGTAGAAAAGAGGGCACATGCAGCGATCACTACTGATCACTGCTATGTGCCCAATGACAGCTGATATATTGTAACCACGAGTGTTACAATGTATCAGACTGTCATTTTCTGAATGAATAGAATCCCTATACACAGAGGCGTAACTAGAACCTTCAGGGCCCTGGTGCAAGAAATCATGAAGGGCCCCACGACCTCCGACCTGAGCCATTCCCTCCGAGCCCAAAGCCCTCCCCACTGATCCTATGACCCTTTATGGCTCACAGCGGATCCCTTTAACATGTTGTGCAGTCCTTCAGTCTTGGGCTCAGCCATGGTGGTGGAAAGTCAGGGCCCAGTCACAAATGCAACCTTTGCAACCCTAGTTCGGCCAGTGGTGTCAGTGTGGACTGGGAATATCAGTCAATAGGGCAGTGGACATGGTCAGTAGGGCAGTGGACAAGGTCAGTAGAACAGTGGACATGATCAGTAGGGTAGTGGACGTGGTCAGTAGAGCAGTGGATGTGGTCAGTAGGGCAGTGGACGTGGTCAGTAGGGCAGTGGACGTGGTCAGTAGGGCAGTGGACGGGGTCAGTAGGGCAGTGGACGGGGTCAGTAGGGCTGTGGACAGTTTCAGTAGGGCAGTGGACGGGGTCAGTAGGGTAGTGGACGGGGTCAGTAGGGCAGTGGATGTGGTCAATAGGGCAGTGGATGTGGTCAGTAGGGCGGTGGATGTGGTCAGTAGGGCAGTGGATGGGGTCAGTATTTTTTTTTATTATTTTTTACCATTTTATTTTATAATTTTATTTTTTATAGTGTGTTTTTTATTTTTACAGCTTTTGATGGGAGGGAGGCAGTGGAGAACAGTGTGGGGGGACAGCATGACCGGAGCGGGGCAGTATGGGAGGGAGCAGAGTGACAGTCAGCAGCACACCTGGAACACTATACTCGCTGGGCAGTGTATTCTTTTACACTCTGCTGCGACAGAGAGTTTGTGGCTTGCCAGGAGCTTTTCTCCTACCATTCCGGTGGCAGGAATAGCCTTAAGGGAGGAAGCGGGAGCCAGGGTTAGGGGGGCGGAGTTGGGAGGCGGAGCTGGCAGTCTTAGGTACGGAATGCTGCTTGCCTCTTGGCTGGATAGGAGGGCCGGTGGGACGGCATATAGGAGAACCGATCCTGCTCCTGCAGCCGTTAAAAGACCTGCAGGAGACAGGGGGACAGCAGAGGAGATCTGTTCTTCTATATGCTGCCCCGCCGGCCCTCCTATCCAGCCTGGTGCTAGCTGCATCCAGAGTATCAAGTCAAGAGGCAAACAGTCTTCCGTACCTAGCACCGCCAGCTCTGGCTCCCAGCTCCGCCCCCCGACTCCGGCTCTTGCTCACACAAGTGTAGACAAACTTGACAGGGGAGTCGCACGGGCCCCCTGCAGCCTGAAGCCGGATCGCAATCGCGACTCTTGCATCCTCTATAGCTACGCCCCTGCCTATACAGATTCTCATTCATTCAAATAAACTGATACAGAGAAAAGGGACCAGTCCCTTTCTCTGTCTCAAAAAAAAAGAAATATGGGGATCTGTTTAGACCTCTGATATTTCACCAAAGACACGCCCCCCCCCCCCCCAAAAAAAAAATTAAATGACTGTAAAAAATAAAATTGTAAAATAAAAACACAAAGAGCCCTTTCACACTTAGGCGTCGGTGGTAAAGTGCTGCTAGTTTTAGCGGCGCTTTACCATCGTTCTTGCAGCTCTTTTCGGGCGCTTTTAACATCCGCTAGCAGCCGAATAAAGGGTTAAAAACCCCTGCAAAGCGCCGCTGCCGCGGCGCTTTGCAGGTGCTTCTGTGGCGCTGCCCATTGATTCAAAGGGCAGGGGCGCTTTAGGAGCGTTGTATACACTGCTCCTAAAGCGCCTCAAAGAAGCTGCGAGCACAGCGCCCCAGTGTGAAAGCACTCTGGCTTTCACACTGGGATTGCAGATGAGGCTTTTTTCAGGCACTTTACAGGCGGCCCTCCGCCCCCCCCCCCCCCCAAAAAAAATTAAATGACTGTAAAAAAAATGTAAAAAGTAAATAAAAAAAAGAAAACACAAACATAGTAAGACCCCCCAGGTACATCCGCACTCACCCCTCCACGTCGACACCCCCCCCCGCACTCACCCCTCCACGGATACCTCAGCTTCTCCTCCTGGCCAACCCGATCCATCCTGATTGGCCAGGAGGAGAAACCAGAAGACAATAGCGAATATTCGCTATTGTCACAACTCACAAGTGGGTGGGTTTGGGGTCCAATGCAATGTGCCCGAGCCCAACCTTTTTCAAGCTAGTTAGAGCCTCAGGCTCCAATCATGGGCTCCAATCATGTGGCTTTAAAAAAAAACTTCATACAAACATGAGTCCGGCACCCTGCAGGGGAGTGGCCCCCCATATGGGTCGGCCGCTCCTGGTAAGAACCCTTTTCACATGGAGCGGACTCTGAAAAAGCAGATCCACCTGCTCAGCGAGGGATCTGTCTACTGATCCCCGCTAAGCAGGTGGATGACAGGTCCGTGTCCGCTCCGCTGATGCAGAGCAGACACGGCCAGAGTTTGCTATTCTCTATGGGACAGTTGGATGGAAACGGACCACCTGTCCATTTCCATCGAATGCCATCAGATCCGATCTTCTAGATGGATGGGGAGTGGAATCCCCATCCATCTATTTTTAGCGGACTGAATCACATGCAGGCGGTGTAAACAGACAAATGTCCATTTACATCAGTCTCTCCATAGAGAACAATAGGTGGTCCGATTGGGCCAGCCTAAAAAACGGACAGGCAAACCCAATCGGTGTGCTTGTGTGAAAGGGGAGTAAGGCCTTGTTTACACGGGGCATACATAGCGTACCTTTACAGGGATGCATAGGTGTTCCGTGCATCTCTGTGCAGGCAGTCCCATTGATGTCAATTGGGATGTAGTAACTACACCAACAGAGTTGTTGCTCCCAATTTTACATGCATGTAGGTCCGCATGCATGTCCCTGAGCTCACACTGTCTGCATTCGGGGTCATGTACCCACACCCACACGGATGTCAGATTGGGAACAGCAGCTATGCCTGTGCAAGTGTTGCATCCCAATTGACATAAATGAGACTGCCTGTATGGGGATGCACGGAACACCTGTGCATCCCTGTGCAGGTAAACATGGCCCCCCATAGGCATACACTTTAGTATGCCACATGTGAACGGGGCAGGAATTGTGTAAGTTACGTTGTGTTTATTTGCAATATTAATGATGTTAGTGTATTTTTAGTGAAAATAGCAATATGATGAACATTTTCGCAATTACGAGTTACAATGCAAGTTATTGTCATAAAAAGTGTTTGGGACCTGGGTCCTGCCCCAGGGGACATGTATCAATGCAAAAAAAAGTTTTAAAAACGGACGTTTTTTCGGGAGCAGTTTCACTTTCATTGTTTTAAGCATTATTAAAATCACTGTTCCCGAAAAAAACGGCCGTTTTTAAAACTTTTTTTTTGCATTGATACATGTCCCCTGGGGCAGGACCCAGGTCCCCAAACACTTTTTATGACCATAGCTTGCATATTAACCTTTAAAATTAGCACTTTTGATTTCTCCCATAGACTTTTAAAGGGTGTTCCGCGGCTTTCGAATTTGCCACGAACACCCCAAATTGTTCGCTATTCGGCGAACGGGCAAACAGCCAATGTTCGAATTGAACTCATGTTCGACCCGAACAGACAACCCTATCCCTAATGGTTTTATTGTATATTTTGTGAATATATTGGTTCGATAAACATTTGCGCAAATACCGCGGGGTCTAAAAAATCAGTAGCACCTTTATTCTACTTATCATGTGCGTTCAGAAAATATATGGTTTTGGGGGTCTTTCACTAATTCTGAAAGCTATAAGTGAAAAATAAAAACAAAGGAAAAATTGCAAAAATGGTCTGGCCATCGGAGTGTACAAAATAGAGCACAGGGCCTGGCAGCGAAAGGGTTAAAGCGGAGTTCCTCACATTTTTTAGTTTATTAAAAGTCAGCAGCTACACAAAGTGTAGCTGCTGACTTTTAATAAACACTCACCTGTCCCACGGTCCAGCAATGCGGCCGCCCGGAGCCTCGCTCCTCTCACCCTCCTCTCCTCTGGCGCCATCATAGCCACTGTGGGTACCCTGCGCACAGCTTGTGGCCAGGCAATCTTCTGGGACCTGTCAAATGTCCCAGAAGATTGCTGGCAGGGAGGGGCCGCCTAGGGGGAGAGGAGGAGTCGCCTAGGCAGCCAAGCACAGGAAGAAGGAAGTGGGACAGGAAGTCCCACTCTAAACTAAGTACCCACTCCCCCCAACAAAAAAATGACATGCCAAATGTGGCATGTCAGGGGGTGAGGAGTGCTTAAAGCGGATGTTCCACCTTAGAGTGGAACTCTGCTTTAAGGGCTTTGTGAAGCATTTTTTCAAATTGTCTCAGAACAGAAAAATGAGTAGGGTCTGTAAAAGATGTCATATTCCCTGTGTGTTGCAACAGATACCTTAGAGTGCTGAGAAGATTTTACTGAGAGTGAGGTACCAGGGGGAGGGGATGCAGCTAGCGCCATTCTGACTGAAGCCTGAGGCAGCGCTTCTTTGTTGTTTTTTGGCTTCATTTCAGGCAGGAACTCTCAAGAACCATTACATTAAGTGGTGGGGGTTATTAGCAGACCGAGTAAAATTATTTACCGGGTGAAGCTGAGCCAGGACACAGTATAATACGGTAAAACGTCCCTTCAGGAGCAGAGCTCTAAGCTGGCATGTCTGCTCAGTCAGGCTCCGCCCATGCGCCTGCCAAATTCATTCAGTTTCCGGAAGTTGTTTCAAAACCTTTGGCTGCCATCTGGCTTGGGGTTTAGCACTATAGGACTTGACCACTAGCTGTTAGATTCCTGTATGACTCTTAAGGGCTTACTTTTTCTGTACCTTTTCTGAAATAGCTTTACTCTGAGCTTTAGGTGCCCAATAGGAATCTTAACAGCTATGTTGACATGAGACTCAATCAAAATGTCATGGCAAATTAGTGTTTGGCCTGGTAATTCTGAAAATACCTATTCATTTTTCTGCAGAAACTCTTACCTCCTGATTCTGAGTAGCAGGAGGGGCTCACTGACATCCTAACCTCTGGTATACATTTTCGCTGGTAATTCTTTAGGGTTGTTTCCTGCTGAAAGTATGTTTGGAGGGGCTTTCCCTTTTTGAGCTAGCAGACATTCCAACCTGCAAAAACTCATTTCAGGGAGGTGGAAAACTCATTTCAGGGAGGTGACGCAACAAGACCCCCCCCCCCCCCCGACACGTTAGTATATGTGTAAACATTTTCTGTGTGTGTATATAATGTCACTCACATGCAGCCTATGTCACACATATACACCTCACATCACTCACACACATCCTATTTAGGCTGTGTGTGCGAGTTGTATATGTGTAAGACACACTACAGGAGATGGTCAGAGACTGAGGACATGATACAAGAGATGATCAGAGACTGCAGACATGCTACAGGAGATGGTCAGAGACTGCAGACATGCTACAGGAGATGGTCAGAGACTGCAGACATACTACGGGAGATGGTCAGAGACTGCAGACATACTACGGGAGATGGTCAGAGACTGCAGACATGATACAAGAGATGGTCACAGACTGCAGACATGATACAGGAGATGGTCAGAGACTGCAGACATGCTACAGAAGATGGTCAGAGACTGCAGACATGATACAAGAGATGATCAAAGACTGCAGACATAGCACAGGAGATGGTTAGAGACTGCAGACATTATACAAGAGATAGTCAGAGACTGCAGACATGATACAGGAGATGGTCAGAGACTGCAGACATGATACAGGAGATGGTCAGAAACTGCAGACATGATACAGGAGATGGTCAGAGACTGCAGACATGATGCAGCAGATGGTCAGAGACTGCAGACATACTACAGGAGGTGGTCAGAGACTGCAGACATACTACAGGAGATGGTTAGAGACTGCAGACATGATAGAGGAGATGGTCAGAGACTGCAGACATGATGCAGGAGGTGGTCAGAGACTGCAGACATACTACAGGAGATGGACAGAGACTGCAGACATAGTAAGGAGATGGTCAGAGACTGCACACACAGTAAGGAGATGGTCAGAGATTGCAGACATGGTACAGGAGATGGTCAGAGACTGCAGACATGGTACAGGAGATGGTCAGAGACTGCAAAGTAAGGAGATGGTCAGAGACTGCAGACATGGTACAGGAGATGACCACAGACTGCAGACATATTACAGGAGATGGTCAGAGACTGCAGACATACTACAGGAGATGGTCAGAGACTGCAGACATGACACAGGAGATGGTCAGAGACTGCAGACATAATACAGGAGATGGTCAGAGACTGCAGACATAATACAGGAGATGGTCAGAGACTGCAGACATGATACAGGAGACGGTCAGAGACTGCAGACATAATACAGGAGAAGGTCAGAGACTGCAGACATAATACAGGAGATGGTCAGAGACTGCAGACATGATACAGGAGACGGTCAGAGACTGCAGACATGATACAGGAGAAGGTCAGAGACTGCAGACATGATACAGGAGATGGTCAGAGACTGCAGACATAATACAGGAGATGGTCAGAGACTGCAGACATGATACAGGAGAAGATCAGAGACTGCAGACATGATACAGGAGACGGTCAGAGACTGCAGACATAATACAGGAGAAGGTCAGAGACTGCAGACATGATACAGGAGAAGGTCAGAGACTGCAGACATAATACAGGAGATGGTCAGAGACTGCAGACATGATACAGGAGATGGTCAGGGACTGCAGACATGATACAGGAGATGGTCAGGGACTGCGTTTATGGTTGAACTCAATGTACAAGTATATAGTATCGCAGGGCTGTGCCGCTATATTTAAACCAGCTCTGCAAGATCAAGTCAGTAATCCTCCTTTGAAAAGTACAACCAAGTGACAAGGCAGCAGCACATTTAATTTCCAAAATGAAAATTTTCCTACAAACAGTGATCTGGTCAGGATTAGTGGAGGATAGTAAACAGTTAATGGGTCTGTGAAACTTCTAGCTTGAATCAGCAGTAAATCCTTCACAAAAACATCAATCTATGCAGCACACACAGAAGTCTGGCAAAATAGCTGAGCTGCAATGGTTAACAACCAACCATGTGTGACCCTGTCACTGGACACAGAATGCAGGCAGGCTGCAGAGTCTTCCAGAGATATTATCAGTGCAG